>JAPJYX010000016.1:31480833-32961666 GCA_030503985.1 Himalopsyche tibetana
AGAAAATTCAGAAATCCAAGAGTAGTCCAATGATTTTCAGCCTTTACTAAACAATTGTATTGTGGTTATACTTGGATTGACTCTTAAATTCGATATTATTTGAGCTCGATTTTCGTTGAATATAATAAATATTTTGAAAAAATGTCTTTAATGGATTCTTAAGTGCTATTAATTAATGATTAGCCATACATTGGACGATCCATATGTGCTAATTAAGTAATGATGTATATCGTCGTTATAAATCTAGCAAACGATACGAAGTACTGTGTCTACGAAAAAACTCTATAATTTTGAAAAATAAGAAAACCAAATCGTTTTTTAGTCCGTTGTACCAAGCAGAAGTACTCATTGATTTGCAATAATACAAACTGCGCTTAATAAAACGACTAATACTATTCTCAATTTATCTAATATGAATTTAAGACAGTAAGACAATTAAAACGAATTTCTGAGGAGGCAATGTACTTGCTTTTATGATAAAAAATAAGTCTTTCACGAAAGATAAATATGCCAAAAAAAAAAGTGATATTAATGACAAATTAAAAACAACTTCTAGTCTATTATTCTCGGCAATACAACGCACAGCGAAGAAAATAAGCTAGGAAAACCCATGCGCAAAGCTCATTAACCTTAGACAATTTATCAACCTGCGCCTTTGTAATTATGCATCTTTTGTAGAATGCAACGAAGAAGGCTTAAGCGCAAAGAGAGGCTTTGTTTTGCTGCTGCCACGAGTGCAGAGTGCACAACTGCACGAGTGTACGGGACCTGCTATTTAGTCACGACACACGTCACGACAAGTGCATCGCGGCTCAAAACACGACCGCCCTGTTGAAAGGAGACATTTGAAAAACAACTTTAAACACCCTGTGGTAGAAGTCCGCTTTCAGATTTTTTTTCAAAGGATGCACTTTTTGTGATTAGTCTTTTATCAAGTGGCCTCTATTTTTACTGTGAATGTAGTGAATTAAGTACTTTATATTAAAAAGTAAATCTATATATTAAAAAAAGTAATAAACATCTGATGTCTGAGATTATCTTAAAAGAAAATGACTTATAAAAAAGTTTTTGTATGTGTTCTTGTAAGGGGTGTTCCATTAATTTATACATGCGCTGTTTTAATGCCATTGTATGGTATTTTGATGTCAGTAAGTGAAATAAGAAAGTAATTTTCACCTTATTAACTCTTGTGGAACTTAACTCAAGTATCCTTTTCTTGTGAGAACTGCTCTGTTTGCTTATCATCCTCGCTATTCTTCCCATTGAGCGTAAGAAGATAATTTTAAACACCGCAGACATCCATGCTGTCAAACAGAAATCCAACAATCGTTTGAATAATCAATTTATAAGACTGTCTCTTTTGGAATTCGAATTCGAGAGCACCGCAACCAACGCCAACGATATTGACCACCAGACCTCCGACACAATTGAATTTTATAAAAAAAATATTCAAAGAATTTATCATTAATGTACGGAAAAAGTGAACACAATCTAAATATATTTCAAAATCATAACACATCACTGAAAAGAAATTGACGCACACCAAACCAATATGAAAATACACTAAAAGCCAAAAAAATATAATAATTACGGTATTTTGCAAAAACAAAACACAAATAAAAAAAATATTAGATCAGAATAAAATCTACACCAAAATCATACTTTTAAAAAGTTTATTTTCAAGAGTGATATCTCTTTATTGTTTTTTTTTAAATTTATTTAACAAATAAAATTCATGCATAAAAAATATGTACACTATGTTTTGTTATATCGGAATTTTACATTAGCAAAAAGCTAGTAAGCGATATATCAGAGTGCCGGTTTCTGGTACTGAAAACCCTATCAGGGAGTGATATTTTTGTATGTAGTATTTTGTTTTAATAAAAAAAACCAATCCAAGAATTAATAAAATATTTTATTATGTTTTAAAAATATCTCCGCTGTAAAAATGGTTTCATTAATCACTTTTCAAAATGAAAAAAGCGCAAAATATTTTGTTAAAAATTTATAAATGAGTTAATGTCCGAGTATTCCGTGTAATTTAAAATGTAAGGTCCGTCATTAGTTAAAGCTGTTGGTATACGCGCTGCACGTTTTTATTAAAAGCGGTCAGACCTATTAATATGAAAAGTTGTTTCTTCGCTAATATTTTAATACGAAACCATGATGTATAGAAGGGTCGAGTTATATAGAGCTGTAGAATTTTACTCAGTGTAAGAGAAAAAAGCAAATAAACCAATGTAAATTATTTTTTTCTTTTTGATTACGCGTTTACATTCGTTAAATATAAATTAATTGGCAGATTTTAAAAATAAGTATCTTACGAGTTCTGGTTATAAGAAATTATTGAAACGTTAAGAAAATGCAAAATTTAATGTTTAGAAGTAGATTGAATCAGAATTGAAGACAAATTTCATTGTATTATTACATGTATTGATTTATTTGTATTCTGTATCACACTCACACAAATATATATTTCTGTCAATCTCTTTATTTTGAGATAGTAAAAAATACTGAGATCAAAAGAAAAAAAATCCACACTAATTTGTTATATTATTGTGGAATAAACCTGCCTTTTGAGTAGTCGGTGCAGTTTGTCAACTGCACCCACAGATGATAAAGATAAAAGTATTTTTTTAACTTTTCGCTGCACCATTTGCAGAACATATACGAAAAGAAGAAAAATCTAGTGTTCCCATTTCTAAGCGCCTTTGGAAAGTGCTTAGTGTGCTAAAAGATTAATCCAGTCTTGTGTGTTAGATAGATAAATATATTATTCTTTTGACACAGTTGACTTGATGACAGAAAATTAGTTTTAATTGAGAAAAATAAATAGTTAATCAATAATATTATGTAATTGAAATAAAAATTGTATTTGAGATTCGCTATTGATTTTTATAAAATCATTAATCGTTTCGCCGCAAAGAGCATGTCAATATGCGCGAAATCTATTAGAATCAAGTGCAGTTACAATACATCATCAACTGCATACATTTAGTGTTGAACCTAGTTGGTATCATTTCTTTTTGGCATCATATATTTTTTTATGGAAGCCATCATATAACGTTATCAATATTTCAATATTTAATATTCAACTTTCTGATGACTATGCCTTTTTCTGTCGGGTCATATGGCGCAGCGGTTAGTGTTGTGAGCTTCCGTGTCAGACCTCACGTGCTCGAGTCCCAGTACGAACAGGACTTTTCGATAGATTTTTAGATTTCTGTTCGAAGGCATAGGTGTTTGTGATGTCCCTCCCACCATTTACGATCCATTAACAACTGGGCGAAGTGAGAGCGATTAGTTGACCACTAGTCCTGTCCTAGCCTTATCCTTCTATCCCTGCTACTCTCTGTGAAAAAGAAAGAATAAGCGACTGAATAACAAACAGTTCTCGTATAAAAACTTCTGCTGAGAAACCTCCATTAGGAGGTCATGTGCTCCACATTGGGAGCGGACATATTTACAAAAAATGGCTATTTTGATAAATCTAGTTTTTCTCCCTGTTCTCTTTTAAGACTGATATTTAAAACAAGTCGGAATTTCGAAAACAGGAATAAGCGGTCCTGACTCTTCTCGCATAGCGTTGCACACAACAGTCATAAGTAATCCCTGAAAGGTAAATAATGTTAGAGTTTTCCTTTCTACCCTAAATGAACACGTGTCCTACCTTTTGACCCTTGAGGCCGCTCTATATTACAGCAAGACCGGTGTGGCCGTGTATTTTCCGCGATAGAAATGTCCGTTTTTATTTCGAAATTAGAACCTCGCTAAGTGGATAACCGGTCCGCAGTTTCCTTCCGCTTATCGTGAAGTTCATTGTTTTCTCTGGCAAAATCATAATTTACAGCGTACAAAAAAAGCACAACGGACGCTACACTCTCCGTAGCGCAAAAGGAAATTTATCGCAACATGTAAAATAAGCATTACGTATTGCGGATTCACTCCGTTATACAAATGACCGTAAATTTTGGTAATAACGCCCTTATTAAAAACTTGACGGGTGAAAATGATATCGCGATAATTGAAAAAGCCGCAGCAAAAATTCTGTTCATATTTGCACGCCGAACAATTAAATATTTTATCACGAGTAACATCCAGAAAGCTTTATTTTTCAGAAATAAACATTACAAAAGAACGTCCATGATTTACAAATAAACTCTTCTAGTGAGTATATTTTTCAAGATCATTATAAATAATTTTATTTATCACTTTAAGGTTGTTCACTGTCAATACTTATTGGAAAGGCAATATATTAATAAAAACACAATATTTCTTTGTACTTTATTTCCATTTTATTTAAAAAAGGTCAGGACCGGTTTCACTCATGGCGAGCATTGTTTTTATATATTGTAATATATTTCTTATCAGTTGATAACTCTCGCCATGAGCGAAACAGGTTCTGACTTTTTAAAAATAAAGTGGAAATAAATTACAAAGGAATTTTGAGTTTTTATTAATTTTGTTTATACTACTAATAACATATAATGGTTTTTGGGGACAACAAAAAATAATATTCAAGTTCATATTTTTTTTAAATTTAAAATGTTATAAATTACTTTCAACGGTTTAGGTATTATAAAGTTTAAAAATTATATAATTCACGTACGTAAGGTAAAATACATTTTATATAAAAAGCATATTTTATATTTGTTTAAATTTATGTTTGCTCCTAATGTAGAACATGTGGTATCCTGATGTAGGTATCTCAATTGGTTAAGCAGGACTATTGGTAAGCCAATCGTTCTCTCTAAGCCCTGTTATTTTAGGATTGGAAGGGTGGGAGGAAATTTTTAATTCATAACTTCATAAACGCCCTTGTCTTTGAACATAAATTAACAATTGAGAATTGGTTTAAAAAAATCTGTCAAAATGCCCGTGAGACCTGTCACGGTTGATCACTTTGCCACAGACCTGACTTTTCATTATTGTGAAACTGAATGCTTTGCTATTATAACCATAAAGTGGTTTTCTAAGTGAAAGCAGTACCACACCAGTGTTCATGGAGAGAGGTTGGAACCGGCATGTTCAAAAGTTGCAAATTACTTCTGAGAGCTAAAATTCTAATCGCTTCTTATTTCAACGTCTTAGATGAGTGTAAGATATTTTTCATAGTATATACTCGGTGAAACTGAGAGATTCAAACGTGTCATGGGAGGAAGCAAAGTATTTGGCGTGAGACACGGAAATATGTTGGTGACTCGCGGCGACCATATGCTTCACATGGGGAGCCAATATGGTCAAAGAAGTTCTACCAATTCATTTTACTACACTCCTTAAACAAAAGTATTTTGATTAAAAATATATCACATTTACCACAATATTAAAGATTTAATAACACTGAACACTCATTATTGAGAAAATTTTGAGAAAAGATTTTAACCTGACCTGATAAAGTAATTATGCATTGTTTTAAAATGCAAGTTGCTAACGATATTAATGAATTCCCCTTTTCACTAATTACTAAAAGTAGGCTGAATCGGATACTTGAGTGAGCAATTAACGTAGCTAACATTAGCCGAGTGGTTGCAATGGAGCGAGAAAAAGAAAACAAAATTCGTCGTTGAAAAACGATTCTTGGGATTATTTAAGGTGAAAAAAAATCACTTACGCTAATGGAAGCGGCAAAAGCGAGTCACGTAATCAATCAAGCGGACGTTTCCCACCGTGAAGGTCCACCGTGTGACGCCGTCAGCCACAATGGCCGCGATGGACGCCGTCGGAGTGTGTGATCGACGCCTCGCATGCAGCCGCAAAGTGTTTCCGTTCAAGATTTCAAACTCAGCGTCGCACCTGCGGTCGCCGTATGAGACCGATCGCTTAAAAGCACAACTCAAATGAAACAATCATTCCTTTCTTGCAAGTGAGTGCTATACACATATAATTTTTATAACTAAGCAATCGAATCGATAAAAGATAAAAATTAGCATGGTTTTGATTGAATTTATGATATTGTAGTTTTTATTATCGCTATTACTACTTTTGAAAGAATGCTCAATATTTAAAAAAAAGAATTGCTTAAAAATCTTATAAAATAAGTCAAAAATTACGTTAATTAAAAACAAGACGTAAAATAATATGTGAGATCGTTGGCCTCAGTAGTTAAGTGGTAAAAACTTTGCCCTAGCGATCTTGGCTCAACCAACGGTAGTATTTTTTTATCATTTGAAATTATGAGTATGATTGTTACACCTCTTCTTTTTGTGTTGACTGAAATTAAATATTTCAAAATTTATGTCGCTTTTTCTATTGTTTGTAATATACGAAACTTTAATCTACGGTTCTTTTTTCGATATCAAATTTATGGCGCTTTAAGTAACAGGACGCGTTTCATCGCTAATGCTTTGAAAATTGAATCTTTTATCACCGTTGCAGACGGATGGGCGTGATCGCTACAGAGGTAAGAAATCCTTAGTGAAATCAGTACACGGAGAATCTTTATATTCAAGAATATAAGTATCACAAATTTTCAGTGAAAATATTTAAAATCGATTATATAGTTCTGAAAGTAGTTGCTTTATCTTATGAATTGTATTGACCCGATGAAGCTTATTCGTCTTTTAAGAGCTTATTGGCACTATAAATTAAATCAGTAACTTTTAAGGCATCTATAATTGAACAAGCTATAATGATTGATCATTTTAAAATTTAGAAATTTCATTAAAAGGAAAAATATTTAACTGAAGTGTTGTTTATTTAGACGCGTATTTTATTACTTAGTAAGAAATACCAAAATATTTTATGAAAAACCTAGAAAAAATGAATTCTTTTTTAAAGTAACACCAAAACCAAATATCGTTAGAATGACTCAAACGTGCTTAACACTTCCCCTACGGTGCTAAAAATACATTCGATATGTTGCTGGCCCTTAAAGAACCAAGTGAAAAACATGTTTTAAAACTTACGCCCTATGATGGACGGGACGTATATTAAAAAAAACATTTTTTTCACTTGTCTCCTAAAGGGCCAGCAACATATCGGAAGTATTTTTTAGCAGCGTAGAGGAAGTGTTAAAAAAACCTAGAATATAAAATATGTTTAATTTATTTTCAGAATTGACAAATCATATAGTCGATAACGATCATTATTTTATTTAAATAAATAATGAAGAAATCCTTACTACTAAATGAATATAAAAGAATCCGGAGAAATCAATAAGAGCCATTATATAAATTAATGATTATTTTATTTTGTATAAATAATTAACACTTTACATAGAGTGAGTAGCATTATGCTATCATATTTATTTGAAATTAGCCTTCCAATTATAAATTATTAATATTGTAACTAGTTGCTGTATTGTAACTTGTATGTAACCATTGCTTGCGTAAAAGTTTCTAATACGGCATCCATAGGAAAGAAAAAATATCTCTTTATTTTTTTTATTTATAGATTGATAGTTAGAATTGATAATAAAAAAATAGTATGATATAGTCTGAAGTGCCCTCTAGAGTCGCAAAGCACTTGTATCACCTAGTAACGCAATCAGTGGGTGGCAATCAATAAAGATATTTAATTTCACGATATTTATCGTCTATTTTCTTGCCTTATGTTTATACAGCACTGTTTAAAGAATTTGAAATTACTCTACAGACTAAAATACGCTCCGATGTCTGTAACAAGAGCAAAAATAACACAGGTATTGTGAAAAATTCACTCGCTTTGCTAGCATCAACGGTAAACAAAATACCATAAATGTTCTAAGGCACCCCAATACACTTCACTATTGAGTGACTAAAACTTTTATACGCTTTGTATCACACTAAAAATTGTTCTGAGATTCTTTTAGTAAATTGTTTCCCAACAATAGTAAAAGTAAACAAATAGTGATAATTCATTTCAGTGAAAAAAAATAATAACACAATAGTTATAATTAAATAATTGTATTATTGTTTTCGCTGTCTGTTAAATGGCTGCGAAATAAGATTCAATAAATAAAAAAATGTATTTGTTTTATTTGAATAAAATTGCTGTCAATATTTTGAGGGGTTCGTAACAAGTTTATTAAAAAAAATACTTCTGTTAAAAAGCAAACCGTAAACGCAAAAATATTGGCAGATAGATTTAAGACAAATGTTAGAGATTATTAATGGGCCCATTAGGAGTCAAATCAGCCAATTAGTAAAATGGAAAAAAAAATCTTGAACCTTTAAATTCTATCACTCTTTACTTGTGATTGTGGTGGATTGCATGTTTTTATTTTACGGAAATAGCACTATTGAAATGTGTATCAACTTTTCAATAATTGGCCTACTTCACCTCTAATGAACCCATTTCAAAACCCATACTCTCGTTTTTAGTAACGGATGAACAAGAAAGAATTTTAAAACTTCACAGAAATACATGCCTGTAAGAACATATATGGCAAAACTCTTAAACACACACGTACAATGTTACCTACTTATAAAAAGGTTGATCAGTTCCATCTTGAATTGCTATATCCTTAATAAAATTGTTTTTCTTTGCAGTTTTTTTGAGGATTTTATGATTTAGACGATTGTCAATTTGGAGATTCAACCATTGATCGCGAAACTCATAAGTGATTATAATAGGGTAAAAAAGTCATAAGTGATTTATATTTAAAGATGAAAACATTATTGAAAATATTATTTCCTATAAAAATAGAAAATTTAAAATGAAAAAATCAGATTCATTTATTTAATAAATTCAAACATATTTTATATCTATACAAAATATTACTGAATGAATTTATTATTTACAACCTTAAACAAACCCATGCAGCTGTGGTTCACCAAATGTATATATTTTAAATTGATTGTATGTTTGTTTTCAATGTAAAAAAAATCCCGTTTGAAAATTTAAGTCAACAGTAAAAAAATAAACAAATCAATAAGAGAGGGTTATTAAGAATTACGAAAACAATTTTCAAACAAGAAAGAAATAATGAAAAAAAAAACAAACATTTATATTAGCTTACCGCATCATCGTTTCATTTTACGAATCATTAAGTTTTCGCTTCAAAACAAGGTAAATATTGCCTCCCACTTATCAAAGACAAGGGCCAATAAAAATTTTCTTCATAAAAATACAAAAAATGTTATTTCATTTTGGTGAAACAAAATATCATTCTTGTCAAGTGCGGTTTGATGACACTTCAATATAACAAGATACGTGGAACAAGAAGTCGTAAAAAACATGAAAAAGTTTATCCCAAGTCCCAATTTTGTGTTGTTAAGGATTTTCATATAACTTTTCAAATAATAAAATTCCATTGCAATACTTTGCCTTTTAATCAAATAATCGTTTCGGAAAAGCAACTATTTGAATTTAATAAATGTGATGCTTAGTGTCATAACTAAAATTCTCTAAAAATCAAGCTTAAAGAAAATCGCAAAAACACAGGATCACAATTTTTTGTAATTAAAAAAAATGTTATGAAATTACCACGAATATTTATCGTAGGTGAAATGAAGTAATTTATTGAAATGCAAACTATGCTATTACACCATGTAAAATACTGATCGCCGACTGATTTTTTTTCTTACCATATCATATTATTCATGTAAAATGTAAGCTTCTTTGGGAGTGGTTTTAACATTTTTTAAACTAAATTTTATACCCCAACTATTTTTGATACAATATAATATGTAGTGATTGATGCATTTAGATTTTTTTGGAAAGTTTATCTTTAAAATAAAAAATAAGTATATTGAGTTTTGGTAAAAAGCCCTTCAATTTTTTTGATTGAAATGAGAAGTTGAATGAAAAAACCAGTCCCGATTTTAATTAATTAAAGTGGAAATTAGTACAAATGTATATTTTATTGTGAATACACTAAAAGCTTTGTTATTTTTGCTGTTTACTTAACTTTATCAATTTGTTACTTATCAGTTTTTGCCAGAATGGTGACGATAAAGCTTGATTTGTCTTCATAATTTCTATACGTTTGATAAACACAGACACTTTTTATATTATTTTTTAAGCTTTGCAAAATTCGTTATGCAGCTTAACAGAAAATGGGGTTTAAATTGGTTAACTGTTAAAAGTTATACAACCACTTTTTTGGAGTGACTAAGATAAGTATTGAACCAAAAAGAACTAGATTTAAGTAATTGCTATTGCTACGACCAGTTTTAGGAATTGGATGTATGGGAGAAAAATTAAAACATTACATAACAAAGAGATTTACTCTTTAAAGCAAAAAATTCATAAATCGATTGAAAACATATTTTATGTTTTTGTGATGATTATCAAAACTGTTATTTAAACCTATCACTATGACTAAAACGGTAACCGTAACCGAGTGGAAACAATTATTGGTTAAAATTCTTAGAAATGACGCTTTTACAAAAATACTCCTTAATTTATTCATGTGTTGCTTACAAAAAACATTGATGGATTCCAAATACGACTTTTTTTTCTGTTAAAAGTCTTGAATTAATGATTTTATAATTACGTTATGTGAAAATATTAATGGCTGATTTATAAGCGGTTATCAGGTGTAGAAAATTGAAATACTGTTATTAAAAAAATCCATCATAAAATTGTGAGGTTTTTCACGTGATTTAAATCCCAAAGTTAACGAACTAATTCTTTACTATACAAAAAAGGTTCAACTACCTCCACATTTTTAAAAGGTGTCCAAAGTCAAAAAATACGGCACGCTCTAGGAGTAACTTTAAAAGTATAATGTATTTTCAATGAACCGTTCTCTGGTTCACAATGAAACATAAGACTATCTAGGAGGCCCATTCGTAAATAACACCACACACGGATAGCGGCTGGGGTAAATATAGACCCCACAGACGTTTTCTTGTGTACAGTGCTTCGCGCACGGTCGCCTTGAATAATGAATTCACGCCAAACGTATAGCCAATGCGAAATTTTCGACGGACTCGAGCGATGGTTATCAAGCGATATTTTTTAGAGCGTTAGATTTATTTGCATCTAGCAAACGTTGATAAAAAGCTGAATTAATAAAGATAAGTTTCAACATAAAATACGAAATAAACAAAAGATATCTAAACAAAATCTAAAAAATATCATAAAATATCCTACGTAATTTTAAGCTATGTAATTCTAGCGTCGTGTACATACTGCAGTGATCAACGAGGTTGGTTTCTATGAAATAACTCACTGTTTCAAATCCCAGCACAAACAAGATTTTTTCTATTAACTTATAGATTTCTGTTCGAATAAATGTTTGTGATCTCAGCAATTTCCTCTCACCTTTCCATTCCTTAAATAACAAGGTGTAGCAAAAATGATTAGTTAACCACTAGTCCTTTTCTAGCCGTATTATTTTAATCCTTATTTTCTTCCAAAAATAGAGGTTCAGCAACTGTTAATTAACAGTTTTCGTAGATAAAATTCTGTTGAGATAATTTCATTTAAAGAACAAATGAATCACATTGAGAGCGGACATGGATAAAAAAATCCCAGCGACTCAGATTTCATAGTATTATTCAAAGTCAAATTTGTAGTTTATGTATTATTTTTCTAATAAATTATAACTTATGTTTAAAAAATCATTAAACATAATAAAGACCTATAAAATGAGACAGAATTATAAAAATATTGAAACTCAAATTTTACAGCGTAAAAAATACATAATATAAAGCTCAACTCGATTAGTCGAAACTTTGAGAATCGTGTGGTTTAAAGGAAATTTGACAGGGTGAGGTAATGTTCCAAGTGAAGATGGGTCCTCTATGACTTTAGGATACGGTCGCTTGGGGAAGTACTTGGGTTCGTCTTAATTTGAAGGATACTTCAGAACCAGGTGCCGTAAATCTAATTCGATGAAAATTTTATTAAAATATTTTCTGTCATATTTATAATTGAAGAATGATTAATTATATAAACATTTTTTTAAATAAAACTGATAGAAA
Source organism: Himalopsyche tibetana (assembly GCA_030503985.1). NCBI lineage: Eukaryota > Metazoa > Arthropoda > Insecta > Trichoptera > Rhyacophilidae > Himalopsyche > Himalopsyche tibetana. The sequence goes on from JAPJYX010000016.1 coordinate 31,492,686, forward strand.
CGTATATAAAAAAGATATTTGGGAAGACAAATGATTTTTTAGTATAGAGAACTTTTATGGTAACGTAAACATAAATATTTTCTACTTTTATCAATGTTTCTTCAGTAAAACGATATTTATTGTCACAATAAAAAAAACATTCGTACAGTAGGTTCTCTACTTACAAGGTTAATGGTTTTCAAATGATTCAGTGTAGATCGAAGAGTACTTAATTTTCGATAAATATAACTGCTAATCAGTTGATAATGCTCGCGATGAGTGAAACCGGTCCTGATCAAATAAATTTTATGTGGAAAAAGTACTAAAAATCTTTTATTATTTTTATTATAATGCAATTCCACCAAGTATTGACAGTGAACACCTTAAAAGTGATTATATTTGATAATAAAAACTTAAAATACCTTGAAATTCATGACTCGACGTCCACAGCACTGCTTATTATTTTTTTATCCACATCCAAATGATACAATTTAATTTTGCGAAATAAATGATTTTATTTTATATATTAACTAGCGAGTACCCGGCATGCGTTGCAATGCCACTCAAAGAAATAACGTGCTTGTTTTTTAATTCTGATTATTGAAGTGCTTTTGGATATCTTTTGTTTTTCCGTCTGATGCGTATACGAATAGATCTGAAAGTTTTCCAACGGGTGAGCAGGTCACATACAGCTGTCCATGTGAGAAGCATAGATTTTATAAATTTAGTTCACACCCTTGTAGCGATTGTCCCTGTGCTTTGTTGATGGTCATTGCAAATGCGAGTCGCACCGGAAACTGCAAACATTTAAATTCGAATGGCATATCTGTTGGAATTATAGAGATGCTTGGAAACAGTACATTATCCCCTTTAAATTTTCCTTTTAATTTGTTTAGCTTCAATGATATTGTGCATTATCTTTTTCACTGAATGTCTGGTACCGTTGCAAAATGGTGGATTTATATTCCGGAGAAGAATGATAGGTACACAAATTTTCAATGTTAAAACGTGTAACGGCATGGCTGGCAAATCAAGTGAATTTAAGAATTCAGAAGAATTAATTGCGATATTTTTGGGAAAACTTTGTGAATCAATTCTATTATTGTTTTTGTAATTTTACAGAAGTTTGTTGGCAATGTAATACATTGTGTGGATTCATCTATTTTCAATGTTCCATTTCCAATATCTAACAACTATTTTGCGAAACGTTCAGCGGATGTGTCATATTGTAGTTCTACACACATGCTGGCCTTGAAAGCCAATTTCTGCACGTGTCGCCATAAAACTGATGATTTGAGATATGCATTTAATTTTTCAACAGCTGTTGAACGTAGTATAACTGGTAGGGTTTGTCGAAAATCACCAGACAATAAAATAAGTGCGCCACTAAAGACCACTATTCATTTCCTCTCAAATCTTTTAGTGCATAGTGTAGAGCTAACAATGCATTTTTGTGCGCCATAGTAAATTCGTCTCATATTATGAGTTGACATGATTGAAGTACTTCACCCATTCCGATTTTTTTTTTGATATTGCATGTTAGTGTCTCAGTGATTTGCATTAAAATGCAATTTCAGTGCTGAATGCGCTGTTCGACCAACATCCAAAAATGTTCACACCAAAGGAACGCGAACTGATGCTAAGCTATATGAAATACACACATTTGTTAAATTGATAAAAGTCACCAGAAAAGGCGATAATTATTAGAAAATGCGCCACAGAGAATCCTAAAAATAGCCAATCAACGGGTCCAAATTTGACTTTTCGTGACCTATGATTTGCCATGAAACTGATAGCCGTGGCACGCAAATCACTTTATTCAGCGAAATTTCTCATTGTAAAATGGCTGCACTCTGGGGTGCGCTGGAAGAAGCTCAGAGGGGCTTGCGCAAGCATTTTGTGAAATTTTGCTAAGGTCAGCCAGCCCCTTGTTAAGAGAAAACAATATTCTCAAATCAAATGAGTACATAACTGCAATTTCTGACTTAAATATGACATCTACGACAGCATCAGTATACACAGTAGTACATTTTCGGCCATTTACATTGATGAGTTTACAGTAAATTGCATATTGTTAAATAATGTAAATGCATTAAGTAAAAATCGATTGCTTATTTAAGTAGTCCATCAGAGTGATAAAAAACCCACTTGTTCCCAGAATACCGAGAATTACTTTGATATAAAGCGAGCCCCTTGTAAACGCATTGGCAGCCTACCGCTGGCTGTACTAATTTAGAAAACTTTGAGGGCGTCCGCACAACAAATCATCAAAGTTTTATTGCAATCGGATGAACGGTATAGATACATGAACGCATAAAAGAAAAACTACCAAATTACCGTATTGGCAGCCCATTGTAGTATGTTTTGATTCAGAAACCTTTGCAGGTGTCCGCAAAGCAAATCACCAAAGCTTTATCGCAATCAGATGAACGGTATAGAAACGCATACGGAACAAACAAACAAATTAACTTATTGGAAGCCCGCCGCAGACTGTATTTATTCAGATACCATTGCGGGTGTTCGCACAACAACTCACCAAAGTTTTATCGCAATCGGATGAACGGTATAGGAACAGGAACGCATAAGAGACAAACTAACAAATTAACGTATTGGCAGCCCACCGATGATTTATATACATTTGCGGCTGTCTGCACAACAACTCACCAAAGTTTTATCGCAATCGGATGAACGGTATAGGAACGAATACGGTAAAAACCAAAAAAATAACGTATTGGCAGCCCACTGCTGATTAATTTACATTCACGGGCGTCCGTACAACAACTCACCGAAATTTTATTGCAATTGAATGAACGGTATAGGAACGCATACCAGACAAACAAGCAAATTAACGCATTGGCAGCCCACCGCTGATTCATAAACCTATTCTGGCGTCTGCATAACAACTCCCAAAAAAAAATATCGCAATCGGATGAGCGGTATAGGAGCGCATAGGTAACAAACATACAAACATTCATTTTTATATATATAGATTAGATGTAAATTAATTATGTGAAATTATTATTTTCTTTTTTTTATATTGAATAAATAATAGTTTGTAATCTATTAAATATTGTGAGCATAATAGAGAAAATTCTTAGAAAATTATAATGAGAATACAAAATAAGCTTCTAATATAAAAACAATGTCTTGATGTAATAAGAAAGACATATTATTATGATGTATGGGTGTAATGTTGTAAATAATATCCTTTATTTTCTAAGAGAATTTTATCTGAATCACCAGTGCTGGTATTTTGATACTTAATATAATTTATAAATCATGTTTAACAATGTTTCATTTGATATAACATGTTATCATTCGTGGTACATTAACGGACATAAACACAAATAACTGAACATTGCGAATGATTTATGTGATACTTACCAAAGGCATAATAGTTATTTAATAAAACAATTTGTATTATACATATTATATAAGAAAATATTTTTGAAAAAATAAAGTAGAATGGAAACATAAAAAAACGGCAAATAATAAGTCTTTTCAAATACACATATAATGCTGTTCCAACGATTGTTTTTTTCCATAGTGGATTGAATACTTCAGTGAATCGTACATGTTACCAATTAGATATTAAATTCCAGACAAATGTGTTAATATCAATTCGTGTTAAATAGCAATTTTTCGAACATGTATATCGTTCACTTTTTAAGTGTTCACTTAGTAGAAAGACATTATATTCCAAAAATAAAAGACTATTCTTTTCGCAATCACTATCGACTATCATTTAAGGCGACTCAGTAGGAATGCAAAACTTAAATTTGACCTACAGCATAAATATTGCACTGACTTAAATAAGTAACCACCACAATACGTATTTTTACAGTATCAAAACAAGCAAAACATTTTTCTATTTCATTACAAAAATAACAATACCACCTAACACACGAATGGGTATTTAGACAGTTATAAAGGTTTTTCATATAAAACAATTTGTATTAATATTAGATATCGAAGAAAATCAATAAGTATTTATTTATCTTCATAGCAAAGACTGACAATCTAATTTACTTCCCCAAATATCTGTTGCAACAATTATATGTAACTGAAACTATACGTTAATTATATATTCCTTGAAAATGCTTCATATGAGGTGTTGCTACATGTAAGCAACAGTAAGCTATCGTACTAATAAATTAAATCATGAGACGGCTTTTGCCAAAGGTAACAAGAGACGCTAAACAAACCATACAATACAAATTTCTCAAACTTTCTCTAATATATTGAATTAGTTTTTATTTTTAATTTTTTATAACCTATTTTTTATGATATTGATTTGATATGATTTGTTATGATATTGATGAATACAGTTTTGAAAAATAATTTTGTTGCATAAAAAAGTTTAAAACATAATAATATTGACATCACAAGATTAAAATATAAAAGTATTGAGTTCTAAAAGAATTATAAGCTGCAATTGATAGTTATTTCTGGTTCGCGCTATAGTTGACCATGAATTTAATCCGAAAATTATCTTAACTATGTCTTATCGTGTGAGACAAAAAACTTCAATATTTTTAAATCATTGTATGTTAAGTAATCGTTCTTAACAAATCGATTGAACATGTCGCACAGTGACTTCTTTACATTTTTTATTAATAGCATCTAAAATGTATTGCGGATTATATTATATATTTCTATTGACCTTTTGAATCTAAGATCCAAAATCTCAGGATGACACATTGGTTCCAGAAAGTGGCGCGTAAAAAAAGCTCATTTCATATAATTTGATAAATCGGTTTCAAATCCGTGTAAAAAAAGTACTAAAAATGTATGAAAAAACGTAACGGTTTATCCAAAATAATCGAGTAAAAAAAGTATTGGGTGTATATTTTACTGAATGCAAATAGATTTACTTCAATATTCTATAGTCTAACTCAATAAGGAAGAAACTAAATGAATATTAGACCAGATCAAAAGTAGTCATTCAAATAATTTATATTGAATGCATAGATATATTTGTATTTCTTTATATAATGTTTGAGAACTTTCTTTACTGGCAATTTGCATGTTCGATGACATGCAGGGTTGTGCCATATTAACATCTTTTCCAATATTTTTTTGTTTCTAATAATAATGTTTTTTTTTTTACGTTTAAACGACTTTGTTTTTTTAGCGAAAATCTTCCCCATCTGTAAGCGGCATAAAACTTTTGAAACATAGAAATGATTCATAAATACTAATGTAAAAATGCTTTTATTCATCTATTATTACTATTAGATACAAATATCTATAGATAGAATCTCTGTTTAAAAGCATTGCCAAATAATTATTTTAAAATACTTATCCATTAAGCCAGTAGTTTCCAACTTTTGTGTTAATGCGCTTCCATTTGAAAAAAAATATCTTCGCGCCTCCCCATCCTTTATTTTCATATAGTAACAAAGACACGTTAAATAAATATTTTGGACTGTTCGCGCTTCTTTTTACAATAGTCCACGCTTCCAAGGTTGGAAATCGCTGCATTAAATTAAAGCAAGGGTGTCCAACCTTTTTTTTTTTCTTAAGATCGACTTTTCAATCTTAAGTTTTCTCGCGATCGACTTCTACCATGATTCTTGTAACAATTTTTATTTAGTAGGGGTTTTCCCTTCTTCAATCTTAGAAATGTTTATTTTAAATGCGAAATACATACAATTAGACAGGTATATGCTTACAAATAATTCAATTTTTGTATATTTTATATTTAAATTGTATATTTTTTCCAAATTCACGGAAGCTTTCGGGATCAAACAAATTATGCTTTGGAGTCGACCGGTCGATCGCGATCTACCAGTTGAACATCCATGAGCTAAAGTAATACTGGTCTTTACAAGCGTCGCTATTGAAAAATACATTATTGTATTATAAATAATAATATTATTTGTCAGCGCTTTGGGCAACCCTAACCCCAACGCGTTTTTTTGGCAGAATAAAAAAACATTGCTTTGATTACCTCTAATATTCGTTGACCAGTGATTTAATATTTTTTAATAAAACATTTGATACGTCCACTCCATACCACGTACGATCTCAGACTGAAGCTCAAACTGATGCATAGTAGGTAAGAAAAGGCATCTCCGAAAAATGGTTACCATTTATTGGTATTATCATTATTTTTTTTTTTTTTTGCTTTTAAATGTAAACAATAAAATGGTTTTTTATTTCAATTTTTTTTAGAAGTATATATGATACAATTATGCTTTAAAAATCAGTCAGAAAAAGTGGGAAAAATGGTACATTTCAAATGGCTGTATAATCATTATATTCGATAAATTAGAAATTCTGCTCAAATCACTTTCTTAAACCAATCTTTATCTGTATTTCTTTCTAAGACTTCAAACTTCGGTATCTTATAATAAACCTTAAAACGATCTTCGCGTAAAGTAGTTGAAAAAAATCCAAGTCAATGTTTTACCGTGTAATCTTGACATTTTTACTATTTTCATAAAAAAAAAAATGCAATAGTGTAAAAAAGCGTTTGGAAAATGTAATTATTGAAAAAAATAAATTTTTAAGTGAACGGTTCACGAGATTTCGTCGATGGCAAACGATCGATTTACTCTGTTTTCAGGCGTAAAGGTACTATATCCTCTTAATAGTGCTTGTAATGAACAAAATCGGTTCTGATAATATTAAATGAAAGTGAGTGTTTTATTCTCTGAATTGATACCAGTGTTAAAGCAAACAAGTTTGGTCAATTGAGATCGCAATACCGGCCAATTAGATCAAAATTAATAAATCGAAATTTTATATTAAATATAACAAATCATAAACGAATGAGTTTCGTAAACGCTGAACAGCTTATTAGTATAATAATACCAAATTGAAAGGCTCATTATTTGAATATTGATACAATATTTGTTAGATACAAATTTTTTGAATTTATTGCGAACAATTTATTAAAATACGCGATAGTTCCTATCTATTCAAAAATTGATTTTGGTTGATTTTTAACATCAGTATATTGGTATTAAAAAACACCTTGAATACTGGAATGATGGTTTCGTTAATACCGGTATTTCAATCCCTAGAACCAATCGATACAATTATGTTATAAAAAATAATATTTTAAATTAAAACCAAATACCATTAGCAGTATTTTTACTAACAGTGATAGTATGGCTATATTGAAAGCATATGTGTTTGTGGTGTTAAAAATTTCTTCCCTGTTACAGATTATAAAATTAACGGAGCGTAAGGAGCGCGATTAGCTAACTACTAGTGTTGTGCTAGCCCTATCCTTCTATCCCTACTACTCTATTCGAAAAAAGAAAGGTTGAGAAACTGAGTTAAAAATAGTTATCGAAGAAAAAAAATCCTTTGATATACCTCCATTGGAAGGCCTTAAACTTAAAGAAGCACTTAAAGAGCGGATATGAAAATTAGTATATCTCGTCTGTCAAAAATTAATTATTGTAATTTGTAATAAACCAATGATTCTGAAGCTGTTCTGACGTCAGTAACAGTAACACTTGTCATTTTTGGTTTGATGTATTAGGCATAAAGTTTTAAATGTTAAACAGATGAAACTTAATTCAAAGTTACCATAAATTTTAAAATTATCCAAAATAGTTATTCAAATTAAAAACAATTTTTTTATTTAAATTTTCACTATCGAAAGTGGCATTGATTAAAAATAGTGGGGACTGATGAGGCTTTATCAATATAATCAGTTACAGTCACTAAGTTGAATAAATGTCATAAAGTGTTGATAAGAATAAAATCCATATATTTTAAAGTTTTCTCTAAATTGAGACAATTTTGATATCATATTAAAACATAGTTTGATGAAAAATTGTAAATAATAATATCTTTATTTTGTTCATGTTAAAGACCCTTGCGGAAACTCAAGGGAAAAAACATGTTTTTGCAGCTGGGAAAAATGGCAACGCCTCTGATGTGCACCGGAAAACATCGTAGAGCTCATAAAGAAACACCCAGTGCATAATATATGGTGGGCTGGGCAGGGGCCGGCCGGGCGTCAGACAACACTGCCCCTATGGCCTCTAATAAAATACTTGATGTGCGAGCGAGTGGGCAGATACCAGGTTCTCGCAAATATGCGGACCTTTGGCTTAATCCAGACACACACGATAATGCACGTGAGGATCTTTCATATCGTCTGCTATTCTGAAAAAGCGACAGAATGCTTCTTGTAAGGATGTTTTCATTCACGATAAGAAAGTGTTATCTGTAAATGAATTATCTAATTGAAATACAACTACTTAAGTAGTGAATTGAAATTGTTTCCAATAAAATACTGTCATAGTATATTTCTCAGGTACGATGCAAGCAATAGTTAGAAATTAATGAAAATTAACTAAAAAAGGTTAATACCTTAAAAATTTGTCATTCATACGATTTAAAAATGAATGAAATGTTATTGTCTAAGCTTAACCTGATCGTCTATCATCTTATTTTTAAGACAAAATAAAACATGTGCAATGAATCGTTTATTTTGAAACCCTTATGCAAACATACGTATAATAACGTTGAAAATGTTACTAGAAAGTGGGAAATAGAAATTTGTTTTTGTAATGGCAGTGTAAAAATAAATATTATATCAAATTTTGAAACGATATCAACCTCCAAGATCAAGGACTCAGTAGTCTTTCATAATAACTCCTAGTGACGGTGTAAAGAGCAATAGAAATGCTTTTTATGTCAAGCAGTTATTATGGCTTAGGCTTAGAACTACCGTTATGAAAATATTTTTTATGCCATTTCAAATATTCGATTGGACTGACGTATTCAAATGGTTTATGGTATTGTAACTGAAAACATGAATGTCTGATTTGTTAACCTTTTATATATTTTTTTTCACAGCCTTACTAATATTATTTATATTTCTAATAACCTTTATTAAAGTGAGAGGTTTGCGACTGTCATACAGCCAGTAAAACAAAATGATTTATAAAGTAGATAAAGAAATTCGAAGCGGTAAAACGTTGAATGATGAAAATTTGAATTATTATGTCTGCAAAATTACTGATTTTAATATATCATCATGAAAACAAATAATCATCGTTATGTATTTTCTGAATCACTTCAACAATATATTTGTAGTTATAAGGTTACACAATAACATGGAATAATTTTGAAAAAATAATGAAAATTAGCGATTATGGTGTCTAATATCTTATTTTAAAAACACGATGATTTAAGATTTCGACTGAAGGTGTTTGGCGGAATTTTAAAATTAAATTTGAATCGTTTAAATTATGTACATTCACACAAGTTTTGTCATTAACATTCCGCCTTTCGGCATATTCAGACGTTCAAGTGCACGGATGAACTTGAACTGACGTGAGTTCAAGTTCATACGTTTACTTGAACGCTTGAAGATGCCGAAAGGCGAAACCCAAGTCGTTAGGGACAAACAATGTGAATATACATAATTTGAACGATTCAAATTTAAATCTGGTGACATGAACTAGCAAAAATGTGATCTTGGAATCAGATATTTTATTCGTATTATTTTTTTTGAATATGTACCCTCGAAAGACTTTTATTACACAGCATGCTAAACATCGTAATCTGACACCCCGGAGTAATATAATATACGCAATGAAAAATGTTTGAATTTCAAATAGAAACCTTTTACGATACATCTAGGATTGGGTTTTATATTTTCACCGAAATAAAATGTGATACATTGATCTGAGAAAAGGAACTTTATGAAAAATGCTTTTTTTCTTCTGACAGTTTCACATAAATATTAACTTGGTATATCAGGAAAGAAACATAAACTTGGCGCGTAATCCTTCCGGGACCTACAACTGTCCATGTGTTTTCGTTTTATTATTTTCATTTTGATGTAACTATCATATGATTTTGATGAGCGACATATTATTTCATATTTCGCTGATGTCAACCTTTTTAAATCAGATACAATCTTTTATCAGACCATAAATAGAAGAGTCTTCTGGTTTTGACATCGATAAAAACTTTAGTGTTTAAATATGGGGTGTGATATTTTTGTGAAACTTATGAAATGTTATGATTTCAACATTCAAAAACAAAAATAAGGCTGATATAAATTGAAAGGATGAACGAATTCTCCATACAGAATACTCTGTGCGCGATTTCTTTATACAAAAAAACACCGATTTTTCCGATCAAAATTTTTCTGTACACAAAAACTTCCGTATGAGTCATCTGGTATCAAAAGCAGAACTATCCCATATATGTCGAAATTTAACTAATGCTGTCACATTATTCTGCTGGTTATAGTGTATAGCTAGAGATTAAAAAAAAGTTTAAAAATCAAATAAATGTGGTACAAAAACGCAAAAGAAAATGATGCTTGTTATCAAAAGCAGAACTGTCCACGACGTTGGAAACAAAAGTAGAACAGTCTGGTAAATCAGGATTAAGACCAATCACAGTGTTACTTCAAGTGATGTTTCATACAAATTTTAAATTGCACTCGCTGTTGAAATAAAGTTTAATTTGATAAAACTAAAAAAGCCAACAATACGTTTTTCGTGTTTTTCTCGCAACTTTGAAAAATGGATAGTTCTACTTTTGATACTATACGACTCGTATATAAAAAAACTTTGGACGGAGAACATTACAAACGTTAAAATTATTTAAGATTTTGACTGAAGGTGGTTGGTGGAATTTCAATATTAAATTTGAATCGTTCAAACTATGTACATTCTCACAGATTTTTTCACTAACGACCCGGGTTTCGCCTTTCGGCATCTTTAGGCATTCAAGCGCACGGATGAACTTGAACTGACGCTTAGTAAATGAAAGTTTCGTGCTTATATAAGAAATAAATGCATCACTGAGTCCAAAGCCATTGCTGGCGAAAATAATAAGCTCATGGGAATGCCAACAGATTTGAGTAGTAAGTAGTTTCAAGAATTATATTATTTGTTTGTCGGCAAAGGTTTTATGATTATATGATTTTATGATTATATACGGTATAGAAGTGGAGATGCCAGATGGTTTAACATTTCATTTAAAATCGGAAGACTATGCAGCTGTGCTCTATTTATTTCCAAAATTTCCTAGAAAAAGAGCTTATGACTGTCCGTATTTGGGTGTACCATTTTTATCCCTTGTTCCGGATTGAAAAAGAAAAGATAAAATAATATGATAAAATAACTTTTTATAATTTGACCAAACACATCTGATTGATTCTAGACAGATATATATGCTTGAAAATATGTCAAATATATAATTTATGTACAATACATATGTATGAGAGGTCTGCACGGGCCGAAATTTTACAAAATTACACGGTCCGAGCCTGAAAGACTCAGGCCCGTCCCGGCCCGGGCCTGAGTCTAATACCACACTTGTTACCCAAACCCGATCCGAAGCCCAGATTTATACTTCTCAGCCAGAAAAAATCCCAATAAAAATTTACAATTCTCTATAGAACTGGTAATAATTAAGGTTATCATGGCTGGCTAAAACACAAAGATAGTCTGAAATATTTTTTTGAAGCAATAAATTCTTTACCTGGGCCCGGCCCGAGCCCGAATCTGAATTGCGCTTAGCCTCCCGAACCCGGCCCGCGGACCGGGCCGGGTAGGGGCCCAGGCCAGTGCAGACCTCTAATATGTATGTATGTGATAACTAACTAAACAAGTAATTTAATTAATTAGAACAATACTTCAATGAAGAAAAATGTAAAAGAAATGTGCTATATTTGTGTGTGAATCACAATATTCTACTGTTAAGGTATAGTGCACATAATTTATTAATTAGAAATGATTTTTTTCAGTTTTTTACGTTTTTCTCAAAATAACTTCCACAGTAGACAACTGTTTTTGCTTTTAACCCCTTCATGTATATAATGAACACGAAATGGTTCTTAAAACATTTAAGATAGTTTTTTTGACATAGTATTTAATATTAAGCACTTTAATTTATTACAAGAATTTTTTAGGGCCACAGGCTTCATTGACTGGAAAGGTTAAAAGAGGAGTTTGAAGTTGATTAACCAGTAGTTGAAGTTTAAATCGATATTTTAATGAATTGGCGGTATAAAATAATATGATACCTTAATATCACAAAGTTGATCTAATAAAGGTAAAAAACCACACCGAACAAAACTGATTAATCCCTTTTAAGAAAAACTTTTCAATGAACGAGAAAATTAAGATTTTAGTCACTTAGGACCCATTTGAAGTGTCTCCAAAGTTGATTTTTTTAATTATTCCACTCTTCATTTTTTGCCTCTATTTCAATCAAAACTTTTTCGTGGTGTCATCTTTCATTGAATAAAAACTTTTTCCATTATTCTCCATTATGTAAAATAAAAGCAATTGAAACTTCCGAGTTAAGGAGATAAAATGATATTGTAACTTACGCAAACTTTATTCAAGATGTGGTAAGAGATTTATGTACACAAAAAAATAAATTTTAAATTTATATCATAAATAAAACGTCATAAAAGTGTGAATTTTCACCTATTTAAATGTTTTAGTTCATAAATTATTTCAACACACATCTGTTCACATCAAAAGGTGTTTTTTTATTAACATACATATTCATTTTTTACCGAAGATTTAAAAAATGTTATAACTCAACATAAAGAGACAAAAACAAAAACATTATTTACTTTTCATCTGCTCATACATTTTTTTTTATTTAATATGAAGAATTCGTTAAATTGTTGTTTTTAGGTATTCAAATATTTTTAAACCATCCTAAATATAATTAAACTATATTTTTTTTCCTATTTTCCATTTCAGAGTTGTTTTCTACAAATATTTTAATATACGCAAATATCTAATGAAAGCGAGCATAAAAAAGGCGATGTAGTTTTTAATCTTACTATGTTTTCTTAGTATTAAATAGCGTCTGTTTTGTCACAATTGTATAAATTTACTACTATTAAATGTTTCTTTGAATAATATGTGCTTTTCTTCTTATAATGCTAAGTAAACGGTTATTAATATTTTTTCCAAGAAGTTTCATATAATCTTGTTAAAGATTTAACTGAAATTAAAGTATAAAAAGTCTAACTTATAAAACACATACCGTTTATCATTGCAATAACTTTGTTATACGATATTTTATCCATGTTTATGAGTCTGCAGGTGTCCATGATCATATTTTATCCGTTTTTACAGCCATTATAAATTTAAGCATTTATTCTCGTTCGTATTCCGAGCTTAATACGTACCTTTCTGCAGTCTAGGTTTTGGATAATCTGTAATGAAAGAAAGTTATCAACTATTTTTTATTCAAAATATGATAAAATTATCATGATACTGTTACATTTTCATCTTGTTATTTATTTTCAGTATTAATTCACATAGTTTTGAATCGAAAATTGATTTTCGTCATTTCGTCATGAGGTATAAAAATCAAAAAGTATTTACTGCTCAAATTATGAAATTAAGAGTTGAACAGATCCAAACTGATACTAAGTAAAAGGGTTCATAAAAAGTACATTAAATTATTATATTTTTGATAAATCACATAAATTCAGAAACCTGTTATTGTACATGCTTTAAACGGTACAAAAATTATCTGTCCCCCTATCCCCATAATTATGCTGGATAATCGGAAGATTACTGGAAATGCGTAAGACTTTTGGAAAATGAGAAAACACGTTTATGAGACTAATTGAAGGTATTGATTGTGTTGTATACATTTTATCGAACAATCAGAACTGGTATCGATAAGTGAGTGCGGTGGTTTACAAAAATTTCATTAAAAGAACCATTTTAAAATAAAAAATATTTAGCGGACCATATTATTTATTTAACTGTATTAAAAAATATGTGTTTTCCCCTTTCAAGTTAATCATTAAAAATCTTATTCGAATTCGATGGATGTAATTGTGTATTTAAAACAAAATCTTGCAATCTAGTCTCGACTTTTGTGGTATAATAAGTTTGTTAATTTTTCTTTAAAATTTGATTTTGTAGTAATGCTCATTGTAGAAAATCCTTTTTTCAAAATTTTTATACCTTTTCTTTATACTTCCAAACAAAGAATTCATTTGATGAGTATCTTTAACGAATGTCAAAACGACTGACCATTCATTATGGCCAGAGGTTGTTTTATTTAAAATGTATTTTTTGTTGTTAATTGTTATTAAAGTAAAAAAGTAAAAAATGTTCAATAGCTTAGTGAAACTGTTTGAATCATAATGGTTATAATAAAATTAATAATGTCACTGCATTTAAAATAAAAAGAAAATTAAATTTTGGTTATGTTTGCTAAAAGTTCAAAGTAAGAATTTGAATTATAAAGTAGTACATTTTTAATGAAAAACTAACCATAATTAATTAGGTGAAGCGGCGTAACGTATAAAGATGCTTAAAGTATAAAAGGTTGTTATCAAAGTGCATGGAAAATAAATTTTTAACGTCGCTTTAAAAGCGGATATCCTTCTTTTATTTGTAATAAAATTCACGTTAAACTGTAAAAGCCAAAGATCACACTGGGTACATTTTTATATAATACATTAGCGAGTTATAAAAAAAATAACACCTTATGATATTACTCACATGCGAGTAACGATGCATTAAAAATTTAATAAGTCATTTTAGCTGAAAGGGGCTTACGGTGTTTGCCCAACAGGGTGTTTCGAATAGGCGAATGCCAACAAGTCTGTTTATATAGGCCTCATAAGCTACATGCAGTGTCAATCAATCAAAGATTTAAGTGATACTCTGTACTGATAACACATTTCAACGTGTCTGCCCGGACGTACTTTGATTCCCTGGAAAAACCTTTCAGTCAACATTTGATTTCCGATAAACGAAATTGAAGGCTTTAGATTGTTTGTATTGAGGATTTTTATGAATATAAAATTGCGGTTTTCCGTGTAACGAAATTCAATTTCACCCCATCTAAATGATAAATCCGAGGCAAAGCAAAGAAAACAATTTTGTTAAACTGTTCATTTACTGTCAGGATATGTGTCTTGTAATTTGATTTATACTAAAACGTCAGCATGTAAATATTATTCTTGTAAATACCATCAACTCACATACAATACACACGCCTCGTCATGATGACTTCAGCAAACAAACGATATTTTTTAAATTTAAAACGTTTCGTTTGATTTTTACAATTTTTCTGTTTGACCATTAAACAAAAAATATTACAATAAAATGTAAACATTTATTTTAACTACTAAATAAAAAATAAAACGATTGAAACAATCCGTGAAATATTACTAAAATAGTAAGTTTGAGCTTAGTACGTTATTATAAACATTCGTTTTTCTTGGAATACACATTAAACCATTATATAATATTTAATTTAATCTTAACTTTTACATTTAAGGTGTTTACTTTCAATTATTGGTAGAAAAGCATTACGTATAACTAATACAAATAAAAACATATTTTTATTAATCCTTTGTTTTTGATAATGACTGTTTTCACCTATCACGATAAAACCGGTCGTAGTATTTATTAAAAAAATGTAGGATTAGTATAAAAAGGTGTCACTTTTAAACTGAAACTATTCTTTAAGTATTTTCAGACTTAAACATTACTCTATTTATTAATAAAACAAAGAACAGTATAGTTTATGTACCCGTTTTATTAACAAGATTTAAAATTCAATAATGACTGCAGAAAGTTTATTAAAATTGAAACAATAGTATTTTCTAAAAAGTGAGCATCAAAAACATACACAATACTCGCATAATCTCAGTGAGTATATTTTGCATCTCTATAATAGCACAATATAATTTAATAGGGTAATTTTATACATTCACAAAGCTAATTAACACAACAATTTGCCGCATAGATATCTTCGCTTGTAACTTGATATTCATTTCGGTCGATTCAACATTTCCATTAGTGAAATACCTACGAAGTATAATTCTATCTATATATTCATTTTTAAAGTGCAAAGTACTTATCGCACACCACATTTCCCCACAAACGATACCAAAGATTGCGGTTGGTACACCCGGTATTTGTATTCACTAGGTTCAACGGAATTACCGTCATATGACAATTCTTCCAAGAAATATTATTTTATTTACAGAAAATGAAAGCACTATAAGATCGATTACGATTATGATATGCTTTTGCTATTTCGATTCTTTTCACGTTCATTTTTTATGTTTAACAATTTTCCTGTGTGCCTGTGTGGTCGAGTGGTCAACGTTGTTGGCTTCGGCTACGGAGGGCACGGGTTCAAATCCCGGTACGGACAGTTTTATAAATTGATTTTTCAATCGATTTATAAATTTCTGTTTAAAGGCATGGATGTATGTGATGTCTTGCATTACTCCCTCTCACCCATCCTATCCTATGAACGGGCGTATCGAGAGCGATTAGCTTATCACTAGTCCTGTCATAGCCCTATCCTTCTATCCCTACTCTCTTTGGAAAAAAGAGAGGTTGAGCAACTGAGTAACAAGCAGTTCTTGTAGAAACACTTCTGTTGAGATAAGCTCCATTAGGAGTCCATATGCTCCACATTGGGAGCGGACATGGTTTAAAAAAAAAAAAAAAACAATTTTCCATTATTTTAAATATTAAAATATCGCTGGGTTCGCTGCGCAGTGGTCATTGTTGTTAGCTTCTGTGCAAATCAAGGGTTCAGTCCCAGTGCAAACGACCTTTTAATTCTAAGAATGAGCGGGCGCTACGAAAGCAATTAGATTACCACTTATCCTATCCTTGATTTATACTTTGTACCCCTAATCTTATCGAAGAAAAGAGGTGAAGCAACTGAGTTAAATGCAGTCTTTGTTGAAAAGCTTATGTTGAAATCCCTCCATTTGTAGATCATTTTCACGATATGGATTAAAAAATATATAATAATTGTTTAGAAATGTTTATGATATTTAATAGTACTACGGCTATTTAAAGAAACCACGTAAGACATAAAAGAGTGTAACAAACTATATACGTTATACTCTGTTTAATTTAAATAGCCATGTACCTATATATATATGTTCTTATCAGTTGTAAATGCTCATGATCAGCGAAACCAGTCCTGATCATAATAAATAAATGTGGAATTAGTAACTACCAAAAACTAAAAGTTAACACCAAGGGAATAATTTATTGTAGGGTTTTTGCCCTATTATAATGGAGTTCTATCAAGTAAATGCCAAATCAATAAGTAAATGAATAATTTATTATTATTTTAATACATACCGTTTGAAACTTTTACTCCTGTTATAATATATTCATTCATTTCATGTTTCATATTGCAGAGGCAATCGGTATTAGTTTGCAGTTATTCAAATATTAGTCATATTACGACCCGGGAACTATAAAGAGTGTATATCCAGTCTACTTGTATCATTTATTGATTTTGTTTTACTTAAAAAATAAATTCAAAAAAGTTTTTCTTTTCTTTCCAACAGTGTGAGCATAATAACCAAAAAGGTTACATGCATCGATTGATCATCATTTTTTAAGTCATTAAATTTTTCATTATAGACATTTGTAATATTTTGATAAGTAGTTCTGAAGAAAATATAGGAAAAACGTGAACAATTTACTTTTTTCAGAGAGATTGAAATAAACTGAAATAAGTATTTGTATCACCGGCTATTTGTCAATCAGTGGTGTTTTCGGTATTTAGGAATTGATTTGGCATTATTTGATTAGAGATGGAGAGACTTTACGGAGAAACGATGGAATGAAGGAAACAAAGTATGCGAAATAAAAAAAAAGTCTACACTATATCCTAAAAACATTTTGCGATTCTCAAACTCCTTTTACAGCAGATAAGTAAATAAACGATGACCTACTGCCATTCTTTTTAAATTGATTGATAATATCATACAATAGAGGTATGTTTTTGTTTTTAACAATGTAGATATGTTCGCATCTGAGAAAACTGGTTTTAACATTAATTTTTTCAATGGATTCTCGTCAAAGATAACTGAATGTAAGTAAATCTAGAGTTTGTGTGTGCTTCATTTAATGTTATAATAACCGGTGACGAAGTGTGAATCCTCCAAGTAAAACATACACGTATAGTTAGGGGTCTCGTATATAGTAGGGTGCAGAGTACAGTGTCCACGATGCCTGTGCCACAAGGCACCTTATTTGAATAATCAATTATCAATTAGCGTGAATACTTTTTGCCCAGCGGAGTTGCCTGCAAAACCGTTAACGACTCTCGCTAAACCTTTTTGCTTGCCAAGATTTCCCAACGATCCATTCTCTCAGTCTCACTTATTAAAAAGTAATACATTCAATGAAAACTTTTCATTTGAAACTTAGAGTCAGTGATTTGAAAGCGATTGTTAACAGAAACATTATCCGCATTACAGCTAGTAATTATTTAGTATTCGTGTCATTGTAAGAGAATAATAAAATGGCTCAACTGCTTCACTATATGCAATAATGAGATTTTGAATACATACAAATAAAATTCACTGATTTCGTATTTGAATGGTAAATTTCTCTTTACTTAGTAAGAGATTTAAATACTAATTCGGTTTGATGTATTATCACAATATTTCTATTACTCCATAATAACCTGGGAAAAGTTTTCAACTTTCAGATTAACTATAGAGGAACAAAAAAACATCAGTTTAGTAAGTTTAGTGCGTAAAGTTTAAATGGCTGACATTCTAACAGACTTCGTCACCTGTCACTAAGTTTCCTTAGAATGCTTCAGTCTCATTGAGTTGTGAAAAATTTTAAAAATGTTGTGACTCCGTTTTTGACTCTTACCTAAAATTAAAACACGACTTCGATTCCAACTCTGACTTGACTTGACGATTGAGATTAATTATTTTTTTCATTAAAATGGTTTTCAGCTTTTTCAATCATTTCCCCATTAAGGTCATTAATTCTGAATATATTTGGCTTACTAATTGGTGAAAAAGAGAAGTGATTTCTTTATCAGCTTTTTATCTCAATATCTCTATAAAGAATTGAAAAATTCTTACTCGTTTTTCTTGTAATATCACAAAATAATATTTATTTAATGGTTCGAACCACTGTTTATATATTGTTTAAGACTTAGTAGCATGCAGGGGCGCAACTTTTGAATGTAGCTATTTGTAAACACAAAACATATAAAATAAGTCAGATTTGTTAGCTTTTTCTGACTCCAGTATAAAAATAGTCTGGTTCTAAATCTCTGACTCTAATTTTACAGCTCCGGAAATAATTGACAAACTTATTATTATTAAAGAAAACTTCAAGATGTATTAAAGATACTTTCGAGCTTCATGTCATTGCACACAAGCTTATAGCACTGCCACTCGACATCTAATAAAGCCTTTATCAATCTTTTTGCTAATAAATACTGTAATTTAAATAAATGAACTCAAACATACTTATGGTGCTTAACTTTTAATTTCATCCATTGGATACTTATTACTGTGTAAATAGGCCAGAGAACGCTTCGACGTGTTTATGTTGATCGGCCTCTTTATCAAGCAGCGCGTGCGATGCATTTACTTACGATCTAAATTGCAACTTGATCGCATTCATTAAAGAAAGACTGGAAGTTGTAAGATTCAAACTTTAAGTGTTGGTATCAGCCAGTCACGCCCGAGCAAAACACCCCTTTGCACGTTCACCGTTACAAGTTGCAAATTTTGTTATATAAGCTCTGCAAACCTTTACTGCATAGTGTACGTATAGCCTAAGCTCTCTTAAAAGTTCAAGAATTCATAAAACCAAATTTGAATATTACAATTAAGTATGGATTATAATATATATATTTTCATCCGTTTCCGCTCCCAATGTTGAGCATATGGCCTCCTAATGGAAGTATCTCAACAGATTTTTTTTCTACGAGAACTGTTTGTTAGTCAGTCGCTCAACCTCTCTTTTTCCAAAGTAGTGATAGAAGGATAAAGCTAGTACAGGACTAGTGGTTAGCTAATCGCTCTCGCTACGCCCATTCATTGAAAGATGGGAAAGGTGGAAGAGAAATTAAGACATCAAAAACACCCATACCTTCGAACAGAAATCGATAAATCAATCTAAAACATTCTGTTCGTACTTAGACTTGAACCCGTGAGGCCCACAGCGCTAACCGCTGCGCCATAGGACCCGACAACTATATTACACCAGTAATAAACAGTTATTTTAAAAGAACTTTTGTTAAGATACCACCTTTTGGAAGCCACATGCTCCACATTGGGAGCGGACATGGATAAAAAAACATAGCATCTATGCTCGGTACATTGGTTAATGTTTTCAAGTATTCTATAATATAGTCATATACGAAATCACTATCATTTTTATCATGCACATTCACAATATTGATTATATGGAATTATTTTCAATATAAGTTGTTTTACGTATCACTGGTTTTAATTGAGTCGCATTATCTCATTTTTTTAAACTACTGAAGATCATTACTAAAAAACTAAGAAAAAAACATCAATTTTTTATATGAATTGAGTGCAAAAAGAGTGATATACATTTTTTTCACATAACATGTTTTGGATATAAATAAAAAAAGCGATGAAAGTGCTCGTTCGTAGATCGAAACCCGTGCCCTCGTAACAAAATGTAACGAACTCTCAAATACTATATATATCGATTCGACAGTTCAATTGTTCATTAGAATATATTTGTAACGATTTTTTGTTTGATTTATTTTCAATTTTTTTTATTTTATCCGCTCCAGAACATGTACAAATAATTGTTTATGTTCTCAAAAAATCAATAGTATCTCATAAAAATTAAATCTTTTAAGCTTGCAAATATTATAAAATGCAATATAAGTAATTGTAATAAACAAAAATATTCGTCAGATATCCGTTGGAAAACTCGTATGTATTGAGTTTTTAATAAATTGCTCGTTTTATTATTCATTTTGTCAACTTGTTCAAAAAGATTGTACGTTAAAGATTCTCTTCCATATTCTAAGCACAGCAACATAAACACTCTTAAATATTTTTAATACTATTAAAACATTCACTTCTTTTGTTCGAATGTAATCGTCAAAGGTTAAAATTTATACATTTATTCTTATTTATAGTTATTTAAAAATAAAATAGCTCAAATTTTAAAAATTCAAATGATATAAGTTTGGATACATTTTTTTTAAAGAGGAAAAAAGCTCCATATCACATTTTCCCACCCAAGCCGCGTAACCCATTTTCTTCCGCGCGCGTAAATTACGCAGCCAAGAAAGTTCCGTTTCACGATGAAAACTTTCGACAGACTATTAAACATGTCGCAGCAGAATGAGGTATGACACATAAGGAATGTTTGTGTATGAGAGGGAATGATATGAGAGATTTTATTCATGGCAGCCTACTTTCCCTGAGCGTGCAACGCACAGACGGAATTACAGTCAATATTGCGAATATTATAAAATGTTATCTTAAAAACTATTAAACAGTTTGATAAATGTTGTAATAAATTTATATACTTTTAAATACAATCATTTGAATAAAGCAGCAAGAAATGAAACACTATATTGTACTAATTCTACTTTTATTTAATATTTTCAAGCCCGGGTTCAACCGAGTCTATGACACAGTCAACGTCAACGTTGTTGGCTTTTATGCCGGACCTCACGGCTTAAATTCCCAGTAAAAATAGCATTTTTTCAGTTAATGTATCGATTTTTGTTCTGTCTAAAAATACCCCCCCCACCATTTAAATCCTTAAGTAACGGGGTAAAACGACAGTGATTAGCCAACTAATAATTCATTTCTAGCTTTATTTTTTCTTAAAATTCTTTTCTCTCTTCGAAAAAAGAGAGGTTGAACAACTGAGTAACAAGCAGTTCTCGCCGAAAAAACTTCTGTTTAAAAAACTCCGTTAAGAGGTCACATGCTCCAGATTGGTAGAGAACATAAAAAAGACTGGTTTTGCTCATGACGAACATTTTCATTTGTTGTTTAAATGTTGAAAAAGCTCGTCATGTGAAAAACTGGTCCTAATCATATTAAATAAAAGTGGAATTAGTATAAGAGACTGTTTTTTTGTAAATGTAATGAATGCCCTTCCACCAAGTTTTGACAGTGACACCTTAAAAGTAATTTGCACCTAAATAGTACTATTAAATAGATAATTATTTTGCCATGTCTACTAAATGAATAATTTGTGTTAACCACGGTCTTTGACATTGCTTGATTATGAAATAACAACGAATGGAATTATTCCCGGAAGTTTTCTGTTAGTTTTTTAATTTTATTCCCACTAAGAATTAATTCCTATATAGCTTTTGTAAATTCATATAAGCAACTGATTACACTGATTCACTGCAATTCTTTTGTTTTGGTGCAAAACGAAGCCAAAATAATTCAACAGATTAAAAATATCAAAGTATTTTAGTTCTACAGATTTAAATTATTTTTATGCGTTGATAGCTATTTCGGCTTTCGCCATCGTCAGAACTATATTTAAACTTATATTTTGCTCAGCTATATATACTGGCTCTGAAGAGATACACAATACATCAAGTTATCACTCTAACATCTTAATTACAATTACAATATTGCACTTATTAAATGTGATTCTAGTGTTTCAAAAAACGATTAACAATCTGGGTTTATTTTTTAAAACATTAATTAGGATAAAATTAAACTGATATTTATTATGACATAAAATTTATTAACTATGGCTTTATTGTTACTAAAAACAGTAATCAATGTAGGATTTTTCAAAGTAAATTAGGATAAATTATACTAATATTTATTATTAATTACATTAGGGGTTTTAACAACGGTGATGGATAAATAATCGTTTTCTCATTAAAGATGTTTTGTTTATGCCTGTTAATTTCAAGTTGTTCCAATAAATTTAATTTTTGACCCTTATGACAAAGATGCAAAACGGTTGGCTCTAAACTTAAACTAATGTCATGAGACTCGATCAAAAAATGGTTTGCAAATTGTGAGTCTGGTTTTGTATTGTAAAAAAATCTTATGTGCTCTTTAGCACGTGTTGATATGCTTTTTCCTGTCTGTCCTATGTAAATCTATAAATACTTTGATATTTTTAATCTGTTATAATGGAGTTCTACCAAGTAAATGCCAAATAAATTAACTAACCAAAATTAATTGTTATGTAAGTTTATTTCAAGTGTAGCATTTTCTTTTGTGTTCGTTAAATTTATCGCTCAAATATTCAATTGATTATTTTCATTTGCTTTTATACAACGTTCTAAATAAATCGTTTTTATAATGACTGAAACTTTGATATTTGTTTATTTTTTTTTACATTAATTGTACACTTTCTTAAAAAGGAATTTTCTAAGGGTGCCGAAAAAAGTTTTGTGTACATTTATTTATGTTGTTTGAGTTTTATGAAAAGTTTTTAACACTATAGAAAAGAAAATTAATTATATCACGTCCTTCAAATATTTGTTATAAGTATATTCAATGCTTCCGTCAGTGAGACGGCTTGAAGCGGCAAGGCAGTTGTAAAAAAAGAAACAGTTATACAAAGAAAAATTCCCTCAAGCACTTATTTGAAAGTCCAATGAATCTTTTTTGGGCATATACGTTGACTCATTATAGCTGTATATTTGAGTTATACTTCTTTCATTTTATTTTAAGATACGTTTAAATAAGAATGTACGGACAAAACAATTGTAAAAGTGAGTTTCATGAATATTTTATACGAACCTTGAGGCTATGCAAGTTACTCAACGATTATTTGGAATATAAATATTTTTTAACAAATTTATGTATACAATATTTTTATTTTTCTTAAAATTTTTTTTCGAAAAGCATTACAACAGTGAGTTTATTTTTTTAAAATCCAGGTCCACTAAAACTGTGTAGCAGATGGCCTTTAAATGTAGGTATCTCAATAAAAGTTTTTCTACGAGAACTGTTTGTTACTCAGTCGCTCAACCTCTCTTTTCCAAAAAGAGTAGTAGGCATATAAAGAAAAAGCTAAGACAGGGCTTAAAGTTAACTCATCACTCTCGTTACGCCTATTTGTTGAAAGATTGGAAGGTTTGGAGGATAGGAGAATGTTCGAAATAACAAAAACCCATGCCTTCGAACAGAAGTCAATACATAGATTGAAAAAAATCTGTTCGTACTGAGACTCGAGCCCGTAAGATCCGGCTTGCAAGCCAACAACACTAACAGCTGCGCCACAGGACCCGACAGCTACTACAGTGAGTTATTACACAAAGTTATTTCATTATAAAAAATATTTATAACTAGAATAGAGTAAGATAACAAGGTTATTTAAATGCTTCGGGTCGGTAGTACAGTAGTCAACGTTGTCAGCTTACATGATACATGTGGCGGGTTCAATTCCCAGGACGAACATCATCGATTTCTGTTCGAAGGTATGGGTGTTTATGATGTCTGAAAAAATATTTTTCTCATCATTCTAATCCTAAAATAATGTGGTGTAGCGAGAGCCATCAACTAACTACCAGTCCTGTCATTTTCTCCTGTCTTAACAAGCAGTTTTCAAACAATATTTTATTGAGATTTCTTCATTAGGAGACCATAATATGCTTTAAGCATGGATTTCAAAAAAACACAGAAGATGTAACACCTAATTAAAATTGTGTTTTACAAGTGTACGTGTAAAAAAATATTTTTGTTTTATAATGATGTAAGTTCGTTAATTTTGTATTCACTTCTTAACTGGTTGAATATATATTTATGGCAGAATTTTAAATGAAATTAATAATTTATTCAACACCAACGACTTACATATTACGTCGAAATACATATAAGTAAAAAGTCTGAGAAAATAGATTTTATTAATGAAAAAGTTATTTCTGCACTCCAAAAAAGTTGATTTTGTTGTGATTCTCTTTGTTCATATTTCGAGAAACAAATATACTCTCAGGTATCAAATATAGAATCACAGATTTATATCACCTTGTATCATATAAATACATAGCCCTTGAAAACCATCGTGCTTTCAACACTGCTGCCGTATTAAAGCCTCTCTAAGCTCGTGATTTTCTCACTCGGTAAACAAAAAGCACAAATACAAAAACATGAAAAATATAAATAAAAGTAAATGTAGTGTTTTATAACACAAAAAAAACATATTTAATAACCATAGTTGTATATATTATACAAACAGGTTGACACTATGTCGATAAAATAGACATACATAATAATTTTTATAAAATATTTGCTTGTTTTATTTGATAAATTTGATAAAAAACTGCAGGCTTTTTCTTTATCCATGTGACAATAAAAACTTCAAATCCTAAGTTTCCAATTTATCACTATATCTTTCGAGGATTTTTTTTGTGTATTTTTTATCCATGTCCGCTCCCAATATGAAGCATATAGCCTGCTTATGGAGGTATCCCACAGAAGTTTTTCTATGACAACTGTTTGTTATTCAGGCACTCAGAACAGAACTTCTCTTATTCGAAAAAAGTAGTAAAAAAGGAAAAAGAATAGGGCAGAACTTGACTAGTGGTTAACTGGTCGCTTTCGATATGCCCCATTATTGACGATCGGAAAGGTGGAAAGGAATTTTCTAACAAAACTGGGCTCAGATTGAAAAAGTGCAATTCGTGCCCGTGACATTCATTCACTCATCCAATGACGTTGACCTCTGCACCATAGACCCGACAAATTTTATTTTAGTATTTTCAATATTTAAACATAAATTTAAAATCTTAGAAAAAGATAATTACCATGACATAAGACCAAAAAATAAATAAGTAATCCATGGGAAGTCTTAGAAAAAGAATTCAATGTATAAATGCAGATGTACGTAAATAATTTTAAATAGCGGTAATATTTTTAGAAACTTATTGACTTAAATATTAAAATTTAAATCGTTCAAATTATGTAGGTTCACACAAGTTTTGCCACTAATGTCCCGGGTTTCGCCTTCCGGCATCTTCAGACGTTCAAGTGCACGGATGAACTTGAACTGATCATACATAATTTGAACGATTCAAATTTAATATGAAATTCCACCAAGCAGCTTCAGTCGACGTATTTAATTATATTATATATTTAAGATTAACATTCAAAACATTAAAAAACATGATAGTTAATTCTCAAAAACACTTGGAATCAAAAACCACGTCAGTATGCAAATTATTTTTCATCAAACCTTCTGCAGTGCTGATTTAAAACATAACGTTTATATACATATATTTAGTATCAGCCTATTGAACCATTATTTCATAACCGTACAACAATAAACCCGTTGTACATGAAATGGTTGGTATTAAAGGCAAGTTTATTGTTTTAAAATCAATTTAATAGTATAATGAATTAACGCTTGATGTTTTCATTCAATGAATCTAATAACCATAAATAAGCAAATAAACGATGATTATATTAAAATAAGCTTGTTCGTATAATTTGACTCGTAAATAATACTGATCTTTACAAGCACAAATAGTACTATATATTTATACATAAAACCTCCAAATATAGACCTAGAAGACTACCTCTTGTTATTTTAGGATTAAATTTATCAAATACAAACACTTATGTCTATGAATAGAAAATCGATAAAAATGTTGTTCGTACTGGTACTTGTACCCAAAGGATCTGTCACAGAAGAAAAAAAAATTGACCGCTGCACTACGGATCCAATATATATGTATAATATATGCTAACGCATGTTTCTCTGGTGCAAATAAACATGCAGTGACACCAAAGTATTTCTTCATATTGATCATTCAATGATATATCAATACATTGTAAGTATTTATGTTATCTCGAAAGCTTTTGTATTGAATAGACTTTTTAAAGGTATACAAATTTAATATTTTTTCAATAAAATGATTTCTCACTTTTAGGGTGTTCACTGTCAATACTTGGTGGAAAGGCATTATATTAATAAAAACAATAATCCTTTGTACTTCATTCCATTCCATTCCATCACCAACTGAGTTGACAATGCTCGCAATGAGCGAAACCGGTCCTGACATATTAAATAAAGTGGAATGAAGTACAAAGGATTATTGTTTTTATTAATAAAATGATTTCTGGTTAAGTATATTAAAATTTATAGTTGTTTAATTTTCTCTCATATATATTAATTTTGAAAAATACGATATTTGAATAATAATTTAATTTTCAAGAAAGTTATAAATTATTTGAAAAGGTTTGAAAATAAACGTTGACGTGTTAAGCTCATTCTACGCCAACAAGCAGTAATAAGCTAATAGTGCCCATCAACAACTGAAATGGCGAAGGTAAAGACTTTATGGAAAAACACGTTTATGCTTTTATCGCTGGAATTTTTCAAATAAGATTTTTTCAGCCGAATAAAAGTATTGTCACTGAAGTAATTATAATGAGTTTTTGTTTTATGGAATTGAATTAATTATTTGAATTGAAGACTTACAATCAACAAAATTTTTTTTTTTTTATTATTTTGGATGATACGAAAAAAATACATCATTAATAACGGCTTAAATTAAAAATTTGTTAATATATATTATAAATATTATTTTGTGTTTTTACTTGATTTTTGTTTATTAAACGGTAAAAAATGAATCTATGCAATATATAATTTATTTCAATTGAATTAAGATAAACGATCGGCTGGTGATGATACCATGACACATGAAAAAATATTAAATGATTTAAGTTTGAATTGAAAGAAACTATAATTTGAATGACTCCAATCGTTTATTTTACCGAGAAAAACAATTTTCAATTATAAAAATGCTTGTTCTTAAAGTATTATGTAAATGTGTTTTGTTTTACTTTATGTTTTTAATACTAAACTTTATTTTGTATTTGATTTTGATGTTTACTTTTACTTCAGATTAACTTATAAGTATATATATTCAAATCCCGGTACGGACAGTTTTTATAAATTGATTTTTCAATAGATTTATGAATTTCTGTTCAAAGGCATGGGTGTATGTGATGTCTTAAATTCCCCCCTTTCACTCATCCTATCCTATGAACAGGGCGTATCGAGAGCGACTAGCTTACCACTAATCCTGTCCTAGCCCTATCCTTCTATCCCTACTCTCTTTGGAAAAAGAGAGGTTGAGCAACTGAGTAACAAACAGTTCTCGTAGAAACACTTCTGTTGAGATAAACTCCATTAGGAGTCCATATGCTCCACATTGGGAGCGGACATGGTTTAAAAAAAAAATATATATTATATATATATTGAAAGATAAAACTATTAATTTTATTATAGCTTAAAAATGTAAAAAATTGAGTCAAACCTTTTTTGCAAATTGTTAAACTTGGTCAAACATTGATTAAACAAAAATGGAGATCAGAAATCAAAACGAGTTCAGAAATTTTATATGTTTTGATCAATTCAGTGTTTGAAAAAAAAACATTTTTTTATTAATTCCACAATTTTATAATGACCAAAAACATTTTTGCCTAGCCACTATATTATGTGAACTGTCACGTTAAGATATTATCTTAGAATATATTTTACTATTCAGCATATATTATTTTTGATCCCTCTTTAGTTATTTTGTCACAGTGAAGAGATATATAACATATTATTTGTATTAAAAAATGTATCGCAAAGTTTCGCGAATGAGATCGTCTAACAATGGCGACAGGTTGTTTAAATACAAAGGAACAGAAAGTTTTGTCTTTATAAAGCGTTCTATCTCCATATTTCTTACTTCATCTTGGTGTTGCCAGCATATCTTGTTTGCGTTTCGCATCTCGCGAGGCGCTGATTACACGTATGCACCCTAAATTCCTCCGTAGATTTGCCTCCATTGACTTAAGTTCTTACACGGGCCAAGTTAACAATCAGAGAGATGCCAAGATATGCCAATGTGAGACGCTTCTCTGAAACTCAACTACGTATGGTAAGATTCTGTGCCAATAATGCTATCACACACCAGGGACTTGCAAAGTTTCATCAATTACTTTGTAGTTTATTTTTTTGAAAAGTAAAGCTAATTAAATGTCTTTTATCAATACATATTTTTACATTGTAGACCTGTAATGAAGTGTCTGTCAAACTTTTTTTTATTTCGCGGCACACTGGTGAATGAGATTTGTTCTGCAGCACACCAAATAAAAATGCCTCAAAAAATGCATGTCCCTGTTATGTGTTATGATAATACGCTGAAATTTCATAATTAAGCGATAAAAATGTAAATTGTCAATATGAAATAAACAAGCGAAAAATTCCAACCTGTTTGTTAAATCACTGAAACTATGAGTAGGTTGAGAATTGAGCACTAAATAACCAGGAAAATTTATTATTACAGTGGGTAAGAACTAATTCTTTATATAAAATTCTCATATATTATATAGTATAAAAGGATACTGCATTACTTAAGATTCTATTAGTTGAACAGTGGTGGATTATCCCATAAGCGCAAGCTCGCACCTGAGGGAACTAAATCTAAGGGGCCTTTGTAAAAAAATTGAGCCCTAATATTTGTATTCAGTTTCAAACATTTATTTTTATTTAAATATATTTTTTAAAATATCGCAAGCATTATTGTTCAGTAAATAATAATCAAGGCAAAGATTTTCTATTGATATTTTCATACAATATCTTCGACAATACATAATAATGGTAAATATCTATGGTAAGTACAGAAGAAGAAAAAGAAGAACTGATAATAATGAATTAATAATTAATTGAATAAGTAATGTGATAATTTTTTTTGTTTGAAATTTGAATCGTTCAAATAATGTACATTCACACAGATTTTGTCACTTACCACCTGGGTCTCGCCTTTCGGCATCTTCAGGCGCTCAAGTGCACGGGTAAACTTGAACTGACGCTTAGTAAATGAATGTTTCGTGGTTATATAATAATTTAAATTATTATGTGATTATGTTGAGTAAATTTTGCGACGATGTTCTATTATCCTAAAATAGGACACCCGTATTATGATTGAGCCAGGGACCACATAAAAGATTTATCCGCAACAGCACACGAAGGTTTACAAATACAAAAAAAATACAAGAACAATTATTTAACGGAGAAATTTCTACGAAGAGATAAGAAAATTTAAAATTTCAATTTTATGGGCCGATATAAATTGTTTTTTTCACTTACGGATCAACATTCTTATTCCAAAATAGTAGAATGTACACTATCAGTAGTAATAAGCTATTTTTTTTAAATTTACCCATGACTGCTAAAACAAGTGTAAGTTTGGATATTTCGTGTATTCGAATGAGACGATAATAATATTGCAAGACTTGTGTTTACCACCAAGTCTCTTGCGAATATTCAAATGTTTAACCATATATATGATATATTATATACATATGTGTATGATTAAAATTCAAACATCACCAGAGAAAGGTAAATTCTAGCGTTTTAGGAAAACCTAACATTGGCTCATGAGTACACAAGAGCTTAAAATTACTGTTTTATTGAGAAATGGAAATATTTATTTAAGATTTTCGATAAAGGTTTTAAAAAAATTCTTAAGTGAAAATGAAATTGAATAAATTCTTTGTATATTTTTTCTGGTCTACATTTTTCTTCTAGGATTGTGTATCTAGAATAAAGTTTATTATGTATGTCCCTTTATCCATTTTGCGATGTAATCCAGCAAAATTATGTATAATGAATGATTCAGTTGTACCTAGTTATGAAGAAATTTGTTCAAATGTCATATGTCACCGGTATTCAACGTGGTATGAAAGTGACATCATATTTGAACTATTATGATGGAAAAACAAATTTGCAGAAAAAGATTTTGAATCATATACCATAGCCAGCGGTGAACTGCCAATATGTTAACAATGTGCTTGCTTAATTTCAGATCGATTCGCGGTGTTGTGATTTTTTTTATCACTCTTATACAATTAAACATACTGCTGTACAGTTAAATCGTCTTAAATAATACAGGCTCTCGAGAGGTGAAGTGAGCCAACTAGTAAAATGGTAAAACGTTTTTCTTTGACACTTAAGTACAAATACGTCTTTATTTGATGTTTTGGTGGATGACTTATTTTTATTTTACGAAGATAACACTATTGCGATGTGTATTAATTGAGGTTACTTCACTTTTACGATACTTTAAGATAAGTAGAATAAAACAACTCACCTAACTTATTTTTCTAAGACACCACTTCACCTTTAATGGGCACATATGTATGTCAGAGATTGCAGATATGTACTGATTTGATCTGAGAACATTGTTTTTTTTCTAATTTAGCAAGGTGCTCGCATACCTGAATAAAATTTAAAATGAAGCTCGCTCAAGCCTCTACAAACCTCATCTAACCCTCATTTTACGAAAATTAGAAAAAACATATAAAACAATGATTGTCAAAGTACGGAAGAAAAACAGTGAACTCAAGTTTGCTAATCAAAGCGAAAGGAATCCACTCGATGACTGATTATTGATACCTAAGAAACAACAATTAGTAACAAGTTTGTAGGCTGATTTACTTGAAGTATTGTTACTATACACTTATATTGTGTTTGTAAACTGGGAAATGCGCATGGAGATAGGAGAAGAATTTAGCTGAGTTCCCGGTGTCTATCGATGATGGTGATTTTGGCTACACAAACTTGCATAATATCTATTTACATTTGGGATATTATCCTTTGAGTTTGTGTATGTTTATTTTAAGCTTCCGAGAACCACTTGCAAATGTTTACTGGTATCTATATAAGATTGATATTTGGCCGCAAATTAAATGTTCCAAGGGTAATATCGTCTAACTTTACCTTAGCTATCGTATTATTTGTACGATAGTTGTATTATGTGTATATACATTAGCTACTTAATCCTGATAACGTTATCTTTCGGCTTACGTCATTAGTTATTTAATTAATTATATTTTTTGAAACTTTTAATAGCGTTTTTTTGTATCAATAACATAATTTATTATAGTCAGGTTACGTGTTTCAGATTAACTTTATTAAAACGATATATATAAATAATGCTCCGGTGCGTATTTTTTTGGCATTTTCTTTACATGATTTAAAAGCTTGACTTATTTAAACTAACTATACCGTTTCCGTATTGTAATCATTTATGCCATGCCATACTCAAATGCGCTGTCAAAAGTTAGCAATGAGAGCATATTTGAAACGATTTCTACAAACGTTTAAATTTAAATACATGCTATTAATTTGTCCCCAACATTATCACAGAGTTTAGTTGTTTTAAACACCACCCATGTAAACATGCCAACTCGCTAACAACCAGTAACAGTAACACATTTTTTGTTTACTATGGTGTAGTGGTTAACGTTGTTGGCTTCCGTACCTGACCTCAAGGATTCAAATCCCAGCAAAACATATATTTTTTCAATCGATTAATCGATATCTGTTCGAGGGCATGGATGTTTGTGATGTCTGAAAATTCCTCTTCCACTATTTAGGGGTGTAGCGAGAGTAGTAAGCCAACTACTAGTCTCGCTTCACCATTTATATTCCTACTACTCTCTTTGAAAAAGAGGGGTTGAGCGACTGAATAACAAACAGTTTTTGTAGGCAAGTTTCTGTTGAGATACCCTTATTTGAAGGCCATATGCTCCACATTCGTAGTGGACATTGTTAAAAAAAATTCAATTAAATATAGCCGTATTTTTTTAAATATGAGAAGAAAAAAATACACTACAATAAAGATTTTTAAGAATAACATTAACTTATTTAAGAATAACATTCATTTTAATTTAAACATAGATTCATGATTTTCGATCAAACATTGATTTTATATTTGAAAAAAAATCTAGTCTGTTTTTTCAATTAAAAAAAACTATTCAAATAAATTACCAGTTTGACTACGTGAATATATAATATTGACAATTTATATCTTTACTCAAGAACTTTAAATAAATGAATACAATTTTAAAAAATCATAAAGTTTTTAATTACAATATTTTATATATCTTGCAATTTATTTAACGATGACTGACTTTGAGAAAGTAACCAAAAGATATTCAACGAATCATAATATGAAGTTTAATTATTCATATATATCATAAAATTAGGTTATACTGCAATAATTTCTAGTAAAATAAATAACATTTTATCATAGCTGTGTTATCTAATGTGTTATAATTAAAAGTAGGCATACTTATTCCTCCCACTCGTAATTACTCAATTTCCTGAGGCCAGCAGCGTCGGAGGTACTTATGCAAAATACTTAGAGACTGCTCGACGATTGTGTTTGCTTAGGCAGTTTGGGATTTTGATTGGATTCACTTAAGGGTTAAAAATTACTGTAGCATGAATTCCTGGCAAAACATATTGCTTAGATTGGTCTTCACAAGATTAAGGTAAAGTAGCATAGGTTGTTTTCATTAATATTGATAAGCGCTGTATTTAAATTGAAAAAATCACAATAGTTTAAATAATATAAAATAAAAAAAACTTAACTTGAATTATAAATCTGCACTGATAATGTACGTTTCTAATACGGAGCATATTTCCAAGATCTTACTGTTTATTAGTGGCTCAAAGCTTTTTTTTTTAAAATATTTTAGATTTGAAACGGCAGAAAGATGTCAACGTCGTTTTGTTTCCGTGAAGGAGTTTTCGAATCGATTTATATTTCGGATTAAAGGATTTATTGTTAAAAGATACGAGTGTTTGTGATGTCTGAACATTTTCTTCTACCCTTCCAATCTTAAAATAACGAGGTGTAGCTAGAGCGATTAACAAACCTCTTATCTTGTTTTAACCCCATACTTCTATCCCTATCGTTCTCGTCGAAAAAGAGAGGTTGAGAAACTGAGTAACAAACAGTACTCGTAGAAAAAAAACTTGTGTTGAGATACCGTTTTAAGAAGGCTATTCGGAGTGGATATAGATTTCAAGAAATGTACATATAATTAGTATATAACTTTTTTTAGTGATAAACTTATGTCTATTATATTTACGTGTATCCAATAAAAATTATCTCATTTTAACTATTTTTATTTCAAACGTTCTTCAAATTACAAAAAGTATCATCAGTCAAATGTACATACATATAATAAACCAAATAAGATTTTTTACAAAATTATTTTTAAAATGCAAATTGACAGTAAAAATAAATTTTACGGTATCGATATCAATAAAAGATTTAAAATTCTTTTTCATATCGTCGCATCGTGACGGATCGTGAATCGTGATGTAAGTCTGTAAACGCCATTAAACTTTTATCGATACTTGTTCAAACAAAATCCGGAATATTTTATCGAGTATATCCGTTCACATGACTTTTAACTGAATTTTCTTACATTAAAACTTTTTAGCGATCCATTCACGGGCCGGGAAAAGTATGCCGGTTTTCTTTTCCGCTAAACATTTCTCGTAGCATATTACGGTGGAGAACTTTATGTCTTCGAGTTTCTGCTGTTATTTGCAATCTTCTTTGTAATGACATTCATTTAACGATTCAACTTGTTAATTTAAAATAAAATGCATTTTCTCATTTCATTGTTTTAGTGTTTACGCAAAAAAAACTTCTAAAAAACTTATGTTTTATACACAAACGGTATGAAATCTTGCTTGGAGATTTTTGGTATCACAAAAAACCTTTAACGTATTGTTTATAGGAAGTAATTTGGTAGTATTTGGAAATTTATTTATGAATGGTGGATTACAAAAAAAAATAAGCAAAATAGTACAGGATAATATAAAAAAGAGAGTCTTGGATAACTTGTAAATTGGAAAAACATCGTATCAAACACAACCACAAATTTTATAAAATTAATGATCTAGAAATACTTCGTTGATTATTAAGAATGAAAAGCGTATAGGTATAAGAACATAATAAAATCCATATAGAAAAGTATTAGTGAATACTATTTTAAGCAAGGCGGATGGTTCTCTGATATCACATACATATATGTACTATTAACTTTAAACACAATTCATTTATATTTTAACTTATATTTTTATTCTTTGTATCCCCTATCCAAATCATCATAAAACACCATTGTTTACTTAATCAATTTATACATTGTAGTTGAAAATCTTACATTAGAGATATTATTAAAAAGCTTTTGAAAGTTACAATATGTGTCACACGCCCATACTTTTAACTAACAAATGTGGAAGAGCAAAGAAATCAATTTTATATTTATTATAACGGTTATTTTGTAGAAAGCGTAAAAAAAGGAAATAGTGCATTGCGTAGTCAAACATCAAACCTGCCAAAGGTATGATTGCCATGAGCTTTTGCTTCAAGAGAACTATCACAATATAAACGATGCCGTTTCATGTTGGTGCATAATGTCTTCTTTACCCACCAGAGGGTGTATATTTTGTGTACATCGTCTCCAACAGTGAGTGTTGATAGTGATTTTTTCATTTTAAACATGAAAAAAAAATGCTTGCGTTGCTTCTCTAGCAAGTCGTAAAATTACAAAACGAGGAAATAACGTTCATAATGAAAACGCGCGGAAGGCAACTTTTTAAGTGCAACGATTTCAGATGGCGAGTATAACATTTTTGAAAAAAAAACTTTCTTCACGAAGAGGAAGATAAATATTTTTTTGTTATTTGCGCGGAGGAAGCGCGGGGAGGATGTACCGCAAAAGTTAAAAACGTGAAAAGCCCAAGGAGAAGAAAAATAAACAGGAAAAAACACATTTCGAGGTAAACTTTGATTTAATATAAACGACTGCCGGCCTGAATTATTGCAGATGGCTGAGGCGGACGGAAAAATTGCCTTCATTTTGATAATTCCGTTTTCGCGTTTGCTTTTAATGAAGTAAAACAACGCTTATTCATCTGAATGAACGCCGGAGATGCAAATTTATTTAGATGAAAGTATATATAAGGTGATAAATAAAAATTGCTATTAATCAAAATTTTAATTTTTGTTTCATCGCACGAAACTTTCCCTGCAGCGCTCGTATTTCTATTTTATGATTATTCATAATGAACTTTTCTTATGTCACCGTACCTGAATGATGGAGAGTCATTAATTATCATTTTGCCAGTTAAAGAATAACCCGTATTGAAAAAAGTTTCTATCGCCGTCCACTCCTATAAATAATTTATAAAGTAATATTGTTTGAAGATTTTTGCAGAATATTTGGTATAATACTTTAAAGCACGAGCCGAAAACCAGTTTAATTTTTTTTTTGAATTTATTAAAATAAACTCAAAAACGGCGTAGATAATTTATTTTGGGCTGACTAAGAGAAATCACAAACATAGCTGATTTTAGCTACAAATACATTTGAATGACAAATAAATAAAAGTAGGCATCAAGTTTTCAAAATGGTTTTATTACTTAAATTGCCAATTATAAACTTGATTCATTAAGAAATTATTCGCCATTTTTTACGTAAAAATCAACTAAATTAATTTAAAAAATGATTCCAATAAGAATAAACCATTCGGCATTTTAATAATTTATCGAGGTTATACGTTATAATTTGGCTAGTAGAAAATGTTCCAGA
The DNA here is from genome assembly GCA_030503985.1 of Himalopsyche tibetana. Taxonomy (NCBI): domain Eukaryota; kingdom Metazoa; phylum Arthropoda; class Insecta; order Trichoptera; family Rhyacophilidae; genus Himalopsyche; species Himalopsyche tibetana. The sequence goes on from JAPJYX010000016.1 coordinate 31,528,837, forward strand.
TGCAAGATTTTCGAGTGTAGTATTAGGCTGTGTAATTTTGTAATATATTTGAAGCATTGAACTTTACTCAAGAAACATATGTATTATATATGCTCTCAAGAAATGAAGTGACCGAAGTAGAAAAATGTTCAAATTTATCATTAGACTTGAAAGTACAATCACGCCTTTACTTGGTATTTTGGAGGTTTAAATATTGTTATATCAGAAAGATAAAACTATTGAAGTGTGTATTTGTTGAGCTCATGTCGGTTTTACGATACTTTAAGACACGTAGAATATTAAAACGAATGATTTCCTAAAATGCTGCTTGGCTCACTTTACCTATCAGAGGCTCATATTTAAGATCTCCTGAAGTTTACGTAAAGAAAAAAGGTAGCCTGTTCAAGTAAATTGTTTATTGATAAGTGAAAGGAAAATATTTTAGTCGTCAGTATAATAAAATAAGAATGAAGCGCCGTATATTTTTTTTGTTCCCTTTGCAAATTCTTCACAATAAAAGAATGGCGAACTGTATAAAAAGTCTAAAAATCAATTTGTATTTGAAAGAGCTGCTGTCAATAGATTTCCGATAAGAATTTGGGCGAATAGCAACACTCGATATTCGGGATAGATTATTACAAGGTGGGCCGACCCGGTAACCTGAATATCGTTCATGAAACTGATACGAGGATCCAGTTTAGTATTCATAGTCCCGTGTCTGAACAAACGAGTCACCGTATGTCTGCTCGACCATTCCCGTATAAGTGAGATCGTAAAGTTTTACTATCACCCAAGGTGGAATTGTCATTTGGGAATAATAACCTGGTATGCAATCGCAATATGTGATCATAAGAATTACAGATGGCGGTAAATTAGATGTTTTGTATCACGAATGTATCCAAATTATTATTAGTATTCATCACTTTGATTCATATTAACTGGTTTATTATATGGCAATACTATATTTATTTTTTAATGTATAGGATGTGAAAAAAGTGCAAAAACTTCGTATTATTTGCGTCAACACGGGTATATCACATTCAGAAGATTCTGGAGATAATTATTTAGTTTTAAAATTAATATTTAATATTGAGCTTAACAGAGATGGGAAATTTTAAAAATATTAAACGAAAATACGGAGACACATAACAGTTTTTTTAAAAGTATTTCTTAGGATCTTTTTTCGAAGGAAATTACAAGTGAAGGATGAGACTAAGAGAATAAAACATATGAAAAAAACAAAACTTAAGATGTCTATGTGATCTTGATGACAACCCAAACTCTCAAATACTTTGTATACACATACTTGCATTAGTTTTTAGTTAAATAAATATTTAAAAAAAAACACATTTATTATCAATCACTTTCAGGCTGAATGTGCTTCTTAAGAATGCAAAGCAAGTGTAACACTGAGCTTAACACCAAATTATCAATTTTAATTTGTTAATAAATATTTTTTTTATAAAGCTACCACCAAACCCTCCGAAAATGACAAATTTTAAAAAAATCCACGCAGTCTAAAATTATGAATCTTTAAAAATATCAATCACCCCGAAGTTATTTGTATTTATATATTATACGTATGAAGAATTCTGTGTCGAGACGTCTCGGGACAAAAGCCCCGGGACTTGTCGGGTGTTTTTGCTGTCTTTTTTGGAAAATGTCTCGGGAATTGTGACTGATTTATAATGTGCTAATAACATGTTAATTTTAATTTAAAAAAAAAACAATTCTTGTGGTTAAGAAACTCTCAAAAAGACTGATGTGTATTGAATGAAAGCAGGTGTAAGAAAGGAGCCCCAATAAAAACGGACACGACATGGCCGGGACGTGACACTTACGCAGGATTTTCACAAAATTAAGTATGCATATATAAAAGAGATCTGATAGAAAAACAGATGTTTCAAATACCATGTGTTTATATATTGTAATATAACTGTAGCAAAAGCAAATTTCAAAATATTAAAATTAAATGTTCATACCTGATGTTGTTTTATGTACAAATGTTTTTTCACTATTTCACAGAGATACCGATGTCTCAATAGGACAAAAAAGTTCTAAAAGCTGAATTGTGAAGTTACGGTTATAAATTTACTCCTGACGGCGAAATTATTGAACGTTGTATTAAAAAAAACGCGATTTTTACTAGATAGTGCGTACTTTCAAAAGGCGCCGAGTGTAGTTAATACATAAATACATACATACATGCATGGACATATTTAATTTTAATACAATTATAAGTTTACTAGCTGTAAGCCCGTTGCCCAGCAACGTGAGATTTTTATTGCATTATAGAAAAGTCATAAATTTACTGGCATGAACAATTGAATGCATATTTATTATTATATATGTGTATAATCTAATAACACATATTTAATAAACTCCGTTTTTTTCCATAGGGTACTCAACGTTGTACCCACCACCACCCGCTACGGCTTCACACTCTTTTATAGGGTGTATTTCGTAGCGTATCAACGTTAGCTGTCAGCCCGTTGCCCTCAACGGAGTGGATTTTTGTTGCATTTTTAAATAGTCAGAAAATTTACTGGCGTGAAAAATAAATTGCAAACCTATTTATTGAATAAGCCAGAAAATCTTAACGTAATTAATTCTCTACATGGATTGTTTAAGAAATACACACAATTCACTAAAAGAACGAAAATACACCGGGATTGCAAAACAAAATATGCGAATAGCGGAAAATTCCGGGGACCTGAAGACAGAATTTTACTGAACTGTAAATAATCAAAAATTACGTCCAAACCAAATTTAATAAGATAAAAATTTCTGCTCAAAAGGTTAAAAAAAGAATTCGATCAATTGTAATAAAGACGTTATTATTTTATTTGTAGTTTTAGTATAAATAAAAAGGTAAAGTTTGCTTTACATATGTAAAAAATCTTTTTTTTAAATTAATTGCATATTTTATCAAAATGTATGAAAAAAAGTAAAAGTGTGATTTTATAAAATATCCATATCATAATAAAAATATTCGTAATGTATTTAAAATACTAAAAACTTAAGTAAAATGTCCAAAAGTATTTGACCTAAGACATTGCCAAAGTATGAAAAATTCCATAAAAATATTCAATATTTTGTCCAAAATGTATGAAAAATATCGTATTTTATATTTGCTTTACATATATAAAAAATATATATTTTTTTAAATTTTGATAAAATAAATATATTATAATTGAATATATTCATACAAATCATAATTGAGCAGTCCTGCAGTGCTGCCAAATCCAATATCGACAACCCTGCAAATGTTTCAAGTATACAAACAAATATTCGACCCAAGACATTGCCAAAGTATGAAAAATTTCAAAAAAATATTCAATATTTTGTCCAAAATGTATGAAAAATATTGTATTTTACATTTGCTTTACATATATAAAAAAATCTTTTTTTTTTAAAATTAATTGCATATTCTATCAAAATGTATGAAAAAAAGTCAAAATGTGATTCTATAACATATCCATATCATTATTAGAATATGCGTAATGTATTTAAAATAATAAAAACCTATGTAAAATGTCCAAAAGTATTCGACCTAAGACATTGCCAAAGTATGAAAAATTCCATAAAAATATTCAATATTTTGTCCAAAATGTATGAAAAATATCGTATTTTATATTTGCTTTACATATATAAAAAATATATATTTTTTTAAATTTTGATAAAATAAATATATTATAATTGAATATATTCATACAATTCATAATTGAGCTGTCCTGCAGTGCTGCCAAATCCAATATCGACAACCCTGCAAATGCTTCAAGTATACAAACAAATATATTTCGAAAAAAGATAATTATTCAAATTCGTTTAGTGCAATGTTTCAAATACAGATGGCATTGTAGGTGCACTAAGAATGCACTTGCTTCTCTTGCTTTGAGTTTTTTAAATTAAAGAAACGTTTTACTTCACCAACTTCAATCGCAATGTGGAGCATTGGATATTAGCTCGAACGATGAGAATGAAAACTTGGGACCTGAGTTCGATCCCCAGCTTGACAGAGAATATTTTTGGTTAGTACGAAAATTAATGGTTTTTACATAATATCATGACTTCAAATATTCACATGTAGACGTCAGATAAAAATGAATGAATGGCGATAGCGGGCAGAGGGGTGGGGGGAAGAATACCGTCTTTCTTGATGTCATCGAAAAGGTGAAATCGCGACATGTTGGGGAGGGGGAGGAGGAGAGGAAATCGAGGAAAATCATAAGTAACAGTGTATATTGGAAAAATATGTCTTAAGTATGAATAAAAATTGACAGCGCGGCTTGGCAGGAGGAGGGGGAGGGGCAGGGGGAGGGGAAATCGAGGACATCTTACACTCAGACAAACATACGGACATTATCGGCTATTAATATATAGATTGAGAGGGAAATAAAAGCCTCGAGTCCGGGGATGTTCCGGGACTTTGACTTTATCACGCCTCGAGACCCGGGACTTTGAAAACCCCGAGACTTCAGAATCTCTAATACGAATACAGCTGAGTATCTTTGGTGAAGTTGACGTGTTAATGGATTCGAATCCTCATTCAGACTGTTTAATAAATTGAACTATTATTCCCTGACCGCTATAAGTTTGCGCACGGAAATGCGATGACCGTTGAAACTAAATATGCAACCCCCCTCCGCAAAGCGCATTCTACCTACCTCACTTAGTCCACGAGTTAAGTCTGTATTGAAAAGTCGTGCCGTCATCATACTGATTATCGCTTCAATCATGCCTAAACCTTTGCGCTTTCAAGCTAAAAATATCATCGCCAATGTAACTAAGTTTTGTAAAGAAGAAAAGCTAAACGGATCACAATTAATTCCACTGTTTAAAGCAAATGAACGAATTGCAAAAATGACAGCTATGAAATCACTGTATTACCAACTTCCAAAAAAAATCCCCAATTTTAAAAAATGGGGAAATTTATTAACTTTGATTTAATTGCAAGTCAAAGTTTTTTTTTTTAAATAACAATAAAATAACTGTTTTTTTATACACACTTTGTATATTAAATATTTTTAGCAATACATAAATGGCTTATTTTAAAATATAATGAATCCTAATGGTCCTTTCCATAACAGCTCTCTTTATGCTATTCCATTTTTTTTTGTTTATAGATGTTAGTGTAAGAACAATTCAAAATATAAAAAAATATGGTCAATACAGGAGACAAGCTTATCAAATCACTCACAAAAAATAGGATAAGAAAAAAAAACTAGCATAATAAACGAGTTTGATATGTGCGCCATCAGGCAAAAAGTTTAATCTTTTTACGAAGAAAAGAAATACCGACGCTTTGAAGTCTTTTAATGGTTTTAAAAACCAATAAAAATTATCAAGGCAAACCAGAGTATTGAAACTCATTTACTATTTATATTAAAAACGTATATTTTGAGTGTTATTAGGGAATAAAGATTTTAAAATTCTGGCAATATTTTTTTTACGGCTGTCATACCGGAAATGCATGCAGCGCCACGGTCCCGCACGCACAAGTAAAGCGGTCGCACAGTAGTAAACTTATGAAATATGTCTGTCCTCCAATACCAAAATCGGTGTGTAACGAGATTGATAAGCTAACCACTACTTTTTTCGCAGCCCTAATATATCCATACTTTCCGGAGATTGAGCAACTGAATAACGAGCAACTTTCATAGAAAAATATTTGTTAAAATAAGCTTTATTAGTAGTCCATATGTTCCTCGTTGGTAGCGGATATAGCTTAAAATCAACCCATTTTTTATTAAACTAGTGTTATTGATAATATACACAATGTTCTTTGCTGTCCTTAGTATCACATAATATCCACGGTTGAATTACGTGGTAGCAAATATTTTGATTAAAAACTTAATTTTGTGCGCTGCCAAAACGCGGTTCGAACTAGGTAGCTAACAAGTTTGTGAAAGTTTAACCCAATATAATGAGTGTACACAGGCACGTTTCCACTATATTCGCTTATCTTTAGCAAAGCCAAAGCCTCACTCCTATTCATAAGACATCCTTAAAGCGATCCACAATTTGCAGTTATGAATTTGTGGAAGATATCACTGGAAAACAAGTATACGCACTTAAGATATGGCTGAGAATGTAGGCGAAGAGTTTCAAAGTGTTTAACAATTACAATGATTATATTTTCATAGCCAAAAGCATTTCTTTACTCTTTACCGCTTATTTGCATTAGATTTAATATTGTAGTTGACACATTTTGTGAAACTGTGTAATTGTAAAATATTATATTATGTATTTGGTGTTACCGAATGCTTTGTTATAATTTGTACATTGATCAACAGAATTGCCTTTTAGTAAAATGAACATGGTATACAAATTAAAAAGAATTTAATTGTAGAACGGTTGTCGTTTACAGTAAATAAGAGTAAACATCCCTTTAAACGTACTGCTTGGAATTCACATTATGCCTGTTTTACTTTTGTATATACATTTAGAAACTATTTTTCAGTTTTTATTTCCTGAAATTTATGTCTGAAATATTGAAAAAACAATCTTAATTTTGTGAAATTTAAATTCAAAAACACGGATAGACCTTCAAATAAATTTATTGAATCGAAAGAGAACAACATAGAAAAATTAAAACATGTATCTCCCCAAACGAAGGCTCTCTTTTATTTGAAATTTATTCTCCGATCTTATTTAAAACAAAAAATCGAGTTTAACTGTATATAAGAAATAGTGATAACTGAATAAATTCACCACTTCAGCATTAACGTTCAATAAATAAATAAATTGTTGGTGGAAAAGCAAGTCTAAAATTTTATTTTTTATTTCGAAAGTTTGACCTTTCTCACCCCAAGCACACATTATAATTTTTGACCCTATGCCATTATAAATTATTTTAAATATAAATATAAAAATGATTTCAAAAAGCTTATGTTATTGAAGACTCATTCATGTCTCACAATAAAAAGGTAAACGGCTGATTTGTGGTAAAACATTTGAATTTTAAACCAGTAAAAAATAAAATATATTAATTTAAATCAGGGTCCAAAAACCTGTATATATTATAAAATAGATTGTATATCAAAATACACAGTTATAAAACATATAAATATGTTTAATATATCAAATTAAGTTTGATCATTTTTTTTATTCCCAACTCTGAAAATATGCATCTTTAATATTGACCAATATTTTTGTAAATAAACACAATCTTATTTAACTGGTTGAAAGAAATGTAAAAAACCGAACATTTTGATATGGTAAATTTACATTTTTATCCTCAGTTAAGCGACTGAAGCTTGAATAGCTACCCCAGTGCCCAGTAGAGTCAATCGTGAAAATGTGTTGCCATTATCGACAGGCACAATGCGTTAGGCTGGCACAGTTGGGAAACTACTCCGACTACGTTATTGCGATATTATTCTATCTAAGAAAGTGAGTATCTGGCAACATTATATATTCTATATTCAAATATTTCCGTTTAAATTTTAAATTGCAATTCGAATACATAAACACTGATGATTTACCAAGTGGCAATTTATAAATTAAAACCTGAAGGGGTATTTTGATTGCTATTTTAAAATTTACACCAAAAATTAAGTTTTGCCAATCTTGTTTACCATCTTTTACAATGATAAATAATTTTATATTTCTTAGCACGGTACAATTTTTAAAATAATAAAAAAAAACGATTTCGATTCTTAAAAAATATGATTTATATATGTTTTCAGTTTAAGAGAATTATCAAGTGATTAATTAAATAAATTGTCTACACAGCCGGAAGTATTTAAAGACAAGTGGCCAACGTCGTCGACTTCAGCGAAGATGATCACATGCTCAAATTCTAACACAGAAAATTTCTTAAAATATTTTTTATATGATTTATGGAGTTGTATTCGTAGGCAATACATGTTTAAAAAAAATCTTACCCAAACGATTTATTTATAGGAAAAAACAAGAGCGATAAGTTATCATAGGATTCTGCTATCCTTACCTTCCTCGAAAAATAGCGGCTAAATAACTGCGTAACAAAAATTTTCGTAGAAAAACTGTAGAGATAAGCTTCTTTAGAAGTGGTCTACATAAATATTGGACATGGTTAAAAAAAGGTCATAAAGCCGGCTCATTTAAAAAAATACATATAATGAAGTATTCATAATACAAGGTTTCTTTTTGATTCCAAAGAATTTTAATCAAAATCACAAACCACAGTGCAAAGAAAACACAATACTCATAATGTGGCAGGAATAAGAATCACGAGAATGTGAGATAATCTAATTCGAGTCCAGGCCGGCGGAAGGACGAGATCCTTACGAGGAGCCACAATCTGTGCAATCGTATGTAGTACGTGATACGTGACACGGGGCGACGTTGATTTCACAGACTGTAGAAACTAACCCCCAATATTACGTCTTGATAAATGAACATAATGGACAGGGGAAAGTTCCTTAATAAGAGAATATAGAATATACGCTACATGATTTCGTTGTGAAATAAATTGGGTGTTTATATTATAATTAAAATTAGATATGAAATAAACTACTTAAAGCATTATAAATATTTAAATGCAAATTAAAAATATGATATTGTAAAAAAAGTTTTTCATAAAAAAATAATTAAAATTTCAGTATCAATTAATTTCATCAAACTTTTAAGATGTTTACTGTCAACACTTAGTGGTAAGGCATTATATCAAAAAATAAATAATTATAAATCTAAATTAACGTAATATGATCAGGAGTGTTTCCGCTCATCACGAAACTTTCAACGGCTGGGTTAATAAGTAACAAGTGTTCCATAAAAATCTAATTTATAATTTTGAATTTCAAACCATTGGTCATTTCATTTTCAAGACAGCATTTTTTAAAAATTAATTCGATTAAAACGTTCATTATTTATTAAAAACAATTAAATATTTGTTTTTTAAACTTGAGAGAAGGTGATTTTTTTTTCGTTTTTGGAAGTCAACATATTATTTTTTTAAAGTTCGTATCTATGTGTAAACTATAAATGTGTATCGATTTAAAATGTGTACGTGTATTTATTCAAATCAAATGTATTCATTAATTGCTTAGTACTAACTTTCAAAGCAAAAAAAAATAATCTTAATATGCCGTTTTTTTCTGGAAATCGGGTAATATATTTCATTGGCTAATTTTTAGAAAATCACATTTAATAACAACGGAAAACTTAACAGTCATTGAGACCGTTAGTACTAAATTCATAATTTTGAGGTTATTTCTAATTATACTATAAACAAAACTTTGTCTCTAAATATCCTTTTTTGAGATTTTCAACCTAGATGTTTTTTTTCTTTCAGCCACTATTATTTCTCTGACTAATCAATTGCGTGATTTTATGAAAATAATAGTGGCATAAAATTATAATCCATAAAAAATGGGCACTTAAATTAAATATCTTTTATGCATTCGATATCTTTATCATGTAATAAATATTATGTCACGAAACCATTTTAATGGTTCAATCCATTTCGTATAATATACAAAGATGGTTTTGCTCGCAATAAAGTGCGTGATTTAAATTTTCCATATCTTTAGATGGGTAATAAAACAATATTCGTTTGGGAATGCAATATTAGACTATGCCGTCAAAAATGGTTTCATTGTACCTCACTAACTACTAAATGAATGGCACACTTTGTATAGATATTAAATTAGATTATCTCGGCATGAAACTCAATCAAGATGTCACGTTACCGTACATCTAAGCGAGTGAATAATATAATATTTGCTTTTGAGGAAACAGAATTATTGTAAATTAGTTGAAACGTGAACTATTATACCTCATTACAAAAGTGATTGAACTTTGTACAAAGCGATCCAACTCGTAATATGAGAATAAGACGCCGGAAACAATTTTACTTTTGTTATCAAATTAATGTTAAACGTGAATCCTTTCTCAACAAAGGCTGTGGAGTTAGGTACAAATAAAATGACACCGACTTCGAATAATGCTTATGCTTAATAATGACGAAACACGTGTCACAATTTGTAGCACAACAAGTGATGTAACAAAGTTATCAAATTTAATTTTTAAATAAAACAATAGAAATACGTACAATACAGAAATAAAAAAAAATAAAGCATTAAACAAAATTAGCTGCGGTTAGCATTGTGGGCTTCCGTATCAGATCTCACGGATTCGAGTCCCAGTACGAACAGCATTTTTTTCGATCGAGTTCTTTTATTTATACAATTACTATTTTTGATTGAATTTTCATTTACTTCCCATAACTTTATTGTAATAAGTAAAAGTAAGAAAAGAAAATATATAAAATGCTGATACCTACTTGTACTACAAAATGTTGTCATAAATATTTCTAGTTTTGCAGAAAAGATGAAATATCTAGTGACTATATCTTATAACTCTCGCAGAAATGTTTATTTTTGTAAATATTTATGTTACTTACGCAAAAGTTAAATACAGTTTTAAATTCTGACAAACACGGTTCAACTTTAAAATATACTTTATAATCTACCCAGAAAGGTGTCTTTGATAAAAAATACATTGTGTTTCAATTTAACTATTCTTTTAAACACGCATGCAATAAACTTTAAAAGTGCTTCTCTTAGATTATTATGATTAGACTATGATTTTATCAATCGAACTAACTTATTAAAATTTGTAAAAAAAATAAATGTAAAAATCTGTGATGTATGATTTTTTGTACAATAAATATATTATTCGTTCAACGAATTTAAGCAGGTTCATTATTTTCTTTCAACGAATATTTTTTTTAAATACAAATAAAATAAATCTATAACGTGTTTTATCATTCTGAATGTTAACGGTGAATTGTGTTCAATTTTGAAAAACGAGAGCGCTCAAAAATATGGCTGAAACATATCTATCATGGTTCTCAGAAAGCGTTACAAAAGATGAATCGATGCGTTTTACTCATACACATACACAAACATCGCAATAGCAAATGTATGCACAATGATTCCTTTGAAAACTGTTTTGAATTTCTATCCGCCCCTTTATTTCTGAACATAATTTACATAACCATTTTTCCGCCTCTTTCCTTTTGCTCTTTCGAAACGAATAAAAGTATGGAAATGCATGATCAGAAATATCTCTGAACGTTACCTTATACTATTGACGAACATTTTTTGTACAAAATAAATTTGAATTTTAAATTCAATAGCCTGCAATTTTTCATGTAACTTTTAATGATATTAATTGCGTGTTTTGCATGCCTCTAATATTATATAAATGAAACTAAAATAATTTTGACAAATGAAATAACATAACTTTGCGACTTGACTTTTATATCATTCATAAAAGTATGTGCCGAAAAGATTCGTATCCAATATACATTTTTAACATTTCAATATTCGAATACTATCCGCACATAGCATTAATGAAAAGTAAACAAATAAGTTTAAAAAAATCATTCGACGTACAATTATATCATGAATTACTATTTTTTTTTATTGAAACACAAAAATACTTACTCAAAGGTGAGAATTCATTTGACTTTTTTTGAAAAAAATCATACATTGAGAGGCTTTAATATTCGATGTTCGAATATTTGTTTTAAAGAACGCTTAGGATTTCAAGTGCTTTTATATCGGCTCTGGGTGAGTTTTAATGTAAACATAGGCCTATAACTAAAGAAATAAAAACTTCGACACTATAGTTTTCAAATACATATTCACAGAACGTAGCCAAGGAATGAAGCCGTTATCAAATAAAAATATGAAAAGTAGCGTAAAAATTTACGCTGCTGAAAAGAGAGCGTCATCCACATCCTGGTGAATACAAATGAAAATTTCTCAATTATCCTTCACTTGAAATGAAACTTTATTCAAATTCAATGACCCGCAGTGCAGGAGTCTCGTCTCTTTCCGCTGTTTCATCCCACTTCATATTAAAACATCAAGCCAAGGATCAAATAAACCGGGGACCGTACCTTAATTTTGCATTCTATTTGCATTTATATTCTTACCCATTATCACCCTTAATGCTGTAAGCGTTTGCACGACCAATCAAATAACAAATAAGAGTTTATCTTATTCGTGAGACATTGACACAATCCTATTATCATTAACTGTAACTATATTACTATTTTCACGCTGGATAAAAAACTGTCGAATTATATTAATCTGAGAAATTAAAAATAAGCCAAAAAGGTGCCATCAAACACTGCAAGAGAAAAATTGTAATTTTTAATTTAAAATATTTGTTTTTTAACCATGTATACTCCTTATTACAAATTACAAAAAAAACTGTTACCTTTTATACCGGTATCAAAGGTAAGGAAAAGCACATATATTTTGTATTTGTACCAGAGCTTCGAATCAAAAACTGAACCGCAAAACCGGAAAAACCGTTATTTTGCTGGAAAAAAATGAAAGCGAACCGAGCCGGGTTGTACAAGAACCACACATTTTTCTAAATTATGAAATAAAATAATAGTAGTAAAAATATGAAGAAACCTTTATTTTTCCTGGAACGAAAACTGCTAACAAACCGATATGTTTTTTTTACTTGAACCGGAACGACAGCTTCTACGAAAATAGCTTTAATTTAAAAACTATGATTTGAAAAGATTTATTTAATTTCATAAAACACTTTTTTAACGATGTTATTTTATTTACATATTTTTCTGCATCTGTTTTTACTGGCATTTTCCATGGAATATATTTCTCATGTTGAAAAACAGAATCCAGCGTATTACATTTCGTTTAATTTACTATCATATAAGTTTACTACGAATTTCATATTATAATACTAACACCGTTTTTAAGCCTAGAAAAAAAGTTTACTACCAAATGTTAATGGGTATTCCATTGTAACGCAAGTCATAATAAATATTGAACATCCTCACTTTATCTGGACATGCGTGATACAATCAATAATCTTATTTCCGTAGTGGTGATGAGTAATTCTCCGAGCACGATAAGATGACAATAGAGACGGACTGTATTACAATGTGATTACGGTGCGTTGGGATAGATGAGTACTGCAATTTGCATCGGTATGGCAAGCATCTGCTGTTTGCTGTTTCCTCTCTGTCAGTTAGTAATCTGTTCCTATTCAACTGTATAGTGTATTATAATACTGGGTACAAATTTGGGTACGCGATGCCGTATTCCAATCTCGTAAGGTGATCATTTCAGCTCGATGTTGAGTTGTTATTGCTTCACAATATTAATTGATACTGTTTACTACACGCGCTGAACTATAACTCCATTACCAATTATAATGAGACACAATTATTTGTTGATACGTATTACACATATTGTGTCGATTAATTCTGATAAGATCACGCTTAATATTTCAAATCACATTAGTCTTTTTGATTACATTTAAAAACTATTTAAGTTTTTTCATACTTTAAAAAAATCCTATCAAATATTATTAAGTATAGGCGAACTTGGTTACGCTCATTTTTTACGACATCGCTTTCATCACTTGAGATTTCCAGAGTTCCAGATGTCTGCCAGTATCCAGAGATATAGCACCGTGTTATTTCGAAACCATGTAAAAAAAGAGTCCGTTGTACACTACTTAAAACCTTCAAGAAATAAACATAATGAAAACACGCTAGGCACTATCTCAATCTTTGGAATCTAACCGTAAAATCGAATGTTCACAATATACAGAATGAATACAATAATTTACATAATTAAATTGGTAACGATCTTCAAAATATAAAATATTCTGCACGTATTTATTGAGTATAATTAAAAAAAATACATTAACTATATCTGAGTCAAGAGAAAAAGTATATTGATTTAATTATACTCATACACATGATAAAAAAAGTAATTCTCTCCGAGGACAATATTTACGATTTGTTGAAAAGAGTCACGTTTCTTTATTTGAAAATTTGCTTAGTGGACCTCTCTGATAATTTAACGGAAGCTTGCCAATCAAACTGATCACAATGGATTCATTACTCAATATTATTTATAACAAGAGGCTTCCTGGATAGAGGATTGATCAATCAGTATGTGCATAAATTACTTATTATTCCGAATATAATTTACACATTAACGTTAGCCTATGAAGTCTAAGTTTAAGCTTTTATTTTCAAATTTGCATTGAAAATTCACGTGTGATGTTTAAAATCAAAATTAATTATAAGACTAAAAATCTTTTTGTTCAATAAACTATCTTTTATTTTTGTATGTGACTACACTTGAAGCATTAATTTAACTATACTTAACTAATCTAGTCTTAAAATCTTGGTGTATTGATTAAAGTCTACCAAAAGCTAAACACAATTTTTAAAAAATCGACTTACACTTACTTAATATAAAATATCAAATGAAGTTAGTCAAAAACGTAAAAGTGATTTTAGATGTCACAAAAAATGAATTTGTATTTTATTTAAGGAGATTAGGGGCAAGGAATATATCTCAAAGAATTGTCGGGTACTGACTGTTTGAAGATAATGGTGTTGATGATGTCAGAAAAATCCCTCGCACACTTCTCTTAAAATAACGACGTAGTGAGAGCGATTAACTTACCTCTTGTCCTGTCTTAGCCATCTACTTATATCTTTTTATAAAAACAAAAATAGAAAACTTTGTCAAAATGATTGAATGTCAATTTCATCACGAAATTTAATCAATTTTACAAATTAAAAACAAATAATATGATTAGATAAATTTCGTTTCGGTTTCTAAAATTTTTTAAAAAGTACTTCACATAAAAAATCTAGAACAATAAGAGATTATAATGAATATGGTCAATATGTAATAAATGTGCTATAAAGATGTGTAAACTTACTTGTCAGATGACATTTTCTGTTGAACGTAATTGGTGCAAATAAAAAAACACTGCTCACTCCGACAGGTTCAAATCTGAAAAAATACTACACAAAACGATACCCACGTTTGTTAGCTGTAGACTGATGAAATTTCAATTCTATTGCGTCATGCATAATGGAGTGGGAGTAAAAATACTAAATGTTCCAATAATGGAACACTGGGCAAAAATGGGTTAAACAATGTACGACGCTAATGTGAATCATAAAAAAATATTATTTTATAATTATATACACATTGTTTACGTGTACAAATATATATATATCGACTGTGGAAAGGAAAAAGGACGTAGCCCACACATATCAAATTTTACAGGAGGCGCTAAAAACGTGTTTTGATGATTTTGTGACATATGCAAATTATGAATTATACACAACCCTGAAGTGCACGGAGACTTCTAAAGTGGTGTTTAATTGACATAATCTTATATTCATTAAAGAAATTGTCTAAGAAAAACCTTTATTTCAGTATTTTTTCTTGGTTTTAATTTTTTACATGGTCATTTTTTGAAACTTAAAAGCTAAATTTAGATACTAATTCGACATTTGCAGCTTGCATCCTTTTGATAGAACGTGTATCAAGTTTGATACATTGTGATTATCGAAAAAAACTGTTTTGAAGAAACTGTCGGTTAAGTCCTTTTTCTTTTCCACAGTTGATATGTATATTATATCCTCTAGTACAATTTTCAAAAAATAATATGTCTAGTTACTATGAATAATTAGAAACTATAATAAATAATCTTTTATTTTAATTAAAAATTACTCGGTTTATCAAGTAATCATTTCATTCTTC
Organism: Himalopsyche tibetana; assembly: GCA_030503985.1. Classification (NCBI taxonomy): domain Eukaryota; kingdom Metazoa; phylum Arthropoda; class Insecta; order Trichoptera; family Rhyacophilidae; genus Himalopsyche; species Himalopsyche tibetana. The sequence goes on from JAPJYX010000016.1 coordinate 31,544,373, forward strand.
CTTGACTAAGTGAACTCAGTTAAAAATAAACAATATTAATACTGTTTAAATGTCAATAATAAATTTTAAAAAATCAAGGTTGTTATAAAAGAACTATACAATTTAAATTATTTCAATGACCTTTTTAATAAAAAATAAAATACGCACTTATTGTAAGTATTTTATAAAAAAATGTATAACTTTAAAAAGTATTATTTGCATTATAAAGAATAAGCTTTATAATCACCTTTGTTCTGTAGAATATTTTCATATTAATTCTTAAAATTAATTATTAAAAGTTTAATAGACCAATTTAGTTTCATCGAAAATGTCAATAATTCAAGAATAAGTATTTAGATTACCTTAGTTTAGGTTTATTTTTAAATTTGAATTTTTGAAAGTTTCATAAACTAAAATCATTTAAATATGCCATCGAAAACTATAAATAAAATATTCCTCGATGAAATAGAATTTTCCTATTCAAAAAATATATATTGATAATTTTTTTTTAATGTAAGTAAATAGTTCGCTGTTTTTATTTACGCCCAAGGAATGTAGACAATAGTGTTTTTAAAAGTACATGAATATTTTATTTTACTACTAAATGAACTGTATACTTCATTCAAAAAAAGTATCTCAAAAAGATATATTAAAAATGAGAAAGAGGGAAACACATTTACTTTGACGAATCGGAATGTTTTCGATTGTTTCGGATTGACCACGTAGTGTGTGTGTGCTTTGGGCTTAGTACGCAGCGAAGCGAATGAATTCGTAAAGCTACCTACATGTTGTTTGGTTTTCATATCATATTTTGATAGAGGTAAAAAACTGCGGTCTGCAATCAATTATAAATAAGCCATCGAATAACAAAGTACCTATATCCTTCTGTGAATATTTTTATTTATAAACAAAACATGTTCTGAGAAAAGATTTTGGGTTGTTTTACACTGAACTGAATACTAAAAATGATTATGGTCAAGCTCGCTGAGATTAATTATTTAATTTATGTTGTCTAGAGGCAATATCCTTGCTTAAAGGTCAGATCGTTCTAGACTGAATTCGTCGTTATTTCAAACATGCATATGTTGATTTCTCAATAAACATTTCTCATATCTAATTCATTATAAAATTATACGGTTACCAATAGTATAGATTTGTTTTATGGATTAATTTTTCTATCTATTTATGAATTTGCGTCCGAAGGTATGGATGTATGTGATTTATTGAACCCCTTACTACTCATTTAATCCTAAAAGCAATTGGCTAACCACTACTCCTATCCTAGTCATATCACTACTCTCTTTGAAGAAGAGAGGTTGAGCAACTGAATAACAAACAGTTCTGGTAGAAAAAAATCCTCCATCAGGAGGTCATATTCTCTACAATAGAAGCGGACATGGATTTAAAAAAAGTATTGAATATTTTAGAAAGACTGCTGACTTAGTCGTGTTTTATAGACATATTTTTTGTTGGCTTTTAACTTGAATAAGATAAAGTAATGAGAAATGACTCTTAAAAATATATTTTTAAAGATATCATTGATTTTATTAAAATTAACTCTGCAATACAAATTGTTTTTTCATAATGCAAAGTTTTAATAATTTTAACACTCAATCAAAAAAAGGAAGTAATCATATAAAAATGGTCTCAACATAAAAATAAACTTTAAAAGATATACAACAATAAACGTAACATATAATTGTGATAAAAATATTATGCAGGAATATTAAAATATGTCGTAGAAGATGAGTAAATATGTTCATACATACAATTTTTAAGCAATAAATTATATTTAAATAATTGAACACACCTCTGAGTTATCCGAGTTGAGTAAACAAAACCTCAGTATTGTGGTGAAAAACAAAGCAATTTTGTAAATCTATTGATTTAATTGATTGATATTTTATTCTGCCAGTAATAAAAAAACATTTTCGAAAAAGCAGTTTGTTTTTAATGCATAATAAAATCAGTTTCCTTGAAAATACCGAGAATATACTATACACAACTTAATCAAAATACTTTTTCTGTTTGTTTTTGTTTCAAGGATTGTATTGAATAAAATATGAGGTTGAAAATGTCTATGATTTATTTAATTGTATCAAAAATGCTACAGATATAAGACTTTTAACTTCCGTACACTTTGTTATAATAATATAATTTTTCATTCCTAAGTAGGGTATCCAATCTCGGAGCCTTTTTCCAATCCCGGGATTTTCTCACAGAGGAATTTGAAATCCTCAATTCGCTATAATTTTTCCCCGATTGTCCCAGAACCTCGTTTTTTTTTTAGCTCACCGAGGAATTTGAAATCCCCGATTTGCTCAAAATTTCTCAATCGCGAAATCCCGGGATCGCGACCGTGTCAATCCCGGAATTTCGGGATCAGAAAATTGAACGGGATCCCGTAATCCCGGAATCCTAAATCCCGAGATTGGATGCCCTATTCCTAAGTGTGTTATTTTGACGAAATAAATTTATTTTATCAAAATAGAGTATACTAAGCAGTGATTTTTTAAATGTAATTTACAATGTAACCGTTTTTATAAATTAAAACGTAACCACCCTTAAACTAAGCACGATACATATAAAATTATGGAAATATAAGCTGCCGATAAAATTAACAATTTAAACGCAAAAAATATGTAGAAATATTTCGTTATATGAAAAGTATTTTTTTTTTGTAACGCAATGAATTTTATCAGTACTTACAGAAAACGCTTGATAACTTTACGCCGTATGTACACAGACACCACGCTACTATCACTCAGCGAAATAAAACTGACGTAGGTTGGCAAATGAGTTTTCTTTTTCACGAGGCAATTGTGAGTCGAAGTACTATACTTTAAATATCATTAATTTTTGATGAAATTTTTCACTGACAGAATTCACCCATCAAGATACTTTTATTCATAAATTCAGATGTTTTCATTTATCATCGGTGACAGTAAGCACGCTCGAAATCAAATAAAAATACACCATTTTACGCGTGAAATATTTTATGATGAAAATGTAATTTAGGAAACACCGCTCATTTTATAAAAGGGTGCCTTAGTAAAAATAATAACCTTTTCACTTCATCAAGAAGAGTATGAAATTTTTAACATATGTAACGCGTACTGTTTTGACCTTTTTAAAAATCAACAATGATATTCCTTATTTAAAATGTAGTAACAAATTTTTATTCGTTCACGACAAAACTTAATTTAAAACAGGGCATATAATATTTTTAGATGTAAGCAGTGTTCCCTCTAAGCTGTGCGCGCACATACATTACAACAGAGCGCACAAAAATTACATCAGCTATATACTCACCATAATAGATCAATTGACATTAAATAGTGTTGTTAATTATTATCATTATTAAAAATCAACCTTTTCGTTTAGTAGGTCTAAATACCGTTATGTGGCGCACAAATCTTTTTATTTCTTGTCAAAGTTGCACAGCCAATGTCTTTTGCGCACATAACCTTCCGAAAATTAGAGGGAACATTGGATGTAAGGGTATACGAATAGGGCGTGCAAATACCCGGATTTGGGTATTTTTTAATAAATTATATATATAAATAGTTATACATATCATATTTAAATATAGACCCACAGTTAAAACTAATAATGTACCAAGTATATGTAAGTATAATATTTAAAAAAAAAAATATTACTGAATTTTACTTCAATATAATCTAATTATATTAATGACTTAATGAATAATGCAGACAAATTAAAATAAAAAAATAATGATGCATATTATTAAGATTGTCTAAAACAGTGGTTCCCAAAGTGGTTCGTACGTACCCCCAAGGGCCGTGAAACCACTGAAGAGACCCGTGACAAATTTAAAGACATTTGGGAGTGCGTGGACAACGTCAGGGGGTCCGCGGAAGAATACATATAATACATATTTCTGACGTCTTGTTTATTATAACGAAAGTCAAAATAAATAAAATGGTAACAATTTTTACGTCATGAGTAAAATATAATTATAGTACATAATTAAACAAGTAATGATCACCCACCGTGCAATCAAGCCGATCGTGGCCGTAATTGCAATTAAGTTCTGATTTGTACGTCATGTGAAGTGCATTCAGTAAATGTTCCTTGTAAAAAACATATCATTTTTAATGAGGTCAATTCACAGGTTCATAAATATCAATAATCATTAGAGTATGCAATCCCGGAGTCTTTTTATGATCCCGGGATTGACTGATTTTCAATCTCGGGATCTCGGGATTGGCACTTAACATGAAATCGTGTAATTTGCTCAAAATGTGAGCGTGACTCGTTTTTTTTTCTCAAAACCCAGCAATGTCCAAATCCAAAATTCTATAAATTTACGGAATTGCTAAAAAAATATCAATCCCGAAATTCCGGGACGGTCGTGGTCCCGGGATTTCAGGATCACAAAATTGGATGAGATCCCGGGATTGGAAAGCCTAGAAAACATCTTTAGCCCCAAAGACTGATTCCATCACCCAAAAGTTCACCAAACATTGACTGTTTGTGAGTGTTACGAAAAGTGGTGGATTAATCACATAGGAGGTCCCAAGCGCAACATAATTTAAGCCCCGTTGTTCGGACAACATAAAATCGTCAGAAAATTCCTAGTTTAATAATAAAAATAAATTTAAATCTGAAGAAAAAGCATAAGAGTTGTATAACATTTAATTATTCTTATTATTGTTAAAAAGCAAAGTCTTGTGCGTTGGAGTCGGAATTGTTGTCATCTATGTTAAAGCTTACACGTACGATTCAGTAGAAACGACACAGCTAAGGTTAAAGATTCGAAATCTGTATTGAAGTTCAGTGAAGTGAAGTGAAGTGAAGCCGATGACAGGTTGTGAATGAAAACCGTTACGGGGAAAACTAACAGTAAGTCGTCGGTGCTCCGTCAATATCTTAAAATTTTACGAAATTTTATAATTGAACGAACTCTTACTTACGAAAGGTTTTGCAATTATATTATTTATATCGTTCTCTCTATAATAATGCACATAACCAAGGAGATCAACATTGACAATTTCTTTTTTCGCGCTTGCGCAGTGTCAGAGGACTATATAGTAAAGATACTTTCTCAGACTTTTCTAAGATATACTATAAATGAGAAGTTGTTGAGTGCAATCGTTTAAAAGTTGTTGAATAAAAATTGATTTTATGAGAACTACCTGTCAGTCGATTACATGGTTGTTTTTTTATGAATAAGCAAGATATCGTATCACTTGCTCTACACAAAAAAGGTTTTCACAAAACAACGAGGACTTGTTGTTAGTCTATCACATGGTTGGCTTTTTAAGATTTTGACAGAGCAACGAGGACTCATTGAAAGCCTATCCCTGTGAAGGCTTTACTTAGGGTTTACTCTTCAGTAGAATTGTTTACAATAGTTGAATTTAAAAACATTGTCAACTTTTTAACAATATGCAAGAAAGAATTATTTGGTTTATATAATTTATCACTTGTTGGACATTTTTAGCAGATTTAGATAAAGCAACTCGCAGTTAGTGTTTCCGCCTAAGGGTCTTACTAAAGAGGGAAAAATACTGAAAGTCGCAGCATGCTCCACTATGGACTGGCATGACCATATATTTTTTCTCTGAGAACTATTCGAAGTCCAGTTGCTTACCCTCTTATTTTGAAAGAGATTAGGGATATAAAGAAATAGCGCGAATAGTAATATTGGTTAACACAGCATAGATTTACTGAATTTTATCTGTTTATTTCTTATAAATATTAAAAGAGAAGTTTTATAATCTTTTTGTGAATGTCCGCTCACAATATGCAGCATATGGCCGTCTGATTTTTTATAAACGCATTAGGCGCCTCTTTAGACTAGAACTAAATGTTGATAGTGTTTAAATCTAAATGCGTCACCTGTGCGCTTGTGTGCGCCGCACACTTCGCACACGCTACGAGTCGGCCATTCACACAAGTCTCTTTCCGTCTTGCCTGGCAGTGCCGATGTTCCACACAACATATCTTGGAAAGCCATGTCTATACTTATTCTCACCACCAGATATCTAATATACAGCGAATCAATCCGTTTTAAGTAATATCAAACCACGGCAAAAATAATAAAACATATATTTGCAAAGAAATGATCAAACAAGCGTGAGGTCAATAGGTCGCCATAAGAGTTGATATTTTTTAACCACCAGTTATGTCCTAGCCTTATTCTTCTATCCTAACTCTGACAAAAAGGGGTTGAGCAACTAAGTAAGAAACAGTTCTCGAGGAAAAATTTCTGTTGAAATACCCCAATTACGGACCATATTCTCCACATTGGAAACGGACATGAATAAAAAAAATCACCATTCAAAGTGAAACTAAATTTATTATTTCACTTGGGGGTCCATGGTCCGGTTTTTGCTTTGAAAAGGGTCCATAAGCGTAATAAGTTTGAGAACCACTGGTCTAAAACTACGAAGAATAACGATACTGATAAATATAGAAAAAAATATCCATTTATATTTTACTATATACATAAGACCAAAAGAGCTTAAATATATTTTTCAAATTCCAAAGTCAAATTCCATATTTAAAAAGTAATAATAAGTATCTGGTTTCTAAAAAGTAATATTTCAAAAATATATATACATTCAGTGCTAAATATTTCATAGAATTTCCAAATTCACTTAATCTCTAAAAAGATATTGCGAAATAAAAGTGTACTAGCTGTAAGCCCGTTGTCCTCAACGGGGGATTTCCGTCTTTCTTGGCGTCATCGAAAAGGCTAAATCGCGACCATACAAACAAACAATCAAACGTACAAACGTACGAACGTACCTTATCGACTAAATTTATACTAGCTGTAAGCCCGTTGACCTCAACGGGGGGATTTTTGTTGCATTGTTAATCAGAAAATTTACTGGCCTGAAAAATAACTTACAAACCTATTTATTGAATAAGCCAAAAATTCTAAAAGTAAAAGAAATATATCTCGGGGCATATACCGACAGCCCTGCCCTGCAGTAGAGGGGAAATCGAGGAAAATCATAAATAACAGTGTATTGGAAAAATATGTCTTTAGTATGAATAAAAAATGGCGACAGCAAGCTGGGAGGAGGAGGGGGAAGGGCAGGGAGAGGGGAAATCGGGGACATCTTTCATACACTCATACAAACAAGCAAACAAACGGACGGACCTTATCGACTATTGATATATAGATATTAACAAGGTACCTACGTTTCTTGTCAGCATTTGCTCAATACGCATAATGCAAACGATGTGCAGACAAAGATAGTGTGTGTGCTTTATTCACTCGCATGCAAATACGTAATCAACACGCTCACACATTCATTATATCTACATATGCGCTCATAGAGTGTATGTGCGTTTGCTTCCTTACAGATATAATCAGAATGTAATGAATGAAATTTCTCATGAATTATCACAAATAACAAAAAAAATATTATTATGTATTATACAAATGTTGATGATTAATGTCTTAAAACAATGAATATTGAAATAAAAAACTAAATATTTGACATCGAACATTAAGCACAAATATATTACAAAAGACGTCTGTAGAATGTTATAATATCTTTAAAACAGTAATTGGATTATAAAATTGTACAATAATAACCATTTTTACTGAAGATATATGTATATATTATAAATATATTTCTAAGTATTTTTAATATAATATGTCTTACAGCTTTATTTTCTCAGAATATAGAAAAACTGAATAACTAGATTATTCGTTTAGTGCCTCAAACTGTCCTTGAAGCAAAGACAAAAGCAAAGGGAGAACCAACATTAGTAGTATTTCATGAAAATCCAACTTAAAAGAGACGAGGAATGCGTCCCTTTTCAATTGAACAAAGGGTTGCGTAAAACATTTTATAGTACACTGGTCTGTATCAAATATTTTATGAAGGTATTGTATTATATTAATAATAAATAAAGATGGTTTGGGGTGGGTATTATTAGGATAACAATAAGACAGGGCTGGCGGCGGTGGGAAAAAAGGCATAAATATATCACTTGGATATTTCTATGGGGGTTGATTTATTATTGTAAATGAACATAGGAAGGTGCGTGACTGTATTCGGACAACACACTGCTATAAATCGCGCTTTCACATAGCTGATTATATATGTATTTACCCCTAATTACCTAAAATATATGACCTTTTTAGTTCAAATCATTAATTTTGATAGAGAAAAATGTTTATTTATGCATGAGTGATGATTAAATTTTTGTAACCACGAATGCTCCCAATGTGAAGTTATAATGAGTCACATCTAAACAAAAGTTGTTTTACAAGAATTATACGCCTAAATTACTTTCTAGATAGTAAGAATAGAGAACTAGAGTGAGACTAAATGTAAGGTTATTGTTCTTGCTACGCCCTACTCTAAGGAATGAATGAGGGGAAAACAACAATTTTTATAAACCCTCGGATTCAAAAACAAATCCATAAATTAATCGCAAAATCGTTTTTTTTTATCTTATTATTAATTTTTTATGCCAATATCATTGAAGTCCACAGCAGTTGATATTATTATAAATTCTATATTGATATGCATTATCGAAGTTCGTATATTATTCAAGTAGTTGGTCTTGAGACTATCGAGTATATGATAGACGATTTGGAATGCAAGTTGGTTTACCAAACCGTGAGTTGAATAGCGACAGTTGAAGTCCTTAGACAAAAGTTTCACTCTTACAATTTACAACTGGACAAAGTGGCTTCACTGAAATGTTTTTATAGCCTGGCCAGACGATTATGATGATTTAGATACTTGACTGTAAATGAATACGAGTATGAACAAACAACTAGTTAATTAATCAGTTGATTATTTAAAGAATGATCTCGCTTGTTTTTCTATTTGTTTTTAGAAAAACATATTATGTTTGTCTTATATAGTCTAATCTAGTAAGTAAGAGCTTTACTGTTGTGGTTAGGGCAGTATTAGTTGAAGTCATAGTATGGTCGATATAAAATTAACATTTATTTTATTGAAATGAAATTGCTGTTTGTGGGGCGACCAATTAACCATCCAAAGAAACTAATCGGTTTTTAGTTTTTCCTAATGTAAATAATATAGACTTGGAATATTTTTTTTTTTTTGAGAACTGCTTGTTACTGAGTTGCTCAACCTCTCTTTTTTCGATGAGAGTAGGAATACATGAATAGGATAGGAAAGAACTAAAAGTTAACGAATCGCTTTCTCTAAGCCCTGTTTTTTCATGATTGGAATGAAAGAAGGGAATATTTACGTTACAAACACGCATACTTTTCAATAAAAAAAAATGTTGTTTGTACTGGCACTTGAATCTGTGAGATCCAACACGGAAGTCAAAAACGTTGACCACTGCTCCATGGAACCGACATATGAATTTTTGTATAGGTTTTCAATAAACCCCGGTTAAACTTGCAAAATATACCGATTTTCGGTTTTTCTTAAAACAGGAAATAAACCGGTTAACCGGTTTTAGCTTAAGCTGGGTTGGTTCCCCTAGCTGTTTGTGATGTCTCGTCACTGTCTTCTTATCGAATTGATTTCGAGTGACGCTAAATAACTAAAAGTATTTGGCATATTTTTATTTGCTGTACTGTCAAACCATTTAAATATATATAATATAAACACAAAAATCCTCGGTTAATTATAGGTTCATTTTTTTCGGAAAACTTAATATGTTGAGACGCCCTCGTCCCAGATCGTTAGACGAGAGACAGAGTTATCCATCTCTCCCCATAACAACCTGGTTTGGTATAATTCGGACTCTTGTTTTAGGTACAATTACATGGAAAAGGTATCAAAGCAATATTAATGAAACACGCGGTACAATCAAAGGAAGGGTGGGGTTCCACCGATTTATTTTATAAACACATATTTAAATTAACAACAATAAATTTGGAAGAGCCTAGCTAGCATACAGTTAGATTACCAGAAAAGAAGATAACAATCAGAGAAAAATAGATTGCTCTTATTACAACGAAGATTGACCATGCGACCCTATACGAGATAGGGCCGCACGGACGAATGCCCATGTGACCCGGTTTCGGCGATCCTCGTAGAGAGGTGATAATGGATTGATAATAATGAATGAGTAAAACAAAAGAAACAAAAGCCAAACAAATTGATTGACTTAGCGACATGCGAATTATTGCGCAAACGAAAAATGGGAAGAAAACAAACAAAAGAAGTTAAATTACTGAGTTACAATACAGTTGCCTTTCGGTCGAGACGCGACGGGCTAATCTTGATTTCTAAATCATAAATTTGGAATTGATAACATACATTTAGTTAGCAGAAAATTATTGATAACACAAATCTTTACTATCGGCCCGGGCGCTTCTGCTTACGTCCGAGCCGCCTTCAGAAAATATAAAACACATAGTTAGTTATCCTTGACTGAGTATAGGGGTCGGCTGAAAAGCTGGAAAGCAACTATATACAACAAACATTTATAGGAAATATGATTGTGCAAAAATAAGAATACTTATGGTTTGGTGAAATTCGCTGCTTTCCCTATATCCAGCCTCATTCCGATACATTCGGAGACACTTACTTCGGTTTGTTAAGTGTAAATATAAGAATAAAAAAAAATACACGAAAAAAAATAATAATTGCAAAGTTCAGTAGAGTGACTTTCAATTCTGTTCTTACTGTGTAGTGTTACCCTTCTGTATGGGTAAACGAGACTAGTATTATCAAGATACCAAAAGAGAAAAAAAAAAAAAACAACAAAACAGAACCAATAATAATTACGATAGTGGTTTAATGACTATGTTTCTTAACCTAGATTCTTATGACTACCTACACCTAAGTTTTGGGAAGGCATGTTCGTAAAGATTAGTACCAGTTTCTCTAAACTGGTTTCGTGGCGTTACTATGAAGAAAAATAGTGCTCGGTTTCGAAACGCGAGTGATATGAGAATATCTGCGGCCACACTCGTTGAATTGAGTTCCCTTCTCCTCCACTTAAGCGTATCTTATCGTTAGGAAGCTATGGCAGGCGACGTCGGGGCGACGTCCGCTTATTAGGAACCTACGCAGCGGCTTTTACAGGCCTACCTGTGGTACCGCGTCCGCGGGTACCAGCCGTGGCGTCGCGGGCCGTCCGGCCCGACAGACGGATCGTCAGGCACATACTCTCGTATTGGGGTCAGGGTTCGAACCTGGCCTCCTTCCTTGCGGAACACCGCGATCGTCGACCTGCTGAAAAGACTACTGAAACGTGCTCTATGTCACCTAGACGAACGGGTGGCCGGGGTGAAAAGCGGCCCTCTGCCGGAGGGCCGTTTCCGATATGGCAGCCCACCTCAGAAGTGAATGATATATCGATATCATTATCCATTTGGCCGATGGATTTGGTTATTGAATTAATTATGGCGGTCGTCTATTGACCGGTGATAGCCTCACTGGCAGGATGACGTCTGCAAGTGAGAGGCGTCGTAACGCAGAGGAATTTACACGTCTGTCATATCTCAGCCTCCGACCGCGCATGCAGCCGCGAGGCGTTCTGCCACCCGCTTGTCTTTGGTGGAGAGCACCTAATCGTCGACGTCATGACTACACTAGGATGGAGACACCAGACCTTGAGCAGTCACGTTCGACTCTCTACGCCACTGTCTGACCGGCGATTATATTTCTAATCTGATGCCTTCACCTCGCAAGCCCACCCGTGAGAGGTGACAGTTTTTAGTGCGGCGAGGTGGATCATACCTTCGTCCGCCAGCCCTTGCTTGTACATATTTTTATTCAGACCAAAGACCCCTTCTCCGCCCTGTAGGCAGTTCGGAGAATATTTACTAGATTTCCCTTTCTTTCAAACAAACATATTCGTGGTTACGATTAATCCTACTGAAGTTATTTTTCTCTCACGGACGTCTCGCCCTTAACTTAACAATGAAATATTAGCCCCAGCACTGGGAAGACGATTCTTAATACGATCGACTTTTAATATAATAAATACACGGCTGGCCCCTTTGGCCAGACTGAAGGCTTAATTATGCGAATGCGTCGTGTCTGATCGTAATACCGGCAATCTGTTGGCAATACAATTTATTGGCGCTTATTAATTAGCGCGAGATCCGAAAAGAAAAATAAGAAAATTGATGCGAATTCCTCGCGAGGCGACTCCCCTTCTAGTAAGGCTGCGTTGGTTAAAGATAGTCAGGTGGCGAAAAAAAAAAAAATCTGTTATAGTTATTTATCAACTTCGTTGTAAACGAGGACAACACGAGACAGCACGGAAAAGCAACCGCGCTTGAAGTAGTCGTGCGACATGAAAAGTAGATTAATTTAGTTACTGCGAATGGGGCAGATATTCAGCCACTCTCGAATAAGCGGGCCGAATGGAAGATGAATTATTATATTTATTGCGCATCGAAAGAACAGAATACTTAATCGGCCGCTCTTGAATGGAAATTAAATTATTATAATTATTACGAAAAAAAAATAAAAAAATTAACAATCGGCCGTCCTTGAATGGAAATTAAATTATTATAATTATTACGAATAAAAAAAAATAAAACAGATAACAATCGGCCGCTCTTGAATGGGAATTAAATTGTTATGATTATTGCGGATAAAGAAAATATGATAAGCGGCCGCTTTTTTAACCAGCGGCCGAATGGGAGTTAAATTATTATAGTTACTGCGAATAAAAAATAAAAAAGAATCATAATCGGCCGCTTTTTAACCAGCGGCCGGATGGAAAATAAATTATTATAATTATTGTGAGTTAAAAAGAACATAATAAGTGGCCGCGCTTTTTAACCAGCGGGCCGGATAGAAAATAATTTAGTATAATCATTGCGAATAAAAAAAAACCTAAGAATCATCGGCCGAAAATAGAAAATAATTTAGTATGATTATTTGCGAATGCAGAATAATATCCATCGGCCGGATAGAAATTAATTTAGTATGATTATTGCGAAGAATGATTTGCGAATAAAGAATAATTCATAACCGGCCGCTTTTTAACCAGCGGCCGAATGTAAAATAAATTATTATAAGCATTGGGAATGTTTACGATGATTATAGCTTTAAATATGGGCGCTTTCCAGTATTTAAGTTGATTAGTTAGGTTTCAGCACGTTATACCTAGGAGAGAATCACCTCACGCGGCGTCGGCGTACCGAGCGCAAACAAACGATTAATTTTAAGTAAGAAGCTATTGATTGATTACGAAGAGAGTTTTTTTTTTTCACGGTTCGATTGCACAGTACGTAGATTTAGACGCTTCACTTACATTGGGCTTTTTTTTCTTGGGTGGGCGAGACTTTCGTCTGCCCGTGCAATCCCATAGCCGACATACAGATGGTGACAAGATAAAACAATTAACAGTGGATAGCAAGAAGAAACAAAGCACATGAAAAATTATATAAGTAACAATAGCGCTGGTTAGTCCTCCCGCACCCGCGCCGTCGATCTACTCTCTCCGGCCTCTGTAAAGAACTATTGATTTGAAAACGAATGATTTGAAATTTTTGATAACTCTGCTTAGAGAAGCATGGTGTTTAGGCAGGATTTTATTGCAAAAAGGGCCGCAAAATGCGGCCTGTCTGCGGAAAGATGTGAGAACGCGAGATTCCGCGACTTCTAATGAACGGCTACACTCGTAGTCCATTTCCAAGCATCTAGACCTGGTTCACTCCCCGATATCTAAGAACACCGGTTCAGAGATGAGGGAGGAACACATTTAAATCAACGTATTTATTTTTCACAAACCTTGGAGATGATCTTGTAATCGGCAGCGGCTGCGGACCCTTGACACGGAATTTTTAATACACTCACATCACATTTATTCAGAGTCTAGTGGATAACCATAATATGGCCATCTGGGTTACACAGCGTAAATCGTTACCGATCTAAGAGTTTGTTTTTACACGTGGCGGCGGGGCTGCCGCCCGCCGCCGGCTTTAGAAAAAATACGTCTGCACTCTGCAAGCGATAGTAAAAGAAGAGGCCGTTTTACCATTGCATCGCTGCACGTTGTCCCTTTCTTCCGGTATCTCTGTGTTGCCAACCAACAAAGCGCGTTTGGCCTACCTATATTGAGTTTTCCCCACTTTATCGAAGATTAAATACACTTTAAACTGACTATTATTAGCTTCTATCCTTTCTACTAGAGTTCTTAATTTATACGACAGTTGTAAAGTTGCGATCTTGGTATGAAAACGTTGAAAGATGTCGTAGCCCGATTAACTGAACTGTGACAATATATATATTTTTTAAATACAATGTGGACTTTAACACGATATATAATAATTTAAGATTTCGACTGAAGGTGCTTGGTGGAATTTCAATATTAAATTTGAATCGTTCAAACTATGTATATTCTCACAGATTTTGTCACTAACGACCCGGGTTTTCCCTCCGGCATCTTCAGGCAGTGCACGGATAAACTTGAACTGACGCTTAGCAAATAAATATTTCGTGTTTACATAAAAAATAAATGTATCACCGAGCTTAAAGCGATTGTTGGCGAAAAGGATAAGCTCATGGGAATGCCCACAGATTTGAGTAGTAAGTAGTTTTTAGAATTATATTTATTTGTTTGTCGGCAAAGGTTTTATGATTATATTTATATAAAATTAAAATTAAAAGGAAAAAGTACTAAAAATGTTTTATTATTTTTATTATAATGCCATTCCACCAAGAATTGACAGTGAACACCTTAAAAGTGATATTTATATAGGGTATAGAAGTGGAGATCCCGGCATATTTAATATTTCAGAGAATGTACATAGTTTGAACGATTCACACGATATATAATATTTATTTGAGATTTAAAATTCGTCATATTATGTCATATTATGACCTTGTTATTTGGAATCACTACTTCAAAATACATGAGCACTATTATTTATAAATAATTAAATCTGGCATACGTCGTAATATATGTACGCTGGTGGCGTGTTTTCATTTTCCAAACGGTTAATTGGCTATTGTGTGGTAATAATCTAAATTAATTAACGCTTTACTAAATAATAGCATATTCAAACGTACAAAATGTAAACAAAGACAACAAAACATGGAAAACAAACTAACCGTAATTTAATATTGAATAAAATTAATCACAAGTCATGATTATTAATGTAATCATGTTCTTGATCAAAATTGGTGTAATAGTATTTTTTCAAAATGATTTTAACTAACGGTTCATTATTTTAACTTACATAAAAGAAAATAAATTCTTTAAGTCGCCTTTCTTATGGTAAGGAACTTAATTTAGACGTGTAAGCTTAAAAAACTATACATAAATTATACGGTGGAAAGGATTAAAAAATACGCTTAAATTTGAATAAGGTAACACAATAATAAAATAGGTTCTCAGATATTTAAAATTACATAAAATAAGTCATATGATTTGTAGTAAGTTAAAACGATGTTTTAGCGAAAAAAATACATAAAGATTATAAATCAAAATTATATCACCATTCCAATCCTAAAGAAGGGAGACTTGTTTGAGTGATAAGCCAACCACTACCTCTATTATTTCTATCCCTTCTCTCTTCGAAAAAAAGAGAGTTTGAGGAACTAAGTAATAAACAGTTATAGAAAAAAAATCTGTAAGGATACTTTCATTGGGAGGCCATATGCTCCACATTGGGAGCGGACATTGAATAAAAAAAGTAATACAAGAAACCCTTAAATCTACTAAAAAACAAATCAAAACTGACTCGATCTGTTTCATACTAACTAGACGCATCATTTATTAATGGAAAACTATACACTTGTTTCTCTATTGTTTACGATATACCATAAAACGTGCATACAAGAAAGTGTGTGCACTATCAGTGCATCTCTGTAGAGTGTAGAGGGCGAAAGGTCACAGTGATACTCTTGAATGCCTAGCACGTGCGACTATGCATTCTTCGATTTTAAATGAAGAAACAATGGGAGCTAACTTCATCAACAATTCAGCGACGCAGCTAAAATATGAAATATGTGTACAAAACGTATACACTTTTAAATTATACTAAAGTAATATAAATCAAAGAAGAAAAAAATTCAAAGCAACACTTATAACAAATGAAGCATACTCAATGAAAAGTAGCAATGGTCAGGTACAAAGCTATAAATTTATTAATCGTTGGCAAAGTTTTGAATAATTTATAAAGATATGAATTATATATCGAAATTGGACAACATATGTAGACATAAAATCATAATGACATTAACCAGATCCATTTGTTATCATTTTTTAAATAATATACTATTAACAATTTGACGTTTTATTTTATCGAGTAACGATCGTAAAACAGAGTTCAACTTTTAAAAACTTTGTTTCATGTGTTGGTTTTAACTTTGTTATTTGACTTGCTGTGCGACAACTTGTTAAAAGTATTTTGCCACTTTGATAATCACCATCATGCTATCGCAACGATTACTAATCAACTAAAAAAATATTCAAATCTTGACTTATAAATTACAAAATAAAAGTCAAAATTTGCTCTTTTCTACTAGACGCAGGGAGAAGGTAAAGATACAAACTTGTAACTTTCATTATATGTGGCAAAACCCAATGGAACTAAATTCGAAAATGCCGATCCACCTATCTTATTTAAAATGTTATTTACTAATGCCTCCTTTCTATTAATGACTTTATTAATTTCCAAATCCTCCAAGCTATTCATTTTTAACCTTTTACTATTTACTTTATGAAGTGAATGTTGAAATACTGAAAGTATTTCAGTAGTCTGATGTTGCTACTCAAAGAGGCGAAACATATGTCACAATTTTTATCACAGTAAGCGGAATAAAAAAGTTATCAAACTTAATTTCATATTAAAAACTTAATTGAAAAAAACGTTTTTATACAAATCGGAATAAGTTCAATTATTAAAAATTATAATGTATCAAGATTAAGATTAAAAGTAAAACCACTTTAAAACCATTGAAAGTAATTACTGGTCAAACGTTTAGGATTTCTTTCATGATACGTAATGTTAAAGTTTGAGGGGTGCAGTAGTTAAGTTGCAGCAGAAAGTTTTTTTAATAATTCGACATAAAATTGTTTGGACACGAACTCTATAAGAGTTTTTGATTTATCACGATTCGTGAACTGCGAGCGCCGCAAAGCTTTTGATAATCGCACGTAGCTGATGTCGCTCACGCACATCACATCATTTTCGCTCACATAACAAGTCAATAAGATATGACAGCCGATGATGAAGGATAAAGCATCCAGCAGGAATGCATCAACCGGAGAACACCACTCTACTGCCACAGTCTACAATAGACGGCAACAGGATTGTATTAAATTACATTTTAGAGAAATTCTATAATACCTGTTAACATTACTAACTTGTAAACACGTCCAAGAGAGTTTGTAGTTAAAATGTAAAAAGTAGTGACAACAATGTAAGTTTTAGAATAATCACAAAATAAAGTTAAATTAATAGGTAAATGGGTTGCCATTGTTAGAAATTTGGCGATTTGACGAATATAAATAATCCTTTCGATGGTTTCGGCGGTAACTTTGTGGAAGTTCATTTTAATAGAAAATTTAAATTAACTTTGATTATTCCACGTATTGTGTTACTAACTGTGACACGTGTTTCGCCTCTTTCAGAGGCATCTTCAGACTAACTATCGCAAAGTTTGCTTAAGTAATGAAGCATGATTGATTCTAACATTTTAAAATTATAAAATTACAAAATGGAGGTTTGGGTTTTTTTCCCTTTTAAGAAGAGCTACACTCGATTCTACATCCCCCTCCTTGCTCCTCTTAAAAGGGAAAAAAACCCAAACCTCCATTTTGTAATTTTATAATTTTAAAATGTTAGAATCAATCTTGCTTCATTACTTAAGCAAACTTTGCGATAGTAAGTCTGAAGATGCCTCTGAAAGAGGCGAAACACGTGTCACAGTTAGTAACACAATACGTGGAATAATCAAAGTTAATTTAAATTTTCTATTTATATAAATAATCTGTTATATTATCATACATAAGTTTATTTAAAAAATATAATGAAAACTGAAAGTTCGATTTATTATCATATTTCATAGCCATATAGAGTAGTTGCTGTTAAAAGCTTTTTAAATAAGCTTTATTATAAATGTTCGATTGTATTTTATTTCTTCTCATTCTTTTTAAATAAAGTAGGGCTTGATCTCATATATTTTACTTACATATAATATTGTCAATCAAAACAGGTTATGTATTTTTTATATTTCAGTATAATTCGTTATTAACCAAAACACCTAGTTTAGTGACTGTAATTTAACAAACGCAAATTGCTTTAAATACATTTATTTTTATTTTTTACCATGTCCGCTCCCAATGTGGAGCATACGGACTCCTAACGGAGTTTATCCCAACAGAAGTATTTCTACGAAAACTGCTTGTTACTCAGTTGCTCAACCTCTCTTTTTACAAATAGAGTAGAAATAGAAGGAAAGGGCTAGAACAGGACTAGTGGTTAGCTAATCGCTCTTGATACGCCCCATACATAGGATAGGATGGGTGGGAGGGGGGAATTCAAGACATCAGATACATCCATGCCTTTGAACAGAAATTCATAAATTAATTTATAAAACTGCCCGTACTGGGATTCGAATCCGTGACCTCCGTAGCGGTAGCCAACGACGTTAAGCACTCGAACATACAGGCGGCTGAATACATTTATAGTGATTTATAAATTTATTCTTATATTATGAAACATTTTTGTGAAATGAAAATGTTAATTTGATACCTACTTCAATTATGTTCAAAAACTAATATGTATCCATAATAATAACATAGTAAAATCTATGCAGAATGTTTAATTTATAATGAAAATAAAATGAACAATCTATGTCAAACAATTATAGTCAAAAGATAAAAAATAACCAAAATTGACTGTGGGTAATATTTAGGATTTGTTTTCGAAATAGTTCAATACGTCCAAACATTTTGTAATAAATGATTCAATGACAGCTGCCATTTCAGTATTCGTTCACACCCATCTAATATTCAATATAGAGATTAAACAATTACAAACAGTTTGTATACCATTAAAGATGCGTTATAATAATATTGATAGCTTAAATGGGGTCGCATTAAACAGTGGAAGTGTAAATGCAATACGTTGTAATCAGATTATTTCATCGAATTTGACTATTTGAGAATATTTTAGCAACAACTTAAAAAATCATTTTATTGCTGATAAATTCGGCAATAGTATGCTCAATTTATTTTTTTAAATTCTATAAAAAATACATTACTTTATATTTCCACTAGTTGTTGAAACAGTAAAATAATGAAGTTATCAGTTTTATATAGTATTTATATTTATTTCACATATGTTCAATGTTCTCTCTAATTTTCGGAAGGTTATGTGCGCAAAAGACATTGGCTGTGCAACTTTGACAAGAAATAAAATGATTTGTGCGCCACATAACGGTATTTAGACCTACTAAATGAAAAGGTTAATTTTTAATGATGACAACAATTTAATGATGTCAGTTAATTTATTCTGGTGGTGGTATAGCTGATTTATCTTTTGTGCGCTCTGTTGTTTATTTATTTATTGTTAAAAATCAAAATTACAGTACATGACATAACAGCTGACGCCAATTCGCCATGCACTTGAAAAATATAATAAGACAAAATATAAAATAAAAATACACAGTACATCAAATTCAATAAAAAATCAAGAAATACAAAAGAAAAATTTATCAAACAGTTCACAAATACCATCACCAAAAATGTCCACTTCTCTAGGCAATGCGTTGATTAGTCGAACGGCCCTTGGAACTGGTGACTCATACCTCCTAAGCGAGGTATAAGTTTTTAGAAATAAAAGTTTTTGCTCATTGTTTCGCCCACGTAAGAATAAATTAGGAGCATGTAAATTAATAGTCATGAGAATTTCAGGATTATTAACTCGGCCCCGAAGAAGAAGAGAAAAATGCTTTAAGCTTAAAAACGATCTTCGAGCTTCAAGTGAGTGAAATGATAACATTCATAAAAGAAATTTGGTGGGGTAGTATTCCTTTAAGGAATTATCAAAGGGGAAGAATTTAAATTTTTTGAAATAATAATATCTTAGAAATTTCTTATGGATTCTCTCCAATTTCAGCTTGTATGAACTTTCATATGGGCTCCAAATGATGGATCCATATTCAAGCTTACTTAAGACCAAAGAAACATAAAGCGTCCGAAACACAGTTGGGTTTTCAAATGGTTTGCTTTGTCTAACAATAAACCCAAGAAGTTTGCTTGCACGCAGTGCAATAGAAGTTATATGTGAATGAAAGGTGAAAGAGGAGTCAAATCTTATACCAAGATCAACAACTTCAGACAAACGCTTTAAAGCATCATTAGATATCACATAGCTATATGTGATGGGTAATCTTGAGCGAGAGAAGGAAATACAAAAACATTTCGAAATGTCGAGTTTGTTTTTTATAGACCAATTTAAAATATTATTCACATTTTGTTGCAGAATGTTATGTATGTGCGCGCGCTCGGCGAGTTGTGTGCGCGCGCAAACGCGCACTGCGCGTTGATGGAACACTGCTTATGTTGTGATAGTCATATTTTAGGTGGTACTGATAATTTTACAACTGTTTGTTTTAATATTTTACTGATTCTGTGGGTTGAATAGTGAAACTTAATGAGATTTATAAAATCCTTTGATTGATTGATCATAATTTTCGTGAAACGCTTTTTTTGCTTTTGATAGTTTTTTGATCATGTAACGTCAGCCAGTACACATTTATTTATTTAACTTTCATAAGTTTTAGCAATTATTAGTAACAAGTTGCATATCTCAGAAGGCTAAATCGACACCATTATTGTAAAATCCAATAGAATGTACACAACTCAAAGTCATACATAACACATACGTCAGTCGAAGGTATTATCTGGGGTTGTGGGGTTGGAGTCTAGGAATCATTGTAATAGCATGCTTCGTTATATACCCTTGCCGCCTATGTGGTCGAGTGGTCAACGTCGTTGGCTTTGGCTACGGAGGTCACGGTTCGAATCCCAGTACGGATAGTTTTATAAATTGATTTTTCAATCGATTTATGAATTTCTGTTCGAAGTCATGGATGTATGTTATGTCTTGAATTGGTGGGAGGAGGTTCCACCCATCTTATCCTATGAACGAGGCATATCGAGAGCGATTAGCTAACCACTTGTCCTGTCCTAGCTCTGTCCTTATATTCATATTCTCTTTGGAAAAAGAGAGGTTAAGCAACTGAGTAACAAGCAGTTCTCGTAGAAACACTTCTCTTGAGATAAACTCCATTACGAGTCTATTTGCTCCATATTGGGAGACATGGTAAAAAAATATATACCCTTTTGAAAATTAAATGTAACTTCTTGAATTTTTTAATGAATAAACAAAAATAAATTAAATGCGTATGGCAAACATATTGATTGTATAGAGTCCTAGGTCAGAAAAAACAAGAATAAATGTATTTAGATTTGGAAGAAAGTATTTTTCTATCTCTATGTTTTACTCGTGGAAATTTTTACTAGTATGTATGCATATTTCATTTTTATTGATGCCTATCAAAGCCAACTTTTGATTTGTCAACGAAGTTTTAGATTTATGTTAAAATTCGAAATTGCAGAAAATTGATGAATTAAAACTACATAACATTTACAAATCCCCCGATATCAACAGCTTGCATTAAAAGCTTTGGTTTGCTTAGGAATTTAAATTTTACTGCGTATTATTAAAATAAAAATAAAACATTAGAGTACCATTAGAACACCAAGCAATATAAAATAAAAATACTTTTGAAGATTAAATCGATTTTACACAAATTGTAATTTTATAGCATGAATTACATTTGAAACAAAATTAGAATTACATAAAATCTTTTTAATGCGGGAGCTTTGGTTTTTTTTGTTAATTTTTAGCATTGATGTACAAACTATAAATCTGAAAATTGCATCATCATAAAATTAATATTTAAACTAAATGATAATCACTCACGCTTATAATAAAATAATGTCCATTTGGAGTCAAATTAATAATATTGACAAATTAAAACAAACAGAGGAAAATGATTGTTCAACAAATTAATTAGTATTAAAAATATACAAGTTTATTTAAAATTCAGCATTGCGGGAAAATATGACAAATATATAAATGTTCATACAGATTGAAAACTCAAATCTAAAATGAAACCGACTGAATAAATGTATGTTGAACATATAATATAATTTTTGATTTCTGGAAAAACGTATTTACTGTACAGTATTTTAAGGTTTTTTTTTTAAATATTTAACTCAATATTACATTGTTATTAATAGTGAAATACATTTTACGATTTAAAAAAATCAGTTTTATGTTGAAAAGATAAAACTCCATTCATAAACTACAAAAATGCTTTTATAAAGCGATTTAAAAAAAATGAATAATTTAATTTGGTATGTATACATACAAAAAAACTGGATAAAATGCTTAAAAACCACTATTATTTAAAAAATAAAATCATATCCAAGATTCGAGCCTGAATTTGTGTGTATGATAATCGAGTCATCTTTGGAAATAAATTTAAATTGACTTGAGCGAAAAATGTTTTTTGATTGCTAGAGTTTCGAAATGAGATAAATCAATCTCAGTTTTTTTTCGAAAATCAAATTGTTTGTCTGCCAGTCAATCTTTTGCTGAAAATTTCCCTAGGGACTTGAAAAGATTGTAACTGCTTGCTAGCCGCATTGCAGAACTATCTTATTTTAACGACACCTCGGTTACGCCATATTAAATTCATTAAGCTGTTTTAATTCAAATAGATAATTCAAACATTTTCAAGATAAGTTTAATAAGACACTGTTATTGCTTAAAAAATTGAAAGAACTCTAAAATTTTGACATTAATATACATTTGTAGATAGATGATTAGTATTGTAGAAGCAAAAATTCTAAATTACTTAATAAATGTAATAGCAATTCATTATTTTTTATAGGTATATAAAAATATAAAAACAACGTTATCACACAGGATAGGTTTATAAAAAAAAAAATACTGTTTTAATGGATTTTTATTTCTTGGTGAAATACTGAAGAATACTTACTCTCAAATCTGAAAAACAAATTATTTTATCGAGTACTGATTGCAAGAAATGCTCCGTTACAGAGCGGGCTTAATAATATAATGATGGTGTTAATAGAGTACTTGTTGTCAAACAAATGTACTATCGACGCCCTGCTTTCAGGATAACGTTAGGTATGTTGATTAGCAAATTAATGCTTCTGAATATCAATTCATACATATATGAATGAATTGAAGATTCAATTGATAGCGTGATAAGCTGTGATTACAATAAGACATTAATAAGTATGTTTAAAACAAATAATTTAACTTATAGTAATTGCATAAAAATCATCAAACAAAATATAATAGCAAATGCGTTTTAAAATCACAATAAAACAGAATAAATATTCACTCCCTCCTCCATGGTTCACTGTCTCTCGTCAATGGCGTTTCTTCCTCCTATGACATGCCAGTATGTCTCAGTTTTGCCTAGTACATAATATGGATAGTACCCGACAGTCATCCAGGAGGCCAGAATCCCACAGGTCGGCAGAAGAGAAAGGCAGTATTAAGGCTCTCCGGAGAGATCTGTAGCTCGTGACTTAGCCATTTCCAACGTTTCTCTATGACCACTATCGTAACAAGGTTCTGTCTGTTACGTTACCGAGTACACGTAAATGATTAATATTAATAAGAGATTATAAATTATTAATATCAGTTTTTAATCGGTCTGTTGAATGTCTACATACTAGACACGTTTAATAGAACTGTGTACAACTGCATCGTTCATATGTTAAATATGAGCCATTATATATCGACGCGTAAAATTTAATTACTTAATCACATAAGCCGGCTACGCGGTCGAGTGTCAACGTTGTTGATTTAGAACACGGAGTTTATAGGTTCGAATCCCAGCACGGACAGGTTTTGTAGATTGACTTTTTAATCTATTTATGGATTTCTGTCCAAAAGCATTTACTCCCACTCATCCTATCCTAAAACAAGATTAGCTAACCACTAGTTACATTTTTATTCCTACTCTTATAAACAATATTTTTTGTTATTTTAGTGTAAATTATGAGTTTACTCTAAATTCGATAGCGGCTTATGATCGATGAAGGTGTGGTCATAAAAGCGGATGGAGGGGAAGGTCAGTCGAAATTCTTTTGTTTATGGGTGTCAACTGCTTAGAAGAACCTCCCAAAGACACTTTTTAAAGATGTATAAATGCTGCTGACAAGAACTATTGTTTTTAAAATTGTATTTATTAGAAAAAGGTCACCGGATCCAAAAAATTTTAGAGGCAGAGAAAAGTTTATAGATATATGAGTTATTATTAAAATATTTACGAAAATATTTTTTATTTATTTAAGCATATGTATATTTGTCTATAAATTATCATTTCGAATGTTATAGCAGTCTATTTGTTTAATTATTTTATTCAAAATCTTTTCAAGATCTCGATTTTTGGCGAATTTCGTGTTAAAACATGTGATAAAAGTCTCATATTATTCATTGTTTTAATCATATAAAATAAATTTCTGTATTTTTTTGTTAGTTTCTCAGAAGTTTAATGAACTGAATAAAAATAAACACTTACTGAAAACTGGCAATGAATATTACTGAAAATATTATTTTTTTCTTTATGTTAATAGCTTTTTTTTATTTAACAAGATAAAATAAATCGCTTGACCCGATACGATTAGACGGTTATAAAAAATAACAAAAAGCACCTCCTTTAGCTAAAACGGGTAACGATAAATTAAATCTTGCCGGAAAAATATTCTCAGCTACCTAATTTTTTCCTGCATGTAAGTACATAAAAAGCAAATTAGAAAAACAAATTTCTTCTCTCACCTTCCCCGTACCACGAAATATTTACACCGGCAGGTGAAAATAATACAAAGCATATGCTGGTAAAGTATGAATACAAATATATTCAACCCTCCTAATGTAACACAACGATAAGGTTGTTATGAAATACAGTCTCGTAAACATGGGGAGTATATTTTGAACTAAGTTTCTCAGTATAAAATCAAAGCGCTTTGTAACATTTGCAAATTTCACTCTATGAAATGCATATATCATTAACAACTTGCTGTTTAGTACTTACAGAATTTGTGATTGCGTAAATCTACAGTATACTTGAATGTATAATTTTCGCTTTATGATACACAGGCATCTAATTCTAAAAAACTTAGTAACACATTTTCTACTTAATAGGCGAACAAAATAATGCTTTCGGTTCTTCATATGTAATAAAATATTATGATAGTATTAAATTCCACGGTTATCGGACTGTCTTTAGATCTATGTTTTAACGGATTGTGCTTCTATATTATTTTGGTATTATACAGAGACAAAATGAGAAAGTCACTATGTCATATTAGTTCATGTAAAATAGTTTTATAAAACTACAATGTTATTCAATTCAAGTACATAACACAATGTATACATATAATTTATTTAAGTAGTAGATTTATTTAAATTATAATTATGAATGTAAAACCAGTCTCTCATAAAAAGTAATAGTGGTGGTATTAGCAGGCCTTACACAGGGACGCAGTTATGCGTGATTAGGCGGCGTGTGATCCCTATACACATATTCACTAGAGAACAAATTGTTCCAGAACATGTCCTGGAACACAAAATTGACGTGTTCACGCCATATCGTGAAACATTTCACGTGACCCGAGATAGGTCCACATGTTCACGGTCTGTGAGCGAACGCAGACGGAATAAGTCCAGTCCTTAATTTATCGTATTATTAATTGATAAATGACGATTTAATCACTAGTTTTTATTATAAATAACAATAGAAACCCAAAACATAAGAAATACATTTTTAAATAACTTGAATGTATGATGTACTTACGTACACGTATTTTTGAGTTTTAATAAATGTCCGTAAAAAGCTTTAAATTTTGTTAACGCGTCAAAATAAATTGGTGCAATTCAAAATATTCTTTCTGTAAGAATATTTAAATAATTCAAGACCTAGTTAAATATTAAGAGATAACTTATTTTCTTTATACAAGAAACAAATAAGAAGCAATTTTTTTTAAGAATCTTAAAAAAACAAAACTAGGTCAAACAAATTAAACACAAACATTTCAAATATTCGCATTGATATAAGTTAATTTTTTTTTATGAAAAATTCAACATTGTGATAATGATATAATTACCTCATTGTTTTCATAAAATTCTTTTCATAAATATTTACTAAAAAACCATTTTTATTTTATTATATCACAACGCTACAATATTTTTTCCCAATTCAGGCAAAATTGCCAATAACAGTGCGTGTAAACATTTTTAAAACATAATTTATCTTTGATCACACGAACAAAGGGTTTAAACTGATTGTGGCCAGGTCAAACATTAATGGAGAGCTAAAAGGGCCGCACCGCAACATAGATGAACGTTGAGATGATTAATTAGTGTTAATATAAATGTTTGTGTGAAATATTGCATATTTTGAAAGAGACGATATTTTCATAACGTGTTGATTATATATGAACAATTTTTATAAAATTCATATTCAAAAGTACTTCAAGAAACAAAACAAATGAAAAATGTTATTTACGTAACGTGCACTCAATTAATCATCCAATAGTTGTGTTAAAAATCAGCGTCAACCCTACGTGTAACCTATTGAAATTAATTTATATTTACATACTTGATTGAAAAACATGATTACGGAAATTGGCATAATTTATAATTATTTAAATATCAAAATATATTTATTATCTGTCCGTGAAAACTACCTATTTTGCATCCTCTGCTCCCGCTCTGCTTAAGCCTGCATTTGAACGTAGCGACCTAAACAAAATATTCCGTATTATTACAAGGGGCTAGGACAGGATAAGTGGTAAGCTAATCGCTCTCGATACGCCCCGTTCGTAGGATAGGATGGGTGAGAGGGGGGAATTCAAGACATCACATACACCCATGCCTTTGAACAGAAATTCATAAAACAATTGAAAAATCAATTAATAAAACTGTCCGTACCGGGATTTGAACCCGGGCCCTCCGTAGCCGAAGCCAACAACGTTGACCACTCGACCACACAGGCGGCATAAAACTGTCCGTACCGGGATTTGAACCCGGGCCCTCCGTAACCGAAGCTAACAACGTTGACCACTCGACCACACAGGCGGTCCTAGCCCCTATCCTTCTATCCCTACTCTCTTTAGAAAAAGAGAGGTTGAGCAACTGAGTAACAAGCAGTTCTCGTAGAAACACTTCTGTTGAGATAAACTCCATTAGGAGTCCATATGCTCCACATTGGGAGCGGACATGGTTTAAAAAATAAATAAATATTACAAACGTTTAAAATAGTTTTTATGACATATTTTTTTGATATCTAAATAAAATTATCAATGACGTTATAAGAAGTAACATTTTATTTTAATTGTGCAAATTAGAAATAAATTACTGAAAACCTCTTTTCAACAGTCAATATATTGTATAATCTCGAAAACGGTAGAAAAAGCTTCTGCTGTACGAATAAATCGTAAACACATTTCATTCGATCCAGTATTGAACACGTGCTACAGTAAAAGTGCTTGCTTATATGTATATATTTCCAAAGTTGCTTAATAAAACATTTTTCTTGCTCGGATAAAATTCGCTTTTTTATTGAATGTTCATAGAAAAATAATAAAATGTACGGAGCGCCATACAGGCACGTTGCAGTAATCAAGTGTTGAGCAGTACGACGTTGAAATGAATGGGACTTCTTGAAAAACGCTTGCCAAGTCTCGCCGCCAGCCTGTTACCATAGTGTCCGCAATAAAACACCACTTGCGGTGGTAATAAATTAAGCGTGCTGAAAATAAAATATATATTACAGTATTATTCAAATAATTATCAAATTCTTGTAAGTCTACAATTAAAATTATTCAAAGTAAAAATTTTACAATTTTAATCATGTACATTTTAATAAATAGCCACTTGGTTCATATAATTCTTGTATAAAATGTTTTTTTTTTATTATTAAAACCATATAGCTGAGACTAATGCAAATACCAACTTAGTTAAATGATCAATTATCGAATTATAATCTTATCTTATATCTTATATATATATATAAGTGAATTTTTGTATGAAGTTCAACGAATATTGTACAATTTCTTTTTTATATGCTTATGCATGCATTGATTATACGTTTTTAGGTTTGAAAGTCTTTTTGAACGTGGTAATAATCTATTAGCTGTGTCAAATCGTATAAGAAAGTCCATGCAAGGTATGTAGCACCGTGTTATTTCGAAATCGTGTAAAAAGGGAGTCCAGTGTAAAATGTTTTGCAACAATCGACAGTTATAATAATGTTCTTTTTTTATACTAATTCTTCTTTTGTAGATATAAGTAATTATTGATGAGTAGTTAGTTATTTCGTAAGAGTAGATGAAGAAATATATATCTTATATTCTGGAATTAATATTCTTAAAGTTCCCATATACTACAGATTATTAATAGTAAGAATACAATAATATTAATTTATGTTTTTTACCATTTTTATTTATTTAATAATTTGTTTTAGGTAATTTTGTAGTAAGGTTCATCTTTTTGGAAACGGTTATCATAGAATAATAATTTTGAATACGAAAAAAGACTGAACGTATGAAATAAAAGTCGCACAATCATGATCAGAGAATGGAACAAATCATGGAAAGTTATGGAAATGAATTTTTATTTGTTCGTACTTTATGCGTTGCCACACCGCTCATCTGATTGCAATAAAACTTTGACAAATGTCTGCCATACAATTCATTTTGACAACGTATGATTACACTTGCGCAAAGGTTATAGTACAATTAAATTACAGTAGGTGGCGCGTGTGTTGTACCATAGACAATCGGCAGCAAACATAAAACAGACAGAAAAAGAAAGCATGCACTTCAATAAACACATTTTTTTTTAAATTAGAAAAAATATTTGACATTACAGCTTACGCCAATGCGTCAAATATTTTGAAGTTGAAAGATCATACGAGATATACTCGATGAGAATTTTTGAAAGTCATATGAGATTAACTCAAGGAGAATTGACTTCACAAACACCCATGTCTTAGATCTCAAATTAAAATTTAAAAAAATCCAATTTGCCATTGACCTTACCGAGAATCGAAGCCAGACCCAACTGATCGGTAGAGCAAGCTCTAACCAACTAGACCACAGCGGGCGACAATTAAAACACAAACACTTTCTTTCTTCGAGTGGCATTGCAACGCTTGCCGGGTACCGTTTAGTATTTACTAATAATTGTCTGAAAGCAGTCTATTAAATTTGATAAAAATAAAGATAGCGAAAAAAATATATTTTTTTAAAACAATGTTTAGTTATACCTCAACTCTGTTCTCAAAAACTACCTCAATCTACTAAAATAATTGTATTTGTTATTCCTCGTCGAAAAATATTTTTTTAGAAAACAAAATTATATTTAAATAAATTAAAATGAAATACGAAATATTTAACTTGTTTTATTTGTAATCTTGGTGGCTTGAGCCTTATATTAAAAAATATTATTTCTAAAAATATAAGAAGCCAAGACTCCTAAATTGACAAAAAAAAACGGCTTTCAAATGTCGCATATTGATCTAGAAACCCGATTTCTGAAAAACGACACATATTTAAAAAAAAAATATTTGTATTGTATTTCGTTGAAAAAGATAATAAGATTATAAAATGTTCATATTTTATAGCTATCTAATCGTGTGATAAACGTTTAGTCTTACGTGACTACTACTATTGAGGTGACGTTATTATTTGATATAATAATTATGTTCAACTCTATTAGAAGATTTTTTTTTTTAATTTTTAGAATTTTCGAATAAAATTATTTCATAGCTTGGAGAATATTCAATCAGTTGTCTGATTTTTAACATTAATTCTTTTAAGATTGTATGTTGTAAGAGTGCATGTTTTTGTCGGTTGTTATTGTAATCTAATGTTTCGTCGTATATTGTTTCTGGAAAGACCGATCACGCACATCGCGCGCTTCGTTGCAACAACGTGAATCAGAGGATTAGCAAAACACAGTTGAGATTGTAGGTTGCATTTTTAATTTAATTTACAATACCCACGAGGAGGAGCAACAGTACAACAATGAGACTGATTTTTGCAATAACGAATATGTCTTATTATTTTTTTTCTATTACTGTTTAAATAATTATATGGTTAAAACAGATAATAGTGAGAGCAATTAGCTTATTGTTATTCCTGTTCTAGTTTTACTATTTAAAATATTTTTACTTTCATCGAAAAAGAGAGGTTGGGCAACTGTGTAACAAGCAATTCTCATAGAAAAACTTTTATTGAGATAAACTCTACAAGAAATTCATACGTTCCATACTAAGAGAAGACATGGTTTAAAATGGCGAAAATACCACTCGAATGTTAAATGAAAACAAATTGGCGGAATGAAAAAAGTGTAGTACAATTTATACTAATTATTTCACTAGCAAATTAGTTTAAAACACTTCTTCAGTGAGAAAAACGTTTTTGGATTTTTGTAATAAGCAATATAAATTGTGGACTATTTTTTATAAATATATTTGATACAAATAAAAAAATCCTTGTTCTGATCA
Organism: Himalopsyche tibetana; assembly: GCA_030503985.1. NCBI lineage: Eukaryota > Metazoa > Arthropoda > Insecta > Trichoptera > Rhyacophilidae > Himalopsyche > Himalopsyche tibetana. The sequence goes on from JAPJYX010000016.1 coordinate 31,574,879, forward strand.
CTTAATTCAATTATCTTCTAATGACAAAATATAAAGTAGGCCTTGAAACAATTTTAGTTATATTTTTAATAGGCAAAAATACATTCATAATTATATTAAAAACTGTTTCATACAACTCTGTATCGAGCTTTTTTGTTTTACTGCACAGAAGTTTCGGATTTTTTTAACTCCCAGTGAAAACTGCTGATAATTGGCGTATTATGAAACATACAGTTAAATGTTTGATTAATATGATGCAACTTTACGGAGGTTACTTTGCCTTTATATTCGCCTTGTGGGTGATTCTGAACACGAACCTGAAAAGGACAAAGGTTCAAATAACGGATATTAATTGCTGTTGAAAATGTTCTACCACAGTGTCCAATATGTTTTCTGATTAGCAATTTTGTTGCTTTGTGGCTTGACGTATTTGAATAAATATCGAATGATTGTGTAATTGTAATAAATTATACCGAGTATTAATGTTTTGCGCCACATTTTTACAAGCTTTATTTTGTAATAAAAACATATGTATCTGTTACTGTTTGAGCATTTCATAGAAAATAATAATAATAAAAAAATAAAGATCAAAACCTGTTTACGTGCAGTTTTCAATCGGTTTGCTTAATAAGTATCAACAAATAATTGCATTTATATTTTTGACTATCGTAATATAAATTTTTCTCAATGCTTATATTAACAATGACTTTTTAAAATGAAAACCATATTAATGATACATGAATAATTCACATTGATTCACAATTAATCACAAATTAATTTGACGACCTTGCAATCAAGTGGTCAGTGTCGTTGTTTTCGGCTACAGTCTTCACTTGGTACAATTTCCAATATTTAATAAAATGATTTGACAATTTTCGTTCCAATGCGTGAGTGTATGTGGTATTTAACTTTCTCACATCCATCTAATCATAAAAATCGAAACGTAGTATCATCAATTAGCTGTCTAATTTCCATTTTTCTATCCAATGTATTCCTACTAGAAAAGTTTTCAAGCAGTTTTCGCTAAAAAAATCTATCAAGACAAACTCTATTAGTAGTTTATATACTCCACAAAAATAAAATTTTCAATTCACTGACATAGTTAGTATATTTTTCAACAAAACATTAAGTTGAAAGTCATATAATATAATTTTCAACCATGATTCTTCTGATAGTGAACATGACTCGTGTATTTTTTATCTATAATGTATTTATATATTATAGATAAAAATATTTATATATAAGTATATTAATATACATTATCGAGTTGCAGATCTAATTTTTGATTTGTAAAATATTATTTGAAGAGAAAGTTGTGAAAATTTCGTCGGTAACCGTCAGTAAGTTTATATGATTAATTCTTGAGACTAAAATATTCAAACTCAAAAACACTTTCTGAAATTGAAAATGATTTTAATTTTAGTAATCAACATCAAGGGTAGATTAATTTGATTGTTTGTTCAAAAATCTACAACAACTCTAACAGATTTATTTAATTTTAAAGCAGGTACACTGAAACAAAAGTAAGCAATCTACTAAGTGTTCCTCAAATACTTTTGTACATAAATACCGAAATGCTTACAAACAAGAATATGCCATAAAGGCTTTTGTTATATAAATGCTTAGGCAGAACCTCTTACAAGGATCAAAGAAGACAATGGTCACCACAGAAATACATCTTTCCTTTGATAGAGAAGATTTTGTAGTACGGGAAATTTGTTTGACTTGACGCTCGGTTTTTCTAAGTTGTTCTGCTTACTAGTAAATCGTAAAACGGCGTCAAGTGACGAAGAAAAATAACTGGAGTGGTGACCTCATAACAATGAAGCGTTTCTTGTACAAGAATTTGGCTGCGTTGTTTTAACAGTGTGAAATTTCTCTAGTAAAAGTTTCAAATCTATTTTTTGCAGATAGACTACAAAATATTTTTCAATAAATTTGACTTTATTTATCTGTACACCTGCAAAGAAGCACACAATATCTTTTCCAATTTATGCATTGAACACTTATAGTATTGTTCGCATCAGTCGAGTTGAACTAATAATACCGTCAATTTTATTATTTTTTTGTCATTTTAAGATTGACTTAGACTCATTACACAATGATTATTTATTTGCTGTTAAACAAAAGAAATGCAACGAATTCAGAAAGTCTTTTGGCATACGAAAATAGTATAAGGAAGATCTGTTGTAAAAAAATATGTTTGATAAGGCATGTTCTGTACGGTCCAGATAAAAGAAATGGTCTCGTATTCTTGTAGTAAGAAAACATATGTTTCACATGTTACAGACGAGAGAAAAAAAATGTGAAATTCCCTTATTTTTCAGAAAAACTTTGCAATATTACAAATAAAAAGATGCGATCATTGGCACACCAAACAAATGTATTGAAAAAGCAATAAATATTTAATTTTATTTGGCTGCCAAAAAGCAAAAGTGAGATAAAATGAAAAAAATCGATTTTAAGATAAGTATGCCAATCGATTGCAGAAAATGGAACACTGAAATATTTTGACTTAAACAAAAATTATCCGTCATAAAAGAAAATCTTACTTTTACATTTATTGATATCACCTTTAAATTTAAAAGTATCGCCAAGATTAGTAATAAAGTAAGATACAAATAATAGTTTATACAAAAAAACCGACTACTTTTTGTTTAAATAAGTTGCAAAAGTAGGTAAATAAAATCACAATTAATTATTTAAAACACAAAACTTCAAGTAAAGTTATCTCAAAACGTGTACTGTCGATTTAACTCACGGTTGGTTTCAGGTAACGATATAATCAATGAATCGTCAAAAAACATCTGAAAAAAAACAACGAAAAATCATTTGTGTATTTTTAAAATAAGTATATACTAGCGAAAAAGATTTACAAGTTCACTGCTGAAAGTCAACATGATCGATTTTTTGTTGTTATAAGAATAGTCATAGTCATTAGTAAAATTAAATATTACATCTTTAGTCATCTTGCTCGAACTTATAGGCTGACATGATTAAAATACAATGTATGTAATTTTACATTTATTTAATTACATTATCGATGTTAGGTGGAAGCTTCTCAATTTCGTATCACGCAGCTTCGTTTACGTATGAGCTATTATTAGAGTAAAATTGTAAATGCCATTCGCTTATATCTCGCTAACGTCCTTCTCTTGACACGTGACCAAGCGGAAAAGATTTACAGCACGCGCTTGATCAGGAATTGCAATACCGGACAAATATTATCAGCATTGGTGCTTTGATATTAAATATTGCTTACCGGTTTATCAAAAAAGTTTAAATAAGCAAAAAACACGACCAATAGAGATCGAAGTACCTGGCGAGTAAATCAAATTCGGTAGTTCAACATTTCATGTTAAATACAGTATTAAAAAACATATCACTAACGGGAAAATTTGTTCAAGACGATACGACTATCTGTCGGATCTGTCAGCCCCGTCGGTCATGCTGACTTTGTTGCATCTAAGACAAATTATAAGGCTTTCAAAGAAATCACCGCGTCTCTTGGAAAAATAATTGAATTAAATAGATAAAAACTTATATTTTCAACTGCACTTTATTTTTATTTTTATTATCATTCTGTACTCTGTAGTGCATGCAACCTAGTCTTTCTAAAAAAAAAATTCTTCTCGGGACATCTTCGGAAAAACTTTGAATACGACTAACGTTGTTACGCTACGGAAACACCCTCTAAGAATAGTGTGAAGCCGTAGCGGGTGGTGGTGGGTACAACGTTGAGCACCCTAGGGAATTAAAATGACTTACTGTTTCTTGAAATAATAATACATTTGTGAAACTTATCAATTCTAGAAACTGATACTACTCTTAGCGGATTTAATATATTTAAACTTATCGCGAATAATATTAGTTAAATATGCGATCGAATGATATATATTCGAAATTTTGTTCATTTTCTAAACCGGTATTTCGGTCTTGAAAAAATGTCTCAAATACCGGGATCTCGGTTTCAGTAATACCGTTATTTTAACTCATACCCTTGGTATACCAAAATGAATTTAATAAACATTTAAAGTGTATTATAAAAACCCATATATTTACAGCTTATTGATTTCGAAAAACAAAATTTAAAATCTTTCCACTTGCGTGTGATACGTATTTTTTTTGTAAATTGAAATTGTTTATGAAGTATTCCGGATATAACTATCTACTTTTTGACAGTTTTAAGTCCTCAGAGTAGGTTTAAAAACTTTATGGGATCCTTTTCTGTCACTTTATATTATTAACATTTAGGTATAAGTTTGTACGATCAATGTAAAAAATGGAGAAAATTTCTTTGTTTCCTTTTCGTAATATAACTTAACGTCGTAAAAAGTTTATAGACATGAAATGATTTATTCTGTGTTTGGAAGGTGCTTGACGTGAACATATAATTTGAAAAGTTCGCTCTTGTCAAGGGCACTAGGTTAGTTTTGTCACTTTATATTTTATGTAGGAATCGAATAATGGAATGTAAGTAATATCTGTCAAAGATGTTGCTTGAGCAAATGGATAATGGTTTTGGGATGGAATATAATATAATTTATAGTTTTTATATTCATATATACATAGAAACTTTTTTTAAGTTGTTAGCTAAAAATCATAAATAAAAAGATTAAATCTATTCTATCTCAATTTAAAAATGCAGTTCCTTAGGATAAATACACTTTGAATAAACTTTAATAGTTAAGATAGTGACAGTGAGCTGACGAATCAGTTGAAATAACTAAGATTTTTTTTTCTACCCTTCTGCTATCAAATTTAAGGGTGATTGTAATGGTCTACAGCGACACATATTATTAAAACAAATTATAAAGTGACTTATTTACAAACATTTGTGTAATTGATAGAATCTAGCCCAAGAGAATTTTCAAACCATCATAGTTGAGTTGAACATTCCTTATTATTTATTATATTTAAATAAAATTAATCGCTGAAAAATGATATGGGAGTCAGAGGCGTGCTTAAGCAGTGACCTCCTATTTTTTCAAATAAAAATCGCATATCAACCCAAACGCATTATTAATTTTCAAAAAAAATAATAAAAGTTTACAAAATCAAATAACACAAACTTTTTATTTTTTTAACTATTCTACATTTGAATGTTACAATTTCAACATTTAATAAACTATGAATGTTAAAAATACTAAAAAAACACCATGAAATAGTTAAAATACATTTTTTTCATTGAACAAACGCAGATAATAATTACACATTTAAAAAAATTTCCTTATAAAATCAAACAATTCTAAAGCAAAAACAAAATATTAATTCAGCGATTATAAATCAACAAACTATTTTCATGAGGAAAACATCTCATTGAAAAGGTTATACTTTGATTATTATTATTTCAGATCACGGGAAAATATCTATAGCAATTGAAAACAATGCTCATTTTTTGATACAAAATAAATAAAAAAATCTTGCTGGTTTAACACGTTTCTTAAGTGCAATATGTTTTTTCGATATTATAAAATTTTTCAAGACATTTCGTATATAGCAGTAACCATGTTTTATAGAACGGTCCGCATATTATACTACCGACCGTAATATTATACTATAATAAAAGTTTTTTTATTAGTATGATAGGTTAGGTTAAATTAAAATGCTTATATAAATATTGATTGAAAAATTTTGTTATCGACCAATATAATATATTGACTACTTGTTTAACTGAACATTTCATGAATTCATTGACAAACAAAATACATTCATGACTATTTTAAATAACAAAGTAATTTAGGAATTCTGTTTTGATTCATAGTTTCTACATTCAACATTTGCTGGAATGCTATTAATTATTTTAGTAGGAATGTTTTTTAAGCAAGTTGTGCTGCTACTTCAGGCGAAATTGAATATCAAAACTAATTGCTTTCGTTAACATGGATTTCCCAAAACAAAGTTGTTTCAAAGCATGTTTCTCAAAACGAGTACCCTCAATCAATTCAACCCGAATAATAGTGGAAGAAAAACAAATCGCAGCACCGTCCAAAACACTTTTGTTTGCCCACCTTTCAATCAAAGAGTGCCTAAATTCTTAATCCAAACAAGCAAAACTTGTTTAATCTGAGCATGAACTTGGGTTTACCTACAAATAAATTACTGGAAAAATAAGCCCTCGAGTCACACCCACAAGTTGCGCAACACCCCGGATAAAGTTTATAAGCTTCGCTCACTCGTTAACCAATTACATCCACCCTTGATAAAGTTTGCGGGGAACAGAAAAAATAAATAGTAGGAAATCCTCGCTGAAAGAAGGGATTATCCCGGGAGTTTTTACAGAGGTAGTATGGCAAGAGTGTATCGGTGTTTACGAGGAAGAAGAGCAGTTTATTTAGTGCTAAGCCAAGGCACTAAATAATAACTTTCTGGAACTTTTGCGATGTTTTAATGATTTTTATGAATTGACGTCAGCGTGTGGCTTGTATGTCTTTGGTTTGATGTTTGTTTTACGTGTGTTTGCTTGGCCAACGATTTACCGAGATTGAGAATGAAGTATGAAGTATTTTAATGAAATTCATCATGCATAAACTCCATTCATTAAGAAGATGTTTGGAATTCTATTCTAGGAAACGCCAAATTTTATAAGGTGAAAATGTCCTAAAATTTGTACTGATTTGTCAATGATATTATGATTTTATGATGTTATTTGATAACATTTTTCTGTGAAAAATAATTGAACAAATAAATTTAAACAATGAAACAGAACACATTCGATACATTATCATGTAAAATACACATAGTTGAAATGTCATTATAAAATATATTTAGTACAAAGTTGCTATTATTTTGTAGTGAAACATAGTATTCATTATTTTGTTTGATAAAGAAACAACTTGCTAACAAGTCTTATGGGTCATAGTGCTTTGAGAAATGCAAAATGTATATTTCACGTACTGTAATAACTTCTTGGCATGCATTTTAAAATTGATGCTAGCAAAGCAGTATTGAGTTACTATTTTATTCGAACGATTTTATTTATAACTGTATTACTTTTTTATGCGTAAAAAGCATTATTGTTTATCAAGTCATATTGATTTATGTTGCAATATGAATAACAGCTAAAATCACTAGTTATCCTTTAATATGTATATACATACTTTCAACATCCGTCACGGCCTTACATATTTTTTTGCATGCGTTTCCCGCGGTGTTTGTTACGTTAAAACGTTATTCAGTTTTTGTGTTGGGATCGACTCGGTAGCAATTGATCAAAAATATAATATATACATTCGAGGTCTGCACGGTCCCGGGCCTGGCCCTCGGGCCCTTACCCGGCCCAGACCGTAAGCCAGGTTCGGGCGGGTAAGCGCAATTGAGATTCGGGCTCGGGCCGGGCCCGGGTAAAGAATTTAATTCGTTAGAAAAATATTTCAGACTATGTTCGTGCCATGGTGATTTTAATTATGACCAGATCTATAGAGACTCGTAAATTTGTAAAAAACGGGTTTTTTTCGGGCTGAGGAGTATAAATCTGGGTTTCAAGGTCGGGTTCGGGTAACGAGTTTGGTATTAGACTCGGGCTCGGGCCGGGTCGGGTCTGAGTTTTTCGGGCTCGGACCGGGTAATTTTGTAAAATTTCGGCCGTGCAGACCTCTAATATACATACACATTCAACTCTAACGATTTTTAATAATCTTTTTATCACACTTTATGAACACGTTCACTGTGAATTTTATGCTGACATTAAGAAATGCCGCACTAAGAAATTGTAATATGTTATAGTACCTTTTTACATCGATTCTCAGTTAAGTACTTAAATACTGACGCGACGGGATATGATATTGTTATATTTTGTGGATTTAAAAAAACGCTGCGGTAATTATAATTGATTACAACTATTCAAAGAAATGTCCATACCATATATGGTGAGAGTGTCTCTAAAGAAACACTGTATTCGTTAAATGTATGGGCTTAGCAATCAATGTGCTAAAAATAAAGCTAAGCGATTGCTACAATATGCTTTTATAATGATAATTGAACAAAATTAAATAAAATAATTTTATTACTCCATCTATTTTGTTATAAATTGTGTCACGTGTTTTGCCTCTTTAAGAAACATCATCAGAAAGAACATCGCAATGCTTACAAAAAAAAAACAGAAATTGATTCTTATACTTCTAAATAACAAATTAAAAAACCGTTTTTTTTTCATTTGTACTAGACGCAGCGAGGGGTTTACATAAAAACATTGATAGCACTAACAGTAAGTGGAGTAACAAAGTTATCAAATTTATTTTTATATTAAAAATTGCTTTCACAAAGTTACTGCCGAATTCATCTAAACTTTAATTTAAAAAATGTCGCAAATGAACATAAAATTTCAATTATCAAGAATGAAACAATGACATCATTTTAATTATGCAGCTTTTTGTTTTGATGTGGCTTCATTATGAAAATTTGTCTGTGTATATGTATGCATATGATTAATTAAAGTTATTTGTGTATTGTCCTTAATTATTATTATTGTATGTAGTTCATAAACAAAAAACAAAAAATGCGTGGTCGCAAGCAATAAATCGGAGAAAGCATCAATTAATTTGAAACTATAAAAAATGCGTTACAACGAGTAACTAGTCAAATAAAAGTGGTTGAGTGGTTTTCCAACAATCATATTATACATACTTCAAATACAGTTACCACGGCAATGGTCAATTTGAAATTCCATAGAAACAAGATTTTTTAATTTTTTTTTAATGTTTACGTATCCTGTCGAGTTTTTTTTTTGAAATTATAACTGAGCAAACTAACGCCTGCGTAGTGGAAAGTTATTAAACGTGTACAACAAAAAAAAATAATGGCTTGCGTTGTAATTTTGGGGGTGGTCCTTTCTCTGCAAAGCGTTGATTAAATTTCAATCGTGTAAATATTTACATACCTGTCATGTAAATAAAACGCTCAAGCATTTATTGAAAAGCGAAAAATGTAATGGGAAAATGTTTTCAATTATAAACCAAATCTAGTTGCCTGGTGGGACGGAGCCTGCTTGGGATTAGGGACTGCAATACCGGTATTATCAAAACCGGGATCCCAGTATTCATGATGTTTTTTCAATACCGAAATACCGGTTTTTAAAATCAACCAAAATCCAATTTTGTTAAGATGAATTTTTTTTTGAATCTGATAAGAGTGCTATCAATATAAACGGGTTCTAAGATTGGTGAGCTTATTAATAATTTTTATTTTAAAAAATCGTAAATTTTTCATGAAAATCACCCGTTTATGATTATGATTTTTTTTTTTATTTATTTCGATTTTCTCGTCCGGTACTGCGGTTCTAACAAACCTAAGGTTTTCTTTATTTATACGTTTTCTGTAATACCGGTATTGAAATTTGCAAAACCATTATTAAACGGTAATGTAAGCTGGTTGTTCGATGTGGTCTAGTCGGTGAGAACTATACCGACCAGCTGGGTCTGGGTTCAATTCAAAGTGAAGTTAATTTTAAAATTATTTTTATCCAATAAATATTACACTTATAAGACATGGGTGTGTGATTAGGGCATTAAGTCCCGGACCCTTTTTGTAATCCAGGGATTCCAGAATTCACAATTTTTCCAATCCCTGGATTAAACATTTATCATAAAATCGTGAAATTTGGGATTCGAGATTGTAGGTCGCTAGCAGATTTTAAAAAAAATTGGTCGACGATTTTCAAATCCTGAGAATTTTCGTAATTCCTAAATGAAAAAATCTGAGATTTTTTTTTATTTTAGGCTCAGGCTTAGATTTCAAAATTTTTGCCTGGTTGCCTGTCTGTTCCAATAACTTTTCGAGAAATTTACCTTTATTATTCTCAATCCCGAATTCCCGGAATTTATTATCATCCCGAGATTTCGAGATTGTAAAAATCGGGATTGGACGGGATCTTGGAATTTCAGAATTGAAGGCTCTATTTGTGATGTCAATTCTTCTCGAGTTGATATCTATCTTGAATGATCTTTCTTTAAATTTTAAAATATTTTACGCATTTAATTGAGCTGTAATGTCAAATTAATAGTAATGCCAAGTATTTGTATTTAATAAACATATGTATATATATATATATAAACATGAAGTACCGGTATTGATAAATTCATGCAGTTTTGCTAACCCTCACGGGATGCTTTTCGCGTTCCTCCAGTTTAATTAGAGCATTTTCGCAAATAGACTTGAGAAATGAGATAAATAGACAAGAGTAGAAATTGAAATACAGTGAAGGTTACGTTCATTATTTAATTACATTCAAATTACATAGCATAAAACTGAATTGACAGTTCAATAAAAGAATAACAAAGTAATTATTATAGCTTATGGTAGCATTTATACGATTCAAAACACGTACATTTTAAATATTTTGAAATAAATATTAAACAATTCGGTTTCATTTTGCAGATATATCAAATTTTCAAAAAAAAATACGTGTAAAAATTTGGGGCATGAAAAACAAAAGCGACAGTTTTTATAATTCCAAAATGTTGAAAAACTCTGTTGGTCAATTGAAATGTTTTTTTCTACTTGCCATAGTTTACATTATTTTGTGAAATCTGTTTAATAATTGTCGTTTTTGTTATACAAGATTATGAAAACTGCCGGTTTTGTTACAAACTAGATTTTAAATTATTAAAAAATGTACTTATTTTTTTTAAATTCAACTTACTACTACTACATGCGGACTTGCTAATTCTACACGATGACATAATATCTTACCCGTTTTCGACAAAACGTGAAAACTGCCGAATTTGTTTCCGGAGCACTCAATTTTATATTTCATTTGAGGAGTGTGTGGTGGAAAACATGGATAACCCATAAAAAAGTCTTTAAAAGATAATCATTATTAAACTGTACAACGCACACGAAATTTAAGTGGTGGGACTTTTTACTTAATATGGGGAAATTTAAATTTAAAAGACATTGTTTACATTGTGGACAGATATTTTGACATAAGTTTGAGAATTCCTAGACCGTACTTTTTTGTCTTAGATCAACTGTATTTCTTCAAGTGTACATCATTGTTTGAATTTTCGGAATGCTCAACAGTCAATGTGTAATGTATTTTTTTTATATAACTGCCACTTAACATAATATTGAATTAAATGATGTTATATGGTTTAAAATAATCTTTTTTAATAGATAAAGTAGTTTTTTAACAACACCCTTCATTTTTTCGCCAGGTGGCTCAATAGTCAATACATTCCAGACGTTCCTATATAGGCGTTGTTAATTTAATGAAAAAAATAGTGCGTATTGTCAGTTAACGATAAAAAACGAAAAGAAAAAAACCGATGATGATTTAAATAAATATTGAAATTTTAATAATAATTTAAAAAGTCAGTAGCTGATTGGTAAACAATCTTGTGAGTTCTTTTTATTTAGTTAGAGAAGCTGCAAATTCAAATCTCCAAGCTTCCACACTTTTATACACATATCGATAGCTGAATTTGTGTTATAATGAAATAATTTATTCGATGATTACATTCCCTCCTGCCGAAATGCAACGTAAGGAGAGATATTAACTAACAACCAGTTCTTACTAACCGCATTCTCCTACCTTTAATCTCTTTTTGTAAAATACATGTTGACTGAATTAACTAAGTAAACTGATTTTACTCGATTGGTGGAAAAGCAATATATATTTGTATTGATCACTATATAAATTGCTAAATAAGCATGAAAAGATGTCTGAATTACAATCATTTCTTGTTGAAATGGAAAAAAAACAAAAACCAAACATCGATATTTAATAGATACACTTATTTTACAAAAAAATATTACAAAATAATTAGTCGCAATAAATAATATATAACATGGCCTATATTTGTACACATGCCGTTGATTCAAAGCGCAATTTAGTATGGGAGTCGTTGATCTTCATGTGTGCCCACTTGCCTCCGGTCAGGTGTACCACGTATAGGCCATCTTCATTCCATTAACATCCACCGCAGTGATATATCACTCCACTTCGTTGCAGTGTGGCGGCAGGGGGCGTGGGGGATGTGGGGGTACCATCATAATACAACCCAACACAGTTCGTTTCCACAATCATAATATTTTTCACTCTTCAAGCCCGGATGTCATGTACCGCATACGCTGAATTGTTGCACTATACAATTTTCGTTCGCTTATATGTGTATCGTATTTTTTTGGTTTTAATTTTCAGCAATTCTGTTAGTATTATTAATTAAAATTATGCGCTGTCGGGTCTATGGCACAGTTGTTAAGGTCGTTGGCTTACATGCCGGACCTCACAGGCTCAAATCTCAGTCTGAACAGTATTATTTTTTCAATCGATTTATCGATTTCTGTTTGAAGCAGTTTTCGTAGAAAAAGTCGTTTAAGCTACCTCCATAAGGAGGCGATATTCTCCACATTAGAAGCGGACATAGGTGGGTAGGGAGGGTAAAATTTTTTTTTAAGCCTCGTTCCCTCATGTAACACATGATAGCTTAGTATAGTTTAAAAATATAGATTTTTTCAGTAAAGGTTAAAATGGAGAAAAAAAACTTTATATGTTAAAATACAGCGTTGTCTTTCAGGTTTAATTGTTCAATACATAATTAGTTAGACAAAACAATATTGTAAATCAATAAAAAAGAAATCTTGACAATATAGAGATAATAATAGTCTACGAAAATGGAATTTATCTGATTGATGTTATAATGCCTAATTTACTTTGTTAGTGTGGGTTTATCTTCCAAATTGTTAGTATACAGTTAAAATGTCTTCAATGTGCAGAGTCTCCTATTCTAGGGTGTTGTCTGATAGAGTGAGTTTAGGTGATAAACGACTAAGAAGATGGATATATCAAGATGATTTCTAAAAAAAAACATATAACAAAATATAACAGCGCGAAGCTTCTTGGTAATCTTTTTTTTAAGAAATTTGTGGTAATTGATCGTTTACATAATAAATTATATGTTCATGGATAATTTTGTTTGTATTTTTTTTTCTAATATTTATCTCTTAGACTTGAACTGGTGTGGAATATATCGTCACCTTTCTGACAGAAGTTGGCAAGTAACAAATTTAACAAAAATGAGTCAAAAGATTCTTTGATAATAAATATTTGTCTGGAATAACTCGGCTGGCAGTGCTGGCACATTTAATATACCATTTTATGCTATATTAATAATAATTATTATTAATGCTAGTTTAAAGGTAAGAAATTTTCTTTGTCTAATAATTCTAAACTCTTATTTGTGTCAGATACGCATTAATGTATTTATATTTTGATATTGTAATTGTCTTTGTTACATCAAACATCAACGCAGGGCTGCATTCTAAAAGCTGATTTTTTCATTTGATGTTTTCTCAAAACTATTAATTTTTTCTTCCAGAACATTTCTTCTGTTAGAATAGTGACGATATAATAGTTTTGATTTCATTGCAAAAAAACTTTTCCGACCATCGCCATATTCGATTGCGCGGTCCAGTATTCAATTGCACGAAAATAAACATTAATAAGTGTTTTATTTCATGATTCTAAATGTTTTCATAAACTGCTTACTTACTCTCTATTTTATTTTGAAAAAGAAGCGAAAAGAGAAAGGTAAACTCACTACAAATTACAAATCATTTCCCAACCTCATTCTTCTTTGCTTAATTAAAAGTGTGTAGCTATGTTGGTAATGGTCATAGTAGTTCAAATGAATTGTATATTCTTTTATTATGATGGATAGAAACAGCGTTAAATTGATGAAAGACAGTTATCGTAAAATCTAGAGTATAATAAGATAATGGGCACAAATATTGCTTCAAGGCATTATATCATCACACTTTACGGGAAGATGGGCAAATGTCGTGAGATTTTACGGATTAACTGTTGTGCTTTATTGATTATATTGGCAATTAAATTAAGGAAACCAAACGTATCAGTCATCCGTTCTGGTTTTGCTTCCACTCGAAATACTTAATGGCATTGCTTCGCGCGGCCATCTCAGTTGATTGTTCGATTAAAGTACTACATATTCTACTACAGGTTTGCTTTCAGTCTAGTGAACTCATAAAGCTATATTTCAGCAACTGCTTCAAATAAAACGCTATTTATCAGTTGGATAAATACGACAAATGCATAAAATACTGAAATGCTGAGAAACAGTAATACAAAAATTGTAATATTAAACACGCGAATAAACAAAAAAATATATTCTGGTAAATTGAAAAAGAACATAGATAGAGCTGGATATTTCAGTAAAAACCAATAGAAAACAATTTAGATATTTATGATGAGATACCGGTATTTCAAAAATATTTTAAAATAACAAAAAAAACGATAATTTTGGATCGCAATACTGAATGATTTACATTTGAGGTAGCAAATTTCGATATTTCATATCATTATAAAATATAAGGCTGATTTAATAAATACATTTTTAATAAAACTACAGATAAAAAATGATAGCTAGTTCATCAATACTGGAACATATCAGTGCCAGTATTGGAACAGTCATTATTCTTAATAATAATTGTATCGTTATATATTTTCATAACCGGCAATTAGCCTTAGAAATAATAAATGAAATACTGGGATCCTAGTTTCAGTTGACACCGGTAGTTAAAAGTTGATGTATTATTGCATTTGATGTAGTATTGATATTCTACTGAATTAACCATACTTTGGCTCGATTCTGAAACGTTTTGATTTGCCTAATTACACATACATAATTAGATAATTTATGAGTAAATCGTATTTTTTATTGAGTAAACATTTAATTGTCCTTATGTTTAGAACTTAGTTACAACAGTAAAAGTGAAAAGTTTCTCATAAAATAAATAAAAATAGTACGTAAATCGTTTAAAACTTTTATTTCAGCGTTTTAAGCGGCAAACTCTAAAGAAGGAAAAAATATACCCAAAAATAGATAAAATATTATTCAATGTTTATTAGCATTGTTAAGATCCAAAGTAATTGGGCAAGATTGTATCATTGCTTTTTCCAGATGCATGGACTCTTGACAATATATTTGCTTCTAGTATCTTGCTAAATCCTTCCAGACAATTTGTTTTATCGTACTCTTTTTGTCGTCTATACCGTATCTCAATATATTACCAAATCCAGACATTGTATTACAGGCTATGTGAAAAAATAACAAAAAAACTTTATTGTATTTTATATTTCAATTTATCTAACAGATTCATTTAACGCAATAAACAATTCAATCTGTAAAATTTTGGAAATAAGCATTCTTACTAAAATAATTTAAATATATTGAAAAGATATGTTCATTGATTTTTTTTTATTCTTAAAATAGTAATTATTTATTATTTAATTCATTGAATCATCGTAGACTTTGATGAACAAATCAATACCGATATCGTTAGGCTTTCAAAATATATTTGTCTTAGCAATTAGACGCTCAACTCGTGGACTTGGATTCCAGTAAGGAAATTTCATAAATTTGGTTTCTGTTCCATCGCATTGATGTCTGAAATGTCTAAATTCTCTTCTAACCATTCGATAAAAAATAGCGAAAACGATTTGTTTACCAATAGTCACACTCTCACACATAGTTTTATTTCTTTATTGTTAGAAAAAAAGTTTAGCGATTGAGTAATATGTAAGCAATTATCGTAAAACAACTTCTGTTGAGCTACGCTTTTTTGGAACCCATGTATCTAGTTTACACTGAAAGCAGACAATGCCAAAAAAACCATTAAAAAGTAGCAATTTGAGAGTTTTGGATCGATAGTAAATTATTAACACGATACTTGAGTCGTCTTCATATTTATAGAAGATGATGGTTGCGGATGAGTAAAGGAAAATAATTATCAGTAGGTATTTATTAGTATTAAGTCCTGGTCAACTGGGAGTGGATTAAACTCTACCGTCACGGCGGATTATCAGTGTACACGTGACAGTTAATATCACTTATAGTAAGTGGATAAGCAAGTCACATTTTATTTTTTCTCTTATATTTTTGTCTTTTTAAGTACAATGTAAACACAATTAAAGGCTCAGTCCGATACAGCTCTGTACATAGACAAAAAGGTGAGAAGGATGAAATTGTTTCTTTTCTTGATTATCATTGCGTTATGGTAACTGAACACGAAAAGGCGGTCAATACACTTGATGGTGAGATAATAAACTAGTATTATCCTCTGAACATTTTTGACACTGTCATTTACAGTACAAATAGTTAACTCACATCTATTCATTTTTTAAACCTTTCATCGTGCTCACAGTTGTTGCTTGTCACGTGCTAACTGATAAGACTTTGCGCTGAAATATTGATAAGGCAGTTCAATAATGTATAATTTATAAATTTAATATGTACCACTTTTAGGGTATTCATTGTCAATACTTGGTGGAAAGGTATTATATCAATAAAAAAACACAATATTCTTTTGTACTTTATTTTTAAAAGTCAAGACCGGTTTTGCTTATGACGAGCATTGTCAACAGACAATGTCAGTTTAATATGTAGTTAAGATAAGATTTATAATAAAAAATTACAACATATTTTGCTTTATATTAAACTATGATACAATAATATAGTTTTATCTTTGATGTAAGTGGTTCACTTCAACTGTATTTTAATTTCAAATGAAATTTGACAGCAGCTTGTCCAGAAACTTTTAAATGTATACTGTATAATGTTAAAAAAAATACACATCATGTGTTTTGAAGCCGCATATGTATTATATTATACGATATAAATATAAACGTGTAAAATATAAAGCATTCTTCAGAAAAAAGCAAAACGTGGATATATGAACGCTACCCTTGTGGATATTGAAACTTTTCGACCACCCTTCACGTTCACGTATATAATGGAAACTACGATAAGCAGAATGTACAGCGCCTTCCTTACGAAAATAAATTGATATTGCATACTCCTGTGGCGACTGGCGAGGAGTTATATTTGTTTTATTACGGGACGAACAATAATTTTTGCGGTTCGGGAAAAAACCGAAAAGAAGGTCTATTTTATATTAGAAGACTTGTGAGGAGAAATCTGTTACCACGAACACATTTCTCTTTATGTTTTCAGGACGAAGAAACGCAAAGTATTTCTTTTGTTTTTTGAGACGTATGTCGAGATCTTTTAGAGAGTAAAAACCCACAAACTCATTTCAATTAAGTGTTCCAAAATAAAGCGTTGATCGCTTATACACTCTGTTAAGCAGCACAACCCATTTCTTGAATCGGGCCACTTAAAAATATGATGGGTTCGAGCCGCAAGAAAAACTGAATTATCGAAGTACATATATAAAAAAAATGTCTTTAATGTGAAGTATTTATACATGCTGTATTTATAATATAATCCAATAAGTAATGCAATAGTTGTATCTGTAAATTTAAAGCCAATTTAAAAAAAAACGCAATTACTGTGTTAAAACATGTGTTTTTATTGTAAGAAAAATAAATTTGGTGACCGCTAAAAAAATGCTTAAAAACTTAAAAGCACATTTCATATGAATATTTTACTCAGTTTATTAAACAAAATAGTTTAAATAATGTTATTTGCTCATAATTAAGTGCAATAAATCTTAAAAAAGAAGATAGCAAAAGCAAGACGAACATGTTTGTAGTTTGAACTCCATGCAAAATTTTAATATCGTTTTACCATCTGGATGTGAGAGTTTTATACACTTGTAATTTATAATTTAAGGATAACAATCAATGTTTACTTAATTAATAAAAAATTCTCCGATAGCAAGTCTGAAAATGTGAGTTACACAATTAAGCGAAACAAGTGTAAGAATTATTTTTAGTGTAATAACACATTAAATTTAACATTAATTCCAAACAAACTTTAAATTCACAGATGATTAAAATATGATAGAAAAAAAACAAGCAAACACTTTCAACACACATATTGTGTTCATGTATAATATAAATATTTATGTTTAACAATTAACTCACTAGTTTCACTTCATAATATGTTTATGTAAATTTCATATACAACTTAAATAACATGAAACGGTATGGTGTATTATGATTTTCTCCGAGGGGTTATTATTATTTGGTGATTTATTATTTACGAGGGTAGATCACTTTCAATAGGATTCCAGATGTGATCATTTTCGATACAATATACCTATTAACTTGGCCTACCATATGCAAACTTCCACCTTTATTAATTATTAACGTCTTGTTACCTTACATAAACCGACATGTGTTTACGTAACATACTCGAGGAGCCGGGCTTAGTGTCCGCAACGTAATAGGGTGACACAACATAATAAATTTTCATGTCTCTGGTTTTGATCTTGGATTATTTTAAGTGTTATAAGGTTGCACGAGATGATTTAATAATTTTCAAGTGAGAAAATACATAGGTAGTATAAACACACTAAACGTCTGTTTATAGCGCTCATCTTGTGTTTTATGAAGGCAAACACACATCTTAATGTATACAATTATGCAAAGCCATCTTATGCTGGAGTCAAAGTGATTTATTTTTAGGTGAATAAAGTACTTAAATTAAGTTTAATGTTAAAAGATAAAAAATGATTTACTAATTTTAAATAGAATATAAAATTATAACGATATATAATATATCAACCGGGTGGTATTTTTTTTAATGTTTGTTAATTTTACAGATTTATTTGATTTAATAATAATTATAAGATCAAGTTATGTAATGATGATCTGACATACTAGTTTAACAATTGGTTCCTCGAATATCTGTTTTGATCAACTTTTTCTCTGTCTTAAATTATCTGTATAAACTATAAACCATTACTACATTTATTACAAACAATTCTATTTTCATTTCATTTCGCGTACATTATACAGTTTGTAAGAGCATTTACTCAAAATCATTTAAATTTAGTCGAGACTTATGGCAGCAAATAGCGTTGTGGACTTCTGTGCCGGTTCGAGTCTCAGTACGAACAGAATTTTTTTGATTTCTGTTCGAAGGCATGGGTTTTTGTGATATCTTGAAAATTCCCTCGCACCCTTTCCGACCTTTTACTGTGCGTAGCGAGAGCGATAAGCTAACGACTAGGTTGGTCCTAGCCTTGTCTTTCTATTCCCACAACCCTCATTGAAAAAATAGAGAGGTTGCGCGACTGATTAACAAAAAGTTCTCGTGTAAAAAAAAATGTTTAGATAACTCCATTATAAGGCCATATTGAGAGCTCCACATTGGGAGCGGACATGGATAAAAAAATGTTAATGGGGAAAAAAATAAAAATTTGAATTAAAAAATAAACAAAAAAAATGTAAGCTAGATTATTCCCTTGGCGTATTTTTTTAAAATAATGCCGTAAAACAGAATTGAAGCGTCATTTCATAAACCCGTTTAGTTATGTTATTAAAAAACAAATTTGGATTCAACAAAGCTATTTCAATATTTAATATTTTGTAGTGGGTGAAATCAAATCGCACCCGCAGACACAGAGCTTATAAAGCTTTATCTAAAACATTCGTTTATATACCACCAATTGTCACTACCAATGTCAAAACAATGAAGCATTTACATGCTACAAGCGATATTTTAAGCTTGAAGAGGAAGGTTTACGAGTGTAATAATACTGACATTCATGAGGTTTGAATGACACCCATGTGCTTATGGTTGGACTTTTCCACTTATGGGTCATTCTAACCTACAACATGAGTTTGAAACCGATTTTTACTTAGAGCAGCGTCTGTATTTTTTGAAAAATTTCTTAAATATTGTCGCCATTACTTCACACAAAGCCATATGTTTCCCTACATGTTCGATTGTATTCATCAAACCATTAATATTGTTAAATACACTTATTAAAGCCATATTTCTTTTGTGCAATTTAAAATATTTTAATCCGGAATACGCTAACAAAAAATATTTTAGAGAAAGAATAAAAGTGTTTTTTACTAATGATTTTTAAGCAATCGATTCTATAGTGATTTTCTACTCATTATCTAAACGTATACATTTCGTGTTTATCATATTTTAATTGCTAAGGTTATGAATAGAGACTACTTTTATAAAAATCTAAATATAAAATAATATTTCAAGAACATTTTTATTATCTTTTAATTTCATATATTTTTTTTCAAGGTTTCTAACATTTTAAGTAATTATTAAACGTCTTAAAAGGTTTTTTATTCGGAATGAATCAATCATAATAATATGTCTATTTGACATTTGCGTAAGCTTATTATTATACGGTCTTTGGTGCAAATTGTTATATGGTCTTGAGATTTATACGCTGGAGAAATTAGCAGAATATTGAGGTAAATTCATTAAATTATTACATCACTGAGTTGTAGTGTTAAATTAACTGCGTTAAAGCAACAATCCAGTGAGAGTTTATACGTTAAAAGCATAGGTATTTTCGACAAAATTGTCTTGAGAAATTCCTCATTTGGAAATGAGCTGTTTTGTGTATCATTATTGCCTCGAGTAGCAAACGCCTCCAACCGAAGCGATGTGTATTCAACTGCAATACTCATCATACAGTTAATGTACGCAGAATTGTATAGAAATTCAATTATCTTAAGTAATTAACTAACGGCCCCGCCTGGTGCAGCTAATGCCTACTATAAATAATTGAAAATTTGGGTTGACCACAATATTCATGATGAAGTTGTTTAAAAAAAATCATAAAAGCTTTTGCAAGGTAAAAGAAAATGAGTTTTTTTAAATCTGATGGTTGCAAATAATATCCCTGGCAAAAGAATTTAATTCATAGTTTATTAAAAAAATAATATTAAGTCAAAAACTATTCATTTATTATATCAAACTAACGGATCATTAATTTTTAATTAAATATTTTATAAAATTACATGCAATACTGCAAGCCTATACGTATATTTTAATCGTGGTTTCTTTTTATTATGACATTTCAATAGAAAAGTTTTGAGTATTGAATCGTCGAAAATAAGATCGAGGAGCGATGGGGTACAGAGTGACCCCCAAAAAAATGCATAATATTTGCATTGTATTTATTAAGGTATCATTGTAGACTACAATAAATATCAGTTAGATATTATTGGTGTTAAGCGAATGGTTAACATAAAAAGAATTTTTAATGCGAATGCACTTCATTGGAACCCGAAGGTTAAATAATCATGTTCAAAAAAATTATACTTGATTTTTTTTTATTGTGCTGCTTTTTTTTTCTTTTTGGCGTCAGAAGTAATATACCTATTATTTTTCTAGAATTATATAAGTGAAACTTCAGCCCATTAAAAAGTTGACGGTGAATGGAAACAATGATCGTGCCTAAATTGGATTGTCATGTTCATTATTTTAAAACAAATGGCTATAATTACAAACATCTAAATATCAATTTAAGTTTTGTGTCAATTTAATTAGATAGTGTGATATATAAACTCCACAACATGTGCGAGTGCGGCGAGTGATTTGCTGTGCAAAACAAACAATGAATTAGAAACGTTATGTTGGACAGGGCGAAATACATTAGTAAAGCCATACGAAAGCTTCAAAATTTCCGCACGCGAGAGTTGCAAATATTGCAATTAAATAGCATCATAACGAATGCAATTACATCACAGCTCGCAGCTCGACCACAAACAATACGAGGGTCGTGACTAACAACCAGTGTTACTCGACTGCATTGAGCACTGCAGGACTTGTTTCAAAGCACTCGTATGGCTGAACTGAATTTAAATCCAGCACAAATAATAAGGTACGCCTGTTATAATTTTGCTTGAGTAACTGTGTTCTCTTTGACACTTTGTTGTATTCAAAAAATAGGGTAATCTTTCGAATATTTTACAGAAATATTTTCACATACCGAAAGTTCTTCGATACTTAAATAAGCTACTATGAATATTAAATTACTAGACGGAATATATTTTTGGGTAAATAATCCCCCTTGTTCAAAATTAATAATTTTTAACTGAACTAATTTTGTAAAAATAAGCATTGATTGTTTGTAAATCTTGAATGATAATCAAATTATCACTTCACAGAGTGTATTAGGACACGAAACGTTTTTCATCTAGTTAAGAAACATCTTTAGACATACATTTTTATCTGGTATCCAAACCCATTGAAAGCGATATGATATATGTTTTTCTGCACTTATTTTGTAAAATATCAATTTTAAATAAGAAGAAATAATTCAATACACGTCTTTTTTGATAAAATTTAATTTGATTTTATAGAAAATATCTATTGATTGTATTATTTATATCGGCAGATATGCTTCATCCGGCGGCTGTAATTTTTCTTTGCGAAAACTTACTTTATGTTTATAAAACGACGTTATTATTTAGAAAGTCTTATTGTGAATTTAATTTTGGCAACAAATCGAATATTGTTATGAAGAACATTGATAAATTATGCGAATTATTTTCACAAAACCATCGCCATACCTCAAGAATTGGTGAAGGGTTTTTTTTTATTTTTTCAGAGATCAACAGAGAACCTAACAATACAATTAAGCTATGTTTAGTGTTTGAAATATTTTTACGACTGATTTCGCGGCAAAAAATTAATGAAAACTTAATTAACCTAATATAACCTAACTTAAAAAAGATGGCGACTACGTCATTGTCATTTTTTGTTTACTAAAATGTTTGATTTAAATAAAAACATTGTTTTTAACAGCATTAATTTTTTTTTTGCGGAGAAAAATGATAGACTCCTGATTAAATATATTTGCCATTTTTTCATTTTTCCTGTCTTAATTATGTCAAAAGACAGATATAGTAATAGTAAATTTCATAAATCATTTTTTTTAGTTGAATTGTATATGCGATACGAAAATTCTAGGAATAAAGACATGAAACAATTATCAATAATTAACCCATATTTATTTAAAATGGAAACAGCAGCTTTCAGTCGAATCAACTTATAATGTTGACCGAATGGCTATATTTAAATAATATTTTAAATTTTATGCGAATATATTTTATATAATATAATATTCAATAGTTCATTTCAATAGAATCTGAGTATTCTTTTATTCTTTATAGACTAGGTCATCTGTTAATAATCATGAAAAATACAAATCGAGCATAATTATTATCGGCACAAAGACTTAAAATACAATGCTTTATGATAATACTCCACCAGCAACATATTTTTATATAGCTGTAAATGTTACATAGGCTCGGTAATAATTACATAAAATTAACTCGTTCATTTTTACTGGCTTAGCAAAACATACGCATTGTTGTTCCACGTTTCGTTTCACAGCAATTAATATAGTATAACATTGTTCGAAAAACAGAGTTTTCTGATTATTGGAAATATATGGAAAAACGAAATCATTTTTGGTAAGTCAGAACTTTTATTAACTTTTTATTCGACATCATGGAAGAAGACATCAAAAAGGTTAATATTCAAATGATCCTCTTTTCTGTTCACGTAAACAGTGAATCTACGTATATGTATTATGGAGGCAACACTTTATTGACGTATCAAATGAGTATTGTTAATGTTCCTACTCTCTTTTGAAACAGAGAGGTTGAGCAACTGAGTAACAAGCAGTTCTCGTAGAAACACTTATGTTGAGATACACTCCATTAGGAGTCCATATGCTCCACATTGGGAGCGGACATGGTAAAAAAATAAATGTTAATGTTTGCAATTTTAAAATAAATAGCATGTAACTTTCAGATTTAGAAGATTAGATTAAAGAGCATATTGCCTGTAGTGTTAATTAATCAAAGCTTCGTGAGATACATAAGGTCCATTAGAGGTGAAGTGAGCCATGTGATATTTCAGAAAAAAAAGGTTTTGTAATATTCTACACGTCTTAAGGTAACCTCAGTTAATACAAATTGAAATAGTGTTATCTCTGTAAAATAAAAAATTGCAATCCACCAAAACGCCAAAAAAAGTCGTAATTGTACTTAAAAATTTAAGGAAAAAAAATACCGTTTTACTAGTTGGCTCACATCACCTCTCGAGGGACTAATTGACTCAATTAATTATCGTGTATATTAAATAATAATATAAATTAATATGTGTAACTAAAATGTGTGACTTTATTGTAATTATAAAACGGAGTACAAATGCTGTCCTAGAACGGGTGATTACCCTCACCAAAAAACAGCCCCAGACAATAATGTCTAGTTTCCCTGTTAGCATTTACACTAATCATTCAAACTCCCCGCTGAAGTTACAAGAATTCACTTTGGGACTGTTGGCAAGCGGTTCTCGCACATCCTCGACCGCAAATAGGTCGGAAGGCTCGGCTAACGAGTGACGTCGGGAGGCCGTCAACGGCGCGCGGCGTCGGGGCAGCGTCGACGCCCGAGCCTCGGGGAGCACCATTAACAGCGCGGGCCGAGAGCGTACGCTGACTACCACCCCCGACACTCGCCTACTTGACGAACCGCTAAAAGTTAAGTTTGCACTGAGTCCAATAATTCGAAGCGTGCAGAAAGATTGAACATGTTTACTGTCTTAGCGATAGTTATTATACTAATAATTACCCAATATAAGATATAAAAAAACACCTTTATAACACGCTTACATGATATCCGACCGAAGTTTAAAATGAACTTGTTGTAGAATATTGCCTAAGCTAATATCTAATATATACAACTGAATGTTTGCTTGTTCGTATTTTATGTGTTGCCAGTGTTGCCACACCGGTCATTCGATTGCAATAAAACTTTGACAAACTTTTTGCTTGCACTTTTTTATATATAGGCATAGTAAAATTAAATTACAGTAGGTCTTATATTTAAAAATCAATGTTTGTATGTCTGCCATACAGCTCATTTGACGACGTATACTTGCACTTGCGCGAAGGTTATAGTACAATTAACTTAAAGTAGATGGCTCGTGTGTCATACCATAGATAATCGGCAGTAAACTTCAAACGTCAAACAGACAGAAAAAGAAAACGTGCACTTCAATAAACACAATTAAAACACTTTCTTTCTTTGAGTGGCATTGCAACGCTTGCCAGGAATCGACTAGTATAAAATAAAACTCAATTATTAACAGTCGGAAGGTTAACATAGCTTATCGTCATATAATTAGTTATCTGAACTGATATGAGATTTTCGATTGATTCGGCGTTAAGATTGAAGAAATTATTTTTTAATATAAAATTAAATTTGATAACCTTGTTATTCCACTTGCTGTGTTACAAAAGGTGACACGCGTTTCGCTTCTTTGAGAAGCGTCAAACGAAAAACCACGAATTTTATTTTGTAATTTATAACATAAGAATTAAAATATTTTTTTAGTTTATTCGTAAACGTTTGTTTTTCTGATGATGCTTCTCAAAGAAGCGAAACACGTGTCACATTCTTCAACAAAACATCGAAATAACAAAGTAATGACATTTTATTTTATATAAATATGATATTGTTTATTTATGGAAAAAGAAATTGATAAATTATAATAATGGCACAATCATAAATTTTATTCTCTTCATAGAACGGCTTTGAAGTTAATTCAATATCTCCTCGAATACACCATTGCATTTTTATTATTTTTTCCATACAGTATTTCCGTACGATATTTTCACATTCCATTTTGCCTTATCATATTTACATATGTGTGTGTTAAGTAATGATTTATTTTAAAATGGTGTACATAAATAGGTGAAAAATATTGCTGTCCAGTTTGCTAGAGTTAATTTTTTCCTAATACTTGTCATCCTATGAAAAGAAAATTGAAATAAGTTTTCTATAAAATAAAATAAAAGGCTGTTTTAAGAGTAAATATTAGGTCTTATATGAACAACATTCACCCTAATCCTCATAATCATGTTAGTCATATTTTTTCAAGTGATAAAAAACAAGTCTAGACTGTAAGTAAATAATCTTTGAAGAATCAAGTGCATTTTTGCTTTATATTAAATCGAGTGTTAAAAGTATTGGTATACAAAGAATCATATTTTTTTTGTTGATAAAACGAGGGAAAAAGCAACACACGACGTTAATTTATAAAATAAGACTCGAATAATAAAAACTTAAACAAAACTTAAATTGGATAACTTCTTAAAAAATAAATATGTGATTCATTACACATCGTTGGTCTGCCATTTTTCCATCCGTATTTCCATCTTCTTGGTAGAGTGTTCAGCGTCGGCTGAATTGTCGGCTGAATCGTTTTTGGCTTCGGTTACGGAAGTCACGGGTTTGAATCCTAGTGCGGACAGTTTTATAAATTGATTCTGTTCTAAGGTATGGATGTATATGATGTCTTGGATTCCCCCCTCTTACCCATCCCATCTTACTCTCTTTGAAAGAAAAGGTTGACTGACAAGCAGTTTTCGTAAAAAAATATGTTGAGATACAATCTATCAGGAGTTCATATGCTCCACATTGCGAGCGGACATGGCAAAAAATATATGTATAAATATTGTAGTATTATTGTGTTGATACATATATAAAAATAAATGTACCAACTACCATTTTTTTTCAACGAAATGAGGCTTCTGACACTCAGGGTGAATGATATTCTTCTGCTGTCTTCTGGGTATTGTAGTTTAAATAATTTGACTTTGAATGATTTTATTCATAGTCAAGTTAAAAACTCAGCTTCTCATGCATCAATGCCGTGCTCAAATTGTATCTTTCAAAATATAAACACCATGGTATCTGACTCTTATGCACTCACTTCCTGTTTGATGTGGTCATTAATTATAAAATAATGTCATATCTATTACTTACCAATATCAAAACCAAAAACGTTCTCATGAAGACTTGAATATGAAGATGTAATGCTGATCTAAATACAACGTAATCATGCTACACGTTACCAAAAAAATAACATACCTTTTTTTCGTAACTATTTCTGTTGTCATAGCTTGAGAAAAAATGATAAGTTATGGTTTAGACCAGTGCTTCCCAAGCCTTTACATTCCACAGCCCCCTAAATCTGAAACCGTCAAAATATTTATTTGGCAATAAGTATAACATACATGTTTATATTTTATCACAATAAATAAAAAAATATTTCTTAAAAAAAAAAACACATTTATATATATGAAGTCTACAAAAACAATTTAATAAGATGGATGCGGTTGCATGTTTTTACATGACAAAGCAAAATTGTGTTCAATGTCAAAAATGGTTACTCACAAATAATCTTCCTAAGCATCTGTAGAAAGGCATTATTTGTGGTTATTTTTGTAATAAACGTCGTGACGAAAATGCTGTTTCACACAGGTAACGAATAAAGATATTCTTGCTGTCCCCTGAGACAAATCTTTCATAGTTATGAAAAGCGTATAAACAATGAACTCAAGAAGTTTACTAGCTCAAAGAGCAATTTAGTATATGGATGCAACGTCAAAGATATGTTGTACAAATTAACAAGATCAATAAATTCAGACAAACGTTGTTTAGTTCGATGTTTCATCGACGTATTTGGTAGGAAATTTTAAATGAGAGAAGTAAATGCAAAACAAACCAAATTAACGTTATTTGTTTTCAGATTATAAGCAGAATTCAATTGACACTGCATTACGTCAAAGTGTACACATGTAACGTTGACTCTAATACAACACAATCTTTCTTCTCTTTTTTTGTTGAATTCAACCCATCATTAAAAATAATGACATAAGATTGTTTGTATTAAACGTATTAAAATGTTTAATACTTCTTTGGAATACTTAAAAAGTAACCAAACTTTATACAAATAAAAACTACTAATACAGTTACGATTTACACATGTATTCCAACTCTCTTAAAGATCTCCATACAAAGTAATTCTAACTTTAATCATCTGACATGTTTTCATTACTGGTAATAATTTCGCGAAACATCATTTTCTTATATAGATTAATATATAGAAAATTGTGTTGGGGCTCTTGGTAGACCGTGAAATACAATCAAACACGCTGAACTAAATGTTCAGCTAGAAACAGACATGGAGGAGTCGCGTGATTTCACCGTCGGATGGCGCTGAGGTGGCCCTGACACAAAATGCTCGCAACTTGACGAATGGCCAGTCAACACGATCTACTATCAAACCGCTACGCATAAACCAGAGAAGTTAATTTAAATTTAACACAGCTTTTACCAATGTCAGCTATGTAAGAGAAAGGTCTTTAATTGTTTTAAATGTATATATTTGTTATATTAATGTATATATTAATCACTTTTAAGGTGTTCACTGTCAATACTTGGTGGAATGGCATTATAATAAAAATAATAAAACATTTTTAGTACTTTTTCCACATAAAAACTTTTATGTGGAAAAAGTACTAAAAATGTTTTATTATTTTTATGTATATATTAATGTTTATATTCATATTAATTCTATTTTTGCAATCTTCTTTTATATAACTGAATGCATTGGTTTTTCTCAAACCAAGTGGATTTAGTATAAAATATAATCGTACAGGTTTTATGTGGATCCTATGTGGCGCGCCAATCCTTTTTCTTAATTCCATAGCATGCCAGTATCATTTAGTTACACTAAGTACATTCTATGGATATATGTTCGACGGTAACCTAAGATGCTGGAATCTCTCTGGTTGTGATAGGATACAAAGAGAGTTGAGGCTCTCCGAAAACATTTACATCAAATAATTCAGCCTATTTAATTATTTCTCAAAAACCACTAACTTAACAGAGTGCTTCTTGGTACGTTTCGTAATATCCGAATTTATACCGAAATTAATCAACTTTATTCGAAATATCAAACAATAGCTATTTTTATGGAATCTCAGTATAAGGATTTTTATTTGTAAGATGCTATGTTTTGGTGCACTAAAATATCATTAGTATAATGGAAGCGCTGAAAAAATGGCATTACATTTTAGTCAACATACAAATAAATGATTTTTTTAACCATTTCTACTAGCAATCAACTAAGGCCTCAAGTGTAACTATTTGATGAGAGCTGCACACGTGATATGAATATTTGTACATATTTAATGTTAATAAATGCGTTTTTTATTGGAACTACGTATGAATAAGCAAGTTAGTAATAAATAAAATTGTACATGAAAATAGTTTATTCTAGTGTACTATGGATGTTTTATGCTATAACTAGACTCAGTAGCGTTGACTTCCATTGTTTATTTCCTAACACACAGTAACACAAACTAACTTTTCACCACCAGGGCAAGCATTAATCGTACTCAACGTTGTTTACGTGTGAATGTGTTTCAGCTGGAGAGGGTGCAGGAGGCGCTTGGGGAGTCCCATTGATTTGTTGCTAATTAAAACATGCCCCCAGTTTAATGGGTGGATTGAGATGTACCGATGTTTATCGCTCCATAAAGGGATTTTAAATTAAAATGAAAATGTTTTTCAAATTTAGCTTATGTTTGATGAAGTTGTGTTTTTCATAATAAATATGTAAAAAAATCAAACCAATACATGAATTAATGAGTATGTATTATAATTGACTTTTTTATAATTAAAAAAAAGATTTGAGGTGATCTAGCGATTCAAGTAGTTTAGTATATTTTTGATCAAATAAAAATGATTTTTTACGTTTTGTTGTTAGTAAAAGCGGTCATGAAACTGGCTTGGGCATGTCTGTCTGTCTCATCTTAGATCTCCGTCGTCCTATGAGAACATTGAATACCACCCAAAGGATATTCTCGGTCAAGCTGCTGTGTACTGGAATGCCTTGAAGGGACTTAAAGACGCTGATTTGGGTTAAGAAATCTTAAAGGCACCATGTGCTGGCTATATCCTCTGAGTTATAAATACAGACATATTGAACTTTGTTTAATTTATTTTCGAAAAAATACTGATTAACACTAGTCACACTGATTAATACTAGTAACAAATTTAATGTATTCACAGTGTTCCCCATAACACAATATCACTGTAAATAATAATAGCATACCCAGATGACGTTTTGAATGAAATAATTAAATCGAAAATTTACCTGAAATTAAAGTATAAAACGCTGGAAGTGAATCATTTAAGCAATTTTCAACATTATATATTTCATAAATCAATAATTTAATTTTAAAGAAAAAAAGCAATATCAATCTTTTCATTAATGGTATCGACCAACAAAGGGGAAAAAAATGAATGCAGTAATTTCAGACGATACGCATAACGTAAAATTAACGGAAGTATAAAATCGATGCCCGAGTTTATTAAAACAATTATTGAATTTCCGTAGAGAGGCTTCGTACAACGAAGACTCACCCCTCTGCAACCACGCAAAAATTATATAGAGCCGTTCAATTTCGCAAATTTATTTGAATGACACTGCAATATTACAAATTTAGTTAATTTCAAATATTTTGAAGCTTTTCAGATTCTTAGCTTTATATTTAAAACATTAATTTCGTATTTAATATATTAAATTATATGGGTTTTTATTGAAGAAAATCATATTTGTGTTAGATTTTTTTATAAATCAATATTTATAAAAATTCTTATGTGCTAATTTTTTAAAATATTAATTTATTACTTCAGTAAAAACGTGCTTAAAAACGAATATACGAAGTAACTTAAAAAACTGAATTAAAGACTGTTTTATTAGTTTGCGAATAACAATTTTAGATTGCCGTATTTTTGCTCTGTCTCGTTAAGAAATAAATACATTTTCCAACGCCATTTAGTCATAACAACCACTCTACCTTTTTCTATGATCCACCGCGGAGCACCCAACAAAATAAACGTCAAAGTTGTACGAAAATAATGCTTTTGTTCGCGATTTCCCGTTCCGCTCGCAGCGAATTGATAACTATCACGGAATCTCATTAACTAAGAGCGAACTCTGCCTTGTTTTGATGCTTGATTGTTTTATTAGCTCCTCAAGTAATGAATTCATTTTGCCTGCACCAGAGACTAATTGAATCAACGACCTTAGCGTAGTAGTCATGATTTGTTTACTTTCTGAAGAGCAGCCAAGCCGTGTCCCGGAATAATTATTATCAGGAGTCACTTTTATCGCGGAGTAATTAATATCTTTTGAATTTACACAAAATATATATTAGGTTACTGTCACTTTGTTGGACAAAACAAAGTTTTTATGAAAAATCATTTAACAGGTGTCAATTTTCCTATTTTAATTATTATTTCCTAGTTGTTGGTTGTATTTCTTCATCACCACCGGGACTGCATGGAAAACAATATTTTAAGCTGTTTTCAAATTATTTTGACTGTATATAAAACCAAATATGATTTCAAAGGTTGTGTAGAAAATTTCAGAATGAGTTTTGCTTCTTTAAGAAGCATCTTCAGATATACTATCTTGGGGCTATTTTACGAATAAACTACAAATTAATTGTGATTCTTAACTTATAAATGAAAAAAAATTGATAGTTTTGTTTTTACTTTCTACTGAACGCAGGGAAGGACACAAATGATGAAATACTCCATAAATTTCATATTAAAAGGTAAAAGTAAGAATCATTATTTACTTCAGTATTTGTATATATCCTTAGGATAGTTTGTTTGAAGATGAATTTCAAAAAGGCGAAACGCGTGTCAAATTCCTTACAAAACTTGTGACATAAAAAAAATCAAATTATATTTACATCAAAAATAATTTTCCTAGGAGATACCGCCTAATCCGTTGAAAATATTTGTACTTACTTTTGATTTATTTTCTTTTTTTATCAAAAAATGTCAAATAAATTTCATTGTAAATTTATAATTTGAGAAGGAGAAAATTTATCATCTTTTTTAACCATATTTAATAAGAACAACCATAGTATAAACATTGATCTTAAGATCAATGCGAGTAAAACAAATGCTCTGCAACAATGCCTGCCCAGACCCAGACTACCACCTGACGACCGCGGGGCAGAACATCGAGAGGATCGAGGACTTCAGGTATCTGGGAGTACATATCACGGGAGATGGCAATTCGATTAGAGATAGCTGGAGCAACCTTCAATTCATTGCGAAAAGTCTGGGACTCACGGTTGTACTCAGTCAAAACCATGTATCTCCCGTTCAACGCATGAATTTTGGCAGTGATATTTTATGGTTGCGAGTCATAGTACTTTAAAAAATTACAGATTAACCGTATACTGTGATTTGAAAACAGATGCCAGCGACGAGTACTAAGAGTGCGGTGGTTTGACTTCATCAATAAGGGAACGGACTAAACAGCCGTTAATTAAGTTCAAAGTGAAGAAACGACGATGGATCTGGCTTGGACATGTGTTCAACTTGTCTCTTTTACCAACCGGATGTATTTCGTCGTCGTGGAAGGCCACTGATGACCATCTATATGTCTATAAGATGTAAATCAACGGAACTACGGAACGCTAGAATGACATAGAAAGTAGCAAGAAGACTAGCGGGGGTGAGATAATCTTAGGTAACCATGTGGTAGCCATACCTCTGACTAGGTAGCGGTTATGGGAAAAAAGTATCAGACTGTTTATTTTCAAACATTAAATAACTACATGAATGAGTTTTTTTTAATTACATCCTGTATTCTATAAGATTACTCACAAAGTCTTTAATGTGAAAAGTTGACATCTGACTATTTCTTGTTTATCTTAAATAATACAATTCTATTTTTGCATGCAAGTATTTGAGAATTCTTGCATACTGGGTAATCGCGTAATCAAATCACGTGCAATCTACACGTTGTATACGTTAGAAGCCGCAGCAACATGCGTCTGTCTCTCGTGTAGAAAATAATTTTGTTTCTCTTGCGAAGAAGCATTTGTTACACAAATTAGGAGCGTGTATTTTATCAAAGTGCAAAGTTATAGTTACAAACCAAAAACTTGTTTCTTAAGGAATCCTACAACACAGAAACTTAACTTAACAAAAGTTAACCTCATCAATGTATGTATTTAACAACATTATTATTTTGAATATACCTACTTATCAAGTATAGACGATTGAAAGCTCAGCTCACCATTTTCACTCAGGATATATATGATACTAAAACTAGGATCCAATTAAATTTGATCAGATATTTTTCTTTCACCACTTATCGAGCATCTCAATAACTAATTTGAATTGTTGAAATTTTCTATATTCACACAAGTTTTTAGGCGTTCAATTGCACGAATGAACTTGAACTTACGTTTATTAAATATGTGTATCGTGTTTATATAAGAAATAAATGTATCACTAAACTATTGATGGCGAGATGGATTAACTTCTCCGAAACCTAGACAAATTATGAAATGTTTATTTTGTTCTTTTTTCTTGTTAGCTTTGAAAAATATTATACACGAACGATATGATAATGACGATCAATTAACTGGGGAAATATTTATTTAAAAAAAAGTCTTTGTAGGTGTTTGGAATTAAATGTGATTATCGTTAAAAAAAATTAACAGATTTAATTAAATTTTGAGTACTTTTAAGGTGTTTACTGTCAATACTTGGTGGAAAGGCATTATAATAAAAATAATAAAAGATTTTTAGTACTTTTTCCACATAAAATTTATTAGATCAGAACCGGTTTCGCTTATCGCGAGCATTATCAACTGATAAAGCTCGCGATGAGCGAAACCGGTCCTGATCTAATAAATTTTATGTGGAAAAAGTACTAAAAATCTTTTATTATTTTTATTAAAATGTTGAGTAGTTTCATAAAATATTATTATTTTTATCGCTGGAAAATTTATAATTATTTTATGAATTTAAATTTAAGTTAACTCACATAAAGGATCGAGAAGTGGAGAATATGGCAGATTCGCCTGCTAATTTAAAATTGGCAAGCTACTTAACGCTTCCATATTAATTTTTAACATTTCTTGGTAAAATAATTTATGTTCACCAACGTTATAACAATAGTACATGCTTATACAGCTTAGAGTTATAACATTGTATCTCCAATTTTGGTTTAAAATGAGTTGAGTATAGAAATGTCTAAAAATAGCCTATATTTGTATGTGTTAAAATATTGCATCTCTAAACCTAGTTTTTCAAAGATAATAGTATACATATTCTAAAAAATTGTACCTTCTTAACAATTTATAATATATGTTTATGCAAAACGAAAGTCCATGACCAAAATATTGTATTTACGACAAAACACAGTCTTCTCTCTGCCGCCCTGATACGAAAAAAATGATTTATCTTGCGATTTAAATGAGATTCGCAAACTTTCAAATTCAGTTTTTTCAATATTATGATTTATGAAGATACAATATTTTAACTCTGAGACATCGAGACTTATCTGTTTTTAAAGCCACGAAACTGCTTGAAATGTATCAAAATATTATTTTTTGTATTCAAGCTAAAATTGTTTGAACCGGGCCTAGTGGAGTCACCAACGCTGTTGCCTTCGACCCTCTCACGGATTTGAGCCTCACTTATGTGATCCACCAATCCAATCAAAAAAACGAAGGGTTAGTTAACCACTATTCATGTCCTATCCCCATTATTATATCCTGAATATTTGCACAATATATGTTGAGCAACTGTTTTACTATCAATTCTAGTAAGATAACTTTATTAGTCAATATTTATACAATTTTTAGCAGAGTATTTATTAAAACTTTAATACAGCGATAAGTATAATATTTAAATATGTGATTTTTTTTATCAAAATACTTGATAGTATATATTTATTCTAAATTCGATTGAATGACATGATTAGGGTTTTTGGTAATAAAAGAATTGCAATCCCTAGTTGAAATTATTGAAAAAGTAGTTGTTAACAATCATCACTATCTACGCTTCGTTTTACAAAAATTTAGATGAAAGAAGATGTTTAAAAAAACAACGCAAACGTGCAAACGCACAAATTCATATTACATCTATTGGAACATTTACAGTAAATAAAAAACTTTTTCTAGAATTTTAATTTGTGATCGCAAAACTGTGTAGCCGTTGAGGGTTTCTGATATTTTACATTTTTTTTCGAAAAAGCTCATTTTATAACCACTTTTAACCTGATGACGAAGAGCTCAAAGAATATTTTTACTATGCGTACAAGTAAACGTACAGTCTTTAGTTTGGGTAAAAAAAACACATCAAAAGAGATGAAATTTCATAAGATGTGGCTGGAGATTATATCCATTTCTTTTAAATCCCAAACGGAAACTATTTTTAGAACTTGCTTGCTTGAAGATGCTTTGCAAAAAACACACTATAAAAGAATGCAATTTCGTGAAACCTCTCAAAGCGAGTGCATTTTTAAAGAAGAAACACAATTCCCTACTTGCCTCGTGCGACATACAATAGGTAAATACATATACTTACACTACATGTCTTTATTGAGAACGTAAAAAGTCTATCGGATGATGCGCTGTGACGTCACAATCCCTTCCTATCAAATCCCTTAATTCTTAGGATCTAAAAGCTTCGGTGCCTAGTGGAGAGAGAATTTATTTACAGAAAAAATACTCGATAATACATAGTTTTAGTTTTGAAATATGTCTTAAGTTCTGATGATTTCATTAGAATCAATAAACTCGTAAAATTTATGTGACTGAGATAGTCACATACTTTTCAATCATTTTTTTCAAGCGCGCTTGAGGATGGTTCTAAATAAGTACCGTGCAGCTCTTCTCAGGCCATGAGGTTGAGGGATTGACTTATTTTTTCTGTCAATAGCTTAGTGGAAAACGGCTATAAAACTTTGGCTGCATATTACCAACGACTGGTGGTGGAAAATCTATTTTTTGATCACATCCGCTTCTCACAAAGAACATTTTTTTTCGGACAGTAGTTATTTGGTCAATATCTGGATTCTACTTTATATAAAATCACTAGCTGACCCGGCATGCGTTGCAATGCCACTCAAAGAAAGAAAGTTTTTGTGTTTTAATTTTGTTTATTGAAGTGCTTTTGGATATATTTTGCTTTTTGTCTGGTGCGTATATGAATAGATCTGAAGGTTTTTCAACGCGTGAACAGGCCAGATACAGCTGTCCATGTGAAAAGCGTGGATTTTAAAAATTTAGTCCACACACTTGTAGCGATTGTCCAAATGCGAGTCGCACCGGGCACTGCAAACATGTGAATTCTAATGGCCTATCTGTCCTGACCTAAGACACCTGTTTCCTAAAATATTATGACAACTTATTAAACTACAAGGGATTCCATTTTTTTTCTGGAAATTTAGAAACAGGTCCAGTAAACTGTCCATCATGTTCTTCTTCAGTTTGATTGTTGGTAGCATCACACATATATTTGTGACGAGTGATCAATAGCGGCTGAAAGTAGTCGTGCGTACTTCCGAGTATAATGAAAAATATTCGTCAAAAACGATCGGTGGACGGATTAAAGCGGTCAGGCAAAAACCGTTCACGGAAAACACCGTGCACGCTTAAAACCGGACACGGAAAAAATGTACAAAGAAAAAATTAGGGGCAAACCTTCATATTTTACAATATTTCTTTCATTTAATAACATAACATAACATAATAGCATAATAACATAATAGCCGCCTGTGTGGTTGAGGGGTCAACGTCGTTGGCTACCGCTACAGAGAGCACGGGTTCGATTCCCAGAACGGGTAGTTTTATAAATTGATTTTTCAATCGATTTATGAATTTCTGTTCAAAGGCATGGATGTATGTGATTTCTTGAATTCCCCCCTCCCACCCATTCTATCCCATGAACGAGGCGTATCGAGAGCGATTAGCTAACCACTAGCCATTTCCTTCTATTCCTACTCTCTTTGGAAAAAGAGAGGTTGAGCAACTGAGTAACAAGCAATTCTCGTAGAAATACTTCTGTTGAAATAAACTCCATTAGGAGTCTATATGCTCCATATTGGGAGCGGACATGGTAAAAAAAAATAACATTGCAAAATGGCACTTTGGCACAGTAACACATAAAACATTTCTGTATACTCACCTTTTTATTTATTGTATTCATATATAACAACCCATACCTTCTTCTAATGTGGAGTATATGGCCTACTAATGCAGGAATCTTAAAAGATTTTTTTTTCTACCACAAATGTTTGTTACTCAGTTGCTCAACTTCTTTTTTTCGAAGAGAGCAATGATAGAAAGATAAGGCTTTCACAAAGTAAGTGGTTAACTCATTTTTCTCGCTGCACCTCGTTATTTTAGAATTGAAAGAGCGAAATAATTTCAGAAATTGAAAAAAAATCTATTTGTATTGGTACTCGATCTAGTGACACCAGTCACGGAAGATTTGATCTAACACCGCTGACCGCTACGTCTCGGGCCCGACACAGTCTTGAAATCAAAGAAATAAATAAAAATCTATGTTTTTTTTTATAATCTGAAGTTTTTTTTAACTGTTTTTGAAGTCAGATAAGTTTTATATAGCTTCATATCATCACTTTATAAAATAAGTACAATTAGATTAACTTTGAATAGTTTAAAAGTGTTACGTGAAGTTTTTTTTTTTAGTAAACACTACATGTTCATCATGATATTATATTGTGAATTAAAGCGTCTAGGAAAATAAATTACTGATACAACCGAAAACAATACAGCAACGTCGTTAGTAAAGATGTTTCTTTGACACAATACAATAATTGTGTTGACAGGTGGATAGATTTTATAATTTTTAAGCATATTAGTACCCATACATTAACAATTTTTTTTCCCCGGTATATATAACGTTCTTATAGACAACCGGTTGCAAGGTGCTTTTGCGCGTAAGCTCACAAACATTTTATCTGTCAGTTAAGTGACCTGTCATGTGTGAAATATTGTTTTCCATTTTCACCACCGTTTTTTTCATTCTACCACCCGGATGTCTTTTGTTTGTTGTGTTTCTTTCATTCATTTTATTTGCGTTGTGAAACAATAAGCGTTACTAGTAAACAAACTGAAGCACTGCGTTTATGCGTGTAGTTTTTTTATTTGTGTGCTAAGACATATTTTGCGTGGGTGGGAGTGAGTTCATATGAGTTCTATTTTTATGTAGTAAAGAATTAGTCGAACATATTCTGTTAACTTATATGTCAAGTCAAATGATTAGATTATTTTCAAATTTTAAAAGTAATCGATCAATAGTTCGCAATTTTTTAAATTTTTATATACACATATATGTATAAATAAGGTAAATGAGAAATGAGAGATTAATTTACTAATTGATTTATATGTTCGTTAACTAACAACACATTCAGTTGATAATGCTCGTCACGAGCAAACCCCGTCTTGGTCCTAATAAATAAAAGTGGAAAAAGTTATTATACTTTTTTAATTTACACATCGACAGTAGAAAGGATAAAGGACGTAACCCGTAGTTTTTAAATTCAGCTTTTTTTCAATAATCACAGTGTTAACAACTTGATACACGTTCAATCAAAATTATGTAAACTGAAAATGCCGAATTAGTATCTAAATATAGCTTTTATATTTAAAAAAGAAAGGTCTGTGGAAATTGCGATCAGGACAAAAGATTAAAAAAAAGGTTTTTTTACTACGAGATAAAGTCAATTTAAACCAGTGTATCAGTCTCCGTGCACTTTAAGGTTGTGTATATTTCATATTTTTCTGCATTGACCCAAAATCATCAGAAAATATTTTTTGCTCCTCCTGTGAAAATTGTTATGTGTGGGTGACGTCCTTTTCCTTTTCACAGTCGATATATAGAAACACATTAATATTCATTCATCACTCGTAATAATAAAATTATATCTTTAAAATAGTTTCATAATATTCAATTATTTGGATGTTTGTCTTTTTTGTAAGAATCGTTAGAACAATTCTATTGATTTTTCAAAAATTATAAGCTATAAGTTGATTCTTTTTTAAAATTTATTTTACTGGAGAAGAGGATTATGCAAACAAAAACAATATTAATTATTTGTGTTTGAAGAGGTAAATTTATCGGAAATATATTAAATAACGAGTTTTTTTCACAAAATAACCGTTAAATCCATCGAAAAAAAAGATTGCTACATTTGAATATATTTTTTGATCTTTACACAATTTTCATTCATTCTATTATTAGACTTGTGTTGTATGAAAGCACATATCTCAATGATTTTTATGACTATTAAATGCTTTATTATAGAAAGAGGTTTTTTTGTCAACAAAATCTATTGATTTTCATTGGAAAGCTTTTTTTCCTTGTTTCATGATAATATCATTAATAATTTTAGAAAGATAGCTTAAATATCTGCAAAGATGCATTATTTATATAAAATATTTCAGTTGTATTATTCATAAATAAAGGAAATTGAAATTCATGATTTAAATTTTTTCAGTAAAAAGATTATTTTTATACAAACTTTAAATTTTATATGATGGCGTTTTCTACTTAAATATAATTCATCCTACTTCTGATGTCGTATATTGCACCATTCCTTATTACTCTCCAAATACTTTGTTTTATGTGACGTCTTTTCTGATAGCAGATGCACGTTGAGAGTCGGATTGTTTGGTTTACGTCACTTCTCTTTTCTGGAAAGCCTTCGAAATCCGAAAATTCTGCGATTGGATGACGTGCTGTAAAAAAAACTTTTTTGCATCAGTTCATATTATTGTAAAGGAACGTGGGTTGTCTCTAATCTAGCGAAAGATAGATTTTTAACTTAATGTAAATTGATTTGTGAAGTTTTGCTTTACAGTATATATCGCTGATTTAGGGCAAAGATTTTGTATATCCAATGTTTTACAGAAATTGTGATATCATGCACAAAACGATTTTCTTTATCACATTATCTTTAAACTGTCGAAATATACTGTAGTCAAAAAGAGGTTTTAAAGAAGATATTACTGTCTGACTCAAAAATATTATATTGAACAATTCACAAATATTCTTAATGAAAAAGTCGCTCATCAGGTTTAATATTTTCAATTAATATATGTACTTCAAAAAACACATAAATATTCGACAATCAGCATATATAAGAATCCAAAAACGAAAATTTATATCGGCGTCTTAAAACTTGAACTTTAATTTTTTGACAATATAGACAATTTTACAAACAATATCGATTGGGTTCAAGTTTTTTTGTTTGCTATATAATATGATAATTTGTCTAGTATGTAGTATTTATTACATTATATTTTGAGAATCCGGTTAAAATAGTGATCTATAATTGATTTCTTTGGAATTTAGTAATTCATAAGTCTCTTTCGTTTTAAGGTTCTCGGCGCTGTGGCCACCACCACCCGCTATGGATTGAGATTTGAGAGTCTTTAAACAGGTAGTGTCTCGTAACACAGCAGCTTGCTTTTAAATTATTGTCAAAATTAAAAAAAAAGTAAACTATAACTTATCCTTTAACAATTTCAAAATATGAGAAAAACACTGAAATGAATTATTAAAATAAATTAGTTGAGATCTAACTATTTATGTTTGATTTTACCGAAATAATAAAAACAATAAGATCTACTCTGATGGGTTTCACTGAATCAAGTCAATCTTTTTATAAGCTGTCTTTCTGGACAGTCCTATTGAATGGGATCAGTATCCCATACATTATATATTTAAATCACTTATAAGTCCACCGGTCAACATCGAAGAACTTGAAATCGAATGATTTGGAGGTAATTTCTATTCCAGACGTAATATTTGGAACAAAATAAATTATTCCGCTCGATTGTTTTCCTGTTGTTGTCTTCAATCTATTGGTATACAAAAAAATAAACAAATCGCATGGACTTAATGCCCACAACCACTTATGGTTCAATTAGTAGTGAGCTTAGAAGTATTTAAATATTATAATAAAACATGAGTCGAAGAATTTGTAGGACACTTTTGATTAAATAGTAATGATATATAAAATGCGTTTATTATTAAAATGCAATGAAAAATTAGCAATTGGGTAGTGAATCGAAAAATCTAGAAGGATTGACTGGTAAATAATAATAAAAGAATCTCCAATCCACGCGTTACCAAGGATGACGACCATAAATAATTGTACGATTTTCGGAGGAGCCATTCATAGAGATGATAAAAGGTTGCTGTAGGAATCCTGGGCGTAATTTTTGGGCTAGTGACATGATAAATGAACGGAACTTAAGAATATTAAAATACACTGTATTGCGAAATGCGTGAAAAACACTTTTCTAGCAAGTTGATGGATCAAATGAAAAAGACTGTGGTGTTTAGTATTGAATGTGACGGTCATATAACACAAGTATAATAACAGAAAAAAAGAGTTTATTATTAACAAGACAATTAAGCTAAAATTACGTTTACCGTAAAGTGATGAATGAAAAAAAATGCGCTTAATATGAAAAGCTTATTTCTGTTGTATATTTTTTAGAGCAATTTTTTTACATCGTAACCATTGTTGTAAAACAGAAATTGAAATTTCCGTAAAATTCATTTATCATTAATTTTTAAAGTTTTTCGACTCGGTAAGTTTATTTACGCGGCTTGGAGCGAAGCATTTGTGTAGCCGACTGCCGACCGAGAGTAATTCTAACGTAATATAGCGAAATAATGAAATCAAAACAAAAGGGAAACACAATATAAGCCACTCGCCCAGCCGAGTGATAAAGTTTTGTTTTTTTTTTCATTTAAAAAAGTGAAAGTTGAAAGAAAAAAAATCTCCATCCCATCTCGGCAGTAATCCATTTCGAGATTTTGAAAAGCTCCCTT
The DNA here is from genome assembly GCA_030503985.1 of Himalopsyche tibetana. Lineage (NCBI taxonomy): Eukaryota > Metazoa > Arthropoda > Insecta > Trichoptera > Rhyacophilidae > Himalopsyche > Himalopsyche tibetana. Next base: position 31,616,109 of record JAPJYX010000016.1, read on the forward strand.
CTTTCCGGGCTGTTAACCCAATTGTTTTTGAGCCCAGCGGGTTTTAAAACAAAACAATTAAATTCCTGTAATGAAAAGGTTAAAGAGTCGAATGAGGCACTGCAGAATATTTCGAACGTTTCGTAAGATAACGCGAAGTTAGACGTCCCTTGGGAAGATGAGAAATATTACTACAGGGGTTATGACCGGCTTAAATTGTATGACCATGTCACATCGGTAAATTTTTCGTCAATTCTCAAACAGTCTGTTTTATTTACGGAAAATTAAACATCCTATTGTTTGAAAAAATGAGAAGCGAGATTCAATTTTATTTTCAATATTCAGGTCCGAATTAATCTTAGTACAATAATAGTATATAATAACAATATATTATAGTAATATAATAAAAAGTTGCAAAAATAATAGTACAAAAATATTCTTTAGTATTGAGAGGAATCATAAAAATATCTTGATACTAATTTAAAAAAATGAAATAGCAAGTACCTTATAACAACGTGTGGAAAAAAAAGCTTATGCCTTCATCATAACTAAACGTAAGCCGAAATAGCTATTACCCACATATAAAATAATATTTGTAGGACTAAAACATTTGGATATTTGTTCACATTATTACGATGGAGTTCTACTAAGTTAATAGTGATTCAATCAAAAACATATATGGATATTTATGAAAATGTTTTAGTAGTGAATAAATGCAAAAATATTATATAAACAAATTCATTTATATTTAGAAAAGTTATACATTTTTTTTAGTTATAACTCCACAAATCAGAGAAGCGGGACCGCTTTTATAAATCACAAGCATTTTCAATTGATATTTTTAAAAAAAATATTGTTTTTATACAGTATAAACCAGTGCTTCCCAACCTTTTTCATTCCATGGCCCCCTAAATCTGAAAAAAAAATAATCCGCGTCCTTCTTCACTACAAAACATGTTCTGCGGCGGCCAAATTCCACAGCCCCCAATCTGGGAAGCACTGGTATATAATAAAACGCTTATAAAACTTTAGTATTACATTTTTTATAAATCGATAATTTTTCTTTGTAATGAAATACCAGAGGTGTAACATTTTTTTAGAATAAATACAAATAAATAGTTTGGCTCGCGCAGTCTTATGGCTGGTGTCATTACACTCGAATGAATTTTCATTAATTCAAGAAATCCTTATAACATTTCTCTGTGGATCTTTCCCCAACTTACAGTGATGATTCAGAGGCGATTTTTTTATTTATCACAAAAATGCCACTCTCACTTTGCGGCAATAATAATTCAAAGCTCTCACGGTCTTGGAGCTTTCACCCAAAGCTTAGTATAACTGATATGAATTTTCACCCGAGAGTCCCCGGGGTAAAAAAAAACGTGGGAGATGATGGGGAGTAGCAAAGTCGACATGGCGACACTTCAGCTCCGACATCACAATACGTATATTATATGTTTTATAAATCATTTTAAGTCAAACCTTGCAGACATTGTAGACGAAATATATTTTATTTTTCTCCTATTTCTTTGTACTCGTAGGTAAGTTACATTAATTTATTGAAGCAAAATGTTTGCCGTGATTTTATTGCGTTTACGAGTGCCGTTTGTTTCAAAGAACTTTTTTTTTCATTACAAAATGATTTATTAAACGGTTGATGCTCGTGGCTTTGTAACTGTTGCTACGGGTAGTATTATTAAATTTTTAAGGAATGAAATACTTTTGAAATTTTTTTTGAATTCTGAATCGTGTACTATATTAAATAGCTACTTTGTAAAATAAATGCTCGTTACATTTATTTGATTTACTACTAGAAAATGTGAAGCGTTATTTAGATACAAGCAGGGCTTTTTTACCCTGTAACGCGGCGGAACGGCGTTCCAGCACCTTTTTATTCTCGAAATTTTAATAAATGTTCGTAAAATTTTATTTTTTCTATTTTAAAACATTCTTTTTTTTTCTTGGAAGCCATTGACTGTTAATCCCTTTTGAATATATAATGTATCATAGGACCCATAAATTAATGTCATGCAAAAGATTATTAGGGACCATTTACCTGACAAAAATTGGGAAAAACTGTGGAAATCATTGTAATTGGAATGTAATTTTGGATAGCGTTTTTAATAAATTACATAATTTTATAATGTTATGTTACATAATGTATGTAATGTTCTTTGTTTAATTTTCATTTGAAATTTCTAAAATAAATATAAAAATATGTATATTTTGTTTTATGTTCTATGCATTATATGAAAAGCCGCCTTTAATTCTATCAAAATGATATTCGAATATATAATAAATAATATACGTTCTAAGAAAATGCTCGAAAAAAGTGCGTTCCGACACCTTTTTTTTCAAAAAAAAGCACTGGATACAAGTGTTCTTTTATTACAATCTACCTTTACTTTTTATGCCAGCGTAAAAGGCTTACAGAATTTCGAAAAGAAAAACAAAACTTTAAGTTTGCTATTGACGAACTGGCCGCTCAAAATTCTTCTTTTCTTTTCTTTTTTAGCAAGCAAATTTTTATGTTTAATAACATGCGATACAGATTGGTGTTTAAGCATGTTGACTGTACTTAAATCTACTGATAAATATATATGTATCACTTTTAAGGTGTTCACTGTCAATACTTGGTGGAATGGCATTATAATAAAAATAATAAAACATTTTTAGTACTTATTCCACATAAAATTTATTAGATCAGGACCGGTTTCGCTCATCGCGAGCATTATCAACTGATAAGAAAAATACATAAACAGTGATATTTATACAAATTTAAATTGAATTTACACCTTTTATTTCAATTTAAATTTGTATAAATATCACTGTTTATGTATTTTTCTTATCAGTTGATAATGCTCGCGATGAGCGAAACCGGTCCTGATCTAATAAATTTTATGTGGAATAAGTACTAAAAATGTTTTATTATTTTTAATATATATGTATGTCAAAAATTTTTAAAGAAAAAAACTGATTTGTTGAGCTTTACATTTAACTTGCTGTTAAAAGTAATTTATTTTGTAAATGAATACCAAGTAGTAGTTTGAAAAACGCAAATAGAATAACATATTGAGATCCTATTGTAAAAAGTTTCAAACTTCAACCATTTTCTTATCTAAAAATAAAAATATTTTTATCACATTAAAACAGGGCGTAAAGTTTTTATTTGTCGTTTTACATATATCCCGCTCACTTTTTCGCGAAAAAAATAAAACATTATTTTGTATTAATGCTACTTTTATTCAACATGATTAGGGCTGGTTTTATTAATGCAGAGCATTTGATCAGTTGAAAATGTTTTTCAAGAGAAAATCTGCTGTGTACTAGTAAAAAAAGAGTTTTTAAATTATGTCCTACTAATAAATAAGTTAATACAAATTTTGTCAGACTGTTCATGTTTTAAATTGATAAAGACGATTCAAATATTCGATTGAATTGAGATTAGATTCGTATGTTTCTTACGACAAAGTTCAAAAAGAAAAAGCACTAAGCAAAGGACTGATAAAATTCACATTATCTGATTTATTATTAATGTTATGCTGTTTCTTCGTTTAAATTTTATTTTGACAAAACCACCAATTCATATTTGATTTCCTACCTTTTGTAGTTTACATGTACTAAGCCGGTCGATAAGAAGTCGGCACTTAGTCCACATGAAGCAATGATTACGACTCTATAAAATGTAAAGTGGTCGTGTTTTTTTTATGAGAAATTATGTACTGAAAATTTTTGACAGAAAGTCAGGGTCTTGTCACATTTCACATTAAAAAACCTCAAAGCTAATGTTAAAAATTGACCCAGTCGAGTTTTGTGACATTTGAAAGCAGTACATTGTTATTTTTTGTATCACGTTTATGAAAATACAGGTGGAAGAATAATAATTGTTTTGACCTAGATCTAATATAATAACAAAATTATGTTGGCTTAAGAACACTCCAGTTGACCCCCGGCTTAAAACTTAGCATCGCAGCAATCGAAACGCCAGTTCGTTGTACCCCGCGCTTCCTCCACTAGACCCCGAGGCCTTTAAGGTGAAAGCGGGATAACGATAGGCGGGATTTGCCGCCCGATCACGTGCTACGGCTGGATTGATACTGATGGGCGGATGACGCGAGTCGCCCGTCACTCGTAGTGTTTCTCTTTTGAGATCCTACGTATACAATCCCAAATCAGCTCCAATATACCCGAGCAGATCCGTATTATTGTAATAAAGATAAAACAATTAAAAAACAATCGATTTTCAATCATTTGAAAATGCATGCTGTATTGCAGTCGCCACTAGTAATTGATTTCAGGACGATTATATTTATCATATAGCAGTATTCCGAGAGTTAACGCATTAAATAAAACAATTCTAGGCTCAAAGTGTATAAATGAAAATATTTCTTCTTTTACTACCCAAAAAGTAAGTAAATTAAAAAAATAAGCTGATTTATTATATTGATAAATTCATTTAGTAATTTCACTTTCCTATTGATAACACTATGTTTTCATTACTTTATCGACCCCGTTTTGGTAAATGTTTTTTAGTAAAAAAAAACGACAGTTATGAGTAAACAGCAAAAAAATGTACTTTATGACACATATCGACTGTGGAAAGGAAAAAAGACGTAACCCACACAAAGCAAATTTTACAGGAGGCACAAAAAACGTGTTTTGATGATTTTTGGGCCGTATGCAAATTATGAAATATATACAACCTTAAAGTGCACGAAGACTTCTAAACTGGTGTTTAATTGACATAGTCTTATATTAATTAAAGAAATTGTCTAGGAAAAACCTTTTTTTCAGTCTTTTGTCTTTGTTTCAATTTTCACAAGCTCATCTTTTTTCAAACTTAAAATTTAGGTACTCATTCGATATTTGCAGCTTACGTCCTTTTGGTAGAACGTGTATCATGTTTGATACATTGTGATTATCGAATAAAAGCTGATTGTAAAAAACTGTGGGCTACGTCATTTTTCCTTTCCACAGTCGATATAAATTTAAACTATCATTCGATATATTTATATCGATCTGACATAAATAATGTTAGAAATTAAATAAGCAAAGACAACTGCTTGCTTTTAAATAATCGGTGATTATAATTACCGATAAAAATGTTAGTTTTAACATACTGGTACAATAAATGAACCAACTGAGTTATTCTAGTCATAAAACTGTTTTCCAAAAATATCATACTTTTTTATCATGTCCGCTCCCAATTTGGAACATATGGACTCCTAATCGAGTTTATCTTAACAGAAGTATGTCTACGAGTTGTCTATGTTACTCAGTTGCTCAACCTCTCTTTTTCCAAAGAGAGTAGGAATGGAAGGGAAGGGCTAGTGGTTAGCTAATCGCTCTCGATACGCCTCGTTCATGGGATAAGATGGGGGGAGGGGGGAATTCAAGAAATCACATACATCCATGCCTTTGAACAGAAATTCATAAATCGATAGAAAAATCAATTTATAAAACTGCTCGTACCGGGATTCGAACCCGTGACCTCCGTAGGGGTAGCCAACGACGTTGACCACTCGGCCACACAGGCGGCACATTATCGTCACATAGTCGTCATAGTCGCACATTATTATCACATAGTCGAATCATTATTTTCTAATTCAAAAAAAATATATAATTTAACAAGAAATTATTATTCTTCCAGTAAGGTGACAAACATTACTTTGAATCTGTGATGTTTTTTTAATATGACAACGACTGCTAATTTGATTAAATCCCTTTTGATGTTATAAAAAATTGTCTATCATATTTAAGTTCAAGAGAACCAATAAATATACAATATATTTGTTTAAAGTAAATGTTTGCGAATTCTATCATTTATACACACTCTTGTAAGACTGTAAAATTTTGATAAAAAACTCATTTGATAATAAACTGACAAAAATACGTTATTTTATAAATGAATCAAACATTTTATTTGTTACGTAAAAAAAAGTGCATTACCAGATTTTTTTTTCGAATGCAGCTAAGTTTAATAAGTTTTTTTTACAAATTCACTTAAGCAACCACTTTTCTATACTTCATACTCGAAAGGAATATTTATTTTGTATATTTTATAAAATATTTTACGATCATAATGAATATTTTAAATATAAATTTAAAAAATGCAATATCCTATGCGAGTCATAATACAGCTCTGTACCATCACGTAGGAAATACGAGCTGGGATATAAAATAAACAATACCTTAGATTCAATGAAAATCAGATTCTTATGTGTATAACACAAAAACTGATTTTATACTGACGTAATTATTATATTATAATATTATATTTTTCTTCTGTTAAGATACCTCCATTAGGAAGCTATATGCTCTATATTGGGAGCGGACATGGCTTACAAAAAATAAATATATCATATTGATATGACTGGTAAACAATTAAAAGTCCTATATTAAACCTACGTACAATATTACTTTTATCATGTTAATCAAAACGTGTTATTTTCATACATTCGTTTTCTTTTGTAAAAAGGTAAAATAAGAAAGTAAATTCATTGTTACATAATTTAAAAAAAATGAAATTCTAGCTAATATAAATTAATACACCACAAAATAAATAGTTGACTTAGAAATCAAGTCATAATTATTAGATTTTTTTATTTTAATATCTTATGCGAGAATTTTTTAATAATGTTTTTTTAATAGCCTAAGTACTTTTATCAATTAAGATCATATAGAGAAAAGCTTAAAGCTTTTGTTTGAATGATTTTGATTTCAGTTTTAGTGGGAAAATTTTTAACATAGCCACAATTAAGTAACGTTACAAAGGAATATTCGAACATTTAATAATCATGTAAATAATTTTACATATTTTAATAAAATCTATTTTTTCTATTTTGACCAATATCATTATATAAAGTGGCATGTATTTTGCTTTTAAAAAATATAACCGAAAAATATTTTTTAATAAAATCTGTGTGTTCAACAATAATATTTGGGCGATGGCAACTGAAAAAATATTTACTGCCTTTAATTGATTTTAAAAAAACTATAATATAAAAGCCATAAATTCATCGAAAGTACCCTTAAAGATTCTTTGAATCTTTTTTTATTACTAGCTGTAAAGCAAAAAGCGTTTTACTTATAAATAAGACATTGGAAATGAAATGAGTGGCCCATTAAGCATGCCGAAATGCTGCTTACTGAACTGTTAAAAGTGTTAAATTTATTTCAAATAGTCGTAGTTGCCATAAAAACAAAATAAAACATGGCTATGTCCATAGAGAGCAGTCTCATTGTCATGGTAATAAATCCACGAAATGTTCCTGCTGAATGATGGTCTGGAATGTCTAGGGGATTTTGGCCCTCAAAAGTGGGGAAGTTGGCACTAAATATGGGGACCTATGGGAATCGGCTTACGTGTCCACACAATGCGAATTGCAAATCGCTCGCCACCTATGGTTCCTCATCTGCGGAAAAAATAAAAACAAACGTAGAGCCAACCTAATAGTGACAAAAGAATTAATTAACATTTAAGAAGTTTGCGTTGACCAAAATTATTATCAATTTTAAAATAAAATTTATAAACAAACAGACGGCCTTACGATAGAAAACTGTTTATCACCGTTGTTAGTTGAGTTTTATATGAACTATTTAGAAGATAGAATTTTTAGAAACAAAATAGAAGTCAAACATACATATATGCCATTGATTCCGTTACTTAAATGATATTATTTTTCTTTCTAATGGAACCGATAGACAGATTAGTAATTTTCATAATTTTATAAATTTGTTACATAAAAATATTCAATTCGCCTTAGAATTCGGAGACAAGAAATTATTTTTTAAAATCGAATTAAAAATCATCAAATAAATTGCTATCAACAGTGAGTACGATATATCTCTTATTGTTAATCATTTTTCAAAAAAACAAACTAAACTTGCAGAAAAAATGCTATTAAAGGTCAGTTGTCTAAGGACATAGAAAATTATAGGTGTTGGCGTTGAATTATTTATTTAGGTAATATAAGTTTAAAAAAAAAACAGCTCGCTGATAGTGTTAGACTACTTTTTTATAGTAAAAACTCACTAGGCAAATTATTGGTCAACAAAAAAGATATTCAGTTTATCCGTGGACTTGACACGTACGCCTGAAGATGACAAAAAGTTAAACCTGGCTCGATAGTGACAAACCTTGTGTCAATCAATATACATAATTTAAACGATTCAAACTCAACCTTTTATAAAGGTTGAATATATTTAAAGGTATAATATATTTAAAGTTATAATATATTTTAGAAAATATATTATACCTAATAAAATGTATTTTAAATAATACAATTTAAAATATATATAAAGGCATCAATCAGTACACAGCATTTGAATAAAATATTATGAAAAAAATACGTTCAATAAATAAGTTTTTTTAAGAATTTTTAAATAAAATAAACTATTTTATACCTAAACACTACGTGCCAGACTTAATCACGTTTTTTAGCGATAAGATGAGTTTTTAATATAATTTGATTATTATTTAAAACACCTAAATCGGTCAAATTAACTAAGCAAAAGTCAGACTCTTTTTAAATAAAACGCTTCTAAGAAACAAAAGAATTTTCGTTTTTAGTAATTCCATTAGTATTTACTTAATCACTTTTTACTTAGTCCGTCCGAGGTCAAAACTTTGTCTTTTTATGCGAAAATAACTAGCCGGGAAATTTTATGTGGCGAGAGACTTAACGTTTTATTAAATTCATTTTTTTAATGAAGTAAAAATAAGCCCGCAAAGTGACTTGAATCTTATAATATGAATTATAAGCACGTGTTTCAGAATCGTTTCAACGCCTTTATTGGATCGTTAAAAGGAATAATTAAAACGTTTAAAGATTGTAACAACGTATTAATTACAGTCAAAATACACTCCCTTTTTTTAAACTGTTATAGAGAAAGAAGTAGGTATTATAAATAATTAATAATATTTTTTTATATCATGGAAAAATCAAATTCAGTAATTTAACAAAATAATTTGTATTGTGACAAAAAAGTGTAAAATATCAATAAAAAAAATACACAGATATTGCAAAAAATATATATAAAATTTTAAAAATCTGCATCTGAACATCTTACTGATTATTTTGTCGGATATAAAGAAACCTTTATCCTACAAGGAAAAAAAAATCTCTCAAAACTTTTGCGAAAGATCTAAAATAATGTAATTTTCAAATGACTGCATATGGAGTCCTCGTAAACTGGCTTCGGTAAGGATTTCTCACCTTTTTATATATCACGCTTTTCCGTCGGCAACGATGGTAAAGGACTACAAACTATCAAAATATTAAGGGTGCAAGAGACTCCAAAAACTTTGACGCATAAATTTAAAAATCAAAAAAAAAAACTAAAAGAACATCAAAGCTTCTGTAAAATTTATGAATTTTCGTTTAATAAAAGGTCGATATGCTCCCCATGGTAACTGACATGATGACAAAGTTAAAAAAACTCTAAAAAGTTTAAAAAAAACTGTACAATACATTTTATACTTCAGAAGAGTACCACTAATAATTTAATTAATGTATCAAGGTGTTTTAAATTATGACTGATAATTTTACAGCATAACTTAAATGTATGTATAAATAAAAGAATAAATGGTAATAAATATGTATAGTACGAAATTTTATTCCTAAAAAAAATATATCTAAAAAAATTGCCAAAGCGAAAGTAGGTCACAAAAGGAATAAATCTTATCTACTTGAGGTATAACAATAACAACAATGTGTATTTAATAATCGTGAAAATATATTTATTAAAAAAATGAATTTTTAATAAAACTTAATTGCTTAAAACACATAGTTTAAGTCTTAAATACAGTTCAAGGAAATTAAAGTTAATACTGAAACCGCAATGAGAATAATTACATTCAGTTGTGACGAAATTCGTAAAGCAATAAAGTTAAGGCAAACGTAAGTTTCACTCCAGTGTACCGTGCTGTCATATGCACTGCATACGATGTTAAATCGTATGCACTCAGTTTACCATATCTGGGAAGCAATATGAAACTAAGACACCTTCGCCTTGGAGTAAACTGTATAAGCGCCGACGGTGCAGATCGCGGAACACCACTTTGGATATTACGAACGAAAAATATTACTCAACTATATGCTAGCAGTAATGAATAAAAAATTACTCTGAAATTTTTAAATATTCTCAGCTTCACTTAACACTCAGAATAAATCACCCATTACATATTTATAAGTATAAGCGCGGTTTTATACGAAGCGGTATAATATGAAGTAAAATGTCAAGTTAGGTATTAAGTCATGTCAGTGGTGAAACAAACCACATTTTAAATAATTATTATTTAAGTTTATAATATCATTCAATTTTTTTAGAATTAAATTTGAAGTTCAATAAGTAAACTACATTTTTGGCTGCTTAAAACTGAAGAAAACACTTTCCGATTGAGATAAGAGTTTTTTTTTTTCAGTCAAAAGCTTTGTATTGATGTGTATTGTCACGTTTTTTACAGACAAAGCTTACTTTTTTTGGTCAACTTTAAGGTTGAGCTTCACGACTGATATGTCCAAAGTGGCGAATTCATTTTTTTTCGTTACTAACGAGCTGTTTCTCGTTTATTTAGTGAATATTTAATTTCGTTTTGAACAATTTAAGTCACACAAAATATGAATAATAATTATTTTATATCCAGTTTGTACAAATTTTTGTTTGCTAGCATCACACTTACTTTGAATTGAAGAAAAAAATTCTACATTCGGTAATGTATAACGATTTAAAATCAAATTTTGATGGTAAATGAACCTCTGTTATTGTTATAAAAAAGTATAAATTCATTGAGTTTACCAATAATCTGTAAACAAATAGTAAAGTTATCATCATCATTTCATAAATCTAGTGGAACTCAATGCATTGCAATAGTATTAAAATTATTCAAAAGTGGTTTTATTAATTCTCGCGGCTCGGAGACTAGAAAAATACTTCTCTGCCGATGGGGATCGTTTGGGGACCCCAGTGGTTTCCTCATTATTGACCTTATTCTTATGAATTAAAAAAAAAATAGTCCCAAGGCTTTAAAATATCTCTCTGCATCATTCCTAAAACATTTTTTTTTAAAAATCCGTGGTTTTTTAATAAATAATCATATTTTAAGTTGCGCGTAAAAAATACGTCATCCCAGCACACATATGAAATTACAACTGACGAATTTAGCTCAGCTATCTTACGAACGATCGCTATCGCGGACGCTTATCGCCTTATCGCGTTATCGCGTATTTATATAAACTAAAAAAGGTCCAAACAACTATGATATAAGAATACCTTAATTATAAACATTGTATCACTCATATTAAAATAGATATTGAAGAAAATGTGGGTATTTCTTGAGCTTGTGCAACAAAAATAAGTTGTGTTATCAAACTAAATTCATTTTGCAATGAGAGCCCTGTGTTACACAATAATAGAAAATAAATAAAGTTCGCACCATTAAGTGACTGATACAACGTATTGAATAGCCTATTATTACAATTTTTGTGATGAAAAACTTCACTTTTATGCGTGTTCCTACTTCCTTTGCATTGATCTTATCAAAGTAGGTATCTGTTATCTTTATCAATTTTAAAAGACAATATTATTTAAAATTTAATTTGTACTATAAATACAAAATAATTGCTTCCCATATTTAAAACGCTTTATTCCGACGACTATTTTTTGAGTTTTATTTTATCGTTGACGACGACGGTTCATGACATATAAGAACTGCTTAAGATCCTTGAATTTCATATGTATTAATTAAGTATCAAGATACCAAATTAAATGATCTCGTGATATAACATACCATTACATAATTCAATTACCACTTCTTTGAAATATGAAAAACAATATTATAAAACTAAGTTAAAAATATTATTTTTGACTTAATAGTATAAACAATAAATCGATCCTAACCTAACAGTACTTTAAATTCTTGTATATCTGTGAAATGTTTTTATCAATATTTGTAAAAGTCTACAATCGCGTTCCTTAAAAAGAATTACAGTATGTAATATCAATAAAATTGTATTAATACATTTGGAAGTAGTTTCAGAAATAGTGACCCTACAAACAAGTCGAAATTTATTTATATAACATGGGTTTCCTTTTTAAACGAAGAGGGGAAAAAAGGCCCATACAAAGTGAAAATCCAATATTTCTTTGAGAAAGAAAACTTTGTAACTGAGTTGGAGATAACTTTAAGGTTTTTTCTTCTTTTGTTGTATAAACGAAACAATCCACAATGAACAGAGGACATTTGAGTATATTATTTGAAAGGATGACAAAAAGTTTTTTTATCGGAAATCAAAAAACGGAAACAAATAATGAAACGTATTTTGGTTGTTATTTTGTTTTTGTAATTTACACACAGTCACAATAAAGTTTTTTTGATTCATTCAAACCAAAAAATAGAAAACTTATCCGCAGTGCATGATATATTAAAAAGTATTTGATAAATCCTCAAAAACCGTGTAGATTTTATAGGAAAAAAATATAGGATATTAATAAGCTTTAACGTATTAAATTAAAAATTAGCATAGGTACATAATGAAGTTTGTTTTGTATAATAAAAACTTATACGGATAATTTTAAGGTACATTTACATTGTTAGCAGTAGAAAAATTCTTTTTAACTCAAAAAATCCGTTAAGTATTATTTCTTTTAAAGTAAAATTGTAATATTCTGCATATTATTATTTTGTATATAATATCCCATTTGCGCAAAAGTTTTTTCATAAAAGTTTGAGAAAGTTCTCCAGTCTATTAAGCACTTAATACAGACCATAAATTCTGATCTAATTAAATTACTACAGAGTGGTTTAATAGAACAAAGGAAAAGAACGGTTCGATTAACTATCATGTAGGAATTGTTTCACCCAGACAAAAATATTTTCTTACTTAAACAGTTTCAGACGATTGTAAATTAAATGAAATAGATATATACTTATTTATAATGAAAGTTCAGTGATAACATGTTATAAAAATGTATGCTTTGCATAAAAATATTACTGGTTGAAGTATTTTTTAATTGTACATAAAGCAATACTACATTTAGACGCTAACCGTAATAATAACACATAATATGAGATGTGTTTTTTTTATAAATATCATAAGAAATATTATTTCACTACCGCTGCTATTATTATTATTTAAATACGCTATTAATATTTTTTTCTTTTATTAAATACGACCAATAGAATAAATAGCGCCAACTCCAAAATTAAAACTTTATTTTACTTAAAAAAATATTAAATAAAAATTTCGTAGCACTGTCTTGAGAGAATGTCATACTCGTGAATGATTTTTACATAAAACAAATACATAGATTTAATTTGAAGTCCAGGTTGGAATTATAATTCGTTTTCAGTTTTTATCTTTGTATGTAAAATAATAATACAAACTTGAACTGTTCATATGCAGAAATTGTATTTGTTTATTTCATTTAATTTAAGCAAATGCCATACATTATATACGATCATTCAAAACAACATTTTTATTAAAGGTTATTATCGTAAGGTTATAACAGCTATCTGATTTTTCAGCGCATGGCGGAATGTTTACCATATTTTTTATATAGTAACTCTGCTTTCGATTTTATTTAAATTTATAAAGAGACATGATTAAATTTAGATTAAATTAATTATAAGCAAGTGTTTCATCTCTCACGATTTGTATTTATAATATTCTTATTCTGGGAATTTACCGCCTTATTTAAAGCATCTCATTTAATGCTTAAAAGAAATTGCGCGTTTGATTCCGAAAATCAAAAAAAAAATGTAATTACAGAGCGGCAACTACAAAGTAGTTTAGTCTCATCAAAAATATCGTAATCGAAATTTACAATTTTAAAAATTATCAGTTCAGAAAGACTATTCACTTCTTCGGCGCTACCTGAAACTGAGTACCTAGATTTTGCACAAATGATTAGAAACTGGATCAGATCGCTTTTCAAACATTATTTAGGCTTAAAATTTGATTTATTTTAGTTGAATGATAATAAATCTACTGGTGGACAAATAATACAATATATTGTTTGGAATATCAAGGAAATTGTTTTAAGTTTACACTTGTGTATGCGTTAAGTCATGAAAATTTTATTATTTAACAATAGAAAAATATATTTTATAATGTTAAAAAAAAGGTGTATGCATAATGTTGACACATGTAATTAAATATAAGTTATGTGCACAATTCGATGATACGAAATGTTGCAGGTGTATAATAAATATATCAATTTAAAATACACTCACATTGTAGTCGTAGTTAAATATTTATGGCACAGGTTTGCGCTCACTGAAGCAATATTTATGTGTATCCTTTTAGTGAGATGTAAGGTTTCGCTTTCTGCTGAGCAACCGGAAAATTGCCATACATTTTTCCAAATGGACGTGGTATCCTAGGAGACTTTTCCTCTAGTGAAATGGGGAATTTATGCAGGGTCACCGTCTACTCAGCTCAATATAATAGAATACTTTGAAGTTAATAGTCGGCTCGATGATTCAAATAAAAATATTCGGCTCACGTTTGCATTAAAAATCGTTTCGCTGCCGCCCATACACTCTTTTCGTTTGCAAAATATTTGAGTTTTTTTGACGTCACAACTGCGCAGCGAAATACGTGAAAATGCACGTAACGGCAAAATATATTAGTTTTTCAATATTTGACGCAATCTTTAGAAAGCATTCAGCAGTTATAGCCTCCGAGCTTTTTGATTCAACAATAACGTTTTTGCAGTGTATCTCAAGCAATAACTGATTATTTGTATATCCTTTTAGTTACAGATATTGAAACGAGCTACTTAGATATTAGTATACATATATCAATGACTCATAAAAATGAAGTTAATAGATAATTCGTCAACTATCCGTGGTACCGTAACTTATAATATATACAATTGTTTTATTTAATATTATAATATTTTGTGTAGTAGTTTGACACTAAGCACATTGTTAATGTCTATTCTTTTTTTATGAAACTTCCAATTTTTAAATACATGGCGGTGCTGCTTCACGGTTGCCAAGTCCAAAGTCCAAAGTAAGTAAAAAAAAATCATAGTTACCGTTCAACAAATTTCAAAAACGTATTTGATCAGTTTAGTCATGAAAACGAATATAAAATTGTATAATGCATTTTTTTATAAGGAGTAATAAGAAGACGAGACAACCCTCGCTTAGACCCGTGCTGTGGATACCTCAGTGTAGTCTGAATCCTCTTCATCTCTTTCATATCAGACCTGTCATCCTGAAATCCCACGGATGATTATACATAGGATGTACTTAGCATAGCTACTAGATATGACTTTGGAAGCGGAAAAAAATAGATTGGTAGAAGACGGGGAATCATGAAGGCACTTTCTGGTTATCACATTTCACAATTGATGATTTTATGCATTATTCATATTTTGAATTTTAAAACAGTGAAACGAGTTATTAGAAACCCAATAACCTAATTACTCAAGTAAACGGGCTGTAAAAGTTAAACAAATTTATAAAATAAATGCAAATAATATATAATCTTCAAAAAATATCATACTACTAATTGAATACATTGAGACCTATGATAATTCAACTAGAATAAATAGAAAGCATATAATAAAATAAATGTCGATTGCTAAGGCTTAGCAAAGCTTTCATTTTGGGGGCGGAAGCTCTGGATAAGGGAAAAAATGTAATTCTGCGAAGTTCTCGAGGTCGCTACGGTTTCACAAAAAGAGATACAAAAAATATCCCACTCTGCTATGTATGGAGATAAAAGGGACACGATACAAGCATTATGGATATATAAATGAAATGAAGGCCAACTTGATTATTATTGTTTAATACTTATCGTTGTATAAAATTTAAATTTGATAAAATCACGGTTAATTTTATTTTCAACCGAGTCTTTGGTATCAATAAATATGCAATATGGAGAATATAATTCATCAAAATGTAAAACCAATTCATTTAGCAACTTTTAAGTCTAAGTATAATGCAAAAGTCTCTAACTATATGTTTCCAACTTCTTAGCGGTGGCCAAATATAAAATTATTTAGCCATATGCATATGATTATTGTCATTATTATTACATGTTCACTTCCAAGGCGTAGCATACATACTCATAATGGGGTTTATATTTTCTGATGTTTTCTACAAAACTACTTGCTATTTTGTTGCTGAATTTCTCTTTTTTGAAGAGAGTCAGTATATAAAAATTTGGCTAGGCAGGATTTGTGGTTAGCAAATCGCTCTCGCCACGCTCTATGTTTAGGATTGAATAGGTAGTGATAAAGAATTTTAAACATCACATACGCAGGATTTCGAACCAAAATTTATAAATTTATTGCAAGTCCGTACTAGAATTCAAAACCATGAGCTGGGTCAGCGGTGGGTTGGCAATACGTTAGCAAAAGGCTCGTTTAGTCTATAAAACAATCTCTCTGTTCTGAGGAAGGAGTGAATTTTTTAATACTCCTATGAAATTATATGCAATACTTAAATAAGCAATCGATTGTTACTTAACACACTTATTGCATGTAACAGTGTGCAATTTACCGTAAACTTATCAATCTAAATGTCTAAAAATGTCGTAGATAATATAAAAGTCAAAAATTGCAGCTACATATATATTAATTTGATCTGAGAATATTTTTTTCATTTAAACAAGTGCCTCGCCAGCCGTAGTAAAATTTAACAAAGGGATCGCGCGAGCCCCTCTGAGCCTCTTCCAGCCCATCTCTGAGTTGGGCTTCAATACTATAAAAAAGTCATCTAAAAAATCAACAATTGTTTTGTGAAACTTATTTTTTTGAATTTAATAAATTTATGAACTCTGAACAGAAGAATCAGTAGAAATTTAGTATAGTGGAGATTGAGCAAAACTTTTTTTAAATGTTTAAATAAAATTAACATTAATTTACTAATCTGCTCTATAGTATGTATCATTGGAGTTCACTATTTATTCACAGGAAGGTAAGTGAAATACTAATTTCAATATTTGTAATAGTAGTGAGTAAAAATTAAAAAAAAAACAAGAAAATTTCTCTTGAAATAAGTTTACAATTTAAATAATCTTGATATACTGAAAAGTATTCGTTTATTGCATTGAACTCTATAATGATTTAATGAATTCCGTTTCTCTTGAAATGGTACTTATATCTTCTTAACTTACAGAGTGAATATTTAAAAAGGTCAAATCTTGCAGTAAAGTTTTTTTTTAAATACTAATTATCTAATCAGCTTTTGAAAATGTTATGTTACTAATAATTCACTTTTAGGGTGTTTGTTCACTGACATACTTGGTGGAAAGTATAGAATACATACCGGTTTCGCTCATGGCAAACATTGTCATAGCAGTTGAATAATTATCGACGAATGTAGTAACCTTATTCACTTTTAACTAAAATTTAAATAATCATTGATTTTTTTAACGCTTCTTTGATAGAAATATACAGAATAAAATCATTTAAATAATAGATTCCTTTCGTGAATTAAGTCAAGATATTTATACTTTTAGGAGTTTCAATCAATTTGAATATTTGAATTATTTCAATTTGAATATATTACGTTGAAATTAAAATAATTAAAATATATGAGAACATTGAACTATTTCATACTGTGGTACCACTGAGAAGCATTCGCTAATAAGTCAAAATTTAAACGACAAACTGAGAATACTTGGCTGTGTGCACCAGCGCAAAACAACTTCCTGTCACGAAGAAGTTGTGCTGCAAACCGGAAGCTTGCGCGCGCATTCATATCTGCATATTCACTTTCTCTAGTGGCTTGTTATATCACATTTTTGTCATACAAAAAAGTTGATATTACATTTGACAAACAAGTTTCGGTAAATAAATTCCATGCATACCTTCTGTCAGTATTATTATCATAGTGGTTTTATCATGAATTATTATGCTCTCTAATTTTTAGTTTTATATCAATATCGTTAACAGTACATTTAACTTCCAATTATGTTGTATGTTGAATGGATTATTAGTAAACAAAATTTATTATTTGAAATATTGTTAAAAATATATCTTCCTTAAAAAAATGTTTTATTTAGCTTATCAAAATGTTTAAGTCTTTAATTTAGTTATATTTTAAACATCCTTAAGTTAAGCGTTTTTCCAGTTAATTAAAAACAAAACCTACATTAAAAAATGTAACTGTACATTCTCTAAATTATAATAGCTCAGAGGTTCGTAAATACTTCAATACAAAAATCCTTATATTTTTAACGTGTCTGAAAAGAAGCGTAAGTTAATGACTTACAAATGGTTCTCGCAAAGCACATTCTTCTCAAATGCTCCATTTGTAATCAATATTCAGAAAATTATTTAAACAAATCTACAAACAATGGCATTTATAGATTTTATGTGTCGATTTTTAATTTCTTATACAGTAGCGATGATGAAAAAACATCCATCAATTGTATTTAACGTTTATTTTAAAATAAAATAAATTACAGCTTTTATTGTATGAATAAAATATTAAGAATAGTAAAAATATTTGTTGTATAATGATCATTTTATGTATTTATAACCTTTCACTTTATTCAAAAAATAAAATAAACATTTGTACAAATTTCCTATGTATTAAGATCAGGACCGATTTCGCTCATGACGAAAATTATCAACTAATCAAATCTTAAATTTGAATTGTTTGAATTTTGTACTTTTCCATGAGTTTTGTCGCTAACGACCCGGGTTTCGCCTTTCGGCATAATCAAATTTTAATAAATAAAAGTGGGAACTATTTAAAATGTTTATTTTGTTTTTTTACTATAATGCCTTTCCACCAAGTATTGACAGAGAACATTGAAAAAGCTTTTGCTTTATATTTAATGGTAATAATTATTTACGATTTTATTATTCCGGTTATTAAAAATTTTCTGACATGTCATTTCAACAAATCAAAGTGTTCACTTTTTCACAAAACAAATTTGCCTCAAAAAGGTTTTAAAATTAGTTCATTAGTTTTAGTTATATTATATTGTCCTTTTTATTGATTATTAACGCCAAACTTCATATATGTTTGTTACTATAGAAAATACAGTTACGTGTTCTAATTTAAAACATATTGGTAATTTAACATTAATATAGCATTTGAATAAAAATTATGTTTGAATAAATTCTTGATTATGCTTATTTTTGTCGACTCAAATTTGTCTTATTACTGGCATATTATTGCGCCGTGCCTAATTCTATTGTCAAATGAGAATATTCCGTCTCATTGTAAAACGCTGACAATGTAAGTCTAACAGGGCATGATACGTTAATGCTTAAAGATATTTAAAGTGATCTTTTTTTTAAATGGCTTATAGAAAACATTATCGAATTTTTAAACGGCCTCTTAGGGAGGAGGGGAGAGAGCAAACGCTGAAATTGCTTTAACTGCTGACTCGCTTATCAAAGAACAAATTGGAATTCGAAAAAAAGAGTCATTTTTTCTTCCCCTAATGGCCGCGGTTACCGCTTCACTTTAAGTCAGGGAAATAATTAAATGGCGAGGTCTTTTTTAGTTCCTTTCCTTCTATTAAATTCTTCGCACATTTTGTGGTAACTTTGTTGATACTTACTTACTAATCATTCTCCATTTTTCACGTCACTTCCGGAAAATTATTAACTTTCGATTGGTGTCGACGTTGTTAATATAAAACGTTATTTATTGTGTCAGGTACTGAATAAATAAAAACATATATATATTTTTACATGACCATTAATTCTAAAAAATATATTGTCAGTCATTTAAATTAAAATTTAATGATATCATATTTTTTGTACTTGAATTTTATTATACACAAGCATTATAAAGTTTAGTTGATAGACAAATGTTGAGCCTATAGCACGATTTAAATAAATATACATTGCTCTGCAGCTTTTTTTTCAACCTACATAGTTGCCATTTAATTCATATAACGTCATAATAATAAAATTATTTACGGTATTTTTAAAGAAAGAACGGAAAAATATTCATTAATTAAATTTGAAATAAAAATCAACCAAAAAATCGTCGTGATCTCAAAGATATATCATCCAAATTGTGAGAAATATTTATTGTTTATATTATCAGGAAAAAAGTGTTCGTTGACGATTTACATGCATAATATTAATATAGTTGTGAATTCGACTGTTATTTTTATTTTACAAAAATAAGACTCAAAACGGTTTCTCTTCTAAACTAATTATTTAATGAATGTTGTCAGTGTAGTTGTTTGATTGTGATAATTTTGTAATACATACTTATTTAAAATTAAAAAAAAAAGATAATATAATTTCGTACACGATATTATAAATATCTTATGAAAAAGCTAGTTTTTTATATTGAATATGAATTAAATACTATAGATGTAGGTTCTGTTAGTATACCTAGGAAGAAAATTTTCTGATGTAAGTACAATCTCTCAGAAGCATCCTAAAATTCATTAAAATTTCTTGCTTATTAAAAATGTCACCTTGTCTTAAATTTATATTATTTACAAAGCAGGTATCCCCTTGCATTAAATTGTATATTAAATTATTTTGTTTGCGTTAAGACAATCAGTGACCGACTTAATTTAATTACATATTCGCCAATATAAATAAAACGTTACACTTATTAAATTATAAGCCAATAGATACAGAGGTTTTGGTATGATTTGAAATTCATAAAATACAATAAAAATCAACTAACAAAATAAATACCGATATCTTAAAAAATAGCACGTGCCAGTAAATTTCAATTTTATAAGAAGTGGTTGAAATCACATTTTTCTCGTCGATGAATGGCATGAGTAAAGTTTCTAGCACATTTATGAAGCATGGAAAGTAGTTTTAATCTATGTCCGCTCCCAATGTGGAGCATATGGTCTCACAATGTAGGTATTTAAACGTATTTTTTCTACGAAATCTGTTTGTTATTCAAATTTTCAAGTTCTCTTTTCCAAAGGGAATAAGAATAGATGGATAGGACTAGGACAAGACTTTCGGTTAGCTAGTCGCTCTCGCTACGCCTACGTTTTAGGATATAACGAGTGGGAAGGAGTTCAATACATTGCATACATCCATGCTTTGGACATATGTCCATAAATCGATAAAAAATCCATCTATAAAAACTGTCCGTGCTGGGATTTGACTGGGAACGACGTTGACATTTGATCACGCAACCGCTTTAAAATTTACGTTTGCTTTTTACTAATTATTTAATACAATTTAACAAAGATGTTTTGAAATAGCCGTATGACCTCAATTTTTAGAAATGGTATTGATACATGCATGAATTGGTTGCTTGTGAATATATTTATATTTAGAATGGTTTGATACCGTGGAAAAAGTCTTATGGTCTTACCATTACACTCATATATGTATTTATAAAAAGGTTTTTTCATGAGACGTAGATAAGTCAGATTTTGATGACAAGAAGTCTGAACATTGTTTCGCTAAAAAAACTAAGTAAGAATTGTTGTACGAACTGATTATTGTTAAAGATATCCACTTAAGAACGATGCTGTTATCGATAGACTTTTTAACATCACAAAAGTTGCACCTCCCATAAATGCAAACTTTTGCTTGAAAGTGAGGCAGATATATTTATAATAATGAAATTAAACTTTGCTTCCACATACCACAAATCTTAGGACTCTTGTTGAGAATCACATATCTCAAACGTAACGCTTTTTATCAATACATAAGATTTATTAAATAGTTTACGAGTATGTCAGTTCTTAAATAAAGTATGTATTTTACATTACAATTTTTTTTTGAAATAAAAATGTTAATGTTATTTCAGTTGTTTTTCAAATGTTTGGAAAAAGACTTATTAATTATTTTGTTTTATTGATGTAGTTTTAATTGGAAAAAAGAATCCATCGACTCTAGAGAACAAATTTTTACAGTTCACTTTGCCAAGTCCTTCAAGTCAAGAAAGTACTAAGAAGAAAAACGAGCCACTCTTGTTACGTTGCCAATTTATCATTTATACAGTCTCACGTTTTTCCTTTTTGAGAATCAAAAACGCTCTTTGCTTTATATTGCTTCAGATTAATGTCAGCAAAGAGCCAATTACGATTGGGCAACAAATTTTGCTTCATTAACGACTGCCATCTTGTCAGATGTCAGTTAGTATTAGCGATTAGAGTCAAATTAAAAGACCCTGTCTATTGGACGTTGATCTTCCTTAATGAGTAAAAATGAAGTTGTTCTTTGCCCTAAGCATTAACAAGACTTATTAGCTATTTAGTATGAATGATTAGTATTCAACACTTATTTACTTTTTATATATATATATTATAGCTTTCTGGACACCATGTTTCGATTTTATATTTTTCATGCTCTCTTTTCTAAACTAATAATAAAATAGATAGTTATTATATAACCAAAAATTTGCATGCGGCAGATTTTTTGAATTTCAAATTACTAAATAAAAAGATTATTTTTATTTGAAAAGAATGCTTTTACAATCATATGTTAAAATACTATTATATGCTAATGCACCAAATATTTTAAAGTTGAAAAATCAAACGAAATAAACTCGAGAAGAATTGACATCACAAACACCCACGTCTTAGGTCTCAAATTTAAATTTAAAATAAAGCTAAATTTGACATTGAACTTATCGAGAATTAAGCCCAGACCAGTCAGCTCATAACGAGTTAGACCACAGCAGACATAAATAAGTACAGGATTACAAAGAGCTTACAAAAAAGCTTAAATATAAAATCAAATGTTAAAGAAAATATACGATATACTGATTTGAATAAATTAACATGCTTTGTTTATATTGCCATTATGAAAAAAATATAATTTTATTATAGAGTCTCTTTAGTCTTGAAAAAAGACAATGAATTTAATTATCAATAATGTTGAAACTACATACAATTGTACGCAGGACCTATGAAACACTAACAAATATAATATACAAATTGCCAATTATTTTTCAATTCTATCTGAAAAGGGAAATTATGTTATTATGGCTTATTATTCAAATAAATATACCATTTGATATCTCTCAAACTATGCCTATTAAATTTGTTTTTAAAAAAATAATTTGACATAAGCCTCTCTCACTATTAACTGGAGTGGCTTGCAGTCTATAACAACTCTTAAAAATTAACGACTCAAGTGCCAATTAATAGTGCTTTCAAACTCCTCCAAATAAATTTAACGTAAAGGCCATAAACATGTGAAATTCGGTCCAATGGTTGGTTGTATAAATATAGAAAAGCTGATACCAGAAGTAAAAGTCTTATTATTTTCGTATTATCAATATGCTTTTATATAAGAAGTATTATATGTGAATATAAATTACTTATTGTATGTGTTGTCTTAATAAACGTATTCAAACGTAATAATTTAGCATTATTGAGACTGAACGTATCGTAAAAAATGTCTAAGACTCACTGTTTGTATTTATATGTTTATCGGTGCGTGAAGGAAACTGATTGTTATAAACACGTATTATTAGCTTTTTGGTTCTATTGGAAATTTAAATTATAATAATGTAATGATTTTAATTCATGGAAGCATGAAAATGTTGTATTTTAATAAATATCATCTCATTTATACAGTCAAAAATTACGCAATAAGATCATTAACTTAAAATATAAAAAAGTAATGCTTCAAACATACAACAAATAAATCATATATTAAAAGAATTTTTCTTTATTATCTGATGTTTTAATACTTTATTAGCATCAGACAAGCCGTCACCTTACGTTGGTATAACGCAAACGCTATGTTGTGTATGAAAACTAACAACATTCATATGAGCCCCTGAGAGGTGAAGCGATCCTATTGGTATTTTTGGAAAATATCACTTTATAATATTCTATGTGTAATAAATTATAATAAATGTGAGATGAGGTCAGAAATACACACTGAAATATAGTTATATTTCCTTTAAATAATAATATGCAATCCACTAAAACACCAACTAAAGACGTCATTGTGCCGAAAAGTCCAATAGAAAAGTTGTAGTAAATTACTTCTTCGCTCACTTCACTTCTCGATGTCTCATATTGTACGCGTTTATGTATCTTTGCGTATGTTTCATATATACGTTACATAATAAATTTATTTTTATGTCAACCATGGTGAAACGATTGCATACAAGCCCTCGTTAAAAATATATGCTTTTTTTTTGTCAGTCATAAATGTAAAAGAGTTTTTGTTTATCGAGTTCAACAAACAGAAGATTAGCTCTTTAACTCCAAAGTAAGGCTGTGGAGTCAGATAAAATAAAACGACTCCGACTGAAACTTCGACTCCTGCTTTAAATTAAAGCCCAACTTTGACTCCGAATGATTTTTTGAATAATTCTCGTTTATCTTACATATATAATATATATACCATTCGATCATTTCAGTTATTACAATTTTTATAGAACCTAATCATCATTTCAACAATCAATATGATTAATGGACAAATAGTATTAAAAGAAATGACTAAGTCGTAAGATTTTTTTGACTCCGACGCCGACTCCACAGCCCAGATATAAAGTAGTTTGTCAGCATATATGTAGCTTAATGATACAAGTATTATATTTTAACCTTTCCAGCAGCTTAATAGTCAAATCCACTCATTTTAGTTAGAAAAAAGACTAAGAGTAAAGAAAATATGTATTGATAAGTTTCTTAATTTATTAAAAAATATTTATTAGCTTCTACTTTAATAAAGTTTTTGGTCATGTTTTAGTAGGTAATGAATATTCACGCACTTCTGGTTGCAGGTTTCCATACACTGCCATCCCCTTAGATGGCGCCAGTGGGGATCATGCAATTAACAATCAACAATTAGCTTTTGCATAAGATTTGCATAACTTATTGTTTAGGGTTCCCAACAACAATACTGACAGAGCTGGCCCCTGGCCCCTGGATCTCATCCGTTTCCCTCAGGACACAATGAGAATTCCGGCTCTGCTTCTATTCTCTACCGGAAACCAATCGTCACTCCATTTTACCGCGAGCGTTTTAATATAACAAAACAAAAATGTTTTATTGATGGAATAATTATTTCTGATATGGCTACTCCAAATAAATACGTCTATTTTATTTATTTCGATAAAATATGAATATAAGCGTAATAATTGTTATTATAAACTAAATTATAATATATATATATATACATCTAAATAATGACCTTTAACCACTTTCAATGTATCGCGATTTTATTATACCCTTACTATTTTTATGTAAAAAATAAATATGGTAATAGCGTATAATGGAAAAAAGTCAAGCCTAACCTAAACATTAATATTCTTATTAATTTTGATGAATGTACTTAGTATATAAAAGGTTTTATTTTGTTAATATCTCCAATTTTCTTTTGAAATAATTGTTTTATTTTATAAAAAAAAATCTGTACCTTTGAAGCGATAGTCTGAATTTTACAAATTTATTAAAGTATATTTTTCTTTTTTCTTGTAATATTTAAAAAAAAATATTGTCTTGGTATACAAATTCATGATATGTAATATATGCTAATAAGTGTATTGTATGTTGTGCAGTTTATGTGACGACAGTTTGGTAAAATTAAACATATGATAAAATATAATATTGTTTTTGAATTCAAAATAAACGAAAGATAATTTTGTAAATAATGATTTTATTTACGATGAGTCAATTACATACAATATATTATTTAAAATTAGGTTTTAATATTTTATTTTGCATTAAAAAAATGTCTCATAAACAAAGATTTATCTACTGATGATGGTTGATCTCACAATATTTAATTTAAATATGAATAATACACTGATTATGAATAATAAAGAATCTGGTATATTCTAAAAACTTTTATACTATTATAAAACTACATAAAAAAATATTACTACACACATGCAAATGACAAAACTTAATGTCATTTACATCACGTACAAAAAGTCATTTATATTTTCGAAATACATATTTCAACCCGAAAAATGAACTCCTTGAACTAATTTTTGGTCAATCTTGGCTTTATATTTTCGGTACACATATTTTGTAAACTTCTTTTCATTGCACCGAGAAGTTTTCACAGTTTCAGCGAGTTGTTAATCAGGTTTCATATATTTTCACGAAATATTATGTCGACAATCTGGCGTTATCGTTGAGAAAACTTCTTGGCTAGTTTTCGTGTAATATTCCAACATAGTTTCCCGGGTTCTTTTTATGAGGTCACCGAGATCATCCATAGTGAGTCCTTTCGTAGTTATGGGATCTAGGCAAGTTATGATCACTTTTCCTTTGCCAAAGAAACACTTTTTTCTGTTTATAAAATAATATGAAGAATAAACAACAGGCATAATTGGTACCTGTGAATTTATGGCAATTTTAAATGCTCCCGGCTTAAATGTTAAAAACCCTCCATTTTCATTGCGAGTTCCTTCGGGATAGAACCACGCAGCTATTTTCTCATCAACAACGCGATTAGAAATTTGTATTAGTTGTTTTGCAGATTTTGTTCGGTTTTTTGTATCAATAAACGTAGCACCACAAAGATACATTCCAAGACCGAACGGCCAAACATAAAATAATGCTTTTCGCCCGACCATTGTACACCTTTTTAGTATTGGCAATATTTCTAACATTCCCAACGCGTCCAACGTATATTGATGATTACAAACTACAACACAGCCAGTACTTTGAAGTATTGCATGCTTTCTTCGAACTTCCCATTGAATTCCTAAAAATTCTCTAATATATTTACGAAAATATGAAACGTATACAAAATTTTCTACATTTCTGTACCGAAAAATAGCTATTGGAATACAAATAAGTGAAACGCAAGATATGTATAGAATATACAATGTAAACATTGAATGGAAGTGTATTAAATTTCTATTTTTTATGACAGTTTTCATAATCAAAACTACTATTAATAAAAACAACAAAAAATACACCACTTCCTTAAACGATATCATTGCGAATTGAAAATAAAACACTTTTTATACACACTAAACTAATTATCTTTATAAATAAACACTTATTATTTTAGAAAATTAAATTATTCTATGTTATTGAATAATAATGCAGAACGAAAAACACTAAAACAAGACTATACCGAGAGTTCGTCTGACAATACACGCTATATTGATGGAGTCAACAAAATACCGAAGTCATATTTCCATGACCGCTGTAGTGATTTTAATGCGATTACATACTGTTTTATTTTTATTTTATAGCATATAACAGGTGTCGCCAAGCCGCAGCATGCGAGGAATTTTGTCACAAGCGTGCAATATTTCAATATTATCCAGTACACAAATAAATCATTTTCGGAATTTTTCCTATTTTGATAAAATAGTAATTTTTGATAAAAAAAATTCGAGGAATTATGAAGGCTGAATTCCGTGGCGTAAATGACAATTTTCATAAAAGTGTACAGAATTTTATCGATTCAAATTCTGTAATGAAATTTCATCATTCAAGCACCTTCAGTTGACAAAATAAAGAATACTTTTTTAAACCACTACTGGTCCTAATGTGGAGCATATTAACTCCCCGTGAAGTTTATCTCAACAGTAGTTTCTCTACGAGAACTGTCTGTTTTTCTCTCTTTTTCGACGAGATTACAGACAGGATATAATTAGTTATAATACAATCGCTTTTGCTACGCTACGTGCTCGCGCTACGTTTTATATGGCCGAAGTCACTGCGAACAATATTGAAACGCGGTTTAAAGCGAAATATGTACAGTAAATTAAAATATCAAATAAAATGATCACGGCGTGATTTTTGTCACGTAAGACACTCTATGGCGGCAGAGACCATTTGATATGTTTGTGCCGTACAGAGTCATTTTGCATTCGTAAGACATACGGTTAGATATCAAATGGGTGGAAGAGAATTTACGAAAAGCCTTGGAACAAAAATATATTTTTCAAATGTAAAATAAAACTGCCCGTATTGGATTTTGGATATTATGCGTCATAGTATGAAGACTTTATAAGAAAGTCAAATACTATTAAGAACTATTCAAAGAAAATGCAAGATTTGCCAACAGCGCAAAAAATATTTTTCAATTTGTACTTTAGCTTAAATCAGTAGACTTTATTATCCACATGATAAAAAAAACTGTAATGAATCAGACTTATAACAATATGTTATTCAAAATATACTGTCATATTGATATCTCGATAGCAATACACTTATTAGCAATGAGTTTAACGATCCCTGAAATAGAATCATATATTCGTACGCAGGAAGTCGTACAATTGTTATTGTATCTGTTGCTTAAATAATTTTGTAATAATTATATAAGCGTGACACATATGTCATATAAAAAACGACATTAGGAACACACGGTCAATATACCAAGTATCAGCCAGGTAGCGACAAGGTATTATAATATATTCGGCAAATAAATCTGTTTGCAGTCTATTATTATGTTGGAGATTTTTTTCAACTAATGGTAAAGCTCATTTTGCGCGTTGTCTAAAAATAATTACTGGATTTATATTATATTTAAAGTAGTTTTTTTTTCATACATAGTTTCACTAAATAACCGAAAATGGTATGAAAGAAACACTTTGATTATAATAATTTACTTCTATGTTTACTTAAATTGAAAGGTGAGCAATTCATCTAATTTGTATTCTTATGACGAAAACCTTATCATAAGGTCTTTGTCAATTAATCTGTTCTAGTCAATTCTATTTTTTTCTTTTTTGCGCACAAGAGCTCATTATTAAAAGATCGGTCCCGTGCAGTTCTGTATCGGACCAAACACATTGTTAATCGTTATGAAAAATGTAGGTATTTAACGGCTTTTTTATTCTAATCAGTATTGATGTAATATATTTTGGTATGTTTTCAGTATATATTATTACAAATTTAAGTTTAAGGTGAACTTACTGTTTAATCTCAGTTATTTTGATGTTTAATAATCAGATAAAATATAACTATGTATTTTTTAACCTCATCGTGGCCAATCCCTGTTAACGCTTAAGTTTTACTCTTTTTCACATATGAGAAGCATTTAAATATCATAGAAATGGATTTTTTTACGAAAATGCCAAAATAAATGGAAATTGGACGTGATTATGTTATGTTACATTGTTTTGTCAATTATGTCAAGGTAAAGTAATTGAGTAAAGTTTTCTTACTTAAAGTAATATTTTGACTCATGGAAAATAAAGTCTAAATACTATTGTCTATTTATCAAAACATTTAAAAAATCCTTTATCTGTTTTCTTACTACTGACTGACGTGTTTTGCTATTGAATCTTTATTTTAATTTTTTTGAATAAAATCAAATATGATAAAAAATAATCACACCGCAAATTTGAATATTTTCTTTATGGTAATCAAGTTATTTTAACGAAATCCGTTAACTATTGCTTTTATAAGTGGAAGATAAAACAGAGTATTGTTTTTGCGTGCAGAACACACGGCCGTCTCTGGGAATGGTTTTTGATCCGCGTGCACAGCACGTCAACAAAGTTTGAAAAAAATCAATACTGAACAATCATTTTGAAAGTTATACAGCACTATGAAAATAAAAATAATTGATTTTGTAACAATCAATACTTGAAAAAGAATACCTATTGCTTAACCACAATCTAAATATCATACATGTTTTTATTATTTATTGTCTCATTTAAATACCAATTAACGTTTCTTTTATATCTGATTTTTTAACCAAATATATAATTACTAATTTATTAATTGATAAAAATATATTCAAATTCCTTTCAGACGATTTCGTGTTTCTGTCAGTCTGAGTATCTCAGGCTTTAAATTTCTGACAGACAGTAGTAATCCTGGCTTATGTGAGGTAATCAGAATTAATTGTAGGGATAATGATACGTGAATGTAAGACAGGAATAGTAGCCATAAAGCTTTCTCGTGTACTAAGAAAAGGTGTTTGTGCACGTATACTATATATATAAATATATATATATATACTATATGAATACATTCAATACATCGTTTCTTATAATTAATCTAGATTTAAGGTTAATACGCTATTAAATATACTGTTAAACTCACTAAACGCTCAAAATAATTAATTATTTGAATACTAACATACATATATTTGAAGCTTAAAAAAAGATTTTCATTTAGTTACATCACAAAAAAATCTCCTATTTGAAACCATGATAAAATAAAAGTACTTAAAATATATTTTTTGAAACAATCTGTTGATTGGAAAATATCTAAAATTTATGAAAATATCTAAAATTTATGACAATGACAATTCTAGGCAATGGGCAAACAAAGTAATTCTTAATTAAAGCAATAATTCTTTTGGATGTGACATCTTAAGTCTAGAAAAAAGCAAAAAAAAAAAGCTCTTCAAGTATTTAAAAAACAAATTGATCGTAAAATAAAATGCTAAAATAAAGAACTAATTATTTAACATCAAAGAAATTTTCGAATGCAGAAATCTTTCAAGAATTTAGGTCAATATAGTTTATTTATTGAAGGCAAAAAAACTCTCGACTGGAAAGATTGGCACGATCAGATGAAAATAAACTAGAGCTTTTTGCAAGGTATTAGAAGAAAACCATCTAGGAATCTACTTCTCGGCTTCCTCCAGTGACTATAGACAAACAAAATCAAAATAGACAAACTGCTGGGGACTTTGAGGTGGAAAACTACAGAGAGAAAGTAAAGTGAGTTGTGGCGCCAGCCAAACAGGCGGAAAACAAATCTGATCGGCTTAAATGACTCTTTTTTGTTAATAAAATATGCAAAAGCGTTTTTAAACAACTGAAAAATTATCTGTATTTTCTGTTGGGTAGTCCTGATTCAAGTCATTCCCTAAAAGCGAAAAGAAGTCTAAAATAGAATAACTTCTTTCCGAAAGTATGCAATTACAATTATGAATCAAAATGTTTCAAGCACATCAATATATATGGTAGTATATTATTTACATTTTTTACATTATTTTTATTCTATTTTATGACAAATCTGTTGGTTTTACGAGAGTTGTCAGTTTTCAAAATTGTCAAACTTTGAGAACTCTTATTTAAGGCAGTCACCAAATTTATCCGACAAAACTTCATCTACAATAATATTATGTGATCAAAAGTCACATCCAAACATTTAAATATTATATAAGCGTATGTATTATACTAAATCACTACTTTTCTGTTTAAGAGCACTTATAAATACATGGTCTGTACTTACCATCCTAGGTGTATGTATATTTCAAGTAATAAAATATAATGGTTAATTGTTAATTTAGGTGTAAGTTTAGTTGTTAGTTTAGTAACGGAAATTAAATGTGATTGAAATAAAGTTTTACTTTTGGAAATTTAACTGTATATTACTGGGAGTTGTCTAGAGCAGCGGTCGGGGAACTTTTTTTAACCATTACTCCAAAATATTTTTGCGTAAGTTGATATTACCCCATCATTTTGAAAAGGAGACAATCAATGTAAATTTATTACTCCCAAAAATTTCATTTTTACCCCATTTGTGGTAATTTACCCCGGTTCCCCGACCACTGGTCTAAAGGCTGGTTTATGTAAGAAAAACTATGAGGGAATCGTTTATTAATATAACTTGTAACCTAAGGATACTAATGGAAATAAAATATGTGATATCGTCAAAACAACGCGAACTACTGCGAAGTCGTATTGTTATTGTTCACTGGCATAGCAACTTTAGAACTGTACAAATATCACAAATAATAGATAATCATTTAATATCGAAAATTTAAGCCTTTGATTGTAAAACTGTCCTTCTTTTAATTTATATAAATGTTAGGAGGTGAAAACGAAAAACATGCTTGAATGCTTACGGATTAAATATACTTATAATTAATATTATTTTACCCCATCATGCAAACATCATACAAATTCATATTCATTTAAGCTAATTAGCTCGGCTTTCTATGACTTATGGGCTATATAATAAAAGTTATAAATCTTGAAACTATACTGAACAATAACCAACCATACAAAGCTTGTTTACTGTTACATAAATTAAAAAATGTATGCCATAAATTCGTCAAAAATATATTATACAAGCTTTATTTCCATAAAAAAATATAAATATACGGGAGATATTCGCTGAAAGGATTGTCGAGGCTTCCTTTTTGTAAGAGAGTCTGGCGTCTTTGTCAGGTGTATATTAATATTTATTGGAAATATATATAATATATATTGAAATTTTATTGAAAAAAATAAATATTGCTTTGTATTCTTTAATAACAAAAGTTTTTTTTTCTCTTCAAAAATCTCAGAAAACGAGATACGAACGTTTCGTTGGTTTCTTTGCTTTCGTATTATATTTTATTCATACAATATTGGAAAATATTAATGGCAAAATTGACGAAGTTTTTTCGAACGGAATTGTGGCAGTATTTGAAATGCAAATCAATTGCTGAATAAAATACAAAAATACGAAAAAATAGCGCGCCTACTTTATATGGGTGTATCCAATACAGCAATTCGTCGTTATTAAAACGAGTGTTTCTCTACAAAATATTCAACTAATTGCCAAACAAAATAAAAAAATCCTTTGTAAATCTAAAATATTTTCTCGTATTTCCAAACAGTTGTGTATTTGGAATAGCTTATACTTGTTTTTTTATTATTTTATATTACACAATACAACTCAATTTCAATTGAAAAGGTCATTTTGTTCGAACTTTTTCGGCATGAAGTAGAGTGTACTGTTATCACATTTGTATCGGTTTCTATAAAAACAAATTAGTATTTCCTTTATTTTTTCTCCGTAAAACTTGTGTTTGCTATTTTTAACTGCATGTTTATTGAAACAAAATCTGTAGTTATATTTCGTTACATATTTTTTTTGTATATTCGAATACTATTTAGAGCATGTATCTTCTAAATAAATCATTTTTAAACATGTCCATAATTCACTCATTCAGAATTTGTATATAAGAGTTAATTAAGTATATAAGAGTGGTGCTAGAGTCTTTCAAGTATTAAGCTAATCATTTGCTCTACATTTTATTTATATGATTGGATTTAGGACTGACCCCAACGGTGGAATATAATGTCAACACTACAGGCACATTCATGTCTTTGGGCACACTTTCGAAAATCAATTAAAAATCGAATGCTTCAGTAGTCTAACTGAAGGTTATTGAAATCAACAGACACTCAATCAAAAAGGACAATCGCCGTAGAGTCGTAAAAACACCGGATTCAGGTTTTTTACTTTCTTATTATTTTAAAATTATTTAAATAAATAAATGCAGGATAAAACGTGACCGGTTGCATAGTAAATATAACTATTTATTATATTCAGTTTCTGTAATCTAGTGGTAAGAGGATTATCTTTACAATAAAATGGAGTTGTTTTGGTTCCTCTTGTTCAGTGGTTGGCAAATTCATTAGCCAACATAGCCAAATATAACGATTAAAATTTATTTTGAGAGATTTTTTTAAACTTAAACTTTATGGGTAGATGCATTGTTATTTACTTGATTAGGATACTCCTATGATAGTTTTTGCCTAAAAGGTCTTCAATTTGATTAAGGTACGTTTTCTGAGATTGCCCCATCTAAATTTTTAGCTTCAAGCTTTAAAACCAAAAAACCGACTTCTGCACGTGAGGCACGAAGTTTCAATCGCACTTAATGTGGTATTTTGTGAAGGAGTCACACTAAATGAGCCAAAGAGCAACATGTGGCTCGCGATTCACAGTTTACCGATCGCTGCTCTAGTAGATTACGAGTAACGTTAAATTCTCATCTTACCTCTGGTGACTTGACTATCAATTTTTTTCTTGCAAATATAAAACATTTACTGTTTTTGGAATGGGACACCTCGTATAAATTGAGAATATATTTTTTAACGGAATGGAAATACAATTTAACAATTTTTGTAGTATGCGCTGTGATTGAATATAAAAAGGAATTGTGTGATAATAACAAACTTCGTCAAAACTTAAGTTTGTTGAAATTACATAATACAAAGCGTTGTGTATATTTGAGCAACACAATATATTATGATTGTCAATCCCTGGGCCGTAGTTTGAACGACCCGTGTTTTGATAGTAACAAATCAAGGCGCATTCATTAGTTAGCGTCGACCGCACAGTTGTTGAGCCGCGGGACGATGGTGCTTCTGCAGAGTAGACCACTGTTTCCAAACAACAGTGTCGTATCACCTAGCAGATGCTTGATATATGTTATACAACTGTTTTTAATGTTAATTTACAACAAACATCTCAATTACAATACAACTTAACTATACTTCTATAAATTGTAAGCGAAATTAATGTTTCAAGCACATTTGTAAATTTCAGTTTATATGTATTATTTTGTATTTAATCCACACAATTTTAAAACTGTTACTGGATCAAAATCAGTTAAGACAAAATAAAAAAGTCTTAAAAACATTCTTACGCAAAATGAATTTTGAAACATTTAATTTAATTCATAAGATTAGATTGAAAAAATCTTTTACTTGGAAAGGCTGCATACATGTATTTTTAATCAAATATGGCCATATTAAAGAAACCTAATTAATAAACTTGAAATGTTTAAAACTTATATGTATTCTTAATTCAGTCAAAGAAATAGCAGATTTCTTACCCATGCACTAAATAGTTAATAAATGTTTAAACCCTTTTGTAACCAATAAAATCACGGCTGGCTAGAAATATAATTAGGAATTATTTCGTCAACATTTTCATAGTTCACATATTTTGCAATTAACTATGACTAGTATTATATAATGAGTTCTAAAGAGGTGTTCTTTACAAGTATTCTGAGGGTACTGGTTAACAAAACTTGACTAAATAAATAAAGTTAAAATTAAATTTTTAATTGGACAGTGTTTAAATAGTGTAATAGTAAGTATTTTTACACGTATATCTGGTCATTTATACGCAGGTCTTTAAATGTTTTTAATTTGTATAACAGCCGTGATTAGGTTATGTTAGGTATTAAACTTAAAACTGGCCTTGAGGTTAAAATACAGATCGATTTTTAAGCACTGAATTCTTAATTAGAATACTTATTAAAGATGATTTAAATATTAACCAAATAAATGTATATGCAAGCCATTTACAAAAAGATATATGACCGTTCTGTATTAAACAATAATATTTAGTTAAGGTGTTTATCCATAAACATGTACGCCATTTAATGACCACTGTATCCAACGGATCGTGTTGTGGCAGATATACAAGTGCAAAACTCAGGGAATGGCAAGTGCGCGGCGTAGAGGTGTAGACCTGTGAAGCCAGGAGATGTAGAGTTCCACGGAAATTGAGGTGCAACGGTCTACAAGAAGCCGGGGGAAAATTGTGGTACTTGACTTGAAATACGTAGCAAATTATTTCACTCTGCATTTAAATTATACGAACGGCCAATGCAAATATTTATGAAATTGAACCAGACCATATTTGCAGCACCCAATGCAGGTGTTAGTGAATAAATTAAGTTTTTTTTTAAACATTGCGCAACCATTTTCCTCGGGAGAGTAATGAAATATTCCAATTGGTTTTGATTAATATAAATATGAAATGTCTACGGGTAGGTATTAAGTGTTAAGCCGAGTGGTCAACATTTCATTTCCTCTTCTTCTTCGGGGCCGAGTTAATAATCCTATAATTCACATGACTATTAACATACATACTTCCAATTTATTCTTACGTGAGCAAAACTATAACCAAATTTATTTTTCTAAAAACTTGTTCCTCACGCAGGCTGTTCTAAAGGCTGTTCGACTGATCAACTTATTGCCTAGAGAAGTGAACATTTTCACTAACAGTATTTGTGAACTGTTTGTTAGGCTTTATTTTTTTATTTATTGATTTTGGATGTTAATTTTGATGTATTATGTACTGTTTTTTATTTTAATTATATTTGTCAAGTGCATGGAAAATTGGCGTCAGTACTATTCTTTAATGTACTGTAACATCATGTTCTATCTTTTTTAATTTTAAACAATAAATTAATAAATAAACATCGTTGAACGCGGTTACGACTCTCGCGTTTTCGATTTACAGAATAGACAGTTTTAGAAATTGTTTTTTAAATATGTTTATTAATTTTATGTTAGTTGCAAAGCATGATGCCTGTGTTTTAAAAATGCCAGCCATTTACCACTCATTGGATTATAAAAAAACAAGAGTACCAAGAGCGATTAGCTTACCACCTTTTTGGTCCTAGCCCCATATTTCAATCATTAATCTCTGAGACAGAAAAGAGTTTGAGAGACCGTTTACCAAGCAGTTCACTTTAAACAAGTTATGTTGCTATAAGCTCTATGTGGAGCTATGATGCTCAAAATATGTAGTGAAAATGGTTGGAATATACAAAAAATCGACTTTATTGTATACGGTTAATTATGTATATTATTCAAAATATTCTTATTTTAGTATCTTGCGAAACTAAAATTTTACTTATTACCCTGTGCCTGGATGGCATCGTAGCGAGAGAAATTAGCTAAAAAATAGTATTAGTATTGTTCTAACTGTATTTTTCTATCCCGAAAAAAACTTCGGAAAAGAGTAACAATCAGTTATCGTACAAAAACTTATGTGGAGGTAAGCTTTATTGGAATTCCATAAAACTTTGTATGTATTCATTGTCAATTCTTGGTGGAAAGGCATTATAACAATGAATAAAAAAAGACAGTAGTAAAACCGTTTCTGAATTTTAATAAAAAAAAATACATTTTTACGAGTCAATATGTTCCACATTGAAAACGGACGATGAAAAAAGGGGATTGGAATAACTTTAATATTTACAGTTTATCACAAGTAAGTGATTATGCTTGTTGCAAGGTATTTTCTATAGACAAAAAATAATTAAATTAAATACACGAATCTTGCTTAATATTGCCTATGCCCGAGCCATTCCAACCACCTTTAGTCAAACACGGTGACGGACTGAGTACCATAAATTAGCGCGTCTACCACACGGCTATCCTCCACCTGTATAGTATAACTCACTTATAACTGAGCAATAACCAGTTTAAACGCCATTAAATTTAATTATCAAAATAAAAATATAGATAATTTTGTTGATAAAGTTATAATTTGACAACTTTTTTATGCGATTCTTAATGGTTGGATTGTCAAATTATAACACTTATTGTATACTATAATTGCGATCGAAATAAGACACTTGAAAGCTCAAGATTAGGTGTGTATATTTAAGTATATCAATTACCAACCTTATGATAAATTCTAGCCGCTCATCAGTGATTTGCTTCGCCAGATCGCTCAACGATATTTTCTTATTTTTTTAATGAACAATTTAAATCACTGGAAACTTAGTATTTAAATACCTAGAATGATTCAAATAAGTGAAGGTGATGGCAGATGATTATATCTGAACATGTTTGGATCGCTACTTATTTGAATTGCTATGTATAGATATGTAAATCGCAATAATCAATTTAAATTTTTCTGTATTGCAGTGTAACATGATTTTGTTATTTTTTTACAAATAATTTTAACTTTTAAGATTGTAGTAATTTATCAAATCTTTCAATTTTTCTGCTACATATATAGGTTTCTTACGAAGTAAAATCTTATGCAAATATATGTTTAATTTTCCCATTGTTGACTTTTCCTTGTTTATAATATTCAATGATGTATCTTTAAGCTAACATTCGATCAAGTAATATTTAAATGGTGAAAAACTTTTTTGTATAATAATAACATCTATCTATGGTAGATTAATACGGTAATTAAATAACTGCGTTTGTTATAAAAATTGATCAAGTATTATTTTATAATTAAGTTATCTCTTTTGAAGTGCCTAGTATTTCTTTACATTATAAATAAGTTCAATCTCCTTCAATGAGAAACTCATTCACCGAGTTAATCGATAAATATGTCAACTGACATAACTGATTGTCTGAACCGATAGAATTTCTGTAGTTTTTAGGACACTTATAGTATTTTAAAGTATTTTTTTATAGAACACCTGTATGAAATTAGGCTATGATATGTAAAGGAGAGAGTTGAGTCGGACACAGGCCACGGCTAATGAATGGATGCTCGACACACCCAGCCAGAGGTCGCCACCCAACAACTGACCCATTGTCTTATGTCGTTATGTCAAATCATCCCTCTCGGATGGACTAATTCATTCGTTACATATGCATTGCGATGATATATGAGGCTTCAGAGAAGTTTCATGGGACACAAATATTATACCCGGAGAACAATTTTTGTATTGATAAAAAAATCAACGTCGTATAATACATATATGGTTTTAATATAATAAATCGTAACAATTTTAGTTACCTTTGCTTTTAAGTGTCTCAGTATTAAGACATGCTGGTGATTCGATCTATCTTGGTCTAAGCCTGCCTCTCGTAGTTTTCACGCGGCTAAGCTTATTTATAATTCGAGCCCTTAATAGTGAACTGTGTTGGTATTGTCGTACGACACATGAACTTCCGATCTAATTTTTTCGTCATTATTTAATATTGCGTTCTAGATCTGACCCACAAACGACGTAAGAATTTTTTGTCTTAAAAACAATTATCATTCATATATTTTTGTAATGTAACCTTACGGGTTTCCGTAACGTGATTGAGAAATGGAGTTACAATACGTATTTAATAAACTTGACTCTTCTAAGAAATAAACGAAAATTATAGTGCCCAAAAATTATAATATGTATGTATCAAACTGTTTATTATTAAAATTAACATAATAAAGATGCAAAATTGTTATATTTTATTTAAAATATTTTCCTTTAATCGTTCAACATAATTCATTGAGATTCAAGCAACGTTTTCATTAATTTAACACAAATGAAAGGTGTCAAATTTGTACAGGCAAAAATACTATGTGCATTGAAGTGACTATTTTTATTCAAATATTGCTTTTCATATTGCTCTAAGTATAAACTTTCTAAAAATAAGACTTACTGGTTTTCTTTATGACAGCTATTTTGATTTCTGACAAAACTTCAATCTTTTATAAGATGTTATTGTCATATTTATTTATCTTGACAATCAAAATTTCCGGAAATTTCGGCATCCTTCCATTGATTGCAGATTAGAACCCACAATATCTTTCCACCACAACATCTATTCGAAAAATTTTAAGAATAATTTGCATTTCATCATTGAGTACTTTGTACTTTTCGTAGTGCAATTTGAATTTAATAGTTAATCAAAAATTTCATCTAAAATAAATAAAGACTTTGAAGGTAATATAATACATGGCTAATTTATAAATGTCTCAATAAAGAATAATGCACATCCTTAAGAAACTATTATAATTGAATACAAAATCACACCAAAATCATGCATTGTTGGTAATAAAAGCTACATAAATTTCTGCTCGACACCTCATTAATTCCGATTTTCATCCCGCTGGCACGATATATATGAGAGAAAAGATAGCATCTAGTTTCTTGCATAATTAACGAGGCAACTTTTCAATAAGGATTCAATCGTTAGCGAATATGAGGAACACAGGTAGTTTGAGTGAATCACTTGGGCGATTGAAAGAGACGGCGATTCACCTTTGCTTCTCACGGCCTGGCGGATGCGGACAGTAATTGTATTCACCCCGCGAGATCGCGTCCCTATGAAAACCATCTCGAAGCGGTTATTAAAGGCTGCCACGGCACGGTGCATATGAAAAGTGGAAACATAAAAGGCTATAAGTTCCTGAGTAAATAAATACATTTGTTACTTGAATGGTTTTCAGCGTTATTTCAAAGTAAAAATTCTCATTAAACATTCAATAGTTAAACACAGTTTAAAGTAATTGAATCACAATTCTACATGATATTCTGGATCTCTTTAAATTAAAAAAATAAGCGTTGATAATTGATGTATGAAAAATTATGAACGTTAGATTATTGGTATCACATTTCAAATAATACAATAAATTGTCTGAAATCTAATTATGTTGATAATTTATTGACGTGCAACCGTATAAATAATTTGTAAATAGTTTTTATTTTGAGCCATTCGGACTATCTATTAAAGATACACATTTGTGGAAGATTGCAAATAATCATTTCAGTTAAACATGAACTGCGAAAGTCATGTGTTTTTCTTATTTTAATATTTTGTCTTAAATAGTAACTTCTCAAATTTAAATAATGTTGAAGTAGCTTTAATAAAAATAGTTCACTGTTAGCGACATTTGTTAAATATTTGAATAAAAAAATTGTTTAAAATATGATTGCTACTAAAATAACATAAATAATGTTAAAATAGTTATCAATATTTCGTTTCTTAATTTTATTTTGTATACATAAAGATTTAAATGTGAATTGTAAGATACCGAAGTCATATTTCAAAACAAACAATATTATTGAGATCAAATTGACTTCATTAAAAAGGACCATGAAGCGGTAAATTAGTCAAAAGGACTGCAAGAGCGGGAAATTCACCTTTGTACCTTAGCAGAGACCGGAAATAAATAAGCAAGTATAATTCCCGGCCGCTAGCGGCGCTACGGCCGTCGATTTGAATTTGGAGCGACGTCGTGTCGCTTCCGGTGTTTTAATGACAAGCTACCTCCACGTGGATGATGCCAATTTGCATCGGAGTAAAGGTAGAGAAACCAGGCGAGGCGAGAGCTTCTGCAGTTGGTAAATTAGCATGACAACAGTTTATTTATAGATAATGTATATGGACATATTCGAATTTTAATTTAGAATTTTTAAAAATCAAATGTTCATACAAAGATATTTGGATAGTTATGTATGCTATTTTTATTATAACTAAGCTGTTCTTGCAGCCGATAGTTAAAAGTTCTTTTGTTCATTTGTTCAAGGAACAAAAGATTGAACTTCAGAATTGAAACATTGTATTTAAATGGATGTCTGTCTGTTATGTTTTTATACTTTCCAAACTGCTTTATGCCTAATCCTGAAAACGAGGCAACAGAGAGTTACAACGACGCTACCGCGTGGGACATAATATTTCATAAAATCGAAATTTGGCTATTACGGAACCTGCGAGTGCTGGAGGTCAGCGACTGGCGTAGGAGGGTGGAGGACCGAGTGGAGTGGAGGAGATTGATTGAGGCGGCTAAGGTTTACCTCAGACTGTAGCGTCAGAAAAGACGTAGAAGAAGAGGTCCACTAAACAAAGGAGAAAATCGATTGAAACGTCGTGGCACGTCCTTCGAATGACGTGTTGTATATCATTATTATATTGACCTCATATGTATCTGCTTATTAAACATCTACAAATGTAAAATCATTTTGTGTTTTATTCTCTTTGGGTAGCTTTCTATAGAATACTTACAAAAACTATTTATTTACGACGTATATTTATTTGAATGTTTTCAAAAACTAACCCTTCGATAGAAAAACTTGTTAAGAAAAATCGTGACAAAATGGCCGTATCAAATTTAAGGCATGCAGTATATTTTTACAATTTTCGGCGAAAATCGACATCAGAAAAGTTACACTAATCTCGCAAAACATGTTTCAGTTTCAATGTTCCATTTGTTAAAAAAAACGCTCTAACAAAAATATACTCACTTAACATGAATATAAATATAGCTGTTGGACGCAAAGTTTTTTCTTTACTAGTAAAAACTTTTTTACTTCACAATTTGTAGTCTCGATCAATACATCCTTTGGCATTTTTTTGTAACCCATTTCCGCTTTTAATGTGTTGCATATGCCTTCCTTATAAAAGTATTTCAACATAAGTTTTTCGATGAAAACTGCTTGTAACTCAGTTGGTCAACCTCTCTTTTTTCGAAAAGAGTGAGAATAGAAGGATTGGGCTAGGACAAGACTATTGGTTTGCTACGACGCTATTTTTGGATTTGAAGAGAGTGTAAGGGAATTTCCAGACATCACGAACACCCATACCATCGAACATATCATTAAACGATGTTCGATATGGGACTTGAACTCATGAGATCTTACACAGAAGCCAACGACAGTGACCATTACACCACAGATCCGATCAAATAAATGTATAAAACTATTTTTGAGAACGGTGTAATTGCCGATAACGTATTTTCACCGAAATTTATAAAATTGACAGAATTATTTTTCAGATATTTTCAATATGTCGATTCATATACAAAGAACATTGTATTTGTTTTAATTTTACTACTTTTTAACTCTCGCGGCTCGGAGACTAGAAAAAATACTTCTCTGCCGATGGGTGTCGTTTAGGGACCCCAGTGGTTTCCTCATTATTGGCCTTATTCTTATAAATTTCAAAAAATAAAATAGTCATAGGTCTTTAAAATATCTTTCTGCATCATTCCTCATATTTTTTTTATAAAAATCTGTGTTTTTTTAATAAATAATCATATTTTAAGTTGCGCGTAAAAAAGACGTCATCCCAGCACACATATGAAATTGCAACTGACGCGTTTAGCCAGCTATCTTACGAACTATCGCTTATCATGGGCGTTTATCCCCTTATCGCGTTATCGCGTATTTATATAAACTACAAAAGGTCCAAAAAACTATGATATGAGAATACCTTAATTATAAACATTGTATCACCCATATTAAAATAGATATTTAAGAAAATGTGAGTATTGGGGTCGCATTTCTTGAGCTTAGAACTAGAAAAGTTAATAAACAATTTCATGTATTTTTAAAGCCGAATATATAAAATTCGCAATATGCTACTCGGGATGAAAGTGATCTGGAAATTACAATAATTAATGTGTTTCTAAACACATTCTAATAATACAACAAATATGCGTCAATTATGATACAATGAAGCATTGAAATACAGTATGGAATCTGATATTGTTTTCATGTTTACAGTGTGTTTCACTAGGCTTTTATTACAGTGACGTCAGACAAGACAAACATTGCAATCTGGATTCAAAATTTCACATTAAATTACTGTTTGCTGTAGAAGTAATACAAAAACACAATAATTTGTATGTGCACCACCATCAAAGTGTGATTTGATTTTTTATAAGCAGTTATAGAAAAATATTTTTTTATAAAATAACAATTATTTAAATCGATACATTAATTTTCCAAAGAGAGTATGAATAGAAGGATAAGGATAAGACAGGAATAGTAGTTAGCTAATCGCTCTCGATACGTCCCATTCATAAGATAGACTGGGTGGGAGGGGGGTATTCAAGACAACAGACACATCCAAGCCTTCGAACAGAAATTCATAAATCGATTGAAAAATCAATTTATAAAGCTGTCCGTACTGGGATTCGAACCCGTGACCACTCGACTATACAAGCGGCTCTGCTCCCAACGTGGAGCATATGAACTCCTAATGGATTTTATCTTAACAGAAGTGTTTATACGAGAACTGCTTGTTATAAGGGATTCCAATCCGGATATTCGAATATTCGATATCCGGATATATTTGGCCCTTTTTCAACTATTCGATATTCGGATATTTTGAGAAATATCTGAATAGTATTCGTAATCATTTTTAACGAAATATATTACAAAATCTACAAAAGATCACATCACAATTTCTCCATATTCAAAGAATAATTATGAATAATACTTGAGTTTGACGAATCGGCTCGAATTCGGGGCAATAAAAAACCTTTAATGCCGTAATTTGATTCATTAAAGAAATACCGCTGGAGTAATCGGATGCAGCTGCAAATTTTAAATATTGTAATACAATGGAACGATATTGAAATATGCATTTATATGTTTTGTCTTTATCTAATACAGAAATGTGAAAATATTTAGTCTTTAATTATTACAAAATGTATATCGGTGAACAAAGAAACTTTGATCGCGCAACATCTCTTTTTGCGCGCGATTTATACGATTTTTTAGTAAAAACTCAAAAATTCGAGTTCTAACTCTACTTATACTATTCTTTCTAAAACAGCCGGTTATTCCTTGTTCATTAAAATATTTTTTTTAGCCTTTCAGCTGCCGTAAATAATTAATAGTAATTACCTAGCACACCGGCTATAATTTGCAACTATTAGTTTAATTATTTATGAACGAGATAACTCGTCTCTAGCGTGTTATGCACGAACAATTTTAAGATATCTCGTCTGTGGCAGCCGTCGAGTTAAATCATAGTTTTAAAAATATTTTGTATATGATTTGTATCAATTAAAAAAATAACAGAAAAGTTAGACGTGATTTTTAAAACTCTTCTAACAATAAAGCCAACGTCTACTGCTACTAAGCGAGT
Organism: Himalopsyche tibetana; assembly: GCA_030503985.1. Taxonomy (NCBI): domain Eukaryota; kingdom Metazoa; phylum Arthropoda; class Insecta; order Trichoptera; family Rhyacophilidae; genus Himalopsyche; species Himalopsyche tibetana. Next base: position 31,660,048 of record JAPJYX010000016.1, read on the forward strand.
ATTTTCAAAGACAGAAACAATTAAAACTAAGTTTAAAACAAATAATGTATGTATATACTAAAAACAATCCGGATATCTGAATACATCCTGACAGTTTCAGTTTTACTATTCGATATTCGAATAGTTGATAATGACGAATAGTTGGAATCCCTACTTGTTACTCAGTTACTCAACCTCTCTTCTTTCAAAGAGAGTAGGAATGGAAGAATAGGGCCAGGACAGGACTAGCGGTTAACTAATCGCTCTCGATACGCCCCGTTAATGGAGTGGATGGGGGAATTCAAGACATCACATACATCCATGCCTTCAAACAGAAATTCATAAATCGACTGAAAAAGCAATTTATAAAACTGTTTTTAGTTACTGCTTACTTTAATTTGAAAAAATATTTAAAAACATAAAAAACTCGCTTGCATTGAACGCTTGGAAAAAATATCACTAGCAACTAAAATTTTTGATACTGATGTGGCAAAAATTTAAGCCGAAACTTCTTTCCAATTATCGACCCTTTTATTTTTCAAATTAAGTATATATAATACATATATATTTTTTCATTATTTATTTTTCGATCACTCTTTGTAAATGATGAGTAGGGATTGCAATATCGATAGTACTGCAACTGGCACCCTGGTATTCATGGTGTGTTTTTAATATTGAAATGCCGGTTTTGAAAGACAACAAATACTTGTTTATCATTTTTTAAAATGAACTAAAATCAACTGGATATATTTTTTGACTTTATTTAAACTTTTTTTTTATACCAGGATTTTACATGATAAACCAAAATTAATATATTCCGGTATTGAAATTCCCAAATATAAGAAATGTGCTAAGGCTGAAGCATAAGGCTTAACCTTATGCTTCAGTTCTTTCTTTTTTTAAAAATAAATAATCAAGGAACTTATTAACAAGAAGTAATCATAAAAAGCTTCTGTTGAAATAACTTCCATTAGGATGTATTGTGTTACCTCTGAGAGTGGATATCATTAACAAAATTTAACGAAATTGTATACAAGCTCGTCAATCTAATATTATACAAAAAAAAATCAATCGCATTCATTGAGCAATGTAATAAAATATCACAAAAGAAAAATATCCTCAAACAACAACTCACCAAGCAAATTTCCTATCACGATCATACAATAAAAAATACACGTGAAAGGCTACGTGATTTCATTCCATTGTCATCTCGTTGACGAACATCATCGAAATAAATAATAAAAAACATATGGTCCTTTTGATCGAAAAAGATTAAATCCTGCTCCAAATAAAAGAGCAATTTATTGGGCGTTCATTTACTTGTATACATCGCTCCATTTAAATTGGTACCTTGCGTGATGTTGTGTAATAGATTTTCCCTCTTGGAGCATTTTCCAATTTATTTATGATTGAAAATTTGTCTTGCAACCTCGCCACAGTCGGGCGTGCCGCGGCTGCTAACGCGGAAAGCTCAATGACGTACATTAATAAAACATTTTTTCCATGAATGAGCCAAATGTGCTTGCATGCGACATATTTATTAATTTAAAAAAAATATTTCCCACATCGCGGGCCCACGGGGAATTCCGGAATTGATTTGTGGAAGTGATAAGCCGACGCAAAAATATGTAAATTTTAAGCCGAAACCAGTTTACTTTGGAAATATCGCAGCAAATTTAATAATTATTTATTGCGTTTTTGTCAAAATAAATTTTGATTTTATATTCAGGTCACTTACGGAAACGATTCATTTAAAATAAATTATTAACTTGAAAGCACAATGCTTGGTAAGTAAGTTGTTTTCGTGATTATATTTACAGCGGGAGGTAAACGTTTTCAAATATACGTATTACACATTTCTAGATATTTTTATTTTAGCTCAAAGTTGGAAGTTTTTGTTATAAGGGTCTTTTGAATCTAAGTTTGAGCAAGGAAGCGTAAAATTAAATTCAATATTTATAAGTGAATGTGGAATTAAAATTATTTTTGTATCATTCATTTAGTTACTTAAATGATTCTTTTAAAAATGATTTTATAAAACTCTAGAATGCTTTTACCTTATACATAATAAGTAGTTTTGCAAGCTTTGTATTCCAATAAAAATTTATAAGCAAGCATAATCAATTTTAAAACATCAACGAATGTTAAAGCTTCCTTAGATTATCATTACATATCGAACATGTTCACAATAAAAACTAATCATTTATCAAAAGGTTTAATTAATCTTTATAAGTAAATTCAAGATGATCCTAACAGAATACTTAAAATGATTATCACCTTAAGCAATTTTATAATATATTCACAATAACAACTGGAAGCGAATTTCCAAGAATACATTAGAGAAGCTCTGGAATCAACAATGCCGGTAGTGCTTATTTAAACATTTTTTTCCTCGTATTTTCTTAGAAATAGTAATACTACAACTACATATCTGAAGAATTTTATTAAGTTAATTATTGTATATTCTGCACACACGGGTACCATAATAATACCAAATCTGAGCGATAACTAGAATTTATGATAAAATGGACAAATTTTTATTTGTACATGTTTGAAACTATTTTTCCTACATATGCAAAATTGTGAGCAAAGCAATTCAAAATCAAATGATCTATCATAACCATAAATTAATTTATGAGATGATCAAGCACGGCTTTTTTCTAAATTTAATTTGTTTTAATGGCTATTATAATCCACCGTTGATTTTGGAATGAAAGATATAACCGTGTTGAGAATGCATGTCCAAGATCAAATTATTCTAATAAAGGCCATGAATATAAATGTCATACTCAATCATTTTACGTTGTTTGCTTATTTTCATGATTCAATTTCTTTGATTGCCCTCTTTACTGTTCTTTATCGAGTTTACTTAATACTTAGCTATCCAATATGATAAGTGGACTGATTTCTGTTGAAAGATCGAGAAATAGGGTGATTTTTGTATTTTAGTCATAAATTATGTATGACACTAGCTCGGCGATTTGTGACATAGCATGCAGGTTTGTGTATTCACCTGCAATTTTCTAACAAAATCACTGTAATTGATTACTAAGTAATATTATACACTCACCTACGACGTATCCCTGAAATACGATGTAAATTGAAAAGCTTTCGTAAATTATATTAATAAACTATTTGTCCGTAAAGGCAAAAGATATTATTTTGTATTGATCGGAGGTCACATTGTGTTTTCGTGGCGTTAGAAAAATAAAATTTGGTACTGCTGGTATCAAATCAATCATGACAATTTTTTTCAATGAAAGTAAAAATATCAATATTTACGTAACGGCCATTGCTATAAATATATTGACTTCTGGAATCAAATATTGTACTCACTCTACCTTAAATTCATATTGATATATTTTTTTAAATTCCCTAGGGTACTCAACGTTGCACCCACCACCACCCGCTACGGTTTCACACTCTTCTTATAGGGTGTTTTATGTAGCGTAACAACGTTAGTCGTGTTGATATTATTTGAAAACTCTAATAAGATAAAACTATTCTAATGTGTTATTTTCATTAAACTTTTTGATTATTTTTATATCACTTTCAAGACTTATGCGGCACATAATACGTATGATTTTTAGATAAAATCACAAAAACTTAAATCAATCAAATTTTGTGAGCGGTAATATGTTTTTTTGGTTTTATTTAAATTTATTTAACAAGCAGCTGAATTTTAAAACACTCCGTGTAAAAACTTCTTCTGCAACTGTTTTCTCATGAAAATATTTTTAATTAAATTTACTAAACTGTATTATTTTAAATACATTAAAAATATTATTAACGGGCAAAAAGCTACATTAATAACATTTGAACAGATTTTTTTACACAAATATATGTTTTGAAGTCTCTGCGATATCAATTATTTGTGGCTATTTAAATTATTACAATCATATTAAAATATATATATTATTAATTATTACAATCATATATTAATGCAAATTATTTATTTTCGATCTGACAAACAAATGCTATTTTTACCATCTGTTTTTTGTCTGATACGACGAGCATATCAAACTGGAACATGTATATCGGTCAGATCTCTTAAAGATTTGTTTCATCGTTAACTTTTTCTATTTGACCGAAACGGAAATTGTTCTTTTTTAAACAGTCGTAGTCTCGCAGTTTGTTTGTCCAAAAAAATGTTTTTTTGTATAAATGCAATCGATATCCGAAGCGAAAGGTGGATTGCAAAATTGTAACCACATCACCGTTGGTTTAATTTGATAATGGTCATTTGATCTTAATTTAAAAACAGTTTAATTTGATATTAATTATCAAATTCAGAATTTGGTTGAGTTTCAGTCAAGTTTTATTTAAAAAATATATTTTAATGAGTTTTAGTTTTAAGGATCCCACTAAATACACGGATCTATTCAAGCATTAACTTCATCCTGGATATCGGAATGATATTTTTTTATCCATTAACTAAGAAGCATGCTTATATTAAGACATAATTTCATGAATCAAAATTAAAAGGAAAAATAATTTACACATTGACGCCTATACAAGAAAAAAAACGATTCTTTCACGAAAATGATCTTATGAAATATTTTCTGTCTTAATGATTAAAAAATGTGAGTGATTTTTTTTGAAAATAATTCCATATACATTTACCCACTCACAAATATCAAATAGGTACTGTTTTTCAATCGGTCAATTTCTCCTATAATACGAAAATGTTTCAACATGGCTACGAAGTCGTTTTTAAACATGTCTGCTCTCAATGTTAAGCACATGAAACTAACTAATCGAAAGATAAGTTTTACTATGAGAATTGCATGTTTCTCAAATGTGTCTTACCTTTCGATTTAAACAGATATTCATAAATCGATTGCAAAATCAATAAAAGAAACTGTCTATGCTAGGATTCGATCCGCATAAAAACACGGATCACTATAGCTTAGCAAACATATTTCACATTTTTTTTGTTTAAATATCTGTCTATGATGATACATATATATGAAAAAAGAAACAATAATAAATTTCATCGCAATAATATCTACCTTGTTCATTTTTAGGACACTGATTGAGTTTTGTCATACATTATTGTTTCGATGTTGTTACCAGAACAACGGTGTCAGAAACATAAAAAGGTTTCCCAGCACAGCAGTAAATATATGAAACACTAAGTATTGGGTCAAACTTTGTCAGTTGTAAAGCTTTTTAATGGTTCATTGGAAATCGTTTATTTGTGCTTAAAGGCTTTTCAGTTGTTAGGCAAGTCGTAACATTTACAAACTTTCGAATAAAGGTTATTTTAAATATTAGTGTATCCTTTGTATTAATTTATTTAAGACGCAAAATAAAGAAAAATGGTTAACTATTTTTTTTACTTTATTTCTCTTTTTCATATTTTAATAGATACTTAAACTTTTATTTCGGTTAATTATATTTATGTCATTTAATTACTTTATATCGATGCTTCTGTGTATTAATAGAAAAGAAAGAAACTTAATACATTTGTGTACAAATCTATAAATCGATTTCAAAATAATTTGTAAAATTATATCTGGCAGTATACATAGTTTACTACATCGTCAGAACTTACAAAACTAGTCCTAAAGATGTAGCAAAACCGAAATAACTATCCACTGTATACCAAAACTCTTGTTTTCTGCTTTGATATTATTTACATTGTAATATAGAATTCTAACCTTAAAACGTAAATTCAATTAATCACTAGTATCTTTTTCTATCGTTTATTAACCCTCCTTTAGCTTAAAACAAAATTCTCTTAATATTAACTGTTTTGAGTTTCAGATTTTATAGACTGTTTTATTACTTAGAATGCATCTTAAAATAACGATTCAAGTTGTCAAAATAGTTTTATATAATTTGTTTACATTAATTTTATATCAGTATTTTTTAAAATTTATCGTGTGTTCAATAATTACAATTTTCGGTGAGACGTAGAGCTTAGACTAGGGCCTCTACAAAAACCGACTTTTGAAAAAACCGGTTGTCGAATGTCAATATTGCTCGAAAACCGGTTTTATCCGGTTTACGAAGTTTTAAAAAAAATGAAAAATTCAACTAAAATAGCGAGAAAAAGTTCATTTTTTTAATGTTGTTTATTTATACATAATAATGCTCAACAAGAAATTATTTGGTGCTACTCTTCAGAAAATATGATTTAACAAAACACAAAACGTCCACTGATCGTTTTGTAACAAAATTTCCTGATATCGAAAATACCCTTTCGCTGAATAATGATGTGGAGCATATGGTCTTCAAGCCATCAAATAAAAAAATCTTTTTGTTTAAAGACTCGGTTTGGGAAAATTCAGCACAACCGGTTACGAAGTTAAAAACCGGTTTTCGAATGTCACAATTTTTTTCAAAACGGTTTTTAAAACCAGTTTTTGAAAACCGACAAGCCCTTGTTTAGACTAATATTTTTAAAAGGTGATCAGGTAAACTAATATAACTGAATTTTACTATAATTTGAAATACCTCCATTTAAACGATAAACAGCTTTCCGACAATAATTTTTATTAACATCAAATATGGCTCAATAATATTATTTACTCAAAGAAATCTTTTTGTCACGATATCTGTTTTTATTATGAAGATGGCAAGGTACAGTACATTATAAAGTTGGCGTTGGTTTACCTTTGTCATCAATTATCATAACAAAAATGGCAACACCTCTGACAGGAGGTTGTCAGAACACGGTATTAATCACCGCATATCCGCCTATCTACAAGCCTTCATTAATAACATGAAAATAGCGACACGAACAACAAACAACACGTGATGACACATCGACTACCTTAAAGACGTCGCGACGCCGCAACAAGGGTTTTCAATGTAATGCGTCGATGCGGTTAAAAAAGAGCTTTCAATGCTTTTATCCATTTTTCTTAAAAGATTTAATACTTTACGCGTATTAACGCGTTGATTTGCAAGTTTTTATCATTTAATGCAAATTCATTACTATTACATATAAAACCGATTTTGCTTATCGTGAGCATTATCAACTGATGAAAATATAAACCAATAAAACTTAAATAAGGTTAGTGAAATAAATATTTTAAAAAAAATGTTTATAAATAATAATACAAATTGTAAATGAATAACACTGAATTTTATAAAATTTATGTGCTTAAAACCTCTTACAAAAATACTCTGAATTTGCAGTAAAAAAACCTGATTAAAATCAATTAAGTATTACAGATACCCATAATTTGAAAATATTAAAAATACATGTGTTTTATTTGTTTTGTAATTTAAAATAATAGTTGTAAATTTGAGTCTTCTTTAATTTATAGCCATAAAAAATGATCGAAAACTTCACTTACTAAAATATATCCAATTTTCTTAGATTATCAGCATTTGTGGTCTAGCTTTGTGGTCTGGGTCCCGGCAAAGCTTATGCTAAATTTTGACACCGAACTTCAATTTCAAATAAAGATCTTAGACAAAGTTGTTTGTTATTTTTTTTTCTCGTAAAGTTTATTAATCTTCTATGCTTCTTAAATCAAAGTATGTGTTTCATTGGAAACCATTGATTTGTAATAGTATTTTTTATTATTCTTTACTAAAAATAACGAGTGTTTTTTTATTTATTTCAAATAATTTATTGATTGAATCAATTTAGTTTTTAATTATATTTTCTTGTTAAATATACTCTAAATAGATAAATTTTCAATAAGTTTGTACATAAATATAGACAAACATTAAGATAAACGAATTTTAAACAGCGTGCATCAATACACTGAAGAAAAATAAATAGCTTAGTGGAATTATTTATATCCGTAAGCTTTTCCCTTTGCGCACGAACAGTCGTCATATTAAAGGAGAATAAAATCTCCCAAGCATGCAGCGGAAAATTACAATGTCTCCTAAGACAAGCTTTCAAACGATTCTGCTACACCAAATGTCTTCGCAAAGCTACTATTGCAACATTACTATTGTAGCAAGAATCAAACGAAAACAAAGCGACAAGACTTTTAACAAATATATCCTCAGAATAGTGATATTTTTAAACAAAAATAATGGTTTTTATCAATAAAGTAGTTTTTTTTTTTGACTTTTCATAAAACAGTTTAGCATCGACCATATTTATATAGCGATTTAACAACTTTTCTTTATGAACTGTAAAAAACGATTAACTGATTCTTAATTGGCCGCTCAACTTTTCACTTCGGATAAGGTATGTAAAAAAGGTAGTAAAATGAATTTTTAAGTAAATAGGTTATAGTTTCTACTTTGTTTCAATTTCAGAATTATTTATGATACGTGGAAAGGATTAAAATGGTACATATAACACCAAATAAAATAATGGTCTATGAATGTATCAAAGGATTCAAAAAATTGCAAACGAATCTGGCTGCGACGAAAGTTGAATTTGAAATAACATTAACTGTCTGACTATGAGACTCACAAAAATGATGTGCTTATTTAAGTAATAAACTAAAAAAATGCATGATAATTTAAAATAGACCTACTTGAATCGAATTAAAAAAAGGCAAATAGAGATATTTTCTAACACAGCTCCACAAATTATTATTCGAAAATTCAGATACACGGTAATGTTTGAATAGGCATTATTATTGTGTTTACAAGTGTTTGCGTGAGAGTTAATTTACGTAAGGGTCAAATATGAACCGGTATTGAATCACAAATTCGTAAACTTAAGAAGGGTCACATTAATTCAGTAAACTGAAACGATCCTAGTGAATACAACTAGTTTAAGTGCTAATTCAAACCGAACAAATGAGTACACGTATTGCTTGTCTTTAGTTGTGTACTGATTTATGGAGTTGGGGTAGTTTTAGTGAGGTAAACTATAAACTGCGTCCTACAATACGAATTAAATAGGCACTAGAATAGTTTCATCAATTATGTAGGAAACTATTTGCTGAACTCTCACTTAAATATGCTTCTTAATGAACAAACCACAATAATTTACACATGTATCAATTGCTCTTATTCAAAAAACAAATTATATTTCACTTATATAAAGCACTTTTTAAATACTCATAAATTCTAGCTGATATACACATAACGTTATCGGTATCAATTAAAATTTAATCTGTGAACTATAATACCCGGCGAGTTGATTTTGGGTAAACGGATTCTCAACATGATTTGAGATGAATATTCCCATCTTATCATCAGTCAGTCTTATAGAGAAAGTTGTGTTAAACGAATACATAGTATTCCGTTTGATAACATTTATACGAAGACTTTAAAAGTTTTTAACCGTTTCAATAAAGATTTTTTAATAAATAATTAAATTAAGCCAAATTAAAAAAATATTTGTCACTACCAACAATATACCGATTTTGCGTCAATTTTTTTTCTAATACCGCATGAATTTATCTTTTATATTTCAATAATTCGTGTTGAAGATTTTATGGATAGTTGTAGTAAGAGTTTATAACTTATCTTAACAGTCAAAAGGTTTCGTATTCAATGCTTGGTAAGGTCAATTTCAAACATTTATTATTTTCAACTGTGAGATCGTTTGGGTAGATTCTTTCTCATCGAGTTGATTCCGAGTGACTTTATTCTTATATGTCAAATATTTAAGTTATCATAAAAACGTACTGTCAGTTTTGAATAATTCTAGAACAATAAGAACACTTATAAATAATAATGAAAAACTTTCATGGTTCATTTAACTTACAGAGACGTAGAAGCATTGCTTTTTGAAATCAGAATTGAAAAGACATTAATAATGTGATACAATATATAATGTAAAAAATGTTAACGTATTTTATTCTACATTTTTTATAATATGAGTTGATAGCTATTTTGGCGTGTGCCATCGTCAAAACTATCCACGCCGAAAAAGCTATAAACTTATCTTATAAAAAAATGTATAATTAAAAACGTTGATATTTTTTACCTTATTACAATGGAATTCTACCAAGTAAATGCCAATTCAATAAAAAATGTGATATAACCTATCAAATCAGTTAGATAAAAAAGAATTAGTTTTATCGAAAAACCTACTTTTTTTATAAAAGCAAATAATGTAAAAAATATATCTAAGAATCCATAAGATATCCAGTACAATACAAGAAAGTTTATTTTATTATTCTAGACGTATATTTTGTGAAAAAAAAGAGTATTTTACGTATGCGTAAAAGTTTTATTGAAGTGTGGAAAATTTTATTCAAAATTGATTCAAAAATCCAACCGTAAATTTTACATAAGCCCAAGACTACTCGTTTTCCATATCCGCTATCAACTTTTGAAAACATTCATTCAGCAAAATAATTTAACGTTTGAAATTGCCCTCTCTTGACTGAGTGGGGTCGCGAAGTCACCTTTGATAAGAACTGCTCTAAAACTTTGACATTTAAGTTATAGTGGGGATCGTCATTCATGACGTAAACATGCACTTTCAGCCATGCGTGAAATTGAATTTTACCGACATACTAATGCGGCTCATGCATGACTCAATTGGAAAATCAATATTGGCCTGTGTTTTACAAGTAAGTCTAAATATTCTATTAGGTAACGTAATACATCATTCAATGACTTACTATTCAGACCGCTTAAATATAATCCTGCCTTAATCTCATCGTGAACTGCTACGGCTTCATAACTGTTATTTTAAGCCAACACAAGCTTATTTCTAAAAATTGAGCACTTAATGAAATATATTAAGACAACGTTTATCACAAAATTGTATTACTAAATTCTGAAAACAATTGGAAACGAAAAAAATAAAGTTTCTTTTCCCATTTAATACAAATACAAAGTCATAGTATACATATTTTAAGCTACATTAAACTTCATTTGCGTCGATTGGTGATCAATCAGTAATGATTACATGTGCTAAAAATTATTTTGGCTTTTCAAATACTTTATTCTGCTATTATTTTCGATGATTTTTTTCCAGCATATCCGCTCTCAATGTGGAGCATAAAAAATGGAGTTTATCTCAACAGAAGAGTTCTAACAAGAACTGCTTGTTAATTTGTAGATGTTTGCTTTTAGATAGTAGGGGTAGGTATTAGGTTAAGACAGGTCTAGTGGTTAGCTAATAGCTCTAGCTACTCTCCGTTTTTATGCTCAAAATAATTTATTTTTATTTTGCAATACTTTATCCATCCCTTAAGGTAATATGGTCATATATTAAATATATATTTCGATCACAACAGCTGTTCTCAATTATTATTGCAATCATTCAAACTGAAATATTCTACCGTAAAAATATTAAAATATTATTGTTTAAAACTATTAGTTTTCTATCACGGTATAAATTCGTTGAGTTTTTGTGATATTAACATTTAGAGCACATAGTTTGATATCTGATCTTAATATATGTACATAACTGTAAAAACCTCTTATTATGCTATGTAACGTTTTCGGAAAATTGGTTGTTGAAAGTAAAAAGCAAATTATCATTCACAAAACTTTGAAAGTGATTGATTCAAAATATATAATAATTATGTAATAATAACCTTTTTTTTATTCTTTAATGCACATTGTTGTGTCTGAATTTGGAATGCGTTTTGTAATCGATGGCATAAGAAGATGACTTTTTGGTATGCTATTTTGTTATTATTAGTATATACAAATAAGGGTGCGTTTTATACGATATGTGCTGTTGTTGCCACTCAACAAACTGTATATTGCGTGTACTATTTTAAAATTTTCCAAAAGCTTAAATCTTTACTTGGATTAATTATAATAAGCATATTGCTGTTGATTCCACAAAAAACATATCAATATTGCATTAACCAGGATCAAAGAAAAATGTTGAAGACAGTTCAATTTTGAATATAACATTTTCATGGCGATGCTGATGCAAAATATTGTATTTTTTGTGCTCGCTTTGTTATATATTTCGTTTATATAACTTTTATCGTAAATAAGTATAAATATAGCTGTCTGATTGTATCATCAATTTATGAATAATGTTTTGGCCAGCATCTTTAGTTTCCACCGAAAAACACATATGGATTGTACCTGACAATACTCCAGGAGGCTGGAAGTTATTTATAATATTTGTAAAGTACACGCTTGCTTAAAATGAATATTTATTGTATATATTTAATCGTGTAATATGAAGTATGAAGAGTCACCTTTAATAAAATCTGATTTAAATTTTGAATGAATTCAATCAGCCATCGCTCAGTTTGTGCAAAATAATACTGAATTATTGAACCCCTATTTGTTGGAGCGTGATTTTGTTTGTGGCATTCTTCATCGGTTTTTTAAATTTTTCATCTTTTGTGCATTTTTGCATTATCAATCACGCTCGAGCTACCCACTTAAGCGATTTTTTTATACAACATCCATTTTCATTAACAAGCAATCTCTCGGGGGATTTCCGCAAAATGCCGTTGCTCCGCTGGCGGAATGAAAATAACAACGTTTTTTTATCGACATTATTATGCCATATACGGATTACCTGGCGCAAATGAAACGTTAATCTAAGCTTTCAACAGAAACTTTGTCATTCGGCAAAAGGCGAGGTTTACCTTTGGGTAACATTCACGATGTGAATAATTTTTCGCTTACAAAGTAAAATGTTCCGCAAGTGAAATATGATTTCACGAATTTTATTTTCAAACATTTTGTAAAACAACAACCCTAATCAAATTGGATTATTTAAATCACACACAAACTCGTTACTTTAATGTTTAGCATCCTTTTGATATTTCTTGTAACTGAATTTGAAATTTTATTATACTTTTCACGGCGTAACTATGGTTTATTATAACCAAAAACGAATGGCTACGCGGCTACAAATACTCATAAAGACAAATATATTTTTTCCACGTGTATTAATAATAATAAAATCACAGTTTTTACACACCTACTCTTATTTTTAAAAATATATAATAAAAAATTTCACCTCATAATACAGCTAATGTTAAATATTTACATTTAAAATATGTGAATTCCGATTATCGATTTAAATGTATTATTTTGATCAATCGATTGAAACACAGAGAAGAATTGTATCTATCAAAAGCTTTTAAGTCATCCAGAGTTAACAATCTTTACTTTTTTTTGCATTTGATAGATATTGTAAATCAACATTATCCATCATCAACCCACGGCAGAATAAAAGCTTCCTCAAGCTTTTTAATTAATAAACTTGTTTCACTAGCTTAAATTTGAATAATTGATAATTAATTCAATAAATAGTATGTTAAAAACAATCTAAAAATCATTGCCATAAACAAATTTCTTCATCTACATTTTTTATAATTATGAGCTTTTTTGTGAATTCACTCGGATGATCGAATGATATGAAATAGGCAAATCGGAAAAAAAATACTGTGAAACATTTAAATAATACATTTTATATGCTTGGTAAATAATAAAAGTGTTATTTCTTCAGAAGAGTTATGGAACTTTGTCTGAAAATAATATGTCATTTAGAGTAATTTCATTTTTTTTTGTATACGACTATTGTGATGGCGTAATTTAAACTAGAAACAATCATCATGACATGAAATTGTCTCAGAAGAAATACGGTTATCCCGCATTCTAAGACAGTGGAATGGTCCATACAATCTTCGCTTACTCCATTCAACGTGACCATGTGGGCAATTTCCTATCCCGCAGAGAACCTGCGCTCCGTTATTAGATACACATATTTTTTTCGCGGCAGTAACACTTACGCGATAATTGGAACTTTACCAGCAATAAGAGCACTAAGAGAAACAATTCCGCAAAAGCTTTAATTTCTAATCACGTACAAGCAGTACCGCGTCTCCCGTGTAGCGTTACAAGCAGCCGGAACACAGTGCTACACGAAATGACTGACTATTATTATAGCGATAGATAAAATATAATATATAATATTTAGGCCCAATGCCAAAAGATTGTTTACGCTGTCTTAACAGTAATAATTACAGACACGTACAAGGTTTATTCATATAAAATATGTAGTAAATAATCTGTAGATTTTCAATAAATGGATTCACAGTAAACACAATTTAATACTTTTTTTCGTAACGTAATGTTATGTTCCCACATCAATATAAAGTGTAAAATTAAGTGATTAATGCAACTTTAATATCATTTTCATGTGTGAATCATATTTTCTCATTTAATCGAGCTGAATGGACATAAATTTCAAAATCGGAAATACCTATAAGGATTTCTTAAAAAACCATGTCCGCTCCCAATGTGGAGCATATGGATTCCTAATGGATTGTATGTCAACAGAAGTATTTCTACGAGAACTGCATGTTACTCAGTTGCTCAACCTCTCTTTTTCCAGAGAGAGTAGGAATATAAGGATAGGGCTAGACAGGACTAGTGGTTAGCTAATCGCTCTCGATATAGGCCCCGTTCATAGGATAGGATAGGTGGGACGGGAGAATTCAAGACATCACATACATCTAGGGCTTCCGAACCGGTTAACCAGTTTTTCGGGTGTTTTAAAAAAAAACCGAAACCCGGTTTATTTTGGGCGGTTAACCGGGTTAATTAAAAAATCTTTTTCTGGTTTGAATACCACGAGCTTTAATTAAACTATTCATATGTAGGATATAAATATTTAAACATGTTGTATATAATAATAGTATTATAAATAGTACAAAATAATAAAGTATTGTACTGTTCAATTGTCTAATTTCTGTGCCATACCAATAATAAGTATGTAGTCGAAATCATAGACAACTATACTGCTTTCAATCAAATATCTGTAATACGAAAGGATCTTCATAATATCAATGATAATAAAACAAGTGAACCTTATTGAACCAAAAATACATATAAATACGTTCATCATTATATCTTTTAAATGAAAAAAATATCCAAACCGAAAACTTGTACTGATACAAAGCAATTTAAATATTAGTAAACACAAATTAATAATCTACATTTTTTCACGTATTCTTTTGATTTTTATTAGTCGGATTATTTATAATTATTAACAATATAATATTGGATATAGAACTTAAATATTGTATAATATATACGATTGCTATTATTCCGAGAACAAACAGTACCTGAACTTAAAGATATGACAATTTGTATTCACTTTTTTTGTAGCATCCATACATAAAAAAGTTAAAGTGACCAAACCCATGTTTTATTACTTCCTTCAAGTTATAAAACAAGAGAATTTTAAAATGTTTTTATTTTTATTTTCAAACAATCGGTGCCAAAAATCATCGGCTACTTTTAAGGGTCCATGTCTTTCCAATATGCACATGTGGCAAACAAAAGAAAAAATAAAGACGCGCAAGTAAGTATTCGAAGTATTATACAATTGAACACTAGATGCAACATGTATTACATTTCTTTTAAGCAATTATTTAAAAATGTAACAATGTTATCCATACAATCGTTAGGGCACGAATTCATGTTTGCCCATAGTGAAAATTGACAAAATTACTAATATTTATTATAGGATATATATATATTATACTAAAAATAATTGCGCTTGAAGATTGGATGGTTTTCACTGGTACAAAGTGAACTTGATTTTTGATTTCGTTGAAAATATCACAAAATACATATCTTAAATATGCTATCACAACCATCTGTGCGTATTATATTTTATTTTAGTTAAAAAATAAAATATTTTAGCCAAACTAAGTTCTATGGAGAGCTACACTACATATAAGTGAAAATGATCTAAACAAAACTTCATTTAATTCTAAACCTGTATAATAAGATATATTTATATATAATATGTACTACATGGTTATTCAATAAAAAATGTTTTTTATTTTAGTTATATTTCACTCAATCACTCATGACAAGTATTCTCAACTGATTTCTAAAATGATAAATGTGAAATAAGTATAAAGAAGTGTTTTATTATTTAAAAATACCATTTATAAGCTAATGGATTAAATAGCTAAAGACCAGAAAAATCATTATTTGATGACACTTAAATGACAAGATATTTTAAAAATAAATATTTTTTTTAAATAAAAAATATATTTTTTAACCATGCCCACTTCTAATGTGGAGCATATGGACTCCTGGTGGAGTTTATTTCAAGTGCTTTCACGATAACTGCTCAACATTTCTTTTTTCCAAAGGGTAGAGCTAGAACAGGACAAGTGATAAGCGCTCTCGTTACGCTCCGTGCTCAGGATAGAACGGGTCGGAGGGGGGAATTCAAGACATCACAAACATCCATGCCTCTAAACAGAAATTCATAAACCGATTTATAAATTTTTGAAAATATATATAAAACTGTCTGAACCGGGATTCGAAACCGCGACCTTCTTAAACGAAAACAGCGATATATTTTATCTACTTTCTAATTGTATGCATTTATTGACTGTTTTTAAGTAATCAAAATACTTTTTTTTGAAACATGGGTTAGTGTGGTACTAAAATTGGTTTTTTGAAAATAAATCCGGCTTAAACCGGTTACCCGGTTTATTTATTTGAAAAAAACCGAAAACCGGTTAGCTTAAATGTCCGGTTAATTGGAAGCCCTATCCATGCCTTCGGACAGAAATTCATAAATCGATAGAAAAATCAAGTTATAAAACTGTCCGTACTGGGATTCGAGCCCGTGACCTCCGTAGCCGAAGCCAACGACGTTGACCACTCGACCACACAATCTATGTTATCAAAAAATAATAATCCCAGTTCGTTATTATCTTTGACGTGCTTAATCAATTCATCTAATGCTGAGTCTGAATAACTGATGTCAAAGGGTTCAGAAATTTTATAATCAATGTTCTCTTGACTAGTCAAAAAAATTGTTTCGTCATTACTAATATTTTTTTTCTGTATTTAATGATGATGTTTACTCTATTGCGTGAAAAAAGGTTTACTTATTGGCCATCAAAACCACAATTATGGGCCAGGTGGCCAACATTTATATAGGATTGTCGGAAAAATCTGATAAATACACTGATTATTAATATTTTCAAAATACTATTTTCGAAATAAAATTGACTATTTTACTTATAAGTCAAATATTGTATTATTGGCCAGCCAGGCCAATAATAGAAATTCTTCAAAAAATTGGAATTAGTTATTGGCCACCACTATTATAACTTTTTAGAAAAATATATCCAATTCAATCAGTGAATGATTTATAAATACACTAAAGACAAACTACTAAAATCAATTTTCAATTCATTCAATGAACATATAAATGTGTTACGTACCTCTACAAGGAAGTCAATCCGTTGTGATTTTTACGACAAATCTCACTTGTTTCACGGCAACGCTCCAACAGTAAGTTTAAAATCAGATTTTAGGTTATTTGTCACTGCTTTAAATGACACTTATCTGGTATACCAACGGAGTAATACTTAATGAAATTCATTATTAAGTCAACGAGTGGTAATGTTAGTTTAATATCTTATAAAACTAGATTTTATCTGCAGGTGGCCAATAATTGAAGATGGCCAATAATAGTAGGTTTTACCCTAGGTGAAAATAATAAATTTGTCTCAAGAACCTGTAATACAAATTTTATACGGTCATACGAAATAATAATTATAACACTACTTAAATAATGACTTAATCGTGTAATCTGTAATGTGAATAAGTCTAGTATTACTAACATCGCAAGTAAATAATTAAACAAAAACAGTCTCCATCTTTCCATCATCACCAAATATCAAAAACAATATTTACTCGAGTGCATCAGTTAAGGAAATTTTATTTGCCCATATCTTAATATAAAAAGTAGATAAAATCACTTACTAGCTCCATAAATCCGAAAATAGAATAACTGACCACACTAAATTTACAAAATAGCATGAATGGTCTTTTATAACATGGGGAAAAATCGATAGTCCAAACATCGCAGGTATTTGATACCTACTTAAGGACAAGACAGGCCTTGGGCTTTATGTTCGTGTCGATAGATCACCTTTGCGCATATACTTTCCCAAGGGTGGTCGAAAACATTGCATTTGAATATCATACACAAAGCGTTTGTAAATTATCATTATTTCATGGCGTTATTATAATAATCAAACCATTTTTATAATTCCACAATTTTATCAAAGACTTACGACTTCATTTTAAAAATATGAGTAATTGTATAAAATTAAAAATAGGACAACATTTTTAAACGATTAATTTATACATGTATTTTTTAATCCATGTCTGCTCCCAATGCTTCACCATTTTGCCCCATAATGCAGGAATCTCAACAGATATTTTTTTCAAAGAGAGTGGGGATATAATGAATAGAGCTAAAACATGGCTAATGGTTTGTTAACACTCTTTTCCTACATGTCCCGTTATTTTAGTACTGAAATAGTGTGTGTGAGAGAGAGAGAGAGAGTTTATAGACATCACAAACATCCATGTCATCGAACAGAATTCGATAAATCGATTGAAAAAATGCTGTTCGTAACCCGCGAGATTTGTCATGGAAGCCAACGACATTGAGCTATAAATATTGCAGAGATAGATGAAATATAATTCACTATATATTTAAAAACGATTAATGGAATAATAGTTGATTACTATTTATATGTCACGCCATTGGCAAAAAATCATGTGTAGGTATCGTAAAGTTATAAGAATAAACATGTGACATTCATTGATTACATTATTTTCGGTCATTTTTCTGTGATAGTTTCAAGGTTGGTTAATGCAACAAAATCGAAACGCGCATAGGTATGCATATTGTCAAAAATGTATCCCTTTTTAACACTTCTACTGCAGTTTTCATCTGTCAGGTGAATCTCTCCCTACGTTGTTATTTCTAAAATCATTCTGTAAGCATCGGCAAAAAATCATAAACATACTTTAGTTTCACTAATTTGAAAAATAATATCATTATATTAAGTTGCTGCTGAGAAATAATCATCATCGATCTTTTATTCATTGAATTACAATATCTCAGTTTTTAAATTATAATTATCAAAAACAAAACAAGTGGGATGTGAGTAAAAATTAAATAAAACGTTTTCATTCTTTTATCTAAGTATATGTGTGATCGCACAAAATATCAATAGTCGCTGACACCTGTCCATGCCATGCTACGTCGTAGAGGACAATTTTCCGCAAAGCCCGCGGCCGTAGCGCGATGATAATGCTCGGGCTAACTACCCACGATAGGCCCCTGTGTTATGCGCCGGAAGGGCGCCGAGGCCTTTATCTGGGCGGGGGGTCACCTGTAGCCATTATTTATGTCACACCTGACCAGGCAAAGCGGTCAGGTGGTATTTGCGGGTCATTAAAACGGAGAGATAGCTGCAAAATAGATATTAATTCAAGGCCCGTATATTTCCATCTATTAATAAATTGGGTCCGCGTACGTATTATTACTGCAAAGTCGATTTTATTTGGAAGTTTTTCTGCTTCAAATTTATCTGAATCGGGGTTTACATAAAGGTATCATTAAAATTATAATCTTTACATTATGGACATGGGGTATAATAAACTTGATGTATGTTGTTAACCCTTAATTAAAGTATTTGTTTTTTAATCATTATTGGTTATTTTTTTACAATTGGGTTTTTCTTAGTTTAATTCAATTCTAGTTTTAACTAGTTTTAGTAGTTTTTCTAGTTAAAACGTAAACTTAATAAGTCACAAAAAATATCTTCAATTACCTAAAATGTATTTGGGAAACTTGATGTTAAGCGTTCACTTTACTCTTTAACTTGAAAGAGAAAATACAATTAAAAATTGAACGCTGAACAATTTTTACACTTATCACGTTTTTAAAACATATTATAAAAATAACTCATACACCATATCTTGGCTATCAGATAAAAAAAAATTGGCTCATTAAATTAATTGTTATGAGATGAATGCTTTTATAATGGCTAAAAAATTGCACAACAAAAGTTTCTATTCAGACTGGTATCTAGTAAAACAATAAATTATTTTAATTAAAACCATTACTGTAACTAAAGACACTTTATTATTTGGCCGTTTAGCAGTCACCGACCCAAAGCGCTGAACAATAATATGGTTGATTCTCAAAACGGCGTTTGACCTTAGATTATGTCCTCAAGAGGTTTCGCCGTGACTGTTCTTTACACATGCTCATCATCAATTCTAAACGAAAGCAAAATGTAAAAAAGTCTGTAACAACAAACACAGAACGGCGAGAAATATTTATGCATCACTATTCACTGCAAACCATCTCGAGGGAGTAATTCTATCTTTGCCGCGTTTAAAAATATTGTCAGGCTTTCAAACCGGTCGTTTTTTTATAAAAAAAAACTTGCAGTTTATTTAGTTTCAGTGTCTAGGGATTTAAGTGCAGTTATTTGTTTACAAGAAACTTTTATAAATCAAACTGTATATTGAGTAACACATGAGAAGACAAACAAAATAAATCCTTGCTTATATCGACCGAATTGATATTTATTTCAACAAGTATTTTATATCACAAACTTAACTAGATTTGTATAAAAAAAATAATAACGCTGCCTACTTTATATGCAATCTTCTTAGAGTATTTATCAAAAAAAATCTTTCAACCCGATGATTCAAACTCTTGTCTGCTAAATTGGAAAGGAAAGAAAAATCAGGTACACAATCGGTTTTCAAATTATAGTAAATTATTTATAATAGCAATGGCCATATAACGACAAGTCAATAATTTTATATTTTGAGTTTCCCATTATATTCGAATATCTCTTTTTTATAACTCTGAAGTAGTACAGCTTAAAAAAATAGTTTTTTCTTGGTAGGAAGATGTTTGCATAATAGAAATAAAGAAATATAAACAATCTCTCAGTTCCAATTAAATACAAGTTTAAATATTGTATCATGGTTCTGTCAACGTTGCAAAAAATTATAATAAAATTGAGATAAACGATTAAATGGTTGACTTGAAAGAAGAGACAAATAATATTTATAGCTCGTCTTAGAAGTCATCAAAACTTTCGGCAGTCATATCTCAAAACTATCAATTTCTAGTTGTAGTACTATGGAATTTAGTCATCAATATATTCCAAACAAAATAGACTCATTCTTTACCTAGTTCCTTAAACTTATATAGGTCGTACAGTTCATTTGTCAGAATATTTTTAGAAATCAAAATTGTTTACGAGTAACATTTTGCGTTCTATCGGGTCAAGTAATCAAATAGTTAAAAAAGACGCCATAAAATTTTAATGCCGATAAACTTCTCAAGATTAATAAACATGTAATTTTTGTCTAGGTCATTTTACACGTTCTTGTGTTTTAATTCTGAACCTTTTGTAAGTATTTAATCTGTAAAGAACTTTTTTATAAAATGTATAAATTTTGGACAAATATGTATACAATTTTATTTATGATGATAATTTGTTCTTATCACCTCAAAAAAGGTTACTTGTGGCTGTCTCAATAATGAATTGGGTAGAAAGATAGATCAAATGCGGGTGATAGGTATTTTTCAGAAAATAATTATTAAGTTACGGTGACATAATATTCGGAAAATATTCAGAAGTTAATGTACATACATATAATAAGATTCAAAAGTTACTTACGAAAGAATGATTATGATTTATTATAACATAAAAATAACGTCAAGTATTTCATTAATTATGCATGAGGCGAAATCAATTATGTAACTTTATCTTGAAGTTCAAATCGTTAAATTTTCTAGCTCGAAATAGGAAAGAGTAATAATATTTCTACATACCTTCGAAACTTAAAAAGTCGAATCGTGTGTTAAATAATATAATGAAACTTCCGCTGACTTTCAAGGCTGAATAGCAAAATAAATTGTTTAATTTAGCATTTGGGTATTTTTTTTAAAACTCGGCACGCAACTATGTTAGGAAATATTTATTTTGCTTAGGAGAGTAATTCTGCTTGTGAAGTATTTTAACGATTTGAAATATTTACAAGCGAAAAATACTACATAAGAAGCTTAAAAAGTTTTACTTTAATCCGCGTGTAAGTAGCATGTATGAAAAAACTCCAGATTCTTAAATACTTACTGGAAAAGGTTTTTAAATTTTTTTAGTGTTGCTTCAAACGTTTAACGGTACAGAGCCGAACTGTATCGAAACTATTATTTAAAAAATAATAATATATAAAAAAAAACTTTTTTGTAATAATTTTACATAACATATCAGGGCTGGTTTTGCGTATTTGTGATAAGCGAAACAGGTTCTGATCTTTAAAAAATGTTTAATTAGTACATAAAGTGTTTTTTTTTTATAACAATGCTGTTCCACAACATTGACAGTGATGAACAATAATATATCTTATTTTTAAGCAAGTACAATCATTAATTACTTTTCAAACTATTTTGATAGAAAACATATGCGTATATTTTTAAATGATAGAATAAGATTTGCAAATGTTATGAAGTGTATAAAAATTCAACAAAATACTGTGTTTGGCGATATAACAGAATACATAAAACAGAGGATAGGATAGAAGTTATATACAGCAGTTTGCTACTAATAATGTACCATAAAAATACGAAATAGCTGAGCAAAATGTAAGTTAAAACATAGTTCTGACGATGGAGAAAACCGAAATAGATATAAACTAATATTATAAAAACCGTAGAACTAAATATGTTGCTATTTTTACCCAATTATAATGGAGTTCTAAGAAGTAAATGACAATATATTGACAGTATGACAATATATTAAATAATTACAATAATTATATATGAAAATATATTTGCGGAAAAATGTAATAATTAATCAATGCTTGTTGAATAGAGTTTGACTATAGATTTTATTTTAATTATATTCATTTAAAGACTTTTAGTAAAAAATAACATTATATTGTTTATTTATGGACAGGGATAATAAAAACAACTATTAAGTGTTATTTAGAGAAGACATATCAGTATTATTATATCTACAATATTTGTTATGAATAGAATATCAGAAATGTACGCCTAGATACATACTACACCCACCACTTCTAAAATTATTGAGAAACCTTTATAGACGAAGATTTTCAAACAAATATCTTATATAATATAAATACATATATTCAAAATCTATTACTAGAATCTCGACAAACAACTTTCTCTATGTTAGTATGTTAAATGATATAACAATAAACAATATTTTGTAGTTTTCTATTACCGCGAGAGCAGTTTTGCTCGACGACCTACCATAAGTCTTATGGTTCGTCTTTAAAAATAATAAACTATTTAAAAATTAACTAAGCATCATGAAAATTACTCTTCTTAATTGACTTCTTTGTGTACTGTATGTGTAGATGTATGTATACACATGTGTGTGTATATGTACGGATGTAGTATGAGGGGAAGTTTATAGAATGTGATTTTCAAATCAATGCATATGGAGCCCCCGTAAACTGGTTTCATTGGGGGTTTCTTACTTCTGTAGCGATCACGCCCTTTCATTTGCAACGATTATAAAGGAATACAACTTTTTAAAACATTAGCGATGGAGGAGACTCGAAGAACTTTGACACTTCAAGTTCTGGTACTTAAAGCTCCATAAATTTGATATCCAAAAAAAAATACCGTGTGAAAAGTGACACTATAATGTATAATTTATGTAAATTGGACACAGAACATTTCTGCATACTCATTATAACTGTTTTTTATGGTACTTTAGTGCATATTTTATTTTCTGTATTCATAGAATATGAAATTCTGCAATCCATAAATAAAATATCCTACAAAAATGTTTTCTCTTACCGTACAGTATTCAGCATTTTAATATATTAGTAGGATGTTGAAATACCTACATGTTTAATACACGTCAAACTAAAGAGACTCCAAAGTCTGCGTTGAAGCATAAAATGTCACCACAAGCATACTTTTTCTGATTATTAATTATTTCGTTCCAATATGATATCAATAACGAAAAAAAAGAATTGTAAAGGCGTCCAGTATCAAACACGGCCGAGTCGTACACTTGTTTTATAAATTCCGACATAAACCTGTAATACCTACTATTCAATATTTATTTAAGTTTCAAACCCATACCACAAGTGTATGATAATCAATTTCGAAGTCAAAACTTGTTATCATACTTGTCATGTCAATCAGATCGCAGGGCTTGAATCAGCCGATCGAACATCATTCAGTTTATTGTATGAAATGTAAACGTTCGATACAGTGACGTTTAGTCTCTGGATTTTTCGTATGTATTGAAGTGAGCTCGTAGTGAAATTTCACTAAAAAGTAGCCAAACAAATTTTTGCCTGTCCTGAAAAATAAAGTAAAACTGACATGGCCGTGTTTGGTACTGAACGCCTCAGTTCTCTAAAATGTTGAAATCATAATTAAATAAATATTCAATTGTTGTTAAATATTTTTTCATTGCTTTGACCTTATGCTGTATTTTTATTTTGACGGCAGAGTACAAGTAGAGTATCAGTTTTGATTATAGAATACTGTTTTGGAATAAAATCTTGTTTAAGTTTTTAAATGTAAAAAAGTATTATTATTTTTTTTACCATGTCCGCTCCCAATATGGAGCATATGGACTCCTAATGGAATTTGTCTCAACAGAAGTATTTCTACGAGAACTGCTTGTTACTCAGTTGCACAACCTCTCTTTTTCCAAAGAGAGTAGGAATAGAAGGAAAGGGCTAAGACAAGACTAGTGGTTAGCTAATCGCTCTCGATACGCCTCATTCATGAGATAGGACAGGTGGGAGGGGGGAATTCAAGACATCACATACATCCATGCCTTTGAACGAATTCATAAATCGATTGAAAAATCGATTTATAAAACTACCCGTACTGGGATTCGAACCCGTGCCCTCTGTAGCGATAGACAACAACGTTGACCACTCGACCACACAGGCGGCTTTTCAAGTATTATTAACACTCATTTATTTTTCTAACAATATGTATGCAATTATAATAATTACCGGATTTATGGTGCAACGGTTAGCGTTGTTGGCTTCCGTGCCGGATCTCACGGGCTTGAGTCCCAGTACGAGCGGCACGGAGTTTTTTGTGATGTCTAAAAATCTCCTCCCACCCACCCGATCATTCAATTACTGGGCGTAGCGAGAGTGATTAGTAAATTACTACTCAAAAATTCACCAAACATTGACTATTTGTTAGTGGAACGGCATCTCAATAATGAGTTGTGAACCAAAAATTAGCCTTATCGCTGAACTACTGTCTTTCAAAAAAGAGGGATTAGTAACAAACAGTTCTCGTAGAAAAAAAAATCTGTTAGATACTTCTATTTAGAGGGCATATGCTCTACATTGGGAGTGGACATGTGTTAAAAAAATTACAGCGACACCCTGACTTAACGTACCCTGTTATTTAAGGGCCATTTATGTAGTCCTGTTTCATTTGAAAATGATTAATACACGTTTTTTATTATATTCAATCAAAATTATAAACATATATATTCAAATGTTGAAAAATTCATACCTTTAATTTACACTTTTTATTTAAATTTTTATTGCTCGCATTGATATTAAATAAAACACGTACAATTTTGATTTCACTGTAATGTAGACAAATGAAAATGAGTATTTAATTTATCAAAGCAAGAATTTTCTTATTTAAAACTGTGCACCCGCGGAGAAAATTAATTTAGTTATTATCACTTGCGTTGCAAAATAGATTCACAAGACTAGACAAACTCCAAGCAGTCTGAGCCATTTATTATTTTCACGACCACCAGCTGGTTCGCCTCCCGTGTTCACAAATAATTATACCGGGGAAACAAATTAATCATACAAATCCTCGCAGGTGAGGATTTGTAATTTGAATTTCCACCGTGAAACACATCAATAAGATAGGCTCAGGTTTTAAATTGATTTAGCTTACAATTCAATATAAGCGGCGAGATACCTTCATCAATAAAGATAGCTAAATAATTCCGGGAACGGTCACGAGAGGGACACGTGTACACGGGATATTTGTGGTTTGTACGTGGATTAAAAGCTTAGTGTTGAATGAAACTGCTCGCTAAATCATCAAAAGCGAGGTTTGTTCTACCCTCGGATAGAAGTTAAACCATCCAAGTAAGCTATAGGCTTCTACGGCCAACGGAATTAGAAATTCGTGTTGTATTTATAGGTGTTTTGTAATCAGCAAGGTTCTCATTGCAGACGATAGGTCATGCATGCAAAGAGAATCATGTTATTCTATGACCCTCGCTAACTAACTTACTAAATATACAAACCGATTCGAAAAAAGTTTTTTTTATAAATAACTAGCCGGTTCCCGGCAAGCGATGCAATGCCACCCAAGAAAGTTTTTGTGTTTATTGAAGTGCATGTTTTTTTTATGTCGGTTTGACGTTTGCTGCCGATTGTCTATAGTACAAAACATACGCCACCTAATGTAATTTAATTGTACTACGCCTATAACCTTCGCGCAATTTGCATGAACGGTATGGCAGACATACAAACATTGATTTTATATATGAGATCAGCCATACTCAACCTGCGGCTCAATAAGCTCTTATGTGCGGCCCAGCTTCTGCTCACATTATTCTCATCTAAATATCTCTGTGTATCATCATATTCTTAAATGAAATACGCGAAGAGCGTTTATAGAAATCAGCTTACTGATTCTCACCTTGATGGTGTATTAAGAGTAGCCTGTAGTAATCATGAACCTGATTTGGTAAAGATAGTTAAAAGTTTGACTCAGTATCAAACTTCACATTAATTTTTAAGTAAACGATTTAAGATTTTGGATACATTGGTATTTTTGTGTACTATTAACGTATTTGCTATTTGATGTTAATTGTTATTTTTTACTTTGAAAAATACATGTATACACATGTATATATTTACATAAAATACAATATTTTTATTTTGGCATCATAATACATACATATGTATGCAGTATAGTATGTGTTATATTTACAGTTTACTATAAATATATTGCAGCCCACGTAGAGAAGCAAAAATCGGAATGTGGCCCGGAGGAAAAAAAGGTTGATTATGGATGTATTAGATAATAATGCTACGTATATAAATTGTATTGGATTGTATTATGATGCATTAGTTACTGAATTCTCAATCGCTCATACAATCCTAAAAACCGAAACATAGAGGGTGTAATTTGCTAAAAAATTGATCTCGGAGAATAATTTATGTCAAAACCATTTTTTTGAGAAGTACTGCAAGATTGGAAATTATATTGTTAATCATATACCCATATTGCGACATTATAATAAGTAATTTTTCATAAATTTGAATCGTTCAAACTATGTACATTCTCACAAATTTTGTCATTAACGACCCGGGTTTCGCCTTTCGGCATCTTCAGGCATTCAAGTGCACGGATGAACTTGAACTGAACTGAACTATTTAGAAGATACAATTTTTAGAAACAAAACAGAAGCCAAACCTATAGTCTATTGGTTCCGATATGTAGACGATATTCTTTGCCTGTTTAATGGAACAGATAGACAAATAACTAACTTTCATAACTTTATAAATTCATTAGATAAAAATATTAAATTTACTCTAGAATTCGGAGGCAAAAATATTAACTTTCTTGACTTAAATATTAACATTGAAAATCATTCTCACGAGTTTAAAATATTTCGGAAGCCAACCTTCTCTGACACTGTAATCCATAAAAATTCAATGCACCCATTTTCTTATAAACTAGCCGCTTTTCATTCAGAAATACATAGACTTGTGAGTGTTCCTTTAAACGAAATAAACTTTAATATCGAATTGAAAATCATCAAACAAATCGCCATAAACAATGGATACGATATGTCTCTTATAGACAATCTTTTATCAAAAAAACAAACTAAACTTGCAGAAAAAATGTTATTTAAAGGTATAGTGTCAAAGGACATAGATCATACTAGGTATTGGCGTAGAATCATTTTTTTAGGAAATACAAGTCTTAAAATTAAAAAACAGCTAGCTGATAGTGTAAGACCTGCTTTTTACTGTAAAAACTCTTTAGGCAAATTATTAGTTAATAATAAAGATAAAATACATTACTTAAATAAATCCGGGATTTATAGATTGCAATGCTCTTGTTGTACAAAGTTTTATATCGGCAAAACAGAAAGAACACTGAACATCCGGGTGTTAGAACATATGGCAGCCTTTAGATTGAAAAAAGACACGTCTACTTTTGCTAATCACTTAATATCGGAAGGACACGTGTTCAATCAGGAACAAGGGATAAAAATGTTACACCCAAATACGGACAGTCATAAGCTCTTTTTCCAAGAAATGTTAGAAATCAACAAAGCACAGCTGCAAAATCTTCCGATTTTAAACGAAATATCAAATTTTCCCACATCTCCTCTTCTATACCCTATATAACCATAAAATCATATAATCATAAAACCTTTGCCGACAAACAAATTATATAATTCTTGAAACTGCTCACTGGTCAAATCTGTTGGCATTCCCATGGGCTTATCCTTTTTGCCAGCAGTGGCTTTGGACTCAGTGATGCATTTATATCTTATATAAACACGAAACTTTCATTTACTAAGCGTCAGTTCAAGTTCATCCGTGCACTTGAATGCCTGAAGATGCCGAAAGGCGAAACCCGGGTCGTTAATGACAAAATTTGTGAGAATGTACATAGTTTGAACGATTCAAATTTAATATTGAAATTCCACCAAGCACCTTCAGTCGAAATCTTAAATAATTTTTCATAATTTTTAAACTCCTTTTATTCAATCTCTTTCAGATAAATGTTAATTTAACAATGAGAATGCTTTTTTCGACTATTTGTTATATATGTTTGTAAAAAGTCTTGATCGGTGTATAAATTGCATACAGTATATTCTGCTAACCTTTATATTCAATTACTTTTAGTTTTACAGTAAATATTTTCTTACTGTAACATAATTTATGAGCACACCACTGTTTTTGACCGTGTGAATCCATATTAATCATTTCAAATACCTTTGCAAAAGACAGTGCGACCTTGAACCCAAAGAGGGGTTTCATCTTTTGGGCAAGCTTTCGAAGTACAGGTACTTACCATATTTTTTACGATAATAATTCTTAGAAGCAATTTGCCAGTGATGGCCTTTTCTCTGAATCTCGTGACATATACTTAGTATCAATACATATATTATACTTATTTTTTACATTATCCACTTTAAATATAGAGCGTGTGAACTCCTAATAAAGCATATTAATGTAACTGATTGTAAGTCAGTCGCCCAATCTATCTTTTCATGTAAGGAGTGGAAAGGAGTGAAGCGAAATTAAGTGAATAATAATTATTATTACGTCAATGCCATATGTATTATTTAATTTTTTCTATAAATTTTCAGTTCATCGAAATCTAATAACGGATAAATTATTTTATATAATTTCAATATTTTTGTTATAATAATTAAACAGTTAAAAACATAAAATACATCAAATTTATATACTGTAGCTGAGAAGTTATGCTCATATCCAGAATCCCTTAATTGTCACTTTCATTAATGGATTTTTAAATTTATTGATAAGTATCGTTCTTTACCATTAAATTTATTTAATCTTGTAAAAACGGAATGTTTAACATATTCAATTCTACTAGCGATACTGGGTGTAGTAAAAATATTTTCATTATCTCTAAATTGTATCTCTAAATTGGTAGCATAAAATATGAAATAAATATAAAGATGTCTGTGATTCTAGATTGCATTTTCAATTGTGATATATTTTTACTATCATCAATCTAACAAATGAATCTTTTTAATTTCAGTATTTAGATAATAATGATGTATTTAAATTTACGAATAAAACAAAAATCTAATACAGTTCTTGATTTTAATCGCATTTGGAAGTAAATTTTCATAAATACGTAAAAAAAAAACAAACCTTAAGTCACAACACTTTCTTTGGCAACATTCAGATATTTTTTTAGCAGAAAATTATAAGGGTTCGTTTTTACTATCCATAAGTGACACGCGGTGACGCAATAGCTATAGCAATTGCGTTTCACTGCGACCCACTGACATACACAAACAAACTTGACATTGCAAAACATCTACTAACTTTAACTAAACCAATGTTACTTAATTAAAACGAAACCATCATTCTAGTCGAGCTTTATAAGTCAAAACTGTTTTTTTCATTCTGCGGTTAATATAAAAAAATAAAACAGTTTCTTCTATTGTTCTTCGTTATTCAGTAAGAAAAAAACGTTGTCTTTATTTCAGATGCGATAACCGCAAAATAATTACTAAGTTATTTGATGAGTAAAATTGCTTATTCTAAGACAATACAATTTTTAAATTTTATCTTCCAATAACTTGTGATCATAGATCAAATTTGCCTATTTCTGATATTTTAATTTCTAATAATTTACTCTAATAGTATTCGTACTCGTTCAAAGTTATATATGAATGAACCGCATTACATTTTCATATAGTCTATATCGAATACGCTATCATATGTACTCAAGCACGTGCCGGCAACTAAATGTTAGATTATTTGAAAAGTTGATACATCTCGTCAGTAATATGAACAAACAATGTACATGTATGATGCGACGTATAAATACTTAAAGCATTCAAATAGTATACGGTTATAATATTTGATATTCAATGATTTACTTCAACAAATATTTGGAAACCATATTTGTGACTTTCTTAGTTATAAGGCTGTGTAGTCTTTAAAAAGTAACTTAACACAACTTAACTTAACACAACTATAATTATTTTTTAGGCTTAGTAGCATGCAGTGGTGCCACTTGTGACTGTGGTGATTTGAATACCCAAAATAACTAATGTATTAAACCTTTTTTGAGTCCGACTCCAACATCGACTCCGACTCCACAGTCCTGGTTATAAGTCACTCGTAAAAATTTCGACAAACAAGAAAGAATATAAAAAAAATCGATTGAAAGACATTAACATGTTACCTTTTTTATCTATGTCCGCTCCCGATGTGGAGCATATGGTTTCCTAATGGAAGTTTCTTAACAGATTTTGTCTACGACAACTGTTTGTCAGTCAGTCATCCAATGATTGAAACGGTGTGAGGGAAATTAAGACATCACAAACACACATGCCTTCGAATAAAAATCGAAAAAGTGATGTTCGTACCGGGACTCGAGCCCGTGAGGTCCGGCACGGAAGCCAACAACGCTAACCGCTGCGCCATAGAACCCGACAATCGTGTTACCTTGCTACATTATATCGTGCATTTCAATGTTGTTATTTAGGGAAGTCACATAGTTCCTATAATAGCATATTTACTTTCGATATTTCTTAATTTTGTAACTGAAAAAATTATAACTATATCTATCTATTCTTCTATGTGTAACAAACATTTCTGGTAGAAAAACTTCGGTAGAGATACCTCCATTGAGAAGCTATATGCTCCACATTAGGAGCAGAAATAGATTAAAAAAGTATATCTATCACACCAATGTTCAACGTCAGTGATAACTACGTAATATCGTGCATCTTTTTGAATGAATTTTCACGATTTCATGAATCAAAAAAAAAGACAACCTCAGCATTATTGAATTCTTGAACAAGAACTAATGAAACTTGAATCGTACTTACATGTTAACAATATTTGATTGTTTCGTTGCATATACCACAATTGCTGCGTTAAGCCATTAATTTTGTTCACGCGAACAATTATTTTACTGTTATATCACAACTATACTAACTAAATTATGTTTTGTACTATGATAATTGTGCTGAATTTTTTAACTGATCGTTTTTAATTTTTTCATACAATTCTCAACACTGAACTGGATTTAAGCTTCAATGATATGTACGCACTGATAGTGTTTTCTTTCGTTTTCCTAAAAAAATGCCACATATATATTTTTAAAATTTATGTTAAATCACACGTATAAAGAACGTAACGCAGAATACGAGTTTAAGAGAATTCTGAATCTCTAGACCGACTTTAGTAAACTCTTTTTCCTCTTCAAAAACAATAAATATTAAGGTAAGAGGGTGAGCACAAAATCTCCACTTTATCTTATCAACGTATTCTTCTTCTTAAGTTTATCACAAGTGTCGCAGATGCCGTTTTCCAATAGAAAGCAGTTGCAAGCAAATCGGATTTTTTACCCCCCATAACATTTAGGACAGACCAATATATTTGAACAATCCATATTTTAGGAATATTTTTTAGTTTCGACACGGTATCAATTTTGAATTTAGTAGACTGAAAAATAATGGTATAAAAGTATTTTTTCAAAATAACCTTTATAAAACGTCCTATCAATACTATAAATATATAACCCTGATTCGGTTGCTGAATCTTAAGCATTACTTGATGAACATAAATATAAATATGTTTGACATTATTTTTAAAAATATAAATGAAAGACTTTGTTAATGCGATCGGCAAATTTCAAATAATGTTTCGTGATATTTTGTACAAGGAAAACAGTAACTCTCTTATTTATTTTCTCTCAAAAACATTGAAAGATTAATTAAGAAAAACACAATATTCTTTTGTACTTTATTTCCACTTTATTTATTAAGGTCTGGACCTTCTGTTCTTCTGTTGAAACTCCATTTGGGAGCGGACATGGTAAAAAAAGCCGTTAAAAAGATAGAGCGAGCATTTTAAGTTAAAAATATCATTGCAAATTCTAAATAAGAGTATGTATGATCCAATGAAAAATTGTCCGTATGTCTCCAAAAGTTTTTCAAACCAATACAGCAAACATTTTCATATTCACACATTCTTTTAATGTCCACATTCTTTAATAAAATTAAGATTCATATTTAGTTATAATTAGTAATAAAACAACACCATTACAATAAAATTTGATTCCGCTACTTTTGACTTATGCGATAAATAATGAATACAAAGTTAAATAATGTCACAACCAACTAACTGAATAAATATTCAATAAGAAGCTTTTAAGTAAAACTTATTGTTTCTTGAATATATGTTATATCATATTTCTAAGAGTCTAAGGCACAATATTCTTGAGAGAAACAAAACTTTAAGCCGTAAATTGCGTATAACAAAATGTCCTTTTTAATATACGGCTTCAAAGCAGCACTTGAGTAAATATTATTATGTATGTGTGAAAGTTTTGGAATTGTATATTATAACCTCTGGGTCCTACTTCTAAGTCTTGTAATATACGTTTCGATACAAGGTGCTCCCATGCGCTAAAATCTTGTTCGAAACATGTGTTTGAATAACTAAAGAAGATGTGATACTCCCTAAATAGTCATAAGTCATGTCGGCTCAACAACGCAGATATATCATGAAGCTTTTATGATAATGAATACAGTCAGCTGTTGTACATTTTAGCTGTTTTACTATACGCCAACACGATAACGGGGCTTCGAATGTAAATTATTATTATTGTAAGTTTTATCACTTAGAGAGTTCAGAAGGAAATTTTCGTAGAAAATGTAATCCTAAAATTCTTTCACTCTAATAAATATTTATTTTATATTCATATTTCAAGGAAATTATTATATAAAGTGATAAAAAGCTTGATAAATATTTAAAAATATTATCAATGTTTCTTTACTATGTTGAAAGCATTGACCATTTTTAGCACTATGTTTAAATTCAACGTACCTCCTACCCTCCAAAATATTTTCATAATATATCTCGGATACACTGACAAAACTTATTGACAGAAGTGAATGCTTGTATTGCAACAATGAAGTAGATGTACATTTGGATTTCAAGACTCTATGTTACGAAATAATAAATTATATCTAGAGATTTTGATAGCAAAACAAATTAAATAAAAAAGTAGTTTTAAACCAAAGTTTAATTCAATATTTTAAGCGACATTAAAAAAACAAATCTCCGTATACAACAAAAATACTATCAAATCATTTTTTAATGAAAAGCAACGATCAAAAGAAGGAATAAATAATTTGTTCCTGTTGAGCGTACTATGAGTCATAAAATAATAATTTTAAGCCAATAGTGAACTTGAATAATGAATAAGTTAATCAATTTAAATCAAACATTTAAAATGACATTCACACATTAAAATGACACAAATTAGTTACCGAAAATACAAAAAAAGGCCCAACACAACCCGACCACCCCACCCGTCTTTTTATGAAAGGCAACGATCAAAAAAAGAACAAATATATTCCTGTTGGGCAAAGAGACAAGATTTCAGGAAAGCGAAAACTGATGAAATAATGGAGATGTGCGCTTCTAAGTAGAAGGTTCAATTAATTGATCGAATGTGAACTATACACACATCAGCTATATTAAAAACCATGAGTATAGTCATGATAATTTTCTGTTGAAATTATAAACGTAAATATACTTTATACATGAGTACATCACAATGATTTTAGTCAAGAATTATTTGAAATATATTGAATAAAGAATTGTTTTTTATCAATTTTTGTAGGATATATGCAGAGATACTTTTTGTTCCACAGAATTTCGCTTACGTTTGAATCATTTAATGCATTTATTGTAAATTTATCAGGAATTGATTTATACTATTTATATATGCACAAAAAATAAAAGATTGTTTTCGAATTCAAGCAGCAGATTGAAAGAGTTGGGTATTTTTTTTAAATATTATAAGCTGATGCAGTATTATTTTTTTCACTCACATTATACACTTTCATATTAATGACAATAAGTTGATTTTTTCAACATATGCTTCTATATGATTTTTAGAATTACGCCAATATCAGTGACGCTTGTATTTCTCAAATGTTTTCCAATTTCGTGGAATATTTTTTTGTTTCAGTCTATTTCCGCCTAAGTCTACCTTTTCTCGAAGGTCTCAAAAACGTACTAGCCATATTTTTGGCTGCCAGTGGTAATAATATATAAAGTGAAATAAAATCATATTAATACTGAGTTATATTATTAAGAAGGTGTTCTTCACATAAATGATTACGTGATATTATTCAGTGGGGTGTCAATTTGTCAAAATGAAGTAACTTAATTCACACATAAAATATATTAATCTATAAAGCTGCAAGATTTCACTTACAATTTTCTAGTTTAGTTATATGTACTTTTAATATATGCGTAATCAAATCTCTTATTTCATAGATCAGGTTTCATCAAACTTTTCGATAAACGGGATGGATGATTTTTTTAGAACATTGTTGGAATTCTTAAATTTAGCATGTCAAATAATATTTATCAATAAAATCGGGGGCTGGATGAAAATCCTTGGGTTCTAGATCCAAACCGTGGGTCGGAGCTTGTCGACCGCTGTCATAAGGGATACGTTCTAGATTCAAGAAATAAATTTTACTACTTTCATCGAGCTACTCGCAATTCATAAAAATAAACGTTTTTTATTTATTTTAACATTTTTTTAAACCATGTCCGATCCCAATGTGGACCATATGGACTCCTAATAGAGTTTATTTCAACAGAAGTGTTTCTACGAGAACTACTTGTTACTCAGATGCTTAACCTCTTTTTTTTCCAAAGAGAGTAAGGATAGAAGGATAGAAAGATAAGCTAATCGCTCTTCATAGGATAGGATGGGTGGGAGGGGGGAATTCAAGACATCACATACATCCATGTCTTTGAACAGAAATTCATAAATCTATTGAAAAATCAATTTATAAAACTGTCCGTACCGGGATTTGAGCCCGTGCTCTCTGTAACCGAAGCCAACGACGTTGACCACTCAACCACACAGGCGCATAATTATATTAAACAACAATTATATTAAAGTTGAATCGTTGAAATAATGACTGAACTCAGTTCAAGTTCATCCGTGTACTTACGCCTGTAGGCACCGAAAGACGAAACCCGGGTCGTTAGTGACAAAACTTGTGTGAAGGTTCATAATTTGAACGTTTCAAGTTTAATATTGAAATTCCATCTAGCACCTTCAGTTGAAATATTAAATTATAATAATTAAATTATAAAAAAAATATAATTTTCGATTCCAAATAATTTTAGTATATAAAAAAAATTGTATAGTTAAGGATTTCGACCACAAAGATGAATAAAAGATGTATTCGTTTCTTAAAACTGCTTAAAACATACCTGCGAAATTCGAAAATTGTTTTAAAAATGGTATAGTGTTCGCAAATAAATATCATGTTCTTTTAAAAATGAAAAATATTGTCCGACGCTAAAGTTTTGGCAGTCATGGGTTCATGTTCGACTTCAGTACGTTTAACAATTTACAGGTATCGTATAAAACCAATTTTCATTTTACTCATATCATAATTTACCTGTTAAGATCAGCAATGGCAAGCAGCATGTCCATTTGCGTGCCTCTTTACAGTTAGTGTTGGGTTACTACTATTACTGCGAAAACTTGAAAACTTTAATATCCAAAGTGAAATCTTGTATCTGTGAGCCAATCTCAGAAAGTACGTTTTGAATAATTAAAGTTCTACACAGTAAGTTTTATTGAAATGAATATCTACAATTGCGTACCGTTTTTATGCATACTATTTAAAAAATATATATTAGACAACTTAAAAAAAGACTTTCGTTTTATGAGTAAACATGTGCATTTGCATCTGATACTTTTTTTCACGGTGAGGACGTTCCAAGGACGAACTCATAAAAAAGTCACAGAATAACTTAAAGGTTAGATTACTTTATACAACTTTCATATATTATCAAGTTTTATAAATTTGAGTTTTGTTATTACATGTTATTTTTTCAACCATGCCCGCTCCCAATGTGGAGCATATGGACTCCTAATGGAGTTTATCTCAACAGAAGTGTTTTCTACGAGAACTGTTTGTTACTCAGTTGCTCAACCTCTCTTTTCACAAAGAGAGTAGAAATAGAAGGATAGGGCTAGGACAGGATTAGTGGTAAGCTAATCGCTCTCGATACGCCCCGCTCATAGGATAGGATGGGTGAGAGGGGGGAATTCAAGACATCACATATATCCATGCCTTTGAACAGAAATTCATAAATTGATTGAAAAATCAATTTATAAAACTGTCCGTACCGGGATTTGAACCCGGGCCCTCTGTAGCCGAAGCCAACACCGTTGACCACTCGACCACACATGTTATTACAGTATCATATTTTAATTTTAGCCAAATTAATTTCACTCATTCATATTTTTTACTTTTATTAGTAGATTCATTTTAATACCAATTGTTCTTGTTTCTTCTTTGGCTATATTCGCTCTTAATGTTGAGCATATGGCCGCCACGTGGAATCTCCATGATTCCTTGTCACCCGCCAATTGCTTTGCTTCCTAAGCATGGCATGTCAGCATCTCTCAGTTCCGGTCATCCAGGACGCCGGAATATCACCGGTCGGAAGAAGAGGCAGGATTAGGCCTTTCCGTCATCCAGTCAATTCCAACGTCTCTCCATAACCAATGAGTGACAGGGCGTTGTCTTTTACATTCTCTAATCTCCGAATTTCTCACAAAATAAACCACCTCACTACCATTATCCAACGCTAGCATCTGTTTTCAAAGATCAGTCGGTACACGGTTTCTTCGAGTCTTCAAATCAAAATCAAATCAAAAAACTGCTTATTAGAGCTGTTCAATTTAATTTTGATATGTATAAATAACACTCTAACATGTTATTCTTTTATCAGTTTATAATGCTAGTCATGAGCGAAACCGGTTCTGATCTTATTAAATAAAAGTAGAAATTGGTAGAAATGTATATTTTATTTTTTGGAGTACAAAAGAGTGTTATTTTTTATAAGCAAAATTTTATAGGCAAAACAGAAAAATACTAAAATTCACATAGCAAATATTATATATGATATTAGTAAAAGTAAAATTTCATTTATCCTGATTTTTAAATTTTCATAATATTTCCGGTTTGGTTGTTATTACTATGCTACATAACTTGACTTTGTAATAAAATGCGGATTTTATTTTTAACACCCACTCATATTAGAAAATGCGGTTTTTTTTATATTTGATTTTCAAATAAAAATCGTAATCAGTATATCAAACCGCAGTTAAATCATGTTAGGCATAAACCCTTTCCGTCTGCTCCGACATAAATAACTCTATTATTCAAAATTTCCTATGCCAATAACCGGCTGGTAGTAAAATTAACATCATAGATTTTTTAGGGACGGATCTAAAGGAAGATACCCCTGTCTAACCCTCGTTTCGACTGGGATCATAATATCGCATACCATTTAATAAAACTATCCTTTTAGACAAAACAGCATCAAAATAACCTGAAAACTAGAACAAATTGGATTATATAGGACAAAACTGCGTCACAAAACATATTTTATTAAGTCAAGGATAGGACGGAGGTAGATTTATTCTAAAATACGTCCAGCTTATTTCTTTTTCATATACACAATACTTTTTTACCGAATTATATTGAAAAAATTACTGAGTTTATTTTGTTTATTATATCAAAGTATTGGAACACTGTTATTACCGAAACCAGGGACGGTATTCTGAAAGTTTTTTGGTACAAAAATACCTGTTTTTTATATTAAAACTAATTATATTTTGATATAATATAATAAAGATTCAGACAACAATCGTTAAGGTTATGCGTATTCTGAGACGCAGATGACGCAGCACAAAGCAACACATTGTGTATTACACGAATAAGCACAGACCTGCGTACGTTGTAACACAGACACGTGCGACGCAGAAAGACGCGTTGTGCGTCGTTTTTAGTTGCGGTGCAGATGCTCGCGTGAAGTTTGCACGGAGGAATCAGAGTGAATTGAATTTTTTATACAATACTACTTATTTATACTACTCTTAAAAGATATAAGAAGAATTGGCACCTGCGCTATGAAGCAATCGAAGAATACTCTCATTGCATATGTAAACTTTGGCGGTATACACCTGCTAACTTTGTGCTGTCCTACGCTGCTTCACCTGCCATCCATAATAACCACTTTCTATTAGTTTACATGGTTTAGTTAGCTATGCATAAATTAAATTCTTATCCGACAAAATTTCTCGTGATGGATGTAACCGGTTCTGATCAAAATAAATAAATGTGGAATGATTTTTTTTAATATAATGCTTTTTTACCTATTATTGGCAGTGAACATCTTTAAAATGATTTAAGAATACACACAATCACGTATTCGAAATTGTATTAATAAAAATGATGGTAAAAAACGGTTTATGTTTATACTTGACATAAGCAAACTGTACGAAAAATTATTGTAGTACACAATGAAAAGAAATACTTTTTGAATTAAGAAATTCCGTATTAATTTTTTGTATTCTTCTTTCCTTCGCAGAAAATTAGGTTATGTTTCAGAATAAAATTAAATTGATTCAAATAGGACAATTGTATTAAGTATCAATAAAATTCAGACCGCTGTCAAGTAATTTACTTAGTTTCATTTCGACTGTATCGTATTTTTTCCCAAGAAGAATAATATCGAATTATATCCTGAAACTCGAACTCCTCAATTCTAAGTTATTCTATAATAATAAATTTGAAGAATAATAGATTGATATTTATTTATCAGACATTTATGAAACAAGTTATTCAATTTAAATGGAAGAACTTTACTAAAGAAATCTGATAATTTAGGACATCAGAGAAAAAATGGCTTATACTCAATTCTAATATTGTATTAAAAAAATATATATTCAGTGCAAATATTTTTGAAGTAATGATTATTTTAACGAAACTTTAAACAAATCAATTCAAAAATATTATTAAATAAACCATGAACAGCGAAACCCATTTGTTTCCATAGTAACGAACTGTTTCCATAAAAAACTTAAATTTAAGAAACGATATGTATATTTACTAAAAGATTGTATAGAATATAGCTAGGTATTTTTTTTAGCAAATACGAACACAGTTTTTCCACATTAAAATTATTCAATTACAGTTTTTATTAAAGATTTTAAAAGACAAGAAATGGGTTACTTACATCGAATATTAAGATATATACATTGAAAAAGTTTTGATTTTAAATAAAACAGAAACCGATAACACTTTTTTTAATTATAACAAAAATGAAACTAAGCGAAATATAAATTTTGCCATTTACAAACCACATTTGATTAAATAGGTATTTTTATGAGATTGAAGAGTTTGTCTGAAGCTCTAAGCCTTAGAAATATTTGCTTTAATATAAGATTCTAGAGCTATTTGTCTTTTCGTAGTTTTTTAAGAAGATAATTTTCTTAAAAGTATGCCTTGTCTTCGTCCAATACCTTAAAACAAAACACACAAACACGACTAAGTGCGTCCCAAGTTCATTGCACCCTATGTCTCATTTGCACGTATCTCATGCTATCCTCTCTTGGTTCAATAGAACACAAAATACTTCCGGCAATCATATATTTTGTAAATCAAATTAACTGTTAGCTTTTATGTGATTTGACTTTCAACAGTTCATCTGCAACATCAAAATCTATTTACTCAATTCTAAGTATTTAATTTCTGACAAATAACAACTATGAGATCTTAACATTCTGCAGAAAGACGTCAGACATTCAAATGATACGCAATTAACAAGTTGCAAAAAGCTGGCTGTTACTATATTATAATAATAAAATATATTTATTTACTGTCTTCATAACTTGAGAGGGAAAAAGCGTAACTAGCCTTTTATCTAATCACATTTACTCAGACTTATAAAGCATGATAAACTGTGAAAATTTCATGACTTTAAGACTCTAAGACTGTTTTAAAGTTTTGTGTCACAGACAGTATTTTATATTTTATTTCATGGTGAAAATGTGTACTTCATTTAAAGGATGTATTTTCAAAATGAACTTATTCAATATTAAAAAATATTGGCAAATACACAAAAAAAACTGTTTACGTCGCTGTAATTTTACTTTTATTCAGAGTTGTCGATTTGTTTTTTTTTCTTTTGCTATTAGCATTGATTTCTAAAATGTTTTTTCTTCTGAATGGCATACTTTGTTGTTTTTAATTACAAATAAATACTTGTTCATTTTTATTTCTTTAGAATTTAACATCATTACTAATTTTCGTAAAACATGGGAGTAAGTCAACTTAGAAAATATCCCACTCATGTATGGTTGGTTGGTAGTGAAGGGTGACAACTAGGGCATCCAATCCCGTTCAATTGTCTGATTCCTCGGTGAGCTAAAAAAAAAAACGAGTTTCTGTGAGATTCTTGGAAAAAGTATACCAAATCGGAGATTTCAAATTCCTCGGTGAGCTAAAAAAAAAAACGAGTTTCTGTGAGATTCTGAGAAAAAGTATACCAAATCGGAGATTTCAAATTCCTCGATGAGCTAAAAAAAAAAACGAGTTTCCGTGAGATTCCGGGAAAAAGTATAGCATATTGAGGATTTCAAATTCCTCTGTGAGAAAATCTCAATCCAGGGACCCCGGGATCCCGGGATTCAAAATAAATCAATCCCGAAATCCCAGGATTGGAAAAAGGCTCCAGGATTGGATACCCTAGTGACAACCAATACGGGCTGACAATTTAACAAAACATATTACACTTTATTAAAAAAACTAATTACATTTTTTCTTAACGAAGACACTCATATTTTGTCTAATTTGTTTATACAGATCGCTATAATATATTTGAAAAAAGGAAATAACACTATATTTGAAAGGCACTCGTTGCTCATTTATTCACGTTCAACCCGAGAAGCTCGAATCAAATAACCAACATAAATAATAATATGACTTCGACTGTCATCAGTTTATATCTCGAATCCTTTGGCACGTTAATGTATTTACAACAGAGGTCGGCAACGTGGCATCTTATACATTTTCTTTCACATTCCAAGTTTTGACAGCTATACCATAAAATACCATAAATAAGCATTAATGCCATCTTTTACATAAATTATTTCTGCCATATTTAAAGGCGTTGCTTCCTACAATATTTCTTCGTAAAATAACGTGACACGAATATATTATTATTGGAAAAAGATTTATAGAAATTTACAGAAATAAATAATGAATATTTTTATCGTTTGCAAGTACCAAAAAATATTATTTAAATTATTTTATTTTGTAACATTAAATACATGTCGTTTATTGTAAAAAATGTTTTATTTTTGTAAGGTATTATATAGTGTAGTATAGAAACAGCCAATATCGAAAATGTTTCAACATTCTAACAACACTTTTTTTAACTTCCGACTGTACCATTTGCATATAAATATAAATATACACTTATTTTAGTAATCTAATTTAAGCCAAAGATAAAGATTAATTGAATTCAATAGAAAAGTAGGTTTAAATGATAATATATCAGCCATTATTTACATTCTCATCCGTATTTATAATTATTTTACGTGGCTTTCTAATTGAGAATCGACAAGCGATTTCATTTTAATGAGTACTATTTAAAGAAAATCATTTATTATATAAGAGTAAAAAAGAAAAGAATTATGTTTTACGAGAATTCAGATACTATTTTATATAAAGTTTTGATTTATTTCGGCATCCCGCCGTTATCAGAACTAATTCGTTGAAAGAGAATAATAACAATGTTCCTACTTCGTATTTGAAATAAATCCTGATAAATATTTTTTTTATCTTTAAATCCGAAACTCCTTTTATTAAATATTATAATCGTTCCTGATTAAGTGGTCCACCTCTCGAGTTACCTATCTCTGATGAACAACTTTCCATTTGCCCGGTATAGCCGGGGGCTCGCGCTCTCTCGTGAAAAAAATAAAAGTTATTACCCCAAAAAGTCCTATCAAAATTTCGTACGCAAAACTGGTGTATGGGCTTTTAGCCTGTGTGATTTATGCATCTCCCAAGTCAGGTGGAGAGAAAATTCAGGGGAAACAGGGTCTCTTTTCGGAGAGGTCTTTAAAGTAGGACACGAGATCTTTCCGAAGCAGGACAGCGTAAGAAACTCATAATATTATCAATGAATGAAAAAAATATAGAATGTTTACATAAATTATTTTTGATATTTTTGAAAATTAAATTTTGAATTTTAGTTGACATAACTATCTAATTGAAAAAATATTTCCTGACACTCTATCCAACATTTAAAATATAGAAGTAGAAAATAACTGAAAAAGTAATAAGTTTTTTAAATGCTTATTTAGAGAAATTTTCAAAATTCAACGTAATTATATAATATTAGTTAAGTAGAAGTTGTGACATTGTTTTACCAAAGATATCACTGTTTCAAAATCTGATCTATTTCACTGAACACAGAACTAGTTTTGCAAAATTTTCCATATTTCAAACATACTAGATCACCATAACGTTTATGAACTCTATATGATCTGAACTGAGAGCAGATATTATTATCAAAAATAGTTTGCAAATATATCTAAGATTATGCATTTTAAATATTGTACTCTATACGTTGGGTATAAAACATTTAGAGCAATATTTTACCGTACTATTTGAACATTTTTATAATATAATATACTCGTCATATTACTTTACAGCGATGGTCGTCTCCCAGGACACGCGTAAACTTCACAATTTCACGGCAAAATTGTGGGGCTTTTTCGAGAGCTTTTCCCAAAATAATTGTTGACTTTTATTGGTCGATGGCGCCGTAAACGTTTAACCGTCAAGGTAGTTACTAATAAACGCGCATCTGACTCCTGCCTGCTGCCTCTTATTTTTTATGTCGATTTACATTTTTATACGCGATAAACTTACTCGAATGGCGTATGATAATGCCAAGGCGTGTAATGTGTTTTAATTATTTTTTGCTGTAAAGAACTCTCTTTATAGGTGGTTTTAGTATGACAAGCAATTTGTGTTTTAGATTTCTGTCAATTTACAGAGTCCAAATATAGCAAAGTACTCAAATCTAACGAATGTGTATTTTCAAATTAGACTATCAACAATCATAGTCCTGTCCTATTAGAGAACCAAAGATTATTTATATTATATTTAACAATATGTATCTTCCAACGAGTAAAACTTTTAAGTAATCGCAAAAATAACTTTTGATAGATATGTATTTATGCATACAATTACACATTTTTTATACAATTTCTCTTCGTAAAATTATAACTGTTCAGTGAATTTAATAAAAATCTAAATTTTCTTTATAAGGAGCATAATTTAATTCAATTTTAAATACTTGAAAGAAATAACGTCTCTTGCTTTGAAATATTATACTTTCATATTTCTCCGTAAAGAAAAAATATCAAACTTCACCGCATGCTTAGCTTAAACTAAATTTACTAAAAAATAATTGATATGAAGTCTTTTTTGTTCCCAATTATATTTGTAATGTATTTAAAGAATAAAAATAAATAACAACGACAACATCATAAAATAAATGAAATTATAACAAAAAGTATTGAGATATTAAATTATTTCTGTTGAAATTCATTAAATACGCAAACATAAAATTGCAAAAGATTTTTTAGTTGATACTAAGAGCTCCGTTAGAATTATAATGAATAATTAATATTATTATAAGTCTTTGCTAAGCGACGAAATAGGGTTTAATACAATGTGCCTAATATTGTAATGTAAAAGACATTTTGCAATAGCTTTATTATTTGCAGAAATTCAGTGTTTGCTTGCTATTAATAATAATTATTAGAGTTTGCAGACGAAACTCGTAAAATAAATAAAATTCAATAATTTTGGGAGGGGCTGTTAAGCTCAGTGAGTCAGAAAGACAAGGGTACAGTTTTATTGTTCGCGCCAAATTATCGCAAGATAAGAATATTTATTTTAAACAAGGCTAATTTTAAGCGATTGTATTTTGTGAAAAGGTAAATCATTAAAGGTTTCGTTTGTATAATTTAAGAATTAGCTGACTCCGTTTTGTGAATTGAATTTGAGACATTGGAAAAGCCATGTCAATATAAAAGATTCCACAAAGAGATATGACTATACTTACTTAGTAAAAATATTTTTTTATATAATGGCTTTAAGAAGTTTTTGTATATATTTTAAATGAAATATTTTTTTGCATTCAAATATTTCATAAAATTGTTTCAACATAAATTAATACAAACTGAACGAAGCCACTTGAAATTTTAAGCATTAAATTTTGTTTTTTGAAAATAATTAACATTGTCATATTTAAATTATGATAGTTTTATAATAAAGCAATATTTTGTAAAAAAAATCAATTTTAGAGATCAATAGAGATACAGCAGTCTACACGGTTAATACTGAGTAAGCAATTGATTCAAATCTTCATATCTAAAACTCGGCAC
Organism: Himalopsyche tibetana; assembly: GCA_030503985.1. Lineage (NCBI taxonomy): Eukaryota > Metazoa > Arthropoda > Insecta > Trichoptera > Rhyacophilidae > Himalopsyche > Himalopsyche tibetana. The sequence goes on from JAPJYX010000016.1 coordinate 31,704,818, forward strand.
TTGTTTGTTTGTGTCAGTGTTGTCCTAGAATTTCGATTTATCAAATTTAGCTGAATACAATTTTTTTTTAAAAACATTCAAAAGCTTAATATAAATATAACACAATGAATACCAAACATTCAATTCTAAATATTTATTTATTTTTTGATGTCAATTGATGTAAAAATAGACTTATCAAGGCATTTCTGTAAAAATATTTTAAGCACCTACCTTGATAAAAAATAATTATAGAATATTATTGAATATTGTTTGAATAGTTTTTTTAGGAAAATAGACGGTGGCATAAAATAAAATTGTATTAAAAGTCATTGAAAAAACCTAAGTTACCACTCAAGATTACCCAGAATGATGATGACGATGAGAAGGGATTGTATTCCTATATTGTTATTTCGTTTGTAAAAAAAAAACACAAAATCATTTTTTAGATGATATTATGCTTGTGCCGTATTTAAATCATAACATGGCCACTTTATTTTAATGGTATGAACAACTTTCACATTACCTTTATATCATTTTCAAGATTGTATTTTAAAATGTGGTGATGAAAAAATAGAAAGTAATTATTTAATAATATGAAATTCACGGAATAAAATAAGGCATACACCTCAGTTTATTATCAGCAGTAATTTGTAGCACGTCAGTCGTAAAGTTCAAACCTCTTTTACCGACACCGTCTTATCACGTTTGCTCACGAAATACTTTCCAACATAATTTAGTGGCAACAAAAAACAAATCGAATGAAACTACCGTATTTTAGTTTAGTAATGAAGCGGTTGGTACATACATAAAATACGTAACGTACTAGAGTTTCTGCTTTATTCTAGATAATGTATTAAGCTTACATTTAGAAGTATTTTTCCACAGTTTATTTACTCGACAACCCCAACAATATTTTCGGGACAGTTGATTATCCACAGAGTATCACAAGAATTGGATGAACAACGTTTTCAACAGATGAGAGAACGGGGCTTGAGACTTTAACATTTTTTTGGGATCTTTGAGGTATTTGTAGGTAATGTTTTTTTTTCAAATATTCATTTGATTTAAAGAATATAGAATTTGAAGAAAAAAACTATTTCACTAACTATACACATTATAAAAAGAATATGGTGATATAAGCGTAATCCATCACCATCTGATATCTTAAAAAAAAACGGCAACACAAATCATACTCTCAAAACATGTCAACAATTATTATGAACATTATTTTTCCCCGTAAATTTAATATAAAAGTATTATAAGGATTTTTTTTGTATACGTCAATATCTCGAAATAAAAACCTTTGTACGTGCTCACTTTTTAATATACAATACTTCAGAAACTATAAAAATCTAGGGAAACTGGGGCTGGTTGTGACATTTTTTATAATGAGAAGTTTAAATAAACTTGTTAAAATAATTACTTAAAATTATATATATAAACAAACGGAAGAAAATTAGTTGGCAACTGGGAAAAAAATATATTTTACAGAATAAAGTGTAACTTCCAGCACCGGCTTTCAGGATAAAAAATACTGACAGCACGTTAAAAAATCAATAAATATTATCGCTCAATAGAGTATAAACTAAATAGCTTAACCTTAAAATTGGGACCAAAATCACAAAACAACAAGCTTAAAATTTTGTTGAGAGTCATATGCACAACCAGCACAACAAACCAAAGTTTATTTAATGGCTTAATTGTGAATCACGTCATCATCTTTTGTATTTTTTTAGCACATCTCTATCGCTTTCGCCGTAGTGGATTTTATGTGTGTACCAACCTACATTTGTAACTTACAGCTCCAGTTTCCCTTACCTATTAGATCTATTATTTAGAATTTTAAACAACTAATTGGTTACAAAAAGGTATTTACAGTATTTTAATTACAAGTATTTGATCGAATAAAGAAGTTTTCATGATAATGGTGAGTTTGGAGCAGCTTTTCCGTGAGGTCGTGACAGTGTGTAATAACATCACATTTAGCATATTTCTCACTACAAATGTGATATTTTATAAGTTTTATGCGAAAGAAATTCTTTAGTACTAACATGATGTATAGTATAATTTAATCAAAACTATTTTAAGAATACTATATTTATTGATGTTATTTATGTTGTGCTTTATAAAACACGTGTGTGTAAACAACATTAGAGGCATATTTTCGTATTTGACTGAATTAAATGAAATCAAGATATCTTATAAAATAAAGCAATTAGAGAAGCCTTGAAAACGTATATGCAAAATAGTTAGTATTTTACGTGGATAAAAGCCTATTTCACACGATTTGAATATTGGCTGAATAAAGCTAAAAGCTCACTTAACCAGTAATCAAAACATTAGCGGTCTGATTTAGGCTCGCACACGCAATGTGCTTATTTTAAAGTTGCCTTCCTTGGTACTTAGCGAACAAACAGCAGCCAGTTTCATACAACAATGACCTCTTTATTATTGTAGTTGTCGATGCCTTCGGCTTTGTTTGGTATAACTTTATACAGGGCATGGGATGTACATAGTTGTTGGATTAGTTTAAAAAACACTTTCAGAAAACATTCCAATGTAAAAGAAGTTTATTTAAAATATTTTCTTTGCTATTGCGATACTTATAATGAAAGAGAAAACTGTTTCCTTATAACACTAACCATGTTTTTAAAAAATACTGCAGTTGTTTTTAGCAAAGCAAAGCTATTGGTTAAATAACTGTTTGAGGCTATGAAGCAGTTTTGTGAACAGGGTGACATCGACAGATTTTAAGACGCTGGCATGTCATAGTAGAAAGAAAAGCGAATGGCTGTTGAAAGGGAATCTTGGAAACACCATTCAGTTTTCTCTACTACAGCTTAATACCACATAAAGAAAAATTCCCTTATACGGATCACCCAGAAACCAGTATTCGCAAGGTTTTTTATAAAACTTTTTCCCAATGTAAAGCGTTCGGCTAAATATTTTTTACAGTACATTTCTGGAATAAATTAGAGAAAGGGATATAAAGACTCAATCTGTACTCACCATAGAAAATGAAAATAGCCAGGAAACTGAAAACCTCGCTTTGGAGGCTTTACATAGTTTCAGTAAATAAATAAGCAAAGTAAAAAAAAGCACGCGTATAATCTGAAGAAGAAATTTGTATAAGTTACTTCTACATATATTCATGATAGATAAGTTATGATTTTTTTCTGAGAAAGTTAAATTTATTTCAAATAAATTTAACTTTCTCAGTAATTTTCGGTTCGAGTTTCAGCATTTATTTTCGTCATATTTATTTGTAGCTGTATATATATTTTAAGTTTTATGTGTTCGTGGAATTTATAATGTGACCACTGGTTTGAGTACAATGTAATCTTGAGGCATGTTTTATACGGCGATCTTATCGTCGATAATGTTTTAGTAAAAACCAATTTACCTCATTAAAGGACTGAAATCGATCAAAACTACCATTATCAAGTGTTGTAAAACTTATTTTATAATTTTTTAATAAATAAATGGAGATTGTACGCAAAAATAAACATTTCTAGACCTTCTACCTAGGCAACTTAAATAAAATATTAAGTCATCTAACATATTAAAATTTTATGTCATAAGAATCCATTACCAACTCAAATTGTTTGTTTTTTAAACATAATATATATACATATATACATATATATATATTTTAGTAAAATATAACTTTATGATGTAAATATTGAAAAAATCTATGGAATGCGCGAAAGAAAAGACATTTTATTATTTTTTCCACTGGTGGTATCTACAAAAATTCAAATCAAATTATTTCAGTAACACAATATTTAATGTACATTATTTTAATTGAATACTTTACCTTGCTTGCATTTTCTTTCAATCGGTGGGATTCTTGATATCTGCAATATTATTCTCGGGCTGTCTTTTGATACTGATATTTCTTGGTGTGAGGCAAAGCAATTTTCTGCATCCGCATAAGACAATTTTCAATGGTTTCTCTATAATTTAATAGCTCGGAGTTTTTGAAACATATGTTTTTACTTTGAAATGAATAATAAAACAAAAACATATTCTTTTGAATAACTCATCACTGAAGCACCAATTATTTGCAAAGAATATAACTGGAGAAAAGGTAAAATAGTAATTAATTATTAAAATAAAACTTTGTCAATAACAAACTAAATTATATTCTTACAATTAAAATATTTTGATAATCAATACATTTTCATATCACAGTAGCAACAACGATGTACTGTCGTTTAATATTATGTATATATAACTCATTTATCCGTATAAATTTGCGAAGGCGTATTATAATTTGTATAATAGTCTTCAGTTTTAACTGTTTTATTTATGAGAGGAAATTGTAAATAAAATGAGACAAAACAAAACAAAGATTTATCGCTTGAAAGTCATTAAACTGTTATAAGTTTTAATAATGCACAATAATTCAACGCTGCTGTATCTTACCTCTAATCAGGGCCGTTTGATACGTGGCCTGGTGATAAATTACACTGCAGTATCTGGTACCATAAATTTTAGAGCTCTCGTTAAAACGGGCAGGGCGACAGGTTAACTAAACATCTGTATTCATAGTTTGATTATCTATTCACAGACACTACCACGAGGCCGGCGTTGAATGAATATGTAACAAAGTTTGCAAGTGACGAATTCTCCAGAGGCATATAGATTTATAGTTTCAAGAATGCGCTGAGATATAGAAAAGTGTGTGACGCAACGAATAAAGCAAGTGAAGGTGTATGTCATCATGTAAAAAAAAATCTTTTTATATATTTTTTAACTGGGTCGACTCCGCGTAGAAACATTGAAAAGATTATTTAAATAATATTACTAATAATTGAAAATAATAATTTGGCATTCAAGCTTAGTGCAACTTTACCATAAATTTATTTAAATCAATTTAAATAATGTCGAAAAAAAATCACAAACACCCATTTCAGATATATAAATAAAATTTATTTAAATAAACCAAAATTTGATACTTGTAACCACCTTACTGCTATAGTACATATGGCTTAATGTCGAAACTGATTTCGGCAAATCATTTACAAAATAAAATATGCAGACTGATTTAAAGATTACTATTTTCATCAAAATTATAGGTCAGTACATCGATTTAAAATATAATCAACACATATTTAGTATAAATAAAGCTTTGCAATTTAATCGAAATATGCTTGTGAAAAGAATAAAGTATGTATCACAACAAGCAATTAAATAAATTTTATAAATTTGCATGTCAACACGACTTTGAAAATAAAAAAATACGTATTTAGAGAAGTCTAGCTTTTGTCCATATTATTATACATTGATAGAACATTAGAGACTTTAAGCATCACTATTTCCAACAGTTCAAATCATGCTCGATAAGCCATTTACAACTGCAAAGCTTTTGGTCAATCCGCCTACCTTGTGAAAATTATCAACGACTAGCTGAGCGTGCTTTATTATAACCTAACAGCGTGGCGTTATCTCAAAAACCTTTTTTACTTTAGAAATTTCGTTTAAAAATCCGCAATTGAAGCGCAGTGTTAAACCGTTGCATTACAATTGAACAATCTCTCGCTATTCATTTGTACAAAGATAAAGTATAATGTAAGACATTTTTGTTGATCTTGTTGTTAGCTAGTTATCATATCACAATAAAATATTAACTATACTGCAAAATAATGCATTTCACATTTGACAGGCGTATGGACGTTTTAGGAGTATGTTTTTATATAATTGAAAGTAAAAAGTAAATTGTATGCACAGAATTAGCATACATAATATATTAAAGCTTATTTCATTACTCTTTAAAATTATGTTGACCAGGTCGTACACAGTTATCGCATTGAAATATAAAACATGAGATAAAGTTTTAAATCAAGGTTAACCTTACATTTTTTAAAAAATACAATCGAAACAGTTAATCTTTTTCATGTGTATTGATTGCAGTCAACGCGTGATTAATATCGCCCAAGTACAAAAAAATAAAATTATTCAAAATAATTGATTGCATTGAAATATCGAAGTTATGCTTATTCAGAGAGAAGTATTCTATCAAATATTTTTTGTGAAACTAATGAATCGACAGCATTTACAAGATCACGATTTAATCACGACATATATTAAAATAACTAAAAGAATATCGGTTTTATACGTAGTGTGTACTGCAATTACTTTGACGACTCCCTGAAAACTAACGTTTTTTTACATTTTTAAGCTAACTATCGTGAGACAATACTATTTAATGAATTTTAATAAATAAAATACTGACAGCTTTTTTTGTATTTCACTTTTAAAATTGTGTTTATTATTCATTAATAGAACATTAGGAGTATTTGAATTCTAAAATGTCAAACTGCAAAGTCAACGCTGAATTTAGGCTTATTGATGAATTGAACAAACCATGTATTGTCTGATGGGGTGAAACCAAGCTATTTCCGGAGGGAAATTACATTTCAACGCTATCTCCCCACTGTTCCATTATTCAAAAACTATAGATGTTAAGCACCGAGACTTCATTGACGTCATGGTCACTCGTCTATCCCAAAATTCAAAACGGCATACATTATTAAGAAAATATGATCATTAAAATTAACAAAATGTTATAATTTTTTTATATTCTTATTATTACAGGTAGAAACATTTTTAATTTTATTTGACGTAGTTAAATATTTTATATTTGACTAATTTTGGCTTTGTCAATACAATTCAATGTAACAGGGTTTGTTTGTTTCTATTCCAAACGTACATGTTTTAAATTTTTCAATTAAATTTTTAAATACGTGGTCGCTATGCCACAAGTGTTTAAGATTTTTTATAATATTTTAGAACTGTTTAAGTAAATATGTTTATAATTAATATTAGTTACCAAATTTTAATAAGTTCTTGATTCGATGGTATAATTCTGAAAAGAACTTTTCAATACAAAATTAAACGTACATTTTTTTATTTCACTTGTTTTTTATAATAACAAATTGGGACACACTAGTATTATCATCAGAATAAATTTATCACAAATAATATTCATATCGTAAGAATGAATTATAATAATCTTTTTATTATTGAATGCAATTGAAACTAAAAATACTTCTCTCAGACATATAACACGTCGCATTTAGCTACACAACCAATTCAATAACAAAGTTATTATTTATAGTAATACAAATTTAGTAAATTAAACGCCGAATCGAATGACAAAAACCTTTAATTGAAAAATTCTAAAGTTTAATATTTACGTAACCTTTTGCCATGCTTAATGGTTTCTTATACACGTGTGGTAGTTTTATTCTTAATTAACTCAGAGTCTTTTCAAAATTACACAACGCAAAGTAGATTTACTTAAAACTTTCCGTCCCAGTAAACCTCTCCCTGTCAAAAAACGTTCAATTTATGCCTGAAATTAAATCGCATAATATTTCAGTATATTTAGCGTAATTGGAAAATAAACACACACCCTAAATTGCCTAACGAACCCCAAGTTTTAATAACTTAATAAACTTGCACACTTCTTCGTGTATTTAGGAATTTATAGATTTGTCTTTATTTCATAGTGGAAACATAAATCCCTGGTAACTAAGAGATAAGGGGGAATTTACAAACGTGTTACGAATTGTGCGTGTTAGAACCCAACTAAACGTTGCGTGCTGCTGCGTATTTTCTTCGTTAAGAGCCTTGTTTTATAACATTGTTTTGCTCTTTACCTGCCTTGTCTAAATTATTTTTGAAACTGGCATGTTATATATGTGAATTTGCGATTGTTTATTTGTGAAAGCATCAAACTGCTACTTTTTCAGTTCTGCAATTTGTGAAAACCATTGAACGTTATGAGAGCCGTTACTCGAATGTCTTCATTTTTACAAACTATATAATAAAATAATACATTAATCATCAATGTAAAGCGCATTGTTACAATGTAAATGATAAATACCATTCTTTATAACTACGTTTACCTTTATAAACATAACTTCCTTGTAATCAAAAAAATAAACACTCTTTTGTACTTAGATGACCGACAAATCAGAACCAGTGGAAAATCTTTGTGATGAGCGAAATCGGCACATTTTATATTAAATAAAAGTAGAATTAGTACAAAAGAGTGTTTTGTTTTTTTGTATATAATTCCTTTCCACCAAGTATTGACAGAAAACTCTTTAAATGTGAAAAGAGTATACATTAATTCAGAGCTATTTGAACTAAGTGTTGACAATGAACACTTTAAAAGTTACATCCTTATAACATACATACCAGTATAACACAGCACCACACAGAAAATCACCGGAATAATTTAAAGAGGCCGGAACAGCCCGGCGGAAGGCCCGAAAGTCTTGGTAAAATTATACATACTTCAGGATTCCGTTCTAACGTCGACATACGAGAGAGAGTGACCAAGTATATTTTTCACAAAAGTGGATTCTAGAAAAAATTGACGTTTTACGAATATGCCCAACATAAGAAACGTACAATTTAATGTCAAAGTTAAATTGATTCATTACAAATTCGAAACGGTTCTTGAGAGAACCGTATGTAATTATTGTTTTTATTACTTATGATGAACACATTGTCATATATGCTTCTTTACGCTTCTTTATGCTTAAATAAGATGAGTATTGTCTTGAAATATACTGTATTTAAATACATTTCAGTTGTAAAACCTGTACCCGCCAATTGTGGTGTGCAGTTCTGTTTCAAAGCTCTGCTAAACTCTTTGACATCCTTATAGTTAACATTTTTTTATAAATATCATACATTTTAAATCAGAAGACTCAACAATAAATAATCAAATGCTCGAGCCATCGATAATGTAACGATTTTTAAATGAAAACTTAGTAAATGATTATCAATAAATAATGTTCAATATAAAAAATGATTTCAAATTAAACAAACAGCAACAAAAAATTTGAACACGAGTTATGTTTGTAAATTTAGACTAATGAAACTTATATCCATGTTATAGAAATATATTGCTTTATTTCTTTGGTAAAGAAGTCTGTTAGATTAGTTTCCATTTGAAATCAATGGACTTATATCTTTATTTCTCCGTAATGTATAACCACCAAGCTAAAACCTTTGAAGTATAATAATTATGACATGCTTTACAATTACGTCTTATAGTATTACTAATTATAGTTCACAAACGAGTGGTGAATAATTTGAGAAAAGAGTGAGATAGAAATTTTTTAGTCCTCTAAGTCTTTATGCATTATAAAACGAAACACAGATCATTGTAAGATATATACACGTAATTCATTGCTGTACCTTTCACTTCATGAATTGCTCTCATAAGACCCTACATTGACAAAGCTTATTTCCATAAAATACGGTCACTTTACCACAATAAAAGCTCACGTAGTAGTGATAGAAAAAGCTATATGTATGTAGCAATCATAACTTAAATATTTTAAAGAAGAAAATATTCTAATAAAAATTAAATTTTAATGGAAAACCATATAATAATATTCGCATAAAAAAAAAGTTTTTTAAACCGTAAACAACTCTATTAAAATATGATCAGAACCAGCTTAATTTATCACAGAAGCCTTCTTTACGAATTGTGTCAAGAAACTTGAACCTAATCATAATCGTAAAAAAAGTGTCAAATACATAAAAAAAAAGAAGTTCAAACAAACTGAGTGCAAATAAAACCCTCCCACTCATCTGATCTTTCAATTCGGATTGTAGTAAGAGTGATTAACCAACCACAAGTTTCGTCTTCGCCACATTGTTATTTTTCTACTCTCTTCGAAAAAGAGATGTTGCAAAGCAGTTCTCGTACAACAAATTCTGTAGTGCTAAGTTTCATTGGTCCATAAGCTGCTCATCATTGCAAGTGGACATCTTAAAATAAGATGAAATAAAGTCATTAAAAATAATTGTATTTAAAATATAAATACGATGGTTGATACGAAAATGGTTGATAATGTTTTGCCACACAGTGAAACTGATCATATTATAAAAAATAATTGCAAAATGTTAATTTTGTTTTATTTTTGTAAACTGCAAAATTTACGATAGACTCCCTAATTAGTTTATTTTAATTTGTTTATAAATGCATCCATACAATAAAGAATTTAGTAATGAAAAATCTTAATTCATAAAACTATTTCAATTCAATTAAAATAACCAGTTTTCTGCGATACTAAAAAAATCTCATACATTTTGTAAGAAATGTCAAGTCGCCAGGGTGAAACTTTCAGTGTAATAACTTCCTAATAAAATTAAACTTTATCCACAATTTGCTCCAAAGTTTTTATGTTTTTTCATGAATTAAATGGAATCCGCTTATGCTAATCTTCTTATCTGCTCTCTATTAGGCATATACGCTTAGTTTTGTATATCTAAATTATTCATATTTGCCACACGTGTTTATTGATTTTCATAGAAAAATTGCAGTATGTTGTTTTAAATATTATTATAACAATCATTTATTCGGACTGTTTGCGATCAATATTCGTCTTTATTTCACAATCGTTTCCTACTTATTTATAAACATTATAAAAAACGAACGATACAATTTTCAAAAACATAACTTTAATGTTTTTTTCATAATTTATTGTCTCTTCTTTGACAGCTGATTTATAAAAAATCTAAATTTAATTTTTATAACGAAATGTATTTAAAGCATTATTCTCTGTTTTATATTAAGTTTTATAAAAATTGCAATAAAAACACCTTTTGTTTTTAAGCAAAGTACGCGGAATCATAAAAAAAAATATAAACACAAGATTTCTTAAACATCTTTTTCTACTTGTATCTATCTCTTCTAGAACCGAGCTCAATGTAATTATTTGAAACATATACAACGGTACCGTATATGCCGATTCCTAAAAATAATTATTAAGAAATAATTAAACATGTTAAAAGGTTATATAAAAGAAAAAATCTTATTCCTGTAGTAGGCAGTAATACCAAATTTATTGCAGAGTTTTTATAGTAAATCACACGTTAGCTGAACAAAGCGCTGTTCAAAGCAAAGGAAGCTCATGAATTCAACGTGATGAAATGCATAGTCAGCTTCCGACTGTACTCATAACGAACTCGAAGTATGCATGTTTTTTTTATGAACATTTCCGCTTTTAACGTTTTAAAGCATTGTGTAATAATTATTATGTTAAACAATAAAAAGATGCGCATGAAACTTTAGCATGTTGAATATTAACATGTTTTAATATCAAATGAAAATCCATATTAATAAATAATATTTTTTATCGACTTTCAGATAACTTTTTTTAGAAGTTAAATTACAGTCTTCCCTTGGTAATAGTCGGAAGAAAGAAGTAGTAGTGAGTTTATAGCTTTTACCATACCTGTAAGTTTTTGAGGATCAGGAAAACGCTTTATTCAGTAAAGACGATTGAAAATATTACACTCGTTCACATTTCGATACAAATCAACAAGTCAATTTATGATAATTTTCATTCTGCAGTTCAAGTCTTTGATTCTACAAACAAGTCTAACCCCAAGAGCTTCAAAATATACCTTTATTGTGGTTTTTTTTTTGATTGATTATTTGCTAACTTTAAATAGTTTGGACGCAAAAAGAAACATGTACCTGGTCATATATTTCTTTCAGCTAAAACGAATTTTTAACATAATATTTCTGGTCATTTTTCGAGAATTCAATAGCATGCCAATATAGATTTCACTTGGTAAAGCTTGTTGACATATTTTGCGTGGACGTAAGTGAGCTGAGACGAATCATTTTTTTTATGAATTAAAGTGGACTTTGTCGAAGCTTACTCACTTGACTTCTTAGTCAATTCATAATAGGCTATTATTCACAATATGATGTTAATATCTTTTTATTCTTTTTAAAATTAATAAATTTATAGTTATGTTTAGTGTCTCTACATCTAAATAAATAAATAAAACAAAAGATTAACTTCACTCCTGACACATTGTAATAGTTACAATGATATTTTTATTTTTTCACTTTACATATTTTAATAAAAATAATTCTGTACACTTATATAATTGTAATAAATCATGCAAGTTATTATAACCTCGAAAAACAATAGAAAATGTATATTATATAATTTATTATTCAAAAGTCTACTCATAAGAATTCCTCGAATGGAATATAATAAAAAAAAATCCTTTCAGCCAGTCGTTTAGTGGAAAATCCCACCTTATAGAAGCTTCTTACTTTGTTGTCTTCAATCAAGTCGTGTATGTATGTATAAACAGATCCGGTAAAGCTGCCCGAGAAAGATATTCATTCGTGTATAAAGAATTACTAAGAAGCTGGTGGTGGGTACACGACATTTGTTTGTGCCGAGTAAACGTATTGAGGTCCTACGAAGATTGAGTAGGATCATGTGACATTCATTTTCAGTGATATTTAACCTTTTTTAGCGAGCTCATTTGTTACGTAATGGATTTTTACGACCAATAGTTTATTTGAGATTCAGTATTTCACCGTTACTATGCTGATTATTAAAAAAAAATATCAATGTCCGCTTCCAATGTGTAGAATATGGAGGTATATCAACATAAGTTTTTATACGAGAAATGCATGTTACTGAGTTCCCCTAAATCTTTTATTACTAATAGAGTATGGATAAAAATGATAAGTCTAAGACATGACAAGTGGTTAGCTAATCGCTCTCGTTACGCTTTGTAATTTTAGCATTGGAAGAGTTGTGAGAATTCCCGACACCAAAAACATCTGTCAATTAAAAAAATGCTGTTTCTACTGGCATTTGATTGTTGACCACTGCACTACGGAGCCGATTATCACTAACCGTTCTCAAATAAAAAATATCTTAAGAGCAGTGGTTCCCATGTAAAATAACGAATAACGAATAACGAATAAAACCAGCTCTGAGCAATATTCGAAATTGTGCAATAAGTTAAAAAATAGTTTTCAGTATATAACGTCTTTATACCAAAATATAACAACTTAAACCCTAAAAGTGACTATATAAAAGATTCACATAATTCGAAGTCTATCTTCAAGGTCGTAAAAAATCATTTAATCATCTGAAAATTGTATAAGCACGCAAAAATAATTGACGACACCGCCATTCACCTATTGATTATATCATTATTATTATTTTTTATCCATGTCCGTTCCCAATGTGGAACAAATGGCCTCGTAATGGAGGTATATCAACATAGGTTTTTCTACGAGAACTGTTTGTTAGTCAGTCATTCAACCTCTCTTTTCCAAAGGGAGTAGTAGGGATAGAAGGATAAGGCCACAACGCTAACCGCTACGCCATAGGACCCGAAAAATCATCTGCCACTTTCTAAAAAGATTTATTTGATTATCTTATAATATACAAAAAAACAATCTATACAAATATAAAATGTTGATCATACACTGCAAAATAAAAACTCTTGAATAATGTTGTGGGAACCACTGCTATACTGTTTACTTATGTGTGTTTTATCATTTAATACCATATCGACTGTGGAAAGGAAAAAAGGACGTAACCCACACATATCAAATTTTACAGGAGGTTCAAAAAACATGTTTTGATGATTTTGTGACATGTGCAAATTATGAATTATACACAACCTTAGTGTGCACGGAGACTTCTAAACTGGTGTTTAATTGACATAACCTAATATTAATTAATTAAAGAAATTGTCTAGAAAAAAACTTTATTTTAGTCTTTTTTCTTGGTTTCAATTTATTACAAGGTCATCTTTTCAAACTTAAAAGCTAAATTTAGATACTAATTTGGCATTTGCAGCTTGAATCCTTTTGAATGAACGTGTATCAAGTTTGATATATTGTGATTATAGAAAAAAAGCTGTTTTGAAAAAACTGTGGGTTACGTCTTTTTTCCTTTCCACAGTCGATATATAAAAGAAGACTTATGCTTTTATTAAAATTGTCTTAGATACAATAGACATAATATATTTAAATATTACGTAACGTTTGTATTTTTTGATGGAGTAACCTACCCTTTTCTAAGCAATGCGAAAAACATTGAAACTTTATATCCAATCGGAATAAATTTTGATAAAGTCTATAATGTAATGAAAGGAGCTTAAAGATCAAGAAAGGCCCAATAAAGTCTAATGAAAATTGCTTTGCGGTAACATGCTTATCCTTTCAGAATGCCGAGAATTTCGATTTCATTCATGTGTGCGTTTAATTTGCGAACAAGACGCCAATAGGCTTCTACAGAGAATCTTACTAAACGTGGGCGATGGCTTGTCTCTCAAGAGAAATTACATTATGGATGATATGGGATTTTCTATAAAATTAAAATTTTAATCCTTATTAGGCGTAGCATAATATTTAATCGTTTAATACTTTACTGTTACTGTGCTGCTTATTTCATAGCATACTAAAACCTAAGCGATATGTCCTCTATCCAAAAAATGACAAACTATCTTTTCAGAGAAATAGGAATAGATTTTTATTTCAATGATTATTAATTATTAATAGTGACAAAACTTGTGTGAATGTACATTATTTGAACGATTCAAATTTTGATTATTAATTAAATTCAGATTTGCTTGATCGACTTTATAGTTGAAACAAATATCAATTCAAATATGTCTACAAATAGTTGTTAAGTAATCGTCAGAAAGAAAGTTATAACACATTATTATCGCATTATTCATAGTTGCATAAATATGAGACCTCGAGAAGTGTAGTGAGCCAAGTTGTAAAATGGTACAACTATTGTATTGGAGTTTTAAATACAATCTTGTTTTTACCTGGTTTTTTGGTGGATTGGATATTTTTATTATAGAGAGATAACAGTTTTTCAATGTGTATTTACAGTGCTCAATTCACTTTTACGATACTTTATAATAAGACATGTAGGATTATAACGAATCTAACTATTTTTTCTCCAAAATACCACTTGGTTCACTTCACCTCTCTCGGGGCTCATATAGTCCATCTCTAAGTTATCAAATAGAGAAGGTTTAAATTATCAAAAGTATGAATTGAAATACTAATCAAAACAATTGTTAGCCAATGTACGAATTCAGTAAATTGTCACATATTATATGTATTGATAAGTTTATTAACTACAAAATGTTCAGGTTATTTTATTATCTTCACCTTTCCTTACGAATATACAGCATAGTGTGGTCTATATCAGTGTTCTATATCAACCTTTTTGGACCCGTGGCCCTTTTTGAGTGTCTTCATTTTTCTGCATTAATCATAGCATTGTTTTGTCTTGTCCATAAAAAATCGAATTTCCAAAAATTTGCATTTGAAGGAATTTGCGAATTTCCCAAACTTACCAGTTTACTTACAAAAGCGTGTGACCTTTTTAAGCTCTTCCCAGAATTTTAAATCCAAAATCCTAGGAATTTACAAATTTCTCCCAATGAAGAGCGTGGGACCTTTTTTAAGCTCTTTTAAGAATTTCAAATTTTGGAAATTTTCAGAAATTTTGAGATTTCGAAAAATTTGCCTTTGGCCCCTCTAAACTGTACTGTGCCTCCCCAAAACAAAAGTAAATCTCTGTGGCCCTCTTGGAGCACACTGTGGCTCCCGGGGGGCACAGGGTTTCACGCTGAGAAACCCTGATTTATATGACCGTAAATAGACTGTTATAAAAATACGTTTCCTTTGGGTGACAATTTTTTTTAAGAAACGTCAAACATTTCATAATTCTAAGCTTGTAAAATTTGTATTAAAATTTCAGATTTTTTTTCGATTAAATGCAACTTTATAGTGAAAAAGTCAGCCTTCATGCTTATTAAATTATTTCATTGATGTAAATGTAAATTTCACCACGCCAAACTCAAACTAGTTTCAACCAAATAAAGCCACAGAATTTCCCTTTACTTATTTATAGGAAACAATGCTGTTATTTCACGTAATTGTTTTTTTAATTAAATCATTTCTAAAAACAATACCACCATTTCAAAATTATAGTACAATGAAATGATATTTTGTCAATCAACTCAAAATAAATTACAAACTAAAATTAAACGGAAGTAAAACAATATAATTTTTCATAAAAATGGCATTCAAAGCGATGTAATATTATTTGTTCGTGAAATTCGTGAAAATACAATTTCACTTTCTTTTAAAACATATTCATAATTGTAACTTATTTCAACAAACCTCTCCATAAAAAGAATATGTTTTGCGATGCTCGGATGAAAATCATTCTAAAATAATTATTAAAACTTTTTATCTCACAGTAAGTAATGTAATTATTTATATTTATAATGCTCGTATTATTTTAGTCAAACAAAAGCAAATAACCATAACTGGATAGATCAATAAAAGTAATTATATCATATATTACATTAAAATGTTATCCAACGAGTATTTTTTTTTACTTATTTATTTATATATTTGTTTGTAACAAAAAAATATACTATTTTAAGAAGTATAAATGCTTCATATAATACGGTTTATTAACAGAAGTAGATTAGTGAAGACTTCATGCCAAGTCGTTTCTAATATTATTAGAAGTTTTAGTTAAACCATTTCTATTCCATGAATTATTCCAAAAGCTTACGAATTCTAGCTACCTAATTATTCCTTCATACTTCATAATACTATATAGTTAAATTATATCAGTTGAATAGCGGATTCTAATTATCAGTTATACAAAGCTATATTTATCCCATTTTGACTATAATTTCAACAGTCAATAAATTTTGTTTAGTAACAGACTGACATGTTGTTGATGTCTTAATTTTTGTGCCATTTTAAAACGAAATGATTAACTGAGTTAAAAAAAACATTCGTTATTTTTTAAATTATTTTTCAAAAATTTTAAAAACTATCTTGTTTTCTAACTGAATTTAATATAAAATGCTTTTTAACAATGTGTATTTTACATAAAAACATTTTTTTACCCATATATATGTAAAAAAAATTAAACACTGATTTAGATAACCTTAAAACAGATCGGTGTATTATTGCAACGAACCTTGCTATACCAAGTTTACTGTTATGTAGTTTATAACATAAATATTTGAAATATCTTATATAATACATCAACAATATAATATATTTACGATTCCTTTGTTATGCGATGATCTGCGCCTCAGAAACAAGTGCTGACAACACACCATCTTGTAATAAAGCATTTGGTTGAGAAATATATATTACTTCTTCTTAATTCAATAATACTTTGGTAGCGTATTAACAGTCGGAAGTGGCTAGTGCTTCATACTTCTAAATCTACAAAAAAATATATATCATGGCGACGGTAAACAATAATATTAGAAAACAAAATATGTTAGGTACAGTCAAAGTAACTCCATTCATTAATTACCAAGTGTGATATAGGTCAAAAACTTGGCAGAGAAAAACTTCAATGAATTGCTAAAAGATCGGAATTTCAAGATAAACTTCTGGAACAAATAAATGATGGCCGGGGAAAAACTTCAACAATGAAAGTCTCCGTAGAATAACCGTTATTTCTATTCAGCGTGCATTAGTACGTACTATATACATGTCAAAAGTTTTCCCGTTTGCTATATATTATTATAATGTTTGCATAAAACGACGTCAGGAACAAAGATTTTGGTGTAAGTATTTATTACAAAAATTCGAAAAAAATATATGAAATAAAGAAACTTTATAAGTCCTTCCATTTTAATCGAGCGTGTTTATTTAAAATAAAGTTTACTAATTAGTTCAAATTGAGAAATGATTTCAAAAAAAGAATTAAACAATATGTTATAAAAACAATAATAAACGATTGTGTTGTTAACAATGATTGATAAACATTAAACGTATTCATTGTTTTGTAAATCTAGAGTTTTTGAAATTCTCACATGAAAATGCTGGCAAAGTGTTTGATGTTTCAATGTATTATTCAATTATTTATATGGTGAATTATGAATATAAGCCACGGAGCATAATATTTGCCAAGATGTCAATATATTCAAACCAAGGAAATATTCTACCGTAATTTATAATCGATCGTTCTATCACCAATTCAATAAATCTCGATACCGTGAGTTTATAAGTACCACAGCAAATACAGATACAAAAGGCCTTACTGTGAATTGCTTTATATCTATTCATTACATTAATTTAATTTGATCTTAATTTTGAAAACTTCTCATATCTATTTTAATATGAGTTCGTTGTGGCATAAACAGCATTGAAAGAGTGAAACCGGAGCCAATTTATATCATAATATGTATGAATATAATTCATCTTATTTGTCACGACTTAATTAAAATTTACCGTATTATTCATAATCTTGTTTTAAATTTTAAGCAATGAAAATACTTGGGCGGAGAGCGGTGCAAAAATTTTAAACTTCCTTCAAAATACAATTATACTTTAGTTATGAGATTGAAATTATATACCAACGTGTAAAGCACAATAATCATCCGCCCTCTTCCTTGGAAGGCGCCTTTGCGATAAACCGACGCCGGATACAATTAAGCATTTAGCCCTTGCTCGCTTTGATGCTACTCGTGAAAGACTAAGGGTGCGTTAAGGTATTGATATTAAATATCTAAATCATAATGATTACTACAGTGTCATATCGTTACTATTTTTTTAGTATTAAGTCGTCACCACATTTGTATACTGTCAAGACAAGATAAAGATATTTAGTTTTGTGTTGTGATAATGTTTAAAATATTTTACTGTGGAATTTTGCATAGTTAATAATATGTTAAAAATATTCCTAACAGTAAATGCTTAAAAATAGCTTTGTCTAAATAAAACAATATTTCGTAATCAAGTCAGTTCCTAGTCTGAAGCATATGGACTCCTAATGAATAACTTCAACAAAATTTATTTATACAGAAACACGTTTTGTTTAGTCTCTCAACCACTCTTTTTCATATAGGGTAATAAAGGGAGGAAGATAAGACTCCGGGTACGTGGAGCAGCGCTTAACGTTCTTGGCTTCCGTAATGGATCTCAGGAGTTCATGTCCCGGTACGGACAGCATTTTTCAATCGGTTGATCGATTTGTGTTCAAATGTGTGAATTTTTGTGATGTCTTAAAATTTCCTCTCATCTCTTAATAATGGAGAGTAGTGAGAGCGATTATTTAACCATAAGTCTTATCCTAACGTCTCTCTTTGAAAAAACAAAAAACTTTCGTAGAAAAACAACTTCATTTGACATACATACCTCTATTAAGAGGTCATAAGCTGGATATTGAGAGTATACATAAATAAAATAAAACATATTACTAATATGTAAAACCATTTTCCGTATCCATTGAAGAATGAGTGTAAATAGGGTGAGGGGGCAATAAACACATCAAAAACATAATAAATGCTTTACAAGTCCACATATCGATTTATAATATTACTAACCTGTATCATTTTGCACTATACGTGAGTTGGGAATTATTGTCTTAAAGTACCGATACCTCAATACAATTGAAAGCATCCTTACAAAACATAGCTAGCCCAGCTAAGGGGTCACTTAGCATTCATAGCCGAGGGCCAAGATACGGTCATCTTTAGTGCCAACTTTGCACTAGTGCCAAGTCTCTTGATAACGCCGCAAATCTTGTCTTATTAGAAAATTTATGCACGACCGGGACTTTTCGTGTAACTACTTTCATGCCAGTGTAATTCTAAATGCAGTTGAAATATTTAGCAAATTCTTGCAGAGTTTTAATTGTTTATAATTTTTCAACACAAAACCTTTGAAATATTACGACACAATGCTTTGGTCAAGTATGTGTTCAGCCAAATTAAACAGGAACACTCGATTCGCCAATAAAATTATCTTTCGTGCCATATCAAGTAATGAATTTCAAATATTGACCTTTGTAGTAATAAGAGCTATTGCTTCCTAGTGACCACGTGTTCCTGAGTTCAAGTCATGACTGAGTCTAAATAAATTTCAATTTATTTAGCCTAATATTTGAGATCTTAGGTATTAATATTTGAAATGTCTTTTATCTTATTTAAAAAAACAAACATCAAGCTAATTAAACGATTTCAAAAAATCTGCCACTCCTGTCAATTAATTATGAGTTGTTAATTGAAATGCAATAAGTATAAACTTCAAAAAATGTATGAATTGTGCTATTTTTCTTTTGCTTTTGACTATTATCCAAATTTTTATAAAAACTCATTGAGATTTTCAACAAAATTAAGCTAGATTTGGGTTTAACAAGTAATTAGATCTCTAAACCAGATAT
Organism: Himalopsyche tibetana; assembly: GCA_030503985.1. Lineage (NCBI taxonomy): Eukaryota > Metazoa > Arthropoda > Insecta > Trichoptera > Rhyacophilidae > Himalopsyche > Himalopsyche tibetana. The sequence goes on from JAPJYX010000016.1 coordinate 31,724,836, forward strand.
AAAAGTCTTACTGCTGAAGTAAAAAAGTTTGATAAAATATTAAACACATTTTATATTACTAACCATTAACGAGTTACGATTTTGTTATATGTAGGTTCCAGTTAACGCTGTTTTGAAAATATTTTTTTTTGTTTCAAAATGTTTTTTTTTTGATTTTCTTTTTTTACTGGTGCTACAAAAAATTTCATTCTCATTAATGAAAATTCTTTGCGACGATAATGTGGTTATGTTAAAAATATAAGAGAATGTACATTGTACAAGAAAAAAGATTTATCTGACACCACATTACCGTTGTAAGTACAAATATGTTATTTTATTAATTTATTGAGAAACGGCTACGTATACCTTTACTTGACCATTATTAGAATCATTTTAATATAATCAGGCACTTTCGTGAAGACAATATGCATTCCTTTAGTTACCTTAAAGTCCATGCTTTTTGACAAATGTATTTTCTTTTTGTATTTCTTGTTCTACTTCCGAGATCTCCCTTCCGGGGAGAAAAAAAATAACAAAAATAGCCAGGGAGGAGGGCAGCATAGAGAAAGGAAGCTCACAAATCTCCTGTCAACGTTTCCACCGCGGGCAAGTGACACATTATTTTGCCTCCGAAACCCTTATCCTTGGCACTACCTGTTGACAGTACTTAATACGTGACACCTTACACTAAGTTCCTGTTCTTGCTATCCGTCTCTCGCCGGGTTGTCCTCCGTTCTTTGTACCACGGTGCATTTTTTTCGCATCAAATGACGGGTCCGACGGTATTAAATGACATATCCGTGGCCTTAGAAATCTTTCCATCATTCAAAACCCGTAAATGTGATACCTAGATAAGTGCCCTTAAATAAAGTTTTTGAGTTACTGTACACAAAGGACAGGAACGGCATTCAATTGAGTCGTATTTATATATATGGTGGTTCTTAGGGGTGCGAAAAAGTTTTTTTTTTGACATATTTAAAAAAGATATATATCGTCACCGTACTAGCAGAAGTTGGTAAGTAACAGATTGATAGTTTTGTGTAAGCAACAGATATTTTTTTTAACTTATGGAATTACGTCTTTCGCATCAATATATTACGTCACATAGATAATTATTACAAATAAAATATAGGTGCATTAATAGAGTAAAAAAATAATTTACAATGACAATTACCTGCCTTTAAATCAGCATTGGTAGTAAATACCGATTAAAAATGTTATTTTTGCCAAACTGATACAATAAATGCACCAACTGAGTTATCCCAGAAAAATAATTGATATCCAAGAATCTCTTTGAAACTGACTTATTTTGGACAATTATGGTATTTACCAACTTCTGCCAATACAGTAACGTTATACAAAATGCACTAAAAACTCGATGAATGAATGTATTTTTTAATAAAAAAATGGCAAAGTAAGTCATTTCCGATATTGAAAAATCGGCATATTTCTTAAAAAGGGTGCAGATCACTTAAACAACTTAAAAACCACTGATTTAAAAAAATGACCGAATAATAAAAATGAACTTTTATGACAAAAACCTATAATATAAAACCAAATAATAAATAGAAGGTTATGTATGAAGCTTCATGATTTTCTTAAATAATGTATTTTTTTAATTCATTGACTCATCATTATATATATTATAATGTGCACTAGCTGAACGTATAAAAAAAGAATAATTTGTTATTTGAAAAAATATTATGTATATCCATATTTTTTCTCAGAGCGCAACAAATAAACTCATATTGGAATCTTTTTATAAAATAAAAAGTAACAAACGAGAACTGATTAATTAATTCAGTCGCTTAACCCATATTTACAGGCATGTATGGAAACAACATTCAAATTTGGTTACGAAAACCGAAACATATAATTTTGTTTATCGTCATTTTTGTCTTTGTTATCCATTTTGATAAACAAATAATACATATTTTAAATCTCTTCGACTTGTATCGCATGACATCATTGGGTTTTTTTTAATATGATTATAAAAAATAAAGTTATTTCAACATAACTTTATCATTCAATTCTTGTACTGTTTATACATAACAAAATTATATTACTGTATAACTAGAGTTTCTTTCCGACAAATTTTACTATAATGATGTGTTGTCATTTCGGAAGAAAATCACTTTTAAATTTAAAGTAGCAAAAAGAATCAAAAATAAGCTACCGTGACGTATTTCTCTCGATATTTTTTCATAATAATATTGAGTGAAGACTCACGAGGGAAATGACGGATATTGTAAAAACGTGTATCATTTGAAGGCTTTCTTATATATTCAATTACATGTACCTTATTTTATCATTTCTAAAAATAAAATGCAACAAATAACATAATACTTAAATTAACATGTGCAGATGATAATCTTAATTTAGTTATGTAATAAAAATAATTAGTCAACTGTGATTTTATAATGAAAGCCTGTGTTAGTATTTTATCATTATAGTCTAGACCAGGGATGGCGAACAAGGAACCCGCGGGTCACGCAGTGACCCGCGTGAGAAATTATCTTACCCGCTTGAACTTTTAAAAATGATTGTTTTTATTTAAAGTCTTAATTATTCAATCTATGTGACCCGCGGCATGATTTATTTTTATTTTTTAAATCAAATTTGACCCACTTTCGAAAAGGTGCGCCATCCCTGGTCTAGACCTTTTTCAGAGTGCTTCAAATCGTCTTCGGATTTGGCGTTAACGAATCTAATCCCAGTACAAACACTTCAATGCATAGTTTGTTTATAATGTGATCCATCGATCGATAATCCTGGGAGAAACCATTACTTAGGAGTAGTGTTTTTATTTTTTTTTAAAACCATGTCTGCTCCCAATGTGGAACATATGGACTCCTAATGAAGTTTATCTCAACAGAAGTGTTTCTACGAGAACTGCTTGTTACTCAGTTGCTCAACCTCTCTTTTTCCAACGAGAGTAGGGATAGAAGAATAGGGCTAGGATAGGATTAGTGGTAAGCTAATCGTTCTCGATACGCCCCGTTCATAGGATAGGATGGGTGAGAGGGGGAATTCAAGACATCACATACATCCATGCCTTTGAACAGAAATTAATAAATCAATTTATAAAACCTGTTCGTACCGGGATTTGAACCCGGGCCCTCTGTAGCCGAAGCCAACAACGTTGACCACTCGACCCCACATGTGGCAAAGTGTTTTTTATTACCTTTCCCAAGCTCTGGTATTATGAATATCTTATCTTGTTATCTTAATACTTAAAAGTTCGAAGAATTGGCTTGGACTCGAGGCAAAAAAAAACTTGTAATGCCGAAATTTCATTCATTGAAGAAATGCCGTTGCAGTAATCAAATGCAGCTGCAATATTTTAATATGATGGAATAGTATTGAAATGTGTATTGTCTCTATCTAAGGCATTACAGAAGTGGGAAATGATTTAGTCAGGATCAGTTGATCGTGAAACTTTGATCGTGAAACATCGGCATTTGCGTGCAAGTTCTTCAATTCATCACTGAAAACCAAGCAATCGAGACCACTGTCTACATATTAAAATTTTAATAATTTTGTATAAAATTTTAGCCATGTCAAGACGCTCGGAAGTAAAGACTCATTTTATGAGAAAAGATAATAAACGCAACTTGCAACATGAAATGCGTAATTCTATTTTATCTCTCGCGGAAACTGAGGACAATACAAATAATCTGAAAAAAGATTTTAAATACTTAGATCAATTTTAAAAAAGGATGAAAAAGTTGGACGTGTTGTTTAAAACACTTCTAACAATAAAAACAGCATCAACAGCAACGGAACGAGTAGTTTCAACAGCAGGACAAATTAAAACTAAATTAAGATCAAATTTAAAATATGATACATTTAATGCTCTCTAATTTTTTAAATATGAATTGTTAAAATTTGAATAAATGACTTATATTGTAAATGAACTCGTTTTGAATGTATTATTTTAGTACAAAAAATTATATATGTAGTAATGTTTTGTTATTTTCATACTCACTGAAACTATCCGCATATCCGGATATATCCGGATAGTTTCAGTTTTACTATTCGATATCCGGATAGATGAAAATGACGAATAGTTTGAATCTCTAATCCGAACCCCATCTTTCGACAACAAGTGATACTTTAAAGTAGTTTTTCCGCAATGATCTTATACGCTTTAAACATTTGATATTGAAAAGATACGCGCATTCAAAAAATATTCATTCAATTGATACATATTGTTCGTTTCATCACATTTTTGGATAAGATTATGATATATCATGTAAACACTGTATAAAATAAGTCTTCAAATATTAAAATACCCATTTTGTTTCGGTCATTTAAAAACTGGAATAAGTGCGTTTACTCGTTGGATATTTTGAGTATCAAAAATTATAATATTTTACGCCTAAATTTAATACTGAAAACAAATTATTATATATGATAAAAAAATGGCAATCATTTTTTAAATGGAAAAATAATTATAATTTGATTTTATATTTGAATAAATCAAAATTATTTTCCTTAAAAAATGTGAAGGTATGAAGTGTATGTTTCATAATATATTCATTCTTTCTAGCGCTATATTTAAAATCTGATAAAAAACAGTGTCTCATGAAAAAATAAAAGACTTATGCCTATATCAAATGATGAAACACTCTTGGCGTATTTAATTAAAAATGAAAAATACTCTCAGAAACTCGCTTGAATTATTTGTAATTAGATTTATTTGGATTAGTAAATATATTTATTACTTTTTTTGGTTGTAAAGAATTATTTCGCGTGAAGCATGAGAAACTGTGACATTTCGAGATGGCTTAATTAATGAAATGGTATCAAAAAGAGGCTTTATTAATTTCGAATAAAATGTTGCGCGAGAGGCGTGTGACAACTGTAAGCAAGGAAGGTATGAATATGTAAGTACTGCCTGAGAAAAGACGTTTGTTTGTATTGTATGTACGCAAAATGTGCTTTGAGTAACTGACAAGCTTGAAGTTGAGCCTTTACACCTGAGAAGCGTAATTTATGACGTAATGTTATGAATAAAATATTTCTTGGAGCAGGTCGCACCAGGTGAAACAAGGATGACGACTAGAAAGCGGCAGAGCAATATGGGCTCTGTAGGCAGAAGGAAGGATTAAAAAACAGTTTTATTTTCAAACAATGTCATTAAGTATATGTATGAATATTATATTGGAAAGACACCGTGTTTTTGTGGTAATCATCCAACGTTTCAAAACTGTTGTAAAGTACATCTTTAGGAGATCCAGAACAATGAATAAGAGAGCTGAAGTTGAAACCTGGAATGCTTGCAAAGTATTGGGTGATTAAAACCGATCAGTACTTCCAAATTCCAAAGGAAAATATCAACATATATTCATTCAAATGTCTTACTGTTACTAAATGTAAATAAAAAATGATACTGTATTTTTTTTAGTTACAGAATTTAAGTCCAAAATAATAAAAGTGTTGAATTGAGCTTAGTTGTATTTGAGAAAAAAAAAGTTATATGCGTTGTTCTGCACGTCTTAAAGTAAACTAATCTCAGTTAATACAATAGAGTTACCTACGTAAAATAAAAATACGCAATCCACCAAAACACCAAGTAAAGACGTGACTGTACTTAAAAATCAAAGAAAAAAGTTTTACCATTTTAATAGTTGGCCCACCTCACTTTTCGAGGGTTCATATAAGATTTGTCTATCAGTAAATTTTAGTATAATACTCGTTGTAAGTTGCCAATTGTTCAATCACAAATATTCACGGCTTTATTAAGTCTTAGTGCATTTTTTAAGAAAAAAATAGTCAAGTTTTGTAAGAGTTTTATTCACTAATATAAATGGTTTTCAGCACACTCAATAGTTATTTTATGTTATTACAATAAAATTTAAATCAAGCCTGAGCAAGCTACCATATGCGACCTGTGTATTCATTTGATCCGGCTCACTATGCAATCAATAAATTGTTTGTAAATAGAAAATCACTTATTTTTCATAATGAAATTCCATTTTTACGAAAATCTAAAAATATAAATGAACTTGCGTCCTGCTACTTATTTTGATTTTTTAATGTAGTTTTTCATCCATAAAATTTACCCTGACCTGGCTTAAGCGATGGAGCCTACGTGAATTTCTTTGCTTACTTTACACAATTTATAATGCATGAAGTTGGTGATGAAACGTTAATTTATGATGTCATTTTCAGTTGCTAATTACATCTTCAATTTTTAAGACAGTTTTTATTATTATTTAATTCAATGTAAGTTTCTCGTTTTTAAAAAAATAATAATCTTTAAGGTTCAATCTATCTTTCCAAAACACTGGGGCTTATCATTATTCAAGGTTACAGAATGTGAAGATCGCTTTACCCAAAAGATAAATGGAAGCTTTCTTCTGTTACTTCGACATTTCAAAGGTGTTTGTTTAGATATTTTATTGGGGCTGCCCATACCTGTTACATAAATATTGGAAAGGCCAAAGTTGAACCCGTATACCGGTAGTAAATCGCTTGATTATTTAAAATTGCTGCATAAACATATTATAGTGTATACATCTTTTTGATTCGTTAAACAAACGTTTTTTTTACTGAGGTTATAAAAACTTCACGTTATTTTCAATGTCGTAATTAAGAATTCAAATACAAAATTACCGCGTAGAATAATTGACAATATTAGGTTTTTTACTAGCTACCAAATTAATCGCACATCCGTAAAATAGTGTCATATATTTGAAATTACGTTTAATATTTTCAGTTATGAATATGGTTCAATTCGTATTTTTTTTGCTCTTTATTTTTAAATTATTATTTGTGAAATAAAATAACAAATTAGGACTCTTCTATAAAATAACAAATTAGGACTCATGACTCTTATGATTTTTTTTTTCAAGTGACATAATATTTTTTACGACACAAACTTGGAATGCAAAATTTTTTTCGACAGCCATCAGATTTTTTGCGACACATATTTGGGATGCGATCAATATTCCAATTTGGGATGCGATCAATTTTCTTTTCAATTTTTTTTCAAGTGACGAAATATTTTTTGCGACACAAACTTGGATGCAATATTTTTTTCGACAGCCATCAGATTTTCTGCGCACTTATTTGAAATGCGATCAATATTCCAATTTGGGATGCCAGGAACAATTAGTATGACTAAGTTTCCTAGAAAATGTTTTTGAAAAAATTATGCTTACTGTTGCGAAAATCAAATGAATCGATTTATTGTTAAAATATCATTTATATAGAATAAAGAAAAATAAAAACTTATCGTAAACTTTTTGTGAAAAACAAACGCTTCTTTAAATGTTTTAATTAAACATAGTTTTATTGCACACGAGTCTGAAAAATATAATGGAAAATAAAAACAAACAAATAAAAATGCTGACTATGAAATTATTTGTGAAAATATTAGATAAATTTTGTCGTTTATCTGTACCAAAGAATTCGTGGAGATTGTTAAGATTCTTAAGGAATTACTGCTCATTTAAATACATCGTTCGTCAATTCTAAATAGGAGTTTAATTTGAACTAAAATATTCGTAAGAACAGCATCCTTAAATGATTTAGACTTTGCAACACTGTGATGCTAAATTTAGCTTTGAAGCTTATTAGTTAATCGGATATAGATTTTATTATATAATATGTAGAAGCTGGTAATTAATTCACAAGAAAACTTCAAGCTTAACGTTACGTAAAGAAACTTCACGGCTAATTACTATTTAATACACTTAAAGACTCTCATTCCAACTTTGTCACACACGAACACCAACACACCCTAACTTAATAACGAAACAAAAAACAGAAATTTGTATGCTGAAAGTATCTAATTGAAAAATGCACTCAACACACAGGAAAAAATAATATTTTAACTGTGAAATATATAAATGCTTATTAAACCATTACAAATATATCTTTAGGAAAATATAATTTCACAATTTTTCCAAATGGGTAATTTTATTTGAGTGAATATACTTATAGCATATATGCATTCGGTTAATTTGCTGAGAGGATTGAATCCTAGTACAGACAGTTTTTATATTTATTGATTTTTCAATTGAAAAATTTAAGTTGAGATTTTTCTTTTTTTATGGATATCAAATTTATGAAGCTAGGCTGTTGTGTTGAACATTTTAATTTTGTGTTATTTTAGAATCACTTTAATGTAATTGGCAATTTCTTTTCAATGCCAATTGTTGTGTATAACTTTTCAATTTTGTATAAATAGCATTGTTAAATTATATTTCTTATCAGTTGACAATGCTCGCAATTAGCGAAACCGGTCCTGACATATTAAATAAAGTGGAATGAAGTACAAAGGATTATTGTGTTTTTATTAATATAATGCCTTTCCACCAAGTATTGACAGTGAACACCCTAAAAGTGATGGTATTATATCTAAAATTCACATAATATAATATAATTTATAATAGATATTATATAATATTATATACAATAATACTATACTGCTTGCCGCTTTCGCTCTCTATGGAACACATTTTTTTTTCTAATGTTGTTTATTTATTTTTTCAAGATTTAAGTCTTAATCATTTTCCTCTACATTAAGTGCATCAAATTACTAAGTGTGGTGTCCGCTCCCAATGTAGATCATATGGACTGGAGACTTTCTCAACAGAAGTGTTTCTATGACAGCCGTTTACCGACCACACAATTTATAAATATAATATGATAATACAGTAAACAACATTTTTTAATTATCTATCTCATTTTAAAATACAAAAAAAATGCGGAGGCATTCCATCAAACAGTGGTTTGATATTGTATAGCAGATAGATACGAAGGGATTATTTGTGTAGCAAAGCTCCTACAACTTTTTTTAATCACTACTAATGGCTTTATCTCCCTGACATAAAAGAAAAAGATAGAACAATGAAGTTTTATCGATTTGTTATTCACCCCATTTTTACTGTCTACCAGAATTGAAAACATCACAATAACTTTTAGTGAATAAATACAGAATGTATCCACGAAAATCACTATGCATTAGAATTATTGCATTGATATGACAATAAAATTATTAATAATACCACACAATATACATTACAGTTTTACGATTAGTTCTTGGTGTATATAATGTAATATTATTATTTTTAAATACATTTATTCAAGTCTATACCTATAGTCATGTCACCAGTAAATGTTGTCTTATCTATCATTTAATTGTAAGCTGTATTTGTTTATTAGTGACATTCAAAAAACGTATTTTGGTTGCTTTGACGTGAACAAAGAACAATTTCAATTAAAATTTTGGGGTAGAAGTTGATCTCGAGTGTTTTATAAAAAAATATCTTATTTGATTTTGAATGAAAATTTAAAAAAAGAACATTTACAAATACCAGCCTTAATAACAAATATAACATTTATTTGTTAAATAATATTAGCTATTAAATCAATATTTTTTTCAAATTATGTGGCAATAAATCGTCACCCTTGAGATAAAAGGCTTAAAGTCCATCAAACTGAGCTGCTTAAATCGCTGTGACATAAATAATTTACGCATGGTAAAAAAAACTGATAAAGGAAAACCCGGAGAGCCCCAATGAAGTTAGTCGACCTCATACAAAATATATGGAAAAATTTAGGCCGAACGATCTAACTAGACAAAACAAGATTTAAAAAGATTCTTGCGAAGGCCCTCGCTAAGTTGTGGTTTTAAGAAGAAGACGAAAAAGAATGAGTGTTATAATATATTAAGGATACTACAAGTTATGGTTATGTTTTTTCACTCCACATATCATTTAAAAAATAGGTGTCAAAAATATCATTGGTGTTTTCCGTCAGACATATATTGTAGAAATGCTTTAAAATAAATCATAATAATGGCGATGAGCATCCACAAAAGAAAAGAATAAAACAAATGAAACAACGCATCACAAACACATCATCCAAATCGTCGAGATAAGGAAAAATAAAACACATTCTCTCGGGCGATAATACAAATGTTTCAAAGCAAAACAAAAATATTTTCCCAGTATTCATGCTAGAATTTTTATAATAATACATTATTATCAATCTTGTTCACATGAAATCGCGACAAAAATGTTTTTGAGCCTTTCTTTGTGCATAGTCAGTTATTTCATTATATGTTTTTTTATATAAATTCATAGTTGTTATAATAGTTATATATTTTTTTTTCTAATGTACAGAAGCAATTTTCTTCATCGCAAACATTTTCAACTGATTTTAATAATTACCATTAGTTGAAACTATGAAATTTTGAAATGTAGATTTTTTATAAATTTGATATCTCTCCTACAAAAATGATAATCCATACAATCTTATACCGTCCAAGTAAGCGTACAATTCATTACTTGTAAAAAATGATAGCCTCTTATTTTAGAAGGTATTAAAAAGATTATTTCTATAATATGGGTGCTCAATAGATATCACATGTAAGTGAAAGTTTTTTAATTGGATTTTAATAAAAATTTCAAGTTTTTTTTTTAATTTCAAACCATGTCCGCTCTCAATATCGAACATGTGAGTTCCTATTGGAGTTTATCTCATGATATCATTATTACTGTCACTTAATTTGACTATATTTATAAGTAAAATAATTTTAAAATACATATATAATTATTAAATAGTCGTAAATTTGAACAAAAATATTTTTAAATACCGATTAAAATATATCAAATGGTACAAACCAATTGTGTATACATTAAAAAAATGATCTTCGACCATTTCAATATAGAAAATACTACTGCGCAACATTGTAGCGGTATAATACTAGAGCAACACGATTATTTCAAAAAGTTTCTCGTGACACAATGAAGTGTCTCAATATGCCGGGAAATTGAATGGCCTCCTACGTTCGGAGTTCCATTTACATTCCCGAATGGAATGAATACAATCTGACCAGATAGAAGTCCACAAGCACCTGCATTCCCTTTCTGTGAACGATGCCATTCTCTGTTTATCTTGTGCTTTATTTTTTTTCACTAACGCGACTCTTTCCAATTTGTAGTGAATTTTAACGTAAAAAAAACCCCGCGAAGCAATCCCATTAGATTTGTAGCGACTGGCGAGGATATTTAACAGAGAAGTCTGCCTTGGGCGCCACTGCGTGGATTTCTACAAGACATTTTCCACAAATATTTTTAGCTTGAGAGATAAACGTCTCTGAAAGGAGATACTTGTCGGGAATACGACTCCCAAAACATTACCGTCACGTCAACGTGTCAAATGAAACGATAACGTTTTTGAAACATTACCAACAACACGTTTCTCAGAAACGCATTAAAACAATTGGAATCGATTTTTTTACTAATTTATATTTATAATAAAATTGTATTTATCATTTTTAACAATAATTTGAAAAGGTACTTTGTTAATCATTTCAAATTTATTATAACAATCAAATATTTACATAAATTGACACAAATAAATTTAAGTTTATTTTGCAGGAGATAAGTCCAAGTGAGTATGATTGCAAAAAGTATGTAACACCGTACATAGAAAAATAGGGATTTTTTTATGAAGTGTACGATTGTATTGAAAATAATTCATGGAATTAAATTAAAAAAATTTACTTCAACGCATGTATTTTTAGTATTTCTATTTTTACAAAAATAAGAATTGCATTCACGTTTATATAAATTCTTCAATATCAGAAAAAAAATCTTGTAACCTATTTTTTAACAATATTTACAGAAAAGAGGCGCATGAAAAAAATACATTTGATCGGACCATTCTGACGTTCTGCTTCAAAGCATTTGGTAGCAAAGAATGTATTTTGATATTGTTAGACATTTTTGTCTGAAATCGTACAATTTTCTTTCTATATGTTAATATACAATTAATTAAATGTGGTGGCTGCCATGTAAACCTTATTTCATTTGTTCTTTGAATTGCATTGTGTTTATTTATTTAATATCCATTATACGTATATTTTTCGGAAGTTGTGATGATATGGCATGTTATTTCACTTCAAACGAGTACTAAAGGAACCGCAAAACATAATCCTTTGCGGTTTGAGTTGATGAAAAGAATTTACATAAACGAAAAAACTTCAAAGGCCGCACACATTATTTTGTGGTTTTGTTGATCATTTTATATATTATTATTACTGTTTCCTTTTGTGTCAGGTCAAAATAAGGTTGGACAATTATTATTGTTTGAACCTCGTTGCCTCGTGATATTTAGAAAGTAGGATACTTTGTTTAATACACCAAATAATAATGCCTCAGAGAATAAGTTCATTAATTTTGTCAAAAACACCTGCCGTAAAGATCTAAATGTTTTGCGAGCCTAATAGGGTTAGTCAGTTTTATTATTGTTCTTTTTTATTCGTGTTAGGATTTTTTTATTTCACATGTGAATCGCATGTTTGAGTATGAAATTTAATTTTTACGAGTGATTCTTTCCATGGATAAGATAATTAAATGAACACTGTTTTTCAATAAGCTATGTTGACACACATTCTGAAAAAATTGCTTTTAATATTGAAAAATAAAACATTTTAGTTTATGGATAACAAACAGCCTAACTACTCAGATATTTTTTGTTTATTTTTACATTAATTTTTTCCTTTAACTGCATTGGCAAAAAAAAATATATTAAACAAAATTTAAAAGTATTCACTGTTAGTAAGACACTTGCTAGAACTGATACTACAAAAACGATGTGCGTATTATCAAGATTCACCAAAGAATTAAAAATCACAACGTGTGTCAAAAAATCTAGAAGTAATAACAGAAAAATAATAACACTGTATCTCCGACCAACGCGTTGTTAAGGACAACAACCATAAATGATTATGCGTCTTTCGGAAGAACGATTCATAGAGAAGCACAACTGTTTTCAATTTCATTAAATATTTAGTGAGGAAAAAGCTTTATCAAAAGTATATGAATTTTTGACATAACTCTGTAAAACGGATGTTACATATCAATCATTTTCATTTTATTTCAATAAAATATACCTTCTTTGTACTTTTTGCTCCATTTTATATGTAAGCATGGTATTTTGTTTTAAAATAATGTCTGCTTCCATTTTGGTGCATATGACTTTCTAATGAAGGTAGTTCAACAGATTTTTTTTACGAAAACTGCCTAATACTCAGATGGTCAGTCAATCATTTTTTAAAAGAATATAGGAGTAGTAAGAATAAGGCTAAGACAAGATCAATTTTTAGGACAAGGTTTGTTAATCGTTCTCGATACACATTTTTGTTTAAAGATTCGAACGGTGGGAGTGAATTTTTAGACATCACAAACATCCATACCTCCGAACAGAAATCGATAAATCGATTGAAAAAACACCAATTACATACATAGATTTAATAATATTTTGTCACTGATAAACATTTTTTAATCACAGTTGCAATGTCTTAATAGTCGATTTATATCAGACCTAGACAAAGATTTGATAACCATACATTTCTTATGGGAACAAATTAAATGGTCAGAGTTTAAATCAATTTTTAGTCAGAATAAATATATGAACAGTCAGAATATTTTATACCATTTTGGCTAGGTAAGGTTAGGTTTTTTTAAAAAATTCATTTAAATTATGACTATTTATTCTGACCAATGTAATATAAATTCTGACCGGAAAAATACGAGCCATTTTTTATTATTAAAAGGTGCGTTCGCTAGAACTTAATTTTTTGTACCAAATTAAAAATAAAAGTTTTAAATTATGCTTCTTTGCGTTGTTTTTATCGACGCAGACGCCTGTTTCGTAGTTAAATACATTTGCAGAAGAATTGATACTTGCAATGTGACCAACCCGTGGTCTACTTTTGTAGGAGTCGTTCATTTTGTAGATGCAACGATAATAATAAAGGAAACATCTTGTACCGTATATTCAATAAACAGTCTTAACGGACCGAATGAATTCAACATATGACTCTTAGAAATGAACCATAAAATAATATTTACATAAGACGAGTAAATTGATAGCTTCTATACATTTACAGATACTATCTTGCAAGAGATTATTTAAAGTCGTGTAAAATACTTATACTTATATATCAGAGTCTGCCAAACTGTGTGCCGCAAGAAGTCCCAGGTGTGCCGCGGTGGAAGAAGCCTTAAAAATGTCAATTTTTAAATAATGCCTATTCGGTACAAAATCGAGGATTCCTCGGTGAGCTAAAAAAAAAGAGTTTCGGAGATAATCTACGGCATCTTGGTGTGCCGCGGTACTAGTTCCATTCATCACTGTGCCGCAAAGGAAAAAAGTTTGGCAAACACTGTTTTATATAAACGTATATTCAATATTACATTTATTCAAAACTCCATTTCCTTATGAATCCAGAGTGAGTGCGACGGTCAAAACAAGCGATACTTAACCAGCAGCTCATTTTGTAAGGCCCAAAACAATCATAGTCACCAGATGTTTTTTCAAATAGCTGGTATCGTTTGCAAAAAAATACGTAATCGAATGAGTATTTTGTAAGTACAATTATGTCACTATATTATGTGGTATATTAACGTGTTACTATTAATATTCTGCGGCCCAAGTAATGTTGCGAAAACTGGCATGCGGCCCAGATGAAAAAAAAACGATTGATTACCGCTGGTCCACACTCTACAGCGACACATACATTTAAAACCTATTTACAAACATTCGTGGAATTGATAAAATCAAGCAAAATAGGATTTTTTTAATATTCTAGTTGAGTTTGATCAGCATATAAAATAATGTTTATAATATAATAGGTGTACCGGAATTAAGTGTCGTTTTTTTAATGAAACAATCTGATATGATAAAAACATTTATTTGTCAGAAATTAGTCGATTATATAATTTTCATCGTTGGAAAAACTCTCTTCACCTATCTGGCAATTTTTAAAAATCACCGGGGTTTGAATTAAAATATTCGGATATGCCTATTTTGACCTCTTCATAACTGGCATATTTTTTTTATAAAAAAAAATGTTGCATCGATCTGAATAGGTGATAATTGGACGGAGCAATGTCTGGTGAATATGGTGGATGTCTGATAGATCCTAGGTCCTTGATTTTTTGTTTGGTGTGAGGCCGTGCATTTTCTTACGGCACCCATCTTTCCTGTCTTCAAGTCTTCCGATTTTTTTAAAGTGTTCCTGTACACTCGACCATGCGTATTCAAGTTTATTTGTCAGTTCCTGAATCGTGAAAGTTGAAAGTTCATTTTTTTTTGTTTTTTTTTTAATAAAAATCACCGATTTGAATTGTTTGAACCACCTTTGAGATTAAAGAATGTCTAAAATATTCCCCAGTGTACCACAAATATTTTTGTAGCACTTGTTACGTTTTTTTTTTCAAAAAATGGTACAACATGATTTTTCGAACAAATACTTAATTTGGTACAAAGCCCTCCATTGTAAATACGGTTACTTTTTTTTATTATTTAAACATCACAATACACTCCAGGTATGTCGTGAAAGATTGCTTGGCGAAGAACAACTGTCCATTGAAGATCGAGAACAAAAAATACGACACTTAATTCCGGTACATCTATTATTAATTGAATCTGATTTTGTTAACGATTTTTAAAATTTTCAAAAATAAATAGTTCGTTTTGTTTGCGATGCAATTATTTAATAAATATATATGTTTATTAAATCTCTGCTTGAGCATATCACTGGCTCATTGTTATTTTTGTAATTGTTATAGAATAATCAAGAGTGTTCATCTCAACCAGGATTTTTTGAAAATCTTTTTAAGCCAGATTTTATCAATTGCACAAATATATATAAGTAAGTCACTTAACATTTGTCTTATGTATAGGTTATTTTAATAAAAACAATAATCCTTTGTACTTCATTCCACTTTATTTAATATGTCAGGACCGGTTTCGCTCATTGCGAGCATTGTCAACTGATAAGAAATATAATTTAACAATGCTATTTATACAAAATTGAAAAGTTATACACAACAATTGGCATTGAAAAGAAATTGCCAATTACATTAAAGTGATTCTAAAATAACACAAAATTAAAATGTTCAACACATCTAACATATAATTAAAAAGTCATCCCAGATTCATAAATTCATGTAATTACTTTCAATCGCATTCTGAATTTATGAATCTGGGATGACTTTTTAATTATATGTTAGATGTGTTGAACATTTTAATTTTGTGTTATTTTAGAATCACTTTAATGTAATTGGCAATTTCTTTTCAATGCCAACTGTTGTGTATAACTTTTCAATTTTGTATAAATAGCATTGTTAAATTATATTTCTTATCAGTTGACAATGCTCGCAATGAGCGAAACCGGTCCTGAAATATTAAATAAAGTGGAATGAAGTACAAAGGATTATTGTGTTTTTATTAATATAATGCCTTTCCACCAAGTATTGACAGTGAACACCCTAAAAGTGATTATGTATAGGTATCGCTATAGACCGTTGGACTCACCTTTATGTATTTGATCTTAATCGATTATTCATTAGAACTTAGAAATCGATATCTACAATATCATAATATTATACTGTAATGGCTAATATTATAATATTTATTTTTCAGGTATTTGTAATGTGATTAACCAATGCTCTAAATAAATAGCCCAGTAACTACGTTTAAATTACGAAAATTTAGGTGTATAAAATAAAAAAGTCACAAATAGCATGATGTGAGTGTGTTGTTACAAATCCGGAAAAGAATAAAATATCGGAATCTCTTGTATGCTATCAAGCGCAATCTTAATAGAGCTCTCAAGAATAAAGTGGCAACGCAATTGTTCCGAGACCCTCAATGCCTCTAGGCCAAACAATTAAAACCCCTAAAACGAGGGCCTTAAAGTGATATGAAATTAATTTACGAGTCAGAGATAGCAGTTACTTAAACCATCTAAGGG
The DNA here is from genome assembly GCA_030503985.1 of Himalopsyche tibetana. Classification (NCBI taxonomy): domain Eukaryota; kingdom Metazoa; phylum Arthropoda; class Insecta; order Trichoptera; family Rhyacophilidae; genus Himalopsyche; species Himalopsyche tibetana. The sequence continues at coordinate 31,741,601 of JAPJYX010000016.1, forward strand.
AAACTAAAAGACACGGCTACACGAAAGCAGTTAAAACGGACAAAGCATGACAATGTTATTACATAACCATGTAATATGCTTTTTCGTGCAATACACAATTTTCTAATAGATATTATATTTTAAAGATTGATTGATCGAAACGTAACGCTTTGTTATACAGGTCATGTGATGAACTTTATATTTATATTTGAAAATTACCCTTATAGTAAATTACCATTGTAATATGCAGTTAGTGTTCCATGATAGTCTTCAAAACGCTTTCTAAATATACAAGAAGAATTATTTTTAATTACATAGCTTTAGCAGAGCTGCAGAGGTTTAATATTGTTATTTTAAGTATAAAAAAACAATAAACATAATTCGTTTAACCGTTTCTGAAAAAAAATATTAATTATGTGATTTTTGGCTTATATACAATCATATTGTCCTATTGAAACCATGTTATAACTGATTTATTTTAGAATATAATCAAAAAAGTTAATCGAGTTGTATGTATTTGAGTGCCAAAAGACTACATATACCATTATTTGTGCTGCTACATCAAATCATGTAAGATTTATGAGAAATTTTTAAAAATACATAACTTTGTCATCGTATAAATAAAATTGGATTTATTGGATTTTAGACATGTTTTTAACTGTCACGTAAATTTGTACGTGTAACAATAAACAACAGATTAATTTTATTATTTTCACTTTACCGATTTAATACATTCAAACGTTTTGCATCACGGGAGTCTATCTAAAAAACATTGTTTTAAATTCGCTAAGAAATAACCGGAGATTTACCTGTGTGTTTTTTACATTATAATTTTATTTATAGATTATACACAACCATTTCTTGTAAACGGTTATAGCTACGAGATATTGCTTTGTTTCATTAATAAATATGAGGATGGTATTGCTTAAGCCGAGCTTAAGTAAAAACACGCATTTTTGCATTTAGCTCCCTGCGATTCTGATACCTTGCATTAGAAGTATGCATGCATTTTAAATATCATCTTCATTTTAATAAGTATAATCACTTATACGTTGTATTCAAACATTTTTCTTTATTAAATTGACAGTGATTGAATATATTTTTAAAAATTTAATAATAAATAACACAACACAAAAATTACACCTTTAATGTTAATATTGAAATCTCACCGCGAACAAAAAAATATATAGTGAAGTTAAAACCAAATTTCGCAACATTGTATCTTCACTTTGAGACTACTCAATATAAGACACATACTATTTGAAGAAATGATGAAGCAGGTCAGGCTCACAGACTTGGCACGACACTAAGGTTATACGTGATCCAAATATCAAACGCCTTCTAGATCACAAACTGAGTCGACTACTGCATTAAAAAGTACGTACTCTTCTACATACGCCCACCCAAAAGAAAGGATCCTTATAAAAGTATGACGTTATAATGAAGTTACAAATAAACTAAAATTTAACTTAACGTTTTACATCTGTAAGTGTTATGAATTTTGAATAGTGCTTATAAATTGCATTGAAAAACATTCTTGTCAATGACGTAAAATTAATATATTAAAGACGACATACCTATAATACGCTATCGAAATCTTTTTAATTTTAAAATTCATAATTATTTTTTACATTAGCAAGATTAAATGTATATCATTTTTTTAAATACTTGACCATAACTGGCTGGCGAATGCAAAACAACTTGACGCAGCCAATATTGAAAGTAAATATAAATTATCAAAATATTAAAAAATACTCAAGGCTTAGATATGTCTTTAATATTTTTGTTGGTAAAGACGAAAATTGGGGAGAATATTAGATTATGTCAACGGACGACTTCTTACATTGATTCGTCAATCGATGTATGGATTTTCACCAAAAATCATGGATATACCTGATTTTTTTCATATCTTACTACGTATTTTAGGCTAATTGCTCTTTTAATAAAGGATTGCTATCTCTACATACATATCCGTATGCATCAATACCGAAATGTCTGTTTTTAAAATGAAAAAAGAAAGATATGTTTGTACAGTGAACTCCTTTTTTACACAATTTTGAAATAACACGGTGTAAAAAAAAGAGAAAAAAAATCGAACATTCATTTAACAATGTGTAACAGTAATTTGTAATTTCCTACATCCCTCACATCATATCCTAAAGTGATGAAAGCAATGTCGTACCAAATTTGAGTAAATGCTCATGCACTGTTAAATTATATTTCTCATCAGTTGACAATGCTCGCCATGTGCGAAACCGGTTCTGAACTTTTTTAAATAAAGTGGAAATAATGTTCATACGAATATTCTGTTTTTAATAATATTTTATGGAACACAATACTTTTTTTGATTTTGTAAATGTATAATGGAGTGCTTTCAAGAAAATTCCATTCCAATTCAGTTCATAAATTTAATTTAGTACTAACTGCAAGTAAGGTTTAATATTTAAAAGAAAATTTTAATTTATTTTCGTAAAGATTACAATTATTTCGCAATACAATTCATTGTAATTTCATATTTTTTCATGATGACCCAAAAATAATTCCTTTCGTGCCTTATCAGTTTGAAATACAGCCTTTCTCGGTACGATAAGATGTCACGTAATTTTGTAACGTAGGCAGAAATCTCTTTAGTGGTCCTAAGATAATGTGTACGTATCACATGTTATTATTTCCTTGGGGCTGTTTGTGCTCTTGTTTACGCAAACTTGTACGGGGCCCTATCAGGTATACTAATAATGTACGAACATACGCCAATGATTACTTGGATTCTAGAAAATATTTGTTTCTGTTGATATTAAAAAGGCTGAACCAGCGCTAACAATGAACATATTTAGTATGGTACTATACATATTACACAAATTATATTCTAACCCCGAGAAAATCGACATGTTTCGACCTAAAAAATCTGAAATTCAACAAAAGTTTTCTCTGTTTAATAATATATATAATTATAATATAATACAAAAACTTAGGCAAATTTTTGTTTGACATATTGACTGTAGAAAAGGGAAGGACGTCACCCACGCATATTTTTTTTACGTTAAGAACATTCGAAACACACAAATAAAGTTTTTTTGAGATTTGATGTCAAAGACAAATTATGAAACATACACAACTTTGAAGTGCATGAAGACTTATAAACAGATTTGTAATCGACTTTATCTTTATATATCAAGTAATTATTACAAAAAAAAGACTTTTTTAACGCCTTCTTTCCTGGTCGCAATTTTCATAGTCCCTTATTTTTTTGAAACTTAAAATCTAAATTTATATGCTAATTTGGCATTTTCAGCATACATCCTTTTATTAGAACGTGTATCAAGTTGTATTAATTGTGATTATCAAAAAAAAACTATTTTGAAAAACTCTGGGTTATGTCCTTTTTCCTTTCCACAGTCAATATATAATAATATGGTCATGTGCTAGGTTTGGCATAAAAAAGAAGGTATCATGGATTGAAACATCTTTGCTTTTTGCCTAATTAAGTTCGTCAACAATATTATGAACAAAACCATTTCAGTGTTTTTTTATAGCGATAGAAAGCAATCGCGACAGCGGTAGTGTAAAAAAGTACATTTACGTCTCTCCTGAAAATGTGTACTTTTTGAAATACGTGTTTATGTAAAATTAGCGACGAACTTAAATCCATGAACATTAATATGCTGCACATAGGTAACGGACGGAAAAGTATTCAATGCCATAAAAGTTTTAAAAAAATGGCTTTTAACTAACTATATTTTATAATCTCGTGAATCTTATAATACTATCTTATTTTAAATATTTTTTTTAGTATTTTATATTGGTATGTTTACTTGAATCGTACGTAAATATCAATTAAACCAAGATATTTTTTGTTATTAATAAATATGCATTTGAAATATTTGACTCTTTTGGCTAAGTCTGGTGTTTTAAATAGCACCTTTTTTCCAAATAATAATTTTATTTTTCAATGTGTGCAGTTCATATTACAGCCATTGGCATGGCAACACCCCAACTCACTTTCCAACCCTGCTACACCTGCATGCTTAAGAAATATTTTGCTAACACGGTGGTGAACAATAGATAGAAAATCTATGAATAAGCTGATAATTCTCAATAATGGAATCGATCTTGTAACTGTATTTTGAATTGAAAATAATATTTTTCATTTATTATTTTATTATTATTTTAGAATGTGTTTCTAACAAAAATATACGGTCTTTGACATGAAACTCTTCTTGATATTTTTATATTATCACTGGCTTAGATATTATTTTACAATACTTACCAATCGTTAGGTAAATAATCATCATGTTCATTTATGACTTTCTTTATTCAAATGTTATTTATGTTATTTATGACCGCTAATTTTTCACGAAACTCCGACTCCACAGCCCTGATATGTAGTTGATAGAAAGATACTTTAAATTATGTAAATCGTATACCGCCTCTAAGTGGTCAATATTTCAGTCCAGTGTTGGTATTCAGTAAATTAATTAAAATACATTTTCTTACATTACATTTAATAGAGTATCTTTCTTATTATTCGCAACATTTTTAATAAGGATAATTATTCAAATATCAGATAGCAATTCGTTTTGCAACCTCTCCGGTTCGCAGCGCTCCTGCAGTGTAATTTCAATTTCGCTAAATATATTATATTGCGCGGAAGATATTACTTTTCTTAGTGTCTTTTGAAATTTAAGTTTACGGTTGGTACCTGCGAGCTTTTTCAATCTACCTGCTCTTTATGAGATGCGGGTTTTCATTCGAAGGCTTTGTTAACGACTAGCGAATACCAGTTAAAATACCCCTGTGCGTCGCGGTCGGGATAATCTGATTCCAGCCCTTAATTACATATAATAAAGTGTCAGGAAAACAGAAAACTAAAAACAACATAAATATTAATTATATCATAAAACATAAAAGGTCAATATTTTTTTATCATTACCACCGTCACCTTCCCAAAGCAAAGTCGTTATCATGTATTGTTTTTTTGCTCTCTACTAGCACTTGTTCACTAAATTCAAAATTGTTTAATGTATTACTGTTTTAACTTTTTAAGAACATATTAGGATTTTATTACATCCTAGATATCCAATGAAATATACTGCGTTGCATAAATTTAATATTTTCGGTAAACGATTCGTATGTTATGGGCTTGATATCTGATAGATAAAGTGAGTTTTCTGCCCGAGTTGATTCCTCGTGACTTTGCTAACGTTAACAATGTTATTACCATATCAATTATCTGGTATTCCAAATCTTTTTCATTTAACTATTAAACATAAAAAATACCAAAGAACAAATTCAAAATAAAAAAAATCATAATATCATGTGTAACAGTTCTACATTTTTTATGATAAAAACAACAATTTGTTATTAGAAGTACATTCATAATAAGAAGATTGTACTTAGTTCGGTAAATTTTATATTAAATTTATATATTAAACCAAAAACTAATTCTTACATAAACCCATTAACGCTGAGTATAAGAAAATTATTGCAGTATTGAATAATGAATCTATTGTGTTCTTTTATTTCTTAAGTTTTTATTTGTAGTTTATTAACACCACTAAGTTATCTTTTTTATGACAGTAAATGAGTGAACAGCAAGCCAGGTAGATGTCATTATAGGTATATTAGTAATGTTAAATTCCACGTTCAATAGTTAATTTCTAATTGAATTCTCTAATGTAAATATATTTCTTGGTAAATTTTGGGTAACAAGCATAGGTAAATATTAAATGCATAACGTTCACATTAATTCTCAAACGACAAAGTTTAGCATACAGATAAACTTATTTGACATCGTCAAGAAGTTTAGTCGACACTTTCCACAAATTTATTAATCATTATAAACGACTCTAAGTGCAAAGTTTTCTTTAAACAGTATATTCCTCGAAGTATTCCGTAGTTGGGCGACGTTGAGAGGAATGCGGGTGGCTCAGATTACGACCGCCCTCGTTGGTTTCTTTTACAATCTAACAAATCACAGCTAATGCAAAAATTACAAAAGGTTGGTTATTCTTAAATAACCATTTTTTTACCTTTTCATCATACGTTTTGAGCTCTATGGAAAGGATATTGATTTATTTTAGCGTTGATTTTTAAACTGTTTTTTTTTCGTGCTGTAAGTAAGGTTTGTAGTCGAATTGTAATAAACCGGGTGACTTCGACTCTTTTGATTCAATATCAACACGAAAATTATTTCTTTCCGTTTTTTCTTAATCCTTTTTAATTTATAATTTGTTTAATAATTTAAATTTTTCAAATACGGCGGCCTCATACATATCATTTGATTGCAAAAAAAATCGATGAAATCAGGAAATCGTATGAAAGTAGTATGCCCGAAATATACTTTTACATGACATTATTCAGTAATCTTTTGATCATCTCTGTTCCCCTCGGACCCAGTGCATGGCAGGACGAACACTCTTCCAAGATAATTCCATCTAGTCCTGTCGCCGGCTTGTCTCGCCAGAAAGGCGTTATGATAAATGTAACGAAACGTACGGCCATTTGTTTGGAGTCAGTACAAAAACAAACATTGTAACTTCGTTAATATTTCACCGAGGTAAGCGACAGTGTAATAAAAATTCACGCGCGCATAGGAGACGGCTGGTCAGGAACCATAGAGACTAACATCAAGAAGGGTGAGAAAAAGAAACATCAAATTTTAAAATTAGAGAAAGAAAATGAGTGAAAACTTTAAATATTCATTAAAATTATCTAGCCATAATTTTATCATAATATTTAGTAAGGTAATTTCCAATTATAAAATAAATCGTCTTTATACAAAGGAAAGTGAAAAGGGTCATTTTTCACGTTTACGAACTGTATAACTACAATAAACTGCACAAATTAAACTATACTTACTTGCCCAAAATAAAGTAGCCAATAGAAAAGAATCGTTCCGCAGACATTTTTTTATACATATGTCAAAATTAGGATAAAACTGTCTTACTTTTTCAAAGTTACAGCATATTTGACATTTTACGTATTTCAAAATACCTTTACCCAGAAGAATCAACAAACTAATCAGATATTTAAATGGGATATAAAGGTTTTTTTAGTTTGATGACAAATTAATACGTCAGGCAAAAACATGTTCACTAGTAAAAATATCTTTTGGAGATACATAGACATTTGCGAAATGAACAGTATTTTAATAACAACAGGGGAAAAAATAATTGTAGATGAAATTGTGGTTAAAAATGAGAAAAGGTAATGTTTTTTTTTTTAGATTAAATATACATTTTTTTTAAACATTCAAGCTCACTCAATTGCATGATGAGTGACTCACGTGTAGATAAAAAAAACTGCTAAAGTTTTATGTTATGGCGATTTCTTATTTTAGCAAAAGATATTTTTATATACAAAAGATACTACTTTAATTGAATAAGCTTATCATGGGTTTTTTTCAAAGAAAAAAAGTATTACATTAAAAATATTGTTTGATTACCACGTTCACATCTTTTTTGTCTATGATTTCATCATACATGCTGAAATTCATACATATGGCAAAAACATGTCAATTACATATTTAACGTAATTTATGTCGTTATTTATAGATTTTGTTTTCATGGCTGCAGTTGACATGTTCAAAACTTTAGAGCAATGATAGTTAGTTCACGGGAAAGAACATACACAAGTAAGCTTAGTACATGCTATGATTCATTTTCGGTTAAAATGTCAGTTAACACGTTTTTGCATTGACAAATTTTCAAAATTTTTTTTTGAACTTAACTGTTTTACACTTGGTTTCTTTTTCTTGTTGGCGATTATTTTAGTAAGAATGATAATTTTAATTACATAATATATGATTGATAATATGATCGTTGTTATCTTGAAAAAAACTGATTTTTCTCATTCATACATTTCATAAGAACTGATATTAGTGAAATAAGAACCCTCATGATAAAAGAAAAAGAATCAAAATTATTTTTTTCCCTTTTAATTTAAAATAAGCTTTTTGCCTACTCGTAAGTTTTCACGACCATTGATTTTATAACGTTTTTATATGAGCTTTCTTAGCCAAATAACGGACATCTCCAATACACGCTTTGTGCTAGCGCTATAAATAAATGTTAACCACTCATAATTCAGTTCTGTCTTTTTATTATATTCGTTTATTTAGGAAAAGTAGTTCTCGTATATTTATTTACAGTAAATGTATCTAAAAACATCAGATAGTTATGATTCTGTATACTTAAATAACATGTTAAATATATCGTTCAACATCCAATCCATTTTGTGATCACGGGATTTCGAGATTCACAATTTGTCATGATCTATCATATACGATAAATTATTTAAAAAAGTTTCAAGTAAACGTCAGTATGCCCTATTTTTATTATGCTTATATTGAATACTGTCGAATAAAAATAAACGCACTCTTTTCAATTAGAATTAAAATACGATCAATTAAATAGCTTATTGTTAAATCTAATAATTTAAATATGAAACATTCCAAAATAGACATATCAGTTTTTGCTTTTAGACACTTTATTTCATTTTTTTAAATACGTTTATTGATCAAACTAACAATGGAAAACCGATTGTAAAACACAAATCTGCATAAAAATATCCTATTTTGCCTTTACTAAAAGCAAACTTATTTGTTTATGCTGATCATTCATAACTTATTATCGAATATGTATTATTATTTTACTTTCGCATCAATAAAAGAATTTATTCTACTTAACCAAAGTAAAAAATAATAATATTAACATTATTTAAGCTTGATAGTTTCTACACTCAATCCATTAATGAAAATACATGTATTTTTAAAAATTAATAGGATAGAACAATCATTTTTTATTTTAAATTGAAAGCTGAATTCGTAAAAGATATGTATAATTTCACATAATTTGTTTTTATTCCATACAATAGATTATACTAATATTTTAAACATCAAAACTAGACTATGTCTCACATAGGAATTTGAATACTGAAATAACATATCAATAACCAGTATTGCGGTATTTATTAGGAAATAAACAATCAATGTTCAACTAAAACAAATAAAAATATGACCAATTGATATCAAATCGTCGGTATTTTAATATTTCATAAATAGCAAACGATATTTTTTAAATAATAATACATCATTAAAAAACTCGTTTATTCTAAAACCTGACATTTTAATATTTGCAGATTTAAAATATATTTTTAAAATTGAAATCACATTTTTTTATTAAATATGTGATGGTTTTAAACAATTTTCAATGCTGGAATACCGGTATTTTTGCATTTTTAAAACCAGTATTTTGGTATCGATAAATCCCATGAATATCGGAATTTTGGTTGTGGTAATTCAGAAATCCCTAGTCTAACACACTTTTTTTAACGTTAGTTCGAGCGTTTTAGATAACTTCTATTCAGTTTATGACGAAACAACAATGCTTTAGGAAAGTTTCTTGTTTTTATATTATTTGGAAGTACATATATTCCAAATCATATTATACAAAGTTTACTACGAAAATAGTCAACAACTTATATTGAATTTGTAGAAAACAAACTGTTTTTGTAGCATTATAAAAAAAAGCCTTCTTGAGTATTGATTGATTGTATATTGCAACATGATTAAGGCATACGGAACCTTTTAAAACTTTGACATAGCTAAGAGACAGATTTTAAATTAGTAAAAAGTATTTTAATCGTGTTTTCTATAAACTTTTTATAGAAGGAAGATTTGTATGACAGATAAATGGCGTTGAAAATAACATTGATAACATAAAAAATACGAATTATATACTAGTAAATACCGGCACATATCTGGCAACGAGCTCAAATAGTTTGAGAAACTATGGTCTATATGCAGCCAAAGTTTTATGGCCGCGTTCTACAAAGCTTTCGACGGAATGAAAATAGATTTTAGTCCCAACACTTGTCATTGACAAATCGATAGTTATGTCTTATATTACATATTTTATATATCATCCAATAAATAGTTTAGTTTAAAAAATATATTCAACAAATATTATTGCATACATTGATATTTTACTACTATATTACTGATTAGATGTAAACTATCATATAAATTAATCACTAATTTCGTTAATTTAGTGTCGCAAATTATGAGACTGGAATGTTTGCAATTATGCGATGATAACTGACATTTTTATTATTATTATTATCATTTTGCGAAGTTATGTGCTTTTATGGAAATGCTGGTACAATACGTTGAATTTCTGCGCCGAGCCAACTATTGCTACAATTAATAATCATTATGAATATATATTGGTATTAAATGCATACATAACGAATCATAGAGAGTCATTGACTTGTGCTGACCAATATAATAGGCTCTTTAAAAATTACAATAAAAAATAATTTACCTAGTGGAGAAAGTCATCCATATTTTATTAACATTTAAACTCGACGACACTACGCCCCAAAATAATCATTTTAACAAATCTATTGTTAAGAATGGTTTCGACGTGAAATTCAATAGTTTCTAATCACTGATGTTAAATGTATTTTTCTACTTTAAATTTTCTTCGCAGGGAATGTTTTTTCCGTTATTGCCCGTTGACTTTTAACATTTTAACGAATAGCTTAACCTACTTCGCTTAAGTTTTAAATGACGCATAATGTTTTAATGGGTTTGACTTACAATTTATGTGATTGCATGTTTTATTTTAAAATTTTATTTTATTTTTCAGCCATATGGTGTAATGAAACTTTAAGTATACCCGTAAAAGCTTGCAGTGCTTAGGTGTGTATGCCCATTATACCTATCTTTGATACAAACATGGTTTTACAATATAATTAATCAACAAACAGCGTTCTGTAATAATATGATCGCAAAGAAAAATGTATCTTTCCATATATTTTCCTTTTTGGCTTTCACAAGACCAAAATGAGAATTCCGCTATTTTTGAGAATATCAAACTAAATATTCTTGGTCATTTTTGGGGAATCGTGAACATGATTTTTCAGGAAAGTAATATTTTTTACGTAAAAGTAGACATTTTCTGAGCGGTTGAAATTTTTGCCAATTTCCAATGTGCTTTTTTACATATATTTTTTTCAATTGCAAAACCAATAAACGAAATATAATTTAAATGTCAAATGTTTTTTTTGCATAAATTACGGTTTTAATAAATCACTTGATAGTTGTTTAAAAATATTCAAATAATGCTTATACGCCAAATATTTTGATGTTGAAAAATTATCTGGGATAAACTCGATGAATTTGTGTGAAATAACTCAATAGATACATTGTGTACTCCATTTGGCCAAAAACAGCAAATTATTTTATCGATAAGAACATTAACGCATATTTATGAGCAGGCAATTGCTCCAGTCCGTTGATCTCTCTAAAATCATGTTTTCAGTCAATATATCGATTTCAGTTCGAATGCATGTTTGTTGGTGATGTCTAAAAGGTCCACCATTCCAATTTAAAAAAATTAAGATTAATTAACAACTAGTTTTTTCTTTACCCTGGCTTCGAATCTCTACTGATCCTACAGTTCTCATAGAAAAAAAGCTTATGTTGAGATCCTCCATTAGGAAATCTTATGCTTCACTTTGGGAACAGGCATTGATAATGATTTTATCTTTATTTGTGTCAAAATATCAAAAAATCATCTACATTTTTATGCGACTGGAAGCGTAATCCTAAAAAAACTAATAACTATCAATATTAATTACATTCCAACTTCAGCTAGTATGATAGGATTACATAAATTTGTGTAGCATATGTATAAAAGCATTATGAAAATACAGTTCACTAAAAGAAGATAATGTTTATCTTATTTTGAAATATGTTGAAAAAATAATAATCTAGCAATATCGGGCACCCCAACATAAACTTTATTGATATTATCTTTTGTCGTACTTACTGTATAAGCCGCTAAGAACATTGGTGTTATTACGTATTGAACAAAACTTATCGCAAAAGAGGGTCATCGAATCGGTATAGTGAGCAGTCCACACAGATAATACTCATAAAAAAGATATCAGCCGCCATTACAAATTATTTTATATCCCTCCACGCGATAGGTAACGACCTGACCGTAAACGGATAGAACCAAATAATTGAACACTCGGCAGATATTTGCGGCGATAGCCCTCTCGTGTCCGCATCTTAAGGCAATAATACTGAGTGGTAATAATAATCCCGAATCTCCCAAAGAGAACCAAAGATTTTAGGCCCACGAATAAGGAATGGCGCAGAATAGAAAGATATACACGTACAATAAAAGTGAAATGATAAGCATTGTTGTGGTGGAGTTTATTTTTTTCATATAATACACATGGATAATTGAATATTCGACAATATCAATTAAATTACTGGATCTTGTAACATTTGTTTCTTACTCCTATATATTCTGTTAGAGTTTTCCGTGCTTTAGCGTCTCTGTTGACCGAGTACAACCGCTAACGTTACAACCAAATCACTATTTACTTGCTGCAATCATAACATTAATTTGTAACATAACAATATATTGTTTTTTATGATATCTGAATTTTGGACACAATTAGTAAAGACGATTTGTATATCATGTTTTTCTTTTATTTTTTCTTACATTTGTAATACAGTGGAACCCCGATCTACTGTTCTCGCATTTTTCGTTTTCTCGCATGGATCTTTCATTTGTTAGTGTCCCGGCCAAACACCCATAAGAACAATGTTAAATAATCCCACATTAATCGTTCCACGATTATACGATTTCCTCAATTTATCGTCTAAATATTATGGTCCCTTCACAAACATTATCCCGATTAAACGTTTTTTTTTAATATATATTTCTCATTTCGCTCAGAAACACGATCGACTGATACATTTAAAAAAAAAACGAGACTGCATGTGTGCAGGTGCCGTAGAATTGTTTATTATGACTTCTCATAATGCTTTCGCTGATTACTCAATAACTGAGCTCCTGTGCACATTAGTCCTTTATCTTGCTGAATTTCAACACCTATAATGCCTATAGTTTTGCCTCGAACCTCGTGCCGTAAAGTGTTCTTATTCGGATTAAAATGCGCCCCGTGAAAAAACTAGAACTCTCGCGGAGAAACTCAAAATAATTCTAGACGTTGAAAACAGTCCAAGAGACTGACGAGTTGATATAGCAAAACGTCTAGGACTTGCACCATCCACTCTGAACTCGATTGTTGCGAGTGTGACGACTCGAGTGATTTAAAATGCAAATGGACAAGCAATCGAAAAGTATGGCAAATCAGCGAAGAAAAGAAAGACCGCTAAGAAGTATACTTTAAATGAGCCTGAGGAGATTCTTCACGCGTAGTACCAGCAAGCGCGAGCTGAAAATATACCTATTGATTTAACCATACTCAGAGAAAAAGCTTTGCAAATAGCCGAAAAAAAACGTATTTCAGATTTCTCAATGATGAATGGATCAATAGGTTTAAAGATCGGTATGGTCTTGTATATAAAAAAAAACTAGCGGGCGAGAGCCCAGCTGTGGACATGACACGACCGCAGCATAGATAGCGAGATTACATGAGATCGTTGAAGAATACGAACCACGAGATATTTACGGCGTGCCTTTGCTAAAATTGAAGTGTCAAACTGCAAAGAAGCAACTGAGTATAAATGACTTTTTTTAAAAATAAGAGAGATTTTTTTATTATATTTTTTAGCTTTCCCGCATTATCGGTTTCCCGGAGTTTTTTGGTCTGTTGAAAAATGCAAAATCGGGGTTCCACTGTACATGATAAAGTTTTTTTTATATAATTATTTGTTTTAGTGCATTTTGAAGAAGTAAAATGATACATTTAACCGCGCTAAAAATCGTAAAATAAGAATTTTAAAATTGACTTGATTTGTTTAAAAATAAATCAAAGCCCCCACTGACATGCAAATAAAAAACAATCGCTACTTTACATATCAGAATGTTGTATAAAAAAAATGTTATTTTTAAATATATTCATTTGTGGAAACTAGCTATGAGTCTATTCTAAAATCAAATATAAGAGATGCAATACATCTTTGTCGTCTCTCCAATCGAAGTATAATGGAAAACAAAATAAGAAAATCGGTAAAGAATACTAATCTTTACATTTGGGTGTTTTGTTACTTGGCTTTTAACGCTACACCACTGGTGATAAGAATGAACAGAATGTGAGTCTCAAAGGAGGACGGTTCGTTGGGCGATAATACGGAGTACTGGCCTGCTTGTTTTATCCGATGCTATATTCAACAACGAGGTCCGCCATAATCTTATGCGTCGTTCTCCGTGCAAGGGTTGGCTGTAAAATGACAGATGCTATCAGATTATTCTCTGAGAGCATCTCGTACTGGTCAGAAGCAGAAAAGAGAGTACATAGTTATCATTGGCGGGGTTGCATGTCAGTCGTCGTGAAGATCGATGTTAAGCATAAAAGCCTCTTTGCCGAATAACTTTTTCACACAAGACATCATCTATAGACTTAATTTATTTTGTCATAAGGAAAATTTATGTGCAAAATGTCGAGTCTATGGTGTTGTTGGTTTTCTTGCCGAATCTCAAGGGTTTGCAAAATATCAAAATAATTAGTCATACACACATAAAAAAACGCCATCGTCAGAACTATTCTGTGAAGATGGACTTAAACTTAAATAGCTATCATTCTGTTTATATAATACTTGTAAAATTTAATAAATTGACAGGTTTGTTTATTAATATTACTTGTAATTTCTAGCTATTATTTGTACAAATGTGTCGTGCTACACTATGAAAAAACAACAATATTGTCTCAATTTAATTAAAAACAATGAGTTATTTTTTAATTTAGAATGACGACTATGGAAATGTACAGAATAAAAATAATTCAAATTTGAAATGAATTATTTGTTAAACAAAGGTTTTTTTAAGACTTCATTAATAGTATGTATATTGGTCAATATTGCATAATATTCACATACATGTTCTTCATAATACCACGCAGCATAGAGTCTATGCAACACTGAAAATAAGCGTTTAGTCCTCCAACGTTGCACCCAACATAGTGCGACAATTTTATGTGACCCGAGATATGTTGCATGTTGACGTTCCGGGAGTGAGCACATTGGCGCAACTTGACAACAGTATTTACATAATATTTATAATACATATTATGTTTACTACTTGGCTACAGAAAGTTTCGGATAGTAATTAGTATTATGTTTATGACAAACAGCAAAATTTTGCCAGTTTGTCAACTGTAACGATTTCATTAACCATAATATATCAAATGTTAAAAAACAGCAATCAGTATCATTTTCAGTTTTCTACTGGAAAAATCCAAGTATCTGCAATATCGACTAATATTACATAACAATATTAAAGCCTCCAATAATAGTAATTTGCTCACGTAGTAGACACATAAAATTTTCCGCAATGGAACATTAAAATAAGAGTGGATTTTAATCACTTGTTTCATAAGGAATAAAATCTGAACAGTGCGATATTTTTTGTATCCACAGCGTGTTTCCAATTTATTGGTACTATGTCGTAAAGAATTTGTAAGCCTCTCCGGTTGGTCCCAGTAGGCTCTCACGGGAAGTTTCCATTGGCTTGCCATCATACACCAATTGGATTTTAGGAAGAACTCAAACAACCTTTCAAAATTTTGAGTAAAGCTTGCTGTAAGTACTTGATTATTGAAATTGAATCATATTTTTTTTGAAGCAATTCGGTACTTTATTTAACTACATTTTAACATAAATTGATCTTTATCTGAAAATTCTAAGTATTAACTCAAATTTGAGATAATATTTTTCCTGATTATCAAAAAACCAATTTATTCCTTATTTACTTCTTATTGGTAAAATATAATTTTGGGTTTAAAGTTCAATTAACTAATTACTATAAAAAAAATGTACTATTATAGAGCAAATTAGTAAAGTCTTTTTTTAAATGCAGGTACAATTCTTGAACTTCACACGGTATCATAACACCTATCATCGTTTTAATTATAAATTATTTACTTAGTAGATGGATGACTTATAAAACCAAAAATACATTATTTGGCTCTCCTTAATAAGCAATATTAAATAATATAATAGGACTCACTAAGATAAATTTAGTTTCCATGGATATTTCAATTATAAAAATGACCATGGAAATGATACTTATAATGTTCTCAAACAATCTAAAGAAAAGTATGTACCTTACACATTGCAAGGTAACTTTTGACGACTACGAATAAAAAAATAAACCATTGCTTTATAAAAGTCTACCTTCATCGATTAGCTAAGAATATTAAAACAATATTTTAATACTCGTATTATAATGAGCTACACAATTTTTAAACTGGATTAACCGAGCCTAAATATTGACCGGAATAACTATAAAACGGCTTATGGGATATGTGTATTATTTTTATATTATATATAATAATAAATTTAGAGGTGATAATATATATCTTGATAATTGACGAAACAAGTCAAGCATTATTTATCCAAGTTATATGAACGATAAATAAATCAATATAAAATAATCTAAGTTATTTCATATTTTATATTAAAATGAACTTCCACAAAGTTACCGCCGAATCCATCGAAAGTATTATAAATAAATCAGATTATATCACAGACAACACAAAAGACATAATATATAAATCTAAGTAAAGAAAATCCATGGGATCCTTACCCCACGAAAAACTTCCTGATGTATTTCCAAACGGTGTTCGAGCAAAATAATTACTTTCTGTTATGAAATAAATTATTTCCGCACGTGTATAATATGTACCGCGCACGTGGGAAACAATGAAAGAAAATTTATGGCGAATCTTTAAATAAATAAATTTAATTTGCCAGCAAAATATTGATGAAGGCGAAATTCGTTGTTAAGCTAAAAATTTTAGAGTCAAAATCATCCGTTTATTTAATTAACAATATTACTTTACTATCTAATATTTTATCAAATAATTGTTGTTTTCATGATAGTTTAATTTTAAGTGCATATATTACTGAATAATTTAAAATAGATTATTTTAATAGTTTTAAAGTTTGCTAAGCAGATAATTAATTAACGAACTATTATATTGCTGGAAGACTAAACATTTTCAATAGAAAAGTTTCGTTTTTAAGTTGAAAATACACAGCTAACATGACCAATGCTCAAAGGCGCAGAAATTCTCGAATCGGCACTGACTAGTAGGGATTCTGAAGTCTCGGGTTTTTCAGAGTCCCGGGACACGAGACGTGATAAAGTCAAAGTCCCGGGACTTCCCGGGACTTGGGACTTTTATTTCCCCTTTAATAAAATTATGAATTTATTAAAATTAAATATTTGTAAGTACTTATTTACTAAAAAGGGATGATAACGGTTCATGTATTGAAAAAATAACAATGAATTGGGTAAAATTATGACCGTTACTTCACAAATCACAATACAACTTGTATACCTTTTTTGTCCTATTGAGACATTGGTAACTTTGTAGAATAGTGAAAAACATTTGTAAATAAAACAACATCAGGTATGAACACTTAATTATAATATTTTTAATTTGTTTTTGCTACAGTTATATTTTTAATACGATTATGAATTGATTTAAACAAATTTCTATTAACATAAATGAAGATATCTTTCTCCCAAACGTTTTTAATATTTCGTTTCAATTAAACTATTTTTTTTGAGCATTTTTTTACGCTGTTAGACGTATTTTTTTTTCATGCGTACTTTAAAAGGGCGGCGAAAGTATGCGTTAATTAAAAAAATACATCTTTTGAACACATTTATTTATTAATAATAAAAATATTAAATTAATTCAATAATAAAGTCACAACCTCAAATCATACATAGTATGTATTATTTACACAAAAGTTAATATTTTATTCTTGCTTATCAAAATATGCTTTTAAAAATAATAATGAATTTAATGACGAATCAGACAGCCGATTTATTATTTTTGTAATAAACGTTGTTGCTCATCTTCATTGTAAGTCGATGTTGCTTTAATGTTATATATAAAAAAATAATCTTTGTTTCCGTTCTTCAGTTGATTTTAAAATATTAAATTCCTTTAGTTTTTAATGGAGAAATCTTTTGTTTTTTTGTAATCCAGTGACAGTTCTGCAATATTTATCTCATCATCGGTATTTTCTTCAGATATCTCGATATCTTTTTCCACGGAGAAAAGACGTTGTAGTAAATTATCTCCGTATTTCAAAAATATTGTTTTGGAGCATTTGTCAAAATCTTTCGTGTATTCTTTTCGAAAATCAATTAGTCTTAGCAGAACGGTTGGTAATAAAAGTTTATAAGCCGCCTTGATTTATAACATAATTTTCTAGAAAAAACTATTGGTTCCATTAATTCTTAGAATTCTGTGCGATTATCCCATGCTGCAAAAATAGGTAAGCGAACACGTGTCTAAGTTTTTTTTGTATTTCTGCATGTCTCTTTCTACCCATTAAAAATGGTTGTTTTGTATTACAATATATAAATAGATGTTATTTGAAACTTCAACAATTATAAATTCAAACAGCTGTTTCTTTTATAAGATTCCTGTTATAAATGCATACTTAATTTTGTTAAAACCCCGGCCTTTAATCCTTAGCCTAAATATAATGCATTTTTTTCAAAACTGATCCCGTGGATAGACACCAATGTAACTTTAAAATTAACTTTTTAGGTCACATTAGCGATTGCTTGCATCCAATTTTTATTTGTTAGAATGGTTTTTTCAAAATTAAAAATGTACAATTTGGCTGTCTTAAGTCCCGGGACTTGGTTGTTAAATGTCCCGGGACTTAAGACAGCAAAAAATCTTAAAAGTCCCGGGACTTTTGTCCCGGGACGTCTCGACACAGAATCCCTACTGACTAGGTATATATAATATGATAAAACTATTCTTTTTCTGACTTGCCTAGCGTGGGACATACAACATGTAAACGATCTATTTAATTTTTTTCTCTCTTTTACCTTATACCAAATTCATTAAATCCTCTTTTAACAAATTTAAATATTTGATGTAATTTATGATTCCGGCTGAAGGTGCTTGGTGGAATTTCAATATTAAATTTTAATCGTTCAAATTCAAATATTGAAATTAAATATTTTGGCTATTTAATCTAAGAACTCATACATTTTCGATAATCACTTTTAAAAAATCTAAGGCCAAAATAAACTCAAACTAGGAGAAAAATTGTCACAAAAAAAAACATAGTGAGTTACCAATGGCTTTAATCCAAATAAATCACATTATTTATGGTAACTTGATACATAAAAGTTTTACCGGCCTTTTGATAAAAAATCTTCTACGTAATTATGAGCTCCCAGTCTCCAAATGCGGAAGTATTATTTTCTATAAGATAAGATTTGAGTTAAATGATTATTTGTTTTATATCCATGCTTTGAACCACGCAAGAAAGAAAAGAAGTTACATAAATTAATTAATTGATTTGGCATTTACTTGGTAGAACTCCATTATAACAGATTACAAATATCAAAGTATTTTAGTTCTACAGTTTTTAATAATTTTATGCGTTGATAGTTATTTCGGCTTGCGCCATCGTCAGAACTATGTTTAAACTTATATTTTGCTCAGCTATGCTATAGCTGGCTCTGAAGAGATACACAATGCATCAAGTTATTCACTCTAACATCCTAATTATAATTACAATATTACACTTATCAAATGTGATTCTAGTGTTTCAAAGAACGATTAACAATCTGGGTTTATTTCTTAAAACATTAATTAGGATAAAATTAAAATGATATTAATTATTAATAACATTAAATAAAATTTATTAACTATGGCTTTATTGTTTCGAAAAACAATAAGCAATGTGGGATTTTTCAAAGTACATTAGGATAAATTACACTAATATATTACATTAGGGGTTTTAACCGGTGATGGATTAATAATCGTTTGTTCGTTTCAGATGTTTTGTTTATGCCTATTAATCTCAAGTTGTTCTAATAAATTAAGTTTTTGACTCTTATGACAAAGATGCAAAACGGTTGGCTCTAAACTTAAGCTCATGTCAAAAAATGGTTTGCAAATTGTGAGTCTGATTTTGTATTGTTAAAAGATCTTGTATGCTCTTTAGCGCGTGTTGATATGCTTCTACCGGTCTGTCCTATGTAAATCGCATTACACGATCCACAGAACATTTTATATATTCCGCTTCTGTCATGGTTGCTGATTTTATCTTTACTGTTTTTAAGCTGGATTCCTAAATTATTATTAACCTTAAATGCTACGTTAACCGAATGTTTCATTGTGGATTTTTTCGCTAATTATTCCTAGGTAGTTAATAGATATAAAGAAGCTGGTTCTCTTGTATAACGTTAGGATAAATAAGTTGCCTTGATAGTTTTAATCGTTTTTTATGTAGTCAGTTTTGTATCGCCGTTGCCTTATACCCGTTATTGATCGCAATGTGTATGATAGTCTTAAGTTCATTTTGGTAATCAAAATTATTCATTGACATTGATACTAATCATGGAATTATATGCTGCCAGTTTATAATTCCATAAGTGGAGGGATTTTGCGTGGATGGTAGTGTCGCAAAAAGTTGGTTTCCTAAAAATTTTACCTACATAAAGTAAGTCTTCGAAAACATATTTTCACAAAAAATATTCGATGTATTTTGTTTAATAAAAATAATAAATTGTAGCTATATTTGCTAATTTTTAATCAAATTCATTTATTGTTATTACTGAAGTTATGAAAATAACGATAGTTTTATCTAAAATAGTAAACTTTTCTCCAATATAAAACAGGCTTTTTTCGAGTACATTCATTTTTTTTTTACACGATTTTGAAATAACACGGTCCACTAAAAAGAACAAGGACTATAATTTTACAGGAATTACTTTTTTTAACACTATTATTCGATAAACTAAAAACACAGAAGCGAGTAAATGATTTTCAATAACAAGAATTTCAACAACATAAGGCAGTAATAACAAACAAAATGGTTCATTTAATCCTAATACATTAGAAAATTCTAGCGATAAAAGCAATTTATGTCCAGTCCTTCATAAAAGTCCCTACATATACTCATTTAGCGATATATATATATAGCATTATTTATTCTTAATTAAAATACATATAATGAATATTTTTTTGTGTATTTTACTTATAAGGTCTTTTTTATTACCTTTTTAACACGATTTTTATACCACACTGTTGGCTTTTTTTCAAATAACACGCTTTTTTAAATTCAGGGAACCAATCTTTAAATTGTATATGACTTTTATCACTTTTTTACACTTTTTTGTGGAACGTATATACGTATAAAAAATAGTCGAGTGTAAATACATTCTAATTTTGTATTCAAATTATCTGTGTTCGGAGGCTCAGGACTACAAACTGAAAATTCTCATTTGAAATCTAAAATTTCTCGACGTTAACAATTGAAGGTGGTACATGTAGTGAATGTGTTGTAGGAAAACAAAGAGTAACCGCATTCTCGCTCATAACCGTGATGTGTTTCTGTACAACAAAGATTGATACGGGCTTGTAAAAGGGTGCCCAGTACATTCGTGACTAAACTTCCAACACTTACGTGACCGCGCGTACCTCATTAGACCTGAGATAGAGTGTACGCTCGAAACATTGATTTATGAAAAGGAATATATTATAAACATTTCCCGTTAGAGAAGAAGTTAAAGCTGGTATAACCATTTTCACTACATAATATGAGGAGCTTGGTATCAAAGACGCCCGAATCTATTGTTGAGAAAAAATAAATCTATATATATAAAACAAAGTGGGGTTATTTACACCACGTATATCTCGAGAATGGCAGTACGGATTGTAATGATCTTTGATTTATTAAATTCGTATCCGCCTAGAAGTGCAGAATAAGCATTAAAACATCGGAAAAATATCACGGCAAAGAAATTATGAAGAAAATTAATATTATCATACAGTTTTCAAATGACGATCAGCTTGAATTAGTGAAAATGTCGTTGTATGCAGATTTTATCCACTAGATGGCAAGTTGTTTCCAAAATTCATTTCTTTCTGCTTCTTTTGGATACGATTGACTTTTAATTAATTTTAAATTTAGAGTATGGATTAGAACAAAAAAAATCGATGATATTAAATGAAAACAAAAGAAAATCGGATAATATTGAAATAAAGTTATGTTTATAATTAGGTTATTAATTAGATAATTAGGAAAGCTAGATCGAAGAAATTTTAACGTCGAAGGCAAGGCGATGCGGTTCCTGATCATCCGAATGACTACTGATGCTCTTGGTCGCATTTACACAGTTCATCCGAAAAATGACGAATGCTTCTACTTGCATTTCAACAGCTCAATTTGCTTGAAAATGATACTAATTGGGACATGACAATCGCTGACAATCTCCAAGCCATACGCACATCATTTTCTATCATTATTTTGACATGCTTCCCATCGAATCCGCGTGAACTGTGGAACAAGTACAAGGATGACGTGTCCGAATACATTTTACATTGAATTCGTGTCAGTTCAAGGAATCCCGATCTCGAGATGAATGAAGAGATACATAACCAGGCTTTGCTTTTGATCAAAGTCATGTGTTATCTTATGTGCGGCAGTTTTTTAGTCAAGTTAGGAATGCCAACGCTAGATTTTGGAATGAACGACGCTTTCAATCGAGAATCGGAACGTGAACGTGAATATGATAGAGATGCATTGAACCAATCAGTTTGAACGAATGTACCACTGTTGAACCCTCAACAAAAGGATATGTACGATACGTTAATGAAGGCAATTAATTGATGATGGAAATGGTGGCTTATTTTTCCTCAATGCGCCCGGTGGAGCTGGGAAGACATTCCTCATGTCATTGATTATGGCCACTGTTCGTGCGAGATAAAAAAAAATGCTGTAGCAGTTTCTTCTTCTGGTATAGCGGCCACGTAGATAGAAGGATGCCGAACGGCTTATTCAGCGTTGAAATTGCCGTTAAATCTTCAAACCACTGAAAAACCGACATGAATGATTGCAAAACACTCAGCGAAGATTTTTTGGAGCTGATTTGACAGATTTTGATCAGTGTCATTGATTCGATTATTGGCGGTATGGTTATATTTTGCATCCGGCCTTGAAAATCTTTTTAATTTCTTACATGCATTAGGAATATTCTAATGACAGTATGGATATTTTATAGAACTATATTTCGACTTTTATTTGAAAATCTTCTACTACGAAAAATAATTGTTGGCAAACTTAAACATTATTCCAAAAATTAAATAATTTACAATTTAAAAACTGCATGGCTGTCGATATATGCACCGAGGTCAATTTCTGCTACTACGAAAAATGATTGTTAGCAAACTTAAGTATTATTCCAAAAATTAAATAATTTACGAGGTCTATTTCTGCTACTACGAAAAATAGTTGTTGGCAAACTTAAACAATATTCCAAAAGTTAAATAATTTACGAGGTCTATTTCTGCTACTACTAAAAATGATTGTTAGCAAACTTAAACATTATTCCAAAAAATAAATAATTTACAATTTCAATACTGCAGGGCTGTCGATATATGCCCCGAAGTCTATTTCTTCTTCTACGAAAAATAATTGTTAACAAACTTAGACATTTCAATTATTCTACGAAATACATTATTTACAATTTAAATACTGCAAGGCTGTCGATATATGTCCCGAGATCTATTTCTTCTTCTACGAAACATATTTGTTAGCAAACTTAGACATTTCAATTACTCTACGAAATATATTTGTAGACTTTTTAATTAATCTAAAAATTAAATAATTTACAATTTAAGTACTGCAAGGCTGTCGATATATGTCCCAAGATCTATTTCTTCTTCTACGAAATATATTTGTTAGCAAACTTAAAACATTTCAAATATTCTAAAAAATATATTATTTACAATTTAAATACTGAAGGACTGTCGATATATGTCCCAAGATCTTTTTCTTTTTCTACGAAATATTTTTGTTAGTAAACTTAAACATTTCAATTATTCTAAAAATGATCTCTACATAGCTCAACCGATTTTTTAATGTATATTTGGTAGATAGTCGAATAGGTTTTTAAGTATATTTCATCCCGCTAGGTGAAGGATGTCTTTATCCAGATTTTTTTTTCAATATTTTTGACGTCCGTCGTTCGCATTTCAAACAAAACGAAATTATTTATGTTGTTGAATGACAGATGGCGCTAAGTGCGCAGCAACTTAAGTCCAAAATAAGCAAGTAGTTTATGACTCCTTAGTTACGTTTGATACGTGCCATGGTTACGTCAAACAAACAAGGAGCATTGTAAAAAAATATCAAGTGAATTTGTAATAGTCGTCACAAAGCATTTCTTTCGCTGTCATACAATTATGAACCTAAAAGACTAGCTATTAGTTGATCTAGACCTCAAGCACGAAAGAAAACGGCATCACGTGCTTCAGAAACAGACGAGCAAGTTTGGAAACCGTTCGAGCTCACACTGCTCAAGCCCGATTGTCTGATATGATATGCAAACAACCCTTTTGACCGTGATTTGCAACGAGAAACACAATTTGATGTCGACAAGTTAGGTACATTCGTTCATACAAATATTCCGAAATTTCTCCCAGGACAACGCATAGCGTATGACAGAATTATGCATGCAATCAATCACAAGCCAAAACGTTGGATCACGAAACAATATTGCATTGGCAATCGCTTCATCTGCAATTACAGCAAATCTTTTGGATGGTGGTCAAATAGCGCATTCAGCAAAGAAATTGCCTTTGAACACCAACATGCAATATCAAAAAAATGTCCTGAATGGATGAAGTACATTAATCATATCAACTCATTAAATGGGATGAATTTAATATAGCGCACAAAAAAGCATTGGAAAATCTTCACTTTATGTACACTAAAAGGTTTGAGAGGAAATGAACAGGTCTTTGGTGGCGCACCTTTTTTATTGTCTGGTGATTTTCGACAAACTCTACCAGTTATACCATGAACCAAGTGCATGTCTAATGATGAAACAAGTGCATGTCTCAAATCATCAGTTTTATGGTGACATGTGCAGAAATTGACTTTAAAAGCTATTATGCGTGGAGAATTACAATATGACGCATCCGCTGAACGTTTCAAAAAACAATTGTCGGAAATTGGGAATGGAAAAATGGAAATCGATGAATCCACACAATGTATGACATTGCCACCAAGCTTCTGTAAAATTACAGGAACCATAAGCGAATTGATGCACAAAGTTTTTCCAAATATCGCACAGAATAACGAAAATCATCAGTGGCTCAGTGAACATGTTATATTAGCAGTCAAAAACAACGATGATAATGCCATCAGCTTCAGGATTCCAAACGAAATACCAGGCAAAGAAACAACGTATAAGTCCATCGATACTATAAATCGATCAAGACGAAGTTGTCAATTATCCAACTGAATTCTTAAGCTCACTTGATTTGCCAGGCATGCTACCGCACGTTTTGGCGTACCTATCATTCTTCTCCGAAATATAAATCCTCCACGACTTTGCAATGGTACCAGGCTTTCAGTGAAAAATTAATGAACAGTTTAAAGTAATGGAAAATTTAAAGGATACGATGTACTGTTTCCAAGCATCCCAATAATTCCGACAGGTAGGCCATTAGAATTAAAATGTTTGCAGTTTCCGGTGCGACTCGCATTTGGACAATCGCTAAAGTGTGTGGACTAAATTTTAAAAATCCATGCTTCTCACATGGACAGCTCTATCTGGCCTGCTCACGCGTTGAAAAACCTTAATATTCATATACGCACCAGACAAAAAAAACAATATATTATATATCCAAAAGCTCTTCAATAAATATAATTAAAACACAAACACTTTCTTTCTTTGAGTGGCATTGCAACGCATGTCGGGTCAGCTAGTATACTTATAATATTGGAGTCAAAACACACAAATGTATTTTTAACGTTGCATAAACTCTCATACTGTCCATGTTATTAAGGTTCAAAATATGACACTATAATATGACATTAAAACACATTTTTCATAATAAAAATGTTTTTTTCTCTTTTCAGGAACAAGTGGATCTGGTCAATTTTGATCTCAAGCTTCTCATATTACATTTTTATTTCACCAAGTAGTTTATTCAATAATAATAATACAACACACATAAACTTGGACAAAAATGAATTATTCAAATTGTTCTTAATGTTTGTTTTATAAAGCATTTATTTTTTAAAAACATTGAGTGAATGTCTAATAAAAGCTTAAAAAGGCCAATGCTAAAATTAAGACTTCTCATTTTGTTAATGTTTAATACAATTTAAAAAAATAAATATGGAGTTTTTATTGAGATGAATCAATTTAATGTAAGAAAATAATGGGTCGTTTTGTAAGCACTCTACTGCCTTCATGTTTATTATAAACAGTAAAATAATAGTTAAATATTATAATAAGGAATACCTTTATCATATCAGATTTTTTTAGAATTGTATTTTAAATTAAACTAAATTTTGAAAATTAGACGAATTTTTACAAATAAGTCACTTAACAATTTTCATTATTAATAGATGTCGCTGTCGTTTAATCAAACGTCAGTGACCAACATAATGAATATTTATAATCTTTTTTTAAAGCAGTCAGTCAAAAAATAAGCCGTATTTAAATACTTGTTTTTGTAATAAGGCAAGAAATTCAAAGTATTGATTTCTACAAATAACATAAGAAGTTGATAGCTTTTTCAACTTCACGACCAATAGCCAACGACTATATCATATAATTATTGCAGAACAAATTACTTTCTTACGTTTAACTTCAACGAATGCAGTATTAACTAGTTACTAGCAATTCGACCAATATTTTTTTCTTGTCCATAAATTATTAATGTAAAGTTATGAGCATTCAGTGTGAATTATTCAAATTTTACTTTATTAACTAACTGAAAGCATTAATACTGAAAAGTAATTGTTGATCATGTTATGTAATTACTGGTCATTACAATAATGTAGAGACATTATTTCTGTAAGAGTTATTTTATTTAAATCAGTACACCAGCGATTTAAAAAATATACTTTTTTACAAAACTATTCATTTTACAAATTCCCTACAATGAATAAATGCCAATAAGAAGCTTGATTTGGAAAAAAATAAGTCAATTGTGGTTAAAAAAAGGATGCTGTGACAGCATTAAATCGAAGCAACTACTTTATTTATTTAATAAATTAATATTGCACAAAATTGGCAAATTATAAATTTAAAACTTTTCCAATGAAGAAAAAAAATACAATTTAGTAGAATCTATTGTGACCATCGTGTGCCTTTATTAAAAATTTCAAAAAAGGTTTGACAACAAAATCTGTATACATCAAAAACATGAACATTCATTAGTATTTAGTTTTAAGGTAGATAAAAATTCAAATTATTCTTGAAATAGAATCTATAAAATCAATACTTTGTCATCTGTGCATAACGAGATACTTTTCTATATCTGTAGCTACTGACCGTAGACGGCGTTGTAGCACGTTGGCGTAGTAGGGCTCCGATATTACCGAATTTCATGTTTGACTTTGTCCTATGAGCAACATGGTATCGTGTTTCATTGCTCTTATTTCATACAGGCATTTTCATTATAAAAATCTGTGACAAATATGGTTTGGGACTATTTTATACAGTTGCGTTTAAATGTGATCTACTAGTGAATACATATTTTTGTAATAGAAAATAATATAAATATACTATTAAAGCTACTATAGATATTTGGTTTTATGTATTTAGATAGCATTAAATACGTTAAGTCAAAGACAATCAAATACGAAAATTTATTTAACTTCCAAGTAAGTGATTTTTTAAAAATTAATAAAAAACCTTCGTAATTCTCAAATCTATTACTAAATTCGCTTCCATCACATTTTTTTAAAAAATAAAAATCATTTTTATAACCATTTTCGCTTCCAATGTGGAGCACATTAACTCTTAATGGAGTTAATCTCAACATAAGTATTTCAACGAGAACTGCTTGTAACTCAGTTTCTCGACCTCATTTTTTCTAAAGACAGTAGATATAGAAGAATAGGACCAGAACAGGACTAGTGGTTAGCTTATCACTCTTATTATCGTAATTAAAAACATTACAAACATCCATGTCTTTGGACAGAAATCCATAAAGCAATTTATAAAAACTGTGCGTACTGAGATTCGAGCCCGCGACCTCCGTAACCGAAGCCAACCACGTTGACCACTCAACTACGCAGTTGACGTGAGCATAAATATAAATAAAAAATGACAAGTTGAACGCAAATAAAAATAAAATTCATATAGAATATTTTTTTTTAGCTTAAGCAGAAGTTGTCATATTCTCAAAAACTGAAACTACCAATAATTATCATTTTATGGTTTTTTTTTTGAATAATAGAAATTCAAAAAAATATCTTCTTTTTTTTACTCATGGGCAGTTAAGGTATCTCTTGGATGGCTGCGTTATCACATTTATATTTTTCACCTCTGTCATTATAAACACTTTTCATTTTATAACATATAGGTCGTATGATTGAACAAACTCAGGACATTAAAATGTTATTCATAAATGTCTTTTTACATCAACTTGATGTTTTTAAGGCAAAACAAGGTCATTCACACACAAATTATATTTTAGAAACCGGACAACATAAAAACCTTTTTGGTATATCAATGTTAATTGTCAACAGGGTCGGCATAAAAGCCTTTTGCAGCATTGTTTTATTAGTTTAATGTAACAGAGCTTATTTAAAAAAAAAGCTTTTGAAAAAAATAATTGTTGAAAGCTATCCACTTATATATAGCGATATGTTGTTATGGATTTAAAATTATCGACCATTTATTGGAGGTTTTTATTGAATTTACAATTACGCGACAAAATTGTTTGCATTTGTGAAACATGAAACGCGCTTTATTTTATCACATTTATAAATAACCTCAAATTTTGATTGTTTATTGCGTAAAAACATTAGCATTTTAGCTTAGAAACGTTTCACAATATGAACATCAAAAGATTTTTTAATCTTTTATTGATGTTTACTATTTCATTAATACTTTTTCATTTTTTGTGCTTGAGATTAATTTATTTTATCAAACCATCAATTGTTTCATAATGAAACACTCGTTTTCTTGTAAAGTAAGGTGTTGTTTTTTTATACTTTTTTTAAACGAAAGCGAATGATTTTTATGTTATAATCAACACTGAATTTTAAAGGATTCTGTTTCTAAAAATAAATAAATTTATATAAATAAATAAAATATTTTTTTGCGTGAACTTTCAGTAAAATCTATACAATGTTACGAAATTGTTTGAAACGTAGATGTTATAACATAGTGTTCTAAATTGAAGTATTATTTTTTTCGTGGAAGTTTTTGTTTAACGTGTCTCTATATATTCTATTTTTATTAGAGATAAAGAAGAATATTCTTATTATATTATTAGAGTTTCAATTTATTCATGTTCGATTAAAACAGTGGGAAGAGTTAAAAATCTATATATTAACAGTCGATAAAATAATCACTTTTCACTCGCTTTTCACAAATGTGTGCGTACTGATGTCCTCGAGTCTTCTTCTTCTTCTTCTACGAAATGTATTTGTTAGCGTATTTGAAAATTAGTTGAATAAAATATATATACTACAAAAAATGGTTGTTAG
Source organism: Himalopsyche tibetana (assembly GCA_030503985.1). Lineage (NCBI taxonomy): Eukaryota > Metazoa > Arthropoda > Insecta > Trichoptera > Rhyacophilidae > Himalopsyche > Himalopsyche tibetana. Next base: position 31,771,080 of record JAPJYX010000016.1, read on the forward strand.
CAAACTTGAACATTATTCCAAATATTAAATAATTTACGAAATTTCTGCTCCTACGAAAAATGGTTGTTAGCAAACTTGAACATTATTCTAAAAATTAAATAATTTACGAAATTTCTGCTACTACGAAAAATAGTTAGCAAACTTAAACATTATTCCAAAAATTAAATAATTTACGAAATTTCTGCTACTACGAAAAATGGTTGTTAGCAAACTTAAACATTATTCCAAAAATTAAATAATTTACAATTTAAATACTGCAGAGCAGGGCTGTCGATATATCCCCCAAAATATATTTTTTACTATCAGAATTTCTGGCTTATTCAATAAATTGGTTTGTAATTTATTTTTCATGCCAGTAAATTTTCTGACTACTTAAAAATGCAACGAAAATCTCACGTTCCTGGGCAACGGGCTTACAGCTAGTAAACGCTTAAAGCTCAAAATTTAATATTTCATTTTCTAGTAAATTTTATTATTTGAGAATATTTTCAAAATAAGAAGCATTTTTTTATAATTTTATTTTTATCGTAACAAATACTTTTTCAGTGCACATGTTAAGTTATGCACGATTTGCTTTCTTGTGTGTATTTAAATAAATCCCATATTTATATATCAGAGATAAGTTATTAATAAAACAAGCAGTAGAAATCCTGCCCGTTACATCTAGAACTTTAATAGGGTAAAATAATTGAGTTCTACGAAGTAAATGCCAAATCAATAAATATCTAGAACTTTCTTTTCAAAAGCCACGCCCTGAAATAAATTCTTATAATATAGATCATTTTTGAACATTTCGTCTCAGAATGCGATATAAGATATAACTGAGTATGTGTTATTTATATATATATTTTAACCAGAGAAGTCTATACTCCAGCATTGGCTTACACTAGGGAAACTTGTGAAATATGCAATAAAGCAACTTTTAAGATAGGATAAAAATACGTTCCATTTTTATATTCAAATATATCTCATCAAATTATATAAATATTTTCAAATGGAAAATATTCACAACATTATTTTTTTGAATTTCGGTTGTGATATATTTTAATTGAGTCTTGGATATGTGGTTTTTCTATAAAAATATCAGTTTGCCAAAAGTCATGCGTTTTTATTACAAGGCTCATTATTTTCCAACTACGTGCCAGAAACACAACCGCATAATGTTGCAGCTTAAAGTAACACAATAAAATGAAAATAAAAAATATATGTATTTTTGATTAATTATCACACAACCCGTGGTCAGCTTAGTCCTGCTATTTTTTTCATATTTTGTGAACTATTTTTTAATATAAATCATAATTTTATTTGACCACTGCTTATAAAATTAGTTGTAAAAGATGTTTCACTAATTTGAGAAGTATTGTCAGACAAACACTTTCATGTATTTTTTAAATGGATAAGTAGTAGTTTTTTCTTCTGTAAAACGTTTTATAATTTGATCATTTATTGGACATGAGATGCAAAAAGATACAAACTATAACAAGACTATAATAATTTGGATTCATCAGTGACTTCGTGGAAGCTCATTTTTAATATTGAACTAAAATCGATAAATTAGTTATTCCACAGGATGTGTAATATTATAAATTTTGATTGAATAGTTTATTCGTAAAAAACCTTTCGATAGATTCTTTTAAGATGCTTCTCAAAAAAGCTAAATATGTGTCAATTTTTTTTTATATAACCTGTAAAATAACTAATAAATCAATTTTAATTTTAGATACATTGCAAACTTCTCTTAGCAAATATTATTTTCACATACGTTTTTTGAAGAAAACATTTCTGAGCTTCTTAAAAGTTTTTTTTTTGTGAATATTATATACTACATTTAATAACATTTAAAATGAAAATGGAATTCACAAATGTTATATTAATATCTCAAACTGATTATAAATATTACTCATTTTTCAAACATTATTAGTTTTGAATTATAATATTTATATTAAGACAACTTTTATATTTACTCTTCGTGTTCTTTACAAGTACCACCAGTAAATACCAGTTAAATAAGGGATTTATTGATTACAATTTTAAAATATTTAAAACTGTAGTACCCTACTTTTAACGATCACAGTTACTTTATAACATACAAGTCATGTTATTGTAAATATTTAATTTTCATCATGATGTATAAAAACTGTAGTTTATGACATTTCTTTTTTCGAGAAGAAAAAATCGTGCACGCTATCTATACAACTGTTTTAAAATGTTAACTCAGAAATTATTTGGTTAAATTCAGTTTTCATTTTTTTATAAGCGCAATACGTATTTACTTTTTAACTATGTCATTTTATATCTTTGAACAATATTCTGATTACTTTTCAAACAGTATGGAACAGATTAAAACTAAGCTAACAAAATTTTCATATTCGTGGGGAAAAAAACAAAAAAATGTTAATTAAATATACGAAAAAGTAATTCGTAACGAAACGTGAAGTAGTCAGCATATATTTTTCTATGCTCATACAATATATAAATGTTTTTTTTTCATTTCAAAACTTATATACCCGTAATATATATATAAACATATTTGAACCATGTCCGCTCTAAATTTTTAGCAGGTGGCCTCCTATCTTTAAGTATTTCTAATTTTTCTACGATAAATGTTTGTTACTTATTTGTTTACAACTTCTCTTTTTTCCGAAGAAGACATAGAGACAAAGAATACGGGATTAGTGGTTAACTAATCACTCTCGCTTCACCCCATTATTTGGAATCGTACGAGATTTTCACACATTACACATTACATTTTTTATACATTACATGTATCCATCCCTCCAAAGAGAAATCGATAAATCTTAAAAATTGAAAAAAATCTTTTCATACCGGAATTCGAACCCGTAAGATACGGCACGGAAGCCAACGACGCTGGCCACTGTGCCACGGACCTGACACGCACAATTTACACAATCTTAACTGCCGACCGTTCTTTTCTTTACTTTATTTTTAAATGTTTTCTTGAAATTAATAACGTCATTTTCATTAGTTTGTTAAAAAAAATATATTTTTAAAAATAAATTATTTTTGTTTCAAAGTGCAAAAATATTTTATTTTAGATTTTTTTGAATGTGGAATTTTTAACTGCGATTAAACGCTCAGTGACACAGGTATTTAAATAAATGAAATCTTTATAACTTCCTAATGTAATTGGAAAAAATCATATCAGTTTAACTTAAAATCTTCCATAAATTGGATTTAAGTCTGCAGAAGAACAAAACAACAATGAAAATATGTGTCTTATATTATTATTTCAAACAACTGTGTATTTTAGTTGTTTAAACTCATATTTACATATTCAAACAAAATTGAACACTCTTTTTTACTTATTTCACACTTATTTAAAATTATCGGGACCGGTTTCGCTCATGACGAGTATTTTCAATTAATCGTTAGCTCGACTAGCTCTTCATGAATTAAACCGGTTATGATCATTTTAAATAAAGTTTTAATTAGTAAAAAATATTTTTTTAATATAATGCTTCCTACCAAGTATTGACAGTGAAGACATTAAAATTAATCATATGTAAGTGTTTTACATCATCATTTTCATTGACAAAAAGTACAATTTAAAACTTTTTTTTTTCCGAAATTCATATTGCAATTTAACAATAAACTAACTATTATACGCAAACTTCACCGGTATATAAAAATATTTTGTACAAAACTATCAATACACTTGAAATTTCAGTTTATTCTTTAATATTATACATATAGTTTTTTAAAGGCGTTTTCACATTTTCTTTTAAATAATATAAAATAGGAATAATCTTTAAAAAATTCATGAAAATATTTGAAACAAATAATTTATTCAATTCCAATACGTAATTTTCAATTTTATGTAACAACATACACATATAATATCTCTCGTTAGATTATTTATACTTTATTTACTGTAAGCGCTGTTACATCATATTATTATAGCCAACAGAACTCTTCCAGCCTGGTAAGGATAGCTAGTTTTTAACTCTCGAGTGGGCATGAACGTAACCATGTATGAAATCGCCGTGATTCATCGACATCGGTATGTCTATATCATTGCGTATTTGTTTTGCAGCTGTCATTTATAAAGCTCCAACTTTTTCAGTGTTCATTTCCAGCACACTAACACATAGACGCTATTTTCCTCATTCATTTTTGAGCTCTTTGCAGCCGTTTCTGTTGTCTGTTGCATTATTTGTTTGGTAAACTGTAGATTTAATAGAGGTTGAAAAACTTGTACCGAGCATAAAACATTAAATACACAACCGTACAATCTACAGCTTCATATATTTGTTCATATAATGGTGAAAATAACATATTATTAAATTTAACAACAATTTCATTATTTAATTGATAGCCGTTTTGGCTTCACTATATCGTCATTACTATACATATATAAAGATGAAATAGTGTCAACTATTTCAAGATTTCGACTGAAGGTGCTTGGTGGAATTTCAATATTAAATTTGAATCGTTCAAACTATGTACATTCTCACAGATCAGTTCAAGTTCATCCGTGCACTTGAACGCCTGAAGATGCCGAAAGGCGAAATCCGGGTCGTTAGTGACAAAATCTGTGAGAATGTACATAGATTGAAAGATTCAAATTTAGTATCAATTAGTCAACGTAATTATTGTGAAACTTACTATGTTGTTGTTAGTATGGGGATTTAAGCCCGTGAGATACGTCACCGAAGTCAAAGACGTTGAGCACTACACTATTGACCCGCTAAATGCAAAATACCAGTATTTTGTATTCAATCGATTTATAGATCTCTGATTGGAGGCAATTGATGTTTGTGATGTCTTAAAATTCCTTCCTACTCTTCCAATCTTTAAGCAACGTGACAAAGCTAGAGCGATTAGCTTAACACTAGTTCTGCTCTAGTCCCTACCTTTTTTAGCACTACTCTTTTCAACAAAGGGAAGGATGAGCAACTGAATGACAAAATCAGTCCTCAGTATCAGAGGACATAGATTTTAAAAAAATCTCTTTTTACTGTTCTATTAAGTCAAACAAAAAAGTGAAAGATTTTTTAGGAGGTAAATTACGAAACCGCATTGAATTTCTGTTTTCTATAAAATTAAGCTATTTATCACAGTTCAGGAATATAATTAAAACAAAGAATTCTTAAATGCTAATCCAGTTTTAATGTGCATACGTTTAACAAAAGTAAATTCAAAACTTAGCCTTTAACGATTGATTCACATGATCTTACTATAAGATTAAGTAGTGACACAATTCCTTCAAACAGGAAAACTTAGAGTCATGGTTTAAAAGTGAAAACTGCAACAAGTTTGCTTTTCAAAGCGTAAGTTTTGAGCCAATAACATGAAGTTAGGGTTACTTCATTACGCCATACGTTTAAGACGTGCGAGTCTCTCTCCACAGTTAAGTTGCGCCCCGGGCTTGTTTCAGCTCCACCAATAATGTCTTTAAGGTATTACATCTGTCGAACTTCAATGGGAAGTGAAGCTAGTGGGTAGTGGAAATCAGGCGCGCGAGAAACCTCTTAAAAGTTTGATAGCCACAAAGTTTGTTCTACTGTTAAGATTGAGTCTTCTTATAGAGAAAGAACGACGCTGCAAGCTTATTTTAAACTGGCTACTTCATAAGATACGTTCATATTTAATTTACATCATTAAAATAGATTTGTTTAAAGATATGTGTTTGGTTACAAAAAATAATATATCAATGGCGTACTTTAATAGTGGTGAAATTTGTGGTTTTGGGATATGGCTTACCAAAGATTTGACGAAAAGTAAAAGTGATAATTAGTATCTGCCTTATCTTTTTGGAAAATCATGTAGACTTAAATCTCAAATCAATTCAAATTTATTGCGTAGTTGGCATGACCATTACACGATATTTCAAGTTTTATTTATATGTAAACTAAGAGATTTTTTATATTTATCCGTTATAGAAACACTACATGCCGAGAGAAAACTTATATTTTTCTACTTGTCCTTTTTTGAAGCTAAAGAAGAGACATATTTGAACATAAAGGGGAATATACCGAATATAATGGGTGATGTACAGTTTTCATAGTTATTTCAAACTCATTTCGGGAATATTTCAAACAATATAAATTTTAAATCTGCGTCAAATTAACAATGAAATTCAAAATAACGTTTTTTTTTCTTTCCAGTCTTAGAGATGAAAACAATGTATATAAATGTGTTTAATTAATTTATTAATAACTTAGTCAAACATCCGAAATAACTTTTGTAAAACTGTAAAATCTTTTTAAAAAATAAAATTTCTTACAAAGTTTTTCATATAAGAAAAGAAATCGCATATTTTATTTAATAATCATAAAGGCTTAAAACATAATGCCTTAATTGTTTTTTTTACTTTTAATAATAGTCAACAATTCACTCTTTCTATGAGTACCAATTTTACAAATTTGAAACATGCTGTGAACCATTCCTTATTCTATTTAATCAAACATCCTTATCCAAGTACCATTCTTTGGAATGAAACTACTTCGAAAGCGTTCAATATACTTACCTTTATTCTTAACGAGAAATTATATGATTTCTCTAAGCAATCAGAACTATTATATATTTGTACACTACGAAATACCCGTATAATTTATTTTAAAAAATACTTAACTTTTTAAATTCAATATATTATTTCTGACATGAACATTTTTTTTCTAATACTCAAAATACGTAGCATACAATATGTGTTAGTTCTCTTTTACAACAAAAAATAGATTAACCTTAGTGACAGAAAATTAAAGTAAATTTATATTGTTACCGTTGATTCTAGGACGGTAAATGAAGAAGTTATTAGCTGAACAACATAGCTTTTTGGTAATATTTTTTTTCGTTTGCAGTTTTGTGTTATAACAATAATCTAAAAAAATATATTTATTTTACTTGTCATTTACGTTTACATTTATTTTAAATAATGATTATATTTTCAATGCTATAACATAACACCGTTTAAAACAAAAAATACTTCAGAAAAAGTAGAAAATTCGTTTTAGTTTTAATAATATAATATATAACTATTAACGTTGAAAAATATATTTTTCGCAATTTTTTTTTTGAATTTTCAAAAGTCGCGAAATCGAAAGCATAATCTTGCATAATGTTGGTCTCCTTTCGCTGTTTTATATTAATATTTGGCTTAATTTAAATTGTTTAAATTTTATACATTTCTAAATGTTCTGTCACCAACGACCAGGTGTTGCTTTTCAGCATCTTCAAGCATTTAAGTGCACTAATAAACATAAAATGCCCGGATACTGTTCTACTGAAAAGCAAATCCCGGGTAGATAGTAGCAAAACGGGTGGACATGTGCAAAATTTGAAGTTTTCAAATTTAAAACTTAAATTTCATCAAGCACCATCCGTCAACATCTTAAAATAGTTCACATCGTGATTAAACTGCGTACTGGTTTTCACATAATGAATATAATACATATACATAAAAAAAACTTTTTTGTACTGCTAATTCCACATTTATTCACTCATACTCTTAAATTAATTCCAGCTTTAATTATTTTAAATTATTGCAATAAATAAAATAATAAAAAAAAATATATCTATGGTCAAACAGACATTTAATGCAAAGGAGCTCACCAAAAATAATTAAACTTATTATTAGTTAACTTTTAATGTGTTCACTGTCAATACTTGGTGGAAAGGCACTTTAAAAATCAAAATACTCTTCCGCGTTTATGTATTAAGATCTGGACTGGCTTCATTCCTCGCGATCATTTTTAACAGATAATATAGTTAAATATGCTCGTGACGAGCTAAAACGGTATGCGACTGTTGAATGTGAAATTAGTACCAAATGGTATTTTTTTAATAAAATACTTTAAAATAAACAATATAATGTGAATGGCAGTGTTTTTCGTTACTTGAGGCAACAATTATTACATAGTTGATCCATTCGTTTTTTTCTATATTATACATTTGATCGTAACTAACAGCACCCATCTTCGGCCGCACATACATATGTTTATAACTCTACTACATCACAAGACATATTGCTCAGTTTAGATTGACAGTATTCTGCATAAGCAGAGTCATCTCGAGTAGAATGTGGCAATTATACCACACACTACAGTCACGGCAAAGGAGAATTTTGTGGTCTATTTGTGAAATTATGAAAGCTATACCCTGCCCTTTGATTTTGTCACATTCAGTGGTCATCCAGGTAAAACAAAGGTGTTGCTTCTTTCAAACCATACGCGTCTTTGTATAGTTTACGTTCTTGAAAACAGCATTTATTGACAATGTTGTATTTAGCTTTATTTATACAAACGATGATTTTTTCAGCTCTATTGACTATAAAACATTAATTGAATTTAAAATCATATTGTACGTTTAAAATGAAATGTTAAAATAAGTGAAATTGCATTAAGTTTAAATCTCATAGCTTAATTGAAAACTCAATATTGATTGTCTCAAATCTCGTATTTTCGACAAGAATTTTGTCAGAGCTTCGACAAAATGCTGTTCGTCTAATAATTGAAAATTACCAAATACGTATGATTATATAAAAATTGCGTCTTTGGGGTAATAAATCCTATTTATACATTATCCCCGTCATAGGGTGTTATTTTATTTTCTGCGACACGATTATGTGGGTGCCTAATTTTCAAAACTTTGTGTCGTGTAACTAACTTTATTAATCAAACTTGACGACAAAAAACAAAAACACGGTTGCTTAAAACCTGTAGAATTAAATTAATGATCCTCTTCCGCACGAACATTGTTTGAAAGTTTTGTAGGAGAAGCAAATGAATGATAAAAAATTTACATTATTATGAAGTTACAAATTGTATTCGTAAGTGAAAACATCGCGAAGAGAATTAAAATTGAAGCAAATATAGTATAAAATTATTTTCATCCTATTGCGAAGTGCGATAATCTTCTCACCATTAGAGTAGGTACAAATAACTTTTCCATTTCTCACAAGAAACTTTCAATTTTACAAGCTTTTGAAGGAATTTTATAATGTTTAAAAGACAATATTTCTGAGATTTTTGCGTCGATAAAAGTGCAATTAATTATCGTACTTTTACAATGTCAAAAAAAATTATTTATAACTCAAAGCTATACAGTGTAAAAGAAAATTAAAGAACATGTATATTTTTCTGATGGTCAAATAAAGGCAGACGTTCATTTTTTCATACCTCACTTAAAATATTTTTAAAATATTTATTTTACTGAATAAAAGTGCAAAAATTTTCTAGACTATTTGAATGCTTTCACTTATGCCAAGATTAAGCTTTTCTGTTAATCGTTTTTATTTAAGTCATAGTTCTTTTTTATAAAATTATTATTCTAAAAATTAACTGTCATGAAAAAACCTCTCTTAAAATCAAATAATTCTAAAAAAATCTATTTTATAACATATTATGTATTATATATCGGTATCGATGTACAAACCGTTATTTTTTGAAAAATATTAAAAGTAATCTTTTTTTATTTTGTGAAGATACACGTCAACATTAAATTTTGTAACTATTAGAGGGGTTCATAAGAGATATTTAAGAAAAAAAACTTAGATTCTTTGTTATATTTTACACGTCTTTAAGTATCGTAAAAGTGAAATAAACTCAGTTACACAATTCAATCTCCGTAAAATACTCGTTGACTCACTTCACTTCTAAAGAGCCCAAATTATATTAATATTGCAAGACAAAACGGTGAAAAAAGTATTACAGATATATCTAAAAACTCTACAGTCATTATTATGGAAAAAGAAAAATCTTAAAATGTTTAACTGCACTAATTATAAATTCATGAAAAATATTACAACTTAATCCAAAAATTCAGATTTTACCCTCAATTTAACTATATTTTAATTTAATTAATGTTTTTTACGTAATTTCCAATAATTTTATTGCCGAATATGTGCCCAAAATTTATTTTATAATATTCAATAACTAGTATTCTAAGTATAATGGTGCGTTCCAATTCTGTGCGAAATAGTACTAATCAAATTTGTTAGGGCAATTTCTTACATACCTAAACTAATTTCCCCAACACATCAAAAAGTGTTTTGTACTTGGTTTGTACACTATGGATTCAAGAGAAGTAAACGGTAATAATACTCAATACTAGTTCTAGAAATTTTATAAGCGACCAAAGTAAAACATGATTACAATGTTGCATTTATTCGGAATATTGTAAGATTTATTAAATAAATGTGTAATCATAGTATGCGTCATTTTTTTTCTTTTGAATTTGAACTCAGTTGATAATATTGCAATACATGACATAACCTTTTTTATACCGAGTAAAAAAATATATAAATATTGTGCATGAACACTGTTAACACTAATCCAATTCTGTTCCATTTTCAATCCGTGATGGAAATATTTCGGAATTTTCATAATTTTTGGTCGTCAATTTCCAAATCCTGGGAATTTACGGATTTTCATAAATGAAAAAATATTTGAAAATTTTTCTTTACACTTCTTATCCTCAATCGCAAAATCCCGGGATTAGGACTGTCACAATGCTGGAATTTCGGGATCACAAAATTGATCGGGATCCTGAGATTTAACGCCCTATTCAACACCAATTATAATATTAGATATTTTTCATCAATAAGAAAACTCAACATAATATGAAAATTAGTAAAAACACAATATTTCTTTGTACTTCATTCCACTTTATCAATTAGGTCAGGACCAGTTTCGCTCATTGAAAATGCTCGCAATAAGCGAAACCGGTCCTGACCTAATTAATAAAGTGGAATGAAGTATAAAGAAATACTGCTTTTATACTAATATAATGTCTTTCCACCAAGTATTGACAGTGAACACCCTAAAAGTGAATAATATGAAAAGCCATGTGAAAATAATCTGACATCGTCTAATACTTATAACATAAGTTTTAACGATAAAAATATATCTCGCTTTAAAGTTTCACCAACAATATTATATAACAGTATTTGTATTTCTTAGTATGGCAACTGATTCAAATTGAGAAATTATTGTCGGTGTGAATAAAAAAGCAGACAATTGAAAAAAAGCAATACGCTGCGTTTACCTCTCGTGGGTTTATTTATACAAGGGCACTGCTAGAGTTTCATGTAGAAAATGTGCATGACAAACGGTACCTCTAGCAGTTTGCACGTAATGTTGCGTTACATAAGCAATCCTAAGGCTTTTGCGCTCACGTGCTTTAGAATATATTTTAAGCGTTAGGTTTACTTCACAGCACGAACTCTTGTACAACTTTTAACTTCTTAAAATTAGCATCTAGTGTTTTCAACTCTTTTGGTTTCCTTAAATATTGTGAAGCTTTTTAATTCATAGCTTAATAAAGTTAGTCACTACGCCGTTTTGTAATTTATATTGAACAACCAAAGTAATATTTCTCCTGATCATAAACAAATAGAAAATCTCATAGATAGTTAAAAGCTATTGAATCAAGCCGTGGTATGTTTAATGATTTTATTTAAAATATGCTAGTAAACTAATTTATTTATATGACTCAAGTTCAATTTACTTTTTTAATCAATATTTATTACAGTTTTTTGTCTACTTTCAAACCATATATGGAGCCATTAGAGGTGAAGTGAGACGAATGGTATTTTAAAAAAAGTTAGATGTGTTTTAATATTCTACTTGTCTTAAAATTTTAAAGTATCGTCATGGTGAAAAAACCTTAGTTTATACACATTATTTCCGTAATATAAGAATATGCAATCCACCAAAACCCAAAATGAAGACGTGATTGTACTTAAACATCCAATAATAAAGTTTAACCATCTTTCTATTTGGCTCACTTTACCACTCGAGAGAACATTTATTTCAAACTTTTTATATACATACATAAATGGGCTTATAGTCTATTCATAATTGGATGATAATTATTTATTCCTACCGTAAGCTTGGTTTCTTTGAATAAGTGTCCGTTCAAACGATAGCTTTATTTATTTGCTATCATAGGAGTTTTCGAATCTGAATAATGTCACGTCTTCGATGTTATTCACATAAAAACCAAGCGTAAAACTTTATTGGATCGATTTATTGATGCACGTATGTGATTAAAATTAAAGTGAATAAATGACAGAAGTCACTTGCTATTGTTTAATAATAGTCTCCAGTCGAAAGGCATTAAAGAAATAAAATAACTAAACAACTATTTTTATATTTGAAGCGTTGTTATGTTGGCAATCAAAGTAATACGACATCTGATAATCTCCATTTTTTGTAGATCAGTAGGGGTTTCAATATTGCAATCTTTCGAAAAACAATCAAACCTGACCGGCCACGTGTAATTTCAAAGATATACAGAAATTGAAATTGTTTATGCAATTTCTTTCCTAATTGATTGGCCGACATGAATATTAAGCCATAATTAAAATTAATTCAGATCACTATCAATAGTTTTTAAGCTTAGTGATAATAAAATAATAAGAAGGATAAGGCTAGTACAAGACTACTGGATAACTAATTGCTCTCGCTGTTAACAAGCATTGCATTAAAACTTTAGATTATTTATAATAACGTTACAACAACGTAATATCTTTCATGTTAATGTGATATTCAAAACATTAATTTAAATTGGATGAATTGTATTTCACATATCGTTCACAGGTGTAACAAAAATCTATCAATTATAAATTTGAATTGAAAATAAGGACCCATTTAATTTTACCTTATTCACTGAAAGAAATGAATGCAATGGTGATAATAAGACGATCACTGTTAATTGACCACTATAACTTATAAGCATGCACATTAAAATATTCGCAACTAATTAATTGTGTTAAAATATATCACTGGCATGACTGCAAAAAATGGTCTAACTATATTATATCTTAGTGGACACCCTTATTAGCTTTTCATAATATAATTATATTATAATCACTTCCAGCCAGCAATAGTTATATTTCCCACCGATGATACTGTAAAAGACTCTACAAAAACGAAGGCAATGATTGAGTCCGCAGTTAGACCAAGAGACATCGAGGTAAAAATAACTGGAGTAAAGCTTTTCAAAAACCGAGGAGTAATTATCAACACTGCCACGGTTTCCGACTCAGAACGTCTTGTTGCAGTTCCCTGTTTTACAAACGGCAAGCTCGAAGCTTAAATTGCTAATAAGAAGATGCCAAGAGTAATAATTTATGATGTCCCAAGAACCGTAGAGGATACTGATTTTCTTAGTAAAATGTATAGCTCGCTTAAGCAACCGAAGCCTGAAATTAAAGAATTTATTGAGACGACTACCCGCAGCCACCTGGCTGGTCCACGAGACGGGCCAACATGCCATAGAGTATTCCACGTACTGCCAACTGTGCGTCACGCCTTAACCGCAGAAGGTAGGTGATATATGGATTGGTCTTCCTTTAGAGTCAGAGATTTTACAGGAGTTGCTATGTGCACAACGTACTTCATGTACGGACACCCGAGTCGAATCTGCAAAGAACGACAAATGTGCTCTCACTGCGCGCTACACGACCACAAAACTGACGAGTGCCCTCGCTTGCGGGATTCTCCCAAATGCGCTACCGATACGGGAAACTCGCTCTTCACCAGACAGGTGACAAATTATGCCCCGCATACCTATAATTCGTCAGAAAAATGCTCAACAGCATTGATTATGGCTGTTAGAATAAATATAGGGCAAGTCAACATTGGTCGGAGCCAAGCAGCCATGGCAGAACTACGTCAATGAAGTTGTCTAAGTTCCATTGATATTCTTCTGATACAAGAACCGTTTTTATTAGATAAACACACTTCAGGGTTTGATAATAACACATTAGTTAAAGAAAAACAATGCCCATCAGATGACACGCTGGCATCAATTGTCGTTTTCAATCCAAAAATCCATGTTTTGCTAGTTTCGCATCTGTCGACAACAACCTGTGTTGTTGCTGAAATAAAACTAGATGGTTATTCGATTTTTGCAATATCCACATACTTTAAATACTCAGACCCAATAAATATTCACTTGACGCACTTAGACAAGGTATTAAGAACGCTTGGCGACGAAAAAAATATTATTGGAGCAGATGCCAACGCAGAGTCACCCATGTGGAGTCCACGAATCATAACAGCACAAAGACACGCATTATGTGGCCCCGCTGTCAAAGACTTTGTGAGTCAATTTGATCTGTCCATCTTAAACGACCGCCATCAACCGCCAACTCTCAACTCTACACTTGGTGTTGGCTATATTGACGTAACATTGGCGTCCCCTAAAATACTGCCTGATTGCAAAAAATGGGAAGTTCTAGAGGATGTCACTGGGAGCGTCCACAATGTTATTATTTTTAGTCTAGAAAAATTTACTTACGACATACCAAACATGGAATGCATCCCACAGCGGTTTAGAAAGTCCAAGCGTAACTGGAAATTTTGCAACACATTGTTACAAACACAGTTGAACGAATCAGCAAATAAACTTGATGAAACTCCACATCAAGTAGCTTTAATGTTGACAGATAGAAGGAAGAACCAAACCGAAGCATTTGTCCTCAAATCCATAGTGAAACACCACATTAGACGAACTTAAAAGATGCAAAAACCGAGCTCGTAGAGCATATCAAAGAATGAGAAGAAAACTGCCCTCACCATTTCTAGATATTTTTAAGAAAAGCTACATGTGTGCCTCTTCTCGTTTAAGAAATGCTATACTTTCCACTAAAAAGGAGGCATGGAAAAACTTTGTGCGAGAAGCAAGTTACATAAATTTAAAATCAAACTTAGCCCACACTGCCCTCGTGGTGACGTTAATCAAGATTCAGAGCATATTCTCTGGAATCGTTCGATTATGTCCGTAGAAAGAGATATTGTTTTCATTACGTAGTAATAACCATGTTGGTCCTATCGGGCATCTAGATCTAGTTTCGTCTCCAGAAAATTTCTGTCACTTCAAAAAATTTGCTACTTCTTTTGGAGAAAAAGCTTACCTTCCCTGCCTCTCACCATTCAATCCTTAATCACATGTTTCAAAATTAAAAGTTATTTTATTAGTGCCATTAACTATCATTATTGCTTATTATTTTTTACTTGTAGTTATACCAATTCTATGTATTTAATTAACCTTTATTATTAATATCTATAGATTTGTAATTACTATTTATTGTTGCCTATCAAATTGTATCTAAAAAAATGTATCTCAACTGTATCATTGAGGAGATATCATCTTCGGTGTGATGCAGAAAGGAAAAAAACTAGTTTATCGAATAAAAAAAAACACTTCCAAGGTGCTTAGCTTAGAAATTCTATATAAAAGATATTATTAATCTTAAAAAAACACACACATTTTTGTTATATAATCATCATCATATTCATTGGTCGACAACGTTTGCGATTAACAAAACCATTCCTGCTCTTTATTAAAATGTGTACAAAATAAAAGTTTTAACTTTTTTAATTTAAAAAATGTTACTTTACTTTTATTAAGACTTTACTATACAGTTGTCTTCACTATTCAACGTTTTTACTGTATTTATTTTTTTAAACAAAACCGCATAACCTATTTTATAAAGTGTGCAGGACGGGCTCGGGTAAAACTAAACGCTGCATTATTAAAATAGTGCATTTTAATTTCAGTAGAATATCAAGCACGAGTGGAATATTGCATTTTGTATTATTCTTTAATTTTCCATGCAATTATTTTCTTAAGCGAAATGAAACGCTTTCCGTAATTTTACAAGCCGCCAGCTAGTGGCAGCTGAAAACGTTGACGCTGATGCAAGCCCACGCAGTCCCCACTGCTCACCACAAAACGAAAGATACACTATGAATGCAGCAATGGATTATACCGAGCAATCATTTATTATTAACGATTAGAAATAATTCTATCAATGATTGGTTGAAGGGGATTCAAAATCATATTTGAATCACTTTTCATATGAAGTGTAATATTTTAATATTTAAAATGTACATGGTATGATTTAGAATCTCGCGTTAGGTTTTACTATTTTATTTTGATTTTGAATTTTAAATACAGTATTTTACATTTCAAAAAATAATTACTTACACGTAAAAAAATAAATTAATTAGATAATAGAGGTATTAAATACAGGGCTGTGGAGTCGGAATCAGAATCGTGGGGTCGCGGTATTTTGGCCGGAGTCGGAGTCGTGAATGAGCTGCTCAATTTTTTTTTGATATCATATGATCAATGATGTGTATTGAAACAAAATAGTCCAAAGTGGTGACATTGCATGCTTGGCTGACTTGAGATGATCTGATGGAATACATATATAATATATAAGTTAAAATGAAATTATTGAAAAATTTCCTCGGAGTCGGCGTCGACTCCACAGCCCCTATTAAGTAACCAAAAATTAACATCACAACAACTCACGTGGAAAATTTATTTGTTTTTTCAGGGATGTGAAATCGGGTAAAAAAGAGACAACTCCGACTCAAGCTTTAAATGAAAAACCGATTCCAAATTATTTTTTTCAAATATTTCCGTTTTTTTTAAATATCTGTTTACTATCAAATCACTCTAGTTACTAGAATAAATTCAAGTAGGTTTCATCAATCAATATGATGAATATACTAATAATTTTTCAAATTCCGACTCCAACTTCAACTCCAGAGCCCTGGTTTTTTCACACTGCCACAGACAAATAACTCTCTTGTATATTAAAATATTTAAGCCACGGAGAAATAAGCTATTTTTTGAAAATTGCATGATAATTTACACTACACGTATATTTCTTAAGGTTTACTTCTTAAAATAAATATTACTAAACATTTGAAATGGTACTCATTGCTCATAGCCTTCTGGACTTCACTTTTCAGAGCGGCAGCATTTTACAAAAAACTGAGATGCAGTAAGCAATACAGAACTATCTAAGCACAGTTGTGAACAAAGGCGGTTGAGAAAACTTGAAACAAGTGGAGACTGTTCTTTAAAGGTAAAAAGCATGACCAATCTCTCTACACCATCTGGTGCAATTATTCAAACAGTATTTCTTTTGAATAGCAAGCACTTGATTCACCAAAGCCATTTTATGTGGTGCAGATTTTCAGCATAGTTTGAAAAACTGTAATAATGTGTGTCAAGTGTTGTTTTTTCCTTAATCTTGATATAAAATGAACATAAAATCTTACAAGTAAGAAATTAATTTTATTTGTTGTAAAAATTTAAAGTTTTTTGTACTAATATAATATTTTAAAATGATCAAGATCTACTTTGCACATCGCGATCATATTCAAAAAAGTCATTTTACCCAAACCACGAACAACGGAAATTACAAACGCAATGATTTCTGATCATTTTTTTAACAAAATTGTGAAATTAATACAAAAAATCTTTTATATAAAAAAGATTAAATCGTACAAGAATTAACAAATAGTCTGTACACTCAATACAATTAGTTAATGTAAGAATTAATCTATGTGTCAAATTAAAAACGATAATAAATGCAAGAATTAAATAAATATTCAATGTTGTCTTTATGACAAAAAATGATCTGACGTAGTAAATATTACTGGAGTGCATTTGATGTTTAATAAGTAATAAGTTAATACTCATTTGAAAATTCTCATTTTTGGCAACAATAAAATGTTGAGGTTGATATATTTAGTAAATGATACAAAGCTGCAGCATAATTCTCATTAAAATAAATTAAATTGTTTATCTTGAATAATGTGTCAATACAAATAATTTAAAAATAAATTAAACTTATTTCATAAATTAACTGTATAATTTTGGTGCGACCCGAAGATAAATATATTTTTTAAATGAGGCTCTTGGGTTACCTGAGGTTCGACAGATCTGGTTTAAGTGTACAACCTGCAACTTGACGGAAATAACTTTTACACTTAGTGTGTCTGAAAACTTTTCCTTTTAAATTTGTATGTTTTAAGCAAGTTTCAATATATGGAAAAAAAATAATAACACTATTTATAATCCATTGTTATAGAAAGCGAGACATGAGAAACGAAAAAATTAAAAAGTTTCCAAAAAGTTGAAGCTGTCAGACAATAATAGGAACACCAGACGTGGACTTCATTATTCCAATAATAGAAGATCAGATGTGATCTATTAAAATGTTCCTAAAAAATGACTTCTTTGAGTAAGTATTATGAACTTATGTAAAACATTTTTTACTACAAACTTATTTTATTTGATTTGTAAAAAAATCTATTTCTCTTGATTTCAAAACCGTATTTTACCGCATTTTGCTAAACATATAGATATTATTCAAATAATTATTTTACAAACATTCAAAATATCACGAATCCATTGAAAAAATTATGCATTTTAATTAATCTTGGGAAAATATTATTAACTTTGTTACAGATATTTAAGCAAAATTGAAAAAATTATTAAAAATTTAATATTTAAATGTTTTTTTTTGAGAAAAAATGATACATTTGTTAATGAATTATCTTACCACTAATAATATTTTTTCACAAGTTCCGTAATTTTTATGTTTATATCGTCCCATTTTTGGAAAAAAATCATCTTTTAAAATAAATATTTTACAGTAATTTATGCTAAAAATTTAATCGAGCCTGACGAAACACCAAAATATATTATGATTAAAAGTTTATTTCAAAATATAATGCAATAATTGGGGATAAGAGTGGTCAAAAAATCGAAATAAATATATAATTGACAGGAGAAGAAAAATACGTATAGTATGTTTGGATTATAGATATATATTTTATACATATATATTGTATGCAACAATTCATCCATAAACAATACACGCACAGGGGAAGTATTACTAATTTAGCAAGCCAATTTAATGATTGATTTTTGCTGAAATTTAGTTTTCTTTTTTGAACCTACTAAATTCAAGAATATTTTTAAGACAGATTTATTGGTTTGAAGTAGATCCTTCTTGACGCTCAAACCATTTCATGACGACATCTAAGTATTTAAAAGTTTCAAAGTGCGTAAGACTTACATTCTTACCTACGGGATTACTCTCCGTTTTCTCGATCTTGCTCGTCTGAATCAGATATTTCCTTTATTACTTCGTCATTATTATTTTTTTTTAAACCAGGATCGTTTACAATGCAGCTTAAGCACTCGGTGACAATTTTTTTTGCTATATGCTGTGCATTTTTAAATTTGTACTTCTGTTTCCGTAATATCTAATATGTAATTTTTTACTTCATAACTAGAAATTGCTAAAGATAGGAAGAGAGAAAAAGACTCGAACATTTTATTCCATGATTTGTTCATACTTGTATGTCATTATTTTTTTTTGTGGAAACTGATCATCGTTTTTTCATTATATTCGTCGTAATTTCTATTCATAAATTTTGTTCGGAAATGTGGAAAATTAAAGTCCACATTATAAAGATTTAACCATACTGCTTAGACGCTCAGGTAATTATTATTTAGTTTATTTTATGTAAACGATATTTGTAGTCTCATGCCTGCTTTCCTTTTGTTTGGTTCGGTAAAATTCCTACGTTTTGGGACGACTGTCACTTACTATCTATTTGACGTATTAAGTTAGTGAAAGTAAATGATTCTAACGTTTCAAGGTCAGAATCAAAGCAGCTGTTGGGGTGGAGGTAGTTCTGAAGGCATTTTGTAGTAAACATTTTCTCAGCATTGAGAGCTAAAATGGTGCAAAATATTGAAATCTGTTTTCTAAGAACAATTATTTATGTCTAATGATGTAGAAGATATATTGCACACAACTAATGAAAACGTAAATCGTTCCACTTGCTCTGTATCAAAATTATACACAAGCAACAAACATAATATCTTAATAAATAAATATTTAGCAGTAAAATTAATATTCCACACGGCTTGTGAATACTAAACTTGATATTTTCATGACCTCGCAACGGAAAACTTGGAGTTAATACATAAAACTCTGGCCGCTTCATAATCATAATATTATGTGCATGGAATTTGTTCCACTTTGTGGAAAACTTTTGCTCAGAATATTCGACTTTGCATTTATAGCGTCTCGTGACGTAGCTACTAGACTTGCCTTGGCTACGTTCAAATTTTATGAAACTAACATCAAAACCCACTAGACAAAAAAATAAAAAGAATCTTCGTTTAATCACTATAGAGACGTACAAACATTTACAATCTAAATTTGAATCGTTCAAACTATGTACATTCTCACAGATTTTGTCACTAACGACCCGGGTTTTGCCTTTCGGCATCTTCAGGCATTCAAGTGCACGGATGAACTTGAACTGACAGTTAAAGTTCATCCGTGCACTTGAATGCCTGAAGATGCCGAAAGGCGAAACCCGGGTCGTTAGTGACAAAATCTGTGAGAATTTACATAGTTTGAACGATTCAAATTTAATATTGAAATTCCACCTAGCACCTTCAGTCGAAATCTTAAATTTACAATCTAGCCAAAAAAAATATTTATAATGATCTAGATAATTACCAGCTAATAACAGAAATATTGTTTTTCAATGGTTTATTGATTGGTCCTAAAAAAAACAGTCCACTTAATACGTGGAGCATGTGACTCCTAAAGAATAGTTTCAACAAAATACGCTCGACAAACCATTTCATAACGAGTAAATAGTTTCTCTATAGTATTGCTGCTATCAAAAAAAAATGCAAGCATCAACGTGCTTTAATGAAAATGTATATTTTATTTAAAACGCAATCCATAAAAGATATTTTCATTCTGATTGTGCAACCATTAAAATCAAATAATACAGGCAAGTGGTTAGCCCAAGACTAGTGCCATATGTGACAACGACAAATAATTAATTATCTATTAATAAAAAAAACTACCTTTTGATATTTTGTTAGTTTTTTCATATCTTCTTCTAAAATGCATGCATATGTTTATATTATCTTATGTTTAAAAGTATGCGTTAATTTCATACGTCTTTGGAATAAATGTAATGTTTAAGCTGTGTATATAATACAACAGTATTTAAAGTATCTTATCATTGTTATTCATTTGGCAGAGATTTTTTTGCCACAATATTATCAAGAGTAAAAAATTAAAATATTTAATAAAAACGATATTTTTTTACTGCATTGTTTTAAAAGTTTTTAATATGTACTTTTGTAATATTATCATATTAATTATGATGTAAATATTGTATCCATTATAAAAGTCAACTGCGAAGATGTTGAAAAGTAAATGTGTAAACATCTTTTCATTTTGCGAGGAAAAGTCTATTTATTTTGTATAACAAGCTTTTGATGTTGTCTCTGTGAAAATGTAATTATTATTCAGGTGAAAGAAGCAAGACAGAATGAAGTTACTCACTAAAATTATTGCTTTTCTTTGATAACCTTACGCAGATTAAATTGATGAAATAAAAACAAAATAATTACCTGGGCTAAGATAGGAAGCCTTAATTTATGTATTTTCATTCTAATCATAAAATATATAATCCAATATAATCTATTTTATCAAATTTTGGAAAAAAAAATACAAATAAGATACTGTTGAAACACATTTTCTTAGCATACCATAATACTGATTAGACATCGATGCGTACAGATTACGTTGTGGTCTTGAAAGAGTATTTATTTCATTGCTGGCCATCCAAGTGCAAAACCTAAGTAGTAGGAATGCTCTATTAGGTACGTCGTGTATAAACGCTTTCTTTGTGCTATTGATAAAAGTCTGATGCCGTTAACCCAACAGATATGTATAATATTTTCATCATTTACACAAGTGCACTTTCAATTAAAACACCCATTCATAATGTCAATTATTATAAACATTATCATTCTTTAAAAAAAGACACAACGCATTAGAGAAATTTAGTGAAATTCGAACCACCATTGGTTCAAAGGCTTTTAATTTTAGCTTAGTCATAAAATTTAAAGTTATTTTGATAATTAAGTTTAATGCTCCCATTTTCCAACGTGTGGTCCATTCTGTCAAGTGGTAGTCGACAGAAATCTCCGAACAGATGCTTGCATAAACTGATTTTTAATCAATTCATTGATATTTGCTTTACTACTTTTTATCAAATCCTAAAAACAGGAAGTAAAAAGAACCAACAACAAACAATTACTCCTCTTTTGGTTCCATTTTTCTACCCTTATCCTCTTCAAAAGAATTTTTTATTTTTATTTCACTCTACACAATATTTATCTCCTCGAATTTTATAATTTAAAAAATATGAAAACTTACAAACTTCATTCATATCGATTGGTATCTTTAATAAAAATCTGTTATTTTTCACTTGTCGTTGAAAAATATTTCATATAAAGGCAATTTAATATCATCTATCTTACATATCTTTAATTACCCATTCATCTAAGGCTTAGATAATAATACATGTTGACTGTTAAGCAACAGATACTTCTGAATGAACTTGTCACAGTAAATTTAATGGACGGAATGATAAGAAACATAAAGTTGCCGCATAGAAATGTTTTATCCCTTTAGATAATTGCCGTCAAAACTCGGCACTCAGAATTTTACAGTACCAACCAAACTTACGGCAGAATTTTACAGTAGCTAAGAGTCAAAGTAAAGTTTACAAACTTCTTTAAAGACGAAGCCATGAAATTTTAATAATAGTGTTATTCAAATTATATAACGTGCTTAAGTATCGCTTTATGAAATAGCTTTAATTTAATAATACCTACTACTATATAAAAGCCTCTCTTATATAGTCGACATATATCTATTTATTTTTTCGACAATAACACCATAGAGGGGTGCAAGACTTGTGGCTTTCCAAGTCATGAAATGCGAGACTTTTGCAGAATATTAAATATCTTTATTCGTTTACAAAATAATGTTAACGATATTTAAGTAGAAAAACACTTTTGTATTTTATTGGGACTCAAAACATTTGTATTATGATAATATTATTTCCCGATCGAAAGATGAAAAAAAAATCTGTTAGTATAATGACAGTGAGTTTAGACAATTCGCATTCGGAGAAAAATGCTTGGAGCACCTATTTTTCGGTGAATTTCATTCCTATGAGGTCTTTTTACGCCTGTTGGCCACATAAAGAGAACAAGGAATAAACAGTTTCGACATATTCAGCAGATTTGTCTAACGGGACAAAGGGATGTCTTCAAATCCAATCCGAAGATTTTATAACTCGGATGACGTCACAATGGGGTCGCATTCTTATTAGGGTTGAAATATACAGGAGCTATGATATCACTTGAATAAAAATAGTAAACATATTAAAGAAAATTTGATCTCTTGCTTCTGCACTGTTTTTATTTTAAAATTGTTGTGCTTAGTTTGCCAGTATCTTTTGCAAATTTAAATCGTTAACATTATAATATATTAAAAAAAATATATTTTATGTGATTCATTTTCTTCGAATTTATTTACTGCTTAAAATCAAAAGTACAGTACATGGCATTACAGTTGACGTCAGTTCACTATGCACTTGACAAATATAATTAAAATTAAAAAATAGTACATAATAATATAATGCAACAGTATATAATAATAATCAATACATGAAAATATTTTGGACATACAAAATCAATAAATAAAAAAGTAAAACATAACAAGCAGTTCACAAACATTGTTACTGAAAATGTCCATTTCTCTAAGCAATGAGTTGATTAGTCGAACAGCCGTTGGATCTGGCAACTCATACGTCCTACGCGAGGAACAAGTTTTCAGAAACAAAATTCATAAAGAGAAACATATTATAATATTTTAATTTTAATTTAGTATAATTTAATTTGATTGGTGATGGAAGCTGCAATGAAAGTTTGGCAGGCTCGATGGGAGATATCTTCTAAGGGGAGACAAACTTTTAAATTCTTTCCGAATGTTAAATGGCGAATGCAGATAACCAAAGCCCTGACTCCTAATTTCTGGACCAGCCAATTCATAACTGGCCACGGTTACTTCTCTGCCAAGCTCTTCCAGCTTAGCCGGTTAGTAAATAATAAAATTCAAATGCGGATATATGATTCAGGATGCTGATCACATCCTCTGGGAATATCCAGACTTAAATAACGAACGGGAAAAATTGCTCAAGACGATACGACTATCTGTCGGATCTGTCGGTCATGCCGACTTGGTGGCATCTAAGGCAAATTACAGGGTATTTAAAGAATTTTCCGCGTCTTTTGGAAAAAAAGTTGAGTTAAATAAATAAAATCTAATATTTTCAACGGCACTTAATTATTTATTAACTTTTAATTTTTGCACACTATAGTGCGTGCAACTTAGTCTTGAGGAATTTCTTCTCGGGACATTTCTGGCAAAATTTTGAACACGACTAACGTTGTTACCCTAAGGAATATACCCTATAACAAGAGTGTGTATATAGCTCTGACGAGAGCGAAAGCTATATAGTTAAAAATATATAAAAATATAATTATTAGAACTATAAAATACTGTCGTATTTTCTCACTTTAATTATTATCTTTATTTAGTATTTTTTTTTAAATATACCTTTTCAATTGTTTTTACTAAATCTATATATTAATAGTCGATAATGTAACGTGTAGGTCTGTCTGTCTAACGGTCCCCGATTTCGTTTTTTCGGTGACGTCAAGAAAGACGGTCCCCTCCCCCTCCCCTGCCCTGCTGTCAATATTTTTTTATTCATACTAGACATGTTTTTTCAATACACTGAAAGAAGCATATTTTGTTATGTGAAAAATAGCTGATCGCTGAAAATTTGAATTCTCATACAAAAAAGCGCCGCGGTCGAGGATCGATCCCATAATTTTGGATTATGAGCCAAACACGCTGCATCTGGGGCAAAGTCACAATTTTCAGACGCGATAAAATTAGATTATATAAATTATATTAGGCATTCGATAAAAGAAATATTTTCGCGATTCTAAGTGAATTCGATTGTTTCGCGAAGCTTACAAAAATTCAGTTTTGTATTTAAAAATGTCGTTTAAGGATACAGATGAATAATATTATTTCTTCTACTACGAAAAATGATTGTTAGCAAACTTAAACATTATTCCGAAAATTAAATAATTTACAATTTAAACACTCCAGGGCTGTCGATATATGCCCCGAGGTCGATTTCTGCTACTACGAAGAATGATTGTTAGCAAACTTAAGCATTATTCCAAAAATTAAATAATTTACAATTTAAACACTCCAGGGCTGTCGATATATGCCCCGAGGTCGATTTCTGCTACTACGAAGAATGATTGTTAGCAAACTTAAGCATTATTCCAAAAATTAAATAATTTACAATTTAAACACTCCGGGGCTGTCGATATATGCCCCGAGGTCGATTTCTGCTACTACGAAAAATGATTTTTAGCAAACTTAAACATTATTCCGAAAATTAATTAATTTACAATTTAAGCACTCCAGGGCTGTCGATATATGCCCCGAGGTCGATTTCTGCTACTACGAAGAATGATTTTTAGCAAACTTAAACATTTCAATTATTCTAAAAAATATATTATATACATTTTAAATACTGCAGGGCAGGGCTGTCGATATATGCCCCGAGATATATTTCTTTTACTTTTAGAATTTCTGGTTTATTCAACAAATATGTTTGTAATTTATTTTTCACGCTAGTAAATTTTCTGACTACTTAAAAATGCAACAAAAAATTTAGCACCTATATCGAAATCATTTAATATAGATACTTAAACACAATTATTTTTCTTTTTACAGTCGCATAAGAACTAAAGGCTCGATAAAATATAGATTTACTCTATCATCAGACTCACGAAGAATACGTGTACGAGCGGAGACATTTTGCGACACGACGGTGACACGTGTGTCATTTCTATAAAAGTGCTTACATACGGTCGTATAAAGTGTGGATATGAAATATTTTTCTGCTAAATTTTTATTTTCACTAGTATAACTTCTTAAAGGATGTTATAATTTATTAAATGTTACTCTTATAAAATTATAATAAGCTTTTTTCGGTCTTTTTCTGAAACGAAAAAGATAAAAACAAAAGGGTGGGTAACTAATCGATATCGTTTCGTTTTGATCTTCAAAAGAGGTTTTGTAATTCTACTCTGCCGTGAAATGTGTAAAATAGAAAATGAATTATCAAAGAGATCTTTTTATTTCTAAACAAATACATAAATCGATTGAAAATCGTACGGAAATCCACAACCGTGTACGAAGAACACCCAAGATCTTTTAAAACTCGCTACAGGTTGTTAATTGAATTCATACGAAGACTTCGAGAAAATATAACTCATATCATAACATCTATATCATTTTTAAGGTTTCAACCACTAAATAATTGACTAGATTAAATTTAATATTTTTTATTGTATGTCCAATATCTAGAAAGAAATCTTTTTTTAGTCATTTTTGTAGAGAAAACATGCAATGTGTTGTATTTCGTAGGTTAGATTACTAGGTTATCGTTTTTTGGCCACCCTTTCTATAAAAAATGTGGAGACAGAAGATTTTTTTGTTATAATGTTAATTTATAAAAAAATACGTAAAGAACTTTTTTCTACAGGTTGGCATTAATAGATCATTTTATACATGACAATGATTATTTTATTTGTGATGTTTTAACTATCGTTTGTGCATTCAACGTTCATACATACATATGTATGTAATAAAATAGCATATCTCTTACCTTTTTATAGATGGCGGTAAAACAATTGACGTAAATTTATCTATCCATTTGTTTATTGAATCCATATGCAGTATATATAAAACGGATTAGTAAAACAACGCAAATTTATAATATAATAATTAGATTTACAGGAACATATAATTTAAAAAAATAAAGTGTGGTCAAATTTTTATTTAACAAGTTCTTTCTTATTACTTGTCTAAAGGTAACGTGAATTATAAATTTAATTCTTTTCAATGATAAGGTTAGTTGCTTATTTATGGTTTATTAAATAAATCTTTCCAAATTTGTGTTCAGTTAATATAGTGCATTTACATGTTTAATCAATTCTTTAAACATTTTAATTATTAGCGTTCATTAACCGTTTTTGATAGATTTTATCGTTGAAAATAAATATCACAACTGAATAATATAATATATATACGTCGGATCTGTGGTGCAGTGGTCGTTGACTTGCGTGACGAATCCCACTGCTTCAAGTATCAGTACCATTTTTTTTCTATCGATTTTTGTTCGAAGGCATGTGTGATTGCATTTATAAGATTTTAAAAGTAACTCTCACCATTCTTATCCATACATGATGATGAAGCGAGGGCAATAACCTAACCAATCGTCAAGCTCTAGCCCAATCTATATATTCACACTCCCTTCGAAAAAAAAGAGGTTAAGCAACTGAGTAACAACTAGTTATTAAGAAAAACTGATCTTGAACTACATCCATGGATAGACTTCTACTGTCAATTAAAAAGCCATGCAGTAATATCTGTTTTTTTTTAATAAACATTTACATGAATACTATAAAGGTTTATTGAAACGAATTTTTAAGCTGATCCGGTCAAAGAGTACTGTCATCTTCATATTTTAGCCATCCTTCAATTCTGTAGTTAATGTTTCTCCATTATTTTACATATATGGTAGTAAATTAGCTTTATAATAATTTAAATATTCTGTAAATTTTGTAGATAACCGTAAATTTAGGACTGACAGACTTTTTAAAACAGAAGATGAGATTCATACTTCAATTTAAAGCATATATTACGTTATTTTTATGTAGTAACAATATAAATATTCAACGAGTTTTTTTATGCAAAAAAACATTTTTTGTACTATTCTACCGTTCGTGAATAATTTCAACTCAGCTAAAAATATTGACGAGAAGTGTAAGCCGTCATGATCATTTCATATAATTGTGAAATTAATACAAAAAGTTGTGCGCTGTTAATATTAATATTGTTTGTGGTATTATTCCATTCCACCAATAATTGTCACCACTTTAAAAGCGATTAATGAAGTATCGTTACATGAAATTTGGAAAAATGACATATGATTGCCATAGTGCACATTATTATAATTTTATTTTAAAGGTAAAACTTAGATTTAAAGATCTTCAAAATCAGTGTCGATATTAATGTGACATTTTTTATTCACTAATATTAGATGGGGAAGATTATAATTATGATCAATTATTTTTTAAAAACGTTATGTTACGTCATTTTATTTCTAAGACTTTAATATAATATGTGAAGTCAGTTTGGGAAGATTCAAGTATTGCATATTTATAATAACTCACATATTTCTTATATGTAGCTTCATATGAATGAAAATAAATAATAAAACTTGTATGAAAACAACAGTTTATTTGATATGTATTTATTCATAAATGAAATAACTCTAATATTTACACAGTATTTACATTCAAAAATATACATTGTTATTTATGTTCAGTTTCTATGTTTCTAAGGCATAATAAAAAAAAACGTATTTACCATGTTCCTAGTTCTGCTGTAATAATGTTTTTTTTTGCAAAATATATCTGATAATATCCTATATTAAATATTATGAATTTGTTTCAACTGTAGGTCTACAAGTCTAGTGCTCCACTTCGAGCACTAATGTTTGTTAGAATTAAGAGAAGAAACCTATTAAAACAGCTTGGAGAGGCATCATTCTAACAATCTTGTTTCTCTTTGATGCTTAGGTAAGGTAAAATAAACACCGACATGTACCTTTCTTAAGACTTAAGACTAAAGCAGAAATGTGCGTTTAAGTAAATTGCTATACAAGAAGTAAAATGATAGAGTATGTATTTTCACAAAAGAGAAAAAATATACTAGATTGTTTACAAAAACAGATGAATTTAGAAGAAAAATTTGGTTCTCAACAAGTCTTTGTAATAATAGTATTGATTTGTGAGTACTTGATAACAAACTCAACTCAATTAAAAATGAAATACATGACAAGTTAAACAAAACTAATTTCTGATAAATTTTATCTTGCGCCACTAAAATGTATCATGAAATTATAACAGCATAATTAATAAGAAAATTGTTGATATGACTGGTAAAAAAACAAAAATTTCGTAAAACATTTTTTTTTCAAATTTAACCATCTGAATATACGTTGGAAAATACCAGCTGAATTAGTAAATTTTATAAGGTATATAATTTGTTTTTAATGACAAATAATTGTAATGATAAATAGTTACTAAAATATCTTAATCAAATAATGAATATAATATTTACAATATTTGTTTTCATTTAAAAAAATAATTCAAAAAACTATTTTATACTTTTTATAGTACGATTTTTTTCTGTTTTTATATACATGCTCATATTTATTTTAATATCACCAATAATAAGTTTCTAGCGGTTGAAATATGTATCGAAAATTCAAAAATAAAGTTTTTGCTATAATGAATAAACCATTACTTGATTGATTATGTGTTATACATTGTTCTAGAGTTATAAGTATTAATTCGAGAAAATAATTCATATCAGATTAATCGACAATATGTAATTTTAGTAAGCAAAAAGCAGTTATCTTTGTAGTATATTATTGTAGATTTCATACATATGTTTTAAATCAAATGTATTTTTCAATATATATAGAATAGAATTACATAAAGATAAAATATTCCATTTTAACTGTAAAATATACAAATAACTATGAAATTGTAAAAATCATGAAAAACCACCAGTCTTATATTTAAACATAAATATTATTATTTGATTTATTAATTCATACTACATTAACAAACGAACCGTATGGCTTCCCATTAAATAATAATGTTTCAAATTGCTGAACTGTCCTAACAGAACTTAATTCATTATTTGTTTTGTTTAAAAATGATAAACTGCTTTAATCTTTTATTGTATGTTTACAGATAAGTTTCTATTTTTAAACAATAAATGCTTTTAAATATCGATATGGTACTGAGATACGATTTCAATAAATAAACCGATAAACAATTCATTTTATTTCGTATAAATATCAACTTACAGAAAGATATAAATATTTACATTTTATAGTACAGTTAAAAAGTATTCTAGTATTTTAAAACTGATCAGGTTTCTCTGTAACTTTTTGACCATTGTCCATATATTTTTTGGAAAATCACCATTAGAGTCGTCACCAGGAACCTGCTAATGACAACATCTGAAGAACCTCCACTTTTCACTGTTAAAAAAGAAGAAAAGTCAAATAAATTATATACACATCCATATATATACATATACATCAATTATATATATATATTGAATAATATTTATCTAAAAACAGTGGAAATAATTTTAAACGATTGGTATATCCAATATTATAAATTTTAATTTATCTTCGATTATTAAATATAAGCGACATTGTTATCATATGATGATATTATTAAATGACTTATTCATTATAAAATAGCTGTTTACAGATAAATAGCGTATATGCTGTCACTACAATTTCTAGTTATTACGTAAGGGTTAAACAAGCTTACCTAAAAGCAACGCTTCTCGGTTATCAATCAAAGGAGCCACCCTCTCGAGAAGAGACTCTTGGTCTGCAGTCCACAACACTGGTGACACCCTTGCTGCGCATCTTGCTCTCAACGCTCCATCAGGAAAATGTTTAGAAGTAAGCTGCAGTTTTAGTCCCAGTGAGGCTGTCAGAAGACCGTGCTTGTGAGATACCGGCTGGTACTCGATCAACTCGCGGGGGCTTGTCACCTGCGTCAAATGGAAGTGCATCAGAATTTGAAATAGTATCTACACATTATTATACTTTGAGATATGGATAACGGGTTACTCTTGATTTCTCCTAATATACAACGAGGAGTAAATAAAACTCTACAACCACGATAGATTTTCAGTATACGGATATACAGGATACTTCAAATTACTAAGGCTCAGTTGCTGAGCAAGTCACACTATCTATTTTTTCCTTTTTTTAAAACACAATATTGGATTGAAAACAAAATCAGTTACGTGCATCATTGTATCGAGCCAAGAACTTGATGAGTAAATTCGCTTCATTACTCGATCATTATTGCGTCCCGAAATTCAACTGTGAAAGAACTCGAACATACACATAACGGGTGATGATGTAAATATCTCAACTATTTAAATGAT
This sequence comes from Himalopsyche tibetana, assembly GCA_030503985.1. Classification (NCBI taxonomy): domain Eukaryota; kingdom Metazoa; phylum Arthropoda; class Insecta; order Trichoptera; family Rhyacophilidae; genus Himalopsyche; species Himalopsyche tibetana. The sequence goes on from JAPJYX010000016.1 coordinate 31,801,903, forward strand.
TTATGAGATACAAATATATTTATATGTATATATATCACATGTGTACATTGGCTTTATTTTTGTGCGTAAAATATTTCTTATAATCAATGGTTACGTACCTCCGTTATTGTTTATGTAATTTAACACAACAATAACTACCAAACGACCATTATTTGGTATTATTGCATACTTTTCATTTATATTATTTGTAAGAATATCTATACAATATTTTTCAACCACTTGTTTGAAATGTTGACGGTATTTTTTTATTAAGATATTATTTATTGTGTTTTTTCAATAATCAATTACATATTTTTGACTTAAGTTGTAAAATATAATCCTAATTATGTAATATAACACATCATACATGAATTTCATACAATTTTTGTCGGGTATAATTTAAAAAAATCACTTTATCTACAATCTAGTAAAATCTCGCGTTTTATAAACTGGTAAATTGTTGGCATTATAATCTTTAAAAAGACTATGAAACACATTGAAAACATTTTGTTGTCAATTTAGTTTTTCAATTTCAATATTAAAATCATTTTAGTTAAACTGAAAATGCTCCAAAAAATGGTCTAAATAAGTTGATGATTTTTTTTTATTTCTTAAAAATTGGGAGAAACTGAAACACGTAATGTATAAAAAAAAGTATAAAATAACCATACCTTTTCATCGTTGACGTACCAGTGTAGAATTGATGCAGGGGAAGACCTCCCTGATGTACAGTTTAGATTTAGCGTATCTCCAATCTGATAATCTATTCCTTGTCCACTTATGTGTGGCCCATCTCTTGGCAAATCTAAATAAAAAAATGTATGTATTACAAACAGACAGCCGTTTGCTAGTTTTTCAGTCAAACTATCCAGTATATTAGAGTTCTTTTTTGATAATAGCATACATTTTTTAAAACTAATGTATTGCAAAATATTACTTACAGACAACCTCCATCCGGCCTTCTCCACCAACCGACGCAAAGCTTGGAGCCTCCGCTGAGACTTCGCATCTGTAAATTCCTGAAGTTTTCAAAGTCACCCCTTTTAGCGTCACTCGCTTGTCATCAGATAGCTGATGCTATTGTGAAAAGAGAAATATTTACATTATTATACATTCATATTTAAATATCATCATACAAACATTTATACCACGATAAACGCTATGAACAAAAACTACCATTATTGAATAGTAAATAAATATAATATTAATGAATTCACTATCTAGGATGTTAGAGTGAATCACAAGATATATTTTTTCTGAGCCAGTATACATAGCTGAGTTAATGTAACTTTCAACATATTTCTGATGAAGAGATAAGCTGAAATATCTATCAAATATATATGTAATAATATTTGTAGAAGTAAAATACTTTGTTATTTTGTTACCTTACATATATGAAAATAACAGTATCAGGGTCAGTATCTAAAATTTTGACTATGAAAGAAATTACATGTTTTTAAATTTATTATTTACCTCATGCAATTAATAGGAATTATTGCTGTGAAACATGAGTGGATGTTTGCTCAAAATTTTAATGTAAGAGAAACTCTATTCCTAAAAAACATAGTATCCATATTATTGAAAGCGGTTTTAATATTTTCGATAGAAGGTCCAGTTTGTTCATTGAAATGTTACTATCGAGTTTGAGTTAATATATTATTTACTTTACTTTCCAAACAGTCTGCGGCTTGTTGGAGATCACATATTATTCCACAAAACAGAAACTTTATTCAAATTTGGTCGATTAGTAGTTGTTTTGGATCTTTGGTGGATGTAAGTTGATTTCGCATTAATAATGGTTGTAAAATGAGTGGGCAATTGTGTAACAATTAAAACTCTTAGATAATTTTACTAAAGAATATAAACTATTCAAATATTACTCATAAATTTTCTATTTTGCCTATACCAAATCAGAGATTCGTTTTTTTAAATAAAAAATGATTTTTAATTATATTCTACCAGCATTTATTTTTATTTTTCTGTCTAATTGTATTTAACACTAAAAATTTGTATAATTTCCATGAAAGCTGCCACATAAAAAAACTGAAAGAACTCGTTAAATTTAGCTTGGTCATTTGTGGAATTATTTTAACTTTGCACTCAAAATATATTCATTGAACAAAGTACATTACGATGTCAACTTAAAAAAAAACTCTAGCTTTTATTTCATGTCAGGGAAGCTTCCAAACTAAAGCCGCAAAACCAAACGTTGCTTGCCGCATTCCGTGGCATCGTGGCAACTTCATCTTTTCAATTTTCAGCTCCAGTTATATAAAAAAAAGCCTGTCATATCCTAGTGCTGTGCATCTCCAGTAGGAAGACAGGGAAGCTTAGAGACTGAAACACATTTTCCTTTATTACTTTGCGAAGCTTACAACGGCAGAAGTTGGAAACCTTTTGGCTTTAAGCTTTAAAACATTTTCTTACTTTCAATGCAGTCTCATTTTTGATTTAATATATTGCAAAAACTACTTCAGCGAAAGCAATCTTAATATATAATATTATGTAAAAATAAAAGTATTTTTTATTTTTTTTCCTTTTTCCTTTTTAGCTACTATATATTTACATAAAACTTTTTATTAGTATTATTTAATATATTTCAACATTTAATGTGTTAAATCTTATATATTTCTTATATAAACACGAAACATTCATTTACTAAACGTCAGTTCAAGTTCATCCGTGCACTTGAACGCCTGAAGATGCCAAAAGGCGAAACCCGGGTCGTTAGTGACAAAATCTGTGAGAATGTACATATTTTGAACAATTCAAATTTGATTAGACTTTTCTTATTACATCAGATGAAAATGCTCGCAATGAGCAAAACTGACTCATATCTTTACATGATATAAATATGGAGAATTACAAAAAATCTTATTTTTATCAATATTTTACATCCCATTGATAAATACCCAAAACTCACGACTTTTATTTTTACTACAAGCCCTGTATTATAAAACACGAGTTGAGTTAACAATAATTCATTGGGATTTTTTCCTTAAAATAATATTTCTTTTTTGAAAATTCCTCGTTGTCTTTAGATTTTTGTTCAATGAAAACTTGAAAATATTATTCAATCTAAAGTGCTTGTTAATTTACATAATGTTCAATTAAATAAAGAATACTTAAGAAATTTAAAAAAAAAGTCTTCCCATTTTCGAATTTAAGTTTATTTGAATGTTTCTATTTCTACCCGGAAGTCTAAAATAAACGTTTGTATTTTACAAATTTTTATACTTGGAATATGAATTATTTTGCGATAAAAAATTACCTTCAAATTATATTATATTCAAATTTAAATATCAATGAGACTCGTGTTTATCTTTCAGCTAAAGTTGAGATAAAAACTCACTCATTGAAATATTTATTTCAACTTTGAGGAAATTGGAAATATATTACAATAATATACTTCGCAAGTATTTTGTACGATTCAATTTTTTACTGATATCCATTTTTTTAACGGAAAACGCGCAACTTTCAAATAATTTGTTGAAATAAGAAATTGACGACTATTTGTTTTTGTCTTCACTGCCATTTTTTACATGGTTTCAAACGCAATGTTACTACAAATTTGGCATTTAATAATATATATTATAGTATAATTTTACGTTTACAGAATTGACCAAACTTTGTAATACATTTATTTTATTTATAATTCTCATACAAATAAAACGGAATAACTGTTTACAAAATTTATTAATATCACATTTATATTTATGCAAAGATAACCTTGTGATTTTTTTACTTATAATGTAAAACTAAAATATAATGAAAAGCATGACGGACTTGACTTGGCAAAGGCACTCGTTCAGTAAAAACGTTTCTGACCATGGTATGAAATTGTAAGACGAGAGGATTAAGTTATGTTTTAGTTTTATAAATATTATGTTTTCTTCCAAAAAAATTAAATACTCCTATTGAACTCAGTTAAAATAATATCAAATTTTACCCTTAAATGAAAGATTTAATATTATCTATAAAAAAATGCATAGTTTTTACCAAAAGTAAACATATACATTGAAAACAAAAACATTTTTTTAGTCGATTATATGTCAAAAATATTCACTCCAAATAATACTCATATATAAAGAATGCCTCCTACTCTCTTTGGAAAAAGAAAGGTTGAGCAACTGAGCAACAAGCAGTTCTTGTAGAAACACTTCTGTTACGATAAACTCCATTAGGAGTCCATATGCTCCACATTGAGAGCGGACATGGTTAAAAATAATGCAGTCATCTTTTCCCCCGACTAAAATTATTTTTATCAGTTAAAAGGCAATTTGAACATTGCCTTAAGCAAGATTTCCAAAAACTATGGTTTTTTTTTGTTGATTGCAGATTAGAAGCAACAACCCCATGTCACCACAAAATACATATTTTACCATTTCAAAATTGACTTCAGTTTTTCAAGAAATAGTAAATAGTTTGTACTTTTCGTTGTAAATTTTAATGGTTAAAAGTTATGTTCTAAAAATTATGATAAAATCTAAAATAAATTGATTCTCATTTTTTACTTACATCCACTTTAACGCCGTCAATCTTATAGCTATGCTGAGGAGGTGAAAGTTTTGGCATAAAACGATAAAATTCTTCGTTGTCCTTGTACCATTTCACGGAGTATAAATTTTCCTTGTCCAGTTCATATTGACACTCCAGAAGAGCTGTTTCACCTCTCACCCTGTACCCAGGAACCACCACCTCCACTACACGAAGGCAGATGGATTCTGTAACAAAACAGATACACTTTATGATATATTTCACTATTATAGAGCATTTTTAGATAATTCAGTGGCAGATACTATTTTCTTTCCGTAGTTTATGTTATTATCAAATGGGCTTTTATTTTATATTAAACGTATAGAATATCATTTTACCAATTTTTTTTTAAATTATTAAGAGTTGTATGTTGATTTTTGGCGTTTTTTAGTCTCTGGATATAAAATAACATATTAAATAAAGTGACAAAGAAACTTATCATTAGGAGCAGTGGATTCAAAGATATTTCAATATGCATACATTCAAAATAAATCTATAAAACACATTAACAAAATTATCAAATAAATCAGGAAACCAATACTCATCCCCAATCACTCTTTGAGAAACTAAAATATATATATTTTTAATAATTTGCAATAGCTTAAAAATAAGTAACAGATTACTGGGGAAACCTGATTTTTGGCTCTCGTAAAAAGCATAACAAAATGACATCCGTTTCTTTGAATCTAAGGGACCGATTTGAAGACTCTGGAAACAATGGTGTGTCTCTATGTTTTGTCGGAAACGAGTTAGATATATAACTGGCAATTACGCATTAAGTAAGAAGTTTATTTTTTTTGTTAGTAAGAATCTACAAAATCAAAATTAACCAGTTTGTTAAAGCAAAAAGACTAGTTTTATACCTACTATGTCTCAAACAGCTAATTGTTCGCGAATTCTTACGGAAAGAATATTTAAAAAAAAATCCACACAAGTTTTAAATCTTCTCAACGATACAATAAAATAACAGTATGTAGCCGCCTATGTGGTAGAGTGGTCAACGCCGTTGGCTACCGCTACGGAGGTCATGGGTTCGAGTCCCAGTACGGGCAGTTTTATAAATTGATTTTTCAATCGATTTATGAATTTCTGTTCAAAGGCGTGGATGTATGTGATGTCTTGAATTCCCCCACCCACCCATCCTATCCTATGAACAGGGTGTATTGAGAGCGATTAGCTAACCATTAGTCCTGTCTTAGCCTTTTCCTTGTATTCCTACTCTCTTTGGAAAAAGAGAGGTTGAGCAACTGAGTAACAAGCAGTTCTCGTAGAATAACTTCTGTTGAGATAAACTCCATTCGGAGTCCATATGCTCCACATTTGGAGCGGACATGGTAAAAAAAAGTATTCATTAAATAGTGTTAAAGATAGCAAAAATTTAAAAAAAATCTCAAATAAAATGGTGAAGGGTGGAAAAGAAAAAAAATACTGTCGAAATAAGCCACGCCACAATTTTTTCGAATTTTCGGATGTTTTGATCAGTCACAACTAAGGCATCCAATCCCGGGATCCCGTTCAATTTTCTGATCCCAAAATCCCGGGATTGAGAAATTTTGAGGAAATCCTGAAAATTTACACGAAATTGGCAAATTCAAGATTTCAAATTCCTCGGCGAGCTAAAAAAAAAAAACGAGTTTCCGTGAGATTCCGGGAAAAAATATACCAAATCGGAGATTTCGAATTCCTCGGTGAGCTAAAAAAATAAACGAGGTTCTTTGAGAATCCAAGGAAAAAGTATAGCGAATTGAGGATTTCAAATTCCTCGATGAGAAAATCTCAATCCCGGGATTCAAAATTAATCAATCCTGAAATCCCGGGATTGGAAAAAGGCTCCGGGATTGGATACCCTAGTCACAACTCACAACTTATCTGGATACCCGATAATAGCAAAAAAGTCTCTTTTTATCAAGCACCAATAAAATTGTTTGAATTCAAATAATCTCCGTTACGAGCATTTTTTATGATAGCAGGCATAATCTTCAATGGTGTATTGTATTATGTTTTACTAAGTTACAGCAATAATCGATTTGTATAATACAACAGATCGTTTTAATAAAATACGTTCGCTAGCCTCTATAAAAAAAATTTAAGCGGAAAACAGAATTAATGGTAATTTTTAATGTACCCAATCGTTATAAAAACAATGAAAGGGGCAGTTTTAAACCTTTTTTATGATCGTTATTTACTCGTAAAATGTGGACCCAGGTGGTATTTTTTCCATTCCTTATTAAAATTTGTAAAATAAAACGATAATTCTCAATCATTGAAAGCGTGTATCCAGTAATTAGTTTTATGAACAGTAAAATATTATGGAATTTAATAAATAATCGAACAAAGATACGATTGCATACATACGTCACGTTTACATGTTTTACAAAAGAGTAGTACAATGTATTGGTGACTTTGTGGGAAAACAAAATAGCCGTTTTTAAAGAATCTGTATGACACACATGTTTCATCAAATTTTATATTAAAAATTGTTTCCTTTCATAAAAAATCTCATAAATTTGCTTCTAACAAATTTTCGATGCTTATTAACAAACCAAAATATTTCAAATATCCAAAGAATGGTATATGTCTTATTAAAAATAGAAAGGTGGGGCTTTATACATCACATTGATATTAAATACGCTTTGTAATAGATCATGTGATGTTAGCTGTATAATTCTGTATTAAAATTTTGGATTTTAATTATTTCAGTCTGTGTATTATAAATACTTTTTAGTCAGAATATTTGAACTAAATGAATTGTACATTACCATTGTTGCATTGTATTCGTTGATGACTTATTCACATCGCTAAATTAATATTTTGTAAAATGCTGTTGGTGATATAAAAATATTTTGAAAATTAAGCGGCTTTTCTCGATACGGGAAATAATAATTGTTAATGATGATCTGTCATCAACAATTTTTACATTTCAGTTTTAGTTTTATTTAGTTGAAAATGCTTGACTTTTTTACTATAAAATTCGATTTGAATGTCACACAAAATATTACGTTTACAATAAAAAAAATGATTTTGTACAAAATGCAATAATGAACAATTTTTAAATATTGAATGTTTTAGTGTTTTATTTTATACTTCATACATTTATTAGAATTTAATTGTTCTTTTTATATTTAAAAATTAAAAAAAAGCTATGTAACATATTTCCAATGCAACAGATTTTTTTACCATGTCCGCTCGCAATGTGGAGCATATGGACTCCTAATGGAGTTTATCTCAACAGAAGTTTTTTCACGAGAACTGCTTGTTACTCAATTGCTCAACCTCTCTTTTTCAAAGAGAGTAGGAATAGAAAGATATGGCTAGGACAGGACTAGTGGTTAGCTTATCGCTCTCGGTACACCCCGTTTATAGGATACAATGGGTGGGAGGGGGGAATTCAAGACATCACATACATCCATGCCTTCGACCAGAAATTCATAAATCGAATGAAAAATCAATTTATAAAACTGTCCGTACTGGGATTCGAATCTGTGACCTCCGTAGCCGAAGCCAGTTGACCACTCGACTACACAGGCGGCACGGCAGATATTTGTACTTGTACTGAAATTTTTACTTTACTTAAACTCAAACATGAAAGTTGCTCAGCGGAACTCTCACTCGTTGGCTACAAAGACTGCTTGTCAATAAATAAATCGTTTTCATTTCCATCAGACATTAAAAGATTCTAAAAATATATCACTATTTTTATTAGAAAAATCAATAAAATATCTTAATAATTAGATATGTTTATAAAGCTTGTATAAGTCTATTATGTTCTATACAACTGTAATATGTCGGTGAACAAACGTGTTTTTTACAAATATGTAAAAAAAGGTAATTTTAAATCAGTTTTATTGGTTGTTTGAATGTAAGCCGATCGACAAAAGGAAAAAAATGTGATAAAAACTATTCGATTGTGAGTTGACAATTTTGACTTTTAATTTATTGGATATCAATATGATTGATTAACACAAATACTTCGTTAAATGCTGGAGTGATGACATTTAAAGTAGATTTTTTCAATTGACTAGTCAATTCAATTCTAATTTAAGTATTGTTTACAACAAATTTCAAAATTTCGTTTATCGTTGCCCTAAATTTAGTATAAAATATATGTGTCATATTTGTTTATGCGTATATATTTTATTGATGATACGTCATATAAAATTTGCTGTGAGATGAGTGAAATTTTTAGGAGCTATAGTAAGTACATTGAGACGGAGTAAAAAATACATTTCGAAAGTGGCGGTATTTTGTTTCATTCAATTTTTACAACTGGATCAGCAGGGGATCATATAGCTACCCTGCCATACATCTTAACGAAAGGCCTAGCTCAATATTTATCTCAAGGCAGTTTCCGTTCACGAGTTTTTTTTATCATTCAAACATTTACAGTTGGTTTTATTACCGTGACACAAAACGGTGGAGTAGCAGTACTCGTGAGTTTTAGTCGTGAAAAATATTTATGGATTCAGGCTGAATCAATTCAGTGGCGCAATCGCCCATGACTTGATAAGTTAAGAGACGGAACGGTAAAGAAAGGTGAAAACGAATGCAATTTACGTTACTTTTAAAGTATACATTTTTTCAGCACGTTTTTGTAAAAATATATTATGTTTCAACTATAATATATTATAAAAAAAATACGAAAAATGAAGAAACAGTTGAAGAAAAAGAAATTTTTCAATCGATAATTGAATGAAACAATAAAAGATTAATTGATACGCTACATGACAAAAATTCAAAGAGAGTAGGTCGATAAAATAACAATTATTATAAAGGTTCTGTGAACAATATAATCATATCTGTCAGAAAATTTATACGAAGCTTTAACAACATTACCGCTATCAATAGAGAGAATTTAACAAAAGTTCTTTACTTTAGATATAATTGTTATTCCAATAGAGAAAGGACATATGACTGGTGCTAGTAAATGAAAGTTAGCTAAACGCTGTCACTAAAACTTTTTTAATGATCATAGAAATAGAAAGAGATCTTCACATAGTAGACATTAATAAAAAAAAAACAATCTAAACCATTGTTCGTACTCGAATATAAACCAATGGACACTGTCACCAAAGAGGACGTCTAGATTTTATGGATCGGGCATTTATCTTCTTTGAACTATTCAAGGCAAAGTTATTTTAATAAAATGTAGGATATATACCAAATATAGTTTTCAATTAAAATATTACGTCTGAGCACCATGGATTGAAAGAAAACAATTTTAAATTCATTTCAAGAATTTGCTTGAGCATGTTTTCAAATAAAATGAACTGTCAAACTAATTCATTCAAATACTTATATTTGATCTTAAATTAACAAATTGGGTAAAATTTTGCAATATTTTTAAAGTGTGGATTCGTGACTCGAGAACTACAAGATTATAATTGTAGATTTTTAGCGAAAAAAAAAGTAACAATAAATACCATTAATGGTAAATTAAATACTGTTTCATTGTAACGTTAGCTACACCAACAATTTACACTTAGAACCTTGTAGTTTTCGAGCTGCGAATTGACAATTGTTGTGGAGAAAGATATTACAAATTTATAATAAGATATTAATTCAATGTCATAAAAAAAACTCCATTCGTCGCAGCCATTGTTAATAATGCATATATGCAAAAATGGTTGAAAAAAATTGAAATGTTCACAATCGTCACAAGCAGATAAATCAAATAAATTAGATATTTAAACATGATTTTACTTATTTAAAGCACCCATTCATTGATGACTTCAAGATTTAGTTTGTTTTTTTTTATATAACGCTGCCACTGAACCAATGTCGGCCATCGGCAAAAGTATGTTTTTTTTAAGGCAAAACAAGGGGATGTTTTTACTGTGCAATCTCTACGATTCTTTGTGCGTCAGATTTTTATGTGAGCAATTATCCAGAGAGGTAATAATACTTATTTGAAGCAATGGCACAGCTCGCAAACGAAAATCGAGGATAAGATGTATTTTCGTTCCGAAGGATCCTGCAATAAACTTGTGAACTAAATGCTCGGATCAGGAATAAGCGCGGCTTACAATGCTAATTTAAACATACTGAATCGAAAACTTTGCCGATTGACGGCATCGTAACATACTATGACTGTCTGCTAAGATATGCAAAGGAATCATTGTTGGCTAATTGTCTCACTATTTACCATATTACAACAGTGACGGTTGTACAATAAAGTAAATTACTTATTTTTTTAAATAATCAATGTTTCTTAACTGTACTTGTATTATTTTTAGTGTTTTTTTATTTAATTTATTAAAAAGTAGTCAAATTTTCGCGAAGAAAATATTTTTATTTTTGAAATATATTCAGGCTTACCGTCACGTCCAGAAGAGTGAAAAGTTTTACACGACGTTGAGAAAAAATACGTAATAATTTAAAAATAAATAAATCTCTTTTAAATGTTGGTAATGAGCTGGTCGTGATCCTAATAAATAAGTTGGGGAGGGAATAAAAAAAGAGTGTTTTCATATATATATATGTATATTTTTTAAATATAATTCTTTTCTACGAAGTATTGACAGTGAATACCTTCAAAGTGATGGAATGATTAGTAAAAAGATGTGTGATAGGTGTTTTTTTTATTGATTGAATTATCGTTTACTTGGTAGAACTCCATTGCAATCAGGTAAAAAATGTCAACGTATTTAGTCTACATTTTTTTTATAAAATGAGTTGATTCCAGCGTGCGCCATCGTTAGAACTATGAATAAACTTACATATATGTACTTAGCAATATATACTGACCTAGAAGAGGTACACATATTGTGTATTTTTTTTATTTAAAAAAAATGATTGTTGCTTTGCGTTTTAATGATTTATTGTTATTAAATATTTTCAAAATCGTTATATTTCTACTGTAACTTAAAATATTTATTTTTACTAATATCGTTAATGATTTTACTGTCATCGTATTGTATTGTAAAAAAGCTTAATTATAGCATAAAAAACATTTATTATAATATACACAAACTGATATATTTAAATTGATAACATTAATTTTCACTTAAGGATGAACGAAACAAAAAAATAGTAAAGCTTTCAATAAATTTCATTGAAAAAAAAATCTCAACTAAATATGACGTCTTTAAAGAACGAGAGTAATTAAACACTCTACCTTTAAGATGAAAAGCTCCACTTATGGACGGAAGAAAATTCGTGTAGCATAATCGGATTTCCCGCTACGCGGCGACACTTGTTAGAAGATTCACTTTTTAAAAAGAGTCTTTGATGTCTCCTTAGCCGTAACAAATGTTTAATGAAGTTACGACGTGAAAAGGAATACCATTAAAACGACTTAATCTGGGATTACCCGCCCTTTAACCACGTCAGCGGTACTCAAATTTTGTTCAACACGAAATCGAATTCAGCTCAGAAAACTCTGCCAACGAAAATAAGTAAGATTTATTTACGTAATCTTATGATTTTCGTTTAAAACATGCTCCTCTCAAAAGCTTTTGAAATTCGAAAAAACGAAAGCGTAAAATAAATTATTAATTTTATTTTTACTATGCATCACTCGAAAAATGTACATACTTAACATTAAATTGTGCTTTCAAACAAATGTTGTGACGTTTAACGATAAGAAATATTGTGAATATTTTTTTGTATGCAGTTTTCATATCTTGAACAGCGACTGTTTTTACGGGTGCGTTTGTTGACAATATTACACTATTGTCCATTTAATCTGCATAATAATATGATTAATAATTATTCTTTAAAATCATTGAACCGATTGGCTTAATTTGCATTGACATCACGAGTGTCACTATACAATTTATTACAAATGAAAAAATATATAAATTGAGATGTAAACACCTTTATTGCACATTTTTCTTTCGTAATATATGTATAAAATATGATTCAAAAGTTCTTTTACATTTGTTCTTTCTATCATATTTTTACTTGTATTCTCCAATTAAATAACAACTATAAAATCAAACATATTTCATGTATTTTGTTTTCATTACTTATTTAAAACATTTAATTGTTGTTGTTTTCAAAAACAATTCATTTCAACCATATATATTATATTTGTAATACTGTAAACTTTTTTTTTAAACAATTAAAATCAATAATCTTAATAATTCGTAAATCTTATAATGATATATTTGTATAAAAAAAATATTGACCCATTGAGGCGTTAATTTTTTAAAGTCATATTGAACATACCTAACATGTGTTTGAAACAATAATTGGGTAAAGATAAAAAGATTTGGGTAAACGGAAACATAATTTAGTTAGAATACAGAGCAAGAAAAAATATTATAATGAAAATATTTTTTCATTTTTAAAAAATATTTTTTTATTTATTTTAAAATTGAATGTTTTGAATATGATGTATTTTTAAGCAAAGTGACGATCGTTTTTACGAATATTTACTTGTTTCATCATGTTAATGTTTTATAAGCAAGTCGCCGAATTCAAAAAAATAAATCAACTAGTCAAGCAAGCATCGTGGAGGTAATAATTGTGTTGCAGTTAAAGCTGTACAAGAGAAAATAACCTATGTATTACCTATGTATAGCCCATTTAAACTTACTCGTAGTTATTCAATTTATCTGTAAATTTCGCAGATACAGATATAGATTTGTTATTTCTGCTTCAAAGTGGGATTGAAGTAAAAACTTCCACTCCATCATTAATTACGTATTACAATTTGAAAGAAATGGTTTATTCCTTCATTCCAAGAATTCATTAAGTCGTTTTTTACTCACTGCTTAAAACATCATGTTGAAATATAAATATTTTAATCATAAGCTAAACAGAATAGGGTTTCTAAAAAATTATAAAGTTTATGTAAAAAGTCAAGCAACGACACTCTTATTTCTGCAAAATGCTTTTAATTAAAAGAGTTCAATTTTTTATGATAGAAAATGATAAAAAAATAAAGACGATAGACTTTTAAAAAATATTACATTTTTTTACTAATTTCACATTATTTATACCAATCCCATATACATTATTAAGTAATATTATGCATTTTCATCAAGAATTGGAGGTTTGAAAGTCAATTATAGTTGTATTATTTCGTATCTCGATAATTTCACGAGTCTGAGACAGTACATACAATAAGATTAAATTATCGTTTGTAAATGTATACATTACACATTATAAAAACTATAAAGTACTTGTTCGTTTATTAATTATTTGACAAGAAAAATATGAAATTAATTAATGTATTCTTATGTTTTTCTATTTTCTATTTGCTTTTTCATTATAAATCATTCTCTATAAAAATATACTACAGAAATCAAAACGTCAAATATTGATCGAGTTTTTATATTTGGTTTGCTTCCGTAATTTAATACGTTTAATTAATATTTATACAGTGGTCACAAAACTGAAAATATTATCAAATTATTTACATTTCAAACATAAACAAAAATTTATTATTCTGCGGAAAACATTTTATTTTAATTTCATTTATAAACACATGAATTCCAAGAACACGAAAATTCGTAAATGCCGTTTTGTATAAGCGCACTCGTTTTTGTGTCAGTATTTTTCAATTGTTTATGTCAGTCATTGAAGTATTGCCGAATACTCTTTTTTAGACTTGTGATTTCAAATCGGCAAATTGATCCCGGATATGTTTACTTGTCGATTTTATTTTCATTATATTAATGAAAACATATATTTCATTTGGCATAATAATTTTAAGTATTTACATGCTTTGTCGTAGTGCTATATTCTTTAACAGCCGCAAATATTGTGTTCCGTGAAATTGATTGAAACGATGAAATGCGCATTGCTTTTGAAGGAGAGATTACTTAGCAAGCAGTGCCCATCAAAGAAGTTTCCATAAGTAGCAGAAAACTAAACTTATATTAGAACGTTCATTGACTCGGTTTAAGTCAATTAAATGAGCGAAAATAAAATTACTGAACGACATTATTATTTATTATTTTCTTCGTTTTTTTTATTCAATATTTACTTCTTAAATTAAATAGTTAAGTAAAATTTTAACAAGGCAGCCATTTGATGTCCAAAATTAAATAATCGGGTAGCGGGTATTCTGGCGCAGCGGTTAACGTTGTTAGCTTCCGTGTCAGACCTCACGAGTTTGAGTCCCAGTACGAACAGCATGTTTTGGATACATTTATCGGTTTCTATTTGTAGGCATAGATATTTGTGATGTCTAAATAATTCCTTCCCGCATTTCCAATAATACAATAACTGAACGCAGCGAGAGCGATTAGTTAATCACTAGTCCTGTCCTAGCCTTGTATTTCTATCCCTTATACTCTCTTTGAAAAAGAGAGATTGAGCGACTGAGTAACAAACAGTTCTCGTAAAAAAACTTATGTTAAGATACCTCTATTAGAAAATCATATGCTCTACAAAATTAAAAATTGGTAAAAAAGCACCGCCAATTATTTATATTCACTATGTTTGTTATAAAAACAAATAGAAGTTTATGGTATTTTTTTTATAAATCTTTCTCGGTCACGAGATTTTAATTTCTTTAATAGTTTTGATTCTGCAATAATGTTGCTCTAAAACAATTCCTGGTTATATTTTATAAGCAATTGTTAGAATATATTTAGCATTAATGCATTCTCTTAATGTAATACACAACATCATATGCTACGACTATGCCTACGCAGGTCAATATGCTTTTAACTAAGGGTCTAATTCTCAAGCCAAACCACTGTATCACAATGTTAATAGGTATAGGACTAACAAGAAGCAGCCATAAACCAGAAACGACATGGTTGTGGTACAAGCTGCAGAGTATTTGCAAAGGCAAAACAATGTTCTGGTGGGCACTTCAACTAGTAACTTAATTTAAGTATTTATATTATAATAACAACATTTCCACACTTACATGCTATACACGAAACATTTGATCAAAGTTTTCTCAATGTTCAAGAACTATTTTCAATTGTAAAAAAATCTTTTCGTCTAGGTCAAAAGCTTGCAAACTGTTTTCATAAAAGGCTGATCGTAAATTTTTAAAGCTCGACGGGCCAGGAAGCAATTCCGTGATATTTTTATATATGATTCTACTTATTTAATGAAGACTATGTTATCATTATTTAACAAGGCTGTATTTATATAATATTCTTATAGTCATAAAACTAAGTTCAAATAGACATCGTTTATTAGTATTAAAAATTTGAGCCTATGGTAAAGCGGTTAACGTTGTTGGCTTCCGTGTCGGATCTCACGGGTTCGAGTCCCAGTACGAACAGAATTTTTTCAATCGATTTCTGTTAAAAAGCATGAGTGTCTGTAATGTCTAATAATCCTCTCCCCACCCTTTCGATCTTTCAATAACTGGGCATAACGAGAGCCATTAGTTAACTACTAGTCCTGTTCAAGTTTCATCCTTTTATCTCTTCTACTCTCTTTGGGAAAAGAGAGGTTGAGCGACCGAGTAACATACAGTTATTGTAGAAAAGTTCAGTTGAGATATCTCAAAAGATCTTTTTAGAAGCTCATATGCTCCACATTGCAAGCGGACATGGACTGATTTATGACTTAATCAACTGGTCGGATTTGGCCTGGATCGCAAATTGAAATGAGGCTGGACTTGGCCAGCGGGCCATAGTTTACCAGCCCCTAATCTAGGTAGCTGATATAACAATCTGAAGTTTTCAAAAGCATTAACTCAACGTGAGTAATGTTTAAAGAAGCAATTTCCAACCTCTTTTGATTCATTCCCGTGTCTTATTCTTACCCCCTGTGATATTATAACTCTTACTCAGAAAGTGAATTCCAAATAAAATATGTATTCATATAATATCAAAACCCTTGGACATGCGATTAGAACATTGAACTATCAATGAAATATAGTTAAAAAAATATTGTTATATTGTTGCTAGTTGCAAAAACTTGCCTTTTAAAATAAATATATTTGTGAATAGATTAATAAAAAATCAGAGAATCTAAAAATATCAAACCGCAATGCCCATATCGATAAAACGTCGAAATTATCGTGACTCCCGGTACCACTTAGACATTCAAAATTTCAATTCTGTATCATAACATTTAAACGAATATCAAAAAGTTAACGTTAGTATTCTATATATTACAAAATATGATTTAACAAAGAGAAAGTAATTTTGAATTTATGGGCCCACAGTACACAGTTTAAACTCAACTAGATCAAAGGGATTCTGATGATTCGACATCGTCTACGGTGAGATAAGAACTCTGAGATTTACATTTGAAAGCCGAACTGCTTGCTCTGAACTTTTTTCTCCCATTTCTGACATTACTTTTTGCCGCTCTTCCGATCCAAAACATTTTCAAGGTTTCCTGTTGACATGCAAAGCTGATCTCAAAGGGGATTTCCACGACGCGCCACATCTAAAAACAATGTGAAAAATCTCACGATTTCATAATTTATGACATAAATTGGAAGAATTCTTTCGGCAGTAACTTCAAAGGCATGAATTCTCATGACGGCACCTAGACAAGTTATGCAGTGGTGTTCCTTTGATAATAAATGCAAGAAATAAATTCATATATTTTACTTATTTTAATTGGGCTAATACAATAAATATCGCTCTCTTGAACATTTATCTTAAAAGTAAACATTATATATTACGAAGAAGGTTCGGAAAAAATCATATTCAAAATATCAGTTTATTTTCCAATAGAAATCACTATTCTTTAATTTATTATATTTTAACTCACTTATATTATATCTCACTGTAATTAAATTCACTGTGCTGTGTCATTTATTATCAGGATTTGGTATACTTTGTAAAAAAATTGAAAGATACTAACAACAATCACGACCGTATCATATACTACTAACAATACTTTCACGCTCTTTGGTCAATTAGCAAAAGGTAGCGTATTTCAGTTTTAATGCATTTATTAAATAATAAATCTAATATTGACTGAGCCCTTGAAAAAATTGGTATTGAAAAGCTATAAATGTTAACAATTTTTACAAAATAAATAACACTCAAATATGTCTGGTAGAAAGATATGCCCATAAGAATACAACAAAATACTTTTGTTATATTTATTGTTTCGCATTGCTTTTATATTCCTCTATTACAAAACTTTACTTATGACAGAAATCAATTGAAACAAAAAACAATTTACAAGCAAATTGTTTACGTTATATTTTTTTAGATGGCAATATAAGAATCTTCTAATTTTCTTAATATTTTCTCTATTACAGAACGCTACTGAATCATAGGATCCGGAAATGAAAAAAGATAGCGCAAAGCACGAATAGGCTTTATTTCATTACGCCTACGAAAAAATTGACGTTTATTGGTACGTGTAGTAGAATAAAAAAATCAAACTCGTAATCATTAAGGGATACAGAAAATAAATCAAAAATTTCTCACAAGAAAATGTTAGATCGTGTGAGTTTTATTAATAATGTGTTCCAGACATGAATTAATAATACTTTTCCCCCGATTAATTTTATTCTAAGCGTAAATCATAGCCATAAATATAATCATACTAAATATTCGTTGCATAACAGAACGTGATGCATGATTTATACTGTCGAATAGAACGTTCAAATTCATACGTGCGTCATTCATGATTTGTAATCTTCTAATATACCATACTTGCATTGCATTCTAATAACTCAAATAATGATTAAATTTAAACAATCCTTAATAATCTTAAATAGTTATTTCAAATATATAAATCCAAATGGAAATAAGATTTCTTTAATTTAAATGATTAACAACTTTTGTTTTTCATTTTTATGAAGTTTTCAGAATAAAACATGACTTTAAAGTTAAGAAGTAGTAATTTATAAAAAAATGACGCTTTTTAAGAAGTTATGTACAAAAAATATTGCCAGCATGTTTTCTCTGAAATTACAGAATTAATTATGAGTTTAAAAGGTTTAATATCCCACTTCTGATAGTTACTGTACTGATATGTCCAGAGTAATTTTCATAGTAATGAACAGTTGTCATGATCGTTTATTATAAATATATAAAATAACGTGTTTTTATAAATAATGTAATATTTCATAGATATGTCTCCAAGATATAAATATTTATATCTAGTTTACTTCACGATACTTAAATTTAGTTAGTTGTAAAAAAAATAATTCTAATATTACAAGCAAAAATAAGTCTCATTGAATCCACTACCTAACAATAATAATATACAGTACATATTTTTATTATGCTTTTATTGTGATTCTTCACAATATCGTTCACCGTTTTGTAAACCCGTTTATTGTGAAAATGTATTACCCAGACGAAAAAATAAGAAGCAGTTTCTCCTCGTGGACAGTCAAAATACAAAAGGAAACTCCACATATTTATTCCGGTAAAAACCAACCCAGAATATAACATTCTGATTTTTTTTATCATATCTTCAAATGGAAAGCAAATATGCGATTTTTATAAGTCTGAATTGTCAAAAAAATACTAAATCGTAACAATAAAACGCAATGTGTATTGCTTAAAATATTATTCTCAAGTTTTACAACCGATACCAATAATATTTTTTCAACAAAGGATGCGAATCATTTTAGTAAATTTATTTTTACATTTTTTTTACAAACATGGACATAAATTATAATTAGGGTATTTTTTCTATCTACTGTTATAAGAATATGACATATTTATTAAAAAATGTTAATCGTTGGGTTCTTTTTATGAACCACTCAATAAAACAGCTAATTTTTTTGACTTATTGTGAAACCAAGAAGTATTTAATGAAATTTCTTACTATATCATTTGGTAGATAGCTAAAAAATGATTGTATGTGCTATAAAAAAATCGTTCATTTCATTAATTGAGTTAAACATTTTAAACATAAAAATAATTCAGAAAAGTAATAAAGATGTTTTTTAGTCAAAAACAATTAAAAAATCAGTATGTTTTCGATTGTTTTATAAAAAATATTTACATTTACATTTTTAATGCTTAAAATAATAAATACTTAACTTTTAATGAAAAAAAACTTTACATTATTTAATATATTCCCATATAAAAAAAATATAATAGGTAGTTACACTAATATTGAATAAATAAATTCAATTTTATTTTTGAATGCTAAAATTTACGTTTCCTTTCATTTTTGGAAGCCAAATAATCTTTTAATTTTAATTGAAGGTATTCATTCATCTTAAGTGTGTGTAATTGAAAATTGGGAAATAGAAAGCAGGCAATCATTAAAATTAGAACATTTCAAAATGAAACCTTGTAAATGGGAGTAATTTTATATTCATTAACAAATTAATCAATATTTTATGTAATAAGATTCATTACCTTGAGACAGGATCAGTATCAAAGCAGCAACCACTTTTAAAATCATCATGTTTGACATACTTTATATCCACTTGTCACATTTTATACAGTGTTCGTATGAAATACGGTAAAGTTTTTAAATTTTAAACTAGATATTTCAAAGCGCAAAAATGAAATTATAATCACGCTACCATTTAATCGCAAATGACCTAATAAAATGTTATTTTATCTCGGTCCGAGTCGGCAAATATTATATCGCAAACACCTTTTAAACTGTAAAAAACGATCACGTGTTTATTAAAAACCTATCCAGGAGTAGAAAATAGTTTCCACCTCACATTACGTTTATATAAAAAGCCTTGGTTATTTTTAAACATTAAAGCTTGTTCATACTATATACTGTCATAATGGTAATGGCATATTAATATATATTACAGTGTACTATGCTAATAAATTTTAATGCTCAGATTTATTACAAACTTTCATATATTACTGTATTGTATACCTAATAGAGTATTTTTATAAATATAAAAAAATATTATATTTGTTTTGGTGCAATTTTTTTGAAAAAAATCTTGTTGAGTCATATTTTATATCATCATATGTCTCTTATTAGTAACCTCTGAATTCAAATGTCAAAATTTAAATTTGGTGTTGGTGTTTAATGTTCTTACACTGTTCTTTTGTTTTAATTCACGTTTCAAACACTTCTACCGTGTAATATGTCTGATATTTATTCGTGTGCAAAAAAAGCTTTCTATCTGCTTCTATGATTCATGAAGTAAAAATAATACAAACAAACAAATATTTCCAAGGTTGTTGCTTGATTACCTATTCAAAATCAAAGAATGACATACGTTCATTTCAATCATTAATTAGAAGTCGTCCTGGCTATAAATTTGTTAGTATTGTATATTGTCTAAATATATTTTTTTTATTTACTGTTTATATTTTGTAAAATAAAGAAAATAATTTAATTAGATTAAAACTATAGATTACTTTTTGTTTAATTTTGTACGTGTATACTTTTATATAAATCTCATATATTTGTGTCTCTCAATGTCGGAACTAAAAAAAATCCCGACGGCATTTAATTACTTTATAATTTGGCTACATCTCGTACATTTCCAAACAGTTCGCTTGTGAAGAACTATTTCACGGGTAGAATGAAACATTTGGCGGTAATTCATGGTTGGCCTTTCGGCTTCTTGGGGGGATGGAAGTTTGCGTAACAAAAGACGAAAGAAACCGACGAGACTGGCACTAAAACATTCCCTGAATCAAATATTTAGCGGGCCTGCAAGAGAGCGGTCGCCAGTTTTCGAAGAAAACCAGCAACAATTTACTGAAGAAACACAAGAAAAATAGGAGGCATTATGTTTAAGCTTACTTAAATGAGGTTAAATGAATAAGGCAGTCTTCTTGGCTGGGTTTCAATTCGTTTCCACCGACTACTCCTATTTCTTTACCTATTTATAAGTGTTATCGTTATATTTATTATATAAAAAAAATACTGTTTCTTTCTGTATTATGTTACTGTCTACTAAATATTTTTTAAAAGAATGCTCTAGAATGAAGGTTAATATTGTCACTATCCCCGTATTTTAAAGATTTATGATAAGCAATGTAATATTTTTTTTTCAATATATAAAAGCGTGTTTTAGTAATCGCTTTTTGAAATCTTAACATTTATTTTATTTGATATTAATTTTTAATAGTTATCAGTTTTAGCACATATGAAGATAATTTATTATATATAGTTTATAATAAAAATTATAAAATGTTTAATTCATATTTTTTTGAGACAAAAACATTCTTTAAATAGATATATAAACTAACATAAACAGATCATGTTTCTACTCGTGATAATTTATTACATTTACGATAATGAATTATGACAAACATGATATTCATAGTATAAGTTACGTCTCAAAAACTTCAGATTGTTGTTTTAATTTTTTTAAATCAATCAATTAATTATGATGCACTCTTTTATTAGATTTTCTATTCGTTAATAATAAAAAATGGTTGCTTTTGAAACAAAATACAATTACATTTACTCATAAGTTGGTATTGTTTTCACTTGAAATCATTAGTCTTTGGCACTGAATAATAAATAATAGAATGAAGATTGTAAGCAAATTCAACATCGCAAAAAGCTGCAGTGTTTATTTTTCGTTTTCCATTTAAAAAATATGAGCCGTGATACCTCGCTAAACTTGTTGTTCGCCCCTTACACAAAGTATCGGTAAATGTCAGAGAGTCATGCAACAATTACCTTTAATAATGGTGCACAAGAAATAATAAACCTCTACCCCTGCCTGCATTTTCAAAGTGAAATAAATAATGTTTTTCCTGTGCGACGCTTTCGTCTTCACGTATATCAAGTTATCAAAGCTAAGTTACTTAGTAATTAAAAAAGTTTAATGTTATTATCAGCGCAAGACTTTTAAGTATAGAACGTACATCAGTGTCGACTTGTTAAAATTCATGGCTAGTTCTGATGTGAATCATAATAATGACTCATCACGAAGCATCTCGTTTTTTTGGTTGAAGTAAAGAAAGAGTTTCCAATCGCTCTATCTACGTCCGTGAGTTTGAATTTTCTTATCTATATGGTGATTTTTCTTGGACGTCTTTTTAGAGATTTATAGATCACACATCTCCTTAATTCAGTATGAGAAAGTTCATTATAGGAGGAAAATTAGAAGAATGTATTTTTTCAATTTACTGTCAAAGCTCAGCTTTCCAAGACAGTAGTAGAGCGATTGAATCACACACTCCAGCGATATCGTGATTGAACGAAGGTATAATTATAATAATTAGTATTATTCACAGGTAATTAGTAAAATTAAATATTTTTAATTACACCTGGAGTAATATCGGCGACAAAAAAAAGAATGCGTTCTAGCTGTGAAATATAAACCTTTTTACTGATTTAATCTATAATATAATACGGGGAATTGTATTTAAATGCATTTACGTCTCCATTTTTCTTTAAACAAAATTATTTTATTTAACTTAAGTAATAAAACAGCTATACGATATTTCACTTTTATGGTGTTAAATGTCAACCGTATGTGAAAAGTCATAATTATAGAAATTAAAATAATGGATTACGCTTGCGATGAATATTTCATATAAGCTATTTAATAAATGATACTAGATAGTATTTTTCCGAGAATTGTTTAAATTACCATGATTTATGTTTCGATACCGTGACAAATATTAAAATGTTCGTTGCTTCCTAAATAAGTAGACTTACGACCCTTCAAGGCGTCACAGACTATCTAAAAGTGTTTTAAAACCACACCAACTACGTTTCCATTAGAGTAACTAATCCCGGATTTTTTCCGAAGCCGTATTTTTCGATTCACAAATTCCGGAATCCCAGGATTGATCATTTACCACATTTTTTACATACCCCTAATTTTAATACAAAAAATTAGCAATACAGCTATCGGTCAAGGCGAATTTTTTTTATTCTTAAATCTCGGTTCTTTGAAATCAATTACAATATAAAATATATCACGAACACACGTGTCAAATTCAAATTGAAAAATAAATCTTATCCCACTGTAAAACAAATATTGCAAGTTAATTTTATATAAAGTTATCAAAAAACTTAATTCCCTTTCTACGACCGCTACAAATATGAGAGGGAGTAAGACCACAATTCATTTATTGATATGTAGGTATTTTACAAAATTATGAATGTATATCTTCAAACTGAGGTCGGAAATTGTTTTATTATTAAAATTTATGGAATCAAGAAGAATTAAGGTTTAAAAATTTGATTTTTACAGATATTATAGTGAATTCCGAAATTCCAATACTGGTATTATGTCCAATGTTTTAATAACATGCGTATTTTCAGCCTTTGAATTATAATAAGTTACTTTCTGCACTTCTCCTCATGACAGCGATGTTGGGTTCAAATAGTTAATTTTGGTCAGTAATATGTCTACAACTCTGCAATGTGGTAAAAAAATAGTATACTGAATAACTATTTGGAAGATGTTATTACCAGCTACCATAAATCCTTTCCATCGGAATTTCCACGTTAAGCATTTTGAAGAAGCTGCAGTGATACAAAACCCATTTTCTGCTTTTTGAAATGTAGGAAACGTTCCCTTGGGCCTTCGAAATGATTCTTTACAAGAAATTTGTTCTTCAAAAAAAATACGCTCAGTCATATATCAGAATATAATCGGGAGAAGTGAGAATGTATTTTCAATGTTCCGCTATTCACAAAAAATATATAATATATACGAAGTCCATGAAATAACTAATAATATTAAAGTAAGTTTTAAAAAATTCTTAATGTTAATTTTATTAAACCAAATGTCTTTGCATTGTATTATGTATGCACTTGGTTAAAAAATTGTGAAATGCTTTAAATAAAACTATAAGTATATTTATTATCGTTTTTAAGCAAGCTCTCAGTGTACTGTCTAATTTACTGTTAGAGGTGTTACATAATTGGTATTGGTATTGATATTCCTACTTGTCTACGTTTACTTTAGCTTATTTTCAAAAATAATCAATAAATAATCTTTCAACTGAATATTGTATGTCTGAAAAACACTGTAAAACACTCCTCACGAATCGAAGACTAATAACGAAGTTTTCAATAATCAAGAGTATTCAAGATTTATCAGAAATTGTTTTTTATGTACCTCTAAACTATAAAAAAATGTAAAGGCTTGTCTAGTCTTACTACAAAGCTTAGATTTTCGTGACAAATAAATTATACTTTCTATAGTTACTGTACTTAAATAAAATTAGATGAAAAGTAATACTTTTTTTTATCCGAAAAACGGGTATTTACTTTAATTGATAGGAATTGTGTGAAAACAAAATTTGTTAATTCATATTAAACTTCAACTATATAACCAAAATTAAATAATTTATCGTAATATTTAATAATTTGATACAAATAAATGAAAAGCTATTTGCACAAAGGCTTAATTTATTTTATGTGACAGCTGCTCATTTGTTTTTTGAATGATAGAAGTCCTAATAATAATAATCCTTTCTCAGTTACATTCCGTCAGGATTACTACCTGATTGAAATTAACATCATTAAGATTAATGAGTTTCGAAAACTTTGAATCGACACAAAGTTTATTTGCGGTCCGAGCCTTTGGAAATAATAACAATCAAACCATTCTACTTAATGTTATGAAAAGTTTCTCAGTGCCTACTTTAATTTTCAATCAGAGTAGACATTTAAGGTAGGGCCTATAGCAATATAAAGTTTTATTAATTTATGCTACGACAATTAGTCTGAAATAATATATTTATACATTATTTACTGGTACACGTCCTTTTACTTACGGTACCGACGAGTTTTTTTACTTACCTATGGAGTTGAGGAATAAAAAAATGCCATTCAAGAATTTTTTCTAGTAGAAATTCAGTGATATTTTATTTCTTTAATGTAATAAACAACTTATACTGTTGTGATACCTTTTTTAACATATATCATTTAAAAATATCCTCCGAGTTTTATAAAATTATTTATTAATACAACGGTACGCTTATTTATAAGGGAGACTCAATAAATACAGAAGTTGTTTCTCTAACGACGAAAACGGAATGAAATTTTCTTATTTAGGTAACATTGCAAAAGAAAATTTTGCATCTTTGAAATACTTTCGTCTGATATTCTAAAAATGTATTTCAAACTCAGATAAGATAACTGAACTATGTCAGAATGATGGAAATGAAGCAACATTGATGAGAACAATGCGAAAACTAATTTAGAAAAAACGACCGCTAGGTAAGTATCCTTTTGTTTAAAAAGAGATAGAAAGAATTCTCAAAATTACTGTTTGAATTTAAATTTACGAGACAAACAGTCTCGACAATCAGACAATAACAACTTTTAATTTAAAACAAAATTTACTGCTGCGAATTAAGACTCAGTATGCAAATTTTTCATTGTAAATTGGAACTGTGATGTTTGATTAAGAAGTTTCAACTTTAATTGGATTGATAACAGTATTGTGGAGATTTTTTAGAGTGGTTAAACTAAAGAATAATGAAAAAATGATCTCAGTCTTTGATAAATGTATTTTTTGTTGCATAAACATCACCACAGCTCGTATGATTGTAAGTGTATGATATTTCGTGTGTGTTTAACAATTGCTTGAATCAGACATGGCTGAATTGATGACATTAATAAGTCAAGGGGAATAAAATAGCTTCTGATGCCGTGGCGTGGTATCATTCAATTAAAAAAATGGTTACCAACCCAAAAACTGTTTGCTGTATTAACCGTATGAAAAAATAATAAAATATTCTTAAAACACTTCCAAATGTGTTTTATATAATCGATTAAGTTTTCACCAAATGATCGTATGCAGAAGTTTTTACTAGAACACTCTTTGCGTATAGGCATATTGCGTATGGAAAATACTTGATATATCACTAAAGATTTCTATTTTTAATTTATTGATGCGTGTAATGGTATTTTTATAGTCAGGTTTTTTCAACACAATTCAACATTATTTTAAAAACATTCTAAATATTTTCAAATATAATTATAAAATAGACATTCGTTTTTAAGCTTAAGCAAAGCTTTAAACTTTTAAGAGAGATGAATTTGAAAGTAAGTGCAATGTTGCTTTTTCACCTGAAAAGAATATCCGTGAATACCAATTATTTGATAACAAGACCCCACTAGTCTAGTTCAAAAATAAATTCTCTCTGTGAGTTGTGATTTTTACAATGTAGAGGACAGAGGACGTACTCAAATATAACCGGACGAGCGGAATGTCAAAGACTCAATTCCTATTAGGGAATTTCAGTAACGTTTTTCACTTACTATTGGTAGTGGAAACTTCATCGAAATACGATACATTCTATGCAAATGGTATTTTTGTAAGAGTTTATCATTCCAATTTTAGTTAAATAATAAACTAAAATCTGAATAATTTTAAGCTGTTGTATCAACTCCTTTAAAAATAGTCTACTAGTTAGTTTTTACATCGGATTAAATAAACGTAATTATAATCATATTACTCGATAAAAATTCCTTAAATATTGCTTGACATATTAATGCTACAATTAAATGCAACAGAATTACTGAATTTGTAAAACTTCATTACGATATCATAAACAATAGCAGTTTTTTATATAAGCGCAACCATTAAATGTTACACAGTTTATTGTATATGTAGTTATAAAAAACTCAGAGTATTAGAACGGTTGAATTCTTCATGAAAGATATGTAACTAAATAGTAGTGAAATAATTAACAAAAAATCGTTTATTAAATCTTTTATCAAGAAACATAACTATTTAAAAAAAATCCATTTTGAACTAAAAATATTAAAAAATACATATGTATATGTTACGAAAAATTATAGAACAATTACGATTTTATAGTACAATAATAAGTTATTACAAAATATTCAGCGTTCCGTTTATTTTTCTTCAATAAAAAAAAACAGTGTACATAACAATACATAACTGTTTTTATTTTATAAAAAAAGATTATTGATTTCGGTGACTTTTCATTAATCAATTTTTGATCCATTCAATTGTGTTTATAGACCGCTACTGCGTTGACTTTATTATATGAGAGAGGTATTCTCTGTATGGTGAAACGACATGAGATTACTGAAGCTCGATGTTACTATTTGAATATCAAATAAAGTAATTACTAGAAATGTATTTCAGAATGCAGAACCAACCACGACTGGATAAATATTATAACGAACGTTATTGCGAAGTACTATTTTTACATGAGCGCTACGCTGCATCCATGATCTGGAATAGTAATATTTATCATTTTAAAAAGCTAATCGTGTATCTATTATTGTAGTAAAAACACAATATTTCATTGTACTTCATTCCACTTTATCAATTAGGTCAGGACCGCTTTTGCTCATTGCGAGCATTTTCAGCTGATCAGTTGAAAATGCTCGCAATGAGCGAAAGCGGTCCTGAGTCCTGACCTTATTAATAAAGTGGAATGAAGGACAAAGAAATATTGTGTTTTTACTAATATAATGCCTTTCCACCAAGTATTGACAGTGAACACCCTAAAAGTTATCTATTATTGCTTGAAAGGATACAAATTTTATGCCAAATAGCGGCCGAAAGATTCATGACATTATCTTTTGGAGTCTCTTCAATTGATTCGACAATGATGCAAAACTAGGAGAAGAAAAAAAAGATAAAATAGAAACAATATTGAATAACGGTTGACGATTTTTAATAACTGAAATAAGTTTGAAATGACCTATAATTATGTTTTAACTTTCAACCGCAGCTAGGGATATTTATTAAATATTCAAATATGCTTGACTCTTCTTTTGATATTCGAATTTTATTTGTTCATATTATTAATGAATATTAGGCCACTTAACTTGCAAAAAAAAAATACATTAATTTTTCGTTGCATTAACTTATAATATAATCATTTTATTAATTTAAAAATTACTACCCTGACAAGCTACTTGTATGAACTAGCGTTAATAACAAAATTTAGCCAATAATTTGAAAACGTCAAGATTTTGCATAAATTTGTAGATTATATTATTCGAATTGTGTAAAGTTTCAATATTCAATTATATAGGTTGCCTACTATTTTAACATAAAAACGTTTGATTAATTTTATTACTAAAAATACGACGAAAAATCAATTCGTTTTAGTACCAAAGCGAATATTTAAAAACATCATTTTGATTTGGTCAAGCTTCCCGTAAAATATCGATTGCAGAAGTTTAATGAAACATATCATTATCTATTGAATTCAAAAAGATACTTTCTTGCTTAAAAGCATCATTTTCCTCTCACCTGTTGACAAACTCAGAGGTTTCAGTAGTTTGTTAAAAAAATGGATTAGCGGTGAGTTTGAAAAAAAACATTGCAATTAATATTTAAGTCAGTTTTTTATAACTATGATTGATTTAATTTATACGTCTAGTCTCTTACACATAGTACATTATTTTAATCAATTTATTCATTTAAATTTAGCCAAAGTCTAATAGACTTTCAACGGGAAAGGTTTTGAAAGCTTGCAAATTTATAATTATTCAAAGCATGTTTAAAAGTCATTATATTATCAATCAAACATCTTTATTTCATAACATAATATTTGCAAAAGTTTTTGTTTGTTTTGATGCAATCGATTAATCATCTTTTGTGCCTGACTTCCATCATTATTTCAGTTCTCAAACTCTTCGGTAAAACATTTTCAATTTAAAACTGTTTGACGTAATATTATTCAGTATAAAGTTTTGTATAAACATTTTTTTATAATGATATTGAAATGGTGTGCTAAATAAAAATACTTAAGACCACTCAATAAATTTAGGTTAAGGACTATTGATTTTTTCCTTTTTTTTAGAAATTTGCGTTAATTTCAAGGTATAAATATTATATATTCGATTATTTAATTTATTAGAGAAAATATTTTTTTAACGATGTCCGCTCTATCAATATGGAGCATATGCACTCGTTATAAATTGTATGATAACACAAGTTTTTTTTTACAAAAACTGCTTGTTACCCAATTACTCATCCTCTCATTTTTAAATGAAGCAGATATAGAAAGTTATGGCTACGGAAAAACTAGTTGTAAGCCTATCGCTCTCTGAATGTCCTGTTTATAGGATCGGATGAGTATAGAGAATTTAAGAAATCACGAACATCCATGCTTTTGAAAAGAAAATTATAATAAAAAATCATTTATAAAACGGCCTGTACCGCGATTCAAACCTGTTAACCTGATGTCAACAACGTTAACCAGTCGGCCACAATCACAGACATTTTTTAAATATATATATATTATCGTCGACAGAAACAGCGCTCATTTAAACAAAATCAGATAGAATTTACCGCTATGTTATGTGCAGTAGCTTTCGTAAATCAGAATTAACTTTTCATATATCCATTTCACTATTTGTATTTCTGGTTGTGGCATTTGTTTCGTTGCGTTCCATTGGAAAAAAACAGGCAAATGTGCTCTAGTCACGGAGTGAGTGAGAGGTGTATGTGAATTTGACGTTACGTATTTGCAAAGTTGAATAGTCCAGTGTGTATAGATAAATATTTTAAAAAAGGATTTTAAAAAAATCATTGTAGTATGTAATAGTGTATGATGATATGTCACCATTTTCTTATATTTTTCGTCAAAAGTACAGAAAAAAAAATCTAGTTATTATCTATCTTTTTTTTTAAAAAAAATAGATCTGTATGAAAAAATACAATTGACGATATATCTAGCTGTTGGTTTAAAGTTTTTTTTAATTTTAAATAACTCAAAGACAAATAAATATAGACATCAACAGATATAATGATTTAAATAAATAAAAGTTATACGATTATTAAACCCGAGACCTACAAATCTCTACTTATATTTCTCACGTGAAATTATAAAGATTGATAATATACATAATATTAAAACGATAATCAAAATTTAAATATATGTAATATATACATATAAGATCAATATGGTTGGAATTGTAGAAAAGGTTAATCAAGTTGTTTTCATGACCGCAAGAGTAACATAGAAGTCTCTGGACTAATGAAATAGTTAAGTGAAGTTCAAAATCGGAAATACAAAATAAAAAATGTAAAACGGTTGTGCAATGGTTTTCATTATTCAATGTACGTCTGCCAACAATGGTCAAATATGTATGAAATACATTCAATCGTCATCCAAATAGCTACTGGTAAAAACTGAAATATATATTATTCCGACTTGCATGTATATTTTTTTTGTTAAATTTATCCAAGAGAAATAAAAAAATACGACATCAAAACATACATAAAAGCTTATACTTCAAAATAGTATAAAACCTCCCAAATCTTGGAATATTAGTTCTTACAATTTAACAAAAGGGACCTTAACATTGGATGCCAAGATTCTCGGTTTTATGTCAAAACATTTGCTTTCTTCTCTGTCGTTATAACGCTATTCTGTGTGCTTCTTAGCACCATTCAAACCGCGGTGATGCTTGATGTCACTTTAACACTCCCTCTCTTGTGGTTGTTTATGGGCATCTATCAGGAAATTCATTGCCCAAATCTCGACTTAACTTCCGGAGAATGTGGCCCTTTCAACCGAGCTGTCAGCTTTACAGTACTGAAACGAGATTTTTTTATACAAATTCTTTAATGTGACGTTTGGTTTTTTATCCAGTATTTCAAATAAACTCGTATAAAACAGGAATAGTATTTAAAATATTGAATTCTATAATAAATTCTTATACATATTGATTCTCGTTCATTATTTTTGTCAAAAATAAAATCCTTAGTTCATTTTTAATCAATATAAAGTTAAAGTAATAATGCAAGTGTAATTGTTGTCAATATGATAATAAATTAAACACAGAAAATATATTTTTTAAAACAAATAGTTATTTGTGTGTTCAAATGCTAAACTGCATTAAAAATATATATTCCAAATTGAATTTCATGGTTATAAAATTTTGACGATAGATATTGTTTAAAGAATAATAAACAATTTAATTTAAACATAAATACACAAGGTTTATGTTAACAAAACTAACAACTACCTACATCGAATAGCTATGCCGAAATCATCTACAATAAACTGTGATTACTCTATCATTAACTTTAATTATAATATTAAGAATTTAAAAAAACTTTGTAATCTTTCCACCCTACATATTAAAACTAACGTTTATAAGTTTCTTAGTAGAAAAATGCTTTAGGTTTTGTTTTATCAGTCCCGCAAAAAACTATCGCTAACCACACACGGTATCAATAAAAATGTAGTTACAGTGTAAACTTTAATACTTTTTTTAGTTTGCACGATTCTAAAAGGGACGCACATCTAATCCTGTGTCACGTAGACGTAAGTATGAATGGCACGGCATTTTTCCTACACACGTTATACACCGAAAACACGCGAGGAATTACTCTCCAGCTAACAAAGTTGCCTGAATTTATAATTCGTCAAAACTGACACGGAAAGGAAGCGAGCGTGCTTTACAGGGGGCAGTAGACCCAATCGTAATAATCCGTGCTACAGCGCGAGCTACGCGAGTAAGTCTTATCGCTTACGGAAAGCTTTCCGCGGAGTAGCATTTGCACTCGTAACCGTCTCAAAGACTAGAAGCGTACGCGCGACCGCCTGCTACGCCAGCCGGATCGTAACTGACCGTTTTCGGGTTTGTTTGAGCTCAGAGCTACGAATGTGCACCGCACAAGAAAGGGTTGTGCCACAAGAACGCTCCTTAAAAGATTTTCAA
The DNA here is from genome assembly GCA_030503985.1 of Himalopsyche tibetana. Classification (NCBI taxonomy): domain Eukaryota; kingdom Metazoa; phylum Arthropoda; class Insecta; order Trichoptera; family Rhyacophilidae; genus Himalopsyche; species Himalopsyche tibetana. Next base: position 31,833,844 of record JAPJYX010000016.1, read on the forward strand.
TACAAGTTGACCGAAAATTTTAATTAGCGCGTTAGACAAGCAAGTGATTTCTTCCTTGTATGAAAACAACGACTAAGCGAAATCAAATTATAATTGAATAATGTGATATTTGACTGGCCAAATAAATCACTGTAAAATGGAAAAAAAAATAACCTATAGCTCTAATTGAGTAACCAAATTTTATTATTACAACCTATTGTTTAGTTCATCATCATTTTTAATTATTAACGTTTGATTTTTAAGATACGCAACTGTTTTTAACGCTTAATATTCAAACATTTCTCAGGAAAAAATAAGTTAGAATATCTATTTTTACTTTAGCACTTTTACTTTTTGAAAAAAATTTTCGCCAAAAGTCATTTAAAATGACTTATTTTTCTAGTCTCATTCACAAGAATAATTTCTTTGAAACGTTTCTGAGAATAGAACTTCAATAGGCTTTATACGGTTAAGTAATGTGACATCTACAAAGAGTCGAGCGCGAGAAAGTGACTTCCCTCGTAATAGGTTTTTTATCTCTGATCTCAACTCTAAGTTGACCACAAGATTAATATTATGCATAAATCATCTCTTTTTCTAAATATATTTGTATGCAAACACGTACTCCGTTTGTGAGAATACAAAGTATGAAAGAAAAACATTGAAATAATATATATATCAAAAAAACTTCAATTTTATTTGAATCTCAATGTTTTATTCTTAAGAGTTTTACGAAGAGAGAATAAATAGTCGATACTTTTTACATCTAATTAACGAATCAAATTAAACTTATAAGTTCTAAAATTGAGTTTTTAGTGAATTCATTTGGATTTGAATGTTAAACATAATTAAAGGAGTAGAATAAACTATTTTTTTTTCTTATTGGTGTTATTTTAGTTAAAATTCAAATTGTTTCCGTATCTTTTTATAAAAGCTTTCGCTAAATTACTAAGGAAAATACAATTGAAAATAGTTTTGTCCAATTAGCAAAATTTTATACTTTAATAATTTTATGTAAGTTCACCTATTAATTTTTAATGTCAACTCATTTTATCATCATACATTGACTATTTCATCACGTAATGATCGCTGCACCATCAATTACCCTTGGATAGCTTCTATAGCAATAATACAAAATAACGCAGTGTTTTTCATGAATTTAATCAATTTGAAAATTTACAACTTAATGTAATTGTAATAAACATTTTTTTTTACAAACTACCCAAATAATATCCCATTCACTCTAGAAGTATAATTTATCTTCAATTTGTATCAGAAAACTAATTTTAAACTAAGTTTTTTTGAAAAAGTTCTCTCACGGTAATTTTTTTCAATAAATCTCATAAAACATCAATATTTAACGTATAATATTACATTCTAAACCAGCCAAACAAAAATATAATATTGTTAAATTATTGTCATATATGTTTCCTTCCACGTGGTCTCCGTGCAACTTTTATCTGCAATAATACAACCTACATCAGCTGTTGCTAAGCGACGTTTTAATGTCTTAGCTTTTTGAAGTTATGATAGTTTTCATCTAACAGCTGTATGTTATGTGGTTATTCAACAGTATATTATAACAGCATTAAATCAACAACTCTATTTCATTAAATATAAGATGAATCAATTAAAATATATACTTTTGAAATCTATGTATTATTAATTATTATTTATACGGTAAAAAGGCACCAATGATTATCTATCGTATTTAAAAAATACACAAAATATTTGTAGTAATTACGAATATCATAATTATTGTGACCATGTGTCCACAAAATATTATTAAGTAATCAATGAAATATTATATTTAATTTCAAGATGTACATACATATGTAGTTCGGTTCGATGGGTTCGAATCTCAGTACAAACAGCATTTTTTGATCGATTTCTGTTCTGAAGCATGGGTGTTTGTGATGTCTTTAAATTCCCTGCCACTCTTCCGATCCTTCAACAACTGCGAGAGCGATTAGTTTACCACTAGTTCTGTCCTAGACTTACTCTACTATTCCTACTACTGTCTTTGAAGCGAGGTTGAGTGGTGGAGAAACAAACAGTTCTCGTAGAAAAAAATCTGGTAAGATACCTCCGTTAGGAAGCCATATTCTCTAAATTGGGAGCGGACGTGGATAAAAAAAAATATTACATAAAACCATTCATATTTATATAATCTGTATATTATCGTTTATACAGCTAAATTAATCGTTCGAACCACCCTTTTAATAACGTAAATTTACAGCCAATACTTTCTCTGACTCGAATGGCTTGGCCGTATGCAAAAGTTATGATTTATGAATGTACATACTACATACCCTTATCATTATTCCGTTGAATCAATTCTTAAAATTTAGAAAATTAATTACCGGATATTTTTCCCCGTTCCAGATAAGGACATATTTTACCAAAGCTATTTTCGATTTAATTTCAAGTATAGTTTAATATTTTAAAAATAAGAGATTTACAGCTTTATATATTCAGAATAAAATTTTTATCAATAGTGGACAATAGTTTAAGTAGAATCAGATGAGAAAAATTCCACTCTTTTGTCTTACTATATTATAGTTAAAAATTCTTTATGCGCAAGCGATTGGGCTTCAAATCTAAAATAAATCAGTCGTTTTTGTTATCGATCGAAATAATGTGTTTGTTTTTATCTAAGACTGTTTTTTTAAATAAAGATGTGAACGCTCCGCCCCCTTTTTGGACGTTTTTGTATTTTTTTTGTACTAAAATTTATGGATATTGCGACATCATTGTGAGACGGGACTTTTCATTTCTTTGACAAAGTCAGCGAGTTCTTCTGCATTCGAGAGACTTTGATTTAGTACATTAGCTTTATCACAAAAAATCTATTGCATGACATTCGTACTTTTATAAACTATAAAAATAATTATTTCTTAATCAAAGTGGCGTCGAATAATTAAGCTACGCCAGAAGGTTGCAATTGCGTCAAAAAAAATCAGAAACACAAATATAGACTGTTCCTTTTTTGTTTTGAATCGTTTCTTTATAACTAACACATTTATTTCATGTTGAATGATTTTATTTACAGCCCCAAATCGTTTGCTTTTTATACGAGAAAGAAAACTGATTTTATCAACTTGATGTGTGTAATATTATATTGTGACAATTTTTCTTGTAAAACTTAGAACGAGAATGTATCTAAAATATCATACAACCATAGTTTATTTTTTTAGTATTTTTTCAACTATTATTTTTCAATACGTTAAGTTAAGAAACATCAATGTTTGTAAATAAAGATGTTATAATAAAACGATTTATTCTCAAAAATCTCAACTTAATACGGTTACTATTTTCGTTTTGCTTAGTTGTTAAGGTGATTGTTTTTCTACTTCTAATATAGCTTCTTTAAGCTTTACATTGAAAATGAAATCAGGTCAAAAAAGTAGTTTCTATAGCATTCTGTTTGCGGTCACATCAATAAATCACTAAAACATAATCAATCTTATTACTTTGAAACCAATAAATTTAAATTTTCAAACAAAATCAACTTATTCGCTAGATTTTTTTACCACACATGACTGTGTAAATAAATTATTGTAAACATTAACTTTAAAGTTGTGCTATATTCCCGTCTACGTAATCATCGAAGCCTTTTCAAGAGCAGAATCGATATTTCAGGCTTTATGCGCAGCGTTAATGAGGCGCAGTTGTGGAGTACTTTTGTTTTCAAATGATTTTAATCATAAACGTACCTATTTTATAAGCATATTTTAGATTAAAATGTCAGATAGTTTTTTTTACTAAAATAACGGCGAGTAAAATATTATCTTTCATTAGTAATTACACTGTTTTTTTTTTAAATAATATTATATTAAGAGTTGATCCATTTTTTTTTAGATTGTTACTTATTTTTATTGTGTATCTACTTGTTTTTGTTCGGAGGTAGCCATGTTATGAATAATTTAATTATTTGTTTGTTTTACTCATTCAATTTATAATATGTATAACGTAAATAAAATCCGTGAACACAAAATCCAGAGTTTTATTTAAGAATTGATAAAATTGTAACAGTAGAAAATCTTTCAAAACTTATCGCTCTATAGAGCTATATAGTAAGTACTATATATCCAGTACTTGCAGGGATTATTTGTCAATATGCTCTAGAAAACTGCAGTAACCAATGAGCAAACCGTAGAAAAAAAATTATCATGAATATCGACTCATATCTAAGGTAATATCTCTTGCATGGGCTGATAATTTATATCGTGGATCATAAGTTTATTATAAAAGCTATTGGTAAATAGTAAAATACAAAAAGAGTTAAAGCGTAAAATGTAACAGCGATTGCAACTTTAAGTACAAAGTTGTGTTAGATTAATTTACGCAATCATTTACTTACGTTACTATCGGCTGTAGTGTATTGTGTCAACAGTATATTTATAGCAAAATATTTAAAAGTTTTGTTATTCGTTATCAAATAGTTAAGGCTCTACGGCGTATTTTTTAACGCTTGACTGCGAGTTCGAATCACCAAACTGAAAAAAAACATATTTCCAATAATGTGTTAACACAGCTTTTCACTCCTTTCTGACCGGATTCTAAACATGAGATTCAAAAACAGCGGTCAACGTATAACTAATCATTCTTTATCTTTATTTTTTCTATCTTTAACATTTTCAAAATGACGCTTAATAGCAAAACGGTGTCTTAAAAAAACTCTTATTAGAATGAGCTGTTCACGATACATAGGCTTCAAAGTTCAAATGATTAGAAGAAGCCTTATTTTATTTTTATAACAAAAAAATATTTCAGCCCTTATTACATTTTTTTATCCATTTCCGCTCCCAGTTTGAAGCATGTGGCCTCCTAATGGAGGTGTCTCAACTTTTCTACGAGAACTGCTTGCTACTCAGTCGCTCAACCTCTTTTTTTTCAAAGGGAAAGAAAGATAAGGCTACTACAGTACTAGTGGTTAACTAATCTTTCTCGCTACGTCCAGTTATGAAAAGATTGGAAGGGTGGGAGGGGAACGCATTTTAGACATCATAAACACTCATCAACAGAAATCGATAAATTAACCGAAAAAATTCTGCTCATACTGGGACTTAAGCCCGTGAGATCTGGCACCCGACTATTAAACCTTACTGTTTGGCGAGTTAAAATAGTTGTTTTAAATGTGTGTTTTAAATCTTTCTTGATTTATAAAAACAATATTTTATTATCCAGGGCATTAAGCCGTAACTGAACTGTTAACCGGAAAAACTGTGCTTTTTGTCAAAACGCTAACCGAGTAAAAATAGGGATTGATTTGGTTTTATATAATCCACTGTTTAGTTTAATTTTCATAGACGTTGGTTTCGTAGCTTAACGCTGAGTATAAGTACCAAAAAAAATCTATATTGTGGTAGAAAATATTTTTTCAATACAAATAAAAACACTTAAAAAAATAATCACTTGGAGGAGCTGAACTGAATATCAGAAAAAATATTTTTCCCAAAAAAAAACCGGAACCGAACCGATGTATATATTTTTCCATAAAACTGAAACGAGAGAAATAAGCCCTGGTAATTGAGATATAAAAACTTGAATATTAAAAAAATAATAAAGATACGATATATCATTGTATTTATACAATGAATGCCATCTAGAAGTATAATTTAATCATTGATCTTTTAAACGTTATATTGATTTACAAAACCTTTTTGGTAATGAGTATTAAATTACAACAATTGACAATTATTATTACAACGCTCCTCTCGCAAGGCATTAAATTGAAAATAAATCGGCACCCGTGCGTAATAAACAGTAAGAAGGTCGTGTTAAAATGTGGTTGGTTAAATACTGGCAACCCTGATAGCGCGATTTCGGCGACGATATCAAATTAGACTTGAATCATCCATAAAATGGATTCGATCTTATATTTGAAATTCGAAGCTTTTTTCAAATATTTGAAGAGCAATGTCTTATTGAAACGTCTATCAACGTTGCGACATCATTTATTATTGTATAGCCGATCGATGTAAGTTATATAAATAAATTCTACACATATACTTAATATATATTTGTATTTAATTTAAATTAGTTTGTACGCGCGGCGTAATACTATTCAACCGTTTATTTGACAAGCATTAAAGAAATAAAAGATTTGATGTTTCATATTGAAGGCTTGATAATTATTTTTTTGAATTAAATTATGGAAATAAATATTAAAACAGTTCACAAAATGTTGTATACATGAAAAATTTAAAATGAGTGAATGGTATAAATTGTATGTTAGAATATTATTTTATGAAATAAGGGGTGCATTGATCCAATGCTACATTGACCGGCCGCCACTGGTTATAATAATTAACATGTCTTAAAGTATCGTAAAAGTGAATTAAACCTAGTAAATACACTCAACAATAGTGTTATCTTTTTGAAATGGGGGGGGGATTTTTTGAAAATCTTTAAGCATTTATGGTCTTTTAATGGAAGCATCTCAACAGATTTTTTATACGAGAACTGTTTTTTAGTTAGTTCTTCAACATTTTTTTCAAATGGAGTATGGATAGAAGGATAAGACTAAGACAGAACTAGTGAGTAGCTAGTCGCTCTCGCTTCGTCCATTATGAAGATAGGAAGGGTGAGAGAAAACTTAAAACATTATTAGATAATCTTAAATTATAAATAATCGACAAATTTTCATTTAATGTAAAAAAATATACACTAAATTTTCAAAGATTTATTTAATATTGACAAGAATTTTAAAAACCTTTTTTCTGTTTATAATTTGTTACCTACATACTAGCCTACTCTCATATTTATTTTAGAGTTTTTGCTGATGAAGCTCATATGGAATATATATTTTTTTGTTTTGGCCTGTTAAAAATAAGGTTTGATCATTTATCGCAGTAATAAGCACTGCGTAAAACAATATTGGTTGATTTGATGAAGGAAAAATTCTTGACCGCGGTGCCTCGGATAACCATACGTGACACACAAAGTTGATATGTTTGAAAATATCAGAATCCTCACTCTGGTTATCAGACTTAAAAGAATATGTTATAACGAGAACTTGTGACTGTATGGATACAATTCTTTCGTGGGAACACTAAAAACGTTAAAAAAACACATGAACTCTCACAATATTACAACACGGATATCATAACATAATTGAAAACTTTATGTCCGAATTGATCTCACTTATCATTTAAAACAAGTAATAGATACTTTTTCAACATATATTTGCTGTATTGACGGAACATATTCCTACCGTGAGTAGTCCCTGAAGTTTCTTGTGATCTCCCAAACGCTTTACTATCGTCAAGCTTATTACACCCAATGGATAACATGTTACATATTTTAATACTTTACTTCGATCGTAAGTTACAAGGTTTCAAACCACATTTAAAACATATTTCGAATTCGATTTTTGTACAATCGTGTTCTGTGTACATCTTTTTTTATCATTTTGGTTCATAATAATGTAAACATAATCATTGGAATCAAAAAAAATATAAAAAAAGCTTTAGTTAACAATTTTTGTTTCGTCTATAAGAGTATACAATTTTTCTTACGGTGGCAGGAAAGTAATCAACGATGGTAAGAAAGTTAAACGGAATATTATGCTGCATAATATTGTGAAAGTTTAAATATATTCGTTTTGTTTCATCATGTCTGTTGCCAAAACACCATAACTACTCAAATAATAAAAGGGTACTTAACATGAACAGGTCGTAAGTCAGTCGCTGAAGGTTCTTTTTATAGAGGGTAAGGATAGAATAATGAGACCACGAGAGAAGTTGTTGTTGGCTAATCGTTATCTCTACGCCTCGATGCAGGCTAAAGGAAGATATGAATAAATAAAAACATCACGGGTATTCACACTTTTTTTAATGAAAAATTTATTATATATATATATTAATTAAGAGCATTAGCACAGCGAGGAGTTAAAAATAATATTGCGCATAACGCAAAATGTATATCATTAACCATTTTAATTTACAATAAGCATGAGTTGTTGTTTTAATGTTTATAAAGCTTATAGGCTGACTGTCAAAGCTTACAAAATGCATTTATAAAAGGCTGAAATTTTGCAGAAAGCCAGAAGGAAGGCACTTTTCCGGCACCGTTTTTACTGTGTTTATGCATATTCCACTTTCCGTTCTGAGTGCACAGCCTCCATAAAAGTGGGTAATGCAATTTCATACGAAACATAAAGGTACACATGGCCGCGCATCTTTGAAAGAAATAACTAATACAAACAAAAACGTTGTAAGATTTACGAAATATATTGAGAGTGTTTCTTCGAAAACTCACTTGATTAAATTTCAATTCATAAACTATACGTTTTATCACGGTTCATTTGTTTTATTTCAATTAAAGCTTGCAATACGGGAAAAATATATCAGATTGTCAGTGTTAATATAATTACGGGTAAAAAACTATTTGTTTTAAAGCAATACTGGGCGAGTAAATCAAAATCACTATTTCGATATTACATATAAAATACCGCCATCTAAAAAATAAATAGATCAACAGTTTACTTTTTCGACCCCGGCCCAAATCAGGTGAAACTATCCCGTGTGCCTGGCTTATTTTTTAAGAATTGCATTTTATCTTACTTATTAAAAGTGCTATAACTGTGAAATCACAACGTCAAATCAAATGAAACCTTTTGTGGTTGTTTTAAAGACTATAAATATTCAATTTCGTATGATATTATTGTCATAATTTTCTGCTGTGAAAAGCCATACATTAATGTTTGCACATTTACCGGGTCTTATTTTTTTTTGCTTGGCGCACACCTAGCAAGTTCTATTGGGCATATTTATTGTTATGTAACAAAATATTTTTATTAATGTTTTTTGATATCCTTTTCTATGGAATATCTAAATTTACAATTGAATTCGGTGACTGCGCCATCATGTGGTCTTTTAGAGCAGTGCATCACAACCCGAGGTCCACAGATTTTTCACGGGGATCCGCGAAAATTTTCATTCTTTCAACTTTATTTGTAGTAAGTATAAAAAAAATAGGGGGTCCGCAGATTATTGTCTTCAGATGTAGGGGTCCGTGGCATGAAAAAAGTTGGGACGCACTGTTTTAGAGGACAAATGAACGCATCAAATGCGTTGTGATATCCTTAAATTTTGATTGAAAAAATCAGTAACTATTTTAATGAAAGTAATAATTAAAAGACTGATTTAGAATGATTTAAGTATTTGCTATAATGGTTATATTGAGTTTTTTTATAGGAAATGTTGCTAAATACTACAATTATGGCTCTATTTGAATGCATTGCGCATCATGTGAAAACAGAGTTCCGGGATCCAACGTGTTAAAATAATAATGGATTATTCAACGACTTATATATTCTGGAACCTATCAATATTGATGCAATTCTAAACAGATTTTAAATATTTCAATTCATCGCAAACGATTTTGATTAAAATTTCTTTAAGATGTATACTCAAGTTTGCCCGCTTTCTATGTGAAGCATACTGACTCTTAAAGCAGTTTATTGCAAGTGATTTTTTCCTACAAGAACTCGTTTTTCAGTTTTTCAACCTCTATTTCTAATTACTATTCTGTCCTAGTCATTCAAAAAAAAGAGAGGTTGATCAACTGAATAACAATCAGATCTTATAGAAACACTTATGTTAAAATAAACTCTAGTATGAGTACATATGCTTTACATTGGGAGCAAATGTGGTATATAAAAAAGAAACTTATGATGACATATTGTTTCTGAAGTGGATAAAAACTGCAAAGACGAAATGATAAAATACTGTGTTTTTTTCTTCAAAGTTTGAATAAAACATGGATGAAATATTATATATCATTTGAAATGTGGATGCGTTCTGGAGAGAAAGATATCATAAAAACACTACATCATCAAACTTTTTTAAATTGCCTCCGCGACTTGTGTTGAGGCATCAAAATTTGTGCCATAAAACATTTTAACCGATAAACTTAGTAAAATATTATTCAAGAACACAGTTAAAGTACACGCGCGAAACTCAGCAGTTGAAAGAAAACTTTAAGTTTTTGAAAGATAAGCAAAGTTAAAACTCGTTTCTAAGTTGGTCCGCGGATATTCGCTAGCCAGTCCGTTGCACTAAACTTTCAACATTTTCTATGCAATTTGGAAAATTCCTGTTAGAGTGGAATCAAAAAAAATATTTCAATTGAACTGCTATGCAATTTATATTTTTTACTTATTGTACGAGACCAGCTTTTAATCGCTGTCTTAGTATGTCTTAAACTTCTAGACAATTTAAGATTTCTACTGAAGGTGCTTGAGAATGTACATAGTTTGAACGATTCAAATTTCTAGACAATTGTATTTATAATTGACCTAACAGAGCTTAATTTACGTTAAATATGATTATAAATCTGACTTAACAAATTGCACATTAGAAACATTAATTAATTTGAATATTTTCTAAGTAAATTTTATTCGTACTTCAAATAAAGAAAATATCGATTAAATTACAACCATTTATATTCATTCTTAAACCACATTTTTATGTAAGTGGAATTTTTCATTTTCATTGAACTATGTCAATATTACTTATATACTTGGTCTATAACAAATTCATAAATTTATACTAGTAAATATTTGATCGCGATGATTAATAAAAATTTGAACAGAGCATATTTTTATCGTAGTTAATATTTACTTTATTTTTGTAAAAAAAATAACAGCTTTTAATGGTGAGTTTTTACATTTGGTTTGTCATTTCTCGGTATGTATATTTTCCGTTCGCTAAATTGATCTCTTTTCGAGGTTTGGTTAAAATATATGATTATCTATCAAATTTTAAAAACTAAATCTAACACTAATAAAATGAGAATATTTTTGAAAGTGTGATATTCTGATTATGATAAAATTTCACATCAAAAGAAGCGACTACGGAAGATAAAAATATTTTCGTTCATTGGTTTCAATATTTTTGTCTCATTTTATTATCACCTTTTCAATAAAAAGGGTGAAAGCAACGCTGCAAGACTTTATGGCACGTCGTAAAAATATCCAGGTGACTGGTTTGAATATCATTTTTAATGATGCGTCAAAATTTTTATGACATCCAGTCAATCAAAGGCAGTGCGTCAGTCGTCTCAGCGCTGCAAACAAACATCCCTTGCAGCTTTGGAGGCGGCTTTTGCTACCGGCGCAGTCTCTAATTAGATCCTACAGTGCTATCCCAATACACAAGCGAAGCCCCGACTGAAAACACTATTTTTCCACAACCCCAATTATAGCGAAACCGAACTAGCTCACTAGTTTTTTACCCGTCATTGCAGGCTTCTGTTTTTTTTACCGTAACCGATGCTACAAAATTGAATGCATTTTTAAGCCTTTAATGCATTTTCGTATATTTGGTATATCTCAATCGAATCGCATGCTATTTTAGCATTTCAATTGATGTTTACAGCAACACAATTAAAAGTAATTATTTAATGTACAAGAGAACAAGTTTTCTCCTTATTTTCATATTATTAATATATTATAAATGTTCAAAAAATATTGCACTCTTTTGTACTAATTCTACATTTATTTAATAAAAGCAGGACCGTTTTCAGTTGCAAATGCTCGTTATGAGAGAAACCTGTTTTGATCATCGAAAGACAAATTCAAATTTATATTTTTATAATTGAGTGAAATGTGGATGGAACAATATGATTTATTTTTAAAAGGATGAAAGAAAAATTTTGTTTGAGAAAATTTCTAAATAACATTATAAGTAAAATAATTAACAAAAATCTAAGTGAAAGCGAATTGACACGATACAATTAATATGCCAACTATTGAAATCATAACGAATCGATGTAAAAAGGGAATAATGAAGAGAAGAATAAATAATCTTCTAGTTTGACAACAAACCGAAAGTATCAAAAAAAAAAATACGATATTGGTATCATCAACCTTTACACTATTTAAGTTGAATTTTTTTAGATATTAAGTAAAATGCAGCAATGAATAAAAACATTTTATACACTTACAGAATTGTTTATATCACCATACATATTTCAAATGGTTGCATATATTCAATATTGCGTTCATTTTCTTTTCTAAAATTTAATTAAGTATTTAAAATTGCCACTCGCTTTCGCCACACGAATCTGAAAAAGCAATAAACTATTTATTATAACTGTCTACAAATGTTATGACAGTATTACATATTTTCAAGTTTAATTTAATAGTATATTAATAAGTCATGTTAATAATTTATTTCATAAACTTAAAACACGCTTGATTGTTTGCTTAAAACATGTTCCTAGAATAGTGTTCATTAAAATGTGCAATTTGCTGTTCAGTTAATACTCCTGTTGAGCCAAACGCAGTTTTCCGCATTGCACAGAGAACAATTTCATTTAATTGGAGTGCCAATTGTTTAGGAATGAATTTAAAATTAGCACATTCATTCGTTTTGATTGCATACGCTTTGCAGATTCGTTCCAACTGTCAATAATAAAGCATTTAAAATAACTAGAGAAGTTTATGTTATTGAATCACATTAATGATTATACCATTACGTTTCAATTGATTATTAGTTTTATATTAGTCGGCCTATAAAAATTCTCTTTAGAAAAAGATATGTATATACAAATAAGCAGGGCTTTTATTTGAAAGAAAACTCAATTCTCGTCAAGCTTTTTTTTAATTCATGTCCTTTCTCAATCTGGAGGATATGGCTTTCTAATAGAAGTGATGATAGAATGATAAGGCTGGTACAGGACTAGTGGTTAACTAGTTGCTCTCGCTTTGGCCTGTTAATTTTAGGATTTAAGAGTGGACGGGATAGATATCACAAATACCAACACCTTCGAGCCGAAATCGATCTTGTCGATCTAATCTTATTTCTGATAATTCTTTTTTTACTGTTATTACTTTTTCGGAATACCATGACTTAAAAAATATATTTTCAGACATCTTTCGCCATAAAAAAGTTTTCAAATGAGAATAAAAATAAATTTTGCGAACATTGATTTGAAACGCCGTTCCACCACATAACAGGGGGGGGAAAGTACTGAAAATAATACTAGGAAATAAATAGTGGTTAACGACCGTTTTCAGAATCGATTAGGAATTGCAACAGTCATCGGAAGAAATTAATATATTACAGATATTAAATCTTTTAGATACAAATTCTTGAAGGGCTTAATTCTTTGACCCAACAGCTGGACAATTCAAAGCTTCAAATACGATGAATATGGGACGACTATTCAACAACAAAGATTGAATATTTTCAATTATATAAGCTTTACTCACGTTTAAGTTAAAAGGCAATACACAAAGAAAGCGATTAAAATATAATGTACATATACCCTATATGTAAGTAAATATAATCATAAAACCTTTTCCAACAAACAAAAATGAATATAATTCTTAAAATAACTCACCATTCGAATCTGTAGGCATTACAATGAGTTTATTCTTTTCGCCAGAAATGGCTTTAAGCTTAATGGTACATATATTTCTTATATAAACACATACATCCATTTACTAAGCGTCAGTTGATGTTCATCCCTGCACTTGAACGCCTGAAGATGCTGAAAGGCGAAACTCGGGTCAGTTAGTTAGAAAACGTGTGAATATACATAATTTGGACGATTCAAATTTAAAATATATAATTTATCAAAGTATATTAATATAAATACTATTTTTAAATTTTCCATTTAGTGACAAAAAATAAATTTGTAGTTTCTGTCGTTATACGTTTATGTTGAAAGACATCGTATTTATTAAATGATTTTAAAACTTTTAACGATACTGTTATTCCGTATCTTTTTTATCTTAAGTGATATTGATAAACTTATTTTTGCTCAGTCAAGAGCGGCCCTTTATTTGTCGAACACTGCCGATAACCTTTGGGCATGTTGAAAAAACCATCTCAATCTCATGCTTCCGTAAAATCTTTGCGATCGTATTAGTTGTGCGTTGAATTTACGGAAGAAACTTTTCGTAAACGTTTAAACGTCACGGACAATAAAGAAGGGGATCAGTGAACACGAGAAGGCATACCGGTTGAAACATTATGCCATGTCAGCGGTTGCCAAACACTCTACTCTCTCTATTGGCTATTCTTTCAATTTGAAGCGCAAATAATAAGCCGTAAAGACGGTTTTACGATGTCAAAATTTGAATCATTATAAAAGCACAATTCTTAAAATATAACTTTAAATCAAAAATTAATTGAACGTTATTTATTTATTTTTATACATGTCCTCTCCCAATTTAGAGCATATGACCTCCTAATGAAGGTGTCTCAACAGAAGTTTTTTACGAGAACTGTTTTTTAGTCAGTCGCTCAACCTCTCTTTTTTCAAAGAGAGTAAGTAGTAGTAGGGAAAGAAGGATAAGACTAGGACAGGACTAGTGATTAAAAAAATTGCTCTCACTGCGCCCAGTTATTAAAGGATTGGAAAATATGTGAGGGGGAGAGGACATTTAAAGCATTAAAAACACCCATGTCTTAGAACAGAAATCGATAAATCGATTGATTAAATAAATCGACCGAAAAAATGCTGTTCATACTGAGACTCAAACCTGTGAGATCCGACACGGAAGCCAACGACGCTAACCGCTGCGCCATAGGACCCGAAAAAATAAATCGTAAATGTAATATTGTAATTGTAATAACTCTTCTCAGTATTCCTGGGAAGGTAATGGCACACATTCTCTTGGCGAGAATAAGAGGTCCCATTATGAAAATACTTAGGAAAAATCAAGCGGGCTTCCTCCCTGGAAGGTCGTGTGCGGAACAAATACACAATCTTCGATGTCTCCTCCAGCAGAGCAATGTGGACCCTCTTTGTGGAGTATACTGGATGCCTACGGGATTCCGCCAAAGATTGTGGCCATTATCAAATCCTTACATGAGAATAGTGCATGTTGTGTGAGAATCGGTGACTCAAATACCGAATGGTTCGGGGTCACAACCGGAGTGAGACAGGGGTGCGTTCTTGCATCGTTCCTGTTTATTATTATCCTTGACTTCATACTTCGCAGGTCAATTCCGCCTGATCGAGGTGTAGCTGTTGGTCCCGGTCTAAAGCTGTGTGACCTTGAATATGCCGATGATGCTGTAATATTCGATAAATCCATTGAGGGCATCCAGGAGACTATTGATGGGTTAGGAACTAACTCAGGTCGCATTGGTCTAAAAATTAATACTAGTAAGACCAATGTGATGTGTAACCAAACCTGTCATGACTCTGATAGGACCCTTACCAGCGCGGGACAGATCATCGAGAGGGTTGACAGCTTCAGATACCTCGGCGTACATATCCCCGAAGACGGTAGTACAAAAAACGAGCTCGCCATTCGTTTAGGAATGGCTGGAGCCACATTCAACTCAATGCGGACTGTCTGGGACACACAGCTGTACTCGATTAAAACCAAATGCCACTTGTTCAACGCTTGCATTCTGCCGGTAATGCTTTACGGTTGCGAATCATGGCACCTGACGAAGACTCAGAAAAACCGTATACTGAGCTTCGAGAACAGATGCTTGCGTCGGATAATGGGGGTGAGGTGGTTTGATTTTGTGAGGAATTCAGAGATAAGGGAGCGTACAAGACAGCGTCCCGTCACGTCAGTGGTTATGGAGAGACGTTGGAACTGGCTGGGTCACGTGCTGCGGATGCCTCCGGAAAGCCTCAATCCTGCCTGCCTCTTCTTTCGACCGGTGGGATTCCGGCGTCCTGGACGTCCGTCGGGTACTATCCATAGGATGTACTCGGCGGAATATAAAAGAAATAGCTCTTAAACTTTTTCCAGTAACTCACGAATTGAGATATTAATTAAGATTCATCTACATAAATACTTTACTCTATAACGCTATCGGCAGTACAAATTGTTCGAGTTTACAGGCGGGCAATAGAAAAGTCATTTTAATGTTTTGTAGAAACGTAATTAAAGAATTAAGTTTTTTTGTAACCATGTCAGTTGCTAAATTGATGCATATAAATTCATAATGCAATTTATCTGAATTGGAGTTGTCGTATGATTACAACTTGTTACTTTGTCACTCAACCACTCTCATTTTAGACATAAATAGTTGAAGGATAGTAACTAGGAGAGGACGAGTCGTTTTTAGGAAAAGATGTGTGGGAGGCGATTGAGACATCCATACCTTTGAACACATATCTACCTAAAGTATTCTTTCCCTCTCAGATTCGAAGCTGTAAACACCACAGTCAAAGCCAACAAAGCTTAACATTTGTCTACAGACCCAGTACTTAAAAATGCTTACTTTCTTAAAAATCAATATTATTGAACAAAATTAATACGAGAAAATCATTTAATCCATTGTAAATACGTGAAAACAACTGTACGTCTTATTTCTCAGTAATTCAATAGAAGTAGAAATTAAGTAATTTAATAGAAGTAGAATATAATTGCAGTCAGTTTAACTTATTTTGACATACTTTTATATAATGCAGTATATAACCAATGACGTGTATCGCCATACAAAGTTTTCTTTAGTTTAATTAGCAAGATTTGAATGAAATATACAAAAACGTAGCTAAAACTGAAATGACTCATAACGGCAAAAATATATTAATTTTCATCCTAGATCTATATGTAACAATCAGAATAATGACATAATAGTGACATATTGAAAATTCTCAGTGGTGTTTTACAATTTTTTACGACAGTCACATATTGATGAATAATTAAGAAAGAATATTTTTTAAGTAAGCACAACACAATCTCCACTATCCGTATGCGGATTATCCGTGCATGAAATTTGTTTTTTTAAACTATTCGCGCATTTTCGTGTTTACGCGTCCTTTAAGTATTATATATTGTTGCACGTGTCCATATTTTTTTATAAATGTAGGGGTGCCCGGATTGATTTGTACCCCAACAAATGTTTGTAGAAATATGTAAGCATTTTTTAGTGTAAAAATACCTAACATTTTCAGAAATATACCCTTTAAAAACGCCTAATGATATGTTGATTGAAAGAAATGAAAAATATGAATCTACATACATCGAAGATTTCTAAATTATATGGAGTAAGTACTTTAACGGTCCGGATAAAATTAAATAAAAAAGAAAGTAGGATGATTGTTAAAGTAATTCAGGTCTTTCAATTTAAAAAAAAAATGATAATATCATATTATCATAATATGAAGATTTGGATTCTGTGATGCTTAAAGTATTTGGTCCACACACGACCTTCTAGGAAGGAAGCCAGCTTGATTTTTTTCAAGTATTATATTTGCATAATGGGACCCCTTATTCTCGCCAAGAAAACGCAGAAGAGAATTGTAGTCAGATAATGGAGGTGAGGTGGTTTGATTTTGAGTGGAAATCAGATATTAGAGAACGTATACAACAGCACCCTGTCACGTCAGTGGTTATAGAGAGACGTCGGAACTTGTTTGATCACGTGCTGCGGATGCCTCCGGTAAGCCTTGATCTTACTTGCTTCTTCTTCCAACCGGTGGGCGTCCCGGCAGAACAAAGGGATGCTGGAATTTCATTGGGAAGAAACGCAATTGGCGGGAGACAGAGAAACAGGGAGCAAGTGTGGTCAAAGAAGAAGAGGATGCTTTAAGATATTTTTTGTCGAGATAAATTATTAGATATTAGAAAATTATTGAAAGATTCAAGCAAAAAAATATAAATTTAAATCATATGGTATAGTTTTAATTATCCGTGTTTTTCGTTTATCCGTGCCATCCCTCCCTATCATTAGCGCGGTTTAACCTGGAGTATACCGTCGTATATATTTATCTTATCATCGAATCTGCAATGACCATTTGTTTTATGTCTTTGACGCCATTGGCATTATATAGTAAACAATGTTGTAAAACATTTCTGGTATGAGTTATGTGTAACATACCGCAATAGCGTTAAGTATTGTATACAGCAGGTGCAACAGATCACGATAATTACGGGCATTAAGGCCATTACGATATTTCGAAACACGAATGGTCGACTGTTTCTCTATAAACTATAGATTGCTAATGAACGCAGTGAAAATTTATCACGGATTAGCGTCAGTATAGTGCACATTGTCCAATGCAAAATTCAACCGCGCTTGCTTTTCATATTCTTTGAATACTTTAATGTACCCAGTGGAAACTCAACAACAAAATTTTACTCAAGTAATTTATATATGACCTAGGCAGTCACCTTTTTTTATATTTTTATTTTTATTTTTATTAGCACAACAGTGCATGGTTAAAAGATAGGTCCCATTCCGCTCTGCAAAGTAAATTCTTTTCTTTATCGTGATGACGTAATGGATTGCTGCCATGAAACAGATGCTGCATGAAGATACCGGGTGGTGGTGGGTCAATCGAATTTTGTTTTTTATGTATTAGCATATATTAACATTACAAAAAAATACATTTTTTTAAATTTATTGCTTTTGCAATCTAAAAAGGGTATCAAAAATTCATTACATGAAAAATAGTATTCGTCTGAACTCACTTATGTTCTTTCGGAATATGCCAACATCCAAGGCAATATAGTTTAACACTGTTTAAGCTTTCCTAGTGGCATCTCCAGGCAGGCTGGTTCTAGCTAGACCTTGAAAGAACAAAATATTTCATATGTGCCCATTCGAGGCGAAATGAGCCAGGTATTTTAGAAAAAAAAGGTAGTTACATTGTAATATTCTACACGTCTTAAAATATCGTAAAAGTGAAGTAACTTCATTTAATACACATTTAAATAGCGTTATCTCCGTAAAAAAACAAAAAATATGCAATCCACCAAAACACCAAGTAAATACGTAATTGTACTTAATTGTCCGAAAAAAAGTTTTACCATTATACTAGTTGGCTCACTTTTCCTCTCGAGGGCCCATATTATTTAGTATGGAAATAACACTTCATAGCAAAAAAAATAGCATCAAATGCTGCATATTATGGACAATCGTTTGAGTATTTAAAGAGGATTAATATTGTATTTTTTATCAGTTTATAATGCTCGTCATAAGCAAAACCGGTCCAGATAATAATAAACAAAAGTGTAATTAGTGCAAATGAGTATTTTTTTTAATACAATACCTTTCCACCATGTACAATATTGACAATGAACACTCTATTAAGTGACATTAGGTCTCGTAAATAATAAAGACACCTATTTTAAAATGTAAAAACAAAAATGCTCTCCGGGATGATTTCACGTATTTTTTTTTACAATAATTTAAGTTTGAATATTTTTTTCTTATATCGAGAAAATCGTAAAAAAATAACAGAGACAAACTCAAAAATATTAAAGATAAAAAAAATGAATTCCATATTATTTACAAAAGGTAAGATCTCTTTTCGCTCATCAATAAATAATGTGTAATTAGTACAAAAAATCTTCTATTTTTTAATTTCATAATTTTCTACCAAGAATCTACAGTGAATATATAAAAAGATGTTTTTTGTGTTACTTACAGTTCATATTGTCTAACTAACTGTGTGATATGAATAAACTTAAGAGTCTTTACTTTAATTTGTTAAATTAAAGTAAAGACTTTGAAAGTCCTAGAATTTTATTGTGGGAGAGGTTTAACCACTGACCGGGCGTGAAACGGTGAAGTAATCATTTTAATTTATAAGGATATTTCATTAATTTTACTGTTTGGCTTTTATCAACAACGCTTTGGTTTAATAATTACTTTATATCTTTACATTTTATTTTAAGAAATCAATACATTTACCAAGTTATTATTATTCAATTGTTTTTGTCATAGTTGGGTATTCAATACACGAAAACTTGATTCATTGGATATAATTTATGCAAAGGCAAAATTCATAGCTAAACATTTAAAGGTTAAAACTTCAATCGATTTACCTAAGACAAGAAAGTCTTTGTTGAAGCGTTTTGATGAGTCCCCAAGGTGTTATATATTTTTATTTAAGAAATCAGTTTTTGTTCAATAGCCATTTATTTTTTAAATGCTGTAAAATATGTTTTTTTTGAATGCTCTGATACTGCCGCGTTAACCTTCATTTTATAATAACTCCAATTTACAATTTTTTAAAAAAAGTTTTAAGTGTGTTTGTACATACATATATGTCAATTCAAAATAAGCCTGTTAGATTCATTTAAATATATTTTTTAAGCTTTTGCGTGGGTAACGAAAAGTTCAACTTAGTTAGCAATGAAATATTTTTAATAAAAGTGTCTGCATTATTATCATTTTTTGCTGAGTTATACATAGTTTTCCAGGTAAAATTTCGTGTCTATCAAATTAAAAATAGCTGTCAAATTAATCAATTTTAGGATTTAAATATTCTTTATTTATGAAACCTTCTTATTTGTAATTTTTAAGTATAAATATGATTACTTTAACGTTTTTTGATTGATTTGAGTGATATATAAAAAAATACATAATCTGTTAAGAGCTTATGCTGCATTACAGAAAACATGCTCTATTATGTTACCAATCTCTTTGCTTATAACGAAAAAAACATTCTAGGTATATAATAATATAACGTCTTTAATAATTCCATTAATTTCCTAGCACCAGTAACTTTATGGTTCCAAATATACAACAGATTGAATCAAAAACCCTACTCCTCTATATAATTGAAAAGCGCTCGAGTTACAAACTTCTAACCAATTGTTCTAATCAATACGTAATGTTACATTTGTGCGCAAACTAATCAATGGGCTTCTTGTTGAAATGTGAAACGCAAATTACCTGTAATCAAGTTGCATTGTTCTTAGGCTTCAAAGTTTTTGGATTAATCCAATTCTGTTTACATTGATTTATTAGCCAGACTTAAAAAATATATAGATTGGACTGAGCGCTTTAGCCAATATTAACGTATACTAATAAAATTGAAATGAACAACATTCATAAACCGATAACAATCAAGCTTAAATTAATTCAATGTTCACGTATGTCTTGTTATTTTGATGTAGATTTTTTCGTGATTCGCATAAACGTTAATTCATTGGTTATATGATGTACCTAGTTGTAAAAACTTTGTTGCCTTATTATATATATATTATACTGGTCACAATCCTCGCACATTATAATACATATTATCGGCTTAATTCTTACATCACGTAAGTAATTTTTTTTAGAATTTCTGTTAAAAAGCATATCAACGGAAATATTTTATTCGTTTAATATCCAAATTTACAAGTGGAAGGAGGTCAAAAAGCAAACACCACAATATAACGCCTCTCTTCTTATATTTATTTATTCTAAAATAACGTAATATCTCTACATTAAATATATATAAAAGTGAATGATTATTTTTTTAAAGACATAATTAAGAATAGTAAAATATTCTACTACACAAAAAATGAGTAAGAATTTGTTTCTGTATGTTGAAATATTTAGTTTTAAATATCTCCTGAACACTTGCGTTAAACCTACTTACGTGATGTTATAGTTAAGCTGATTATATTTATTATAATGTGCAAGGATTGTGACCAACCTGAATCACTGTATAATTTTATTCTCAAAAAGTTTAAAAACAATGACTTTTTTCAGCCAGTCGCTCCACCTCATTTGCGAACCCTTTTTACCTATCATTCACCTTTTTAGGATTTTGTGTTTTCAACGAATAAATTACCCGAAGAATTGCACAGTACGTCGCAATCAGATAGGTGAGAGTCTTGTTCTGTACTTTAAATTATACAGCATCAAAGCATTGGTTCTGTGATCTGTCCAAGATATCCTAAGCATAAGTCTTCGATATTTCGAAGACTTGTTAAATTGTGTTTTTCACAAACTATGACATCATAAAAAATAAAGCACGTGTAATTGAATAACACCACCATATAATAGTCATAAGTTTTTATTAATGACGCGCGGTAATTGAATATTAGAAGCATTTTGTTTGTGAAGATATGAAAATATGTCAACTGTAAAATAAAAAAATAAAAAAACCGTCTAGATGACGGCTTCTTTGCAAAAAGTCATTTTATAAAGAAATAATCGGATTCCCTTCCATATTTAACATTTATGACGTCTTTAAACAACGTTTCAAAATGTTTCGTTGTTTCCATAACAATGCTTTGTTTGTAATCTTGTCTAAATTAAGTAGATGAAAAATTCTGCGTAAGCCGGCAAATTACAGCGAGACCGCAAAAATATTTTATTTTTTTGAATTCAGCATAAAGAGAAAGAATGAGGGGCGAGCCTGTAAAGCATAAACATAAAAACGTAACATTTCAGTTTTGTTTATGGCGGCAAGGAATTTTCACGTTGGCTCATATTAACTCCTGTCATATTATCTAACTCCACGAATTTCAACCGCTTGACAGCTAGGGGTTGACTAAAGGGAGTAAGATGTTGGAATTCAAAAAGTCGACGCAGGAAAAACGGCTATAAGATGTCACTGAATATATTGCAGAAGTAAAACTTTTGTTGATTTTTATCTGACAGTTGTCGGTGTTAATATAAAAAATTTAAGCATAGCTCAGAAATTAATATACATAACACGAGTAGATACCAACTATATTTATTATCATTGGATTATTATTTTCTTTTAAATGTCCTTTTTAAACACTTTCACAATAATAATCATTGATAAATAGCAGCATATTTTAAAGGTTGGTTTTTAACATGGCAGTACTGCGAGTCAATCATTAAAACTCTCTTTTTAGAAAGTTTAAGATGGTAGAAAAAGGTTGAAGATACTGATTGCCAATTACGATTTATACTAACCAAGAGATCAATGTCTCATTTATGACGAAGCGCAAAGGTTGTAAAAACCAACTGCTTGTCGTCGAAATTCATATTTAAATAAAAATATTTAAAAATGATTAAAATTCATAGACATCTTACTGATTACCATTTTCAATACATACGGCTCACCCAATTATTTTATATTCGACTCATTATTTATTTTGAGATCTCAGATGTCGTTCGTACTTCTAATGAAGTGTGTCCTTATTAGTTTGTGAAAGACGAGCATATTTTTTTATTCAATAACATTCTGTCAGCAGTCAATAACTAATAATAAAAACTATAAATAATTTCTGGCATGAATTAAATTACGCAACAAATAGAAAAACGTGAAAGTAGATTCTGATTTCTATTGTACCATAATTTATTACACAGTGAGCTCTCAATTCACAGGCGTTTTTTTCTAGGACGGGTACAAACTGTTCTGCGTGTACTGTTGTAATTATGAATTTATTGGTCGAAATCTTTGAATAGAAAAAACTCCAAACTTCAAACTGGTAGTTCATATTCTGTAGTAAAATTGTTAATGTTCTTCAGAGACTGTTTCTTATGTCAATTAAAATGAAAAATGGAGCATTTTTACTAATAAGCATACCTTAATTATTGACTTGGCATTTACTTTGTAGAACTCTATTATAATAGGGTAAAAATACCAACGTATTTAGTTATACAGCTTTTATTTTTATTAGTTAATAGTTATTAGCTATCAACTAATAAATATAAAAACTGTAGAACTAAATACTTGCTATTTTTATCTTTATAATAAGCATACCGACTGAACAAATTTACCTACATATATATAGTTCTACTTTTTTTGTTTGAAAATGAATATAATTTAATATTTGAAACGTTGCAAAAATTTAACGCTCGCCAACCATAAGGATACTCACCTCTCTGACTGTTTCTTTATGCGTCTTGAATGAAAAGGGAAAGATCTTTTTCGTCCAATCACTGATACTTTATACACTACTGAAAGTGGAACAAAATCTTTTATTCGTAGTGATTTGACAGAGTTTGAAAATATTCTCTAAATAAAAATTTCTTTTATTAAAATCTTTTTTATAGCAGCAGACGTTCTTGTTATTAAATAGTAACACCTTCTTCGTGAAAAAGGAAACTCTAGAAAGCTGTTGGCTTTCAACAAAAATGATCTTCACCAATACAGTTTCTGTAACTGTAATCTAATAGTAAAAGCAGTACCTTAGCGATTTGATGAGTCTGGGAAGCTCCGGCAAGAAGATGAATTGAGATTTGTTCAATCAAATATTTGTAATCTTTAGCATGGGTGTTTATGTTTTCACTTTTCGAGTTGACCTTAAGTGACTTTGAAAATTTTCATCTTGCTTATCTCATGTGATATAGAAAGAAAAATTTATGACAACTTGGCTTTAAACTGGTAAGTAACGCCAAATATGCAAATTATTAAGCCAATTTTTGGCCCACATAAAACGCCCATTCAGATTGCTAGATTTTACTATCGTCTCCGTTTAACCATATATTACATATAATTCAAAGATGTATCATCTTGATCTATTGAGCTGCAACGATTTTGTCATGCAGCTCATAGAGGTCATCGCTGTATCAGTATTTTTACGCATTGCAGTAACCAACATTTTTTTAAGATTACTGCTTGTTGGATTATTACTAGAAGCTTATATCGTCAAAAATTTTACAAACATTTTAAATTTACATTTTTTTATTTGGTTATGTATTATTATTATATATTTTTTAAATAACTCTTTCTCATTGCGTTTATTCACAAGAGGACATTAAGCTCTCGGCCACGTTAAATTATTGTAAAAAACATCATTTTAAAAAAAAATGTTCAGAACAAGCGCCCTTAATTGAGTAATTATTTATCAGTATTCAAATTTATTAAAAAACATTTTTCATAGAAAATTTCTGAGTAAATCGGTTAACCTGCTTTGTTTTCATAAAATAATATCTTTATAAAGAATTAGATTACATACTAATGATTTTTGCTTTCTTAAATCAATGTGTTTATTTCGCTTGAAGGAAATCTTAACTACATCTTTTTTTATTCTATAATTTTACTTGAATAGTTATATAAGCCAAAAATACAACTTTTATCAAACAATCACCTTTAATAAGTCACTAAATTGATTATCTTCGTAAAAAATTTGGCTGAAAATAATATGATTTCAAGAAGTCGCCATTCAAATATAACAGAATAGTGTATTTATTCTTTTTTTTTAAATAAATAAATTTTCCGTGTCGCTCTTACGTAAATATTTACTTCTGCTACGTTAACACGCAAACACTGATTTAGAATTAAAATAGTTTTCTTCAACTGATTTATATCATTTCCATGAAAACGTTGCACGCCAATCCCATTAGTAGAATGCAGGCGAATCGTTAGTGACATCTGACATCGCGTAGCTAAAAGAGGCTTCAGCAGGATTGCTTCCCTTCGTGAATATCACAGATTTTTTAAGCAGATGTCCATTACGTTCTCGATCCTTTTTGAATAGTTCACCTTCGTCAACGTACAAACAGAAACTTACCGAACTGTGTTGTCTTTTCACTGAGCCCCCGGCGGATTTAGAGATTTATTTCAGATTATTTATTCCGTCTTCATATGTCTACATAATACATTATAAATATAACATTTATTTATACTGTGGTAATAAAGTGTTTGACAGATCTTGAAATACTCTCATGATAGTGTTGGATATTATAATATCGTGTAAATCATTTATTCAATTCAGGTTTAGAAGCACTAGATTCTGTGATAGTAATATAATGCTCTTTCAACATTGTAATATCAAAAATTAGATCGATTAATTAGCATAGTGGTTTATTTTAAAATGTTTATAACGTTCAAAGAGTGAGATACGACGGTCTTAAAACGATGTCATAACTGAAATTCATGAATTAGAAAACATAATAAAAACAATATTACATTAACGTATGAATTTGGTTTGGACCACACAAATAAATTAGTGCGTAGGCTTGCGAACACTAAACATTTATATTACAAACATTACAATTATTTTACATGCTTCATGTCGCAAACGTTTTGAAATTCAAAACGTTTTAGTTCGTGGTCAAATGACAAGTACGTTTAACGACTTTCAATTTTGTTATCAGTATTTACTACTTTCTGTTTTATACAAAATTCTACAATTTATCTTCTTTGAATGACGATAATATGATATTCTACCATACGTTTTTTATTGGATTGGTTTAGCAAAAAATAATCAGGTATCTCGTAAAAACCAATTTTCTATAAATCAAAAAATAACGCACGCAAATAAAACTTTTGAACAATATGAGTAAAAGAGAAATTTAAATGTTATGCAATAATAAAGTAAACTGTTGTCAAATCATCTATTATATTTTTTTAAAAAATGCAGCGAAATAACGGGAGGATAGCGTAAGTAAAAACTAAGCCGATTTTCTGATGACGCTAATAGAAAATGCACTAAAGCTTTCAGACGACACCGCAGCTATTTTTTTATTTGTTTTATTTTGTTTGTCAGACTATAATCTTCAATGGCGCCTCTGAAACCACAAGCTGCTGGTAATTAACATTGTAAGGCATTAAGAGTTATTTAATGTAAGCTATAAATTATACAAAAAAGCTCTTTAGCTAAACTTTAAAGCTTATTTAATGCACATATTTTTTTCATGGTGCTCGTAACGAGTTTTTTTGCTACTTTTCAGAGTGAAAATCTAAAGGTTCTACTAAACTTATCGTCCGTAGAGATTGTGTGAAAACGTTTCGTCATTATTTAAAAATATATTATGCTTATGCATAATTAACGAACGCATCTACTGATTTGTTTGATTTTCATTTAAATGTAGAAGTACTGTAAAGCTTGAATTTTCTTATTTACAATTGTAATTACTTGAATGTCTCAATATCAAGGAATGGCTTCGAATATCGACGAAATATGAATTTAATAAAAAAGCACAACTATAACTAACAACGTTGCTTCTTCAATATTGTATACATAAACATCTTTTTCGTAAATGAATAACATATTTTATGTATTTACAAAATAAAGTACATTATAAAAAATGATTTATACATACATATAAAATTGTATAATATATTTTAACAGGCTTATGAAATTGATTATTTCACATAAAATATTGGTATTCGACCAGTCACTCACGGAAGATGTCACAGGACTTGAAAATCTTAGAGGTCAGCAACTGGCGGAGAATTGAGCTGAATGGAGAAGAATAATTGAAGCGGCCAAGGTTCACTACGAACTGTAGCAGCAGAAAAATAAGAAGAAACTATAACTCACAAACGATGCCAAATTGTTAAAAGTCTTTTGCTCGAAATCTTGCGATCGATAAGTATGGAGAAAGGTTGTGCGGTCGTTCATATAACTAAATAATGTTTAAGGTATTAAAAACTGCATTTCAAACATAATGTATGACATGTACGAAATGCTCGTTAATATTTGCTATGCGAATATAATACGTATTAATGATGATAATAATTTTAGTCGTAAGTAAAATACATTGTGATAATTCTAAACTAAAACAACCGTGTAATCATCTTTCGATAAATATTCCTATGAACATTATTCATACAATAATTAATATTAAATCTACGCCGTAGAGACTGCGGTGCAAATTCTACGGTTTAGATACTACGGTATAGTCGCTACGGCATCCCGATGCAAACTTCTCAATTATCTTCATCGGAAGATTTATCGGCCATTCTTTGTGTAACGTGAATTTGAATAGCAGAAATTAATACGCGAGGGATATCCTACAAGACAATCGAGCCGAGGAAGCCTAAACAAACAGCGTCCCATTGTGGACACGTGAGAGTATGAAGCCCATTTCAATGGGACTGTAAACTCTCGTGGGCCGAGTGAATTGAGTAATTACCCAAGGGTAAGTTAATGTGAGCTACTTTACCTTCATATATAGAAATATTTTATTTATTTATACTTTTTTTCATAGCAATATTCCGTGCTAGATATTTCATATTTAAGTATTAGAATAAAATTTATTTGAATATACATTTACTAATTTATAAAAAATATATATGATACTTATATACATTTTCAATGTATCTATTTAGCTATCAAAATTAAAAAAAATACATTTCATATTGAAGTATGTTGTTTTTTTTATAAATCTTGTATATAAACACAAATAATTAGAAGATCTGTTATTAAATATCGTGCATTGATTTTTAAACGTTTTTTTGAAAGTGCTAAATGTTGCATAAAATTTTGAATTCAAAATGTTCGGTTTTAGTACAAATAACATCAAATTCAATTCTTCAATACATAATTTTTAACACTAAAACTGTTGGAAAACATTATTTGAAGTACAGTCCAAAAATTGGTAGATTAAATAACGTTAGAAATTTCATTAGTTATATTAATTTTAAAAATAAAACACATTTTTGTACAAATTTAAAAAAAGTTATAATACTGAACTGGTTACGCTCATCGCGAGCATTATCAACTAATCTATTTTTTTAGTACAAAAATTGGCTTTAAATCTTTATAATATGAAGAAATCCAACATCGCAGTTTAAAAACCAACTATAACTAACCTTTTAAAGTGACAGTTTTTTTCCATGTCCGCTCCCAATAAGAAGCAAATGGCTTACCAATGGAGGTATATTAACAAAAAAATCTACGATAACTGTTTGTTATTCAATCGCTCAACCTTTTTTTTCCAAAGAGAGTGGTAGTGGTATAAGGCTAGGAGAAGACTAGTGGTTAACCAATCGCTCTCGATAAGTGACAATTATTCTTGATGTATTTATTTATTTAATCCAATAAAAAAGGATCGACGACATTTTAAATACGAATTTTTTTAAATAATTATTAGCACAAAGATAAAATTGATTTCTATTTTGAATACCCACAGTTTTTAATTAAATTACCCGCAGCTATATGTAACGAAATTGTATTATCCGAAAAAATTCACTACGTATATTAAAGCCTTTTTTGAGGTCGAATCGGCACGAAAGAAGGCTCAGTATACGACTTCGTGAAATTTTTCATTGCTACATTAATTTTCGACTATAAACAGTTAGTATTATTGTTCGGGAGCTTTATTACGGTGAAAGCGTTACCGGGCCATAGACATATCGACTAAATAACGAACCAATAACCAAGGTAACTTTTATACTCCTTTTAAAAAACATGCCTTGTAAGGGGTCTAGTCACTAAAATTTATTACATTTTGGCTTTATATATATGTGATACAAAACCATTTCCGAGCCTTTTCAATTCATTTGGCATTGTCACAATAAAAAACACCGCTTTCATTTATCAAATATTATATTATTTTCGGAAAATATTTTGTACTGAAATTTTGTATAAATGTTTCTATTTTAATCACAAAAAAAGTTTTAAAACGTTTTTTCCTTGATTCACCAATTATGCAAAAGTAACCTTATCATATGAGAAGGTTAAATTATAATTAATTGATTAATTATAATTATACCTATACATTAGATTGAAAATGATCTTGTTTGTTTGAAGTAGGGCTTATTAGATTATTTTTTTCCTTGTCCACTCCCAATGTGGAGTGTATGCCTTCCTATAGAGGTATCTCTACGAGAACTGTTTTTTACTCAGTCGCTCAACCTATCTTTTTCAAAGACAGTAAGTAGTACGGATAAAAGGATAAAGATAGGACAGGACTAGTGGTAAACTAATCGCTCTCGCTACAGCCAGATGTTAAAGGATCGGAAATGGTGGGAGGGACATTGAAAACACCCATGCTTTCGAACAGAAATCGACAAATCGATCGGAAAAAATGCTGTTCGCAGTGAGAGTCGAACCCGTGAGATCTTGCACGGAAGCCCACAACGCTAACCGCTGCGCCAAATGACTTATAATGGTATTTTTTCATAAGTTAATAGTTTTTTTGATGAAATAAAACCCGTCGTAATCTTGATAAATAAAGAATGTGGAATTAGTACAAAATGTGCTTTTTTATAAATAATGTGTTTTACCAAAAATTTACAGTAAACATCTTAAAAGTGAAGAAGAAGAGACTCAAATTGGATGGCAATTTGTCTTGTTCACAATGTTTTTTATTCTTAAAAAAAATGTGTTTGCTTGTATTTTTTGAATATGATAATAGTATTCTTTTGTCAATGTGAAATCAATTTTTTCAAGTGTCTTTTATTTCAAACACAAAAGTTGGGGGATGGATGATTAAAATTACGTTGCATTATTCATAACAGATTCAATGTTTGCTCGAAAGACGCGTCTTGCTTTGTATAAAGCTTATTATCATTCAAAATGTAATGGTAAATAGAGGTGTAATTTGAATATTCTGAGCCAATCGCAAAAATTTGCATTCTATTGATCAGGCTACACAGGTACATTACAGAAAACTGTCGTCAAATAAGAAATTTTCAATAAACAACCGGACAGTATTGCATACAGTACACATCGTTATCTAGGAAAAATATTTTTATAGAAAACAACTATATAAATAGCCGCCATATGTTAAATGACAGTCAAAACAAAAACACTCGATTCTAATGTCATTCTCCGACTTTCTGCATCATTCATAACAACAAAAATGATCATTCCATATTAATTCATTTATATTCTAGTATTTTTGATTAACGGTTGTACTTATGAAATATTTAATTGAGTGACTGTTTTTACCACCATCAAGAATAGACATGTCCAACTCGTGGCCTGTGGGTAGCATGTAACCCAATTGAAGCCTCTGTGTGGTTATTTTGAAGTTTTCAACTTTTTTTTTTGATAAAATAAAAAAAAAACAAATTGTTAAGTGGTCATGACGTCGCCAGGCATTCATTTTTAGTAATGTAAGTGTTATGTGTGACAGCGCTAGCCGACTGAGCAAGACAGAACGAATGTAGAGCAGTCTTATTGCATGGCTATTGCATGTGCTTTTTGGTATCTCACTCTGATGAACAGATTTAGAGTGAGACAACTGTTAATCCTTCAAAGGATACAAATTTTAAAATCTAAATAAATTCTGTCAATTTTGGTATGAATGCAAGTGAACACGTGCCGATAGAAAAGATGTATTGTTTGCATAAGTTAATACATTATGTGTTCTGTACATTGATAACTTTGTTTCTCCACTTGTAGAGCTACACACTGTGACACGTGTTTCGCCTCTTAATGTTGATGCTTCTTCAAGAGGTAAAACACGTTCTACAGTTTGTAACACATTAAGTCGAGTAATAAAGTTGTGATCTTTTTTGTTATTATTAAAAATGAAATTTCACAAAGTTATCACTGAATCCATCGATAAGAGAAAAGGATATATTGAGTTTAACTATATAAATTTTGAGCATTTTTTTGATACTGGAAACTATTTTTGACTCTAATTTCCGACTATGTTCGTGAAAATAATGTAGTGAAAACCCTTTGAGCAGAGTGTGTAGACAGTTTAAAATAATATGCAATCTAAAAATCTTAACCACGCAACATTGCCTAAATCGTCTCTTATACAGCTGCGGTAGTTAATTTAGTGCCGAAAAACTGTCGAGTGAATGGTGAATGTAAGGTTTCATTTACGGCTATATAGGGGCGTAGGGATAATTACCAACCCCGTGTGACGCTGGAACAAAGACTCGTCAGGATATTTATGGCTGACGACCCTTAAAGGGCAAACGGTCGCGAGGTGGGCCACCACGACTGCTTGATAGAAGGGCCAGTAGGATTTTAACTATCTTTGCCCCGTATTTACTCATAATTAATTGGGGTCACTTGTAAACTGGGCGACACAATCATGGAGCCCATTCTTGCAGGGAGTCTGTGATATGAGTCATTTAATTTCCGTCTAATTAAGATATTGACATGGTTTTAAGAGTATTATTATCGACTCAGAGTTAACGTATCTTAAATATTTTACTACTGTATATACAAGGCAACGAAGATTTCAGTACTACGTGATTGCAAATTAGTGAAAATTATTAATAAAAGCAAATTTAAAATAGTTTCCATTCTTTCAGAAGAGAAAATATTCATTTCAAATTGCGTTTAATGCACCTAATCCTTTTTTTACGCGACACATTGGTTCCAGAAAGAGGCGCGTAAAAAAATCTTATTTTCATATTATTTGATAAATCGGTTCCAAATACGCGTAAAAATGTATCAAAAATGCATGAAAAAACGTAACGGTGCCGTCCAAAAAAAACGCGTAAATAAAGGATTGGGTGTATATTCCTCTAGCTCTATAACGAAAAGCCGTTTCATACATGATCGAGAGCTTTATTTCACTTTATCATTTGAAAGCAGGCCAGACGCTTAGATGTTTCATACATAGTAAGTGATGATTAAATAAAACACTTTATTCCTTACGTGTTATCTATTATCGATTTTCAGTATATTAAAACACAGATTATTACAATAATTTATAAAGGGTAAGGTAACATTAAGCAAAAAGGATATCTATTAAAGTTTAAGCAACAACAAAGAAAATCACAACTATCAATAAACAATGCATGGGGGGTGAATTTCGTAGTGAAAAAATTTATCAAAATCTTCGACAAAAAAAAATCCCGGCTCGGTAGCGACGTGGGCATTAGGGTATCCAATCCCGGAGCCTTTTTCCAATCCCGGGATTTCGGGATTGATCTCCTATTTTTCGGGATCCCGGGATTGTGATTTTCTTACCGAGAAATTTGAAATCCTCAATTCGATATACTTTTTCCCAGATTCTCACAGAACCTCGTTTTTTTTTTTTTAGCTCACCGAGGAATTAGAAATCTCCGATTTGGTATACTTTTTCCCAGAATCTCACCGAAACTCGTTATTTTTTGGCTCACCGAGGAATTTGAAATCTCCAATTTGGTATACTTTTTCCCAGAATCTCGCAAAACTTCGTTTTTTTTTAGCTCACCGATTTACCAATTTCGTGTAAATTATCGGGTTTTCCTCAAAATTTCTCAATCCCGAAATCCCGGGATCGCGGCCATCTCAATCCCGGAATTTCGGGATCAGAAAATTGAACGGGATCCCGTTATTGGATGCCCTAGTGGGCATGTCTGCGCTATACACATGAACTACAAAAACGAATACATTTAATTTTAATGAATTTACTTGCTCTATCAATCACGTCAATTACGATGGTTAAAGGTGTTAAAAGTCAGCTTCGAGCACTTGTGAACACACAACGTGAAGGTTTCAGTAGATATAAGGAAGATAGACAGAAAATGTCACATTCGTTAAAAAATATTGACATCACAAAGTAGCTGATACGATTAATACAATTATAAATATTCGCTCTACTATTGTATACATATTTTAGATCGCTGTGGTATACATACTACCATACTCACATATCGTTTCACCGTACAAAGAATGTCGTGTACTCGACTCAAAAAGAAACAGCACGGCTCTTATAATTGCAAAACAAAATATTATGAGTTGCCTCTAAAGCCTTGTTCTACATTTTAAACCTTAACCTTTGTTTGTTGAAAGCGGATAAAATTTCCGTGATAACCACAACGCCGACGTGTCCTCGTTATGGTTAATTCACCTCGTGTTCCGTCAAGAAGTACCTACCTCGCCTCCTTGTTTTGACGCGAGAGGTGATGGGTATGTCCTAAATCAGCTTTATATCCACCTTAACGAATATTTACCGTGCCCGTGTTATCACTATTAACTGAAGGGGATCAAGAAAGTTGCGTGAGAGCTTACATAAAGGTGTATAATGCAATTCAAAATTTTATGGCCCATAAATGTCTTAATAAAATTCTTGAATTTCAGTGACCAGCTTTTATTTGAGGAAGTCAGGCTTGGTTAATGAGTTATTTTAGAGTCAACGTGTGATATAAATCCTTTTAATACCTGCCTTCTCTTTTACAGTTCAATTCGGTCTTATAATAAAATGTTATTTGTTAAGCCTAAAAGTCTTTTAACAGCATTACTTGAACGAAAAGTTTTCTTACGTAAACCTTAAACCTCGCAATACAATTACTTATTCATTAATGGCGTGAATACTTTTTCGCACAAGTCTGTTGTTTTATGAAAATTTAAATATTAGGTTTAATAAGTAATATCATATTTTACTATTGTAACAAACAGTTAAAAACTATACTTATGTGGGATACATTTTTAATATTACACTTATTGTCTTATAAAAGTATTGTTAGTCATATTATACAATTGTAGGAACAATATTTTGAACGCAGGTGTTGATTTTTATAACATAACAATTGTTTCATATCATAAATATTACAAGAGAGAAATAAATTTCTATGAAAACAGCTTTATAGTTGCCATATTTTTTTTTCTTCTCATAAAACTATTTTTTAGACTATTCTATTTAAAATTTCATTCTGTTCATTTTTTTATTATTGACCTTGTTACTATAATTGTTTCATTTATCTTTTTATAATTATAATAACAAACTAGCTATGGCATCTTTAAAAATCATTTATTACAGTTTGCTTTGCTTAGGCAGTTTATAATTTAACACTGGAATTAATGTGACATTTTTTCGTATCATTTTAGAACTGTTTTTTACTTTTTCGTACAACTTTATGTTTTATTTTTTGTTGCATTAAAAATGACTGTAATATTTGAGTAATGAAGCGTGGTTAGAATAATGCACTTGACACAGTTGTCTATGCAACTATATTATGAAGTTATAGGTACATAGTGAAGGACAGAGTTTCACTAGAAATACAAATATTTAATCTCCTTGACCACAATTCTAGTAAGCTTAATGAAAATAATCGGATAACAAAGTTGAATATTTGTCGACGCAGAACCTTTCATTTATGTCAAAAGTAAGTAAATTTGCTCAGTAAAATTCATTAGATTTAAGCTCGTGTAAATTATTATTTTTTAATGAAATTCTATATAATTATGGTGATCGTGAAATGCAATACTTAGACTTTTTCAATCACAATTTTTTTTATTTTCAAGAAGATAAATTAATAAGATAAAAAACATAAAGTTATTAAAGTTAACAACACAGTACAATTAAACACACAATAATCTAATGTGTTACAAAATGTGATTCGTGATTTGCCACTTAAAGAAGCTTCACCAGACAGAACGTCAAGATTTACAAACGACATAAAGGAGTAATAATTGAGTAACAATGTTATCAAATTTAGTTTTAGATTAAAAATGAACTTCCACAAAGTGATCGCCAAATCATTCATTTTCAAAGGGTTACAACGGATAGATTTTTTCTTAAAACTGATTTAACTCATTTTTGCCCGAATTTTTTTTCTCAAAATTTATAATAATTTCAATAAATCATTATGATATATAATACAAAACATTTTTTTCTTTTTTTGCAATTGCATTGTTTTTATTCGAGTTTTTCTAGATGTTCCAAATGTGAAACACTGGGAACACAATGAGGTAAACGTTATAAAACTAAAATAAGACATAAAGTTTATTTCAACACAAGTTTACATAGATAACTAAAGTTAAGTAAATATAATATATTAACATGAATTAACGAAAATGGAAGGTTTTGAAACATCCTTCATTCCACCCAAACATCCAACATTGAGAGTATATTTTTCACAAAATTTTGTGTTTTTTTTTACAAAGTGCACATCGATTTTTTTATTAGCTGGAATCATCCAATGATCCATGCGATCATATTGAATATTGACAGGCACCCTGATAGATAATTATTTTGAAGATTTTGGCCTTCCTCCCGCTTCGTTTGATTTTCATTCATGTTTAAGTACTATATTTCTTCTAAATTTCAAGTAATCTAACTTGGCAAGCATTATGGATTGCAGTTTCCAAACAAAAGCTAAAAGGTACCCACCACCATATTTTAGATTTGATGGATACTCGATAGTTATCCATATTTTCATCCATTCGATCTACTCCGCCCATGTACTTGTTTTATTTTGATATAACATTTGGTCAGTTGATTGGTGCTTTTTTTAGGATATTCATCTTTGAGCGTGTCCTATTGGTTTTACTGGATCGCAGGAGCTAACGGAGAGAACGACTCGGTTGTCATTCCAAGCTGTAATAGTAATGCCAGTTTTGGTGTCAGTACAAAATTCAAGTGTTAACATTTCCATTTTCATCACCGCTGTCCTCTTAAGTCTCAACGCCGTCTTTGGGAGGTGTTATAACCACATCTACGCATTTTACATTCTTCCAAGAATGTTCGTCTACAATTTATTCCATTTCTGATGTTGTTAAAATTCTGGGGGGGAAAAAAACACATGTTGTTATAATCCCAGTGTTCCAATTTAGGAACATGCATAATATTGTGAATAAAAAAGTTACATATGGAAAAATTTAAAAAAATACTTCACATTACGAATTTAGAACAATAAGAGATTATAATGAATATGGTCAATATGTAATAAATCTGTTATAAAGATGTGTAAACTTACTTGTCAGATGACATTTGCTGTTGAACGTAATTGATGCAAATAAAAAAACACTGCTCACTTCGACAATCCTAAAAAATAGCTGCACGAAACGATCCCCACGTTTGTTAGCCGTAGACTGATGAAATTTCAACTTTATTGCGTCATGCATAATGGAGTGGGGGTAAAAATACTATTTTTTTCAATATTGGAACACTGGGCAAAATGGGTTACTATAAAAAAAAATGTATTTGTAACA
The DNA here is from genome assembly GCA_030503985.1 of Himalopsyche tibetana. Classification (NCBI taxonomy): domain Eukaryota; kingdom Metazoa; phylum Arthropoda; class Insecta; order Trichoptera; family Rhyacophilidae; genus Himalopsyche; species Himalopsyche tibetana. The sequence continues at coordinate 31,870,019 of JAPJYX010000016.1, forward strand.
TTCAAAAGTATCATGCATACAACGAAATTTGTCGCCTTGGTGAGAAACTGCTTTGTACAAATAAACTTCAAACCCTTTTATTTATGTACGTATATATATATATATACTAACCATGTTCGCTCCCAGTGTGGAGCATAAAGACTCGCTCTCACAATACCCCGTTTTTAGGATAGGATGGGTGGAAAGGAGGAATTCAAGAAATCATAAACATCCATGCCTTCGCTCAGAAATTCGCAAATTTAATAAAAAGTAACCAATAAAACTGTCGGTGCTGAAATTTGAACCCGTGACCTCCGTTACCGAAGTCAACGACGTTGACCACTTGAACGCGCAGGCAGAAAATTTTGTTATGAATTTATATATTTATTATAAATTTATATCCCGCTCTATCAACACTTTCTTTTCGATAGTTATCCATAAGATAATTTTCAACGTCCCATGACTTGAATCGTATAGATCAGTGGTGCGCACCATTTTTTATCTTAGTGCCAGTGATCCAATTTTATTTTTTCAATGTGCAACATAAAGGATTAAAAACACTCCACCTAATTCTGCCACATTAAAAAACTTATTTTTTATACCAAAACAGAGGCAATGTAATGTAGATCAGAATGTTATGTAAAACTGATATGGGGGCGACGGAAAAATATGAGGCTCAAAAGGGGTCACAAGCCTAGAAAGGTTGAAAAACTTTGATGTAGATCATTTCTGCATATTTAGTTAACAGCAGTAAAAATGTATCATTGATCGTTATTTGTGGGGAAGCTTTAATTACCACATTTTATGAACGCACAAAAAGTAAGCTTACAAAAAAAAATAATGCATTCAAGAAACATCTTCTAGATTTTTATTTAAATCGAAAAACGTTCAACCGTTTAACCTTTAACAAGACAATTTCTGAACACCGTCCAATGATACCGAGCCAGAGTGGGTTGCAATGAAGCTTTTAACTTTATATTTTTTTCTAGCTCCACCCTATTACCCAACCATTCAAACATGTCAGGAGCATTCTTCGTCGAACAAGTGAAGTTCTCGAAGGGAAATGAATGATTAAGCTGAACCAAGCAGCCGCGTTAATCGAATGTATTTTTTTCATCTCGCATTCGGGTTTCCGGCGTAAACGGATTTCAAAACAATACGCATTAAAACACACCAAGGGTGTAATCGATATTCTTGATTTTCTGGGTGAAAACGTAAAACGTTTTATCAAAATTAGATCGCGTTGAATATTTTTTGAAATGCTTCGAATAGCACATACTTATGAATACTACTACTTACGTATTAAGAATACATTCACCCGAACTCAACAAAGAATGTTAATTTATATGCTCTACAATTTTCAAATCTCAGTTTAGATCTAACAATAAACACCAATAATATGTTGAGTATAAAAATAGAACGTAGCACATGTTATTTGGAAAGAAATATGTATAATTAATGGGTGTGTAGTGATGGTAGTCGACTTCTGCGTCATCAAAACTGCTCCAGCAAATGTCCTTCTTAGAAGTCTAGAATAAATATTGAGTGTCGCTCTTGAAAGCAAGTAAAATAATGAGTTATCTTTTCAGATATTAGTTAACAATTATACTCTTTTGTTATTCAGGAAACTGAATGTCTTATTTGTCATTCTAGACATATATGTAGTTAAGAAAAAAAAATATGTAGGAAAAGTGAGTTAGAAAATAAACAATATCTATATCTCACTTTCCCTGTATAATAATACTATATGAAAAATATTTATAAATTGATTGTTTGCTGCAAAAAGTTATCAATTGCCAATTTGGTCAAAACTGAGTTATATCAAACAAAGTCCTTTTTCCTCACTTTGCATAAACTCGAAAAGTCTCTAAGAGTCTAACATTAAACAATACTGATCCAAATAAATACCGTTAAAATTAATATTTAGTATTTAATTCAAATACCGGTTAGTAAATACCAAAAATAAATAAATACAATAAATACCAAATTAATTCAAATATGTTATATGAGCCTTCGAGAGGTGAAGTGAGCCAACTAGTATAATGGTAAAACTTTGTTCTGGGACTTTTAAGTACAATCACGTATTTATATTTAGTTGGTGTTTAGTTGGATTGCATATTTTTATTTTACGGAGATAACACTATTGCAATGTGTATTAATTGAGGTTGCTTCACTTTTACGATACTTTAAGACGTGTAGAATATTAAAACGCATCTTACTTATTCTAAAATACCACTTGGCACACTTCACCTCTAATGGGCCCATCAGTAAAAATCATTTAAATATAATATTATTTTTTCAAAATATTGTTAACAACAACCTCGTAAAATGTGTTTCCTAAATAAAAAAGAGAGAAGGTCTTCATAAAACTCTAATAATTTGTTGTTCATTTCGTATTACTCAAGAACGGTTCATTTATAAATTATATAAATGCATGACCACAAGTTAACTTTCAAAAATGTTTAGGCTTGTAAATACTTATAAAATAAAATCGCATACACTTCTTGCACAATTATTACTTTGTGGATGTCTATTAGCTGGCATTTGTTATAATCGACAGATTGTACAGACATTATCCTCCCGGATTCATAATGTGTGGCAATGTGGCATACACTGCGCTCCTAATAATGCCACCAATAGTGAATTATCACCGCCGTGCCGAAGCAATTTCTATATCAGTGTATCTGTAAGTGGGGCCCGCAGAAGATGATGCGCGCTTCACTGGGAACATGCTACAGGAAAAACGGCGTCAGAATTATTTAAAAACAAAAGCAACGAATTCAGTACAAGTAAATAGCTCACAGTTGTTTTTGATTTGCATTGATTATCTTATATCAACTTTGGAAAAACTTTTCGTATTGGAAGGAGAATTTATTTTTTCTGTAACCTATATAATGAAAAAACTTTACTTTAGTCAAAATTCCGCAGGCTCCCTTCCCCTATCATATACACTCTGCAAAGTAGTGACATTCTAGAGACTACACGCCATGAATATATTGTTTTCATTGTTTTATCCATATCCGCTATTAACGTTAAAGGAAGTCTTATTTAGGATTTCAACTGAAGGTATTTTACAAGATTTAAGCCATCGGTCAAATCATCTATTCGGATAAGATTGTAATTGTCTTTTAAGGCTAGGAAAAATTGGTTGTTGGCTTTTTTATTTTCGTAATGATTTCAGATTTGGGTGGATTGTTTGGAATGTATAAATGCATATATTTAAAAAAAATCTAAGCAATAACTGTTTAGTAACAAATAACTAGCAGGATTCAAAATTAGGTCTGGGACTACAAAACTATAACTTTAATACTACATTCTTGGTTCTACATAAAGAAAGTTGGAAACGACTATAAATATAAAATAATTTTGCCTTAGTTTTGATTATGATATAATATACACATATTGATGCCATAGTTTAGCAAGCGCTGTTTTATTTGTTAGACTGGTATTACGTGTTAATTGCGTTGGCTTCTGTTTGTTCTAGTATAAGGTCTATTATTATCATCTGACGAAATGTGAAGTGTTTATTATATTGATAACAACAGCTTTCGGCTTGATGTGGGTGACAAGAAGACACAAGTCGTTTAAAATTATTCCGAGAAAACACGCTTTGCTTTTGTTTTTCTTATATGAGTAAAGATTTATATCCATGCAACTTTTGCTTGTTAGAAATTTCGGTGAAATATTTACAACCTATTGATAGCACAACCTTAGGCTTTGAATGTAAAAGATATAATGATGCATAGTTTCATAAATACTAATTCCACATATTCAAATACATTCATCAAATATCAGTACGGAAACACTTTTCTCTTACCATAAAAATAATATTTACTGATGCTTGAAGCATTTTTTAGTAAAATAATTTTATTTTACATATTTTGCTTTTAGTTTTATTTGAATAGAAGATAAAACAAGGTCTAATTTGAATAGTTCACAAATTGTATACTTCTATCAACTGTGTTACTGGGATTCGCTTTTTACTATTTTCAAAATTTAAAGGCATAAATGATCTCCAACTGACAATAAGTAAGCATTTTGTATAGTCTATAAACATTATTAATCTTGATCTGAATTTATTGTAGGTATACTGATTTGATATAAATGACGAATAATCAACAAAATTATTTCTTCGTTTAAAACTGCTAGATAAAATACTTTGACTTTTGAAGAATGCCTTGTTGAGAGCTATCTGTTAACCGAAAACATGTATCACCAATAGAGGGGGATGAGTAAGTATAAATATCGTTTGCTGAAATAAGTGGTTTCCAATTTAAATCCATAAAAAATATATTTTTAATTAGTATTATCTTGTATATATAACAGTTGGTATTAATTTTGAGTTAATTTACCGAGAATGAATTTAAATAAAACAAGTCAGCGTTTTTTACTGTGATTGTAATTTGATCAAAAAGAAAAAGCCGTGACACAAAAAGCTTGCTTCGTTGACACTATATAATGACTGAGCATGCTTCTGTGAAAGGGCGAAAGCTTTGAGTGGTTGGCATAATCAGATAAAGCCCAATAGTCACGAGAGCAAAGAGCGAAATCCTCCACTCCTTACGTGGCCTTAAAAGTAGGTCTTGAGTGAAAAGGCCAGTGTGCTTTTTTCAGGAACGTGATCTATCTCTTGGCGCCATCTCAGAATATTCAACGAGGCCGCGTTAAATTTAAATAAAGTTGTATTAAATGAGCAAACGAATTTCACTCATCTGTCAAACACTGAAAGCACACAGAAAATATGCCTACTTAATCACAGAGGGTGTATTTTACAGCTCCAAAAATCTTATTTTTTCCTTAAGCGCATAAAAAATATTAATAATCAATTTTCATCTTATCAAGCTGAGTTAGTTACTGAAACATTCGTAAAAAGCTTTCGTAGATGTGTTGACGAGCGTCTTATCTTTTTCTTTGCAACACATTGATTGTTTCCCAAGAGTTCAACATCAGTATATTCATGCATTACAAGCCTAATAGATATTTTTAAAGCATTACTATTGAAAATTGTTATATCTACATATAATATCTTTGACAGGAATGGACGGAACATTTTGGCCCATTTTAGGTGAAGTGAGCCAAGCTATATTTAGAAAAAAAAAAGTTATACGCGTTTTAATATTCTACACGTCTTATAGTATCGTAAAAGTGAAGTGACCTCAGTTAATACAAATTTTAATAGTGTAGTAATTTTAATAGTTATATCCATATAATTTGCCTCATTTTACCTCTCGAGGGCCTTTATTTAAGTTATTTATTAAATAATTTATTGTCGATCGCAACCTATAAATAAAATGGATTTAGGCTCGCCATGAATACTCGATTAATATTTTTTCCTACCATTTTTTTCCTTCAAATTTAAGCCGATGATCATACATTGGTCTTTTGTAAACTATTAAGATAAGCCCTTTTGTAAGAGATGTACTATAAAAAAGCACTTAATCGTAATTTCTTAAACTCTTCTAGCTGTCAATATTATGAAGTAAAAAAAAGTTACGCAATTTAAATAAAATACATACGCTTGTATGTACAATAAACATCAACTGCATAATATTGTTTATCTTATATAATAACCGTATAATTTTATAATGTATATTAGTATTTTCGTAGTATGCATATTAATGTTTTTAATTTCATTTCTCGATCAAAAATCGTCATAGAAGACCACCGTTATCAACTCCGTTAACAAATAGCAACAATAACTTTAAAATGTGTTTAAAGGCCTTCCTTGTTGTATATTGTTGTACACAGCTTTTCTGACATAAAGGGTTTAAGAAATAGGCTTTCACTCAGTTCTTTTCATATACATAATCTTCAAGCTTAGCTAAAAAAAACTCTGTAATCCATCTTAGGATCGGACAGACGAGGTCAGTTAATGAAGCGAGAGATACATCACAATTAATAATTGCTTTGATAGTATTGCTATGCCATAGTGTTTACAAAACTGTTTTGATCAAAAAAAGATAATAAATTGCGAAAGAATTGTTATATCAAGTTGTAATGCAAAAAAAAAGTAACACTATGTCTAACATTCAAAAAAAAAATACTCCTTTGTACTTATTCCAAAAAGATCTGGACCGGTTTCACTCATGACGAGCATTATCAACTGAAAAGAGAATACAATATAACAGTGTTATTTATACAAAACAAAATTAATATAGTGTAACAAGCAATTGGTATTGAAATAAATTTACAAATAAAGGCACAAAATATGAAAAAGTGAAATTAAATTGTCTATTCGGGGGTCTATGGCAGTGTTTCTCAACCTTTTTGGGAGCGTGGCCCCTTTTGAGTGTCTTTATCTTTCTGTGGCCCCCATACCATTGTTTTGTCTTTCTATTAAAATTATAATTTCAAAAACCCACCTTTTTTATAGCTCTTCCCAGATTTTCGAATCTAGAATGCCTGTAATTTATTTTATTTACGGATTTACAAAAAATAGCTGCGCGACGTCCGCCATTATGCTCTTCCCTGTATCGTTTTATCAATACCCGTGGCCCCCCTAAACTGTGTTGTGGCTCCCCAAAACAAAAAATAATCTCTGTGGCCCCCTTAGAACACGCTGTGGCTCCCTGGGGGGCCACATGGCCCACCGTTGAGAAACCCTGGTCTATGGCACAGTGGTCAACGCCGTTGGCTTCCATAGCGGACCTCGCGGCTTCGAATCTCAGCGAGGACGCGAGCTTTTTTTTAGCTTTTATCGAAATTTGAAGATATTTTGTCGCTGCCTGATTTTCAAAAGCTGGGGTTTATGGATCTTTGCCCTGGCTCTCAAAAACTATTCTGTGGCTCCTCTAAAGTTATTTTTCTGTGGCTCTCTTAGAACATGATGTGGCCCCCGCTTGAGAAACCGTGACTTGAACATTTATGTGTAAAGCAGGAGAATCTGTTTTCATACCATTAAGGTCTCTTCACTTTTTATTATATACCATAATGACCATATTACCAGCTTCGTGTTCGTTTTATATATATTTGAATTAAATATAAATATTTGAAAACTACTTGATCTTATTAAAAATTAGCAAATAAACGAGTCAAGAAACAAATTAATATTCGAACACCTGCCATTAGAAGAAAGAAAATGTTCCATCAAGTATATATTTAACTTTATAATATATTCAAGTATTCTTTAAGCCCCATCATTATCATAAAATGTTGATCGTTTAAATAGTTTAAAACATAAAATTATAAAAACAGATTTTTTCACCCTTGCCTATTTTGTACGAAAATTTTACAAGCAAGCTATTTTAAACTTAATCGTTGTTCATACTTTACTTAGAATTATTTAAAATAGTGTATTATGGGATGGAGCAACATTTCTCACAATCTTTTATCATGTTTAAAAAAATAAAAGGTTTTTTGGTAGGCTAATATTTCTGAACCTTTTTCTACGCCATTGCCTTTGAAGGTTAATTTTTTAAAGATGTTGGTTTACTAAATATTTAAAAAAGTGAATTTTCTGAATAAACCTTGTTATTTATTACTATAATACGTCCTAAAGCTTTCAGAATTTATATATGAGATATTTCATTTTTTGAAATATATTTTTATAATATTTAGAGAATTACATACATTGAAATCGACCAATTTTTAGCAAATTACTAATATTTTTTGATGCAGTAGAATTTTTAATTTCAAGTTATTTTATTGAAATGTACCTAACTTTTTCACACCAAATATTAAGCGGTCAACCAAATATTATTTGCTTCCGCATTTTAAATTGTCTATTGTCGTGAACGACATCTTTACAGTCATTTTCAATATGCAACGTCAATATAATAAGGTTTCTGGTCAAAATTTAGCATAGTTACCATCGAAATGTAAATGGAAAAGGTGGACATTTTTCTAAAGTCAAGTGGTTTTACGGTGACCAAATAAAAAATATAGCCGTAGACTAATCGTTGAATATTGATAGAAAAATAATATACACACATTTATCTTTAGGCTTAACTCATCACGATAAATTGACTTAGGTTCATTTACTATTATATATAATTAATAATTATTTTCTATTTATATCTGTAAATTCCCCATTTTTATATAAACCTTTGTTTCTTGTTATTGAACTGAATTGTTTTACGATTGCAAATTAGTAAAGTTCATTCGGAAACGGTCTTAAGCATTTTTATTATAGTCATTTAATTGTCACATTCAATTTTTTAAATTATAATCTATGAATTATTTTCTTATTTCTTTTACCATTTTTTTGTTAAATATTAGTCTTTTATGATTCTTTATCAATTGAAAACTTTTGTGATAAGCGAAACTGATCCTGGTCATTATAAAAAATGTATCATTTTTTAAATTAGTATTTTTTTTAACATAAAAAATATACGTACATCGTTCAATTTGCCAAAATAAAAAATCGCGCATCGTTTAGAAATGACAATTAATCAAATATTGATTAAATGTGGCAACCTTGAAGCAACTTGAAAGTATTTTTTACGTCACGTAGTTTTAAAGTACACACGTGTACTTTATAAAAGTATTCCAAAGAAAATATTCATCGTGTACCCAACATGTAAATCGCCACTACTATTATTCATATTACATCAATCATCGTCTTTCAAATACGTTCCTTCGAATTCATCTGACACTACGATAAATTCTAGCCCTTACATATTAAATGAACTCTTTAATCAAGTCATATAAATACTCATGTTTTTAAACCACTTCAATTTCTTAGATATTTATCTTCTAGAATGCTGAACAATTCATTTATAAAAAAAACTGTTTACACTCCCAATACCTGAACTTCAGCCAAGTCTTACTTATTCTCTTTTTTTCTTGCCTTTGTTGTGGTACTCACATAATTATAATTTACCCAAGGAATGGTTAATATTTTATTTGTTGTTTTAAAAAGAAAATCTCTATTTAACCAAGCATTTGCCAACAATGTCAACCTATCACCAAAATTTGTTAATAAGACCTTTCAAACTTTCGGGTATGTACAAGGTTTATATTCTATATTTGAAAAAATCTGATTTATTTTCTTACATTTACTTTGATAAATCTATTTGAAAAAACACTTAAAATGCTGCATTAATTCTTGATATATTAGATGTGGGTTAAGGTGGGTCTTTACCATAACCGGACCATAACATAAATATACCACATGCTATACAAAACAGAGTGACATAACATAAATGTAAATATACAAAAATACAAATGTATCCTAAATACTCATTCGTTTACGTAAAGTTTTTCAAACGATACCAGATGTTTGAAAAAGCTTCTTGACTGTGATTATTTTGGGCGTCACATAAAATCTGTGAAAACTGATTTAAGCAGTGGCAATACTTTGACATGCAATACAACCAAATGGACTAATAGTAAAATAGGTTTATGCAGTGTTTGGCACAACAAACTGCAGTTTTATCATACCTTAGCTGTTTTATTATCTTTATCTCACTGCAGAGTTTGTTTGTGAAGTTATCTTTGGGATATTAAGTGGGGCGCCGATTTTGCGAGACCGCCGATACGTTTCGACGTCGCAGGGCGGACGGCGCTAATCCTCGGAGGCGGGCTGAGCGTGGCTGATGCTGCCGCGGATAATTGGGGAACGCCGGGCGTCAATCAGGGCGGGCGATTAGCGTCAATGTGCCTACACGAATTTCACACTGCGAAATCACCCCGCTGATAAATGTCCGAATTGACTATTTCGTTAACGCAATAATTCAAAAGCCGCAACATTGGATCGATCCCAGTGCCGCATGGCTCTGCAACACTATAACGACCAACAAATACATTACGTCAATAAAATTATTTAATTGAACAATTTTTTTAGGCTAGTAAATGAATTATTCCACATTTTTTAAGCTGTACCCGCTTTTTAAGTATGAAGGAAAGCGGATATGGCAATCGGTATTTGCGTATATTGATTTTTTGAAATTAGGTATGATTTCTTTTATAGAGAAGAAATATTTAAGCCATATGAAATTCTATTCCAAAAATACAACATTATTTTGTACTAATTTCACATGTATTTAATATAAACAGGTCTAGTTTCGCTCATGACGAGTATTTTCAACTGATGAGCAAAACCGGTTCTGATCATGTTGAATAAGTGTGGAATCAGTACAAAAATGTATTTACGTTTTTAATCGAACGCCTTTCCACTCAGTATTAACAGTGAACACTTTAAAATCATGGAATTCTCAGCGAACAATATGATATTATATTAGACAGCGATTGATTGACAGAAAGTTTCACAGCAATGCAATTAATTTAAAAACACACGAGTCGTTGAAACTTTAAAACTGTTTGAAATGAAATTTCTCTTATATTTGCTGAAAGGCAGAAAAATGAGTATAGAGACGTTAAAGACCGTTTCAGAATATTCAGTTAACGCCTTCTTATTTGACGTGCATACAAACAAAAAGTGCTGACAAAGACTTTTAAGCATCACAGCACACAAATCATTATGTTGAACCAGATAAGCCAATTATTGTTAAATCAATATTAATAAAGAAGAATTGGATAAATATAATACACTAATAGTCAATCTTGTTATGCATTGAATGAATACTATATATTATTTTAAACAAAAACATGATCTGTTTTTTTTCATTATTTTTATAAAATTTCAACCATAACTGTAATAACACAATTAAAATGTGGTATTTTTTGTGTTATAGGTACATTTATCATAAATCTTACACGCTATATAATTTTATAAAATTTATCTTTAGCAGAAAACTGTGCCTGAAATTTTTAAATGTATTTAATATTAAAAGAAAACTTTAAGAGTTGATTATTTTTAGCTAGGAAAATAAAACTGTGAAGTAAAGTGAATTAAGAACTGAAATAATAATGAAGTATTTCACAAGTTTTCCCAGAGTTGATTTTATAAATAAACTTACATAGCTTTAAATATATTTTCTTAAATGCCATTTATCATATTTATAGCTTTCAAGATCTTTCAATGGAACTAAGTTTTACGTTGCGCACAAGACAAGACAATTCAAAAGACTCTGAAGACGTAAGTTAAAAATGTTCCTTTGATTATGATCTGCCATTAAATTCAGCGATAATAGCCTCATTTGCAAGTTTAATTTTTCATCCGCCATTCAAAAATTCACTTGCTGTTTTACCGACTACGATTTCAACGAGCATCCTACACGCTAATATCAATTTTGCATTCGCTTTCTGTAAATGGTGAACTCTCAACTGGAGATACGCTCATTACCATGAAACACGCTGCAGAGTGTTTTTTTACACGGGTAATCGCATTTTTCTTTTCCAAAAAGGAAAACAACAAATATAACATTTCGCCTGACTGCTATTTAGTGCTCACTTTTGCAAATCATTCGGTTTAATTTTATTTCGCATTTTATGGCAATACTTTTGGACTACTTAGTTTTTATTGCCGAAGCTCTTTTATGCGTTTTTCGCAATATTGAAACAGTAAAAGTATAACTTATTAGCATAATCTTCATCAAACACTTAAAAGAATAGAAAGCCATTATTTTTCATACCCAACCTACAGAGTTTATTATATTATTTTAGTAATACCGTATTTTTTAATCTTCAATTGTATTTTGAGTAAAACGGACAAACTGAATAAAAATATACTAAATTTGTTTCCATACAAAGTCAGCCTAAGTTATAGTGGATAATTTTAATTGGAAAAAGATCGATTGTTTATCGAAGATATCGTATGAATCACATTCCCAAATACTGAAATAATTAATTTACAATTTTGGTACAATTTTAACTGTACCATTTTTGATAAATTCATCAGTAATTAAGGTAATTTAAGATTGCGACTAAAGGTGCTCGGTGGAATTTCAATATTAAACTTGAATCGTTCAAATTATGTACATCTACACAAAGTTTTGTGACAAGTTGTCAGTTCAAGTTCATTCGTGCACTTGAACGTCCGAAGATGCTGAAAGGCGAATCCCGGGTCAGTGACAAAACTTGTGTGAGTGTACTTAATTTGAACGATTTGAATTCAGTAATTAAGGGATAATTTATTTTAAATTTATGTTGAAGCACAATTTTTTTTATTCCATTTATTGTGGAATAACAAAAGATCCATTTAAAAATTATATTTTCTTTTTAAAACCAACATTTTTTTTATTTAAAATTATAAAATAGTCAATTATATAGAAAAAAAAATTAAATGTCTAGGGAAAAAATGACATTTTACAATTTAAGCTGTTTGTCGAAACGTAAGCAGTCATTTATAGATGATTTTATTCGCATTTTATTTTATGCTGCTGGTTTATAAAAACATTTTCATTTAGTATCACATTTATGCGGGTGAAATAAATTTCCTTTCCAAATAAATGGTATTTATAATTGGAATACGGGTAATTATATAAACAAACTCAATATCGGGTAATTAGAGTAAAATAATATTCTTGTTATTATAATGCCATACATAACTAGTAACAGATGCAGTAGTTCAACAATTTTTACGATGCAAATGAATTACGTGCCAAGCAAATCAATGCAAGCAACATATTTACACTAATATTTTAATCAAGTAAAAAAAATACAGCGCCACGAATACATTGGCTTATTTCCTACGTGCATGGGTGTATACTGTATACGTATATGAGTGGCTTAGTGCCATTAATTGGAATAGTCTGACCGGGCGGTGTCGGGTTCAACGAAGTTTATCGCGTGGAAACGCGTTTGTATAGCCATTCATTTCAACTTTCTGTTCGCTTGCCTCCACAGCCGAGCGGGAAATTCACATGTTTACTTTAAAGGGGAATCCCCTTATTAAAAATAATATTTTATCATAAAAACACAGCGGAAGCTCATTCGCAGACTTTATGAGTATGTGCCAAGTGCATAAGTATCACCTTTTGGTTTGTTTACATTTTGTGTTTTGTAAACAAGTGATGTGTTCTGATTTTTTTAAATTAAACATTTTGGACGCAAACTATGAATAGTTTTTTATAGTTTTTTCATGTCCGCTCACAATGTGGGGCATATAGTCTCCTCATATAGTGGAGGTATCTCAACAGATTTTTTCTACGAGAACTGCTTGTAACTCAGTTGCTCAACCTCTCTTTTTCAAATAGAGTAGGGATAGAAGGATATGACTAGGACAGGATAATTGGTTAGCTAATTGCACTCATTATGCTCGTTTCGTAAGGATATGATGATTGGTAGAGAATTCAAGACATACATCCATGCTTTCGGACAGAAATACATAAATCAATTCAAAAATCAACCTATAAAAACTATCCGTCCTGGGATTCAAACCCGTGATCTCCGTGATCTAAGACGATGTTGGCACTCGACCACACAGCCGGCTTTAGACGAAGTTTTTACTTATACATGTACTATAATACTTTAAATATAGTAATAAAAAAACGTGGTGTCAACATACATGCATACGCCGTTTAAATAATAATAAGAACATATATTATTATAAATAAATTATTATTAAAAAGTTTTGAGGCTTCTTCGATTTTCTATTTAGTAAAACGCATTAAAATGAATACCGATGTTTATTACCAAAAATATTGGGATCATTACTTTGTTATTAAATTTTTTAATCAAACGATGCAAAAATTATTGTCACTTTTTTCCTAGAATAATGATTTTATCACTATATAAATTGAATATTTTATATCATTTACCAATAACTAAATAACATTATGCCTGATGTTTTAATAATATGTGTATTTAAAAGAGCTGGTGAAATTAACTGATGAGAACTCCTTCTTGGAATTCACACCACCATCAACCCACAAATCAGACCCAACTAACCATATACATATGTGAGAAACAATGGAATATTTATATTAATTATCCTTTTTAAAACAAATATATAGCAAGTTTTATGATTATAATTTAAGATTTCGACTGAAGGTGCTTGGTGAAATTTCAATATTAAATTTGAATCGTTCAAACTATGTACATTCTCACAAATTTTGTCACTAACGACCCGGGTTTCGCCTTTCGGCATCTTCAGGCATTCAAGTGCACGGATGAACTTGAACTGACACTTATCAAATGAAAGTTTCGTGCTTATATAAGACATAAATGCATCACTGAGTCCAAAGCCATTGCTGGCGAAAGGATGAGCCCATGGGAATGCCAACAGATTTGTGTAGTGAGCAGTTTCAAGAATTATATAATTTGTTTGTCGGCAAAGGTTTTATGATTATATGATTTTATGGTTATATAGGGTATAGAAGAGGAGATGTGGGAAAGTTTGATATTTCGTTTAAAAGCGGAAGATTTTGCAACTGTGCTTTGTTGATTTCTAAAATTTCTTGGAAAAAGAGCTTATGACTGTCCGTATTTGGGTGTAACATTTTTATCCCTTGTTCCTGATTGAACACGTGTCCTTCCGAAATTAAGTGATTAGCAAAAGTAGACGTGTCTTTTTTCAATCTAAAGGCTGCCATATGTTCTAAAACTCGGATGTTCAATGTTCTTTCTGTTTTGCCGATATAAAACTTTGTACAACAAGAGCATTGCAATCTATAAATCCCGGATTTATTTAAGTAATGTATTTTATCTTTATTATTAATTAATAATTTGCCTAAAGAGTTTTTACAGTAAAAAGCAGGTCTAACACTATCAGCTAGCTGTTTTTTAATTTTGAGACTTGTGTTTCCTAAAAAAATGATTCTACGCCAATACCTAGTATGATCTATGTCCTTTGACACTATACCTTTAAATAACATTTTTTCTGCAAGTTTAGTTTGTTTTTTTGATAAAAGATTGTCTATAAGAGACATATCGTATCCATTGTTTATGGCGATTTGTTTGATGATTTTCAATTCAATATTAAAGTTTATTTCGTTTAAAGGAACACTCACAAGTCTATGTATTTCTGAATGAAAAGCGGCTAGTTTATAAGAAAATGGGTGCATTGAATTTTTATGGATGACAGTGTCAGAGAATGTTGGCTTCCGAAATATTTTAAACTCGTGAGAATGATTTTCAATGTTAAAATTTAGGTCAAGAAAGTTAATATTTTTGCCTCCGACTTCTAGAGTGAATTTAATATTTTTATCTAATGAATTTATAAAGTTATGAAAGTTAGTTATTTGTCTATCTGTTCCATTAAACAGGCAAAGAATATCGTCTACATATCGGAACCAATAGACTATAGGTTTGGCTTCTGTTTTGTTTCTAAAAATTGTATCTTCTAAATAGTTCATATAAAACTCAGCTAACAACGGTGATAGGCAGTTTCCCATTGCAAGGCCTTCTGTTTGTTTATAAATTGTATTGTTAAATTGGAAATAGTTCTGGTCAACGCAAACGTCTAATATATTTAATAACTCTTTTGTTACTATTGGGTTTACTCTACGTGCATTTAAGGTATCTTCGATAATCCTTTTGCATTTGTTGACTGGTAAAT
The DNA here is from genome assembly GCA_030503985.1 of Himalopsyche tibetana. NCBI lineage: Eukaryota > Metazoa > Arthropoda > Insecta > Trichoptera > Rhyacophilidae > Himalopsyche > Himalopsyche tibetana. The sequence goes on from JAPJYX010000016.1 coordinate 31,885,338, forward strand.
TAGTAAATAAACTGACCACGTCAAATGAAATTAATTTTGAATTTCAAGGAATGATTTTATTTTTAAGTTTTTCAACTAATTGATTATAGATTAAGGGATTTATAGATTGCAATGCTCTTGTTGTACAAAGTTTTATATCGGCAAAACAGAAAGAACATTGAACATCCGAGTTTTAGAACATATGGCAGCCTTTAGATTGAAAAAAGACACGTCTACTTTTGCTAATCACTTAATTTCGGAAGGACACGTGTTCAATCAGGAACAAGGGATAAAAATGTTACACCCAAATACGGACAGTCATAAGCTCTTTTTCCAAGAAATTTTAGAAATCAACAAAGCACAGTTGCAAAATCTTCTGCTTTTAAACGAAATATTAAACTTTCCCACATCTCCTCTTCTATACCCTATATAACCATAAAATCATATAATCATAAAACCTTTGCCGACAAACAAATTATATAATTCTTGAAACTGCTCACTACACAAATCTGTTGGCATTCCCATGGGCTCATCCTTTCGCCAGCAATGGCTTTGGACTCAGTGATGCATTTATGTCTTATATAAGCACGAAACTTTCATTTGCTAAGTGTCAGTTCAAGTTCATCCGTGCACTTGAATGCCTGAAGATGCCGAAAGGCGAGACCCGGGTCGTTAGTGACAAAATTTGTGAGAATGTACATAGTTTGAACGATTCAATTTTTTTTATGATTATGTTGTATAATACCATTTACCAGTAAACAAAATTAAATACATACATAAAGATAAAGATTTTTTTTACCATTATTTACTATCTTTACCAGGGAAGGCCACACTTTTTTATATTTTGATTAAAACCCAATTATACTATTTTGTATGTATTTTGAAAAAAGATATTTTTATACATTTACAATTTTTTTTATATCGAAACAATCATCTCTTGGTGTTTCTTTGAATCAATTCGATGTTTATTGTAACCCAATAAATTTGTGAATCAATTGAATCGATCAATTCTGTCACTGAATTATGATGTAAAGAAAACATAAATAACTCTCATGCTGACTATAACAAATGAAAAAAAAATCAAATTAACAACAGAAATATGATCAAGTTTTTAGCTTTTATTTTTCACGTAAATAAATGTTTATATCGAGAATGATAAATCTTAAGATAAGGGGAAAGCTGTCGGATTATAAGAGCTGGAACGTCGAGTAGTTTTGACTAGTTTTAACAAGAAATCGTTCAATATACATATCGACTGTGGAAAAGAAAAAGGACGTAACCCACACATATCAAATTTTACAGGAGGCGCAAAAAACGTATTTTGATGATTTTGAGACATATGAAAATTATGAATTATACACAGCCTTGAAGTGCACAGAGACTTCTAAGCTGGTGTTTAATTGACATAATCTAATAGTAATTAAATAAATTTTCATGGAAAAACCTTTATTTCAATCTTTTTTCTTGGTTTTAATTTTTTACAAGGTCATCTTTTCAAACTTAGAAGCTAAATTTAGATACTAATTCATCATTTACAGCTTGCATCTTTTTGATAAAACGTGTATCAACTTTGATACATTGTGATTATCGAAAAAAACCTGTTTTGAAAAAACTGTGGGTTACGTCCTTTTTCCTTTCCACAGTCGATATGTATGTAAATTCTCGAACGACCAACAATACATTTCACGATCGATGCACTTGCCATTCCTAATTTATATTAAGGGTAGAATTTTATCTGTTCGAATGCTATTACTCGGTTGCCCAACCTTTCTTTTTTCAAAGAGAGTAGGGATAGAAAGACATATCTTATAGGTGGTGCAGTGGTCAACATCGTTGGCTAATGTAACGGATTTCACGGGTTCAAGCATTTGGACGAACAGTATTTTTTTCAATTAATCCATTAATTTCTGTTTGAAGGTATAAGTTAATCCAATCCGTCCGACCAGCTGTCGGACCTACAGGCCACGCCAACTTGGTAGGTACTTAGGCAAACTACTTAGCTTTCACTAAATTTTCGGCGTCATACAGAAAAAGAGAAGTCATACACTCTTAGTACGTCCAGTTTTTTTTATATTCCGTACACTAAATTAGCAAGCTGCTCGGTAAATTGCTCCTTGGACAATCCTAGCACAAAACTGAACAACGCATAACGTTCGTTCATAACGCCACGCAAAAAGTCTGTTGGATACAGATGTATGACCGAGGCGGTTGATGGAGGTAATTGTGTAGGTGTATGTTTTTAAAAATCCTCACTCACATTTGGATTCTTTCATTAAGAGCCAAATATATTAATAACACTTATGTTATTGCAAATTTTTTGATAGTGTGCATGGCTTTCAGTTGGATTGATTGCCTGACGTCTGTAAATTCAAGCACGAAAGACATGATACAAAAAAATACTAAGTGTTATGCTCTCTTCTATTACGACTTTTTGCGTATTTGTTACGCTACTGAAGCAATAAACAGAATTACTTGTTTTTCAATGGATTGTTTGTGTCTTCAAAAGACTTGATTAAGTCGATTCATTCTTTCGCTTTGTGGAAAAGTAACAAAAGAAAATGAAACGGGAAACAGAACGTACTAGACGGTAACCCAGTTCTGTTTATTCACACTTCCAATGCAGCTAATAGCGGTACAGCCTGATACAATTTTGCTAATAGGTTCGGCCATTTGTAAAACATTTTATTGTATTCCTAATTCAAGCTGAAATATGCCATGTGCTTTTATAAGAAACAATTATTTCCCCGCATACAATTGCCAAAGTGTGTGCTAAATTTCCGTAAATAACATATCGTCAGATAATTGCGTCACAATACAATTTAAATACTTCACATAAAAAAAAAATCTTTTCGGCAAAATCTAATAAAATTAATGTGGTTTTTTATCCTATTATAAAAATCAATTTGTAAAGATTACCAAAAATTAACATCAATTGAAAGAACTAATAAATAAAATTGCTAATGCTCTTGCGTTTTAGTTTCATTCAATCGCTTGGTTAAGGGTTTGAAACCTCTATCGATCGATTTCAATCATTGTTTTAAATCGATTTATGTATCTGTGTTCGTAAACATAAATGTGTGTGTTGTTTAAACTAAACAAGTCAGCTTCTTATTATCTACTCCTAAAAACAGGATATAAATCTAACTGCTAGTACATAAAAAAAAGATTAAACGTCTAAATAGAAACAAGTTGAGATGACCAGATGGAGTTTATTTGATTCAAATTAGGAGTGGACATTGTATTAAATTATACCGAGTTGCACAAAGACTTCAGGTTACTTATCACTTCGCTCCCGTGCCGTTAAGTTTATTTACCGAATTCCTGACTTCATAATATAATTTTGTCGACCTCTGTGGTAAGAATTAGTTGGTCATGGTTAGGTTATTTTCAAATCTAGTTTTTTTCAATTAAAATTTTTGTTCTAAGACTTGGGTTGTTTATGATGTCTCGTCTCCTGTAGTTAAATCTATCAATTTCAAAAACTTGACATTACATAGTTGTAATATTTTATATTCCTTAGATATTTAAAAATATACATAGATATTGTATACCACATTATAAATTATTAGAAAATCGCATAAGCTTTGGTGTATTCTGTTTCTGATAATATCATTTTGTAGTTAAAAATCAAAAATATTTGCCTGCTTTAACAGTCAACTTACAGTACAAAAGGAACTAGTATATGAAATCGTCAACGATATATAACAGTATCAAGAAAAGGATATGTGAAACGAAAGAGAAGGAATTAAGGAAAAGGGATTAGAATTTTATCGCACTGCAAAATTTCTCTGACTGCGATTGTCAGGGTAGAAAGCAAAGAGAGATAAAGGTAAATAATATACTCATTATTAACTGACAAATTAACGTAGACAGTTTAATTGCGAAAAAGTTGTGCCAATCCTACATCAATTATTTACGCTGCGAAGAAGCACCGTAAGACCAGCCCAGTTTATACAAACGTTCACGTCTGACAGTATTAATTACGTAACGCGCAATGATCCTCTTCTGTACACATAGAATGGTTTACTGTTTCGAGCTTCTTAAACTGCGAGACGTTTACCATCGGTAGTGCAAAGCTTAAGGGTGTCAGCCCCTTACTATTTTTACCTTTTACCTAGACAGTGAAAATTAAACCATTTTGATTTCACAAATATTGAAATTTATGTCATATGTATAAGAATGGACTAGTTCAGGGGTGGGGAACTTTTTATCATCTAAAGGCCGCATTCATTTCTGATTCGACATGAGGCCGCAGTAAACATTCACTAGGAAATCTTTGGCTGGAAACAGAACTTTACCGTCAAAATATGTCAGGAATTTACGAATTTACATAAATTTACAGAATTACAGAATTGGCCAGAAGGCCGCACCAGAGTAGCCAAAAGGCCGCAGGTTTCCACGCCTGGACTAGTTCATTGTTCTATTCCACGATTTAAGAATAACGTCGTATTTTATTTACATTTTAACGTAAATAAAATTCGTTTAATATTATTGTGTTAAGAAAATAACTCGTTTTACCTTTTTTTTAATGTTTATTTTTCCCATATTCGCTCCCTAGTCGAAGCATATGGCCACCGAAGTGATTCCTCCAAGATTCTCTGTCCCTCGCCAGTCTTTTTGCTTCCACCCATGTCATTCCACCGTCCCGTAGCTCCGCCAAGAACATCCGGGATCAGGGATGGCAAACCTACATCGCGCGTGCCGAGGTGGCACGTTTGAGAATTTGGATGGCACGCGAACGATTTCCACGTTTAAAAAAATACAATTTTCATTAAATAATCTGTGAATTATTAATTTATTAAGTTTATCAATTTTTAAATGTTTACCAAAATAAACGAAAATCGTTTAAAAAACATTTTTTTATTTTGTTGAAAAAAAATACTGCTTGGGCACGCCACACAATCGAAAAATAATATTTGAGGATTTTTGGCACGCCAACCCAAAAAGGTTCACCATCCCTGTACTAGGCCGTCTGCAAAATAATTCGTAGTTCAAGAATATCCTTCTCAAAAAAATAGTTAATAGACGATATTGCAGTATATCATGTGGTTTTATTTGATGTTTACCTGAAAAATGTGTTTTTGTATAATTTAATGTTTTATTCAATGATTTAGGTATCATATTTAAGGTCAAATACATTAAGCATTGTGCAAACCTCCCGAACTATTTGTAATCGACTATTTCTAATTTTATTAAAGTTGGTCACGTTTGGAGTATCTAATCATTAGAGTCTAGCGAGTGATTTTTAATAAATACTAGATGACGCCTGCTAAATTAAAAGTTGAAATGATACTTAGTCGGTTTTGCGACATAAGAAGATTACTTAAATCTGTCTGAAAAGTTGAATGCATCACACCTGCATATTAGTATGATAATTATTGTTTACAGAAAGTTATCAGCCTTCAAATACTTAATACGATTTTGGCTACTGCAGGTCTTATGCTTTTGAGAAATACTGGATTGTATACTAGCTGCAGACATACGGACAGACAGTGCGATTGCATCAGACGTCCAGCCCAGAACCGCTTTCCTATCCAACAAATGTTGGGGTGGAGAGAGGAGACGACCGCAGCATCAGGTTGGCGTGAGCAATGGACCGAACTCTCTAGAATAGCGATATGTGGAAACTGTATGACTTTACGAGCATTGGCTGTCATTTTATGATAGAATGCTTTGTGATACACTATGCATAAATGTAGTTTTGTATATTTATATAAAAATATAGTAATCGAAACCATAGACTACTTAAGTATACTGCATATACAATAATATAGAACTGTGACTAAACTATATATTTATTAAGAAAAACAAATTTACACTTTAATTTAGTGTATGTAATGTTAAACAATAAGCCTAATAGTATTGTAAGCCGACTATAAGCTTAAACAAATATTTTCAAAATTATGCAAAGTTGCTGCTTTTCTAAGATAAATGTTTTATAATTTAAGATTTCGACTGAAGGTGCTTGGTGAAATTTCAATATTAAATTTGAATCGTTCAAACTATGTACATTCTCACAGATTTTACACTTTTAGACACAGGTCGTTAGTGACAAAATCTGTGAGAATGTGCATAGTTTGAACGATTCAAATTTAATAAATGTTTTAATTACATGGTTTTATAAATTTATCCGAGAAAATTATGCTGAAAAGTTTTATTTTTTATTCTACCCTAAATTATAAATTTTATATACTTTTACGCAAGAACTTGAAATACCAACAATATTATTTTAATTATTTACATTTTTATAATCTCTTTCTTTAAATTTTTCCCACTTAAAGAGACGCGAAACTTTACATTTTTTAAAAATATCACTCTCCATCAGTGTACAGCTAATCAATGTGGAATCAGCCAGAAGCTTTTTTCAATTTATAAATTATAGTCCACTTCAAATATTTTTGTCGTAAAACAAAACCACTATTCACTGGAAAAAAAACATCCGCAGGCCTCATTCAATCGGATGCTTTTTTATTGAATTGGTAAATGCACTAATGAAGGATTGATATTTCATATAGCGCATTTGTAACGAGAGAATCATGAATTTTATTGAAATCCGCGATCAGTCAAAGTCAAATTCAATAAATGTGTGTTTATTTGGCGGCATTTCAGCAATCATTGGCAAAAGGGGATGATAGATGAATACAAACATAATTATGTAACTATCTAAAAACATGGTTGACTGTCAGGCATTTTCTGTGACAGACACAAAAAGATATACAATGCTAGATTAATTAAGTGGTTATGCGTTGCTTAGAATATTTTTTAAATCATCTCAATAATAAGCTTTAAACTTAGAAATACCTGATTGAAAATATCCGTTTAACATACTCTCTTTCAATCAAACCAAAGTTGATCGGACAATGACATTCATTTCTTTATTACAATTCATTTTTGGGCTTTAAAGCTATGGAGTTTTCTCTATAAAACGTGGCATCTTTCAAATATCTAAAAATAACTACAAAAAGACATCCATATAACAGATAAATGCAAGTGAGAGGGTGTATGTTAATTAAACAAGAGTTATCCGAGTGCTTTTTTTATATTTGAAATATATGAATTGATTTTTTAAATATTTACATTTTATGAGATTAAGCAAATCGTACTACTATTTTAAATTAATAATTTTCAAGCAGCATACGGTCTACAAAAATAAAACAAATTAACCTTCAGTTGTTAGCTGCGCGGCGTTGCTGTTGTTGGTGAACATGCTTGTGTGATTTGTATGTATTTTATTATATGTAATTGATTTTTATTGAGGTGTAAAGAATTAGTGTATATCGTATTGAAGATTACAAGATAAATTTTCATTAAACACTGATGTGCTTTGTCTCAATACTAATTATTACGTGTGGATTTGTTCGATCAGAATATTTGTTTCAGTAGGCTAATTATGCAACATTTACTCTTTACATCACTGTGATTTCAAAATATTTAGAAATATAAGTTCATTTTATTTGAGATTTATTTAATCTTTAAAAATAACGCATAATTTAAATATGTATACGCAAAACATCATATAAGCCAACTATTCCTACAAAATTTCGTACAAAGTTTTGTTGGTATAAAAATAATGAGGGAGCCTGCTTAGGCTCAATGGTATTCAATAAATTTAACAGAATTAGCTATTAGTTTGGGTTTGTAATAAGAAAACGCATTTTGACATTGGTTTTTCCCAATAAGCTAGTAGCAAATCAAGTTCATCAAAAGATCCTATAATTTGCGATAGACTAATAGCAGTGGCGTGCAAGCCACAAACGTCCGTGGATTTAATTTGTTCACGTCTCTAACTAGTGCCATTCGTTACATTGGGTTTTTCGCTGCACAGTCGTTATCTTGAGACATAAAACTATCTAAAGAGTGCACTTTAGCAAACTCACATAAATCTCAGCAAGACTTTTTATCACTAGCTTCCTCGGGTCATTGTTATCTTCGCTTTATATTAATTTTCAGAATTTCTTGTGATTTATTTGGCTGCCAGTTATTTATTTCTATTTTCTGCCAAGATGCATTTATTCACACATCGGTTAACTCTTTCTACTAACGCTTAATTAAAACACAACATATTTTTAAGTGTATACCCTTTGGTGCTATAGGCATAAATACCGGACAGTTTAATACAAAAAAGTTTTTAGTTCTATAAGAATAATTATAAACAATGTTTTCTTAAGCGCCACGCATTCAAAAAAACTTTTTTTAATGCTTGCCTTATTATGGTGAAGTCTTACGAAGAAAATTTCAAATAAATAAAAATATATGTTTGGTATAATTGGCCCAATTTTAATTAAAATCATCTTAACATCTTAATTTTTCATTACACAAATCGACATTGAATGTTTTTGGTGTTCTGACCGCTTAGTTTGACATATATATAATACATTTTGAATAAAACAAACAAGAATAATAATATAAAATAAAAATTGGAAACTTTTTTGTTCCACTTCTTGTGTTGTAAAATGTGACACGTGTTTCGCTTTTTTGAGAAGCACCATCGCAAAGTTTATGAGTTAACCTTTCGATGCTAAGTCTGAAGTTATCAAAGTAAAGTTTATATTAAAAATCAGATCATTTCAAAAACTACTGACATTTGCGTAAAATTGTGACATTTCAAAGAATTCTGACAGGGTACTTGACTGGGTGACTAACAAAGCAACTTAAGTAAAAGCTTATAATAATAACAATAATAAATGAAAGTTCACAAACTTACCGCTGAATTCATCGAAGTTATTAAAGAATAATTATGTCTTTATCTTAATTTTAAATGGCTATTGTTTGCTAGCGAATATATAGAATAAATAGTTAAACGAAAATAACAAACATCCTGCGTAATTTTAACACTGACTTTTCTCACGAGGGAATATTATAATAGTGTATCCGGTATACAAGTAACGAGTCGTGAATTTATTATAAGACTATCGAATGCTGACTATGAAGTATTTTTCAAAGTGTTTTCATATTTAATGATCATATAACCCACTACGATTTTCCAACACTCACTAATATTTATTGAGTGTTTATATTTAAAAACGTTTCAAAATATTGTATTTAAATAATATCACAGTTTGTAATCGATTTACAGAATTTGTAAGTCTCGGTTTCTTTCAAGTCCCGGAACACGGGACAATTATCACGCTTTAGGAAATTCTCACATTCCGACTACTATATTGAATTTTACTAAAAACTATTTCACAGTTTGTAGCGCAATATGTGGAATAATCCAAGTTATTTTATATTATATATTAAAATGAACTTCCACAAAGTTACCGCCGAATCCATCAAAAGTACTACTTGATTGTGTTTTAATTTGATTAAAAATTAGTAGGTTTTATTTGCAAGAGGTCTTAAACATTTCAATTATAGTAAATTGTGCCAATGATTATTACTTTGTATTATTATCTATAAGTTCTTTTCACATTTATTTTACCAATTATTTGTGACACCCTTATGAGTTTTGTATAAATGTATCAATATATTTTTATCGGTTGAAAATTCTCCTGATTTGATTTTTATAAATATTTGTAGAAAAGATACAAAAGAGTGTTTTACTATTTTTGAATGTAAGAGAATTAGTACACATAGCTGTTATTTCAAATATAAACAGCTATAGAACCACGTATTACAGAATTTATTTAAAATTCAGCACGCATTTCAAGAGAATTTTTTTACAAATGGAAATTGTTTCCAGTCACGGGAAGCGTCGCGACGCTCTTTGAGGTTTTTCTTCTCCAACTATACATCTTTTAATGAGAAAAGAGACTCTGTTTACGTAACTGAATTATATCCTTTGAAATAAACATTTTTCGGTCCAATTTTTCCTAAAACAGAAAACGTGCTCGTCATGCGAATTTTTTGAATAAAATAACCTTTGATATTACTATATTGTTTTACCTCTAAACGTTTTCCACAAAAACGTCGCTAGACCCTGTAATTTACAAACACACACTTTGTGGTAAAGTAATTTTGAATTTAAGTGAACATTTTGTACACAAAGTAATAATGAAAGTTTTTCTCTATATTTCAGAAATTAAAGTGAGCTGGAAGTAGCACACGACGCCATTTATAAGACTTGTCAAAATCGTTGTTTTGATGAAAGAATGTTTTTTTATTCGTCTTTCTTTAAACTTTCAGTGGATAGCCACACCATAATTCACTTGAGTTACTGCTTTTTTCTATCATTTATTTTACTTCAATAGTTCACTTCTTCTAGAGCTTTTACAATGCTCAAAATCATCAATATTCTTCAAGATATTTTTCTCATCAATAAATAATGTTGCCAAATATATATTTCGTTATTTTTTAATACTTTTTGGAATACACTCTTCTTACGTGGTGTATTCCGCGGCGTAATAACGAAATTCGTGTTCAAATTTTGCCATGGATGTCTCGAGCTACACTTTGTTTAAATAACCTTCAACTCGCTAGATCAAACTACAAATATTAATATTTTAAAAAAAAACACTAAGATATCTTTATACTGTACATCAGCGGTCACCAAACTACGGCCCGCGGGCTGGATCTGAAGATTTTCATCCGGCCCGCGAAAAGTTCTGGATTTTTGCATAGAAATTATTCATATAAGAAATATATTTTTTCATGATTTAGTTGTGAATTCACGACGACTATTTATTTCAAATCATCAATTGTCATACAACTATCTGGTAGGAGACTCAAAGTGAAGAATGTTGGATAGAAGTTGGAGACGACCAGATAATCGTTTACTCAAAAAATTCTCGAATATTCTCATTTATTGAAATTCTAAGAACGGCAAACATTTTTTTACATTCTTATTATTATGCAACCAAATAAAATGAAATAATATTCCGATTGGGTTCCAATAAGAATTTAGCTATCGTCCGGCCCCCTTGGTTTTTAAAAAGTTCAATTCGGCCCGCTTCTAAATAAGTTTGGTGACCTCTGCTGTACATAACCAAAGAACGGCTTACATATTATTATATGTTTACACAATTTATATTACCTTTACTAACTTTAAACGGTGAAAATAAATTAAATTATATTATCAACTATGAAGATTTTATGAAGATAGCAACTATCATTTAGAAAGATTCGTTCCGTCGAAATGTCATACATTTAAAACCAATCAGAAATCATTCCATGCTAAAAATTGTATTTTTTATCCATATCCGTGGATATTATTTTATCCAACGTGGAGCATGTGGCCTCCTAATGAAGATATATCAACAAAAGTTTTTCTACGATAACTTTTAGCTGTTGCTGTTGCTGTTCGGATTAGGACTCGAACCCGTGCGGTCTGGCACGCAAGTCCACAAAGCTTACCACTGTGACCATTGGACCCGAAAAAAAATATTACCTTCCGTTAATTGTAATAAACAATTCTACAAACTTACAATTTTTATACCAAAAATGATAAGATATCTATACTAGCTTCATTGATATAATGAAAGTGGTATAACTTTAATATGAATATTTAAATAATTTTAATAATAGCTATTGATAGATACGGTTTTAATAAACCACTCGTTTTTGTATAATCTGTCCCATCTGTTTTGAAAATATAAATGATTGTTTTTGTCATTAAACTATGTATGGAAACATTACCCTTGTCAAGCAAATCTAAATTACTTTAGCTTCGACTAAAACGTTCTCTCCATTATGGTAAAAGTATGAATTACACTAATGTAAATAATTACTTCTTGATTTTAACCTAATTATTAAACAAAGTTCGTCAACAACCGACGTAGACAAGGTGACCAAACGTTTCAATTGAAACAAGCGTATTTTAAAAACAAGCTATTCCCTTTTTTTAAATATGACCCAAACGAAACGATAGTCGAATATTTTTCATATGACTTGAATGTGAAATAAAGTCGTAAAGTTTCAAAATTAGATTTTTCCACAATGCAATTTAAAGAACTGCTTAACAAAATAATGTTTGAAGTGAGTTTGTAAAAAACATAATTTTGATTGCCAGCTTTACAAAATATAAATTCTCGATGTTAGCTAATTTCTTATTCACACACAATGTTTCTTCTTGAGCTATTACAGATTTTTTATATTAAATATAAATCTTTACTTCATTTAAAATTATTTAACGACAGCTGGTTGGTGCTCAATCTCAACCTCAAGTGTGAGGATAGAAAGCTAAGTTTATGACAAGGTTTTTTTTCAATTAGAATTCTTTAATGATATGATTGTTTTTCATTTTAATTTACACCATGAAACATGTAGTATTATAAAGCATTGTATAATATGATTTTTAACTGGACTTACCATTTGTAAAGTCTTCGTTAGCGTCTACTTATCCTTAGAGTGAAGCATTAAATCATTTATAGCTAAACTTATATTTTGAATCACGTCCGCTCCCAATGTAGACTATTTGGACTCCTAGTGAAGCTTATCTCAACAGAGGTGGTTTTAGGACCACTGCTTGTTACTCGTTACAATTGCCACCATCACTCGCGACAGTCGCGCGGTTGATCCAAGGGCATCCAATTTCGGATCCTTTTTGTAATCCCGGGATTTCAGGATTGATAATTTTTCAATCTCAGGATTGAACATTCACCATGAAATCATGTATAAATTCGGGATTCGGGATTGAGAAATTTTTGCTCGTTGATTTTGAAATCCTGGGAATTTACGGATTTCCTTAAACGAAAATACACGAGACTTTTTTTTAGCTGTTCCAAGATCTCCAATTTCAAAAACCCAGGAATTTACATATTTATCATAATGTCATTCTACCAAAAACTACAAGGTTACATTTTAAGGGTACGTTATGAAATTCAAATGATATCCGCTTAATCTATGAGGTTTGTTTGGTTACCCCATAATAAAGCAAGAGTTGCGTAGGTTTACTGGCATCCATCAAATTCCCTGGGGTAGAATAAGTTAGTGTTATCAAATGAATTGTTTTAAAATTACTTCTAGTCACTCGGTTAACTTTTATATCGCCAAAGCCTCCCTCAAAAGGGATTTAATTGTTTTGTCTTGAATCCTCGGGGCTTTTTTGAAAATAATAATTCTGCAAGCCCAAATCTTAGTAAACTTTCCGTTTTAACGAATCTCAACATTAATGTAATGTATTAATTTCGCGTTAAGCTTTTCTTTGTTTCATCTTTTCTATGATACGTCTATTATTTTAACCCACCACATACTATGAATATATGTTTGAGGATAATACCAGCAGAGGAGGTGACATAATTTCTCCTAAAAACACATAAAAGCCTTGATTCAGATGATTCAATTCGCATGCATTTTAAAGTTGTAATTGACTTTTTAATACATGTAAAACAATTTTGTTGTTTGTCAATATATTTATTTTTCTACTTTTTCATGTTTTATAAAGACTAGGAGCGTTTTCTTGATATTTTATTTTTTAATAAATGAAGCTTTAAGTCTTAGGACGTGTTTCCGTCAAAGTTCTTCTAGTCTCCTTCATCCCTGATGCTATTGGTTGTTTGTATTCATTTTCCGTCGTTACCGACAGAAGGACGTGATCGTTTTAGAGGTAAGAAATCTACAGTGAAACCAATTCACGTGGACACTTTATTCATTTAGATTCATAATTAACTCAATTAACTATATACTTTACCCATATTTATTAAAATTGTAGAAGTGATTATTTTTTGTTAAATATAAATTCTTTCCACCAACAATTCATCATACCATAAAAGCTCATACCATAAAAGTGAAAAATAACCATTAATAAATGATCTGTTTTTATAAATTGAATATATAATTTACCGTATTGTGATTCATATAAAAGTTTCAGTTACTAGATGTTGTTCAAGCATCGCTATAACTATTATTTCGAGGATTTAAAACAACAGTGCGCATCTCCGCGAAGTTGAATTCGTCTCCAGCTCCTGCGATATAAAATAATTATTATTTGTTCAGCAAAAAGTTAATCATTCAAACCTTTTAGAAGCATCTCAGAGCAAACGTCATGTCCCAAGGAGAATTAAAGTTGATTCTGTGGAAACCGTCATTCTCGTACTTAGATCTAAGCTTAATAAAGTATTTTCGAGTCATATCTGAATTCGCGAACTGCTTTTTCGCTGGAGGTTGCCACGGGATTAATTGCCTTGACGTACTTTTAACGAGTGAGGCAAAGTTCTAAAACATATTTCGAAATTGGAGTTTACCCAAATGGGAGGGTAAAATACGCACATGCCGTTTACTTGCCTAATTATCTTTTTGTTAATGCTCGCTAAAAAATCGTTGATATTCCAACTTTAAGGGATTTTTCGGTCTGTTTAAACAAAAATTACAATTCTGTGTTTACACGAATTTCGTTAATTATCACGAGTTCAACACCAATTTAACGACCATGATCCTTTCCAATACTCGGCCATCTATTTGTGGATATTTTTACTATGTATTTTTTATGAAATTCGGGAATGGGATAATACATTACTACATACACCAGGGGTTCTTAACTCCGTACCCGTGGGCGCACTTGCGCCCGCAGAGCCTTTTTTGTGCGCCTGGCAAATTAATTATCAGATAAAATTTTAAAAAGCCATTATATTTTTTAATAAAATTATTTTTAATAGATTTATTGAATTCGCAAAAATATTACCATATCCATGTTATTTTAAAGCAGCTAAGGATACAATAATAAAATTAATACATACATATATACTACTTTTTGATACTATGTATGCAAATCTGTTTTTTTTTAAATCCGGCTTGCGCCCGCCACTTTTCTCCAAGATCTCAAGTGCGCTCGTCACCGCAAAAGGTTAAGAACCCCTGACATACACCATTGATTCAACTCCAAAAGAATAATCATTCAATTCTTGATAAATAATGAACATGAATTACAACGCTCTTAGACTTCTACATGGGCTACTATAGTGCGGAGTCACGAGTTCGAATTCTGAAATTAAAAAAAAACGTTGATGCTTCATTATATGCAATACCGTTATTACTAGAACAAAACTGTATGAACTGTTAAACACTTTTAAGATACTCACTGACAATACTTGGCAGAAAGACATTATATTCAAAAAATAAAATACTCTTTCCACATTAATTTAACATGAGCAGGATTGGGTTTGGGTCACAAGCATTTTCAGCTGATGAATGAACCAATCAGTAGAAAATGCTCATGATCAGCTGTCCTGATAATTTTAAAGAAATTTTGAATTCGTACAGTGTTAAACTAAAAAAAATAACTCTTTTAAAATAATTGCATAAAAAATAAATCGTTACATATCTAAAATATTGTATTTATAAAGATTTTGCCAAATTTACTTGTACCTGTTCTATTTCGTACGGATACTGAATATAAAATCTATAAAAAAATATTGTTTTTGAGTTAACTTTTCAAATAAATCAATCCGAAGACCCAAAAAAGCAAAGTTTTTTAGTTAACTGTCAAAGTTGATAAATTTAATACGAAATATGGTATGGCTCAGATTTGGGTACACTTAAAAAGTTTTTATTATGTTACCATTTTTTTAAAGAATAATTGTTTTAAATGACAAAAAAAGTTAGTACACTCATCGGTTGTACATGTCATTGTGTATATTTATATTTTAAATGCAACATATTTTATTATTACACTTCATTCATTTTTTTCAACCATAATATAATTTATGCAATTGCTTTTTTGAAACTAAAATATGTGATCTAAGCTCAAATTTTGTCGTTTGAAAACGCAACACAGGTGTGATATGGTTATATGTCGATTTTTATGGTATTATTATCATACGTTCATTATAGAAAATGATTTTTCACAAATATAATTATATACTTCCAAATAAAGAAGTCATTTGATGAGCATATTTATTAAATATCAAAATGTCGGACCGTTAATTATTATAGAGGACATATTCCATGAAAATAAATTGTTATATTCCGTATGATGAAAAAATAATAATATATAAATTTTAAACTAATCTTGCCGGACACATCAATAAGTCGTGCGATGTATTATATAATTGGCCCGCGTGACACACTTTGTGGAGCTCTGTGTGTAGCATAAATAGCAATATTTATTTCTGATGCGGATTTTAAAATCATAGAAGAATTATTTGCCGTTAAAAGAAACTACCAGTGAAGATATGATTGAAACAGTCAACACACTATTCGAGAAATTTTGCTTTGAACGGAGTTCACTATCTGGCATATTCACTGATGGAACCCCTACACTAGTAACATTAAAATGTAACAATTTTTGTAGAGCCTTAAAACAAAGCTTTGTTTCATAAATTATGAAACGAAATATAAATTAACAACTTTATTTAATTCATTTGATATATATTTTTGTTATTCAATAATTTGGTCCGGCCCTCAGCTTGAAGATAAAATTATAATTTGGCCCCCAAACTAGAAAAAGTTGCACATATATTTGCCTGTACTAGAGCATAATATATAATTGAGATCCAGTGGTGTAAGTGTGCATTTACATAAATAAATAAATATTAAAATTTTATTTTTCAAGTATTATATTTCAGATAAAATAATAATAAATAACGGGAGCTGATTTTTTTGCAGATATTTTTTTTTACAAAAATTAAATAAAAATTGTGTAACCTATGATATGTCACTGATACATCTACTAATCTACTAAAGATATCTATATACAAGCCAGTGCATTATTGTCAAAAACTGCATCCATCAAATACACAGTACATGTCTTACCAAAAACTGTTAAGTAAGTCAGGGAACTCCTTAGGGTAAAGATGGCAAGGTGCCAATCAAAAGTAAATTTAAGCTTTAAATTACGCGCAGGCAACCTTGAGAGCTTCGGAGCTCGAAGGCTTTGCAAACATTACGGCCGCCATTGTCAAAGTCCTGCCAAAGTAAACCGCAGCTTCGATTCTTGACACTTAATAAAACCCATAACAAGTCTTCCCAGAGGGCTCTACATAAGGGCGGAGGATAAAACTGTCGTCAAAAAAGCAACAAACTACAGATAAACAATTTTACATTACACTCTTTATAAAATAAACTAATTTATTTTAACATATACGTAAATTGTGGCGATATTTTCATGCGATAGACTTACATAGATAACTTCTTTTCTGACAAACATATGAATTGAAAAATATTTGCACTTAACTGTACGAATTATTATTATGATAGATTGGATATCAAAATTAACAACGATATATATTTATTGTAATATGAATTAAATTTTCAATTTTTTTATTCCTCTTTTTGAATAACTTTTTTGAGAAGCATCGTCTGGCTTAATAAATATGTTTTTGTTTCATTCTATAATTTTAGTTAGAAGATTATTTCACAGATAGTCAGTCTTTGAGAGACAGGTAACTCATCAATTAAAATTATTATAAAGTATTTTTATAGAAAAATAAATTCGACTTAACTATAACTATCATTTTCTCAAAATAAAATATGTGAAACTTCATAACTTTTCCGACTATTTTAATCTTGGTTGACCAACGCTTCTGACTTTTTAGACTACCTCCATTTCAGCGAAAATATTACATTTTTTTTAATTGAAAATTTACGATTTAAGCGTGAGCATTAAGCTTCATTTCACAACATTTTTTTAGGCTTAAATTTTAAGTAATTGAATTGACGCTCCACCAGTATTCCATATGCCCCACGTTGGGTGCAAATATAGAATAAAAACTCACCAATTGGTTGCTTACTTTTGGTGGAAGACATTGTTTGATATAATACATCTTTCGCTGTTAACACTTCCAGAATAATAATTTAATTATGCATGTATTCAAATCCTCTTTCCGTGATCAGAAACGGTGGTATTTTTAATTAAAATTAACTCTCTGTACGGTATTACTATAGTACAATTTGTACGTCAGTTTATATATTATTACTTATCATAATCATACTCATCATTGTCCAGTGACTGGATGCGAATTCATATTTAAAAAATCATGATGGGCTAAACTTGTATTACCTATTATTTTACTCGTATTCGAGTGAATATACCCTAAAGCTGATAATTATCACAACGGTGATGTTTGCAACCCAAAATATAGTTGAAAAATCATTAATAATAAAGTAGCATACTAAAAATTGAAGATTTCATTAGCATTTTTGGATCAAATTATTTTTTATTCAACCAAAAAGATAGCAGGGAAAATCTTTTTAATTTTATAATTAAAACATCTCAAATTGTTATGACATCAAATATATGCTATCAAAAATCAAGCGACAGCTACAATTTATATAAATAATAAAATACAAAGTATCTCTTGCAAATTTCGTGTATTTATGATACATATTCATTACTGTAATTATTCTCATCCGATTCATTGATCATTCCCTCCATTTCAAGTAATTAGCTTGTGCTGTCTTATTTTAAATTACTCGACAGTAATAGTAAAAGCATGCTCCGCTCCTGAACAACGAAGATTGTATGGGGCGTGCTGCGGGTCTCCCCTGTGCCGGAAAACTTGGCTTTCAGTCACCAGACAAGAACGAACTTAGAAGAACAGCACAAGTCTACGAAAGTTAAATGTAACATCACGCTTTATAGACCGAAATGAAACCTTATTTGTATGTTGTTAGTTTATTTGTTTTGCCAACTGAAATTCATAACTACTTCTACCTACTCTCCAAAGGAAATCTTTCATATGCATACTAACAAAACTAAAACATATTGTTGATAGTTCATATGCATATAAAGATTTCTTTTGTTAACTTCATGTTCATCAACAAAGATTTTTTACAATACATTTTGTATCTAAGCAAACCAGCAAATTTTGTATAATAGAATGTTCCGGTTTCAATATCAAATGTTTTATCAAAATAATAAGACATATTTCGGCAACCATATAATATATAACAAGGGTGACCAAAGCGTAAAACGCGATCGACTGGTCGATCGCGTGTAACTTTTTAGTCGCCCGCCTGTCGATATGTACACATCTCTGATCCCCGTCCCACACGTACTTATGATCACCAAACGCATACGATGATAATTTTTTAAAAATTCGATCGTAGTGATCAAACGTTTGGCCACCCCTGATATATACAGACTGACATATATCTGTTTTTATTACTTCACTGTTCGGTTTGATATATTTTTATGGCACTCGATAACTGAATTTATCAAACGATTACTTTGCGGGAAATTCCCACCCGCAAGGACTTTGAAATTAAGTCTGGTAGTAGAAATTAAAAAATAGATGATTTCGTTGAAAGTTGCATTAATTGTGTATCAAAACATATATAGATAACGGCAGTTGCTGTAGGTAATATTTTTGATAAAAGATACAAATAGAAACATTAAATTAATATTAAAATCGTACAATTGTCATCTTCAGCATTACTTTTTCTAAATAAATTTTACAATAATGGCAAATACAAAATAACATAACAAAATACATCCCCACAAAATTTTTATTAATTTTTCACGTAAACAAACATTAAAATTTCGAAGATAGTACGAAAATTTTTATTTATCATTGTAACTAAAAAAAATGTGCAAAGAGACATAAACTTTTTGGCAATCTCTATTGTATTATTCAAACAATGTATTATATTTAATATGTGTTAATAATTATCAACATAGTGTATCTATTATGTGTATAGTTTTTGTGGGGACTAGACCTTTATTAATCCATGAATAATATATGTATAGTTAACAAGTGTTTGATAATCTAGTGTCTTTGCAAGATCCACATAGTCGCAGCATTACGACTGTGCGGCGAATGCTTATTTTGACAAATATTCGTAAACATGAGCTTAGGGTTTTGGCCTTAGGCTAAATGTTACATTCCAACCCGAACTAAACTGTTTCGGCGAGCGTCTGTGGTAGGTCTGAGACAGTATCAACGGCGTACCAACTATTTGTCAAATTGTAATCCCAAATATTACATATATTTTAACCAATGATTCATTCATCAATATTCTGTGGTCATCGCCATATTTCGCTATTTATAATTAATGGTTGAATTAAAATACCAGGCATATCATCTACCACACTAAAGCTATGTTCAGAAATATCAGTTAAATAATCTACGTGTCATTAATGCATAAATATTTGACGCAAACAAAGCATTCACGAAAAGCAAAAATAGCTGACATTTTTTATAAGTAGTAAAACGTGCCTAATGGTTCCGTTCCGTTGCCGCCTGTGTGGTTGAGTGGTCAACGTTGTTGGCTAACATCTAATCACAAAAATCACAATTGGTTGAGTGAACGAGCAATTCTTGCGGCGAAGAACAAAAATGTGGATCATTTAAACTTCACAATTCAAAATCAAACCGTTGGTCCACCCACTACATTCCTTCAAATCTATCTACCGTGTAACAAACGAAGACGAAGCAACCAACTATCCAACTGAATTTTTAAACTCATTGGATCTACCTGGCTTGCCACTGCACAATTTACAACTAAAGGTTGGCTCGGTAGTCATCATGTTTCAAGTTATCACGTTAACACAACACTTATTGGTTCTGAGGCGTTACGAAGTTCGTTGGGTCAGCTAGTAAAAAATATATATTTTAATATTATGTTTCTGCTTGTAACATTGATTACTGGCTACTTGACAATCAAATACTCCAAATATTTTGAAAGTTATGCGTTTTCAGAATGGTTGCTCACCAAACGAGTGATAAATTATTGCAGTTTGCAGGGGAAAAAACCGCTTTGAATTGTCTAAAGAAAACTCTTGTGTCGAGTTTGACATGGCTTGCGCAAAAGCTCTGTAAAATGTTCATAATCTCTAAATTGAAATTGCATATGTTTTAATAAATATATATTGTATTATGTATATGAGTAGTTTATTAATAAAATTGTTTCATATTTCCACATTTTTAAATGGCGCTTCATAGATTTCCCGCATTAAAACAAACTAATTAACTGGGGAAATTATTATTGTAAGCCATAAAAAGCTTTGCTATCTCCTTCGTGTGGGTCATCCTAGGTGTGAAATTCGTTACTGTCCAATTATGTTAAAATTAATAGTTGCTTTTCACGCATGAATATTTGTTGATTTTGTTTTTTTTGTTTTGTCAAATCTCACTCATTTATGATTTTACTGAAATGTATCAATTTGAATAAATTAGGACATGATTACGCATGTAAAAAACGCGAAAAAAATAATATCATCGATTACTCGATTACTGCACAGATATATATAAATAATAAATTATTTTCCTTCATAAGAAATGAAAAAATATTTCTTGACGGTTCGATTAGGTTGCAATTGAATAAAAACGATTTTGATTAAAAGTCACCCAATATTTTTTAAAAGATAAATATATTTGATAATCCAGCAAAAAAGTATTTTAATATTCAAATAACTTATGGCTAGTTAAATTGAATTGAAGTCACTGTTAAATATCGACAATAACACCAAACACAATTTAAACTATTATCATTAACAACGAAATCCACTCAAAGATCGAAACCGTAAAAAAAATAACAGTAATCAATTGCTTTGACTTTGGTGGCTTATAAAATAAAAAAAATGCTATTTAATCTTTATATAATCATAAACAATATAATTTATATATTATTTAATTTAAATATAATATGTACAGTAATGTGCTAACTCAATTGTATAGGTTTGATTTAAATACGACGTACATACACACGTTCAACATATGTACATAATTGTTTTTAATTCTTACGTGAAAATTATCCAGCGTATATGTTGTTATGTTGTACACGTATTTTTTCTTTAACCTTGTCCGCTCCCAATGTGGAGCATATGGACTCCTAATGGAGTTTATCTCAACAAAAGTGTTTCTACGACAACTGCTTGTTACTCAGTTGCTCAACCTCTCTTTTTCCAAAGAGAGTAGGGATAGAAGGATAGGGCTAGGACAGGATTAGTGGTAAGCTAATCGCTCTCGATACGCCCCGTTCATAGGATAGGATGGGTGAGAGGGGGGAATTCAAGACATCACATATATTCATGCCTTTGAACAGAAATTCATAAATTGATTGAAAAATCAATTTATAAAACTGTCCGTACCGGGATTTGAACCCGGGCCCTCTGTAGCCGAAGCCAACACCGTTGACCACTCGACCACACAGGCGACCATTGTATACCATTTGGTTAGCTAATCTCTCTCGCTACGTCCAGTTATAGAAGGATCGGAACGGTGGGAGCGAATTTGTAGACATTACAAACACCCATGCCTTCGAACAGAAATCGATCAAAAAAAATGCTGTTCGTACTGGACCTCTAACTCGTGAGATCCAGCACGGTAGGCAACAACGTTAATTGCTGCACCATATGACCTGAAAACAATATTACCACCGTAAATTGTAATAAGCAACTCTACAAACTTACAATTTTCATACTAAAAAAAATATGAAGTGAGTAAGTCGTCATTTTATTTTCATTAACATTTTTATGCGACATTATTTCGGACACTTTTATGAATTGGTGACATGAAACCCTCACCACGCACCACGCCACTGGGAGTAGGTAGGGCGCTGATGTTTTTATGCGTTTAATTAGAGCTAATTAGGGAAGCCGTGTCCTTTGTCTCACAGACATACACCCTCGTACATTTCACCGCAACCGGGCTTTCGAAACTCACATTTCTTAAAATGAAAACGCGTTTAACGAAATTGTTTTAAATCTCTTTTCTCACTATAGTAATATGTAGATATGTGTATGATTAATCGCCTTAACTCAAATTTTTCATTAAATTTTTTCATTGATTTTTTTTTTTTAAATATTATCCCACAACGATCTCCCACACATATCCCTTATACAGTATGGCAGTTTCCCAGTATCGCAATTACCACCACTACCCGCCACGGCCATATTTTGGTACTAACAAACGTTTCCCGTAGCGTAACAACGTTATCCGTATATTTAGTATTAAGTACTGAGATTGTCTAAAGAGCAGTTATCCAAGACTCGGTGACTTTTATTTTAGTATACTGAAACTCTCCAGCTCAAAAAATGACAGAGTTTATATCTGTACATGTCTGTACACTATCCGTATAGTGCCACACAATTTCTAGAAGCTCTATACCTTGCCTTTTAGTCACCTAGCTTTCGTGCCTTTTTTTAATGACTGCCGCAATAAGGCTCCTACCACACCAAAAATCTGTTTAAACTCTTCGTCCAGCGCCGGTTTGCCAGAACCTTCTTACTCACCAAAACCATACGATAAAAAACAAAAAATTCCCCCGATTGTTCTGCATAAAAAAGAAAACTATATAGCATTTCTTAGGGATGCTAAGCTTGCAGGCGTGTCTATAAGCCTGGCAACAGATCTCAAAAATGGCATAAAAATTGAGGTTCCTTCAATCGACGCTTTCAGAAAAGCAACCAAACTGCTAGACGTAAGAAATGTACCATACCACTCATACATGGCGCATGAAGACAAACCACTCAAAGTAGTTTTGAGAGGCGTGCCAGTAGGCGTTGAGGACGAGGACATTTTGAACGAGCTTAAACGGCTCAAATTTCCCGTTATTAAAGTACAGAGAATGAAGTGTCATGCCAATAAGACCGCGATCCCTCTTGTTCTCTTAAGCCTTAAACGTAATGTGAAAAGGAAAGAAATTTTCAACCAATGTAAACTCTTCAAAATGAAAATTGGCGTTGAGTTACTGCGGAGTAAAACCTCAGAAGGACAATGTCACAAATGCCAAGGCTTTGGCTTCTCAGCATCATGCTGCCGTGGTCAAGCGCGATGTGTGAGATGCGCGGGTGACCATTCTACTAATGAGTGCACCTACACTAGGGCTAGCGGCCCAGCTAAATGCGTAAACTGTGGTGGATCTCACACGGCAAACTACCGCGGATGCCCAAAATTTCCAGGAAAATCTCTTAATTCTAGGCCGCCGACACACAAACCTATCGAGCGGCCCTGCCAACTCTTGCCAATATGGCGAGGCAGGTAAAACCTGTTTCACGTATTGATCAGAGTGAGGTTAAATCTGTCCGCTCAGAATTGCCACACGCGAATGTTGCCCTGGATTATAAATCCATGCTCAACGAATGGCGCAAAATTGTGAACATCGGAAACCAATTACTGGTAAAATATTCCACCCAAGAGGCGCCCATTGATACCAACAATGGCAAATAAAATCCGGCCAGCATCCTTACAGATCCTTCACTGGAACAGTGGAGGTACCCTAAGACATGAAAAACTGGAGATAATTGACGTTTTATCAAGGTATAAAATTGATATTCTCCTGGTGAATGAGACTTTTCTCAAACCTTCACACCGTCCCACAATACCAAACTATTCTTTGTACCGCTTTGATCGCACCCGTACTTCAGGAGAAGGGACCGCAATATACATAAAAAAAAAACACATAGACCATTGTGCAGTCCCATTGCCAGCACTTAAGGGTAAGAGTCACGCTAAAGTCATTGTCGAATTACGATGTAAAAAGTATTCATATTTGTCGTAATAAATCTAAAGATAGTCAGAAAAATATTTTTTAATTTTTAAGTCGATTATTAACTTCGTTATTTAAAAAAAAATCAAAAAAAAAGGCTTTCGTTAATTAAATCCAGAATATTAACGGTTTGTTTTTTGACACTGATTTAAAAACTCAAAGATAGTTCAAGGATTCATCATATGTATACGGTTCGAAAATTTTTTGGTTTTATACGTAATTAGTATTTTATTTGGATTTAAAAAAGCGGTCAATATCAAAGCTATATAATACGATTTTTTTAGCAAATAAACCCAAAAATGTTAGACAAATGAATCGGTGGCTTATATATCATTTATTTTTTTAATCTTTGGTATATTTATTATAATTTTACGAGCTTTCGTTAATTTTCTAGATACACATAAAATATATACACAATTGATAGTTTTAATCGGTGGCATAAAGAGGTCGCTGCATGGATTTTTTGACGACATAATTTTGAAACGAAGAATTTTATTATATTTCATCCGTACGTTGCGTGCGGTTGCTTGTAAGCAGGTAGAATAACTTGTGTGTATTGTCTCGTATGCGATACACACATTGACACACATACTATGTTATCTATACAAGCATACCTATATCGATTGCAGTCTATTGCAAAGATAACTATTCTACTGACAACTGAACTTCTTGCGTCATTGCTCGGTATCGACTTATAACCTATTTTTATATACTATAAATATATACAATATAACCTAATTTTATATTTGTATATAATATAAATATATATAATATAACCTAATTTTATAATCTACTTCATTCCAACAGCTTATTTCATATGTTATACGCGTTTCCGACATTATTCCGTAATTTTAGCACTGTAATATTTTAGCGCGTAATTTTAGCACTGTCAATAAACATGGATATAAAAGATGTTCGTTCTTCATCTTCGTCGAAGAAGCGTTGTAGTAAGAGTAATCGTTCTAAAATGATCAAGAATTTAAATGCAGCTGGTGCGGCTGCTAGAGAGATGAAACGTGAAAATAAAGAAATGAAATTTTCAAGCATTTTACCGAATGACTTAGATTTGGTGAATGAAATTATCCCGTATGAAGAGATTTCCATTGGAGACTGTGAAGATTTCCACTGTAATGGTGATGTTTTGAGGACATATTCGAAGGCAAAGAAGCCGGAAGTCTTTGACGTTGGGTCTTTAGGTGATACTATGACAGAAGAACTTCCTCCATTAAACGTTGAGCGAAGTGATGAAATTGCAACTTCCTACATACCCTCTGGTAAACGCATAGTCGACATTGCCTACTTTATGAAGCAGATGGAAGAAGTATTGCGACATCCGTCAATTTGCACAGGTGGTAAGCTAATTTTACAAAGAGAAGTAAAAGATGGATTAGTATCAAAATTTCATTTTGAATGCCAATTCTGTGAGAAAACTGCAACCGTTTTTTCAGATTCCCTTGAATCTAATATTAACACGTCCTTTGTTTGGGGGGCACTTAACATAGGTATAGGGTATAGCCAGGGAGAAGAATTATGCGGTACTATGGATATTCCATTCATGTGTCAGGGGTCATTCCGACTCCACACTCCGGCATAATACAGTAAAAAACCTAATTCTTAAAAGAGAAATTGTATCAAAAGAAATTATATATGGTAGACAAAATGAACAGACTGCTATCAATTTGTATGAGCAAATAAATAGTGTAAATGTCGTCCGTTGCAGTCTTTTCATCAGGAAAGATTTGTCATTTTTAGCTGCGAGTCCAGATGGTTTAGTTGGAGATAATGGATTGATTGAGGTGAAATGTCTGCCCTCTATAGGTAAAAAAACAATTTATGATGCTGCTCTCGAAGATAATATCTGCGTCAATATTGTTGATTGTAAGCTCCACCTCAAAAAAACCCACAATTATTGGTTTCAAATACAAGGCCAATTGTATATTGCCAAAAAAGATTTTTGTGACCTGATCATTTATGCAGACAGTGGATTGGAAATTATTAGATTGTATCCTGATCCAGAATTTGAATTAACAGTCATACCACGTTTGTCATTTTTTTATAAATATGCATTTCTTCCGGAGCTTGCTGATAGTCGTATTCAACGGGGTATGAAAATTCGTGAACCGGCGAGATATGTTGATATGCCTGTCGTAATCTAAGTCTCTTAGTGTAATTCAATATGTTCGTCATTCTAGTTCACTCCAGTCTATTGGTTTTTATAGGTTCGAGACCTAGTACATAGTAATAATACCTATACAGTATTTTAAACAGGGCCCAACGGATCCCCATAAGAGTCTATATCGCCCCGTAATCGGCAGAACAACGTAAGCGACGATTCATACATTTCTACAGGAATGGTCAGGCATAAATCATACTAAAAGTTTTGTTAACTTAAATGCGGTTAGTAATATTAGGTTAATTAAAGTTTCTTTTTACGAGAGGAAGTTAAAAAAACAATCTTCCTCTGTTGATATGTCCACATGGGGACTGGTCATGGATAAATGATCTTGCTCCTATTCGTTCATATATCTAATGTAATAATAACATACTCATAATAAAGGATAAACTCAAATACTATAATTTTCAATACAAATCAGGATGTTGATTGACAGAATATATTGTTTATCTCTTCTTAGCCAGTAGATATAATATAAAGCTGAGCGTATGTAAGTTTAAACACAATTCTGATGAAGTCATACTTCGAAATAGCTAACAACTACGTATAAAGCAGGGCTGTGGAGTCGGAGTCACGATATTTTGGCCAGAGTCGGAGTCGTGAAAAATGAGCGGCTTGATTTTTTTTTGAAAAATGTATTTAGTTATGTGTATTCAAACAAAATAGTCCAAAGTGTTGACATTGAATGCTTGGCTGACTAAAGATGATCTGATGGTATACATATATATATGTTAAAATGAAATTGTTGAAAAATTTCCTCAGAGTCGTTGATTATTTTTAAGCTGGAGTCGGAGTCGTCTTTTTTTTACACGACTCCACAGCCCTGGTATAAAGTAATATTTGTAGAACTAAAACAGTTATTATTAGATTATTGAAGGTTTTTTAAACCTTGTTACAAGCAACATGTCTGTGTTGTTATCCGTTATCCATTTTGAATAACTGTCCCATGAGTGATTGTGAAGGTAAAAAGTGCCCCCCAAAACTTAAAATTTGCCTTGTAATGGTGATTAATAAACACTGCTTTATACATTAAAACCTTTTCGATACTATTAAGTTGTTCAATGAAATCTTTATTCATTGGTGACTCTTGGTATTTTTGTTTAGTTAGTGTTTTCTAGTTTCTTTGGCAATTCTTCTAGATAAACATGATCGAATTGCCGGATTTTTAGGAAATAAACATTTTTTTACACCCACTGATGTTTTTATTTTATACCTACCTACATTAATGACAGGAAACTGAATCAGGGAGAGGACCAAATGAAGTGTGCTCAGCAATTGCAGATTTTTTAAACATTTAAGAGGATACATACAAGGATAATTAAACGCCCATGACCATAAAATTGTTCTCAAATTCCTTTTCTGCTCTAAGGTATCTTACTAAATAAAATTGATAGTAAGCAATGCAATTTGTTAAAATAAAAAATATTTTTATTGTCCGTGGCAATTGCTACTTGTCTGCAGATAGGACGTCTGGAAAAATACAACGAAAAAAAATGAAAAAGACTAGCATTCTTTCCCCTGGTGATTTTTCTTTACCATGTCCGCTTCCAATGTGGAGTATATGGAGTTGCCTCCTAATGGAGATTATCTCAATAGAAGTGTTTCTATGAGAACTGTTTGTTATTCAGTTGTTCAACCTCTCTTTTTCCAAAGAGAGTAGGAATAGAAGGATAGGGCTAGGATAGGATTAGTGGTTAGTTAATCGTTTTGATACGCCCCGTTCATTGGATAGTATGGGTGGGAGAGAGGATTTTAAAACATCACATACATCCATGCCTACGAACATATTTTCATAAATCAATTTATAAAACTGTCTGTACTGGGATTCGAAGCCAACGATGTTGAACACACAGGCGGCTAAATATTAGAGTAAATTTCATAAATGTTGTAAAATAAAAGTCAATTTATTTTACTACAAAAGTGCATTGAATCCAATATTAAGAACATTTTTTTCATTTCAAATGACAGAACAAAAAATATTTACGTTTCAAAATGGAAAAGCTAGCGTGGGCGTTGCTTCATTTTACAACACAGCGCCAATATTTGTAGGGGTGACGAGAAAATCCAAAAAAAATGAAACCTCCACCTCACTGAGGTAAAAATATGTGGTATTTCCAGAAAATGTGTGTTTTGGAAAAAATACATTAGAATAACGAATTTAAATAACTTTTCACCATATGCTAAGTTTATTAAGCAGGTCAATGATTTTAAAATTATGTACTATATAATTTTTGATTGATTCAATCATAATATTATGCTTGTGTATTCGCTATAGTTTTTTGGCTCTACTGGAAAGTTCGATTTTCAGAAATAGTACGTTTTGCATTATAACCCCACAATTGCGGCATAATACATCTTGTAAGGAATATTTACCATGCATTTGTGTGCATTTCATTTCATGTCGATGCAAATGAACTTTCATGTGATACTCGGTAATTCATGTCTAAGCTTGCGAAGTTACATTCAGTTACATTCATCTGCCAAACCGATACCAAACGTCAGTTTGACAGATATTTTCTGTATACGAAATTCATAGACAACGGTCGCAAAAAATATAGAACTCTATGGCGCTGTTTCGCGTCAAAAGGTAAAAGCTTTTGTATGAAGCATACTATCATTCCCTACTAGATGTCAGGAAGGATGATTTTAGGTGAATTACTTATGGTGCAACCTTCCCGTTAAAGGCAAACTAGAAGCAAACGCGATAGTCGTAAATACGAAATATTCAGGGCTCATTAGATTCGTTTTTATCTATAGCCCTCCTGACGGTCAAATATTGACTAGGGATCTAGAAGTAGTTGTTCCTATCGGTGTACCTACAATTGCCACTGGTGATTTCAACTTGAAGCACCTAGACTGGTACAGTAGACTAACAAACTCACGCGGGCGACAGCTAAAATCTTATATTAATAATATTGAAGCAATTGTAGCTGCACCCTCCGAACCAACAACTTTACCGAGAAACGGAGGAATACCGGATGTTATATACATTACTTGAGTGGAGTCAACCTTCCTTATGAAACTCATATAGTACACGAGCTTAATTCGGATCACCACCGTGTCATCTTGAGGTTAGGTGATCCAACATATCTTAGTAGTAATAACTTAAGCCAAACGCAAAAAAATAGTCCAATGGGATGTATTTGAGACCTTTGTTGACGATATGATAATTCCTCAGTGTGACTTAAAAGACAACCAAAGCATTGACTTTGAGATTCTTACTCTCAATACAAACATTACTTAGCCGCCGCGTATGCTACAAAAACTTTACAAAATACACCTTACAGTAAACCTCTGCCGATAGACATTAAAATCCTTATTAATGACAGACGGCGTGCAAGAAAAGAATAAAAAAAAATCTGTAAACCCTTAGTTAAGCAGCGCGTTAACCGTCTGTCTGCTAAAATCCAACTGGCTATGAAATCTTACCGCGAAAAAACTTCTGACGACAGATTAAGTGATCTTGTTAAAGGAAGTGACCCATGCTGGGCTCTCTCCAAAGCCCTCCGCGCAGAAAAACACCCTTTGATGCCACTTTACGGACCAAAGGGACCTGTTTTCACCATCAGTGATAAAGTTGAAGAGTTTGCAGACAGCCTTTAAAACCAATTTACACCCAACACAATTGACCCAAGCAATTTAGTCATGAATAAAAACGCGTTTGATATAGAAATCGCTGTAAAGTTAATTCTAGATCAATCTCAAGATGCAGATGGCGAAATTATTTATCCCACCTCATTTGCCGAGGTGGAAAGTCTCATCAAAAATCTACCTGACAGGAAAGCGTTGGGCAATGACAAAATTGGTAACAAGGCTCTCAAGCAGCTCCCGGAAAGGGCATTAATTCGCTAGTAAACATCATCAATGCGTGCTTGAGATTACAATATTTTCTGGCACGATGGAAAGAAGCTGATATTATTCTCATTTCAAAACCTGGAAATGAACATACTCTTCCAGTAAATCATTGGCCAATAAATCTGCTCCCCGCAATGAGCAAAGTCTTAGAGCGTGTAATTAAGATTAGGTTACAAGAAGTTGTTACGGTGAAACAAATCATACCAGACACTCAGCACGGCTTTCGTGCTAGCCATTCGACAAACCACCAACTCCTCCGAGTAACGGAGTTTATCACAAGTGGATTCATTCTTAAAGAAGTCACGGCTGGCCTCTTTTTAGATATTGCAAAAGCCTTCGACAGAGTATGGGCTTGTATTCAAAATGTCAAAGACTGGCATAGGATCACCACTGGTAAAAATTCTCAATTCATTCATGACAGGCTGATGTTTCAACGTTAAAATGGACGGAATTCGATCCTCACCAAGGTCAACTCTGGCGGGAGTTCCGCAAGGATCTGTTTTGGAAACCATATTATACAATATATACACCTATGACATTCCTTCCGGCGGAGAAAACGACGCAATTATAGCCCAATATGCGGATGATACGGCTATTTAGCTAAATCTCGAAATCGACAAAGCGCTGTCACGCATGTTCAATCAGCTGCTGACACAATTGCAGACTGGTGCGACAAATGGCGAATCAAAATTAATACTGAAAAGAGCGCGGCAGTAATGTTTTCCAAGGATTTTATCAGAAAACCTAATTTTGCTTGCATACGCATGCACAACGCAGAGATCAAGAGGTCTAATTTGGTTAAGTATCTTGGACTCACGCTAGATAATCGACTGAAATTTAATGAACACGCCGCGATTAAAAAACGTCAAGCTAATGCTACAAAGGCAAGGTTGTATTTTATGCTTAACGCGAGGAGCAAACTTACTCTCAAAAGCAAGCTGCTTCTCTACACAGCAATTACTCGACTAATTATGGTGTACGCTGCTCCAATATGGACGTATGCTCACCGTAAACATATGAAGACTCTCCAGATTGTCCAAAATAAATCATTGAGACAGATATGTAACGCCCCGTGGTACGTGCGTAACACGCTGCTTCACAGAAACTTGAAAATACCTACCATCCGCGAGTTCGTTCGTGAGATATCTCAAAAGTTTCACAGCGAAGTAGGAAAACATTTTAACCCAACAATATCTAATCTCCACAACTATGACGAGACACTGCCTGAGAATCGTTTTAGACCGAGAGCAGTTCTGCTCGACGACCCTCCATAGATCTTATGTCGTCTAAAATTGGCACTTTTAGAACGAAATTAGCATCACGAAAATGACTCTCTTCGTTTGACTTTTTTGTGTACTGTATATGTGTGTTTATGTATGCATAAGTGTGTGTACATGTACGGATGAAGTATGGGGAAGCATATAGAATGTGATTTGCAAAATAATGCATATGGAGTTCCCGTGAACTTCTTATCTCTGTAGCGATCACGCCCTTCCGTCTGCAAACGATGGTAAGAGGATACAATTTAGAATTCTTCAAAAACTTTATCGATGAAGGAGACTAGAAGAACCTTGACGCTAGCACGTCCTGGTACTTAAAGCTCCATAAATTTGATATCCAAAAAAAAAAACCAAGCTTTCGTGATCCGTGATCGTCTAAAGAACATTAAACATAATTTCAGATAATGTGGTACATGTTTCTATTCACTATAAAGCCAAACCCGAAGAGCTTGACAGCGAAACAACCAAACCTCGATATTTAGTTGCTAGTCTAGTAATTCAGTTGATTTACATACGTCATTAGGAAAGAATTGAATTCTGACGTCTTTTCAGCGATGTGTCCCACACACAAAGCACAGTGACATACTGAGGATACAACAGTCTTCTATAGATTCTATAACACGGTTCAACAAGCAAATTCGTAGCCTGACACATTTTGTTCATTCTACTACATGAACGGTTCTTTTCTTTTGTTGCTTCATCAAACATCAAATTCTTGATTAAACTGAGTTGGAACGTATAACGGGTTTGCTTTAGCGATATTTCCTTTTTCATATGACTTTCCTCAAAGATTTATTTTTGTTAAAAGAAAAAGAAAATTCATGACAGCTAACAACAATGTGCAATGTATTTTACAAATATGGATGCTAACAGAAAATTCAAGAAAATGTAAAACAGAATAGGTAGTACTTTCAAATGAAAAAAAACTGACGCTCAGAAAACTTTGGGAATTGGTTTGAAGAAGAACATGTATGAAAGCATTTATAGCTGGGCCGGTAAAAGTTCCAATTTCTACGGAACGGTGAATTCAATGACTTTCCGCAGTATACAGGAAATCGGTTAATTTATTCTTGAAAAAACTGGTCGTCGATGAAGATGTGGGTAATCAACACAATCTCCTGACACATGAATGTTTAATTTAAAATTAATTACAGAAAATTTGCCCACGCTGCAATAAAAAAGGTCGAATTTCGGAAAGAGTGAAGACGAATTGCGATTGTATGGAAAGGAAACTTAATCGAACGTATTATTTTCGCTGTACGCAACATCTGCACTGTTAATAAATATCATTTTTATCACGTTTGTTAGATAGCTTTTCTAACCAAGTGACATACTTGGATAAAACGACAAGTCTCACCCGTGTATATGCATTATCGCACTACTAGTAAATAACGTGCTTTTATGAAAGCGTAGTCAAACAAACAAACCCTCAATCTCCATTTATATATTTTGTTTTATTTATAGTTGTGCGTATGAAGATGACATCGACTGTTCAAAGAATGTTGTTGTCAAAGCCTTTGTGGTTTTACAACAAACGCAGTAACGTTGGATTGAAAGCCAGTACGAAAAAAATTAAATACATACACATATATGCCAGTTACAAATCCGATATTACAAATGAAACACATCATCATCGATAAAAAAAATCATCAAAACGGTCGATGACTTCGTGTATCTTTGATCCCTAGGCAATGTCCATAATAGTGTAAGTGAGGAAGTCAAATGGAGAAGTGTAAGCAGCAATATATGCTTCTATGGACTGCATAAATCCCCTGCCCTTTATCGTTTACCCGGCTCGGGTTTATCATTCCGGCCTCGAAATTATTATTCATAATGTTATAAATAGAGAATCGTGTATATTTTTGTAAATTTGTAAAAAACAGGTTTTTTCGGGCTAAGTAATATAAATCTGAGCTTCGGTTCGACTTCGGGTCGGCTTCGGATAACAAGTGTGGCTTAGTCTTGGGCCCGGGCCGGTTCGGGCTTAAGTCTTTCGGGCTCGGACCGCCTAATTTTGTAAAATTTCGGTCCTTGCAGACCTCTACTGTGAGCAGATAAAAAACCATGTTTTGGTCACTTTTTCTGACATTTATATCAACATTATATTAAATGTAAAATGTTCTGAGAGAAACATTGACTGAGACTAAAAAAATTCACCTTTGTAAATAAATAGCGATGGATGCTTTTGAAACGAACAAAGATCAAATAGTTTCGCGCGTGTTCCACTATACAGAATGACAAAACATGGGCTGAAATCATAGCCGAGCCAGTGGAGAAATGTGTCTTGGAGTCATAGCGAGGTGCAACTTGCTTGACTAATGGAGGAAACCATAACCGATAAGAATGTGCAACCTGCGCTTGTATTATGGAGCTTTGCATGAATATGCATATTGGCGTTGAATCGTATACGAACAATAAAATAATGATATAAAAGTGCTGAATATGCATCGCTCTCAACCATAACACAATATGCAATATTTATACACCTTTCACTAACTAAAATATGTCAATTAATTGTCAAATATTGTTATTATAACTGTGCACTTTTCAGTCTTTTTTTAACCATGTCCGCTCATAATGTTAAACATTTGGAGTTAATAAAATTTGATATCGTCAGGTGTTTTTCTACGATAATTTTACGTTACTCAGTTGCTCAGTCTTCCTTTTTTAAAGAGAGTAGGGACACATCAGCACCCCAATCGAAGCCAATGACGTTGCCACTCGACCACAGATTCAACCTTTTGAACTTAAACTTTAAAAATATTTAAAAAAACAGAATTATTTCAGTATTATCATTATAAAATCTACTAGAATATATGAATCGTTTTCAAGTGAATTAAATGCCATTTTGTTATTCAATACAATGTTTAAACTGCACCATAGAAAAAAATCGTTTTTATCTTAAAATACGTAACTACTTTGTTTTAGCATTCGTAGTAGAGTAGTTAAAACTCGCATTGTAATAACAGTTCATTATTTTTAATCTGAATTACGTAAAATAAAATTAACAAAAATACTTTCTTATTTTTCTATATTTTAAGATTTCGACTGAAGGTGCTTGGTGGAATTTCAATATTAAATATGAATCGTTCAAATTATGTACATTCTTTCTCAGTTTTCAAGTTTATCCGGTTCTCTCTCTCTCGGTCCAACACTCAGTTCAAGTTCATCCGTGCACTTGAACGCCTGAAGATGCCGAAAGGCGGAACCCGGGTCGTCAGTGACAAAATCTGTGTAAATGTACATAATTTGAACGATTCAAATTTTATTTTTCTATGCTTACAGTTTAGTAAAAATTATAATGAAGTTATTTTATAAAGTATCTATTATCACTTTTAAGGTGTTCACTGTCAATACTTGGTGGAATGGCATTATAATAAAAATAATAAAACATTTTTAGTACTTTTTCCACATAAAATTTATTAGATCAGGACCGGTTTCACTCATGATGAGCATTGTCAACTGATAAGAAAAACAATAAAACAGTGATATTTATACAAAAGTTAAGTGATAAAAACAAGGTATGACAAACAATTGGTATTACAACCTAGCAAAAGAATTGAAGTAAAATACAAGGAAAATAAACTTTTTATTTATAGAATGATGATCTAATAAATTTTATGTGGAAAAAGTACTAAAAATGTTTTATTATTTTTATTTTTTTAGTATCTATAATGTTTATTGTCATATTTATTTCACAATATAATATATATTATGTATACAACATGACGAAAATTACACTACTTTTTAATTCTATCCAGTGTTGTTGATTCGTAGGAAATCATAAAGTATTAACCACCACGTTTATGTATAGCTGCTTTTAATAATTTGAAATATTATAATACTAAAAATGTTCATACATCACAATTGAAGTCTTGAGAAATAGCGTGCGATCGACCTACAGTGAGACAGCGTGACCTGGGTATGATTCTAATTGTACCTATCATATTCTTAACGTAATTTTTACTCCATAGCGTGTGTGTAGAATATCTCATAATCAGTCTTCTTTTTTACTCATACGTATCACTTCCCGACGTTTAATTTTTACTCTTCACGACATGATGTTTGCATATAAATAAAAGTTCTAATTTAAAACACACAATAAGGAATTCTGTGCCAAGACAACTTTTTTTGACAAATTGACGCTTTTTGCCAGTCTTGGTTCCTTGGACTTCTTATTTTACATAAAATGTGTATAAAGTACATTTTATTCATTTAATACAAATATAGTTTGAGAATCTGTATACTTTGGAAACCTTTATAAATTTCGGAAGGCAACAAAAAAACTTTTAAAATCTTTCATATAGTAAAAAAATATATACATATGTATGTATGACCACAGTACGGACATGTAACATATGCTAGATTGCAATAATAACCATAAAATTACTGAGTAAATGTCTTATTTTTTAAGGAATTGGTTACATTGGCAAAATAAACGAATCTCTTGAAGGATGTGTAATGAAAAGAAACATTTTTTTGTAGTACAAAATTATCGTCATTTGCTATATTTGACATAAAAAATAATTTACAATAGTTTTGAATTACCGACAGTGTTCATGAGCATAAAAATATTTTCTTAAATATTTTTTATAAAAGAACGCTACTATACTACGTTATCAGAATGCGAAAATTTCCCGGAACATGAAAAAAGCCGAGACTTCTGAATTCATTTTTTTTGGGCGTTCTAACTTTGTGTGCAAGCATAAACGAAAACGTGTTATACTCATATACCCTCAAAATTGTATGAACTTCTTTTGAACCCTCTCTATTCTAAGGGTATAAGTATACTTCACCTTTTAAAGAAAAACTATCTCTTATTGCTTATTATTAGATTACTAATTCATCGTTATTTTTTCATACTGTTCGCCTAGCGTACATCTTTTGTACTTGTGTATTGTTTTATTCGCCCACATAAAATTTGGTAAAAACCGGTGGGTGGGTACTATAAACACATTTACATGTCTTAAAATAAAACCACAATTAAATAACATTTTTGGAAACAAGATACTCAAAAATTCCACCGAAATTTTGTTTTGTTTTCAAACGTAAAAACTGCCTACGACATCTGATTTCCTTCCATAAATATCTACTTAACGGTGATGTTTTTATTTCGGTAAAATATTTTTATACCATTAACGCAAACATTTAGTGATTGCTTATGATACTAATAATTCCTATTCATAAGTCATTTCCAGTCTTTACTTTATATCCAGAACAATAAGAACGCCACACTTTGTCTCTATTTCTCTTATAATCTTTTTTTTCAAATATAATATAGTATTTATACAATCATTTTGATAATATAAAAATAAAAAAAGGTTTATCTCTATGATATTAAAAAACGCTTCTAGATGTTAGTTTACGCTAGTAAAATATAGTGGTTAACGTCGTCGGCTTCGGTCATGGAGATCACGGGTTCTAATCCCAGTACGGACAGTATTTATAAATTGATTTTTTAGTCGATTCATGAATTTCTGTTCAAAGGATTGTTTTTATGTGATGTATTGTATTCTCCCCATCAATTCATACTATCCTTATCACAAGGCGTAGCGAGAGCGATTAGCGAACCGCTTGTTCTCTCCTAGCCATATCCTTGAAATAGCCTATCTCTACCCCTTTTAAAAAAAGAAAGGTTGAGAACTGAGTAACAAGCAGTTCTCGTATTAACAGTTGAGCGGACTTCATTAGGACTCAATATGTTTCACATTGGAAGCGGACACGGTAAAAATAGTAATAATAATAAAATAGGCATCGAAAATGGTTCAAATACTAATCGATGAATTTCATAAATTAATATTGAGACGATATTGCAATATCAAAAGTTTATCTTTGATAAATATTAAATAAAATATTTCCGACGGTTAAATATAATTATAGTGCCTTCTTTATTTTATATTAATTCTTTAAACCAAATCCCAACATAATATTTGGAGTTCGTCGAATAGCTCGTCGAAAGTAATAAGAAGATTTCATCACAAGATATAGAAAGTAAATTTCAGAATCAAATTTACATTTGAAATTGAAAAACTATCTAAGTCTATGGATATTCGTTTTTGCATTGGATTCACCATCAGCAATCAGGCTGGAATGGGATGGAAGCACTTTACGATGCGGCGCCATCTTGATAAATCACCGACGGTGAAAATAATTTTCAGAAAAATGCACTTAGTTGTAGTAGATATAGCCAGAGTCCCACTGTGGGATTTTTAGACGTAAATATCAGACTAAATTTATCATTTTATTAAATTAAACTCTGGCCCAGCTGTAATAAATTCGATAGTTAGTAATGAGTAAGTTTTCAAACATTGGCGAAGTATTTTTTTAATTTGCTCTAAACCTTTTTCATGGCGTATGCGAATATTTTTTTTCTCTCTTTAATTGAGTAAATGGTTTTTTTTACATAATTTAAATATAATTCCACTATCAATTCTTTGTGGATAAACATTATTGTATATTTTATTTTTGTTCTCATTCTGCACTTTTGTAATAAAGATCATGACTCGTTCAGTTTATAATGCTCGTGATGAGAGAACAGTAGTTCTTAAATAATCATTATTACAATTAGCAAATGGGAGTTTTTAATAATAATCATAAGACTTTCTTTTCAATTTTTTACTTCTCATTCTTGTATAATTTATATTTGATCTCAATGTTTTTTATTACAAAATTGTAGTGTTCATTTGTAAGAGGTCTCAAACCATTTATTTATTGGAAATTAAGTATCATTCATTTATAATTTGCATCAATATTTATATATCATTTTAGCTAATTATTCGTCACGCCTTGTTATTAGCCCTGCTTAATTTTGTTTATATTATATAGACATGTATCATTTTATATTTCATCAGATGACAATGCTCGCTATGAGCGAAGCGGATCCTGACGAATAATAAATAGTATTAAATCAGTACGAAAAGAATTTGTTTAATTAAAGGACTTTTTACCTACAATTGAGAGTCTTTCAGATTTTTAAAATGAAATCATAGACAACAGACATCTTGATTGTTAATATTGCAACTCACGCTTAGAAATTTATAGCTTAAATTTTAATATAAAATTTACTACATGCAACACCATTAAGGAAGCCTCTATTTGGTGCAAAGCAACTGTAATAAATATGAATTATTATTAATTAAATATATTATTGATTTTCTATAGCTATAGTTAGAATTGTGATAAAAAATATAAGATAATAATTAAATTATTGACGAACGTAATTGTAATTGACGCATATTTTATATAAATGGTAAATATATATATTGAACATTAGACCTCACAGTGCGATGTTACAAAACCGAATGCGGTTTGCAGATCACTCAGAAGCGCATTATCATTTAATTGAAAATGGCAGTCGACAAAATGCGACGAGAAGTTTTAGGAAATAAAATGAATCATGATCGAAGTTTCGAAGATTGATCAAATAAAATCTTAAGCGGTCGATTCACTACTCACTCTCACCGCCATTTACATAAAATACCTGAAACATCATCATCATCATATTGTTTTTCAACCATATTTGACTCATAATAGAGCTTTTAAAATAAGTGTTTCTGTGACAACTGCTTGTTACTCGGTTGCTTTTTGAAAAAGATTAAGGATAGAAGGATAAGACAAGGATAAGATCAGTGGTTAGCTAATTTCTCTCGCTATGCCCGTTTTTAGGTAAGATGGTTGGGAGGGAATACCATCAAAACATTCATGCGTCTGAACAGAATACCAATATAAATCAATTGGAAAAAAATATATAAAACCATGCGTATTCGTAATTCGAACCCTTTAACTCCATAACCGACGCCAACGCCTTTGACCAATCGGCCACGCAGCTGGCAACTATTTTATATATATAATTAGAAAAAAAAAATTATGTCCCATTTCCTTTACACGCATAATTAAAACATTACGACATAACCAGATTATGTAATACTTATCCAGTGATGGTAGTAGCAGGTATCAAATTTCATCATTCATTGTCACAAGTAATTTATTTATTTCATATTATGTTTGTCTTATACAGTAGAGCATTTTTGTCAACCAAGTCGATTACAAACTTTTGTATGTATTTTAAAAGTTTTGAGGTGAGGGTGTTTATACATTTTTAGCGTTTAATTCTGCTGAAATCCAAGTGTGCAATCATACCATTTTATAAAATCAGTCATCTTTGCCAATCATCGCCTTCGTTGGTCAAGTCTATGAGAACTTTGCTCTAGCAATCGGGAAAGTCTGAGCTCGATTCCCAGGAAAGTCAAAATTAAATTTAGGTTTTTTTTTTAATATAAATTTTAATAATATAAATTAAATTCTCACCGAGTGTATTTTTTTATTTGAAAAGATTTGGTAAAATGGCAAACATAATAAGTTAATTATAATAAACTATTTAAGAAACTTGTAAAATTAATTTCTAATCGTCTTTAATTTGTAAACGTTTGTGTATTCGAGTTCCACTGCATTAAACTTAGTTTTAATTAATTATTTTGAGAAAAATTTGAAGCTCGCTTTTACTCGATGACGAGTGTGGAACACTGTAGTTGGAAGTTGGAGTGTGGAAGTAACACTGTAGTTGAGCGTGATGGCGTGATTCCAATATAGCTATTAACTGTTTAATATCTTTTGGGTCTAAATATTCACCAATTTTTTACTTCATTATAATAAAATTACAATGCGATACATAATTTCGTATTTACTATTTAACCGCGATAACCGACATATGCGAAAGAAACGGTGTCTGACAAAGCCGAATGGCCTTCCTTTATATAAAAATGAATGTTTGTTTGTTTGTCCCGTATGCGTTCCTATACCGCTAATCCGATTGCGATAAAACTTTGGTGACTTGTTGTGCGGACGCCCGCAAAGGGTTTTAAATTAGTAAAACTAGTGGTGGGCTGCCAATACGTTAACAATGGGGCTCGATTTATATCAAAGCAATTCTCGATGTTTTGGGGAAGAAGTGAGTTTTTTATCACTCCTATGCAATTATATGCAATACTTTATTAATAATTATCCAAAAGCACTTTAATATACACAACCAAACCACGAAAACTTTCTTTCTTTGAGTGGCATTGCAACGCATGCTGGGTACTCGCTAGTATTTTATAAAAATTGGTTTTCCAAGTTCTTTTATATAAGAAACAAGAATAATAGAATTTTTCACAAATAAGTTAGATAATTGAGTAATAATGAATTTTACCAATTATCATATAATTATACTATTACAAAAAAAATCATGTACAATACTGGAATGGGCATAATATGGATTTACGCATGTCAAATGATTAGCAGATACGGGTGGAAACCACTGTTACTATTGTCTTACTCTCGTCATATGGTGAATATCATTTAAGAAGGGTGACTCTTGTATTAAAAAATGTTCCTTGACAGTTTGCTTAATTAATCTTAAAATTGACTAAAAATATATTACGTTATATAGAGAATTTACTGTACAGTAGTCAGTGCGGACAGTGATTTTATATTTTTTTTATAAATAGTGAAAATAACTTATTTTGTGTTATTTAGTTTCATAGCAAACATTTAAAATACACATTACATTGAAAGCAAATTTAAAATTCCCGTATATAATTCTTTTATCCTATTCTTATCGTGGCTTTAATGATTATTTATTTTCCATTCGCGTAAGTAAATTATTAGTTACATTTGAATATTTTTAATGAGTAATTACAACTTGTGTTTCATTTTCCATTTGTCGCTGATAAAATCAATGGCATACCAAAAAATCTAGCGCCACACAAATGAACTTATCGTTTTCTTTTCCAACACTAAAAAAATACTACACGTAATTCAAATAGTTATTTTCCTTTGCGTGAAAGTGGTTTTTTCATTACATTGTTATGTCTCGTGTCACGTTACATGATAGAGAAAATTTACGTGACAGCTCACGTAAAGGCAATATGTTGAAACAACTATGCGTGTTAATTTTCCAAAGATATTACTTTTTCGCTGTTTAGAAAGACGAAAACCTTATTCGATTTTAAAATTGTATTTCAAATGACGTAAAACATATTCACGTCTACAAAAAATGTTTTCTTACATTTTTTCGCTGAAAACACAACAAAGGTTAGTTTCATCGTGCTAATAAAAAGTTGTCTTGAAATCTTGATTATAAATAATATTTTAGTGA
This sequence comes from Himalopsyche tibetana, assembly GCA_030503985.1. Classification (NCBI taxonomy): domain Eukaryota; kingdom Metazoa; phylum Arthropoda; class Insecta; order Trichoptera; family Rhyacophilidae; genus Himalopsyche; species Himalopsyche tibetana. Next base: position 31,927,063 of record JAPJYX010000016.1, read on the forward strand.
ATATCTCAAACTACTTTTATAAAGAAACTTTATTCCATATTTACGTATATCCTTATAATATTCTTATGTATTTACCATTTGAAGACATATTTCAATTTTATGAAAAAGAAACGTTGGGGTTTCTCAACAAACGGCAAGTGACACTGAATTAAAATTAATTTACCCGTCACAAACTTTTTTCCACGAAAAGATAACATCATCTTCGATAACAAAATGTTTTCGTGATTAGTTAAATTGCAAAAAAGTGGCATTGGGAAAGCTAAAAGCAGATTTTTAAGCTTCAACAAACGCTTCTATAGATTGCACAAGCAAATCAAATCTTTTCGCTTAACACGAAACTCAAATTTTTGCATACACAAAACCCTTATAGGATAAGTTCTGAGTGTCCTGACGTGTGGTTTCTAGACACTCACCGATATGTTGCACGCAGTAAGAAGCTGCAAGTATTTAACGAAATATTTTGATGTGATAATATTGTGTTTTCCTTTATATGTATATATAATATAAGAAAAAAACAAAGTCACTAAGCTTAAAAGTTATTGATGGCAATATGGCCGAGTTTTTCTGTGAATTTAAATATTAAAGCTCGGGATGTTATAAACAAAACGTATGGGAACGTACAAAATTTTAACGGTTCTCAGTCTAAATTCTAAATTAGGACCGTATATAATGTTTTTGTTTTCAAATAAATGTATTTTGTCATTTAGATGTTTTGAAATGTAAATACCCAATACTTTTTTGATTCATTCGTGATAAAACCAATTTTATTTATATCTTTAAATTATTTTTCACTTACCCTTTTACTTTTTAAAAGTTTTAACAAATAATAACAGCGCTCTACTGTATTTTCAACAATAGCTCACGTCAACAAAACAGCTCAAGATCAGAAAATCCAAACAACATCATTCATAAAAAAATATCCATTAATAACCCTTTCATTCGTAACATAAGCTATTAATATCAAAATACTTTTAGCAAACCATTTAAGCCCACACAATCAATTAGCCTTTTTTGAGTTAAAAGTTTACTTATTCGTATGTCTAATTTTATAATAAAAGAAAGTATTTATAACATTGCGGTATGTAAATAAACTGTTCAGCCATTAAGAAATCAAAAAGAAAAAACCGTGTGTACTTTATTCTTTGTCTTTTACGGATAAGATTTCCATCATTAATTAATTGCTTCACAAAAAAATGGCAAATCTACTAAAAAAGTTTTAGTAAATTATTTTATTTAAACATCATTTAAATATATTGTTTTTCACTACAGTGTTTTTACTTCTGTTTATATTATTATTCAATTCAAATTCATTCTAGTGTTTTCGATATTATCTTCAACTAAAATTCAATAGCAGGCATGTTATGAAAGATTTAATTATATATCAATAGTTAATCATTACTGAAAACTAAGCAGGCAGAAAATTTTATTCAAAAGAAGCTTTTAGTTTATACAAAGACCGCTCAAAAAAATCTGTCTCAGAAGTAAATACTTAATACAGTGATTGCCAAATGCACTAGTGAATTTATTATTAAGATTGACTTTAAATGACATTAAAAAATTAGGATATTTATACTTTTTATTAAATTAGTGGATAAAGAATAAGATAAATACAAGAGTAAAATTATTTTTGGTAACAATTTATACTGTTTTATTCTCTTTCATACAATAAGTGTTTTCTTATTGGTGCTTTCGTACATTAGTTATGAACAGAATAACGCAACATTGTTTACTGCTTTGTCAATTTGAAATAATTATTTCTTCATTGTAAATGTTTTAAATTTAAAATTAGTCAATCTTTTCCAATGTTTACGTAAAAAAGATCATTTGTACTCATCTATTCTTTATAATCAACCTTTTCAATATGACAAAATATAATATTATCACTATGTATCGTAAGCCTTTATTTTTACATGGTGTTAATACCAGATTTTTTTTCTGAATCTCGAAAAGTTATTGGTAGTTGTTTCATTATTATTATGTATTTTTTTTTAAGTTTTGTTTTTATTTTTATTCAAGAGTTTAAATATCCGAATAAATACTTTTTTATTCAATTACAACATGCACGTCTGTAATATTTCTTTTTTCACCCACTATGCTAAAAGTTGTGCATAGGGAAAGTGATTAGCTTACATTATTTTATCCTCATCGTATTCTTTTCTTTCATCACTTTCTCCAAACAGAAACTGATTAACAGCTTCCCAAGCAGTCTACAGTAGGATCATAAATTAGTTAAAACTAGGGTTGTGGAGTCTTTCAAAAATAAGACGATTCTGCCTAATTATTTTTTTAGACCTAGCATACAGTGGCGCACATTTATTTGCAAAGCGATTTGAATACACATTTTTAAAAGACTCGAAGCTATTAGTTTGTTTCGAGTCCGATACCTGTTAAAACAGTCCGATTACATGACTTTGATTCCGACTCCACAGCCCTGGTAAAAACACGTGCAAATTGTTCAATACTTCAAACTTTGGGTGCGTGAGATATTGTGTTTTATTCATTAACAATTATCTCCAGACTGATTAAATCAAAGAAAGATAACCATAAATTATTTTGACAACATAATATCCATAAATAACTATATTTGTGATGGCACTATTGCTAATAAAGTATATTCAATCACCAGCCTGGTGAAATCCGATGACAAAAAAATCATTAGAGTATGTAGTTTATATGTAACCAACCTTTTATTACGGACAATATTTTCGACGATAAATGATACTCAACTTTCGCTCTCATGTAGGATAGAATTTTAAAGATCACAAAAATGTTTAAAATACTTTTTTTTATTCACCACATTTACAACAAGAAATAATTTAAAAACAACACAACATAGATACTATGACCCGGAACATTTTCTACAGTCATTTTGGATCGGATATATTATATTTATTTATTTTTAAAACCATGTCCGCTCCCAATGTGGAGCATATGGACTCCTAATGGAGTTTATCTCAACAGAAGTGTTTCTACGAGAACTGCTTGTTACTCAGTTGCTCAACCTCTCTTTTTCCAAAGAGAGTAGGGATAGAAGGATTGGGCTAGGACAGGATTAGTGGTAAGCTAATCGCTGTCGATACGTCCCGTTCATAGGATAGGAAAGGTGAGAGGGGGGAATTCAAGACATCACATACATCCATGCCTTTGAACAGAAATTCATAAATCGATTGAAAAATCAATTTATAAAACTGTCCGTACTGGGATTTGAACCCGGGCCCTCTGTAGCCGAAGCCAATACCGTTGACCACTCGACCACACAGGCGACTGTATATTATATTACAACGTATTAAAGAGTAATTAGAAAAGAAATAGTAATCAAGCAACAAAAATACCTACTTTTTATTCATTTCGTAATGATAAACGGTTTTTCCATTTCTAAATTGATTTTTAATTACTCGATTATCAAAAAATACAATCTAAATATTCTTTATTTTATTTTACTTTTTCGGTAAAAAAAACTGTTGTGAAATCAATTTTTTTAATACCGATTAATATTAAATTCCCACAAAAAACAGCACCCACTCAAGTGGTGAACCTTTTTTATTTTGTAAAACAATGACGAAGTATCGTCAAATATTTAAATTAGAAAATTCACGCATGTGTTTCTCCAGCCGAAACAAGTTGTTTCACCATTCTCGCTCCACTGGATCGTTATTGAAAGGCTAAAGTAGTATATTTAATTCAAACCTTTTTTATATTCATCACTCTAAAAAGGTTTCGAGCTTTTCCAGTTTAGAGGTTTTAGTTTACTTTATAAATTACCTAAACTATACAAACTTTTCACACTTTGAAAATAATTGAATTCGCCTCGTGAAGTTTTTAACCACAAATAAAATTGAAATTGCTATTTTGATATTTTCAAATATTCTGTAGTTGTTTTATTTCACTCTATGTAAACCATTTTTTTATGTAGGATTGTTTCATTATCCATATATAAAGTTTTGTAACCAATTTTTATTTGCATAACCTATCAGGTTTTCATATCTAAATTAAAGATACGTATGGATTTGAAAAATCAGTCCCTAACATTTTTTTAACTTTCACAATAACCTTTAATGTCCACAAAATGAAAAATGAGAAATTTTATTAAATGATTTGAGAAAGTAAAAGTATTGGTGTAGACCAAGAATTGTCATCCTTCTTATCCTAACCTAACCTAACTTTTTTTATTTTTCATTGTAAAATTTCTTTTTTTTTTTTTTTAAACCATGTCCGCTCCCAATGTGGAGCATATGGACTCCTAATGGAGTTTATCTCAACAGAAGTGTTTCTACGAGAACTGCTTGTTACTCAGTTGCTCAACCTCTCTTTTTCCAAAGAGAGTAGGGATAGAAGGATAGAGGCTAGGACAGGATTAGTGGTAAGCTAATCGCTCTCGATACGCCCCGTTCGTAGGATAGGATGGGTGAGAGGGGGAATTCAAGACATCACATACACCCATGCCTTTGAACAGAAATTCATAAATCGATTGAAAAATCAATTTATAAAAACTGTCCGTACCGGGATTTGAACCCGGGCCCTCCGTAGCCGAAGCCAACAACATTGACCACTCGACCACACAGGCGGCTTTCTTTACTGATTTCTTTACTGCTCACAAACGTTGCACTAATTCAATACAGTGTAAGAATGAACCAAATATTGACAAAAATTTAAATAGATTTCCGAATAAGTTTTGGAAAATTCTCAATCCTTGTGTAAAATAAAAATTATAGTTGGAAAAGTCGCGAAAATTGTTGGGAAAATCTGTTGGAATATTTTAAAACTTAACCCGACCTTAATTTTGAGAAAAAAATCTTAAACTGATTGTAAACCCTTGTCAACAAATGCTTAGAAAAGCCTAAAAATAACCAAACCTTATTTTGACGAAAAGATTACACGAATTGTGAAATTCTTGAGAAATATTTACCATAAGCCTGACCTTAATTTTGACAAAATCTTAATAATAATTTTCTAGATCCGTTTTGGAAAATGTTAAGGGCTATCTAAGAAACATCCTTTAATAAATTTTGGAAAATTCTGTAAAATTTATGGGGGAAAACTTCAAAACACTATAGCAAATAATACCCAAAAATAATTCCCCAAAAACCCCGAAAGGGATCACACATAAACCTAGCAATAACGAACCGCACTGTACGAATCATCTGTCTATGAATACTTTTGCATAAGAATAATTGAGTTTTTGTTAGGAACAAACAATGAAATATTCTTTTGGTGATTTTCAGACGTTTTCTTTGCTGCATAATATAGAGATAGTTCTGATGAAAAAAAAATAACCAAAATCACCAACCGCTCTTCCTATGGAAGCTTCAACCACCCACTAGTGGGCGGTACGGATCGGGTTGACGACCATTGGTGTATACCAATAAGCAAAAAAAAATGTTATAAAAATGTTAATTTTCCAATGACTTATCGTATCAAATCAACGATATTATGAATCAATGAAAAATGTATATATTTTGTTCAAAAATTTCAATGGCGATAGGTGATGGTGATCTGATTATAAATATAATATTTAATTCAAGATCGCTCTACGCTGTAAAGCTTGGTACTCAAAATACTTAAAATATTATTCAAATTTCATATTATATAATACGCTTTGCTAGATATATACTCAAAAAACTATCGACGACTTACTCGCGGTTAGATTTTATAGCTTGTGGTCGTGAAAAAAATAAATATTAACTAAAACCATTTACTATAGCGCATATACAAAGAGAATTGTTTACAGTTTTATATTATTTTTTAAAACCTCATTTTATAGTCATTAAGTTTTTACACTGTTTTTGTATGATCGGATGGGTGCAAATTTGTTTTAGATATTATATAAATTTATAAATCGATTGAAAAATCACTATATATAGTCATGAAAAATCACTAAAAAAAAACTTCACTTACTGGTATCAAAACCCGTGAGCTACGTAACCGGAGCCAACCACGGATGTTCACCACTTCACTCAAAAAACTGTTGAGGAATAATTATATTATTCTTAAAAGAAAATTTAAATTAACTTTGAGTATTGTGCTACTAACTGTGACACGTGTTTCGCCTCTTTCAGAGGCATCTTTAGACTTACTATCGCAAAGTTTGCTTAAGTAATGAAGCAAGATTGATTCTAACATTTTAAAATTATGAAATTACAAAATTGGTTTTTTTTCCTTTTAAGAGGAGCAAGGAGGGGGGTGGGGGAGGGGGGATTTTATAAACCCCTCTTTGCTTCCCTTAAAAAGGAAAAATCCCAATCTGATTGATTGCAACTCATTAGTATCATTATTTGTTTGCTTTATTTCGATTCTACACCCTCCTCCTTGCTCCTCTTAAAAAGGAAAAAAAACCCAAGATTGATTCAAACATTTTGTAATTTCATAATTTTAAAATGTTAGAATCAATCTTGCTTCATTACTTAAGCAAACTTTGCGATAGTAAGTCTGAAGATGCCTCTGAAAGAGGCGAAACACGTGTCACGGTTAGTAACACAATACGTAGAATAATCAAAGTTATTTTAAAAAAACTCTATTAAAATGAACTTCCACAAAGTTACCGCCGAAACCATCGAAAGTATGATATTATTCTTATACTAAAATGTGTTCAACATGCTACTGAATATTTCATTGTTTGATTATGTGCCTTTCAAAGCCAAGATATACTATAGATTTCGAGTTTATTTAAAGATAAAAAAGAGCATTAGCTTTACATTTTAAATTATTTCTAATATATCAACTACATAGTAAATCAGATAACAGTAATAAATCGTTTAACAGCTTGAAAAACTTGGCATGCAATTAGAAAACAAATCACCGAGTCACGTTAAAGTTCTCAAAATACCCTTTTAAAAAATCTTTCTTCGGTCATAAAAGTGCAATAAAGCCAGCTTATATTCTTGACTAAATTTTTATTCTCATATTTCGAAAATCTCCTCGATCGTAATGGCTAAATAGGGTTCGTGCGTAGTGCTTGTGGGAAAATTTAATGCAAATATAAATCAAAGTGTCGTATAGTGTGTCACCGGCGGTAAGCAACTCGTGTTCTACAATCCCCCTAAAGGCGTAAACTTTACCCCTAATTTTTGTGCATACATATGAATCTGAATCACATACTCGCCGAGAGAATATTAAGAACGCAAAGGGAACATTTTCGACTGGAATTTCCTTTTATTACAATAGTAAAAGGAACAAGGTGAATTGTCACATAATATTGCTCAGGGTTTTGGGGACGTGTTTTAAACGAATACAAAATAAAAACATGTACAGTGTTTTCAGCCACGTCGTAACAATGATTATATTAATAGAACACGTGAGATATAATATGTCAACTGTAACGAAATAGCAGACGTTATGTATGGTATTAATATTTATATATTACATTAAACATGTTTAGTTATTATTTATTTGCATTTGATGCCAATGTTTATTTATTATACGCTAAAACTGATATAGAACAGTTCATTGCGCAATAAAGTAAGTTTTATATATACTTTTAAGTAAGTACAAATTTTAATACTAAGCTAGTGAATTTTCAATGAATAAATTGCTACCTGAAAGAAACAGTGAGATAAGTAAAAAATATCAGTTTCGAGATAATTTAATTTCAAGACCGTTTTCATCATTTAAAATAGTTGATTATGGTTTCTTTTGTGGCGTACAAAAGAGGATAGTAGTAGGTCTTTCTTTGGCTTATTATTTGTGTTTAGATATTCCACTTTTTCTAGATTGATTTTCTATAAATAATGAAATTGATCATTCTTTTATCCTGATCCAAACCATCGATTATTTTACTGCAGCAAAATTATTCAACAAAACCAACCCCATGCCGTCTAAGTAAAAACTGAATTTAAAATCACGGTTATATTAAAAAATATATTAAACTAGCTTAAATGTATAATATTTTGGATTCACTGACACGAAGAAACAACCGCACCCGTCTCAAGTGGATTGACAGGTACGACTATTTACATTATAATATATTGCAACGTATAAGATAATCTCCACCGACACTTCATAAATGCTTAAAATACATACAATTTTACATGCACTTTACGTATTCTAAGATTCTAAGTTTTGTCGTTGGGAGTGATGTAAATGCTTGATTATTCGTGGATTATCAATAGAGAAAATTTTATCTTATTTCATCCGCAAATTTCTTTCTGAAATATTGGACTTAGATTTTAATTAATAATATATTATAATTGCTACGGTCTGATAAAGAGCTTTTTTAATTCCTTATATTGTAGATATATAATTTTGTTTAAATATTCAAGAAAAATTCTCTAACTTCCGAAGTATTATAACTATTATGCTCATCATGTTGCCAACTTATATCGCTATTAATATACGTTATATCAACATCAAGAAAGCAAAACTTATGTTTAAAACACTGAAGCATGGCTTTGGCAACCACCATTAAATTTTGTGTGAATTCGCATTATTATAGTATGCATTAATATCATCCAAAACTTTTGGATCTCGAAAGTGAGGTAAATTAATTTGACACACCAAAGAAACTTGGCGCATACACATACAGCGTGACTTAGAAATTATTTCTGAGAAACGCAATAAAAACACGATTCCAAACTAATTATGACTTTAATTTTCACGGCGTGCCTTACAAGATAAGTTACCATTGTTTTCATTGGTTGAATAAAAAATATAATTCAAATTTAATTTGGTCACGATTACATTGCCACGGTAAAAATTAAGAATGATTTTTAAGTTTTTCTTCATATTATTCGGTTTATAGAGCAACCTTACGGTTAAGGCATCCAATCCCGGGATTCCAACCAATTTGGCGATCTCTTACTCCCGGGATTTAGAGATTCACTATAAAATATAAAAAAACGGATTTTCAATGTCTAAAAAAAGGAATATTTCAAATAAAAAAGCAATAAAGAGTTTCAAATTTATCAAGCTTTGTTTATTTAGAAAAAAGTAAAAATACTTTAATATGCAACATTTTTATTCGTTATTTCTCGTCAAGAAATATGTTCTACACAAACCAAATAATGCACAGCTTTTTTCAAAAAAACCTAAATAATATATTTTCAACGTATTCATTAATGATATTTAATACTCAATCTTAAACTACATATTTCATCTTGTTTTATTCGTAATCATGTTATATATTGGTTTTTAATTGAAAATTTTGAAAAATTTTGATGAAATTAAGTGTAACAGTCAGCAGATAAAAATATTGATTTTGTTTTTATTCTATGATTTTTCAAATTTAAAAACCTACAAAAATATGACAACGATAGTGATCAACATGCTGTAGATGAAATGTTTAATTTACATACGCGAGGTTTATAAAAGTTTTAGTCCATGAAGTTTGTAATTGAAGTTCTCCTAAAAGGAGAAACACCTGGGATATTGTTAAGTAGTTGCTATTCATATATTCAATTCAACTTAAATTCTTGAATGAAATGAATTACACCAGCCATTTCTTGTGACAGCTAACGGCTAAAAAATATTTCGCGCTAAAGCTCTTAAGGTTACTTGAATGACAAGGTAAAAAAGTTAATAACGTAACATAAGAAAGGCTTTTATAATTTTTCAAATAGAAATACCAAAAAAAGGTTTTTGTTAGTTTTCTCTTCAATTTTTTTTATCAAAAATATGAATTATACAAACATCCTGATTTTTTTCATTAGTCTTACTCTAAATCTAAGCTTAAGGTGGAGAATCTTTACTTGTCAGAAAGTCGCATACAAGAAACTTTACCTTAATATACTTCAAAATGGATTTAAACTATTTATTAATAAATAAAAGCAATATAATAATTAATTTAAATTCAACCAAAATACCACACTTGACTGTATTACATTTTTTACCTCTGGTTTAAAGTATACTAACATATGTATATTGCAGTAGTACTTCGTGTTGCTGTCTCGTAGCAACAGTATGCAAAGCATTGAGCCCCAGCCGGACATAAAGCCTTACATCTCAGACATACCGATACAAAATATTTTTATTTTATTATTATTTGTATCCATGTCCACTACCAATGTGGATCATATGGCCTTCTAATAGACGTATAGATATTAATAGATTATAGATAATTTTCTACCAGAACTGCTTTTTAATCAGTCGCTCAACCTTTTTTTCCAAAGACAGTGGTTGGGATATAAAGATAAAGCTAGGAAAGGACTAGTGGTGAACTAATCGCTCTTGCTACGCCCAATTGTTGAAAGATGGGAAGGATGGAAATTAAGACATCACAAACACCCATGCCTTCGAATATAAATCGATAAATCGATCGAAAAAATATAGTAATGACAAAATATACTAATGATAGAAATATTTTTATCATACTTTGAGTTATCAATACATTGGTGTATTAAGAGTGAAAATGCACCTTTGTAGCTAATTTAAACAACTTTCGATTCACGAGGTAAAATTGTTGTCAAATTATTTTTTATTAATAAAATCACCCAATTTATTTCTTTATCGTCAGCTTTTGGAAAGAAGATTGGTACGTCCTACCGAACGAGTGATTACAATGTCGGACGAATATATGAATACCGGTGCTACAAATATCAAGACCGGTATCACAAAAATAGTTTAAATCAATACGTCCAGTTGGGATCGCAATACCGGGCAAACAAATCAAAATAGCATTTAAAATACCGCTATTAGAAAATATATCATAATGGATGATTTTCATAAATATCTTACGGTTGAAAATCATCAAAAGTCTCATTAATTTTGGAAGCTTTGAATATTGATACAAATCTTATTGCGAATAATTTTATTAAAATATTTGATCGTTTTAATACATTTAAAATTAAATTTTGAATCATTTTCATCAACGAAATACTTGAATTTTTAGAACCGATATTTTAGTATTGAAAAAACACTATGAATACCGGAATCTCAGTTTCTGTAATACCGTTATTGCAATCCTTAAGTAAAACGTGGTGTAGTGAGAGTAATATGTTAACCACTCGTCTCGCCTTAATCTTGTTTTTCTGTCCTTACTTTTTCCGAAAAACGGATGTTTAAATATTATTCGAGATAATTTTCATTATATGTTAATATTATTCACATTGAAAAGAGAAAAAAACCGATAACTTACTGTGAATAAAATATTTATTGAAGAAATGTGGGCGTGGGAGTTTTTCTCCAACTACCTTCTAATACTGTACTGTGTACACCATCAATCATTCGGCGAAATTTTCACGAAGTTTTACTTAAACAAAAAAGATGCTTTGTCATCGTGAGCAGTGTAAAGCTTTGAATATGTTGCGACACCGGGTATCGAACACGAGGCGTTAGGGTTGCGGTGTTAAAAATATTATATATACACACCTCAAAGCTTTCATTTGAAGGGACCGTCAACTTTCGCTTGCATATTCATAAGTCTGACGAATACTCTATATTCGAACGATCGAAAAACGCATGACACGTATTTATTCATTTTGTTATTTTGAGGTGTACATAATTATTAAAGAATTAAAACATTGACACATGATTCATGTTCGATCAGCCGTCATTTTAAAGAAAAATGTCTTATTTATGACATTGAATTCCATCAAGCTATATCTACCCTAAGCCAAGTGGAGCATACGGCTTTCTAATGGAGGTTTCTCAAAAGATTTTTAACTATAACTGATTCTTAACCTCTCTTCTTTACGATGAACGTATGAAAAGAAAGGATAGTTTTAAGAGTGTTATGGGACAGAAATAGTGGTAAGCTAATCGCTCTCGCTACGCTCCATTATTTTAGCATTAAAATGGCGGAATTGAATTTTCAAACATCACAAATATCCTTGTTTCCACCTGTAAAGTTTAGTTTTTTAAGTTACAATACTTCACGTAAGAGGTGACGATAGCATACGTTCATCGTGATAGAAACGTTAATTTTAAGGCAAAAAATAAATATTGCTAATTTATAAAATATATTTTTTAACAAAGTTTGCCTATGCATGGTCGAAATGCGCAATATAGTAAAGATAGAAAGAATAGTTGAAAACATCACAAACACGAATTCACTTGAATCCATCATATATATAAGTTGAATACAACATGCAACACATGAAAAGCACCCTTACTTATTTTCAGACTATTATAACATGGCAAACATCACAAAATAAATATATAACACAACAAATAGATATTATTTTCTTGTGTCATTTTTCATGATGTATTTACGACCAAAAAACTACTCACACTGACTTTTCTTTACCAATTACAAAAATCTTATTCGTTAATCTTTTCTGCATAATCTCACGGGAAAAAACTTACGATCATTATTTCAACATCTTTTGATAGTTGAAGTATCCTTGCTATCGAATACAAATTTATTTCATAATTTAATTAAAAAAAGAGAGACTGAGTAGCACAAATGCAAACTTATTTTATGATACGGTTTTAAAAAAAGAGACCGAGCAGCAGAATTCTAAAATAATTTCATTAAACAACTTCAAAATGAGAGAAAGAGTAGCACAGTTACAAATTTATTCGACGGTAAAATTTAAATAAACGCAAACTCTGAATTCAAATTTCAGCTAATTTTAAAATATATAAAAATCACAATATTTTTTTTGCGCTTTAGCTAACGCAAAAAAAAGGTTAGTAGCCATTTATTTCGAGACGTGTATTCTCGTTCCATCTGTTTTGTTTTATTTGAAATAATAATTTTGATGTAAGCACTTCCATTAGTGCCATTAAAATAACGAAAATAAAAATACACCGCAGATAAACGATTCCATGATAATAAAAGCTAAGCCATAATTATAGTTCTACAGCAATACTTTACACTTACCAGCCCGAAAATACGAAAAAAACATAGAGCAATCATCATTTGAAAAAAAATGCATTAAATGTCTTCGGTAATGAATTCAACGTGAATTATTACAACGTATTTTTGTTTAAATCTCGTGTAATTCATCAACGTGTATTATAAATAAGATTTCTTGAATAGATTAATGCATTGTTCGTGAGGAATAACGACCCATTATACGTGGTTATTGCACTCAGTGTCCAAAGCTTCGGCTGGTTTATGCTCTCCATTGTATTTTTCCCATAAACGGGATGGGGGAATGTATGAAGGTGCGGTTCAATATTCATGAAATCGGTCTCGAAAGACTTGTTTCTCACGAAGCTTATTTCGAACACGCGTAAAAACTTAATTGTTCAATTATTTATAACATTCGCTAGTTTCATAAATTTATTTTAATATACTCATGCCATAATTTCACGGCAGCAAAGTTTTCAGCAGTATCGTGGTACAGTGGTCAATAGCGGACTGTACACACAGCTGCTGTCACGTGTTATCAAATGATTGCGTATGCTTCAAAACCAAAAAAGGTGTGTAAACCGCTTGTAACAAACACTACTCAACGCTCTTTTTAAAACGAGAAAGAGCTTTTATCACACTTCGTTTACACACATTTTCTCTTATTCTTAGCTATATATTTTAGTGTAATTGAAGTGAAAGCGCCTGTGTGTAACGCCGGCTAGTGTCGTTGGCTTTCGTGACGTATCGATATCCAGTAAGAGTAGCATTTTTTTATGAGTAACAAGCGGTTCTCATAGAAAACTTCTGTTACGACACTTACATTAGGAGGTCATTTACTCCACATTGGGAGCTGACATACATGAATTATAATTTAAGAAAAAAAAACATAACATATTTTTCTGCAATACTTTGAAATCCTACTCTAATATAAACTTTTACAATTGTGTTTCGTTTCAGTCGTCTAAAATATTTGCATTCTTTGAAATATGATGTGATATTTATATGACCATTGTCAGGCTTAAAATGCTCATTCGAAAAGGTAGCTATACCACTACGATTGATTGTGTATTGTGACTCGTTTGTGCGGTGAGTTTTTTAAAAATGTTATTGATCCTATAACAGTAATCAGTGTTATTTCCGTCATAATTATATAACCTTTAGAAATTAACAAATTTGACACCCGAGTCATCCACTGAGCTTACTTGATATGCTAAAATATTTATACTACTACTTTCCAATTTTTACTATTACTCATTCTCCTGAAAACGATGTTCTATTTTTAAGCTACAAAAAACATAAGCTTTCAATATGTGAATTTATTGGCAGCAGGGTCAGTAGAGGGATATTTAAACTATACTATCACCCAAGAAATTTTATATGTAAATATCATCAAACGAAAAATCTGCATACTACCTAAGTAATCGTTGATCTATGAAAAATAAGAAATAATTCAACCCATCTGCAAAGTTTTTTAATGTACAGGTGTATCAGATACTAGGAGATTCTTTTTGCTTTGTTAGCTTTGTAAGTGGAAAATTGTCTAACGCGGTGGTGATATAGTAATACTAGTCCAGACTAAAAAACAAAGAAGTGTGCTGCAATTCAAGCAGAACACTTCGATAAAAGATGTTACCAAGACAGGAAAAAACTTATATTTTGGATTTTTTTGTTGAATCCTCATCTTTAATCCTTACCTTATTTTTGTTTTCATAAACCAGGTGTTGTACGTTAGCTTGTTTATATACCCAAATAGCTTATCATTTTAAGAAAATAAAATAAACTCTTTTGCTAATTGCTTATTCTAATTAAAATACTCAACTAAGAGTCCATCTGTACGTCAGAAGCATAAATAGCTTAAAAAGGGAAAGTTTTTCATCTTCTCTTTAACCTTGCATACATGAGACATTAGCTTATTATTATAACTATTATGGAAAATCATAAAACGCGATTAACGACAGATCGGCGTTTCGAAGTAACCTCTAGTCCCATTACATACTTTGAAGTCATAATATAAACACAACACACTGTACAATAATGGCAATTTGGTGTTTAACATTCATGCTAAGTAATAATAATTCGAATACAAAGCAAGTATTACGAACAACCCTGGCAACATTCTGCTTCATTCAGTGGGTACAAAGTGTTTTTACATGTTTACTTTAAATCATCATCATTTGGTTTTGGTCGTCATTTTGAGACATCGTTCGTTATTCAGAAAATTTACATTCTACAAAAATCTGAATAATATTATAATATAACATATGTATTCTTTCGTATCATCCACTTGTGAATCACATCTATCTTTTGATGTCCGATTTAACTTACTCTTCGCAACATTCAATCATCCATTTTTGGTGAGTCCCCACACTCTTTGTTAGCTGTATTATATAATATTTTTCTTTGTATCTTAGTTATTGAGTAAATAATTAACTCGGTTCTCGTATCTTAACTAACTCTTCAACCAATCCTCATACAAATGGATTGTTTCAAATTTAATAATATAATAAAAGGATTAATAAGTTAAAAAATATATATATTAATTATTATATTATTATAAAAAATAACAATTATAGAAATAACACCTAAAAAAAGCCAAGCCGTCAAATATTTCTGAAATTTGTATTTTATGAGTTAAAACTCAATAAGAAATTGATTGCCACTCAAGATTGAAAAAATACATTAAAAAAAACACCACACTTCAGACCTCAAATTAAAATATAAAAAAATCTTATTTTGTTCTGACCATATCAAAACTTGGTGGCTGACAATCGATGTTTCCTCTTAGCTGCGCGCGCGCGGCCCCGCAGTAGTTTGAAAACCCCCCCGCGAACTGGTTGAACAAGAAATTGATCTAAATGAAATGCATAATAAAAGGATTAGTTGTAAAGGAACGATGTGAAAAACTAGAATATTTTCAAAATATGTTAGTAACTTTATAAGTGACTGATTATTTGTTAAATTCTGCTTGTTTTCTTAATTTGAGCTTGATTTCATTTTATATTTAAAAATTTAATTATTTTATTTCGTATGCTTGATTTAAATACACTTATTTGTATAAATAAAATTATTAAATGATTGTAAGATTTATTATGCAAATCAAAACATAAAACAATATTTCTATATCAAATATGACTAATTATGACTCGCATTTGTTGGATTGGCCTGCGCAGCTTTCGAATTTTCCGGGCAGATAACCTCTTGTCTTAGACTCTAATCAATGTCAGCATTTTTTTCTCTAAGACATACAGGGAACATTACTGACAATATAATTCATCTATATATTAATATTTATAGGCTTATTTATTTACCTGCTGCAAAATCTAATAAAAAAGCAATTTTATAATACAATAATTTTTCGATATTTTAAATATGCCGACCATTTCCATACACAAAAAATGACACAATTCATCAACTGCTATGTACGATGGCAGCGTGTGTATTTATGTAAATATTTTTGTCTTGGCCTTGTCAGTATCTCCGAGTTCCGCTTAATGCATCGAATTTCTGGTAAAGATTTTCGAGTTGTCCAAATTGACTTTTAAATTTCTAAAATTAATAAGTCACCAGTTTGCAAATTTAAATGGGCAGTATTTTTGATGATCGGAGAACTAGCATAACAGCATGGGAATCGTGTGGTATTAGAAACCTATTATTAATTTATACAAAACTTATAATTTAAAATAGAGCATTTTTATTATTGTTGGTCGAATAATTTTGATTTATATTTAAACATTAACTTTGTAAGTAAATTGTCATAATTATTTACTTTTAAAATAGCCTTAACCTAATAGGCCATTACAAAAATTGTTTCTTTAAATAATTCTATTCTTTGTTCAATAAATTGTTTGCGACATTGATTTTGTCTGGTCTATATTTTAATGCGAATGGGGTGATATTTTAGCATTTTTTTTGAATAATTATAGAATATTTTTCAATAAGCTGTTCTGAATGAAATATTTTTTATTAAATTTTACAATCTTTTAAAAACAATAGAAATTTTCTCTATATTAAGAAATATACTATTTTAAGCCATGTCCGCTTTCAAATTAGAGCATACTGACTCTTGAAAGAGCTTATTCAACATTAATTGTTCTACGAGAACTGCTTATTATCTCAACCTCACTTTTTCGATGATAGTAGGGATTAGAACTAAAAGTTGACTAATCGCTCTATCTACGCCCTATTTTTTTAGTATGTTGTGTAGGAAGAAATATTAGACATCGCACACATATAGCTGTTGAACACACATCAATTATTTTA
This sequence comes from Himalopsyche tibetana, assembly GCA_030503985.1. Lineage (NCBI taxonomy): Eukaryota > Metazoa > Arthropoda > Insecta > Trichoptera > Rhyacophilidae > Himalopsyche > Himalopsyche tibetana. Next base: position 31,944,053 of record JAPJYX010000016.1, read on the forward strand.
ATAGTTTAACGAAAGCAGTGGGCTGCCATGACGTTTGCAAGGGGCTCGTAAAATTTCAAAAATATTGACGGTGTTATAGTAAATGTGAAGGTATTTTAATCACTTCTTTAAAATTTTACGCCACAGTTATTCAAGAATAAAATTTCAATAGTTTTCTTCGCTTCAATTCCATATTTCAACTTTAATACCAAACCCTTAGTAGATTATATACATGTTGTCATAACTTGCAGTAAGGTGGTGATTTGACCTAAAAATATTTTTTTATCTTAACTTAACACAGAGCTCAATGATCTATGTTTAATTTAAAAGGAGGCTTGCACGGCCTCCTTTGAGCCCTGTCCATCCTACTCATGTGTAACGGTATTAGGGCCACCACATGACTACAGCCCAGGAATGATCTTAAAAATGGAACGATTAATCTATAAAACTAAGTTTTTGTTTTTAATAAATAGTTGTTGATGATTGTAGTACAAGTAATCATTCACACGACATAACAACGTCTGTCAGGAAGTTTCCACATACTTTCCAATGAGAAAATTCAAGCATATTTTAATTTAAAAGATTTCATTTAGTGAATGCATTCAACTCCGTTAGTTTTCCAATACACTTTATCACCGCGGAGTCACACAGCTCTGGTATTGAATAATACGTAAGCCGTAAACTTTTTGAGAAGAGTGCTTGTGTTATTCAGATAGTGTATGACAAATTTTATTTGCTTATTTTTATGCCGCATGTGGCCGAAAGTTTCCGCTGAACAACAAAGGGGTGAGGGTGTTTTCTTAGAATTCAACAGAATACTTGAAATGGAATCGTCTTAAAAGTTTTCTTGTTTGTCGAATGCCTTTTTGCAGATACAATTCCAAACCTGCGGAAACCGATGTTAAAAAAATGTTTTATAATGCACATTTATATTTAATGACATTTCTTTGGTGTAGTTGTATTTAATTATGTAAATATTAGTACAAGAACTAAAAAATAGCATTCAATAAAATAATTATGGCTCGTATATTTCCGGTCTGAATTTTAATACAGTTTTGGTAAGAATTTATATCAAACGGTTATAATATAGCGGTCAGTGTACAGAGGTCAGAATAAATAACTAATGGTCAGAATTTATATAAAATAGTTTTAATTTAAATGATATTGAAAAAAAAACCCAGCCTAACCTAACCTTACCAAAATTTTATAAAAATCTGACAGTTCATATTTTTATTCTTATCAAAAATTGAATTTTATTCAGACCGAAAGTTTATTTGAATTCTGACCAAAAATCGATTTAAACTCTGACCATTTTATTTGTTCCCAATAATTATTACGACTCTTCTACGATAGCCAGTTTATCGCAATATGTCATTGAAATTTTTCGGCTAACGAAATATTAGAATGGTTTTTTTTATTTTGGAATAATTAATTGAAACGTGTTATCCTTCGTTTATTTATTACAATTGTAATGAACACACTCATAATTTGATCTCATTGCTTTTGTAAACGTATGAAGACGATGTCCATCTACCAGCTTAGCAATGCTTTCATCGCGTGTTCGTCTACATTAGCGGCGGACAATACGTAGGTTTTATAAATGCCTAAAATTGTGAGCTTCCATACTGCCTAATATTTCATTCTAATTTACGTCGTTACTGTTTACCTTTTCGTGCATATTTTTTTCTCTGCAAGTCTTTTCTCACTGTTATTTCTTTCTTTAATGTAGTCGTATTCTTCAAATCACCATTTGTCAAATCAAAGAATCTGAACGTGTTTGCTTTTCATAAATAACCTGTCGAAAAAGTCTGCTTTTGTACACTTTTCATTTTTATTTATTACACTTTTGCGACATGAAAGTCGGGGAAAGTATTTTGTAGAACACAATTCGCTAATTTTCAAATATCAAACATAATTCTAATGCTTCGTAAGCTTTCGAATTTGAACACTATTATCGTTAAAATGAATATGTTTTGGGTTGTTTTTGCTCGAAGACTATATTTAATTTTTATATTTTTTTACTAAATTTAAATAAATTCTCATAACATATTTTTTTTTATCCATGTTACATTTAGTTTTCATAAATAAGCATTATACAGCGATTTTTTTGTGGTTGTAATATTTAACTTATTATTCTGTTTTTTATCGGTTTATATAGTTTTCATCAGTTGATAATGCTCGTAATGAACAAAACTAGCCCTGATGCTAAAATATGCAAATGGTACGTTTATATTATTATAGAATAGAATAGCAGCATTGCCTTAGTGACTTTAAATTACTATATATATGAATGAACTTTTGGGAATTGAAGTGAGCAAAGTTACAAATTGATAAAAAATATCGTAGTGTTTTTATGGATTCCATATTTTTTTATTTTAGGCAAAAAAAACTCTCGTAAGTTGTATTTCGTACATCATTTTTACGATACTTTATGACATGTAGAATATAATAACTTATCTAACTTTTTTTCCTATAATACCACTTGACTCAATTCACTTCGCATGATCTCATATAAAACCTTCATAATTTACAATCTCATGGTAATTTATAGAAGAATCTATTTTCGACTATTTACCTTAAACAATTTTTCCAACAATATCTCTGCGTATAGTAACTCAAACGATATTATTAACGAGGGAGAAAACATTATTTTATAAAAGTACATCATAACAATTTCACATTTCTCCATCATTTTCTATGACTAGTGTCAACTAATTGATCAGAAAGATAAATTATTTGAAATTCTTTCTCTTCCAATCCATCCATGTAGTGAAAGTTGTGGAACAGTTATATCATGTTTTTTTACAACATACTGAAGCCAAAAAATCTTTTGGTTGATTTTGAATAAAGTGAATCGTTGACTGTGTTTTAAACTGAAACAAGTTTTCACTCAACAAAAAAGGGCTTAAACGAAGCCGTTATAGGGAACAGCGTGCAAATACTTCTTTTCTTGTAATGCTTTCTTTTCATTCACTACGAATAAAAGTCGGAATATAACATCTTGTTTTTTACTTTTTGTACAATTTAAACAAACAAGCAACCTTAAGATTCATTCTGAGCATTCTGACTATCCTCATTGTAGTTGTATCCAAGAATTGCGATTCACTATCTTTTATCCCTCGCCACCTACATACTGTTTATATATTTTTATTATTATTCTTCATTTGTACCTCATTATACCTGGCAAGCATCCGACACTGTGCATACTTCTACTTTTGGTATCTAATAATAAAATTTCCGTATACTCACAAAAAATATTCAAATCTAAAAAAAACTATTTACTCGCTCGGTAAACACGGGCCAACATATTATATAAGATTAATTTCCACTTGGTAAAATTGTTTTAATAATATGAATATCTAATATTCCGTTTATATATATTTTTCAAAATTGTGGAAGTCGATATTAACTTTAAATAAATAATTGTCAATTTTAAAATATATCTTAAAACTAAGCTTATTGTGAAATTTTAAACTATCACATTAGTCGTAGACATTGATTTCAATTATATATATATATTTTTACTGGACGTGATATTAGAAATTACGCCCAAAGGGTAATTAATAATCTTAAATATATTTAATATTAAGAAAGAGCTAAGATGATAATGACTTATCAGACGGAGTAAGTAAACTGAATCAATCTCAATATTGATTTGATATTAATATCTAACCTTAATGGGAAAAGTAGTCATATAAAACTCTGGAAGTCTTAAAAATTATATGCGATCATAAGAACCGCTTATCATTAAAAAGCAATTCTTGAAGTTCATAACACAGAAATGCCTACTGATTTTAAAATGGTTTGTCTCTTTTGTATATATTATATAATAGATAAGCCCCAAAAGAATTCCGTTGTGGTCGTTTTTACATGACAAGTATTAAAAAAAAATCACATAATTTGTTTTATAAAAACTTTAAATAAAACTTATTTATTACTTGATCGTTTTTCCGACTATCCACTGAAGTTATATTTCAAGCTTAGCGAAAATCAATACAAAAATGTTACCAAAAATAAAGAGACTCTTAAACGAAATACTGATAACACGTTATATGAGTATATCAATTGTATTATTCTTAATAGAGTATCGGAAACCAGACTCCTGTTACATTTACCCTCTTCAACCGTTGTATCCGTGTTCCCATTTTTTTGACACGGCGACGGATAACATTTCGCTTCGGGGCATACAATTATTCATTGTTATCTTTTATTATTAATCAAATCACTCATTCGTAAAAGTTTTGGGTCGGTGTATTTTTTGCGAATCACATCCGCAGAGAGTTTGCGAAGCACTGTTTATTCTGAGCAAGGTTATTTATATTATTAGTTTCATTCTGTTATGTTATTATCAAAGCATCGTTGTTTTTGTAATGTTTTTTTTTAATGCATGAAGTTAAATTTTAGATTTTATCTGAACTTAGCCATCATTTTTAAACCTAAAATGATGAATGTTCATTTTTGTTTCAACAAACAATTTTTACACGCGCGGTATCCACTACGAAAAATAAAAAGTCGTCACAGTGGAAAAACTTGTTTTAAATTGAAGCGTGTTCTTAGTATCAGGTTCTATCGACTCGCATTTTTATATCAGGTTGGACAATGCACGCATGTTTCAATTTTTTAGTGGAATTTATTTTTTCTTTGAAATATAAAACTTTCCACTATTGATATGTTTAAGAAAGTCAAATTAACGAAAGTTTAATGTTTTTATAATATGATGATATGAATTTTTAGTTGATACTGATTTATTTTTGCATTTTTGCTTACATATTCCTTTACGCAAACTTTCATAAAACATACTATAAGAGGAAGGGTTCAATTTTTATATCCAATACTTAGTTTTAGAATTTTTGTGTAAATTTTCCGCTTTCACAAGATAAAAAAAAACTTTTTAAGCAATCTAAACTTTTTGAAAAGTTCATTTACGCCGCAATTTTTTAAGCTGTCTGATTGACTGTGCTTAAATAAAAAGAACGTTATAGAGTGGCATGGATGACCTTTTAACATAGTCTATAAAGGTCATCTCACAACCTAACATTCATAGAAATTTACTAACAAAAACAAATTACGGTCACTTCTTTAGTGTGTATGGATATTTACTAGTATAGCTGTCAAAACAACACTAAACATTCAATTCTATTTGATATCTACCATTCTGTAAATTTCTTCATAAAACTGCGATAAATAAAATTGAAAAACCTGTGAAATATTTTTGTTTGTTTCAAACGTACCAACTACCTAGTTGGTAAGTGGATTAAGATTGGCAGCAGGAAATGCCACAACTGGTGGTTCTAGCAACTCGACTGATTAAGGCTAACTTGGAAGCTTTAATCTTAGTTTTGTATCATCGCACGAAACTATTGTCGGTGTGAAATATTACTAGGAAATTCAACCATTCTTAAAATATTTGTCTTTTTGTATTTTTTTCGCCGACGAAGAATGAAATGGTTACAAGATTTATTCGACCATACCTGTTTTATACAACATATTTTTTTAAAAGTTTTTTTGTAGTACTTCTCACCAAAATAAATAACCTAGAAAGTTAAATATGTTTAGCCACACTGATAAAATCAATTTATTATTATTGATTGAAAACTATTTAAGCAAATGTATATCTACATATTTTCCTCTTCGTTGCACCGGCTGCCATGAGATTACTGTCAGTGTCAAGTCCATCCAACCTTTAGGAATCGGGTTTTATATTTGATATGTATTTTATTTATTGTCTGTATCAGAGGTACACAGCCCGACAAATGAGTGCCAAATACGGCCCAAAATGATATGCATTGCAATTCGTTGTTTGATACTAAGTTTTCAAAGAAGGTCTTGTTTTTTACCAATAAGAAAACTTTTAATATTTATAGAAGTAACAGCTCACGAAATTCCAGCTTAAATTACTTTAATGTATATTCATTTACTGTGTGTGCTTTTCTATACCGTGGCGTGTATTATTTATTAACAATGTAGTTTGAAACTCTGATTTGAGTGGAATTAAAAATAATACTATGCATCCGCAATAATGAACCGTAAACAATTTCGAAAAAATAATAAAATTACCTTAATTGCTTAAATAGTTCGTTCATAACTGATCTATAATAATAGAAAAATGTAGAATTCATATAAAATCATTTTGAAATGTAAAATATCCAGTACTACGCCCATACTGGTCAAGTACTTAAGCCTTCTTGGTGTGCTGTGCTATGTATTTTGATCAAATTGTCACGTGTATTTAATGTGCCTACAAACATGCATGCTAAATAATATTAATTATCATCCCCAACAGTGGAGATTTTGTACTAGATGAAGCGCAATTTGTTTTAATTAGTCTAGACTTCAAATTAACTTTTTTGATATAATTAATTAAAAGTATGTCTTAACTTAATTCATCCTATAATTACAATGTTTTATCTTACTAAAGCAGCTTACGTGTTAACATAAAATACATGCTGAAAGAACACCCAGAACCGACGCCATTAATCTCCCCCTATTTTAATCATCGAGTCGATAGTAGGTAATGAAATATTTTTTAGAATATCTTAACGTTTTTGGCATTATGTCACTAAGACCACGTTGAAAATGTATTTTTAAAACTTATATTGTTTATTGTTGATAACATTATTAATGAGAATCAAATGATTAACCTCGTAATTAAATCATGAGAGAACAATAGCAACTAACTATTTAAGCCCGTTGTCTATCAAAATACTGGCCATCCTTGGTTTATATGAACCTATTGTCTACTTCAGGGGTATGTGCACTAAATTCCGTTCAATACGGTTTCAATGATACAGGTTTCTCACTCGATATATGTATGTTTTTTTCAGAATACTCGATTTTCTGTTTACATGGTTTCGAAATCACAAGATTTAAAATAAAAATAATAATACTGTCGCCTACATATTCATAATTATGTTAGTATAAAAAATAAATTACATTTATTTTATTCAAGATACTCCTAAAGATATCTCTTCATCAAAATATTCAGCGATGAGAGTGATTTTTCGCCAGTAAAAAACAGCAGCAAGCGGGCACGTTTATTGTCAAGTAGTAACACTGAATGGATATATTTAATAATAAGTTCAATTTAATACTACTTTTATTACTTTTCTATGTATGTATGTATTACTTGTGTAACATATAAATAAATTCGATTCATTTTTGAGTTCAAGAATTTCGTATTTCTAATTGATTTTAAGTAATAAAATCTATCTACCATTTTTGTATGGGCAAGTTATCTTTTTTTTTCACGGTAGAACTTACCGCTCGTGCAAAGAGAGGATCGGCTGCATACTTTTTCAAGTGCGCTAGACGAAAAATTTTATATACAACACGTTTAATTAACTTTTACATCACAAGATACAAAATTGATATTACATTGTAACCTATGCCGTTTACAATTCAACAAAAAAATATCAGACACATGTTTCAAGTGAGCAGACAATGTTAATTGAATGTATTATATTTATGTTCAGATATAATACGAGAATGTTATTGCATTTGAATCATATTTCGCTTAATTAAGAAGATGGTAATGATTTATTGAGTATTTACAGCCTGTTGAATATAAAAACACGCAGATGTTTTCTCACAGTTGTACAGTGCTATAAAACATCTTCACGTAAGTGCCCCTAGACCTTTGAGACATACGAAATCCTCTTAATATGCACGACGGGCTTTTATCTCTCGATTTGAGTCATTAAATATCGTTGAGCTTATCTTCTACGCCTTTTCTGAGCCAACACACACCCAAAGAAGGTACAAAGTGATCAATGTATTTCCAATAAATCTTCATTTTACTTAATCTAGTGCTATTGAAAAGAAGCATTCTTCGCGAAATGGGTTTCACTAGAGGAGACTTTTTCTCAATATTCAAGATAATAAATATATGATCCCCATGTCGGATACGTATTCAAAATTTGAACGGCTATTCGAAACTATACACTTCTTTAAAGCATAAAGCAGTAACTCCAGAAATATCCCTTGGTAATTTTTAAAAATATATAACTCACATCGAATGTTTATTGAGGAAAAATGTACATATTCACTTTTAACGTGTTCACTATCATCATTTGATGGAAATGCTGTAGATTAAAAAACAAAACACTAATTCATATTTATTTATTATTAAGTCACTTTCCTTACATATGTAATTGTATCTTAATGCGATTGTAAATTAGAAGTACATATTTATAAGAACTCTTTAACATTTCAACATGAGTATATATCTCTATCGTTTGAAAATGTTTGCGGTGAATGAAACTGGTCCTGTTCATATTATACAAATGTGGTATTTGTACAAAAGAGTGAATTATTTTTTAAGATTTTTTTATTATTACACAGCATAGAAAACGATTGAAAAATTAGACGATTGTAATAATTGTGATAGTTTATCAAACTCACGACACCAATTAACTTTTTATGAATAAAAAATATTTTTTTTTTGTGTTTTAGATGGTGAATTGAATTAAATTACTGTGCTATTTATTTCAAGCGTGATAAAAAAAATCAAAGCTGTCAATCTTAAACTTTCATAGAATGTGAATTAATATCTGTGATATGCTATAAATAAAATAAGAAATAGTCTTTTTTCAAATGGTAATCATTGATTACTAGAAACACTGAAAACATAATTAACTTACTGTTATTGGTAATAGTTTTATAGTATATTATCTTTAGTAATTTGTATCTCTAATGCAGTCAAAAAAAAAATATTCATCATTACGAGAAAATAGTCTCCATCGTAGGACGTGCCGTCAATCGTTATATGTCATCTATTGCCCTTTTGGTAATCGCTACTAGTCATGCAGCTTCATCCGGTGGACGTCTTCTATGAAAAGGGCTGAATTTTTTCGTCGCATTTACCAGCTATCTGAGCCAATATGCTTCATTGCTATTTGAAGCATCAGGAATATGATGATATACCAGAATTCCGTCCTTACGAGCATATGCGAATCCGTCGCAAGCGTTTCCTGTAGGGCTATGGCCGAAAGATTTTCTTCCACAACTCGCATGTTAACCCCCTCCCCAACGGTTATGAAGATGGAAATTAAATTAGTTTTACAATAGAACTTTGTTCGGATGAAGGGAATATTGAACTAATATATTCAACTTTATTATGAGTAGCTTTTAGGATATAAATAGTGTGAATAAATATCTATATATTAATAGCCGATAAAATAAGTTTTCACTTTTCACAAATGTGTGCGTACTGATGTCCTCGGGTCTTTTTCTTCTTTTATTAATTATTATTTTTTTTTATTTTATTTTATTTTTTTTTATTATTTTATTATATATATATTTTTTTTAATATTTTTTTTTATTATTTTTTTTTTATTATTTTTTTATTATTTTTTTTTTATTTTTTTTTATTTTTTTTTATCATTTTTTTTTATTTTATTATTTTTTTTTTTAATTATAATTTTTTTTAAATTATTTTTTTTATTTTATTTTATTTTATTTTATTTTTTTTTATTTTATTATTTTTTTTTAATTATTATTTTTTTTTATTATTATTTTTTTATTTTATTTTATTTTATTATTTTTTTATTTTTTTATTTTATTTTATTTTATTTTATTTTATTATTTTTTTTTTATTATTTTATTATATATATATTTTTTTTATTTATTATTTTTTTTTATTATTTTTTTTTATTTTATTTTTTTATTATTTTTTTTTATTTTATTTCATTTTATTTTATTTTATTTTATTATTTTTTTATTTTTTTATTTTATTTTATTTTATTTTATTATTTTTTTTTTATTTTATTATTTTTTTTATTTTATTTTATTTTATTTTATTTTTTTTTATTATTTTATTATATATATATTTTTTTTAATTATTATTTTTTTTTATTATTTTTTTTTATTTTTTTTTTATTATTTTTTTTATTATTTTTTTTTATTTTATTTCATTTTATTTTATTTTATATTATTTTTTTTTTTATTTTTTTTTTTTTTTTTTTATTATTTTATTATATATATATATTTTTTAATTATTTTATTTTTTTTATTATTTTTTTTTTTTTATTTTATTTTATTTCATTTTATTTTATTTTATATTATTTTATTTTATTTTTTTTTTTTTTTTTTTTTTTTTTAATTATTATTTTATTTCATTTTATTTTATTTTATATTATTTATTTTTTTTATTTTTTTTTATTTTTTTTTTATTATTTTATTATATATATATATTTTTTTTAATTATTATTTTTTTTTATTTTTTTTTTTTATTATTTTTTTTTATTTTATTTTATTTTATTTAATCATTTTTTTATTTTATTTTAATATTTTTTTTTTTTAATTATTATTTTTTTTATTATTATTATTTTTTTATTTTATTTTATTTTATTTTATTATTTTTTTATTTTTTTTAATTATTTTTTTTTTTAATTATTATTATTTTTTTTTTATTTTATTAAAAAATAAAATAAAATAAAATAAAATACCATAAAATAAATAAAATTAAATACTTTGCAACAAAAATCTCACGTTGCTGGGCAACGGGCTTACAGCTTCTATATATTAATAGCCGATAAAATAATCACTCGCTTTTCACTTTTTACTTTTCACAAATGTGTGCGTACTGATGTCCTCGGGTATTTTTCTTCTTTTACGAAATGTATTTGTTAGCGTATTTGAAAATTAGTTGAATAAAATATATATACTACGAAAAATGATTGTTAGCAAACTTGAACATTATTCCAAAAATTCAATAATTTGCAATTTAAAAACTGCAGGGCTGTCGATATATGCGCCGAGGTCGATTTATGGTACTATGAAAAATGATTGTTAGCAAACTTGAACATTATTCCAAAGATTTAATAATTTACGAAATTTCTGCTACTACGAAAAATGGTTGTTAGCACACTTGAACATTATTCCAAATATAAAATAATGAACGAAATTTCTGCTACTACGAAAAATGGCTGTTAGCAAACTTAAACATTATTCCAAAATATAATAATTTACGAAATTTCTGCTACAACGAAAAATGGTTGTTAGCAAACTTAAACATTATTCCAAAAATTCAATAATTTACTAAATTTCTGCTACTACGAAAAATGGTTGTTAGCAAACTTGAACATTATTCCAAATATTAAATAATTTACGAAATTTCTGCTACTACGAAAAATGGTTGTTAGCAAACTTGAACATTATTTCAAAAATTAAATAATTTAAGACATTTCGGCTACTACGAAAAATGGTTGTTAGCAAACTTAAACATTATTTCAAAAATTAAATAATTTACGAAATTTCTGCTACTACGAAAAATGGTTGTTAGCAAACTTGAACATTATTCTAAATATTAAATAATTTACGAAATTTCTGCTCCTACGAAAAATGGTTGTTAGCAAACTTGAACATTATTCCAAAAATTAAATATAAACGAAATTTCGGCTACTACGAAAAATGGTTGTTAGCAAACTTAAACATTATTCCAAAAATTAAATAATTTACGAAATTTCTAATAAAAATAAAATAAATAAAAATAAAATACAATAAAATAAAATAAATTAAAATTAAATTAAATAAAATTAAATAAAATTAAATAAAATTAAATAAAATTAAATAAAATTAAATAAAATAAAATAAAATAAAATAAAATAAAATAAAATAATATAGAATTAAATTAAATTAAATACTTTGCAACAAAAATCTCACGTTGCTGGGCAACGGGCTTACAGCTAGTCTATATATTAATAGCCGATAAAATAAGTTTTCACTTTTCACTTTTTACTTTTCACTTTTTACTTTTCACAAATGTGTGCGTACTGATGTCCACTTCGCCCAATGATAGCGATTTATTTTGAACATATTTTGAACATCACATTTTTCGGCCAATTGGAGTGGACGTCTTTTTATATTCAAAATTCAAATTTCCTGGCTTAGAACTAAAGCATCGTAATTAATATTGAGAGAACTTTATTTCAAAATTTGCATGGCTACGAAGTTTTTTAAATAATCAAATGAACTGATTCGATTTTTTGAAGCTATAATTATAGGGCTAGGAGCTGATTTGACAGATTTTGTTCAGTGTCATCCATCTTCTATATGATTGTCACCGATTTCCCCTCCCCCTCCTCATCCCCAGCCCGACTGTCGACATTTTTTTTATTCATACTAGAAGTATTTTTTCATTACGCTGAAGAAGCACATAGTTTTAAATGTGAAAAAACGCTAAATTTTATTTCACATTTTATTTCTGCCGCGGGTTGGATTCGAAACATGGAACTTTGCAATATGAACGGAACGTCTTACCGCTGAGGTAAAGGGCAAACTTTCAGGTGCGACAAAATTAGATTATATATATTAAGCATTCGAAAAAAGAACTATTTGAAACTTGACTTTGATTGTTTGTTTGTATTGAAAATTCAAAAATAGAATATGTCAAATACTTAGTGTGGCCAATTCAAAAAAAAATGATTCCAAGATATTTTTCTTTTTCTACGAAATATATTTGTTTGCACACTTGAAACCTTTGCAGGGCTGTCGATATATGCGCCGAGGTCGATTTATGGTACTACGAAAAATGATTGTTAGCAAACTTGAACATTATTCCAAAGATTTAATAATTTACGAAAAATGGTTGTTAGCAAACTTAAACATTATTCCAAGATATAATAATTTACGAAATTTCTGCTACCACGAAAAATGGTTGTTAGCAAACTTCAACATAATTCCAAAGATTTAATAATTTACGAAATTTCTGCTACTACGAAAAATGGTTGTTAGCAAACTTGGACATTATTCCAAATATTAAATAATTTACGAAATTTCTGCTCCTACGAAAAATGGTTGTTAGCAAACTTGAACATTATTTCAAAAATTAAATAATTTACGAAATTTCTGCTCCTACGAAAAATGGTTGTTAGCAAACTTGAACATTATTCCAAATATTAAATCATTTACGAAATTTCTGCTCCTACGAAAAATGGTTGTTAGCAAACTTGAACATTATTCCAAATATTAAATAATTTACGAAATTTCTGCTCCTACGAAAAATGGTTGTTAGCAAACTTGAACATTATTCCAAATATTAAATAATTTACGAAATTTCTGCTCCTACGAAAAATGGTTGTTAGCAAACTTAAACATTATTTCAAAAATTAAATAATTTACGAAATTTCTGCTACTACGAAAAATGGTTGTTAGCAAACTTGAACATTATTTCAAAAATTAAATAATTTAAGACATTTCGGCTACTACGAAAAATGGTTGTTAGCAAACTTAAACATTATTTCAAAAATTAAATAATTTACGAAATTTCTGCTACTACGAAAAATGGTTGTTAGCAAACTTGAACATTATTCTAAATATTAAATAATTTACGAAATTTCTGCTCCTACGAAAAATGGTTGTTAGCAAACTTGAACATTATTCCAAAAATTAAATATAAACGAAATTTCGGCTACTACGAAAAATGGTTGTTAGCAAACTTAAACATTATTCCAAAAATTAAATAATTTACGAAATTTCTAATAAAAATAAAATAAAATAAATAAAAATAAAATAAATAAAAATAAAATAAAATACAATAAAATAAAATAAAATAAAATAAAATAAAATAAAATAAAATAAAATAAAATAAAATAAAATAAAATAAAATAAAATAAAATAAATTAAAATTAAATTAAATTAAATTAAATTAAATTAAATTAAATAAAATTAAATAAAATAAAATAAAATAACATAAAATAATATAAAATTAAATTAAATTAAATACTTTGCAACAAAAATCTCACGTTGCTGGGCAACGGGCTTACAGCTAGTGTTACTTAATTATTGAAATAATAACCTGTTTAATACCAACTAATCATTGAAATATTATAAAACCGCAAAAGGGTACGAATAGACTTACATGTAGAACTGTTTACTTATACAAATGATTGGTGTCGTACGCAGCGTTTTAAATATAACTTTTAACAAATGTATGATCAAAAATGGTTTTTAAAAAAAAATCTTAATTTTTAAATTACAAATCCAGGGCATTTAGTATTTTAATATGTTTTAAATTGCAATCGACGACTAGCATTAAACTATTATATTATATTTTAAAGTAATGACCTACGACTGACTGTATTATATATTTTTTTAATATATGTCTGCTCCCAATGTGGAGCATATGACCTCTTAATGGAAGTATCTCTACAGAAGTATTTTCTACAAGACTTGTTTGTTACTCTCTTTTTAACGAAGAGAGTAGGGATAGAAAGGATAGGGTTGGAACAGGACTAGCGGTTAGCTAATCACTCCCGCTACTATTCGTTATTTTTTTGGGATTGCAAGGAAATATTCAGACGACAACATCACGAACATCAATACCTTCGAACAGAAATCGATAAATTGACTTTTAAAAAATTCTGTTCGAGCCCGTGAGATCCGTCACGTAAGCCATCGACGCTGACCACTGTGCTACTTACCTTCTTTTTAATTATAATAAGAACATAATTAATAACTGTTCAAATTAATAAACCATTTTATTTCACTAAAAAAACTAGTTTTTATTGATCCTTTTTTATCGAGGTCTTTTTAAGCATCTAAAATTTTATTGGGAATTCACGTATGGCATGTTAGCTCTCGAAAGCAAAAAATGTAAAGAATTTCGTTCATTTTTTCGTGTGTTCGAGAGACAGTGAACTATTATAATCTAAAAACTGAACGATAATGAAAGTTTAGTGCCCAGTTAAACGCATCCATATCAATTTTGGTGACAATAAAAATCCATAAAACAAATTTAGAGATACTCATCAGTTGTTTATTCGAAAGTTAAGTATTGTTTGTATGTGCATGTTGCCATATTGTGGTATGAAATAAAAATTCTGTACATACAACTGTTTTAAAAATTCAATTTAATTACTGTACCCATTCTCATTTAGTTTATATTTTTTATTTTCTTTATATGATTTTTTCCAGGAAAGAATTTGTATATTTTGCAATGAATTTATAGAAATGATTAATGGCTTCCATTACTGTAATCAATTTAATATTAACAATAAGAAATCTATTAGCGTATTGTAATATTTTAGTGGATCACTCACACAACTTAAAAATAAAACAATATACGTAAAAGGTTTTAAACCTTAAATAAGAAGTAAAAAATAACTTTATATCGCTTACTGACACAAAATAAATAGCAGTTACAAAATATAATTAATTGATTTGGCATTTACTTGGTAGAACTCCATTTATAACAGATTACAAATATAATGATTGTTCCTTCTTTCTGGACCATTTATTCCATTCAAAAAAGATATTTAAGTGAACATGGTATTATCATTTAAGATTTCGACTGAAGGTTCTTGGTGGAATTTCAATATTAAATTCATTCAAATGGTATTATCAAATTATCTCATTCATTTTTATGTGGTGGCAATGAATATTTTTAAGCCGTTTTCGCTCCCAATGTGAATCATATAGACTCCAAATGAAACAAATCACTAGAAGTTTGTTAGAACTATTTTTTCAACTTTCAATCTCACTTTTAAGCAAGAGATATGATAAAAAGATGAGTCTATTCTAAGCTATCTAATGATTTTCGCTAAACGCTAAATTAAGATCGAATATGTGAAAGTTTTTAGATATCACATCAATAAATCAACTGAAAAATCAACTTAGAAAGTCTCCATACTGGAATTAAAATCTGGAATTACACTCGTAATTCAGAATTGAATTGAATTGAGCATATTTTTTTTTATGCACTGGATTTATGAAAATTTTTTTTTTGGAATTAAATCTTGCAAATCTTGATTCAAATTTAGTGGTGTGAATACGCAAAACAGGTGCGATATGGTCGTCTGCTAATTTTGATCATAAGTATGATTTATTAAGCTCATTATAGATACATTTTTTCACTTATATAAATGCATGGATCCAAATAAATAGCATGTTTAATAACTATCAACATGCATGGCCATTCATCTTTGTTAGATCATGTTTCTTTTTAAAAGTAACTTCAATATTCCGTATGAAGAAAAAATAATAATATCTAGATATAAAACAAATCAAAAAGTCACGCGGGACACATTTTGTGACCCCTGCTCTAAAGGAATTTAATTAATAAAAAATATGTACTTATTAAGCGCTACGTATAAATTACATAAACTGTATTTCGCGGTGAGATAAATCACTCATTCATTGTTGTCAATAAAGACAACAAATAAGTAAGTATCAATATCGATGTCTAGACGAAATTGATGAGTTAAAGTTTGCGTTACTCAACTCTTTCAAAGGTAAAATCTTGAGTGGTCAATTTCGTGCTTTAATAAAACGTTTCTAAGGTTTAGTTTTATAAAAAAAACCCTCCTTTAAAAGGTTCTATTGGGTGCTGCTTTAACGAATTGATGTGAAACCTTATACTACAAATTCAATGAAGTTTTTATTTTGTAGCTTTTTTCTCGGTACTTTCTGAAGTGTTTTCAAATAATGCGAGTTGGAAAGTTTTAAAATCATATAGAATATGTAATATAGCAGTAATTTATTTCATTTTAATGATTCTCCAATCAAAAATTCAAAGGAATAGGTAAAAAAATACTTTTAAAAAAACTCAGGATATGAGATAAAATATAATTAAATAGAAAATATTTTACTTACTATTTATATAGAAACGAGATATTAATGAAAAAATATTAATTTCATTTTCCCGAGATATTATAATTTATTATGAAAATGGTATATTATAACTGCCATTTACAATAATTGTCAAAGAAAATATATATTTGCAAAGGCGTTCAAAAACTATCGATACATAGATATTTCAAATAAATTAAAAATTCAGTAAAACCAATGAATACACCATATGCATTAAGAAAGGAGTGAGATAGAAATTTGGGATAAAATTCATCTAATATTGATATCACTTTTAAGGTATTTACTGTCAATACTTGGTGGAAAGGCATTATAATAAAAATCTTTTATTATTTTTATCAATATTGATATCACTTTAGCAGTTGATGATTAATAATTTAAAAATATAATATGAATATATTGTATCTACATTTTAGCTCTTTTAATTTCCGCACAGACATTTTTGTACTTTTTCGGTTGCGAATAATATTCACTCGGTTGGAAATGCAGTTAACCCATTTCCCTTGTTTGTTCTTACTCCCTTGGGGTTGTAACTGTGATAAATGGATTCTTGTCCCTGAACGTACTTGTCATTCTCAGTGTTAGTGACGTGCGTAGTTTTAGATAACAATGTTGTTTCCAGAAAACTATCGTATTTTGATTAGAGCTATATAAAAAAATGCAGAAAAAACTTTCATTATACTAATAAAGTGTCTTTTAACGGATAGCAAAGCTGCTAAATATGTTTTTATTTACCAAATAATTATTTGGAAATATTATTATAAGCTAAAAACAATATGTGATCACAATAAAAAAACATAGGAGACTATCCGGCTTGAATTCGTCGGAAATCTTTGACCTTCTCGTCTTCAATAAAAACATACGCGTTGATGATATTTAATCATATTGCAGGCAATTGATTATAACTTCAACTTTTCCAAGGGTAGACTAGTCAAGAAT
Organism: Himalopsyche tibetana; assembly: GCA_030503985.1. Taxonomy (NCBI): domain Eukaryota; kingdom Metazoa; phylum Arthropoda; class Insecta; order Trichoptera; family Rhyacophilidae; genus Himalopsyche; species Himalopsyche tibetana. Next base: position 31,961,555 of record JAPJYX010000016.1, read on the forward strand.
ATCACTAGATTTTCTTTTTAAGAAGCTCTTTGTATTTTTGAATATCGATGAAATATCAATTAAGTCAAAATTCTAATAACGTTATGAAAAAAAAATATTATTTCAATGACAAAATAGGCATTTTAATTTTCTTTTTAAATGGCATGCCATAAATTTTTGTATAGTTTTCACTAGAAACGGAAAGTTGCACTCAATGCAGGCATCTACAACACAAAATATTTGTCCCTAGTTTACATAGGGTTTTGTTGTTTTGTACAGTAAACAATTCATTCTTTGCACTTCACTGTTTTTCATAGCAAAGGCTGGTGTAATATTATAATATAAATTTGAATTAACAAAGTGAAGAGAATTCATAGGAAAGTTCTGCGGCGGTTTTTGCGCATGACTACCTTTATCGTAAAAGGTTCAAAATCAAATCAAACAATGCTTTTACGGTTCTTTTGGCGATAGAAATATTAAATTTACTATTTCCTAATATTTGAACTTAACTTTGTTCCCAAAAGTATATTCAAAGATTTTTAAATTAATATTTACGCTACATTTTGTGAATAATTTTTACCAAAGTTTTTAAAATGGCTATTCTGTATTGAACAAACAACCACATTGAACAAGTTTAGTCTTGGATGTTTGTAATGATCAGAATTATGTGGCGTTAGACAAATTGCCAAAACTCTGCTACTGTAATCTAATTTAACCCATTGTGAAACTCATTATGAAAACTCTGTTACTCATTATGGAAAAAATGCAATAATGTCCGCTGAAAAAATAGTACATATATAGACTCCGTTTATGGCTTGGCGAAATATTGTTTTTGTTGGAAAGAAACAACAAAACAAATTGACTGCTGAAAATCTTTCATGAAATAATTCATAGAAGAATAGAATGGAAGACACGTGGACTTTATAACCAAGATAATTAAAGGGCATGTAATTAACCGCTCGCCACGCCCAAATGGTGACACGTCAAAGTATCTTTTATTTTAATTTTGTGATGAAGGTTTCGAATCTTCGAATAGATTTATTTTGAATTAAATTTTCAATTGATTAAAATTGTTTCCAAAGACATGTTTGGTGTTTTCATCAATTTTGATATTACCTTGTCCAGTACAAATAGGCTATCTAATGTAATGTTCTTCGTTAAGCTGATTTCTCTAGCCCAGATCTTTCTAATCACTAAAACCAAGCTTTTATCACTAGAGCTTTTATAAGATTTTAACGTTTGTTTTTCAGGTAAAATTTTAATTTACAGCCTTATTCCTTAAATACCTTAAACTCAATTCGTATCAAACTAGAGATAACATTGTATTATAGCAAGATTTAGTATACTTAAGTATATACACTGTATCATTGATAGTTCTCAAATCTTGCAAGAGATTTTAATTTAAGGACCCATTAAGGATTTTCTTACGGTACCATTCGCTTTGATGATATAGATACTTAACATGGCGCCGTAAAACAAATAATAGACAACTATTAACTTAATGTGCCATTGTTGTGTATTAACAAAGCATACAATAGTCCTATTACCTTTAGTAGGTTAATCCGATTATCCTCGTTAAAGTGCATTAGTGTTTATCTATTTATCAATCAGATATCTCACTTGTATAGCTACATTTACGACATGGAGATAATCAATCTCAGATTCGGAAAGTGGCTGAGATGCAGTGTATAAAGTTTTCAAATCATTCAACTCTTATCAAGAGAGTTTCTTACTATACATTTTTTGTAAATATCACCGACTATTTATAAAATCCGTTTATTTGTATCACAAACTGAAAAATATTTGACTACTCTCAACTGCTTCACTTATTTGAAAAAAATAAAAACTATAGGAAATATATTAGTTCAATTATGCAGGTATTGAATTATCATTTAAAGTATTCATATGTATTTAAAATTATGTTTTACTTAATAGTGATATTAAGATAGTTAAGCTGTTGATATTAACAGTCTCCGAATAAAAAATAAGTAAATATCTGTACATGCTTTTCTATTTATCTTTTATTTACTAAAAGGACTTTTTAATGGTTATTCGTTATACATGTTTTTTTTTTCTTTAAAACTCATAAAGTAATGCTTTTGAGTTAGGAAAATTAAAAATCTTATTCGTATTCATTTTAAAATTAAATAAATCGAGAATGAAAACATTGAAGCACTCTTTGAAGTAAACAGAACCAAATTTACAATCGGTCTATGAAAAAGCATTTCTACCTGGTACTAAGCCCTAAAATAATTAACAACTCAAAGTCAAACGAATAGACTACGGGCAAAAAGGTGGGCAGCTGTTGTTCTTCAAAGTTTGGTTATTAATTTTCGATAATGAAAAACGCTCCCTCCAACAGATGGTTTGTTGCAACGCCAAACCAGCGGTGGCAAATTGAAAGGCGAATCAAAAAAAGTCATATCGGATGCTAATTGACTGCTCATACACGCACACGCAATATTTGCATAAAACAGACATACATTCATAATTGAGTGCATAATGGTTTTATTTCATGATGTAAATAAATCATTCTGCGCACATTTTTGTCGTTATAAAATATATTTACTTTACCAAGTTTTTATGAAGGATTTTAATCAAAACAGTTTTAATGTTGCGTTATATTTCTTAAAAAATGATTAGAAACAAAAAAATATTTTTCTTAAAATATTTCATCTGTCATATTTACAAGCATTTTTTTGTATTATTAAATGTGAAGTATTTACAAAAAAAAACGTTTATATTGTCACTTTGATTATTGAAATGAAAATAAGTTTATTGTAAATCTTGTAAAAGTATAAATCAAATAATAGTTTGTTTGTGTCTGTCATCGTCACATAAATAATAATATATTTTAATACTGACATAAAATATATTGAATTCTTCAATTTACATTATAAGCCCCGTCGCTGAGATTATTACGAATTGAAAAATTCAATATCAGTCAGTCATGTTCAAATATAAACGAATTTTCTTATTATCCAGCATTTGTTTTTTTACTACATGACTGTCTTTTTTTGGGTTTCTGAGTTTGAAACTCTAATGAAAAAATATGCATTGTCACACAACGGTTTAATATTAAAATTTCTGGCTAGCGATTGCATCAGTTGTAAGTAAACGGCAACAGATGCAATATATGAGAGCATTTTTCTACTATGAGACTAGAACAAAATATTACAGCATTGTTATGAAAACTAATTATAATCAATTTTTATAGAAATAGGTAGAGGCGCTTTCATTTTATTATTTATCTCGAATATATACATATTTATTAAAAAATCGTTAAGCCTAGGAAAAAATATAATTTTAGTATACCAGCAGTCACCAAACTACGGCCTGCGGGGGCAGATGCGGCCTATCAAAAATTGGCATCCGGCCCCCAATTTTTATATAAAAAAATATATTTATATGATTGAATTGGCATTTACTTTGTACAACTCCCCAGTTATAAAGTAAAAATGACAAACGGCTTACATTTTTATAAAAGATATAAATTTAAATTGATAGCTATTTCAGCTTCACGCCTTCGTCAGAACTAAGTTTAAACGGATTTTAGTCAATCCGAATATATACATATACTAGCTAATAAGAAATTAGCACTATATCAGCTCACTCAAAATAACATATAAATTTTAATTTGAAAATAAATTATTGAATGCGAAAATTTTGACTTAAACTGTTCTCGGAAAAAAATATAGGCAATCTATATATAAATAGTCGATAATGTAACGTGTAAGTCTGTCTGTCTGTCTGTTGGTCCCCGATTTCGCTTTTTCGATGACCCTCTCCCCTGCCCCGCTGTCAACATTTTTTTATTCATACTAGACATATTTTTTCAATACACTGAAAGAAGCACATTTTGTGATGTAAAAAATCGCTGAAAATTTGAATTCTCTTCTCTGAAAAAGAACTATTTTCGCGATTCTAATTGACTTCGATTGTTTCGGGAAGCTTACGAAAATTCAGTTTTGTATTTAAAAGTCTCGTTTAAGGGTACAGATGAATCATATTATTTCTTCTACTTCAAAAAATGATTGTTAGCAAACTTAAACATTATTCCGAAAATAAATAATTTACAATTTAAATACTGCAGGGCTGTCGATATATGCCCCGGGGTCGATTTCTGCTACTGCAAAAAATGATTGTTAGCAAACTTAAAACATTATCCCAAAAACTAAATAATTTACAATTTAAATACTGCAGGGCTGTCGATGTATGCCCCGAGGTCGATTTATGCTACTACGAAAAATGATTGTTAGCAAACTTAAACATTATTCCAAAAATTAAATAATTTACAATTTAAATACTGCAAGGCTGTCGATATATTTGCCGAGGTATATTTCTTCTTCTACGAAATAAATTTGTTAGCAAACTTAAACATTTCAATCATTCTAAAAATTATATTATATACAGTTTAAATACTGCAGGGCAGGGCTGTCGATATATGCCCCGAGATATATTTCTTTTACTTTTGTAATTTCTGGCTTATTCAATAAATAGGTTTGTAACTTATTTTTCACGCCAGTAAGTTTTCTGACTACTTAAAAATGCAACAAAAATCCCCCCGTTGAGGTCAACGGGCTTACAGCTAGTATTATTAATTATTTGTAATAAAAGTAAATACGCCGAAATTTCAATAATAAAGTGTAATTAAATGAGATTCTTATAATGATTTAAGTAATAGATTTATGGTCATTAAAAAGATTATTTTCTTGAGTATAAATATTTTTCTCAAATTTCTCAAGAGTATTTATGCTTTGCACCTTTGTTACAAAAAAGTAGATATACTTGTACCAAAATATTGTAGAATTTATAAAATTTGTTTCTTTTGCGGGATGGTTTTTGGATAAAACTTTTTTTAACTATTAATTGATATGTTATATTCTTTTAACCAATATACTCTTTCCAGTCTGTCATATTATATTATACATGCAAAGTTAATTTTGTAGATTCCACTTTTGTCGAGTTTTTTTGATAATACAATAAACAATTAAAATCATTAAGATACAGTGTACAAAAATTTTATGGATTAATATATTTTTTTAGTCAACTTATTGCTGAATATATTTTGAATTTTGATGTGCTTAAAAGTAGTGAGTATATTTTAGTGTACTTCTTTTCATACAATTAGTATGCAGTTAGTGTTTTGCTTTTAGCTTAGAAAAAATACTTGCTTCTCTTATTAACTAGCGTGCTCACCAAAAACATTTACTCTGCGCATGGTATAATTAAATTAACAATGCGTTATCAAATAAGATACTTTGCATAATCCAATACAAATTAATTACTCGCAACAATATAACTATCAAGCTTAGCTCGTGTGCCGGCTTAGTGTTTCCAGAATAGATTAATCATAAAAATATATCGTTCTACGATAGATATCACACATTTAATAAGTACCCCGACAAGCTTTCTTGTCTGTCATTCCACTTAGGCCTGACACATTCGTGTTGACGAATAATTAAAACTGTACATACAAATTAATTTCCCGACGTCAAAATTTTATCATTAATAACGCCTGAATAACGTAATTTCAGTTGTCAGCTGCAAGAGATGCGTCTATTGTATGGGAAGAGGAACTAACGGCGTGTCGTTTGGAGGATCACCAGGATAAAGGAAAGAAATGTAAGTGAATTTGGAAAATGTAGTGGAATGATAGTGATAGTGAATAAGTATCAAAATACTTTCACAATTTTTGTTCACTGCTTTGATCGCAAATCACTGACGTTCATTTTCTACAATATTTTTTTCTGTAATCGAATGACATATATAATTCATTTAATTCTAAGACATTATACAGTTATTTTTATACTTACCACCTAAAACTCGTACATATTTTCGAATTTAATTTTTAAACAAGAAAAATAAATTCATTAAGAAGTGAGATTGAGTTTAATATTTATTCACATATTAAGTTGTCCGCTGTGGTTTAATTGATAGAGCTGGCTCTACCAATCAGGCATGTCTGGGTTAGATTCACGTTAAGCTCAATGTCAAATTAAGATTTTTATAATTTAAATTTGAGACCTTAGACATGGGTGTTTGTGATTTCAATTCACCTTGAATTAATCTCAAGTGACTTACAAAAATTCTCATATGATCTTTCAACATAAAAACATTTGGTGCATTGACATTAATTGTAATGCCAAAGTTAATATATTTAATAAATTACCATGATATAATATACTTTGAAAAAAAACATTACCCTATTAAATGCTCACAATTTTATGAAGCTTAAAGAACTGGTTATAATCAAATCGTTTGAGTACTTAATTTTCAGTGTAACATTGCGGTACAGAGATATAGAAAAATACTTAAAATTATCAACCTTTAAAACTTAATGAAATTTTTTAATCAATCGGGATTTCACACCGGAAAAACGTACTGAGCGTAATGAATTGAATGAAATTGTTATCTCTTCGAATAATTATTCAATCAAATACAACTATTCTAAAAATAATACGATATCGGAAAATATAATAAATTTACTATTAAATCATTGTTACATTGCCACACAGAAAATAAAAATGTAAGATCCGGCCTATATATTTTTTTCCCGAAATGTTATAATTGTGTGGTTTCCTAAAGAATTATATTTAGATAGCCATTTCCCCGAAATCCTTTGATAATACTCGCTAATATTTGACTAGCCTAGCCATATTGTTTGTGATTGACTAATTAATCAATTTAATTCTCATGCTGTCCAAAAATTGAACTTTTTTTTAAATTTAATCAATCAAGATAAATTTATTTTTTAAGGTAGCTTGCCACTAGTCTTGCTTTAACCCTATCCTTTCTATTTCTACTCTCTTCAAAAAATTGAGCAACTGGGTAATAAGCAATTCTAGTAGAAAAGTTATGTTGAGATACTTTCATTACAAGGCCATATGCTCCATTTTCGGAGTGGACATGAATAATATAAATACTATGTTATATTCAATCTTTTTGTCGTTCAAACATTTATTAGCTACGATATCTCTTAGGCAATTCATACATATATATATTTCTAATGTTGGTGTACCCAAAGTTATGAATTGTCCACTAACTTCTTTACTCGTTTCTGAAACGTTTCTAACCTTATACACTTTATAATAAAATATAAAATTAGGATTACGTCTGTTCTACCTATAAATGAACATAATATCACAAATTATTTAAATATTTATAATCAGATTAAGAGATGGAGGACTGATGGAGGAGGAGGAGAAATATCCGTGTAAGAAATATGTAATTGATTTCACATGTTTAAAAACTTTATTTTAAAATAGACCTGACTGTATTTAAGTTTATGTTTGTTATTTAATAAATGTTGAATAGTTAGTCGTATATGGTTATTTAAATCTAGCAAACTTATTTTTATTGTCACTTTGTCAATAATATAAACCGTGCTAGTATAAGTATAAAATAAATATTATAGCTGAAATAAGAAAAAAATGCTTGTATAGTTTTATAGCAGAGAGCCCATATGCTTATGGAAGTACGGTATAATATGCAAGAGTGCAAATGAGCAATCTTGGCTTGAGTTTTTTAGTACCCAGTAAAAAAAGCAGTATTTTTTATGCAATATAAGACATCTGGATATCAAATAAATCACTCGATCGGCGAACACTCACGATTTTTACACCCCTTGAATCCACGTGTACCTAACAACAATGGATATTGCTATGTGATATTTTATGAAATATAAAATGTACGCTAGTAATATTGCTTTTTGCAATAACCATCACCGAAAAGTCGCAGAGTTACGAACATGATGCCAATAGTCACGTTGTGCTAGTACGTACAAGTCAACTTTGGTATACGACGAAAATATTTGAAATGTTTTCATGTTAAAAAAAGTCTATTTTACGTTCAATTTTTTGAAAGTTATTTAGTTCTTTTGATTTTTATTCAAAACTGTTAAATGCTTAGAAAGTATGTGTTACCAAAATAAATTGCTAAACAAATTTCATAATAGAAAATTGACAGTAATTTTTGCTGCCCACATTTAAAATGTTTTGTTTTAATGAAGGTGTACATTACAAAGAATTGTTTACTATTAAGATTCACTCCAGAAAAGTAAACGGGTATATTTCATAAATTAGGACAACCTCCAAAAGGAATATGGTTGAATGACAGGATGAATAGCATCGACAAACATATTGTGGTTTGCCATTTGAAGTATGTACTATTTTAAGAAAATTCTTTAGGAGTTTCTATGTTCTACACCTCTTTTTAGTGAGCGTCTAAGGTGAAACAAAAAACTATTTACGAGTGTAGGCATTTAGCCTGTGTACTAACTACTACACAAGGAAATTATTTTAACAATACGGACCGTTATCCGGGCCTCATCCTCTTAAATTAAACATTGTATTGAAGTTAAATTTTGATTATTTATAAATTTTATGTTAAATATACTGAAGCGCATATTATATCTTGAAGGTAAAATCAGAGTTTCTCCAGTTGGCGCAGGTATACATAATATACATATATACAGGGCTTTTTGAACGGCGAACGGTGTTTCGAGACATTTTCTATCGACATTTTAATCAGAAACAATAATTACTTAGTTTCTTCTCTCCGCCAAATTTTTAATAATTAAATAGAGAAATAGATGGCAAAATTTGTAAACATGACAGACATACAAGATATTTTATTATAAATCCATGTATCAATTAAAAATAACAACACATCGATCCTTCATTTGGGAATTTATATAATTAACCAAACATCGGATCAAAATTGTGGCAAAAACTGCATACATTACACAGCTACTGTACAGGTTATAGAAAAAGTACTGGATACAAAAATATTGTAACTATAATAATGGTTCAATAACTTTTTATATCTAAATGCCATATTTTTACGTCGACTATTACATGGGTGAACATTATTTGATTTCATATTGGATGTTTTTAGACATGTTATTAAAGTCGGCATTACTTGTAGACGCGTTTATTCGCAGACGTCGTGTCTGTGTGAATCTAATCCTAGATAGCTGAATTGGATATTTTATATTGAAACAGCTTGGCTCTATAAATTTAAATCAGTCCAATATCTTTTCGAATGATTCAAAATATTCATTGCATTACACTCATGCATTAGTCATGCAATAGATTGAATGAAAAAAAACTTAATTACATTTTAATGAAATCATGTTTAAAATATACATATGGAGGTAGAAATTTGTTCCGCATATCCGCTCCCTAGTCAGAGCATATGGCCACCACATAGTTCCTCCAAGATTCTTTGTTCCCCCTTTTTTAATGCCATGGCCCCCTAAATCTAAAAAAAATAATCTGCGGACCCTTGAAAAAAAACATATTTTAGTCGTAAATTTATTTTATTATTTTATATTATATTAAAAATATGTGTACTTTCAACTGAAAATTTTCGCGGACCACAGGTTGGGAAGCACTGCTATAGATGGTCATCAGTGGTTTTCCATTACGGCAAAATCCATCCGGTTGGTAGAAGAGACAAGCAGAATTTAGGCTCTCTTGAGACATCAGATTTTCATATTTTGTTGTCAAAAAATAAAATACTCATTTGTCTCTCTCAACTGATGATTCAGTTGATAATGCATGATCGACATGAGCAGAGCTAGTTGTGATCTTATTAAATAAAAGTGGAATTAATACAAATTGTCAGTGAACACCCTAAAAGTAAACAAGTGTTTTTAATGTATATTAATGTACCATCTCGCAAGGGTTAACAGCAGACGTCATTGTTACTAGATAATAACTTTATAATACTAACAATACACTACTGGTATCAAAATATTGAACTTTCCAAAGAACATCGACGTGCTCATGCTAAACAATATTATAAAACAGATTTAACTTTAACGGAATCATAATGTTCATCTGTTGCTTTCAATCTGTATGATAGACGACTAGCATGTACAAAGATAAAGCCACGATAATTTTGGTCGATCGCTATGTTCAATCGCTGTATTCAATTAACGATTCCCATCATAACGCACTTCGGCGAGGCAAATACCTGGAGTCTGAATTCGCTCAAATCCGCTTTACAATTGAGATAAATGGGTCCAATTTATTCGCCTTACTGCACAGAGCTCTAAGCGCTAAGCTGCGGAACGTTGCCTAACTTCTGCATTTGAAACTGATTGAGTACACGGAGCTTACTTGGAACTCTATCAATTCCTTTTCTGTGGCCAACGAGCACTTTCTAGAGAGAAAGATAAAACAAAGTGTACAATCTAGAATACAAAGTTTTTGTTCGAAAGAGAAATAAAATTTTCTTTTCAAGTAGTTAGTACGTTCAAGCGTGGATAGTTGTCGGAACTTGATATTCAAAGAAGGAAGAATGTACCGAGTCGAGCAATATTGTTTTTGTACTGAACTTGTTATTTCAATGGCCGAAGATAATCGTTTAATATTCAAATTCAAAATTGTTATATAAATCTCCAGATACATTTACACATATTATAGAGTATTTCTACAATATAACGTGAAAAATAAATAAACAGATACCTTTTAAACCGTATTTTATTTGTAATATAAGATTTTTTTTAAACCTGCAAAATCTATTTAAATAAAATAATCTTATCAAATAATTTCATCGTTTAACGTATACTGACGGTGATATCATTTTATTATTTTTTTAGCATTGAATTGACTTTTTATCCATATTCGTTCCCAATTTGAAGCGTATGGCCTTTCATTGGAATTGTCTCAACATGAGTTTTTCTATGATAACTGTTTGTTACTCAGTCGCTCAACTTTTATTTTTCGAATAGAGAAGTAGGAATATAAAGGATTGGGCAGGAAAGTATTAGTGGTTGGCTAGTCACTTTCTCTCAACGCCGTTATTTAATGATTGGAAAGGTGAGGCCCGGCATGAAAGCCAACGACGTTGACCACTGTGCCGTAATACAAATGTTTAAAGAAAGGAAATTATTAGTCTCGTAACTTATGACTATAATAATTAACTGTTCTGTTGGTTTATACTGCATGATAATTCTAAAATATCGTTGTTTTTTGGAACATTACAGGAAATTCACAGAATAAAATAAAATGGTCTTGACATAATATAAGTCTAGTTGGTATATTGAACGTAATAAATTGTACGCATAACCGCCCATCTTGAAACGTTCAGCTGTCCAATAGCTCCCAAAAGTTTGGAGAAAGGACAATAGTCGTCATGACTCACTCGGGATCAATGAAAAATGGTATAGAATATAAAATAATACGCGTTATTGTATATTTAAGTCTGTAGTTTGGTCTAAATTGGGCTGTTTCGGATGGACTATATATATGATCACAAACGTTACATGTTATTAATAAAACTATATAAACAGTTATTTTGCGTTTCCGTATTTACGTAAGCGCAAAATAATTGTCTCAAACTGACAATCAGAGGTAATAGTTTCAGTAACAGAAAAACCTAAAACCAAGGTTTTTCAACCAATAACAGAGATCCTAAAAATTGATACTGTTTACCACTGTTTTGGTTCATTAATTTAAGGTTTTTAAAGGGCAAAATATGTCAGATTTTAGCTGTGAATACTCGTGTACATAATAATGTAAGACAACCTTATCTCTAGCTAGTAAGTTATTCTAATCACTTAAAACAATATTTTCATACATTAAATATGGTTTTGTTCAGTATATTTAAAAAGTATAATATTATGTTTGCACTTTTCAGATGGTTCGGTCCAGTATTGGTATAAGCTAAATTCTCACAATAAATTTTAATTATGCGCATATTTTATACATAATACTGCTCTGAAAATTAATTCTTAGTATTTTCATAGGGAAAATTCCGTGATTCTATACTTTCAGGTTATCTAGAAATCAGACGTGAGACTAGAAAAAACTGACGAGGTTCCGAGATTGAAATCTCCAGCGTAGACACAAGGGATGTAAGAAAGATAAAAGTTAGTTTAAAGTTATATTTAACAGAAAAATTAAAATTTGCAGACTATTATACAAATAGATTTTCTCTACAAGCAAGAAAATGTCTGTAGCATAAATATTGTTATGAACATTTACATAGAATAGTTTGCTTGGTTGATAAGCGTTGATGATTGTATTGTTATCAGCGGTCGCAAATTTAAGGTGTCTACATGATTACGCGAACTCGATAAACGTTTATCATTTTTCAAACTTGTAAGATTACTTATTGGATCTGAATTCACTTGTTAGGATATATTACATTTATACAAGTTGGTTGTTGACTGTATAATCGCCGTGCGTTACGTGTATGCAGCCACTGTTTCTGGCAGCCTTCTTGAACGGAATAACGGTCAAGAAAAGCAACGAATTTACTTCTCATATTCTTGACCTATCTCTTAACTACATATGCACGATTGTGCTTAAAAATATGTGTATAAATAAAATGAAAAGAAATACTTGTTCAGCCATTTGGTTTTAGTGATATTGGGTATCCTGTGTATCTGTTTACATAGAACCCGTAATTTAATCAACTCTGCGTTGAATCTAAAGAGGAATCAAGAATATTCTGTTCCTTTGTATGATGTCGTAAATTTTTCAAATGCCTCAAAGTTGACCAGGTCAGCGTGGCTTATTGGGTCCGTATGAGGGCGAATTGCAGGAAACATACATACTTAGTTCCGTTATAATTCTTATGGTAGTGAGACAGGGGTGGGCTAGAGGGGGCTCAGAGGAGCTTGCGTGAGCCCCTTTGTTGAATTTTACTAAGATTGGCGAGCCCATTGTTGACTTATGAGAAAACAATATTATGAGATCAAATTATTATATAACTGCATTTTCTAATATTATCTACGACAGCTTCAGTAGACATAATAGTACATTTTTAGCTATTGACATTGATAGGTTTACGGTAAATTGCATAGTGTCACATATTAAAAGTGTATTAAGTAACAATCGATTGCTTATTTAAGTATGAGATATGATTACATAGGAGCGATTAGAAAATTCACTCTTTCCTCAGAACACTGAGAATTGCTTCGAGATTAAGCGAGCCGCTTGTTAGCGTACTGGCAGCCCACCGCTGTAGTGAAGTCCCAAAACAGCTCATAGCTACTATTTTTATATATTTCTTTTTGAGCGGAACACTTTTCTATTTTCTACGCAGTAGTATAACATATTCGCAACCGAGAAGAAACTTTTCCATTGAGTAATAGTTTCATAAGTGATCTATCTCAAACTATATGTTGAATTTTGCATTTCAATAAACTACACGAAGGGTTGAGATAATAGCGCTATAGGCAGTAAATAGTTTAATGCCTCCGATATCGCGTAAATCGATAAAGCTGTTGAATGGCTCGAATTGATATTGGTGTGCGTGCGTTCAGAAGTGCGTTTTAGGGGTCGATGTGATGTTAGGAGGCGCCGCGGGTCTAATGACACCACCGTGGCATTTAAATTTATGGACGCCCTCAGGACTCATCTTTGGAGTAATAAACCAGGCTTTTATGCGCCCGCCTGTAGCGCGAAGCTTCAGCATTGGATCTCGTAATCAGATAACGACACTGTACGGCGGATTCTATTCCCAGAGTAGGAAAGTTTACGACGATTGAATTAGGCATATAGCATAAAATGATTTACATACATACAAAAGTTTGTTACATGGATCCAAAAGTATTAAATTACATCTTATTTTTGAAAAAAATATTTATTTTTTTTATTCGAGAGCTCTTGATTTATGGATTTTTGCCCAAACGCATGGATGTATGTCTTGAATTCTCTCTCACCCATCATATCCTCAAAACTAGCGTATCGAGATCAATTAGCTTACTACTAGCCCCATCCTTCTACCCCTGCTTTTTACAAAAAGAAAGGTTGAGCAGCTGACTTACAAACAGTTGTCCTAGAATAAAAGCTTCCGATGAGATACCACCATTAGGATGTCATATGATCCACGATGGGAGTAGGCTTGGATTTAAAAAAAACCTTTTTTTTAGAGAGGATACAAATTAAGTATTTCAGAGCATTGGAAAATTGATCGCAATATTTTGAAATTGCCCCTATGGAAATTCGAATCTTTGGACACCACCACCAAAGAGGGCGGCATTTAGCACTTGGCTATAGGCTTGGTATAAATGTATTGATTACATATTTTTTTAAATGATTGCTATGGAATATATTTGCGTTTATTTATCAAATTATTGTATATTTAATAAATATTAAGAGTCCGAAAGCAGGTGTTAACACTTCTTATTTGGAAATTAGTTTATAGAAAAGATCATAATAGTGGTTCACGGGAATTTAGAATTTTGAGTCTAGTCGTTCGTGAGCTAAGAAAAGTTTTACGACCGCTGATTGAAATTGCGTGTAAAATAAAAAATCTCTGCGCTTATTTGTTATTGTGGATTACTTAGGTTGTTATACTATTTTTATTGTTTCTTAATTTAGAAAGTTTTGGCCAAAATTTATATATATTATAAATATATAAATTGACATGACTTGGCTCTCAATTATTTTCTTTCAAACCTTATCAATTTATATAATAGAATACACAAAAACATTTTATTAACTATATTCATAGCAATTCTATTTTAAAGATTGCAGCAATCTCTAAGCTACGGCCTGGCTATCCAAAGATTTTCATCCAGCTCCGATATTTATATATACGAAATAATATTTGTTTGTAAATTTTCCACACAATACAATTTTACACATTGAAAAGTAAATTACATAAACAACTATTCTAATATTCAAATAAAAAAAGATTCCATAGCTTTATACCAAAAAGTTGCCATAATAAGTTAGAGATGCACTCATAGATAATTCAATATAAATATGTTTAGCAATAACTTTATAATATATTCACACAGAAAACAGTTTGTTGTAAATATGATCGATTCTTGCTTTATTCTATATGACATAAACTATTTAACTGATATTATTTGATATAAATTATTGTCCAGAACAGTGGTTCTCAAGAAAATTTGGGCCAAACATGAGAACTTTTCTAGAATTAATTTTAATTTCAATTAATGGCAATTGTCCTTGTCTATTAATTTTAAGCTCTTATTTGTGTCAAATCAGCATTACTGCATCTATATCTTGATATTTTAATTATTTATGTAACAAAAAATATATGCCATAGTTTATACGCATTATCCTGAAAGTTGAAATTTTTCATTCGCTCTTTGTTCAAAACTATCAATTTGTTACTTTCTGTCAATTTTTTGCAGAGAAAATACTCATTTTTTGAATTTTTCTGTTGGAAAACATTTCGAATCATGCAAAAACCTTCAAAGGCCTGAAATATTAATACTGAGACCGTAGCAGAAGTATTAACGACTTGCACATCATATAGCATCTCGTAATAATTATGATTGAAATATAACACATTTTTTGCTCCATGCGTGCTCAAGCGTGTATCGTAATATATGCGTAACGAGTATTATTCATTCGTTCGTACAAATTACAAGATTTCTAGAGTCTTGTTTCATAACGACATCATAACGAGGCACACGGGAATGTGAAAATGAGATACGTTTATTAGTTAATCCCTTTGAAAATAAAGCTACGTCAATACATATTTATGCGACTTACGTGAGAATAAAAGTGTTAATAATATTTGACACGTGTCGGATGCGAGTAGTGAGATGGCAACATCTGTCCCGACGAAAATGGCAAGAGAATCTCAGACAGTGCTTGCTGCCAGCGGCACGTACAAACGTTACGAAATCATTGCTCTGACATGGGCAACTATTTGAAGTGTATATTTTATGCGAAAAAAACAAAACGAATCGTTTTGGAGAGATTTTTCAAATATCGAAAGCATTTAATGTCTTAATAAAGTATATTGAAGTAAAAAATTTGCTCCATTACATGCTTTAGTTACTTGGAATTACAAAATATTAATATCATAATGATAATAATAAAACATTTTTTTACCATGGTAAAAACAATATAGAACATGTGGGGTTCCTCATCTCATCAGCAGTTTTTATACGCGAATCATTACTCAACCTTTTTTTTAAAAATAATAGAGATTTAAGGATAGGGCTACGACAAGATTAGTGATTAGTGAGACAGGGGATTATAGACATATTAATCATCTTTGCCTAAAAACAGAAATCCGTTTTCCGATTTCGATTGAAAAATAAAACTGTCGGTTTTGGGACTCGAGCCCATGAGCACTAAAAGTAAACAGAAACCAACGACGTTAACCACAAGACCACACACCCGAAAATTTACAAATATTGTTTTAATATATTTTTCTCATAAACAAATATAATCTCTTTATGTACTGATGCATCACCTTAATAAGATAATATTATAGTCATTATGTATTATGAATTCATATCAATATCATGATTCAGAAAACTTATCCTGCAATGGGCTTAGATTTCTGTGTTATTAATCACATAACCCTAATCGGTGCGAGAGAAAGCGGTTAAGTAGCTAATAGAACATTATTATTCCCATCCTCCAATCCTTACCATCATACTGAAGAGAAAGGTTGATCGATTTATTTACAGCCAGTTTTCGTTAAACAACTTCTGTTGGGAGTTCATATGTTTCACATATGAAGTGGCTCAGGCACGTCTGCACAATGCCGCTTAAGAATGTCTCTTTATGTTATTCTTAGGCTATGTTGCAAAAAATGTTATCATATTTCCCAAAATGTAAGGCTATTTTTTTCCGAATTTGTAACATAAGGATTCTTCAATCATCAAAGTGACGCCCAACCCGCGGCCTCTTTGGAATTTTTAATTTCAGAGCAATCACACATTAAACAAGTGTTATCAAGTATTTTCGCTGATAAAACAGAATAAATCGGTTTATAGAAATATGCTTGATGACAAAAAAATTCAAATATCAAGTCAAATTTTTAAGAATTAGTAAGAAATTTACGAAGATCACATTAACTTTTGAATTATAAATACATGTATGTATAACTAAATATTTCTCGATAAAAACATTTTGTTTTAATATGTACACCTAATCCTCTTTTTGAACGGTTGTGAAATAACACGGTAAAATTTCATGAAACATAACTTTCATTTATCTAGGTATATTTTCTACATCTTTTTTACTCTGTTTTTTTTTGCACGGCTGTTTTACGTGAAACATATCTTTCGTGTAAAAAGAGGGTTGAGCGTATTTTAAATTTCATTTTTATAAAAAGGTTCTACTTGACTGCTTGACATGATATTTCAGTAGAATGATAATGATAGTTTACTTATTAATCGATCAAAATTTGATTTGAATATAGAATTAATGTCAATTTTTCATCCTAATTAAGTTGTATCATATAACAGAACGACAGCAAATTCGTAACCACTGCGAAAAATAAGGTTCGTGTTTCTTTTTTATAAAAATTTGGTGAGAATTTTTTAAACCTTAAGTTTTTCGTCAACTATAGACCAAACAACATTGTTTTACCAAAGGTTAAGAGAGCCCCAATATCATCGATAATTCAGACTTAATTATAGTAATAACTTAAAAGATTTGAATATTTTTGACTAAAATATTCAACTCGGCCCATTAATAACTGTTAATAACGTGTGACTGAATCTAAATAGTTGTTTCTATTGAACAGTTAATAAAGTTTGAAATTCTAAATTTGAAATAAATAAAATTATTATTACTCGATTTAAATTGAATGTTTTTTAATGCTGTTTAATTAGAGAAATAGTTTGTACATCGGTTTTAGAAAGGCAAAAAGGTCGTAGCCCACAGTTTTTTAAAAACAGATTTTTTCGATGTATACCTACAACTTATCAAAACGATGTAAGCTGCATATTGCTAATTACTTTATAAATTTGTTTGAAAAAGAAGAGCATATAAAAATTTCAACAAGAAAAGGCGGTTTATAAGAATGTTTTCTTAAAAAAATTATGAAATGAATGTTATATTTAGTCAATTTTTATTGTAGTTTATTGTGCACTTCAATGTTGTGTATATTTCACATTTTAAACATTGCCCAAAATCTTCAAAAAACTTTTTTATGACAAAAGTTTGTTAGTCGTGGGTTACGTCTTTTTACCATTGATATGAATAAACAAATTTCGATGCCTTCCATTAACGATTTTATCTCCAATACATAAATTATTTAATTTAAGATGCTGATTGAATGTTTTGTGCTATTTAATTTCAAATTATATTTGCTTTTATTGTAAAAATAAATATTTTAAAAAATTTTACTATGCACATTATCTCATCCTTATTTTATTTTTTATCCATCTCCGCTCCTAATGTGGCCTCTTGATGGAGGTATCTCAACAGAATTTTTTGAGGTTGTTAGTCAGTCGCTCAATCTCTTTTTTTTCGAAGAGATTAGTACTGATAGAAGGCTAGAGCTAGGATGGAACAAGTAGTTAGCTAATTGCTCTCGCTACGCCCAGTAGTAATGGGATGAAATTTTTTAGGCATCACAAACACCCGTCCCGTCGAACAGAAATCGATAAATCGATCGAAAAAATTCTGTTCATACTGGGACTTGAACCCGTCAGATCCGGCACGGAAGCCTACAACGCTAACCGCTGCGCCATAGTACCCAACATTACTATTTTTAAAATTATTTCAAGTTGTGAACATTTAATATATCGGAGTTATAGAAATAAAATAATTCTTACACAGATGACGTATTAAATAAGTGAAATAAACGATCCACGAAGCAATAACGTTGACAAATAGTGTACTTTGGAAGTTTCCAAATTCAGGCGATTGTCGACGGTAACGTGGCTGCAAATTGGTCCTAGTAGGATTCCCCTATCGGCAGTTTTTTTCCGCTCCCGTTCCGCACAAATGGACGCGACCCTTTCTGAGCCCAATCCACGCGATTACCGAGCATTCGCTTATATAGTCAGCCGCTGCCATTACAGCTAGAAGGTTCCGTCCGTACAAATTGCTGCTGATTGAAATTCAATGCGTGATTAAACCGGTGTGGTGGTCGATGGCCATGACACCCCTTTATGTTGCCATTTCCATCGAAATCTGTATATTTAAAACACTGGCGGTATACTTCTGCGTGGTGCCATTTGCGTGAATATTTTAAGCACCTTTTTTGAACAAGTCCTTTTCGTTAGTAGGGCATATTTCTGTGAAAAGAAAACGTAACATACGTGAAATAGTTTGATAACTGTTACTTGAAAATAAACATACTTAATTTTACGCGAACGAATAGAGTGAAACAGATAATAAATAATTGATTCAAATACAAAAAAAAAAGAAAAACCATTTCGTTCAACAAGACTTACATAAAATACAGCTGAATCTTATTTCATTTGCACGCCATCGTCAGGACAAAATGAAATTGTTGAACTCAGCTATGTCTCCGCAATATCATATGCAGTGCTGGATTACTCTATAAGCGAACGAGGCGAGCGCTTGGGGAATTTGAATCTTAAGGGCCTCAATAATGGAATATTTATAATAATCCATATACTTTTTGTTCAGATTTTTATTACATGGAATTATGTTATCCGAAAAACAGTGCCTCCAAATTTAATTGCGCATTGGGCCTCCCATGTGCTTAACGCATACATAGTGTACTATGTAAGAATCTCATACTATTATTAAATAAAGCAATACAATTCTTATACTACCGGAGTAATTGCGGCTCTGGATATTTGAAATTATATTCATGTTCGTATATTTGTGAAATACAAATTACTCGGGTTTTACTCGGGTATTAAATTTAGTTTTTTGAAAACCACTTTGACGAAGTGTAGTAATAAATGGCCGTAAACCGGGTTGATTAAAGGCTGTGTTGAGTAAATTGTATATTGCAAAACAAATGCTTTGTTTTTCCCCGTTTCCGTTTGAATTGCTGGCAACCAATAATTTGAATATTGACGTGTAATTAATAGTTTGTGAGTTTCAGATATAGCTTTTATTTTCTTATTTTTCTCTTCGAAATTTCGGTTTATTTTAAATATCAGTGGACTTTCGTGCTTAGTATACAAATATCTCAATAAATTCCGTACATTTTTTTTTTGGAAAATAAATATGAAAGGAGGTAACCAAAACGCCTTTTGTTTAATATAACAATACAAAAACTTTGATACTAGCTAAAAATTTAATGTTTCTCGAAAAGGCGATACCTCATTTTCAAATATTTCCACAGATTTAACATCGAATTCATCAAAAAAATCAAACGTAACAAAAGATTTCCATCGGTATTGCCATATAGTTAATTCGGTATTTAAATAGAAAGGACAAAAGATTACTCTGTCTTTCTCATAGTGTATAATTTAAAAACTGAATGACATTGATACTAGACATGATAAGAGAAGGAGGATAAATAGGAAAAAAATAGGATTTTCTGTCTATATTCTTAATGTTTTTTTATTAAATTACTAGCTGACCCGGCATGCGTTGCAATGCCACTCAAAGAAAGAAAGTTTTTGTGTTTTAATTTTGTTTATTGAAGTGCATATTCTCTTTTTCTGTCTATTTGACGTTTGCTGCCGATTGTTACGACACACGCGCCACCTATTTTAAGCTAATTGTTATATAAACTTCGCGCAAGTGCAAGCATATGTTGTCAAAATGAACTGTAAGTGCTGAAAATAAGTGCTTTTGGATATATTTTGTTTTTTGCCTGGTGGGTATATGAATAGATCTGCAGGTTTTTCAATGCGTAAACAGGCCAGATACAGCTGCCCATGTAAGAAGCATGGATTTTTAAAATTTAGTCCACACACTTGTAGCGATTGTCCAAATGCGAGTCGCACCGGGTACTGCAAACATTTGAATTCTAATGGTCTATTTGTCGGAATTATTGGGATGCTTGGCAACAGTACATCGTATCCTTTAATTTCTCCATTTAAAATTGAAGCTTAGATGATATCGTTTATTACTTTTTCACTGAAAGCCTGGTACCGTGCAAAGTCGTGGTGGATTTATATTTCGGAGAAGAATGATAGGTACGCCAATTTTTAGTGTTAAAACGTGCGGTAGCATGCCTGGAAAATCAAGTGAGTTTAAGAATTCAGTTGGATAATTGACAACTTCGTCTTCTTGATCAATTTATAGTATCGAATAGACTTATACGTTGTTTCTTTGCTTGGTATTTCGTTTGGAATCCTGAAGTTGGTGGCATTACCATCGTTGTTTTTGACTGCTAATATAACACATTCACCAAGCCACTAATGATTTTTGTAATCCTGTGCGATATTTGGGAAAACTTTGTGTATCAATTCGCTTACGGTTCCTGTAATTTTACAAAAGCTTGGTGGTAATGTGTGGATTCATCGATTTCTATTTTTCATTACCAATATCTGACAATTGTTTTTTGAAACGTTCAGCGGATGCATCATAATGTAATTCTACACCCATATTAGCTTTCAAAGTCAATCGACAGTGCACATGTCACCATAAAACTGATGATTTGAGATATGCACTTGATTCATCAGCAGCTGTTGAACGTGGTATAACTGGTAGAGTTTGTCGAAAAACACCAGACAATAAAAAAAGGTGCGCCACCAAAGACCTGTTCATTTCCTCTCAAATCTTTTAGTGTACATATAGTGAAAAGTTTACAATGCCTTTTTGTGCGCCATAGTAAATTCGTCCCATTTAATGAGTTGATATGATTAAAGTACTTCATCAATCATGACTTTTTTTTTGATATTGCATGTTGGTGTTCAAAGGCAATTTCTTTGCTGAATGCGCTGTTTGATCACCATCCAAAAGATTTGCTGCAATTGCAGATGAAGCGATTGCCAATGCAATATTGTTTCGTGATCCAACGTTTTGGCTTGTGATTGATTGCATTCATAATTCTGTCATACGCTTTGCGTTGTTCTGGGACCAATTTCGGAAGATTTGTTTGAACAAATTTACCCAATTTGTCGACATCAAATTGTGTTTGTCGTTCCAGATCACGGTCAAAAGGGTTGTTTGCATGTTATTGTATCAGACGATTGGGCTATACATTTAAAAAGTCATAAACATCGGTTAAACCTATAAAGAGATAGAAGTAATTTTTAGAATAATTGAAATGTTTAAGTTTGCTAACAAAAATATTTCCTAGAAAAAGAAAAAGATCTCGGGATATATATCGACAGTCCTTCAGTATTTAAATTGTAAATAATATATTTTTTAGAATATTTGAAATGTTTTAAGTTTGCTAACAAATATATTTCGTAGAAGAAGAAGTAGATCTCGGGACATATATCGACAGCCTTGCAGTATTTAAATTGTAAATAATATAATTTTTAGATTAATCAAAAAGTCTACAAATATATTTCATGTAGCATAAATCGACCTCGGCGCATATATCGACAGCCCTGCAGTTTTTAAATTGTAAATTATTGAATTTTTAAAATAATGTTTAAGTTTGCTAACAACCATTTTTCGTAAATTATTGAATTTTTGGAATAATGTAAATAATATAATTTTTAGATTAATCAAAAAGTCTACAAATATATTTCATAGTAGCATTAATCGACCTGGGCGCATATATCGACAGCCCTGCAGTTTTTAAATTGTAAATTATTGAATTTTTAAAATAATGTTTAAGTTTGCTAACAACCATTTTTCTTAAATTATTGAATTTTTGGAATAATATTGCTAACAATCATTTTTCGTAGTAGCAGAAATTTTGTAAATTACTGAATTTTTGAAATAATGTTTATGTTTGCTAACAACCATTTTTCGTAGTAGCAGAAATTTCGTAAATTATTGAATTTTTGGAATAATGGTTAAGTATGCTAACAACCATTTTGCGAAGTAGTATAAATTTCGTAAATTATTGAATTTTTGGAATAATGTTTAAGTTTGCTAACAATTATTTTTCGTAGTAGAAGATTTTAAAATAAATGTCTAAATATAGTTCTATAAAATATTTATACCGTCATTAGAATATTCCTAATGCATGTAAGAAATTAAAAAGATTTTCAAGGCCGGATGCAAAATAAAACCATACCTTCCAATAATCGAATCAATGACACTGCTCAAAATCTGTCAAATCAGTTCCAAAAAATCTTGAAATCGTAAATTATTTAATTTTTGGAATAATTTTTAAGTTTGCTAACAATCATTTTTCGCAGTAGCAGAAATAGAACTTGTGGGAATTATCAACAGCCCTGCAGTATTTAAATTGTAAATTATTAAATTTTTGGAAAAATGTTTAAGTTTGCTACCAACTATTTTTCGTAGTAGCAGAAATAGACCTCGTAGTTTACTTTAATTTCGGAATAATGTTTTAGTTTCCTAACAATCATTTTTCGTAGTAGCAGAAATAGACCACGTAAATTATTTAATTTTTGGAATGATGTTTAAGTTTGCTAACAACCATTTTTCGTAGTAGCAGAAATTTCGTAAATCATTAAATCTTTGGAATTATGTTCGAGTTTGCTAAGAATCATTTTTCATAGTAGCATAAATCGACCTCAGCGCATATATCGACAGCCCTGCAGTTTTTAAATTGTAAGTTATTGAATTTTTGGAATAATGTTTAAGTTTGCTAACAACCATTTTTCATAGTAGCACAAATTTCGTAAATTATTGAATTTTTGGAATAATGTTTAAGTTTGCTAACAATTACTCTTCGTAGTAGAAGATGTTAAAATTAAAGTCTAAATATATTTCTATAAAATATCCATACCGTCATTAGAATATTCCTAATGCATGTAAGAAATTAAAAAGATTTTCAAGGCCGGATGCAAAATATAACCTTACCTTCCAATAATCGAATCAATGACACTGAACAAAATCTGTCAAATCAGCTCCAAAAAATCGAATCAATATATTTGATTATTTAAAAAACGTCGTAGCGATGCAAACTTTCAAATAAAGTTCTCTCAATATTGTTACGATGCTTCAGTTCTAAGCCAGGAAATTTGAATTTTGAACATAAAAAGACGTCCATTTCAATTGTTTTAAAGTCGAATGACGGATGACGGGAATATTAAAAAAAAAAATCTGGATAGGGACACCCTTTCCTTTCACTTTCAGTACTTTCCTTTACTATTCAATAAAGTATTTATATTAATAAAGTTCGATTATCTACAACTTGTAATTACAAAAAAATACACTACAGCATCTGAAGCGAGCATGGTTTAAAAAAACAAAAATCGATATGTTCTCCCTTTTCCGTAGAACACATTTACACTGAACTCCACATTTACACGGTAAATACGCTCACGCGATACCGAGTGAAGAAAACGTGTAAACAAAATTCTAAAATTTAAAATTTGTGGTAGATAGGTTTCCTTGCATAAAACTCAATTCAAGATATCAAAAAATAAAATTCATTATTGCTTATTGAATTTAAAAAATACTTTTTAAAAATCAAAGGTCACTATGAGACAAAAGACGAAGCTGTTTACGCACATTTTTCACGATGTCGCTTTCATCTCTTGAGATATTCAAAACCTGTGTAATATTTCTCTCAACATTTTTAAATGAATGGTCGATTTTTTCTCTTTTTTTTGCACCGTGCTATTTCTAAATCGTTTTAAAATGGACTTCAGTGTATTCTATTCAAATCAATGAAATTATTATATTTAAAACCTTATGCTTAATAACGCGCGGTGTACGTCAGCTTGCGGTCAACTGTCAAAGTATTATCCAATCACCATGGCAACAGCATTCAACGTCATGTTTTTGACGGCGTTCGATTTGCGACGTTTGAAAATAACGAAATATATGGAGACATTTATTTTATTCATAATTTCTTTCCCGTGATATTTTTCCGATGTTT
This sequence comes from Himalopsyche tibetana, assembly GCA_030503985.1. Taxonomy (NCBI): domain Eukaryota; kingdom Metazoa; phylum Arthropoda; class Insecta; order Trichoptera; family Rhyacophilidae; genus Himalopsyche; species Himalopsyche tibetana. Next base: position 31,986,134 of record JAPJYX010000016.1, read on the forward strand.
TAATGCTTATACTGCTATTCTAGGCGGATACGAATTTAATAAAACAAAGATCATTAAAACCCGAGCTGCGGTTCTCGAGATATACGTGGTGTAACAAACCCCACTTTCTTTTATATATATAGATTTTTCATTCAGCTCATTGCCATGAGAGTTTAAAATGGATCATTTATCACTAAACAATATGTATAGTTTTGTTATTTACATTAATACCGTTCGATAACTCAGAAGGTAGTCAACATCGTAACTAATGGCTAAGATTGAACATTTCGTAGTCATTAATCTAAATTCTTCCAGTGAGTATTTGTGTTTTTGCTAAGTTTAGAAGTAAAATCGAACAGAGTTGGGCTAGTGGGGTGTAATTAATCCATCGAATTTAAATTAACCAAGGAGATTGAACGAAAACAGCGTTGTATTTCATATAACGTGAATCGTTGGGTATACACGAAAAGATGAAATACAAAATTATTACCTACTATGGATCTGGCACTAAGCCGGATCGTACGTAAATATCGCATAAGAATCTGCAATATACGTCAGCAGAGGTGAATTTGTAAAAAGAAAGACAAATAAACAAATCTCTATCGAATACCTTCTAAAATTGTTAATAAGTTTATTTCGACAAACAATTCTTTGACTCGTGGTTTTATTATAAGATTTAAAATATCTACAGGGTATGTAAGTGAATTTTAATGACATATGTATACTGTAAAACTATGACTTTTGTACACTACAAATAGCATGTACAAAAAAATGGACTTAATATACCTTTATTTCTTTTAAAATCAAAGAAATATAATCTTTTTCAATTGAGTTTGCAGATCGTTAAATGCAACGACTCACAAATATCTCAAATATTGTCCGTTTAAAAATATGCGAAACTATGGCTAAAAGCTAAAGAATGCTTTCGAGAGCGTTGAAGTTGTTTCAAACTTTGTTTTCTGTCACCTTGGACTTGATGAACTCAAAAAATCTTCTTAAACTTTCCTGGAAGTTTTTTCAAAGAACAACATTGTTAGCTGTTTCTTGAACATTGGACAGAATTGTATAAAAAAACAAGTATTTGACTGAGAAACTTCTTTGGACAAAAATGTGCTTATTTATTCTTAAAAAGAAAAATGTTTTTTTTTATATATTATATAAAATAAACATTTGTTTAATTCCAGCGCCTGGAATAATCTTACCAGAACCGTGAATAACTCAAACATTTTCGTTAACTTTTCTACTAGCAAAGTTACATAAAAGCTTGCTAACCTGATAGGCAACTATTGCAATAATTAAATGTAGCAATCTGTTATGTAAGTAAAATAGAAGTTTACCTTGATGAAATGAAAATGTTTATTACTTTCTTTCATAATTTACTTTTGAGTAAATTATAGGACGCTCGGTGAACTTTAAAAACTAATTTAATGAAAAGAGTCCGTCTTTATTACAAAATAAAATAATGAATATTTAATAACACGGCACGACAATTATTTAAAGGAACCTCAGTGGATACTGATAAAATTATGTAAATATTTGTATTGATTTACCGTAAAAAATAAAAAAATTAAAGCATATTTTTTTATATTATGTATATCATATTCGATAGAGAAATAAAAATATGCGACAAGCTTAGTATCTTTGAAGAAATCGATCAATCTTAACTTAACTAAGTACATATATAGTAATAGCGATAAAGAAAAAATATTTTTTCATTTTATTAATTCTAATAATTCGACGAAAATTTATATGCTTAATATTTCCTGCTTATTTAATTTTAGACATGTATTCCCTAACACTTCTCTTACGGTGCTTAAGGATACGCTAGGTTGCTGGCCTTTAAAGAACCAAGTGAAAAAATATGTTTTAACACTTACCCGCCCTTTGAAGTGTAGTTTTTTTCAAATGTATTTTTTTAATCTATGATTATTTAAATCAAAAGGTTTCTGAATGATGACAACCCATTTCCTTTTGATAAAAGATGAATAGTTATTTAGAAAAAGGTTATTTTATTGTAGACAATTAAGTTTCATGTATTTATGTTTTTTATATATTTCTCCATCAATTGTTTTTGATACCTTGTTATTCGTTGCACTGAATTTTATATAAATAAACCTGTTTGGGTTTATCTAACAGCAGTTGATAATGTTCGCGATAAGCGAAACCATTACTGATTCTCACAAAAAAATATTTCTAATTTAGCTGAAAAATGGATTTTTTTTTTATAAAATTGGAAATGACTTAAATTATTTCTATACCAATTAATATAATATAAAATGTCTAATTAAAAATGTTTATTTACCTACAGCACTTAGGTAAAGTCGGAATGAAAACTTTTTTAGTCCGGAACAGGCAATGATTAAATAATCAATATTAATGCATCCCTGCTGAGAAATGGCTCCTATCATAACGTTAATGGTGATATTTACATATTTTGAAAATATAAGAGAGAATTAGAGGACAAAACTTCCTCTTTAGTGAAAAAAATAATAAATAGAAAAATTAAAACACAATTAATATAATTATTAATGTTAACCACTTGAGAAACAGAAAAACGGTTTATGTGTTCGACTATATTGTATTTATTTATAATTCTCGGGACTGTAGCTGAAAGATCAACGTTGTTAGATTAGGGACATAAGTTTCATAAATTATTTTTTTAATCGACCTATCGATTTTATTTCCAAAGCATGCTTGCCTTTAATGTCTAAATTCTCTCTCGTCCGATCCTTAGCACGGGGCGGGGCGTAGTGAGAGCAGTTACATAACCAATAGTCTTGTTTTAGCCATATTTTTTAATTCAAAATTTCTGTGAAACAGGTAGTAACAAGCAGTTCTCAAAGAATAGCTTTTGATGAGACAAACTTCATCACGATTCCATACTATTATATTAAGATTGATTAATGATTGGTTTTGCTAAGATTATGATAACACTCATTAAGTAAATATTCTCATTTGCTAAGCTTATCCGTTCGTGATCATTTCACAAAATGGTGGATTTTACACAGATTTTACAAATATATTATCAAATACTGTTCTCTCATTCGACAAATAAAATCATACGTCACGGATGGATAGAAAACTAACTGGAGCTTATTATTTGTCAAGTACTTTGCCTGGCCCTGATACGTAAGTCCAATTTGAAATGTAAATTTAAACAGAATTTAATGGGACATTTTAAGCGCAAGTCATCCGCTTTTTCAAATCTGAATTTCCACCGCTCGGATAACTCTTTGCGTTGCATTTTGTACGACCCATGAACAAAAAGAGTTGAAGAAAGCTCGCTGCGGTTAAGGCTTACAACGACGTCTGACGAAAGATTAAGGATAATCCTACATCCTCCACTTTATTACACTCTTATTTGCTATCCAATATATCTCGGTTATTCTTTGACATTACGCAGAGCAATAAGTCTCCCAGCCTTGTTTTATTACTTGCATGCAATTCTTATATGAATAAAACAATATCTAGGCATCTTTGTCTGTTTTTTTTTTATCTGAGATGGTTTATTAAATTCAATTTATTTTAGAACTTAATCGTATAACTTTTTTGTTATTGTTTGAAAAATAACTCTTTACAACGACATATCGAATAACATAGATATAAAATTAACTTATCGGTTTAAAATACTCGTCATGAGAAAAAACAGACCTGATCATAATAAATAAATAGGAATTTGTACAAAAGATTGTTTTATTTTTTTAATATAATACTTTTCCACTAAGTATTTACAGTAAAAACCATAATAGTGATAAAATTAACTTTCAAAACAAATATTTTTAAAAGAATATTATGGTGCCAATATTCATAACCTCAAATATACATAAAAATGGCCGAGTGGTATCAGATTATGGTTTTAAAACCAATATCATTGTGCGATACGGTTTCTACTCGGCAAATTAAAAATTATGTAATTTACTCCATATATATTTCATGTAATCTGCAGTGGACATCTTTTAATAAAAATATATCCATTACCCAAAAGTTACATTAATTTCTGTTATATTCTTTTATCACATTTTGGAAATTTTACAATATATTAATATTTTTTAAATGTATGATTGAAAGTTTTCATAGAGACTGTTCGAATTTTATTATTAAAAAATATAAGCGGATTAATTTAATTTTGACGCGGCATGGAGCTGTAACGGCATCAACATTCATATTTCCAAATTAAAAATGAATTCACTTTTGAATTATTTGCAAGTGAAATTTTTGTCGCGTAAAAAAATATCAGTTGCATTTGTTCGCAGGCATTAGTCTCAAAGGCATTGCCTTTAATTAACTTGGACAAAAGCCAGCAAAAGCATCGCGAAAAATACCCGGTTATCTTTACTCCATTCTAGGTAGAAATTTTTCAATTACTGCAACTGGCACTATTTTGCTAAAAAAATGATTATACTTTTCTTTCATTAAATTGGATATTGAAAACCAAAGGAATCAAATCTGTTTACTCGGATTATTCATATTCATATTCATAATCTTAAAAATCATCATACTTTCTTTTCCGTCATCTAAAAAATAAATGCTGAACAACACTCACAACCAGTTGTCGTTTAACATAAAATTATTCGTTTTATTGGGATGTTTCATGTACATATTCAAAGCAGACTTAGAATAAAAAGACATTATATTTTATACTTCTAAAAAATACCCTAAAATAGCCTAATAACTTTTTACACATATTTTTCCCACTGGGTTATTACGGGGTGTAGCGATAATGATTAGTTAAATGCCAGTTCTGTCCTAGCTCTGTGATTCTATGCTAACTATCTTCGTATTATAAAGGTTGAGAAACTGAGTACCAAGCAGTTCTCATAGAAAAAAACTTATATTGAGATATCACCATTACGAACCCATATGCTCTACGTTGGAAGCGGATATGAATAATATAGCATTTGATTTAAGCAAAAGAGTCACAACATTTCAATTTTCATGTTTACTTTAAATTAATTTGTAATATCATAATATGTATGAGTCGTCCGTTTCCAAAATTCACCTTGTCGATTTTACTTTTTTTCCTACATTTGAAAAATAACCATATTTTCGTGAATTAAATTGAAGAGGATAATATATTTTTTTAATTTGATTCAGGAAAATATGGTTATTTTTTCAATATAGAGGTTACTTTCTCGTTCTTTTGTATGCAAAAAAAATAAAATAGATAAGGTTAATTTTGGAAATGGGCGATTCAAATGTATATAATTATAATCAAGTAATGTAAACCGTATCTCGCTTTTCGTTTCATCTCCTCGGAAAATTGATACTCTTTTTTTGTCTCAAAGAGGAAGGCTTCTCTCAAAGATTAGTCTGCGGTATCGACGCCACTAATGTGATGCTGTTTACTTTGGAGTGCATCAAACATGCGAGGCGTCGATCAGAATTACCACACGAGCGTCCATTGTGACCTGTGACGTTGGCGTCACGATATGGTCGCGGGAAATGTCCGTTTGATTGATTATGTAAAGCGATTGTACCGTTTCCATTAGCGTAAGTGATTTTATTTTTATCAGATTTTTAGGCTTTTTGCGAAACATTTTTATGTTGCGAATTTTCTCGTTGTTCAGTAAATTGGGATGAATTTAGATTAGAAAAATTATATTGCACTCTGTTAAATGAGCTGGGCTTAAAAACCTTATTTGTAAATGTTGAATCAATTAATTCTTCCAGGTTTGTTGATATAAATACAAAATAAGAATGAGCGAACGTTTTGATATTTCATTTTATTAACCCACTTATTTTTATTGTTTTTCATAACATATTCTTGTCAACTTATCACTTAAGAGCTATTTTCCATAAAAGCTGCACTAATCTTACCAATACCACAATACATATTGTCTCCAATCTCATCAACTGTAGATGCAACGGTAAACGGTGGTAAAAAGGTGTATGACGTGGCTTGGACATGCTGTGGTAATGTGCTGAATGAAAGTGCTACACCCCGTTCCTTTTTATGACACTTCACGTATTCCAAAGAGGCTTTGCAACGTTTTGCATGCAGTGAGAACATTGTCGAATGTGGTATAGACCAGTGATTCCCAACCTTTTTAGTTTCACGGCCCTCCTTAATACAAAACATATTCTGCGGCGGCGCCCCGGGGGGCCGCGGCTTACAATATGGGAAGCACTGGTATAGACTAAGGTCCGATGGAAGTAAAATAAATTTGGACATTGGCGTCATTTCTACCTTGAGATAAATAATAATTTATCTAATTATATATAAATTTATCTTTTGATCAAAACTATTAGGATAACTTTCATAAACATAATTTTGTATGTACATAATATATGCATTATTTAAAAAATAAAATTTGATTGTATTGATATTTCCTTGGTAAAAAATAGTAACAAATACAAGACTTATAGCGCTCTAGCCCTAGCGCTATACCAAAATATTACATTGTTTTTAATTAAGCATTATGCAATTTTGCTGTTTATTAGTCACTTGACTTTCAATACGCCACTGTTACTTTGACAATTATGTGTTTTCAAATATTCACCAAGCGATTTTAACTTATTCTTAAATAATTGATCGGCAGTCGTTATTAAGGATGACTTTCTTTGGGTACCGCCATTCAGTATATTTCAATATAACGCGGACAACAAAAAAAATGAAAACTTTACTTGTGGGCCATCTAGTAAGAGAATAAAAGTCTTTTGTGTCATTACATTTAAAAGATGAAACACAAAATCCAAAAAACCCACAGACATGTTTAAAAAAAGAAAATCTTCGACGGAGGGGCGTCACCCCAGGGGTGGTTTACATCATTAGAGAAATAAAGCAACCCTCTTTTGTACAAACCAACATAATGAAGAATCCAAAAAACAATTTGTTTTTAACGTAATTGCTTCTAGATTTCACAGTGCCATTACGCAACAGCGATTTTATTTAAAGATTATTAAATGCTTTGTAAAAATAACAGTCACAGAATATACCGCTAAACTGCACATAAAAAATCTATGCTTTTCCAGGTATTATTCTAAATTAATATTCTTTGTTGTACTCTCAATATTAATTTACTTTCATATTTTTGCAACATTACTCTCAAAATACATACTTTTCAATAAAAATAATTTCAATTTCAATTGAATCAAAAGCTTTGACATTATTGCATGGACTGGTCTTTTCATTAGACGCTATTTTTAACTAATAAATCAATCTACTATGATTACTGTTTTTCAAAGAAGCACTTTTTCTTTCTATATTTTCTTTATTCGCCAATTACTTTTAACGTAAACATCGTCATTGCCGAATTTTAATATTTTGTGCATAAAATTAGCTTGCAATTTTTTTGAAAGGGAGCTTTTTTCTTATTACTTTCTGTTCGTCAATTCACAAACCAAAAACAAGGTAGGATTTTTACATTTGCAAATTCAATTATTTTTTGAAGGCTTACGGATTTTAATTATAGGCGTTAAATCTGAAAACCTCAATTTTCCGCATAGGTACAGTTTCACTCGTTCGAAAAAATATAAGAGGTATAGGTACATTAGACATTTGCATATGTATATAATACTTATTAAAAAAAGGAATGAACAATGTTTTCAGATAAAGCCATTGACCGAGTTACAAAACATATTTTTTTGATACAGTTTTAGATTTTTTGGTACAGACATATTATTAATAAATTGTGGCTTTTGTTATTTAATAAACGCAAAGATTAATAATTAAGCATCATATTATTATCTTTATAATTATTGGCTTCGGTTACGAAATTCACGAGTTGGAATCCTCGTACAAAGATTGCAATTGGTGTATTATTATTTTATATTTATTTTTTAATAATCACCAATCAATCAATACAGCTAATGTCAATCCGCCAAATATGAAAGATCATTCGAGATAAACTCGATGAGAATTGATATCACAAGCAACAAATTTAAAAAAATCTAAATTTGACAGTGACTTTACCGATAATTGAACACAGACCCGCATGGTAGGTAGAGCCAAGCTCTTACCAATTAGACCACAGCAGGCGAACATTTATGGTCTTTGATGAGATTTTCTCTTTATTTAAAAAAATAATCTGGGACCAACGAGAGCGATTAACTTATTACTAGTCCTATCTTAGCATGTATTTCTCTACTTACTTTCTTCGAATAAAAGATGTTGAGCGACTGACGAACATGAAGTTCTTAAAACAGCATCCGGTGAGATTATCTCCGTTACGAGCCAATATATTTTACTTTAGAAATTTTCATGACTACATAAAAAGTAATTTATATAGCACCATATTGAAACATCATTTTTAATCTACCGTTCCCAATCCATTATATTCAGCGTATACATACATAGTATTTATTTAAGTCATTAATTTAATTACTAAAGCTCAATTATTTTAGAATTTTTCTTCGACTCAATAGATTATATTTTAACTCAGCAATATACTATATTTAAAATATTACACTTTTCTAAGATTAAGTTAGCATAATTTTCTACTACTGGTAGATATTATTATTCTACCTTATTATTTGCAAAAAAATATAATATATCCAAATTGAAAATAATTTATACAAAAAAAAAAATTCTATATACATAAAAATTTCGTATTAATTACGCGTGAGTAAATATAAAAATATCTCTTACTGTAGTATTCCAGGAATAATTCTTTATGATTCTTTATATTCTGTATTTCCGAAATCTGTTCCCAGGTGGGCACCGATACCCATTCCAGCTTATAAATCTTCGTAAAATACTTCATATAAAAACGATTGTTGAAATGTATCTTGATCTCGCATGGGGTGTCTAACCCCCGTGGCTTAGCAAACAGGCAGAAGGGAAGAACGAAAAGTAAATAATTATATATCATTTCGATTTCATTCTTGACAATATAAAAGAAGATTAAGCCATATATTTTTCATTTTATATACGTTTTAGTTGAAAATAAGAAACTTTTAACAATTCATTTATAATGTTACTTTACGCGCAATATCTATTAACTTCTAAAAACACAACTTGAATACTTCTGTTGTCACAGTTAGTTTTTATTTGCTTTCTTTAATAGTTAAATATTTAATAAGGGTTGTGTGGTCGAATGACAAAGTCGTCGGCTTAGAACACGGAGGCTACAGCTTCGATTTCCAGTACGGACAGTTTTTTGATAAAATGATTTTTCAATCATTTTATGAATTTCTGTTTGAAAACATGGATATATATGATGTCTCAATTTCCCCCTTTCCACCCATTCTATCCTAAAAATGGGAGGAAAAATGGAATACCACTAGTTCTGTCTCTATCATTCTATCCTTACTTTCCAGTAGTAATTTTGTGTCGAGATATCCCGGGACTTGTTGGGTTTTTGCTGTCTTAAGTCCCGGGACTTTTTTGGAAAATGTCCCGGGAATTGTGACTATGATTTACGATATGATAATAACATGCACCTTTTTTATTTTGAAAAAAACAATTCTTGTGGTTAAGAAACCCTCAAAAGGACTGATGTGTATTGAATGAAAGCAGATTTAAGAGGGGAGCCCTAAGAAAAACGTACATGGCATGGTCGGGACGTGACACTTACCCGGGGTTTTAACAAAATTAAATATTTATATTTAAAAGGGATCTGATAGAAAAACAGATGTTTGGGATTTATAATTTCGTAGAAGTTTCAAATACCAAATATTGTAATATAACAGTAGCAAAAGCAAATTACAAAATATTAATATTAAATTTTCATACCTGATGTTGTTTTATGTACAAATGTTTTTTCACTATTTCTCAAAGGTGCCAATGTCTCAAAAGGACAAAAAAGGTCTAAAAGCTGTATTGTGAAGTTACGGTCATAAATTAACTCCTGGCGGTGGCTTCATTGATATTTTTTCATAACATGTACCGTTATCATCCCTACTTAGTAAAAATTAACCGTAAGCATTGTACACATCTTTCACATAAGAAAAGTACCAATTAATAAACATTGTTTTAAAAAAACGAGATTTTTATTAGTGCGTACTTTCAAAAGACGCGAGTGTATGTAATACATAAATACATACATACGTACATACATGCAAATATTTCATTTTAATAAAATTATAATTTTATTGAAGGGGAAATAAAAGTTTCGAGTCCCGGGATGTTCCGGGACTTTGAAATTATCACGTCTCGAGTCCCGGGACTTTGAAAACCCTGAGACATCAGAATCTCTACTCTCCAGTAATAACCAGCAGTTCCCGTAGAAACTCCTCTGTATATATAAACTCCATTAGCGGACATGGACAAAAAAATAGTAATTTTGTTGCCATTTCATTAAATAGTAACACTGTACCCAAGGATCTGGATACCTTAGTGAATGATTTTGTTTCTTTGAACTTTAATAAAACTTGTTTTCTTAAAATGCTTTTTTTAATTCACATTTTTAGATTATGAATAATTGTAAGTGTTTCTTGCTAAATAATTCAGCCTTATCTTACAGCTACTTTGCAAGTCTTAGAAATCAGAAAACAGATTAAGAGTGCCGATTTTTATTTATTTGATTTATTTTTTTGTAAGCAGTATAGTCGACAAAATACTTACAATAAAAACTGCAAAAATTCAAACCTGTCGTTATTAAGCAGCGGTACGTAAGAATTGTTTCGTGAACCAACTGTGTTCTCTGTGTTCAACTCATTGGTGTTTTTATTGTTAGGTTTATGTATATTATTATTTATTTCAAATAAATCAACGGGGAATCTAAAAGAATTATTAACCACGCCAAGCAACGATATAAAATCAATTAACGTACTAAATGTTAGTTTTTTGAAAAAAATATGTCATGCCTGTAAATATTTATTGTATTGTAAAAAAAATATGCATTATAGATATTATATTTTAGAGTTTTTTTAAATGGTGCTCAACACTGCTCTCACCACTTTCCACGGTGACCAACAAACATGAATATAAATAAGTCAATAACAAATATGAAATAACGCACAAAAATACTTTTTCATCACAACAACACACACAATACATTTATGGCAACTTTGTAAAACTTACACAAAACATTTTCACATTGAAGTGACGTGCGCTGTTTCCGTGACCGGAATATTAAAAAAAATGAAAAACTAATTCGGATTTCATTTTTTCTTGTCATGGATGGATACGAGCGCTATCCAATTATAGATGTCAACAATAGCAGGTTTTCATTATTCAGCGTGCTGTTTGTTTATTTGTTTGTTTGTCTGGAAATGTAGTATGCATTTTCATCAGCCCCCACCGAGCAAACAACAAATAATTTTCATTTTATTTTCCTCCCAACTAAATGATTTTTTGGTTATCGTTGTTTGAATGAATTATCAGAAAGGTAAATTCAAAGGTCGCTACTTGGATACAAAACCGTCAACAATTTCTTAATTTCAAACAACGCATAAATTTCCAATAATTTTAATATATTCCGGCTTATAAATGGATAATAAAAACTTCATTTTCAGAATTAATTGACAATATTATTTTATTTTTTAATCTATTTGAAATAAAATAATGTCTTCACTTGGCCTCAATCTAAATATGATTCTCGTTCAGTCAAAATACTTCACAAAGATGACAAGGATGATATGCTTTACATTGGGAGCGCACACAGATTTTTAAAAAAGTCGCTTTTGGCCAAAAAAAAATAATTCAAATTAGTAATTTCGGTACAACAAAAAATCGATACCTCTATTTGATTACACAATGACTTTTTATAATATAATATCCATCACAACTTAAAAACATCGGACATCGGATATAACGGATCAAATATAGGATCATCCGAAGACGAATAAACAGAATTTTGTTTGCTTTGTTATATAACATGTATTTCAGTAAAATATTTTTTTTTATTAATTAATCTTAGATAAAAATAAAACTACTATATGAATTAAAGTGTTTATACCTACGTCATTATCGTATATACCATATTATTACTGGCTTAGCTGGTCATGTATTGTGTCAATTATTTTCTTAGTAAAAAGTTACTTTTGTATCACAGACTTTCGGCTTTCGTAGTCCGTTATATAGTGGTTCTAACTGTATGCATTATTCGAATAAGTAGAGTATATTTTTTTAAATTTTACTTCTGGTTAATGCTCTGTTATTAAAAATGACATTCTTTTATATTGAAGTAGGACTTAAGCATGAAATATTCCGATCGCTGAGAAGTACACTACCTTACATCTTCACACTTGCATCTTCGTGCGTTCCTGATAACTGTGTAAAAAAATACTATATCATCATTTGTCAGCAATTTTTGTTAAACTTTGATCGATTTTCTTGTTTTAATCTCACTCAAATAAAAATTGAAATGTTTTAATTATTTCAATTAAATATGTGATTGTAACATTATATCTGTTTAATATACAATTTTTACATCGTTCTCATTCGTCATTTTGCACGTCAATAATTAGTATATTTTTGTGTTACCGAAGAATATATTTTGTAAATATGCTGCTTAATATATAATGACAATGACCGATTACTGAGCCAAAGTTGAAGTAAACAAAAAATAAGCAACCTCGCAAATAAATTTAATTAGTGAAATATTCTAATGGTCGCCGTCGTAACATCAGAATTTCGCAGCATCACATAAATTAGGAGTTTCATTCATTCCTATGAGGCTTATGGCGTACATTTGTAAGTACAAACACATTTTCTAAGCAAAGAGAATATACAAAAGGCTACCGAATCCAAATAAGCGTCGTTTCCTCGACGCCTTATTGCAAGATAAGACGCCGACGTCGACGCCCACGCCAATCTTGGTAGAAATCCGACGCTTCAAAAGCAAAAACGACTGCGTTGACTTTAACACGTGTACAGGATTCCTGATGGGCACGTCCCCTAGGACGAATAGCGCCTTCAGAATCCAAGTTGGGAAACTAAACAATTATCTCGTCTGCAGTTTTGCAATATTGATGTTACACAACTTTGCTTGTGCGGGTTAGTAGACAATTTGGTAGTGAATCGCACATTTGAAAGGCTCGTATTTAACCGGTCAGAATTTTTATTCAGTATCGGTCATAATTTTAATAACATTGGTCAGAATTTATATTAAATTTATATCGGTCAGAATTACAGAGGGCAGAATAAATAATTAATGGTTAGAATTTATTTATAATGGTCATAATTTAAATGAAATTATTTTTAAAAAAAAAAACCTAACCTTACCTAAATATGACCGTATAATATTTTTATTCTGACCGTTTGTATTTTTATTCCGCCCGAAAATTGAATATGTCATTTGAAAATTTGCATAAGATTAAGTATGAATAATGTTAAAGTGGTCAAAAACATGTATTCTACATATTCAATTCAAAGAAAATGTCTAACCAAAATTATCTTCACGGTTTTCTTTTTGTAGTTAAATATTATATTATATATGACGTATTATAAATCATAACACATTTCTGAAACTTATCTTAAACTTTTATTGGATAACAAATTTGAAATGTAAAAAACTAGTTAATAGAACTTACTTTGACTGTTTTCTATTAAATATATTGAATTAATCTCTGGAGGTTTAGTGAATTTGACTGCACGTAGAATATAATTAATCATTTATGTTTAAGTTATTTTGCGAGCTATAAATTCATTGTTTGCGGTCGTCACATGCGTGTTTTTTGGACACGTATCACGAAAAATCCGTGGCAGAGAACATTTTTGTTTTAATTTTGCAACCATTTTGACGTTAGTTGTGCAATTAATGCTAGTTTAGTATTTTACGGCAAACTAATTGTGGTTGGTAAATGTATGGTGCACGTGATTTGTGACTGAGCGTATTTGCTTAACAATTCCGAATTTGTTTAATGAGTTTGTCAAACCGCATGAAGCTATCCTACTGTAATTTGCATCCATACCCTAAAATAATCTTCTAATAATTCTGAAATAGCGTCATGTTAGCTTAATAAACAACGAATATATTACACCCAATTGTTTTTTACTTGGTAGATACTAACAAAAAAATATAATATATCTATAACAAAATTGATTACGTATTCTCGACAACTTTAAAAACCGAGTAAGATAATAAAAAAACCTAAAACTCATAATGAAAACTCAATTACGTAATAAATTCACTAGCAAATTTCAGTTTATAACTCTGAAAACATTCAATTAAAATAAATGAAAACCTTATCTTGTTTTGTTTTGTTTTGTTTGAATGTTTATCGCTATTTTATAATATACACGCGCGTGCTTAACTGACTGAAAAAATCGCTTTCATCACTAGAAATTTTTAACACGTCTAATGTGCTCGAATCCAATGTAAGCTTTTGTTTGTTATTACTGTCATGTGTTGTTGAATATCTTATTTCTGTGAAATCTGTTCTCCGCTTCATTATTTTTTGTTTTAATGTCGTACAAATCTAAATCTATTCTAGGTCTACAAATGCTACGATTTTACTGTGATTCAATTGAAACACGTTTGTAGTGATAAGTTAGCTTTTTGCGATAAATGCTACAATTCGTGATTTTTTCCTGAAATCCTGAAACAAGTGAATGTATTTCAACATCAAAAAATAATAATAAATCATTTTATATACAAAAGTAACGTTATTTAAAGACGTGATCATAAAAAACAGATTTTGTCTACGCTTCTAATGTGGAGCATATGGACTCAGTTAGAGCTTGTTACTCAATTTACCAATTATCTCTTTCAAAGAACGCATTGGATAAAAGAATCAGGCTAGGAGAGTATAAAAGCATTAGTTATAACTAATTAACTTATCGCTCTTGCTACGTCCCATTTTTATTTATCAATTTTGTGGGAGGGAATTTTAGATCACAAACATCCATACTTTAGATCAGAAATCCAAATCTCACAGATAACGACTTACGACACAAATAATGAAATAATGAAATTAACAATTGTTATTATACAATATGTATTTTACTTGGATCGACACGTCGTTTTTACTTCACGCCGTGTAAAACATTTAAAACAATATTTTTAGTAAATAATAATAAACTTGATTACTTTTTAAAATGAGAGGAATTTATTCTCCGAGAAGGTGGGAGTAATAAAATAATTTCTCATATTGTAATAATTATTCAAGTATTTTATTTACTGCTCAAGTTTCAACATCTTTGTTTACGAAATTCTTAAACAGATTTGTTCAACAAATGGAGCGGTGTTGAAATTATTAAGGAGAATTATATGAACCACGAAAATTACTTAATATTTTAAGCAGCGATATTTTGTTGATGAAATCCAATTCTGACAAATTCGACATAAACAAAACCGATAATTGTATTCATAAATATTTAATCTTTACACAATACGAATCATAATGATAATGATGAGTAATAAATGTTAATAAAACTGTTTGTTTTGTTATTATTCTATTATATTACCGCTTGAACTAGGTTTCCTTTGAGTCAGTTGCACTATAGGACATCACGTTGAAGAGCTACTTTACGAGCTAGCTAACTATCCAAAGAACAAACCCATGTTGGTCTATGATCAAGGTAAAATAGATGACGGAGGTTCAGGTTGTTCAAAGAACGAAATTACATGCGCCAGCTTTGCTTGTTAACGCCAATGAAAGCTAAAACAAATACCACAAGATAGCACTATATAAGTCAACTTTGAGAACATTGTAATAATTGCATACATGAATAAAACATTATAATTCATACACGTATTTGAATTACAGACATTTTGGAGCTTTCGTATAACTGGCCACTTAAAAATATTTAATTAAATCGATTTATGAGTTTTCTGCAAAAGCAGTTCAATTTCGTTCCCATAAGCCATTACTGAAAACAGGATGCTGTGTAACGATTAGTACAGCCAATACGAGTAACTTTGACCATCGGTCCAACATTAACCCACTACAAAAATAAAGTTTCAAATTATTCCGTTATAACGTTATAGTCATCCCATTGCCACCTTTATATTTCTTAGATAAGTAATAGTATTGTGTAGCCTTTTGGAGGTCAAATTATGAATTATAAAGCATCACATTTGCTATATTGTGGAATTTTGTCTGTTGCCAGTTGAATGTTTATCATATTTAAAAATACTTGGATCGGCAATATCTTTTATTTGTATTCTTACTCTATAAAAAATGTGTTCTATGTTTTAAGCTTACGATTATATCAAAGTAACTCGTAAAGAAAAGTTGCGAAGACCTTAAAATTCTTGAGATTATAGTAATGGGCCAAAGTTACCCGATATGGGGTGCAATCATCTTTATCTAGCTAATACTCATCTTTATCAAATAATACCACACATAATAGTAACGGTGATTTATAAAAATACAAAACACCTTCAGAGCTGGGCCAAAGTTACCTGCGTTGATGCCACTCATTTTGTCTAGATATTCTTCCTATGACAAGAGAAGTTAAGTTACTTACTTAATGTTAAAAAAAAGTTTAAAACAATTCATGCTGAGATGCTTTCTAAGCATGATTAACAAATAGTTTTAAAAAATTACATACTTTCTTGAAATTAAGACACAAAATGTATAGCAATATTAGATTAAACCTCTGATTTTTAATAAAATATAATTGATTCCGTCAGTAATCTTTTATTTTATTTTTAAAAAAGACCAGGTGGTTAAGATGCCCAAGTGGTGTATCTCTCTACAAACTATTTACATTTAACTACTTCATAATCTTTTATTCAGATTTAATTTTATATCATCTTATATATCTTACTATCTTAGATGCCATGTTTGTAGTCGATTCTATTTTACTGACAAATAGCTAGTTATCAGTTTTCTATACATTTTACATACCGCCTTTGAAATAAAGGATTTTCTCATGAATTACATACCTACTGATAAAATATTCTAAGCTACAGGTTTTTATTTTGAGTGTTAGCTTGAATTATTTTTATAGAGAAGAGCCGTATCTTGTCCAATATATATCTACTTGATGCGGCTATATAGAAGCAAAGTCGAGACAGCTCCGTGATCGGAGAAGCAAGCGCGAAAGTAGAACTAAGCAAATGATTCAAAGGCGCCTTTGAGGTTATTTTCTCTGCGTGTATTTGTAATAAATAATTCATAGTAATGCATTTAGTAATGCTCCGTGTAAATCACTAAATATGTATTGTAATTTACGGAATAAGCTATTTATTTTTTTACATTGAGAAACAGTTTTGTAGTAAATACGTTGTATACGAATATTATAGGTCATTATAGGTATTGTCAACTTTATGCTTTGCCGTCATCTGTCGCAAAACAATTATTGCATATTCGCGTAGTGACAGTGGTTAACTGTAATATCAAAGATACTTATTTTATGGTAACAAGTTATTTTGGTTATTTAACTGACCAACTCATGTAATGGGAAACTTCTCGCTGTATCACTTGTATAGTTGAAAAGCAGCCACTTCGTATTTATAACGGAACGGAAAGATTCGAGAAACTAATATTTATTCTGAGATATAGAGAGAGCTTTTGATTTTGGTAAGGTTCGTAATATTTCGATTTACTAATTCATTAAGAAAGTTAGTTTTCAAATTTATTTTATTCTTATCGTTAGTAAAAGTAAACATCAATCATATTAAAAATATATTTAAAGTTGACGTAAATAAATATTGCGCAACAGTCGAATGTTTAAAAGGCAATATATCAAATTAAACATGTGAAATAGTAGTAGAAAATAGTAATCACATTTTGACTGTTCTTAATGTTTTTTGGTTAATTTTGATAAATTCTGCTTTATTTTTTGTAAGAATGGCGACTGTAGTTGTTTAAAACGACAGTTCTGACTACTTATGTAGTTTTAATAAGCGTTACATATTTTTCGAAAAAAGTATATTTTTTATAAAATTTTAAGTTGAGCTTTAAAGCTATTCTGTGCGAGAGTAAGTTTTATATCCAATAAAGAAGATGAAATGATGTTTTTGCTTAATATTTATGACCAAAAGATTGATTGATGAAAACATTTTTTTTGAGAATTTAAAAAATTGTTTATCATCAAAATCAGTGTTTAAAAAAAATACATTGGAGGCGATAAGGGAGAAAGGCATGAAAGAAAGACACAAGGCATTTATGAAAAGCACGAGAAAGCCTCCATCGAAGTTTGTATTATGATATGTTTATAGTACTGAGATCAAGTTGACTGAGTTATTTTTATAGATATGGTTACTCCATCAGACGTAAAATAATAAAAAAAATATTCGATAGTCATAAAATAATGTGAAGTGAAGTACGAATTTAAAAATTCGTAACGTTAAAGAACTGATAAGAAAATAATATAATAAAAATCGTTTTTAAATTTAAAAAAAATAACATTTTTTGTACAATGAATTATGAATGAATGAATTGAATCTAATGAAAAATGAATGCGTTTTTCAGTATAAAGCATGTTTTTCAAATTGTATTAATGCAACTTTATGAATGCAATTCGTAACAAAAAACTTCGCATAGCAGTATGTCACATAGTAGAATTTTCTATTTCAAATTTCACAAAAAACAATGCTAGAAAATACCTGTGAGTCATCCTTTTATTCAAATTACAAGTAACATAATATTTTTTCTGCTCAGTTTAGCGTTATGGATAGTACAAATATTTTTTTTTAAATATTCTTTTCTTGTATGATGTGCTTAAAATATTTTTTCAAGCTAAATAATATTCTTCTTTTCTACTAGAAATTTGAAGTGCGCTTGTGTAATATGTTTAATTCTGGGTTTAAGCATTATTTTTATACATACACTGTATATTTATTGCTTCATTTAAAAACGTTGACCGTACTTTTAATATTTTTACATTGAATCATCATTACTATTATCTTTTGACTAAAACCATTTATAAGCGTTCGCGAAAAATAGATAGCATGTAGTACGTAACAAATTTTAAAGTAAGCCAAAATTTTAAGATTGGTCGAAAAGGTACAGAGTTTGCAAGAGTTTTATTGAAAAACACGTTAAATACATTTTTACAAACGTTTTTGCAATTTAAATTTTGTACTTAATATCAAAAAGTAAAATCTTATTCAAAATATTATGTTGTTTGTATTATTGTACATTCGGTAGTCAGTTCACTTTTAATGTATAAAAAATAATTTATGTTGGTACAATTATTTTCAAAAATATTTTTTATGTAATAATTAGTCAGTGTCAATCAGTAAAACATAAGTCTCTCATAAAAAAAATGTTAATGAAACCACTATCTCGCTTTGAATATAACAAAGCCAATAAATGTATTTGTCTCGTAGAATAACAGTATTTTTCAATATGTCTTGAAAGTACAATCCCAAACATTGTCTCAGACACAAATACAGGTAATCAAATTGGGATACTTGTCAGTGGAAAATCAAGAATGAGCCTATACCCTGAAGGGAAGACTCATTTTTTATCCGTAGTGAAGAAAATTCTAACAGTGAATATATGTAAAATATCAACATCTTTTACTTGCAATATTTTGAACACAATAAAAAAAAAATATTTCATATACGGATGAATTTTATTTTAAAACTTCTTTCGCAATATCAATAAAATTTGTTCGTTACACTATTTAGTACTA
Source organism: Himalopsyche tibetana (assembly GCA_030503985.1). Taxonomy (NCBI): domain Eukaryota; kingdom Metazoa; phylum Arthropoda; class Insecta; order Trichoptera; family Rhyacophilidae; genus Himalopsyche; species Himalopsyche tibetana. Next base: position 32,005,530 of record JAPJYX010000016.1, read on the forward strand.
AAATATATGTCTTGAAACGGATTTTACATAGACGAAATATTAATAATGATAGCAGGTTATATGTATCTTCTTCTCAATGGTAACACCCTCACCGACATGACGACAAAAATATATACAAGTACTCCATTGTGTTTAATCGTACATGCCTTCAAATTAATAGTACTATTTAAATAGTGTGCGTCAAATTTGAAATTGTTTCCAGTTATAAACATAAACCAATTTACCGTCGAGGGTTATGATTTGCTTTGTGGCAAATATCATTGTTCTAGATAAATATGTAGATTATTTCTATTATTGCTTTCATAAATGTAACCTGTTTTTTCCTTGTATTTTTTTTTTATAATAATATTGAAAAATATAAATACTGGATTCACACTATTTATTGTTTATATTTTTATATAATGTATTTTCTAACATAAGATGTACTTAATTCTCATTGAGTTTTTTTCATCAGTAAAAACATTCTTTCAAATACTTTCTGTCAATAATATCGCTGAATATATAAAGGGCAAAAGCACTCAAAAGCCTAGTTCGTTTTCTTCGTCATTCAACAAATTTGAAATATTTGCTTTTCGCCTTTGCCAAATGTGTTGCTTATGAATAATGCATCTTGAGTCTTGCATCCTTAACGGTCATAAGCCAGTTCGTCTATCTCGCGCCAGCCGACGCCTGAGACGGCTGTCTCTCTTCCGACGTCGTTTACTGAAGCGGCACCACGTCTTTGAGCCACTTTGCGCTTAAATTCTACAGGGTTATCCATTCCCTACATTACCAAGTGAGAGTGTCCTATCATGTTGTTATGGTTTATATTTTTACTCTCAATGATGTCTAAACAACTTAAAATTTACAATAATGCAAGCTTATTTTTTAATGTTTACTTGCGAAGCTCGTCACAGAATTAGTATTTTAAGAAGAAGATAAAGCTTATCAATGAAATATTTTCACTGATTGTGATTTAATTCGCTACTGTTTTTTAATCACGTATAATATAATAAAGTGTTGCCTTTGCCACATGTTTTCCGAAATATATTACCTATTAATACATACTTTTTATTCAATATTTCTTTTTCAGCTTTTTAAACATATAATTTCAGACTTCGTGAATATATGTTTACACGTAGTAGACGTTTCAGTAGTCCACGCTTTTGTTTTTTTTAACTCTCATTCAATTGCTTGTTTGCAAGCGGTTTGTTTTACTTTTAGATATATGTAGATAGAACTGAATAAAATTTGTACATTTATTTTTGACTTAGAATCTTTTGGTTAATAACTTTCATTATGTTCTAAAAAAAATGTTTTCATACATTAAAAATAACTTTATCTTAATCACTTTACTACTACATACTTTAAAAAGTACATATTCTTCTTACGCGCACGAGTATTTTGAACTTCAAATCAATATTTTGTTTGGACCAGCAAAATTCCGGTGAATAATTGCTTATTATTTGCTGACAAAATTTTACCTGGTTTTAGGAATCGGCCCTTAATTCACTCAATATACGTATATTATCACTGCACCAGCGGTGTATCATCTTTTAGAATAATACAGATCTCGTATTTTTAAGAATCTTTTGAGAAAATACTTTTTTATTCAGTATGGGTATGATTTCATTTAAAAAATCGCCTGTAATAAAAACTAAGCACCACAAAAAAAAACATTCAAATGAGACTCTCTCTCGAGAATTCTCGTTATGCCGGTTTTAGGATAGGCTCAGTGAGAGGGAATTCAAGACGTCAAATACATCTATGCCTTCGGACAGAAATTCATATATCAATTAAAAAATCAATCTAAAAAACCGTCCGTATTTGGGATTCGAACCCGTGACCTCCGTGCTCTAAGTCAACGGCATTACCACGTTACCGCCTGCAGTTACCACGTCAACGTATTATCAATAGTAGAACTTCATAATAAACAAAATAACTTTTTCATGTCTGAAATCGGCTCATATTTAAATTTAAGACACATTGAGCTTTTACTTACTGAATGTGTTATCTCAGTTTAAATTTTTAAACATGTTATATTTTTTCATATAAAGCCTTCCTACCAAGAACTGACAGTTAACACCTTATCAGTTAAAATAATTAAAAAGACATTTAAAAAATATATACATATATTTCCAAATGAATTTAGGTATCAATAAGTAAAAAGTGATAAATATTTGTCGTAATTAATCATCAAATAAATGATAATTCAAAATGTTTGATGATTTTTGGCTCGTACACCATAATTTGTGTATGGCTACCTCAGATCATTCACTTTGCCATAAGATGTTTTCACATCTTTATGGAGCTCCGCCGAGATTTATGGATATTGAAAGGGTGGCTTAGCGGTCGTTCGGTCAAGTGGGTAGTAAAAAGATGAATCAGATTCGATTCCAGGCGATGAGGGATCCCGCGGGATCATGCAAAGATTTTACGGCGTCGTTTAAGCTTGTCAACGATATTTATTTTTGACTGCAGGCAACAATATCGTAAAGCACCGATTATATTATTAAGTTCAGTTTTATTGACAATTGAAGGGGTCTTCTGAATTTTTGCAATATTTTTATGGATACATAATAAAAACATATAAACAACTTATGGAGAACTTAGATATTTAGTGACCGTAATATAACATATTCAGGATAATACTAGAGACAGTTATATCGCCTACACTAGTGTTCTTAAACTTTCTTATGAACACAGACAATGTGTTTGTACCAAAGAAATATAACCAAAACAGAACATAGGTACAAGTTTAACACCGATCAAAAGCTTAATGAAGCATATATGTAGATATCAAACATAAGGTTTAAGCAACACGGTTCTCCTTCTTTTATTTAAAACGTCTTTTTCTAAAATTTTGTTTTTAATTTCGAAACTTATGCTTTGAAAATTTTAATACAGCACAAATAACCAAACCAAAGTATATTTTTGAATTTCCTTAGACAAAATTAATGTGATTCTTCAAAATTTTAGTTCAGGGTGCTACGAACTGAAATCATAAGTCTGGCGACAATAATATATACCTACATATACATCATTCAGTGAAAAAAAATTGCTCTTTAAAAAACATAAAATCTTTGATGTTTCATGAAAAAAATGTATTAGATGGATGACGGGCTTTTAGCTGTATGATTTGGTTGTCGCTTTCACGGGCTCGACTCCCAGTATGAACAGTTTCATAAACTTATACATTTGATATCTAAATCTCTCCCACCTTACCGATCCTTGTTTTACGTATCACATATTATACATATGTATTTTCTTACGAAAGTTTAATTAAAAATAGTATTGATGCATATTCCGATTTTGTAGGTACCTCACTATAAGATTTTGATTGAGGAGGGGGGGACATGGAGATTTTTGAAGCCTCAAATTGGGGCATGGTACAAATAAATTTGGAAAACACTGCATTACAGTTTTTCGTTGTATTTATATAATACAATGACAATATTGACATCGATGGTATTTAAAGTCATAGTTCAAATACAAGTTTACATCTAAACTATGTTATACTACGTCAACCCTGAAGCCCCAAAACCACAAGAGAATTATTGTTTATTCTGAAGTCTGTTAATTGGAAATGGTTTTCTCGTTCGAATGAAACGAGATCTCTCTTTACTCGAGACATGTAATGCGTTTAACTATTGAAATGTGTACGTCTCGCAGTGCAAACATTCCATAATTATGCACTCGTGCGGAGAGCTTACAAGCGACACTGAATGAAAGACTGAATGCAACTAAAACTGCATTACACTATGACACTTATATCTGTGAATAAAATTTGCTTTTCTTTTATAGTGTTAGTAAGCAGGGGTTCAAATAAATAGCTTACTGGAAAGGTACTATATATTCAATAACTACAAAACATATGTGTCTTGATATGTTTGTAACGCAGCCCACTCTCTCCCTCTCTTTATATCAGTGTATCTGCGCATCGTCCGCATCAAGCGTATTAAGACTCTAGATAATTAATTCTAGTGCTGATAATATAGATAATAATTTCCATACGCACAACTTAATTAATTTGATAGCTTCCAAAGAGATTACCGTCAGACGTATTGTTTACATGGAGTCGGCGATTTCAGATATTACTCGTTCTGCAATGAATATCCCTACAAAATAAAAATTATGTTTAAAATTGTGCATACACAATTTACAATTAAGAGTGAAACGATGATAAAATGTGTTCACGGATAATCCAAAATCACTTTTTATTATTTTTTGATAGATTCGGCGATAACTTTGTGGAAATTTATTGTTAATATACAATTAAAATTGATAACATTGTTGTTACAATAGTTGTGTTATTAATTGTGACGTGCGTCACTAACTCTGTTTAATGCTTCTTAAATCAAATGAAAATACGACAGCTTTTATCTTAAAGTAACATAACGTTTTTAATTTGTAATACTTTATTGCTAAGACGACTTTTTAAACTATAATAAATGTTTAAATGCAGTTGAAGTGTCTTCAATAATTTTGTAGATCAGGGATGCACAATCCACGACGCATGCAAAATTTTGTGCATGCCTGATGTAGATCATTTAAATTTTACAAAGTTCATTATTTACATTTCTACAATCTACACATTGCTTGTTTTTTTTTAGGTTGATGTATCGAGAAAATCGTACCGTAAGAATGGTAGGGGAAATGATTGTAAGCATTACGGACACCAATTTTAACAGTCGAAATGGACAACTTATTTATTATAAATTAGTATATTCTTCTGACATAACTGAAATTTGAACTAAGTGTCGCTTAATAGCCTTATGTTCTATTTTCCTAACGGTGAAATGGTGCGTGTGTACTTTTATAATAGTGTTAGATATTCTCGAATATAATATTACACTGATTACCATCTCTGACATAAGTTATTCATATATTATATATTCCATTAAATTAACTTTGATTATCCTTCCACGAAAACATTTCGATATTCATATCTATTAAGATCGCTAGTTACATTAATTAATATACATTATACCAAATATAAACCTAGCACACCCACAACTTAAATAACATAGAAACCAAGAAAATATCAATATGTCGAAAATATTATATTTTTCTTATCAATTTATTCATTACAAAAAATAATATTTTTAAAGCGTGTTCTTAAAATTTCAATTGCTTGTTTTATGCTCTTTATACATTTTTTTAATTACCCTCGTCTTAATTTTAAAATAAATTGTAGCTTATTTCATACACCTAAAAATTTACAAATTATAATAGCTTACGAAAGTAATACAAGTATTTTTTTGTATTATATATCGTTTTGTATTTCGTGTATAATGTTTTGTGGATTATTGAATAGTTCAAATTAATTTGTAAAATCATATTTACTATGGTGCAAAATTAAATTGTAAAAAAAAAATTTGCACATCCTTAACCGTAAAGTAAAGATGAATTGTTCTCCCTGAAAACTGCAATACTGGTAAGATCGGAAAGAAAGTCTTGGATACATTGCAATGCTCGTGTTATGCAGTGTAAAAAAGAATAATATGTTTAGTTACAATTTGAGAATGGAGATAACTCTGTACTGAAATTCTTTACAAAAGATTGTTGTACTTCCAGTTTAAATATATAGAGCTTATAAGTACAACAATGTATACTAAAAGAAACTTTTTTTCCGGTATCCTAAATATGGATCAATTAAATGATTACAGACTAAATTATATACTTAATTTTTCTGTAATATCAAATGCTAGGGTTACCATGATTGTCATAAAAGTTTTGTTTGTTTTGTTTCAACAACTCACGATTGTATTTAAGTCATTCATGCTTTCTTTTTTCCATTGAAAATCGTTTTGATGAAAATTTCGCTTAGATCACAGTGTAACAATATTATTTGGATTCTAAAATTTTTTTGTTGTCCCAGATTTAACTAAAACTATCATGCGTAAGTGTGGGTAATAAAAACTTACTATGAATATATTTAAAACGCATTTTATATCATTTTTATGAATATAATTTATATGCTTATGAAGCATGTTTTATATTTTTCTTTTTGCCGTCACCTGTTTTAAAATGTTCATTGGATCTTCACTTTAACAATGATTAAGTTACTGTAGTTACTTTTTTACTTATCGACCATGTTATGTAGTCATCCATAGTCATGATTTATACACAAAACTTTTCACTTTGCTAATCGTTTTTGTACTTGAAAAGTAGCAACTCTGCACTGAAAAGCCGGAGGGAACGATTTGTGTAAACCTATTCCCGAATATAAAGCACATGATGTTGATAAAGCTCTCAATTCTTCGGTTTACAATTTTGTAAAGATTGTTGCTTCTTAAATGTACTTTATTATACACGTAAGTGAACGCATAACAAAAAGAAGCATCGCTGAGATAGTATTATATTATTTAAATTACGAAAAATCCTAAAGAAGAACATAAAGAAATTATAACGACACAGGTGTTCCATTAATTAAACATTCGATAGATAACTAAACTTTTAACCAAAATAGATTTTTTTTTTTTGTATATGATATATTCAATATGTTATTGTGTGTAAATATATTCATAATTTATATCTTTCATGATGCTTCTTTTAATCTTCCCCGCAAAAAATAATCTTTAAGACTTGTAATTAGAAAAATTATTAAACTATTTTCACGTTAGTCCATAGTCTCTTCGTTATTGAAAATATACTTTCTACGAGGAATACCTACTCAGACACCAACGTTCTTTAAATTTTAATTGGCTGGAATTTTAATTATCGAATACCTTTATCGCCTTGGAGAATAAATTACAATTAAAATGTGACTGGGCAAAATATTCGAAATATCTTTTGTTTTAATCTTTCAAGTCTCTAAAAGGTTTTTTACACAAGGCAAGCATAAGCCTATCTTAACGTTAAGCTTCTCTACATTTTAAATTAATTTTCAATTAATAAATAATTGACAGAATCACTATTTTGTTTTATATTATACAGAGGTGTCCTTAAGCGTTACTAAATTTATAAGATACTTTTAAAATATCAATCAGATCGATCGATAATTTTGTCAATTATATATTCTTAATCCGAAGAAATCCACAATTAGACTTTTTAACTACGTTCTTGGTGTCTGGGTTTATCGTTACCCTGGCAAAGAGGGGGTGAGATAAGCGCATGCATCAATAATCATTCATTGTGAAAAGTTATAATCCCAACCGAAACGCAGCTAAAGGCAGAACAAAGCAAGGGGTACCTTTGGCGAGATCATTCTCGGCTTGCTTAGTGAGTATGATAAACCTGAATGGAGTGTCTGTACTCTTGTCTTGGTCGTAGGTGGTGATTTCAGAGAGAGTAAGATATAAGGATAGGGCTAGGACTAAAGATAATACTAGTAGTTAACTAATCACTCTCGCTTTGTCCCGTTGATTTCAGGATCGGAAGGGTGAGAGTAAATATTTTAGATATCACAAACACCCATGCCTTCAAACAGAAATCGATTGAAAAAAAATGCAGGGATTTCAATCCGTCTCGAAAATCTTGACTTCCTTTGATTGACCACCGATCAACGTATCTTAAAAGATAGTAAAGGGACCAAAAATACGGACAAACACCCAATGGTTTCAAATGAAAAGAATAAATGTTTTTAAGCAAAATAAAAATAGTTTTTTGCGAATATTGATTTAAAACATTAAAAATGGTAAGTTGCTGGAACGCCATTCCACCACGTTGCATGGGGAAAACTGTAGTTACACTTATATTAGTAAAGATTCTTTTAAATGAATAGGATCGTTTTTGCTCATCTGTCAGCTTAAAATGCCAAAGCACAAATCTAAATCAGTCCTGACTGTTTAAAAAATATACCTGATATTATTTTTTTATAAATATATCATTAATCTGCTTTTGACAATACCAGTAGCTTTTCTTTGAAAGTGAGAAATACTGTGTGTCGATATGTGCTTGAAAATTTGTTGATTTTACATCGTATGATCATAATTTATAATACGACCGTGGTACTTCAACATCAAAATTCATACATCTACTCAAATTGCGGAGCCGGTCTGAGTATAAACAAAACCGTCATTAGCGATCATTGGTAAACTAAAGAGATTTCATGGAAACATTTCGGAACGATATTATTATATTCACATGTGATTGGGTAACCATTCAATATTATTCTACGATTAGTTTAACCGCTAATGAATTTCAAATAATACAGAGCTATTCAAACCATTACTTAATTGTTTTATTATTTCAAAACATTAAACAAATATTTTAAGTAGAGCACTTCTTCGCAAAATCAAAATAAATCATTTATTTTATTAGAAATATTATACTTAATTGAATACCAAAATATACTGACTTAAAATCAAAATAATAGTCATAGAGTAGAAAAGTGATCCCCTTATTAGTTATACAATAATAATCAAGTACTTAGTTAACAGTCCTTATTATTTGTAATAAAATTTAAATTAATTATGTTCTGGTATATTATTTTACCTTATAGATTCGATAAAACAAGGTTTTGAAAAATTTTACAATTTAATTAATAAAAAATTTTGATCAATTCGGTGGCAATTCTGTGAAATTTTATCTTTAATTAAAATAACGCTTTTATTCTCCTGTTCCACCGTAAAACTAGGAGTTACACGAGTTTCGCCTATTTGTTAGTCATTTTCAAATTGGCATTCTCCAAATACAAAATTTAATAGATTAACAATGATTTAATTTTTAATACCAAACTAATAAATCTTTATAAGTGGTTCTTAAAGACAGTGGTAGTCCCTTGGGGGAGCTTAACTACTAGTAGAAAAGAGGCGTAAATATGATCGTAAGTGTTAGCCTGGGAAATTATTTATATGGTGTTCTGTTTAAAGTGAATAAAAATAGCTTACTATTGTAGAACGCTCTATATTTCAAGTTTCATACTTTTTTCTTTTTAACTAAAATAAAAAAAAAACAATTGTAACAAGTTGGTCTCAGAGTGAAAAATAGTCGATCAATACATAACACTTTTTATACGTGGGATCAAATCTTAAGAACCACTTTTATTAGTTTAATCCAGTATTATAAATGATAAAATAAAAATCGAAATAAAGAGAATATCGTCACCAGGCTGAAGTTGGTAAGTAAAAAGCTGATAGTTTTGAAAAAATTACAAATTTTAGCTTTTGAAATAAATAAATTAAAAAGATAATTGTAATATCAATATATAGATGGATCTACTTGTGCTGATCTGACATAAATAAAAATATGAATTTAAATACACAGAGAGTTGGTTTCCTGTAGATCTAATAAAAAAATACTTTTATACTAAACTGGTACAATATGTGCACCAACTTAGTTATTCAAAACAAAGAAACAATATCCGAGAATATCGTTGTGTTCTTACTTTATTTTTATAAATTGTGTTACTTACCTACTTCTGCTTTTACGTTGATGATATATTCAGATTAACTGGGTTAACTATGCATAACAAATGATAGAAAGAAAAGAAAAAAACAAAACAAAACAGCGGTAAGTAAAAAAAGATGTAAATCAGATGATTTATTTATGTTAGGTAAATGTGACTTTAGTAAAGCATAAGTCGTATCACTTATAAAAAGAAAAGGTAAATGGGGTATGGAGAGATTGTGAATGGCTTCATCATGTGCGATGCAATATCACATTTGTTTTCGATGTCCTCAATCTAAAAAAACGATCCAATTTCGGATTGCAATCGAAAACAACTGGAAAGCGGGACAAAGGGTAAATTGCCTTTGTTAGAAAGACAAATATTTCACTTGGTAGGACCTAAAACGAATACCGCTCAAAGGCTTGGAACATTTGAGGAAAAGTAAATATCGGGAGGGGCGGGGTAGAGCAATTGTTGTGGAATTACGGCGGTATCGAGTGGCCCAGGAAAATAAATATGTATTTTATGATTTCATTAAGGATCATGATGGCAGCTATTTGTTATCTAGTCCGATCCGGAGCGGTAGACCACTTTTGAAATAATAGGCCTCCTCTGGGACTTTGCCTCTTTAAGAGATTAAAGTTTATTGAAAGATAAATCAAAGAGGTTTTCGATACGCTTTCTGAAAATAAAGAACCATTTGTTATCCACCTGGGAAAAACAAAATAGAATAAGGGTGAAGTGAACACTAAAAACAACTCCATTATTAATTACTCACCATTTGTTGCTGTTCATCAATCTAAGCATCAGCGAATTAATACCACGATTCAATGAACTAATGGCCTCTCGTTTATTTCGGGCTTAGAGTTCATTTTTTTTAAAATACGAACCTTTTTTCCATGCAACTCATTACTGCATCACGCGTAATTGCAATAATTTTAGTTATTTTTATTAAATTGACAGAAAAATTAATTGCATTTGCTTAAAACACGTTTTTACATTTATGTTGCTTGACTAATTTTACGATTTGGTTTAATTCAGTTTAGTTTTTAAACAGAAAAAACACTATATTTTTTAAATAAAACACACTTTTATATTAATTTTTAGACATGTATCAAATTTAATTGAAATCAGTCCTGGTAAAGTTATACAAATTTGGGATAAGCACTACTAGTCTTACGACCTAAAATATTGCTATTCATTATATTAAAATTTTCACCTTAATTTGTTATCGTATTCAATAACATACATTTCACTTTTTTTTTTAAATATTTTGATTTATTTACTGTGCTGCCTCATGGAAATTATCTGTTCGAAGAGTTTTTTTGACTTGAGGCATATAGGTATCTAAAATATAATTGTGTACGCATAACAATCCTGTTAAACTTATTTTTTGCAACTAGTATCTTCTAGTATCTAATACCGTCGTCTAATCCTTTTCTTTTCTAAGCATTGTAGTGCGTGATTGAACATTAATTGGTCTCGTGTTGGACGTAGGAGTCGGAAGCGTGATCAGTATGTAAATCTTCTTATTTTGTTATTGCGTTATGAAGACGACAATATTAACGATTAGTAGTGATAAATTAAAATAACTTACTTTTTAAATGCCCTCCTACGATCCTTAAAACGGGATAGGACGTAGCAAGAACATTTAACAGATCACTTGATCATATACCTTAACCTTCTATTCCAATTCTTTCGAAAAAAAGACGTAGAGCAATCGCATACTTCTGCATAGATAAATTCCATTTGAGTCCAAAAGCTACACATTAGGAGCGGAGACGATTAAAAAAACAAAAATCTATGTATGCTTCCATGGTTTGTGCATGCGCGATTAGCTTGAATTACGTAGTGAACATAATATTATTACGTTTTAATCCATGTCCACTTCCAATAGCCATCTTATGTAGGTTTATCATATTAGTATTGATTATGTAGAAAAAAATAAGTTGATTTGAAAGTAGTGTCTTGGCGTTTATTTTTTCGTAGCGATGTTACATATAATGTAATAAATATAGTTTTTTTCTATTTGAGAAACAGGTATTTTTCCAAGAGCCATGTCCCGCAAACTCATAAATCCTGTCCCGCGCGGAGGATTGTTTTCCTCACTCAAAATAATCTTTGCTCGCTTTTACGGTCACTAAAACAAAAAACTACAACCCTCGCTTTAAATTCATGATCAATTCCAAAATATACACAATGCGAACAAGTACATGCCTTCTCTCTTCTATTCTATAGCTCTTATTTATATAAAAAAAACATCGCATTAAAAGCGAGAGTTCTTCGAATCTTTTAGCTATAATAAATTATATATATCGCTGTTTTTAAAAGCATTACAATTAGAGCATACAATTTTAAAAAATCATTCATTGCTTAGTTGATTATTTTTTTATTTCGTATAATGTTTTTGAGACAAATTATTTTCACATTACCGATTGTCTAACATTAACATCTCCTATCTTCGTAAGCTTATTCTCAGCTTTATATAAATGAAAAATTGCTCACTTTTCTGTCATTATACAATTCTTTTTAGCAGGTTTGTGAGTCGGGTAAAAAGAAAATGACTCCGACTCCTGCTTTAAATTAAAACCGACTTCTAAATGATTTTGTCAATCCTTTCTTTTTTACCATCAGATCAGTATAGTCACAAGAATAATTCTAGTACATTTAACTAATCCATATGATTGATGAATAGACTAATAATTTTTCAATATCATTAAATTATTTGTTTCCGATCTCCGAAAAAAAAACATCCAACTTCACGACTCCGACTCCAATCCCTGCTCTTCAAGTTGAAATGTTTGCATTATTTTTTTTACTTTGACGAGACGCAGCCAAATAAGCCAAATGTCTGTTACGAGGTGTTAATGTAAATGAATCGATATGAAATAAAATTGTATGAGCTATGGCAGTACAGTCGAAATATTTATCTCTTAAGCGCTGAAAGCTATCACTTTTTTTCACAATTTAATGTTTGGCTTAATTTTTAATACTGATTGTCAATTTATACTGGTTATTTACATGTCATTTTTACTATTATGTTATCCGTGCAATATGAATTTTGTAACCAAGAAAATAATATGATGATGCTATTTAGCGAAGACTCGGGCAAATTATAACAGCAAATAAAATCATTTTTCTGCTTTGTTAGAGTACAACATAATATTAATTTAAACATTATAAGAAATACTGATTAAGAAAAATTCATATATGATCGAAAAAAAAATATAAATACAAAATTAAATTTGAATCGTTCAAATTATGTACATTCACACAGATTTTGTCACTAACGACCCGGGTTTTGCCTTTCGGCATCTTCGGGTGTTCAAGTGCACGGATGAACTTGAACTGACAAATTATATAAATACAAATCGTATAAAATAGGTGGTATTCAATTATATAACTAAATTAAGATGTATGAATTGAGTTACTAAAAGTTTCCATATAAATCGAGAGAGAGTAAGGGAGTCGCGATACTCTCGCGAAAGGCGTCCTGTGTGCTCAGCGATAAGACGAAATGAAAAAAAGGTAATGGTTAATCTGCCACAAAGATACCTGATCATTAAGTAAGATAATCCCGAGGATTGTAAATTTCCTCTTTTCAAAATAAAAACAATGTTTTTTTCTCCTTCCTACGTCATTCAATAATGTCTTAACATATATGGTCACTCTCCAAAGTCAAATAAATGTACCAAAAACAATAGTTTATTGTCAGCTCTTGCTTTACCGCAACAGAAAATTCCACAATAAATTCCTCCACAAAAAGTGAATTTTCAGGTTTCCAATAGGTGGAATAAGATGATTACTAATTAACCTATTTAATTTAAGCGCAACGTCATTGCTAGAAACAACCTTTCTTGAAACTGTGTATTCTTGCAAATCTGCCTTTCGAATGGCAGCGCTTAATAATCCGATCTAGTAAAATTATTTCAGCAATTAAAATGTGTTCACATTTTTAATGCAATTAAAATAAAATACGAATCAAATGGCTAAATAAAATCTTAATAATACTTTTCTAAATGTTCACTTTAACAAACACATATACAATATCTCCAATCTATCTATAACAGAAAGCCTACCGAGCATACATACAGCAGTTTTTGAATCCATCATATCCGTACTCTAATCAAAACGTTATTAAGGAGTACTTGGTGAGATAAAGAGCTTACTGATATTCTTATTTACGTATTGCATTATGCTGGAATACAAAATAGACATTTTCCGGTGTTCTCGGAAACTCTCCCCTATATGGAAATGAAAAGGGGCACAAAAAATACATACTCGGCTTAAACTGAAAAATTATGCAGCCGGATTAAAGGATTAACTTGGCGTGCCTGACTACTTACTGACAGGGTTGCCATATTGCGCCTTTTTATAATTAGCACTTAATTCATAAATTGTTCGGACGATAGTCAATAATTCAGTGTTGTTTTATTTAGAGTATTTCAACTATGTAGTAAATAGTCGTTAATTTTGACAATAAGTCACAATTTGTCACTCCTCACTCTTATATCCTATATGTTAGTAAATATAATTATAATTTTTTCCAGCAAACAAAATAAATATAATTCTTGAAATCACTTATCATTAAAATCTGTAGGTATTCTTATGGGTTAATCCAATTCGCAAGCAATGGCCTTTAACATAGTGATACATTTGATTATTATATAAACACGATATATTTATTTACTAAACGTCAGTTTAAGATCATCCGAGCATTTGAACGCCTGAAGATGCCGAAAAGCGAAGCCCGTGTCGTTAGTGACAAATCTTGTGTAAATGTACATAATTTGAGCGATTTAAATTTACTTACACTAATAGTATAAATAACAAAGGTGACTGAAACAACAAACTTTTTTTAAAGTATCAGCTCGGTAATCTATATAAGGATATGAAGGGGGAAATATGCTATTTACCCTCAATCCTCTTTAATTATACAAGGATACGTTAAATGTAAAACAGCCGTGTAAAAAATATTAATTGAACATAGATAAATTAATGATTGGATCCGTTACATTGGGCCGTGCCAAAGCTCACTATATTGAAAGCCATGCTATGGAGTTGAAAACAGGTACTTTTTCAGATGAGCGGTCCGGATTCATAATGTTCAAAGTAATATCACATCATTATGAAACCATTTGTTTCTGTTATATTGTAGGAAATACATATTTATATTGTTATTATATATCTTTTCAATTACATCTTTTTCAAAATAAGAAAAAATCACATTTTTTAAGGTTTTTAAATAAAAATCTCGGAGAACAAAAGCAAACAAAGAAGACAAATCATTTTATTAAAATTGTTTTTTTACAATATTTCAATACAGAATATGAGGTTGATAGTTCATTAAAAAATCAACGTCATTATTGGAATTTTAATCAATTAATAATTAATCTCAAAAATTATTTGTGCACACTGGTTCGTTACTCAATCTTTCCATAGGATTTCTCAAGTCATATCAGTAATCAAAAATCAGTAAGTCAAACTAGGGTAGCACATTTCACTTCATTATTTTTTAAATATTATTATTGATTACATCATCATTTACTTGGTATATTGCCATTATTATATGATAAGACGCAGCGTTTATTTCATATATCACAATAAGCGTCAAAATCGTATACAATATAAATTCCGCTTGTTACTGTTGATTTATGTAATTTATAATTAATGTTTTATATAACTGTGAAATTTAATAGTGGGAAGTTAAATTTTATTTATTTTACCACACATCGCATTTCTTACCATTCGCTATATTTCTTACAATCATTACTTAATTTGCATATATGACCCTTCCGATGTATCGTAAATTGTAAATTAATAACACCAAAGAATCACAGAATATCCATACAAGAAATCTTTCAAACACACATGTTATATTCAACGAAAAATAAGCTCATAAATTGGAATTTAGAGTTGATCTACGTATAACCGCCATACATTTTTTTAGGAGAGGCTGGGATTCAACGGCCCGGTCTTTTTTGCTGTTTTTTCTGCAACACTGCTTGGAACTTAAGACTGCTACGGCCGTGCACATTTTATGTGTAAAAACAACCATGCAAATAAAGGATTTTGTATATTTTGATCGGTTTTCTACTTTATGAAATACACTTTTCTTTAAATACAGAAAAAAGTGATATGACAACCCTTGATTAAAATGCATATCAAGTGAACTGTACGCATAGAAATTTGTAAAGCTACAGTCACGTGAACCTTTCGTTTGAATATTTTGTTTATCTATGATAGTATAATACCTGCCTGGCCGCCATTTTTATGCAATAATATTGCAAGAGGCTTTCTTATATTATCAGTTTGTATACGTATTGTTATTTTATGAATACTACCTCTATCTTTCTATTTTTCATAATCAACTTTATATGCTACTTTTTGAAGTGTGGGTGAAAAGCAATTGATTTTTACTGACCAGTCAACCCTTCTTTTAAGGGGGAAGTTCCATTCTTTTAAATAATCCATAAGTTCATCATGTACTCAGTGTATACGAGATATTACTCTTCTTCCATCCAATGGAAAGCTTACTATTTAGTCATCAACTGTGATGAACATCAAATAATCATTTGGTATTAAGATCAAGTTATCTCTTATTTATTGGCACACAAAAACAGTTTGGTATAAAGATACAAATCCAAAATTGTGTGCAATGCCACAAAACATCGCAAGTGTGCTTATTATTAATAATTTGTTTATCACTAATGACTTTTTAATTTGAAAGTTTATCAAATTTACTTTAGGTATTTTTCAATTTGTATTTTTGAAAACTGTATTTTTTTGTTCTTTGAATGGCTTTCAAATAATGCCTAGGTTATGATTTTGATACGTTTTTTCATATGAACGTTTAGTATGGCAAATATAAGTATGTAAAGCCACCACTCAAAATTCTTTTCTTGGTGCTGAAATTTCGTACGATGTTGATATTGTTAACGGACAGAAAAGTTTCCATATAGATTTATCATGAAAAGAATATGACGATAGAAGAATGTTATCAATATCATCTCTTCATTGAGCGATTAGCTCAGAACCGCAATTTTACTGAGCGGAACTAAAGGAAATATTAAGGGATGTAAAATATGACAATCAATTAAAATTGTAGCTACTGTCAAATTTTATTATGATTGAAGTCAATCGGTCATAAACGTAAAAAAAACCTTAAATAAATTTGAATGTTCATAAAGCATTCACACCGACGTTCGGGAAATAAAAACGTTTGATTTGAAAGAACGCTTCAGTGGTCGAAATGGAAAATGTTTCAAACCGGTAGATAACATTTTTTAAATCAAATTCTAAATTGATCCTTCTTCGAACTTCATCATTTTTGATGCTGTACGTCTTACCTTCCAAGCCATGCCTTCATTATCAACTGCTCTGACTGTTCTATTCGACTTCATTATGTATGAGGCAACACAACAAAACGTTTTTTTATATTTTTATAATCTGCCAGGAGTTTGTAATAAATAATATGTTTAATATTACCAACTCTTTTAAAATCGCTGCTTATTTTACATTCAAAGCTTTAAATATATTATCAGTTTGCAAGATTGCTTGTTAACCATGGGCATTCAACATAGTTTCCCATTGCAATCAAATCCTAGATGTGAGAAATGAATCCGGATTTTTTTTAAATTTGCCGTTTCATGTTGGCCTGGTAAAGTGAAACCGATTTTATTACTTCGATAATTTTAATTGAGAAAAGACTAAAATAAAGTTTAAGTAAACGAACTTAGCGGACGGTTTGAGTTAGCTATTATACGTACGTTTAATCACGCACTATTTATAAGGTTACTTTCTACAGAGTTAAAGAGGAGAACTAGGCATGAACTTGATTTTCGCCGGTACATTTCGATCCCTGATTCATCATATAAAAAATATTTTCAACGTACATTTATGGTAGACAGATTTATTATCTGCTCTTGAACGATTTATATTGTTATGATGTGCTGGGAATTTTGTTTATTTCATGCGAAAGCAACTCTAAAGCAATCAGTTTTATGAAAATTTTAAAAATGATTCATCCTTTTTATCGTCAAATGTACATTGTTTTGACTGAGTGATATGGTTCTCCTTGTCTTGTTCGTTCGTTCTGTCTCACTTTCTCCCCTTTCGCGTAAAATCGTCGTGTTGTGGAACAAAAACACGCAATCTATCATGTAAGCGGGGGAAACCAGGAAACGTGAAATAAAGTGTATACTTCTAGGGCCTTCATTGTTTAAAATCATTCATCATTTACAGCTAATTAATGTTCTCTGAAAATGTACGTGTGCATGGCGAATGTAATTTCTTCTCGTCCCACACGGATTTTTATTTACTTTTACTTATATTATTTATGGAAAAGAGCATAACAAAAGGCCAACATTGGCGCACTCTAAGAGTCAAAATGCAGAATATTTTGCAGACCAACCTTGCAATAAAACTGCGATAAATAGTGAACGAAGGTAAATGAATTCGATGTACATATTATTATAATGAGTGATAGGTTGTTATTTTCAATTCTCTTTTTTAGAGAAATGTTTTAGGACAATTAAAGATCATTCGACTTATTATTACACCGTAACACCATGTAAATAATATTTTTGTGATTGATCGGCGTTGTTTGTATAAATTATTTTTAAAAGTAAAATTAACATTGATTACATATTTCACATTTTACTACTATAAATTCGCTTCCTTGTGAATAATCTTTACATTATATTCATCCCCTGCCCTTTCTTACGTGTCATTTAATGCGAGCGGTAAGTTTCTCCCCTCTACACGCCTTGTTATATTATATCGGTTACATCTCCTACCGCTCTTATTCCCATTTTTTCAATTCTTTCAATAATAACAGAATTCTGAAATGTGCAAATCTCGCGTAAGAAATATTTATACAAAAGTGGACTAACGTAGCGTTTTTTTATAATTAAATAATTTATTAGATATATTTATCCTACCTTTTAATAGTTTTCGTGTGTTAGTAATGTCTCATCATCTGAATCGGTATGCTTCAAAATCCACTTATACTCAATATATATTCATTCTAGAATACGAGAATTTTCCTGCCATTCTCATCTTAGATTCCTTGTTAAAGTCATCAAAATTCAATGGTTTCGCATGCTTATAAATTATTTATTTAATTAAAAGAACTCAGCTGGATTAATTTTAATATTTTTAAGTATTAATTTATAGTAACAACTACTTTAAATTGTTTTTTTATATCTTTTAATTACTTTACGAAAATGATAATTAAATTATTTTCATCGTCGACAATTATTGTTCATACTGTTATAACCAATTATAACTTCATTTGAATCACAAATTATAAAGCCATAAATGAACACTACTTCCCTGTTTCCATTCAAGGATTTTCCAATAGAAAAATTCATGTTTCAAGTAAGTTAATAAAGGTATTGTGTTTCACAATACCATCGTTAACCATGATAATTTTCACTGAATTATTATCATCAGAGTTTTGAAATTTATGTAAGGATACAAATGTATATTAATGTTCATCTTTTTTAATATACATACTCCGTGGTGTCCAAAAGCTCAAATCTCTGAAAGAACACCCTCGTGAAATGATTTTTCAATTTATTTATAGTTTTTACGATCGATACGATGCTTATACATTCTCGCCTCAACCCAGTTGACCATTACAAACGTAGGGCGTGTGGAAAGCGATTTGCTAACTACCAGTTTTTTAACGCCATTCTTTCATCCTTATCCTCTTAAAACCATAGGTTCAGAAAATTAAGAACTAGCATCTCAATAAAAGAACATTTATTTTGTTGAGATGCTTCGCGTTGGGAACGGATATGATAGTAAAGAACATATGTTTCTTAATTCCATGTAACGTCTGGTTACTTATTTAACCATAATCATATTACTCATAATAATATTATCTAAAATATCGCACATCATTGTCGCCAACCTTTCACAAATTGAATTTCCAGAGGAAATTGTCCTAACCCGCAAATCATATCTAATATTGTGAAATTAGTGACTGTCCGAAATTATTAGAGCATGCTGGGTCAAAAGCTCAATACTAGGTGACAAAATACAACCACTGGCTTGAATAATTTAATTCCATCAGGGACGGCTAATGTTTCGCAAAAAAGCGTATTTCTGTTACATATTTTAAAAACTGTCTATTTATATTATAAAATAGCGTTATGGCTCACATATTTTATTCAAAAGAAAAACCATTACATTTTTTATCATGAAAACTTCTAAATTTATTCAATCAAATATACCTTTAATATTTTTTAACAAATAAATATTACACTATCATATTCTTAGATTATGACGGAATCAAGTTCTTTTGACATTTATATAGGGTATTGGTTTGAATATCTATTGAAATTAGATCTTATTGAAGTCTTATATCGTTTGTGTTTATATATTAGGGCTGTATAGTTGGAGTTATGCTTACTGACATTTTAAAAGTTAGAGACGTCAAAGATCGAATGTTTTTTTAATTGATTATTAAGGAATTTCTTTGACCGGTATTGGCTTAAATATCTCTTGTAACTAAATCTGCATCTTGAATTATATATACAATTGCACCTTCTTTTTTTCATCAACACGTCTTTTACTTCCATCGTGGTTTGTATTTTTTTTTTTGATTTAGATAAAAAAAAAAACAATATTTTATACTGCATAGCCCTTAGCCAGTCAACGAATTGATGACGAACAACCCCGAGAGATGAAAAATTACAGGAAGGCGTAAATTGAGATGACTGGACTTTGTAACAGAGATACTGTCATGCCGAGTGTACTGGAAAGCTGTAGGTATCACAAAACACTACTTATAACAACATTTCTAAATGCCTAACTTTAATTTGCATCAGATTATAAATATGTAATAATAAATATGGCGATAATATGAAGACAATCGTGTTTTATGGAAGATATTGCAACAAAACGGCATTGCGCATACAACATATTTCTCAGCCGAAAATACAATTTACAAAGTCTGAATCACTAATTTAAATTTTACAGAATTGTATTAACATTTACTTAAATTTTAAAAGTCGTTACAGAGCGCACGAATATAAAAAGAAATCTCTTATGTTTCCTGTATCAAAGACAAAATTTGAAGATTTTTTGAGGGGAAACTCAAACACGTCAGCTTTGAAAAGATGGCAAAAGTTGGAGTAGCTCCATAACCATAAATCTTTCAAAATACGACCAGGATAAATTGTACTTTCAAAAGAACAGTCACACAGGGTTAATGTGAATATGCGTACGGGGGTTTTATTTTTTACCTTTTTAACATATTTAATATTGTTATTAGTTTTTCATGAGAAATAATAGTATATTGTTTCAAATTACGGGATGTTATTATTCTTTCTAACTTTAAGCAATTATTGATGTGGTATAAACATTTCAAATAAGAAGATTTTTACAATCTGGTTGGTTGATATAAGCAATAATTAATTTTACCGCAAAAAAAATAAATATATATTCACGAAGTTATTATTTCTCACCTTCTGAGCGAAACCGGTGCTGGATCTCATGAAAATCACACTAAAAGTTAGTACTTAAAAAATACATGTTTTTACTTTAAATTTATATCGACTAAATGAATAGTCAATTTTTGTTTGGTTGACTTAGTGAATCATAATAAGTTGCGGTACTTAATTATTATAATAGACAAAATGGTTGATTTTTTGGAATTATGTATCTATTCAACACAAAAATATTTTTTAAACTTGCTTACAATCCATAAGCAATTCACTGTTTTATAAAAATCGTTTGATAGTTTCGACAATATCACTTCGAATGTGCTGTAAATTCTTTAATGGAAATGTATTATTTAAAAAAAACAATTTGTTAGTACTAATTCCACAATTAAAAACAATGATTGGGAACGATTTCGCATTTAATCAATTGAAAATTTTCTCGTTTAGCAAAACCAGTCCTGATCATTTTATAAGTTTGTGGAATTTTGTATAAACAAATTGTTTTTTTTATAATATATTATTTAATTAACTGTTTAATATAAATGTATTGATTTTGCCATAATTTATATTTTCATATATTTTTAATTGTTTTTAAAGCTTATTTTACGAGTCGCCCTACGAAATATTTTAAAAAAAAAGTGAATTGGTAGAAGCTGTGCGGCTGGATGGGCGCGTTCATCCGTTCTGGCAACCGACACGACGCAGGAAAATCGAATGGCAAATTACAGATATTTTCCACACACTGCCTTCGCGTATGCAAAATACTAGGCCTTGCTGATGGAACTGCACTCTCTACCAAAGTCATTGCGACGTAACAATGAAATATAAATTAATCCCTACATTAGCCATGCCTAGATAGTAGAGGTCTGCACGGGCCGAAATTTTATAATATTACCCGGTCTGAGCCCGAAAAACTCAGGCCCGACCCGGCCCGGGCCCGAGTCTAATACCGCACTTGTTACCCGAACCCGACCCGAATCCCAGATTTATACTCCTCAGTTAAAACCCGTTTTTTACAAATTTATGATTCACTATAGAACTGGTTATAATTAAAATCATCGTGACTTGAGACACGAACGTAGTCTGAAATATTTTTCTGAATAAATAAATTCTTTACCCGGGCCCGGCCCGAGCCCGAATCTCAATTGCGCTTACCCGCCCGAACCCGGCCCGCGGGCCGGGCCGGGTAAAGGCCCAGGCCCGTGCAGACCTCTACTAGATAGTGTACGTTATTATTATGCGCGTTCTGGGATCAACAAAAAAACAGCCCAACGAGAAGACTATAAATGCCAGTTTTTTTTTTTAATTTAATCTTTTTGACAATTGCCACGCTGAGATTTTAATTCGAAATTATTTAATTACGAAAATTAGTTATGTATATTTCGCATCATAATTAAATTCATTTAGAAAATTATTATTTTCTTCTACAAATAAAAGTCATAATTTTACCATTGAAGCGGAATTTAACTATGAAATTAAAGCCATAAAAAACGGATAAACATATATGAGATTACTATACTATGATTTGTATGACCTACACAACACTGCTGGCAGTCTCGAAGTCGAGAAAATCTACGTATTTGTGTATGCACTAGAATACTATAATATTTTGTAATAGGTAGATATTGTATTTTTTTAATTATCCTTTGATATATGTTAAGATCAATAGCAGCTCGCAAGAAACTTTAATGAACATGTCAATTTATATTTTCATCGAATAAAATTTGAAGTTATATTTATAAGACGGACCTCTCTCAACATTTTCATTGGTCAATAATCCAACAGATTTTTTTTATAAAATATGAACATAACACGTTTAGACATAAAAATGGAAAATGCTTTGGTATAATTGTTTATTATATTTTAGCAAAAATATTTTCTGCGGTGATTTACGCTTTATTTTTCGAATACTGTTGGAATATTAGTGCTCGAGTTTAATTATTCATTCGTATGCTGAAAGCATTTCCACTATAGAAATGTAGGACACTAATGAGTCGTAATGTAATACGAAAAAACATTTATTAGGGATGTTGTATTTAGCAGTTGAGCTTGTTAGACTTTTGTACGCTTAGAGTGGCTATTATTTTTAACAATTTTTCCCTTCCCTTCGTATTTTTTTTAATTCGTGTGAAAGGTCTTGCGTTTACTTGTTACCATTATGGTACTTAACAAATTGGCAAGAATCAATAAATGAGTAATAATATTATATGAATCATCTTACCAAACATTCGCTACTGTGTGTAGCTTTCTCGTCTATCTAACACATTTTGACGCATGATTTTTGAAATGCAATATTTTATATTTTGTTTACTACTGATTGAGATAATTTATCTTAAGCCCCCATATCTTTTGATTAAGGCACTGACATCTTCAGAGTTATTGCTGAATTGTAATACGATACGGCAGGGTAAACATGTACAAATAGGCGCGTAACTATAATATCACCGAAAACCCAGCGACGTAGCCACCTCATAGCAGAGAGAGCATGCAATGCATGAGGGCCCAGCAAAAATGGAGGCCCAAATTTTTACATTCTCAATATAACAAATTGCTTCGGGAACTTGCGTGACGTTTGCATGTGGGCCCCAAATTTCTAGCTACGCCACTGAGAGAACCCTCTTGGACAGCCATACTCAACCTTTTTTTCCTCCGGGCCGCATTCCGATATTTGCTTCTCTACGTGGGCCGCAACATATTTATGGTATACTCATTTTTTTTAGCTCACAGAGGAATTTGAAATCCTTGATTTGGTAAGAGCTCACTGGGCCGCACATTAAGGCTTACTGGGCCGCAGGTTGAGTATGGCTGCTCTTGGGCATGTTAAAAACAATCTTTTATAATGAAATACAGCAGAGCAGATGGACTAACTGTTTCAGAATTCCATTGGGCATGGGTTACATTATACTATATTTTGTGAATCGATATGTGTAAAAGTTAAACAACGCTTTCTTTAACTTTATTAATACAGTAACTCTTATTCAAAGCGTGTCTGTGGTTTTGCTTAATAGAGAAATAAATGAATAAAAGGAACATGCAGAAATTTATTGGTCTCTGTTACTAATGTTAAACGGTGTTTTAGAGAACTTTAACAATAAATTGGTCATGTTGTCTTGTATGACGATGAAATGTATATCAAATGAATCTTTTTCACAAATTGTCAATTCCACGCCATTTTGATATTAATTGTAAATTATTTTGAAGCGTTTTATTATACTTGCAAATCTGTTACGTAAAAATCTGTTGATGGTAGTGCACACGCGGAACATTTAATTTGTGTTATAATATGGTACATTTTATATGGTCAAATATGGTTTCATTCATTTTACAGCGGCTTAAATGAGCCGACTATCTTTACAATTTTAGTATTACTCTATAAAGTGATATAGCATTTAATTGATATTCCACATGGTAAAAAAATGAGATCTTTTTACATCTTTTTATTACCGGTGAATTTAAAGATTGACTAGGTATCTGTAACATTCTTTAAGACCTTTATTTAAATAGTTTAATGTTCAGTATTAATCCAATATTTTGTAATTGTAAATATTATATTTGTTTAGTATTACTATAAAGAAGTCAGTATTCCTTTTATATCTGGTCAATGCCGTGATTGTAAAAGCACGGTTAGCATAATTTTTTTCTGAAAGTAAAAAAAACAGATAAATAAAATAATTATTTAAATAATGAATACTGTACAAAAGTTGATTTAAATACTAACCAATGAAATATAATACATTATTTAGTTACTTTACTTTCTATGAATTATATTTTTTCTTGGCACTCCAATGTATCCATCTTTTTACACTCTTTTACTGTGAGTCCTTAATTTACCTGTCTTATTATTAATTGGAAAGTTATAAGAGAACAATGGCAACAATATCCATGAGTATTATCACTGACTGCAACATTTATAAACTTGTGATACACGCTGTCGCGCGTGTTGCTGTCATTCTGATCTTTAGGTTATGTTTGTTAAGAAGATTACAGGAAAATATTATTAAGCCAGCATTTATTATTTTATTGTGAATAAGATACATTATTAAGATGGCTAAAATCAAAGGAACCAAAAAAACACGAAAGAATGTTGAAAAAGTCGTGGAAAAACCTGTCGAACTTCCACCGGCGACACGTTTTTCAGATGATCCTGCACCCAAAATGGTTTGTTAGATATAATTATTTTGGTTTTACAGTTAGCTTTAGTCCTATAATTCTGGAAAAACAACTACTAATATTTATTGCGGTATCTTTCTTTCATAGTATGAATTATATGGTGTGTCAACGTTGTTGTTTTTTTATTTGTGATGCTAACCTTTCCATTCAAGCAACTTTATTTATCCCTTGTTTACTCAAATTAATTCTAGGACAAATGGATAAATCGCCAAAGGGTGCTAGTTTTTGCTTCAAGGGGCATAAATCACCGCCACCGTCATCTTATGGAAGACCTAAAGAAAATGATGCCACACCATAAACCGGAATCGAAAATGGAACGCAACAAGAACCTATTTGTTGTAAATGAGATGTGTGAAATGAAAAATTGCAACAAGGCAATCATGTTCGAGGGACGCAAGAAGAAAGATCTTTATATGTGGTTTGCAAATGTTCCAAATGGTCCATCAGCCAAGTTTCTAGTTGAGAACTGTAAGTATTTCTGAATATTCTGATGAAAAATAAAATAGTTAAAATAAACATTACTTACGTGCTTCTCTTTTTCTATCGGAAAATGAACTTAATGCCGCTAATAACGATGCAGCCCTGTCAGAAACTTAATTACAAATAGGAAAATGCCAAATTATCATCCTTAGTCGGAAAAACCGATAATTTATGTGAAATACGAACATATGCAAAAGTCATCATTATTACATGTCTAATGGAACTTCTTTAAAAACTCCAGAGCAAATTTCAAATATGACAACAATTTCATTGATTTCGACGTTGGGTTTTTTTTTATTTCCATATTCGCAATAGAGAATTGCTTTGTTTTCTGCAGGATTTAGTTTTTTTTTTCGGGATGAAAAATAGTAGTACTTAGTAAAGCATATTTACCTAAAAAAAATAAACTATTCAAAAGATCTCGTTCAAAGACATTCTGGTAATAACTTTACATCATAATAGATAATTAGATGATATTGTAGTTCAGTAATGCGTTTTTAATTTTATTTTGCTTACTGAAATCCATGCCATACATGAGGAAGTAGAGCATAGTATGGAATGGTCAAAAAAAATATACTCAGGAATTATATTATATATACCAGGGCTGTGGAGTCGGAGTCGTGAAAAATGAGCGGCTCGATTTTTTTTGAAAAATAATTTTAATGATGTGTATTTAAACAAAATAGTCATAAGTGTTAACATTTCATGCTTGGCTGACTAAAGATAATCTGATGGTATACAAATATATATGTAAGTTAAAATGAAATTATTGAAAAATTTCCTCGGAGTTGGAGTCGTTAATTATTTTAAAGCTGGAGTTGGAGTCGTCAATTATTTTATAGATGGAGTCGGAGTCGTCTTTTTTTCACGCAACTTCACAGCCCTGATATATATATACATTTGCATATTCAAATTTTATGCAATGAACACATTTATGTTTCACTTCATAACCATTCTATTTTTTTCAATCCCTACTCCTAATTTATCCAAATATTCAAGTATTGATTGTTTATTAATATATATTATTATTATTATTATTATTGCAGTATATACTATGGCTGAGCTTAAGTTTACTGGAAACTGTCTGAGAGGCTCGAGACCAATTCTATCATTTGATGAAAGTTTTACATCGGAGCCCCATCTCATTCTTCTCAAAGAATTGTTAATGCAAGTGTTCGGTGTACCTAAGCATCACCCTAAGAGCCAGCCTTTCATCGATCATGTGTTCACTTTTACACTTCTTGACGATCGCATTTGGTTTAGAAATTACCAAATATTATCAGAAGACGGAGGTTTGGCCGAAGTTGGTCCTCGATTTGTGCTAAATCCGGTTCGTTAACATTCTTCTAATCGATATAATTAACTTAAATACAAATAAAATAATCAAGTGATAAGTCAACGAAACATTGCTTAACCCGTTAACAGCTAGAAAAAAATAAGATTTTTTGTCCTATAAGCTAGCAATTATCTAAACACTAATAAAGGAAAACTTAATATTCATTTTGTGAGTCCTTAAGAGATGTCGGACCCTTTTTCAACGATGCAAACTCTAAAAAAAATATATTGATTGTCGTAATAATGATAACACACTGTTGGGTAGCGTGTGTGGTTAGTAGGTATGCAACACACCGGTGGGTCGTTAGCTTTAGAGCGGTTAAAGTAAAAAATAATAAACAAATTACGTCGGATTCTTGATGGATTTGGCCGTTACTTTGTGTTCATTTTTATTCATGACAAAAATGAAACGTTGCAAATTTACGTACTACATTCATTTATGATATTGAGCCTCTCACTCAGGAGTAAGAGCATTGGCCCAGGGACCAGAAAGTTCCAAAAAGCACAACATCAAATGTTGATTTTTCCAAGATACATTTTTTTTTGTATCCTTGATCTTTGTCAGTGCCATTGATAAAACAATCTTTGGGAATGAATTATAAAATGTGTATTATTACTTATTTAATATATCAATTATTCTCCCAATAGGTAAAAATCTTCTCTGGCTCATTTGGTGGTACAACGTTATGGGAAAACAGCAAATACATAAGTCCATCAAGGTATCGCCAATCGCTAACAAAGAAAGCTGCATTCAGATATGAAAACAAAATACAGCAAAAAGCTGAATATGAGGCGTCTAGACCGGCGACTGCCTATCCTGAGATTCAGAGTCTGGACATTTTCAGTGGCGATCCTATTGACATTGCTAAGGCAGAGATTGAAGGTAAATTATTGAATTACACACATATCATACAATTTTTTTGAAACAATTAACTTATTCTAATTTATGGATGCAAAGAGATGTCATAGCCAAAGCTAACCTGAATTATACGATGACCTGTTTACAACTAAATGTATTAATAATGTATACATTCAACCTTTTTACTCTTGCATGTACGCGTTTGCTTCTTCTTTGATTAATATTATTTGTAGCAAAGGTAAAGGTCTATTGAATATAGGTTTATTCAGATCAATTGTTGATTGTTAAAGAGTTCTAGGTATATTTTTCTTTAAATTCAAAGCTTTTGTCAATTTTTCAGAGGATTTGAAAATGGAAAGAGAAGAAAAGGAAGAAGATGAAGAAAAATCCAAGAAGGCAGCCAAATTTTTGAAAATGAAACAAAGGAAACCTAAAAAAGTTATACCAGCTAAACCTCAAAAACAGTTTTCAATTAAAAGGAAACAATTCAAGACAAAAACCAAATTTTCAAATAAAAATAGGCAGAAAAACAGTAAAAAACCAAGGACTAAGAAAAATTGACATATTCCAATATTTTGTTAAATATATTTAAGTTCCGTGAAGGTTTCGTGTAATAATTAATACCTTATGGTAGAATCCTTTAATTGAAAGAGGTTGCATCAGTTTACTTGATAAGTGAATAAACAAATAAAAGATTATTTACTGTATATTTTATTTTTTTTCATTTCTGCAACATTTTGACATTACAGCTAAAATTTTAAAGCTGAAAGATCATAGGAGAAAAAATCAAATGAGAATTTTCACTCAAGGTAAATTGACATCACAAACACCCACGTCTTGGGTCTCAAATTTAAATTGAAAAATCTAAATTTGATGTTAACCTTACCGGGAATCGAACCCAGATCCAATTGGTCGGTAGAGCAAACTCTAACCAACCAGACCACAGCGGGCGGTATTTTCTTCATGTTAAAATTTAGTCCAGTTCGATCGGTGAAATTTCATAAACTGGAAATATTCATTTTGATTTGATGAGTAATATTTTTTACACTTCACTATTTTTCCTTCACTTCGCCACTAACACTTCCCCTACTGTGCTAAAAAATACTTCCGATATGTTGCTAGCCCCTTAGGAACCAAATGGAAAACATATTTTTTTTAAATATACGTCCTGGATTTTTACCATCCATCAAAAGGTTAGTGTTAAGACATGTTTTTTCACTTGGTTCTCTAAGGGCCAGCAACATATTGGAAAATTTTTAACACCTTAGGGGAAATGTCGAATAAACACATGCACAAACTTTATCCAATCGAGGGGTTCCAATAAATAGTTGAAAACCGTATCCCCCAGCCAAGATCGCTAAGAATAAGATTCAAACAGTGGCGGTTCCTGACCTGAAATCTTGGGTGGGCTAGAGAAAAGCATAGCATTGTATACTATTTACGAAATTTTGCATGCTTCCACTTCATCTTATACATTAATCTACAAACAAATACTACGACACTACTGCAAAGCATAAATTACTATATAATACAATCAATGCTAATGTAAGTAAGAAATAATAATACGTGACCTTAAATTTGTCTCTTTCAAAGTGAAATAACAAGTAAAAAAAGCAATACAGAACTGTCACTGAGATTCGATACCTGTCACTTTCATAAAATACAAAGATATTGGTATGTTTGTATGGGCCATGGACTAAATCGAGTTTAGCCCCCGATGAATGACAGAAGCCAGTAAATTTGAAATACAGTCCTGTGTGTTTGATGACGTTTCCGTACATACAAATACAAACAAAATCGAATCGTGCTAGATTGCGTTCCAGTGTAAAGAAATATTGTCTATGGTTACGGGCTGGAAAGCGTTAGCCCCTGACCAATAACATGTACATAGGTGTTGCCAGACTGACGTCACGTTGAATGTTCTCTATGAATTATTTATAGGGTTATTGTTTTTTTTATGCCGGCTCAGCTTAAAATTGTAATAAAAAACAATCGAGAATATTATTGTAGGAAGACATGCCATTGTCTTATATTGATAGAGGAAAATTTAAACAAAGATATTATATTCATTTGGGGAAGGTTAGTTACGCTTATAAATGTATTTATTTTGTTCAGCGGCCGAATTGCTGTTCATTTTTATTCAGCCATCTAAAGTTTTGGTTGAAAAATGCAGGTCGGGCTTAGCCCACCTAGCCCAGTACCTAGAACCGCCACTGGATTCAAATGCTATTAGGTAGATTATATTTTGTCACATTCATCCTTTACATCTCCAAGTTTCTTTATCTGCCTATTACTTTGATCTCTTCCACAATGTGCCAATCCTTTAGCTTTGTTGAACACATCCAACAAGACATTCAGAAACCTAACCAACCGGTCCAAAGACAAGGTAAGCAGGATTGAGGCATCTTAGCACATATTTCATTAATTTCTAATGTTTCTTCGTGTCTATTCAAATATTTCGCACATATAAATATTGTGATTATTCTAATTTAATATTGAGAGAATGCCAAATATTTTTTAGCAAAAATTTTAATAATATTGATACCTCTTTTCGCATCCACTACTTTATTTAGACTTGTGGAAAGTCAATGACAAGGTAAATAATATTTTTAACCTTTCTGCAAACTGACAATTTTTTGACTTCTGAAACAAGGGGTGCAATATATATTGGCTCTAAAATACAAATTCTCAAATGCTCTTCTTCAAAATTGCTAATCCTAATTGATCAACTTTAGAAAGGCATAAGGACCTAACAACCCACACAACAAATCTACAGGAAGGTCAAAAACGTTTTTTTATGATTTTAAGCCAAAATTTAAATATACAGGTAGTCCTCGACATACGACCGAGATACGTTCCTGAGCTTCGGTCGTATGTAGAATTTCATACAAAATATGTGACGGAGTGGCGGATCCAGAAATTGTCCCATGGGGGGGGCATTCATTTTGAACATTAACATGATACACAAATAATACATTAAAAATAGATGATTCAATACTCAATAATGTATTGAATGTTGCTTGAATCTAAATTTTGCTCGGACTCATTTGTTGAAAAGCTTTTTTTCTTAGATTCTTGATCCAAGTCAATCATTATTCCATTGGATTTATTTTGTTGACCCAACATTGAAACTGATTTTTTTGAAATACGTCAGTGTAAAAGATTTTGTTGGACGCGTTTTCGCGAACGATTATATTTCTTAACCAACAGTGAATAACTCCTATGCATGAATACAATTATCTATGTATACATAATATGTATCTGTTTCTCATTGTATTTTTATAATCAAAAGAAATTTAATTTTATATGTAGAAAAATATTTTTTCCGCGAATTTGGAAAACAATTTTTTTTTCATACATTTTTTTATTTTTTTTTTTTGAAATTGAAAAAGATTTATCAAATAATATGAAAGTGAGGTTTTAATAAAATAGAAAAATGGAAAATAAATGATGAAAATTGGATCTGCCAATGATGTGACGATTTTACGAAAATAAGCCAAATATAGTTTTTTCTAAATTTTTTTCTCAGTATGAACCATGTAACAAACAATACAACATTATAAATGAGATAGAAAACAAACTATGTGCCATCATTTAAAAAAATAAATAAATATGAAGCATGTGATCTTACTGTCATGTACTGGGTATATGGTTCATATTTTACAGCTCTGATTTCACTTAAAGTAGTCGAAATGTGCAAAAATATTTTAAAGTTGAACCTCACGAGAAAAACTCGATGAGAATTTTATTGTAAGTCACTCGAGGTAAATTGACATCACAAACACCCACGACAAGCAAAGTCTATGGGAATAAGATTTTCATACAAATGCTTCATGTAGTCAGAAAATAACAAAAGAGAATCTCCTGCACATATTTCACAGTTTTTCGAAGGCCAAAACTTGGTCGGAGAAAACATCATATTTCCTGGGCTTTGTAGCAATGTCTGCCATCAAAAATTATCTCCGGGAAAGCACGGCAATCTTAAAGAAGAATCAAGGACATGATTCATATTTTTTTAGTAAGTCAGCTGTGTGCAATGGTGCCCCATGATCCAATACAATTTTTTTAAAATTGCTAATTCTTTTTCGGTCGTAAGTGCGGATCGTCGTATGTCGTAAGTCAGGGACTACCTGTATAATCAAATCCTTGAAGCGCACGAAGACTTATAAACTGGTGTTTTATTCACTCAATCTAATATTAATTTAGTAATCTGTTTAAGAAAACTCTTTCTATAAGTTCATTTCCAAAGCCAGATTTTTGTTTCAAATTAAAAGGCTAAATTTAGATACTAATTCCTCATTTGCAGCATACATCCTTTTGATAGAATGTGTTAGTTGTATAGATTGTAAAAAAGGATATTTTGAAAAAACTGAGGTTTACATGTCTGACTACTTTCGAAATGTTATTTGATGTTTGGTAAAATATTCATATGCATAGTAGGTATTAAAAAAAAATATTTGCCACAATTGACATAAAATATTCTTTTCTGAGAATAATTGTGTTCGGCACAATCGATGTATGGAGTACTCTTGTGCGGAGAATTCGTGAACTGAAAAATCACATAAAAAAATCAACTTTGCTTGCTGAAAGAAGATTATCGATTTAAATAAACACTAGCTTTCACAATGTAGGTATTTCAAGAACCTTGCTTATATTAGGGTAAAAATTTGGGATGATAAGGGAAAATGCATGATAATAAATTACTGAATTATAAGTCAATATAAAATAGATATTTATTATTCTAAATTATTCTTTCATGGGAACTTTTCAAAAAATGTAAGCTTAAACTTAATAAAAAATATTATTTTTATAAAAAAATCTCAATTTTGTGCCAGGTGAATCAATTGAAGTAATTTAAAATATGTACTGAACTGGTTTGTCTATGTTTTAGAAAGAAGTCTGAAAAACTTTTTAGAATGGAATGAATGAAAGTCAGAAAAATCCTCGAGAGTAAGAGAATTAAATATTTTTATATGAATTCAAATTTTATATATTAATATTTTAAAATACACTTCTTCATACTTTTTTTCACATTGCTCAACTTTCGCACAAATTTTCACGAACCGATACTACGTAAGTCAAGGGTCGTCTGTATTTTTATTTATTTGTTTTTTTCAATTCAGTCTCAAAGCCAGAGTGAAAATTAATCTGCTACATCATTATACGGCAATACACAAACACAGTACATATTTTGTCGAAACTTTGCATTAAGTTGATAGAACTTGAAGACTTGATAATAAAAAAAAACTGTATTACAAAGCAATGTAGCATATTATCGAATTATAAGAAACAACTACAGTCAAACTCAGTTGTTAAAAATTTACAGTAATTTTATTTTAATCATTCTCACACACTAATGAACATTATTACTTTGTTAGTATGCAGTGAAACTGTATTCAAATAGGATAATGAAAAATTGTCAACTCTAGGAATAGCAACTAAAAATTGAAGGATTGGTCAACTTATAACAACCCATATTGGATTGGTCAGTTTATGACTTAACCGTCTATAAAAATGAAGTCAAGTAATAATTTTTAGTTTACATTTCTTTTTCAAAAATTTCATGAAATTTTTAATGTGCTTTTTTACTATTATTCGTTAACCTTTCCCGTGTGGCAATATAACAAATCGTGACGATGCGTGTCGTGGAAAAAGCATTTAAACCCAGTTTGACTGCATGTTTGCATTTTTTTTAGTTTCCAAGGATTATTGGACCTTCAACAACATATTTCTGGCTAAAATTTTAACATAAAAATAGTATAAATAATTGTAAAAAAATACTTTCTTAATCTATTTGAATCCAATGTCACATTTTCACAACACATAAAAGCACAATAAATACATTTCATAGCTTATTTTCCTTATAAAATATAGACATAATTTTATAAACTATGATTTCAAACACAACTTTAATAAATGTCTAAAAAATTGCAAAAATTAGCTGTCAAATCCACACGTTGAGTGTTGATTATGAACCTCACTTTGACAAATTATTTGAGGAGGCAATATATTCAGTTCTTAATCTCCCATAACAATAAATACTATCTTCTATCAACGCATTAAATGTGAGTAGTAATTCACAATTTTTTCGTCAGTTAATATAGCCGCCTTCCAAGTATATTTTTAAGTTATAATAAATTTTCTCAGGTGAAAAACTGAAGATTCTTTTGACAATACTCAACTGGTTCTAATAGTTGAACATCAAAAAAGAAAAAATATATTTTTACTTGATTTTAGCCATGCTGCATTCATCATACCTTTGTAGATGCTTTTAATAACTTACATCAATCCTCATATGATAGTTTGAAGGAAAAAATAGTTAGTTATAATACTCTATCCAATGATAACCACCATACTACCTAAAAGGTCCTTTCCCACATCTAATGTGTTGATATTGCATGATTATTCATTGCATTTGTTTCATAAGTATGTGACACTAAAATCTAACACAGTTCATTAAATCAATTGCATTTCTGATAAAATTACATGGTTGTGTATAATCTATAATTAGTCAATTTGTGAAGTAACAAGATACAAAAACCTCATCAAATTGTTAAAGCACTAGATCAGTCGTTTAATTAAAAAAACTACAATTGGTGTAAATAATTCCAAAAAATAGATATAAGAGAAGTGTTTGAAATATTTATGTTAAAAATTAGTAATCAAGTATATAAAAGTTTTTTTCTCCTTATAAATAAAAAGACCTATCTTTACTTAACATGATTCAATCAAAATCATTCAAACTAATTAAAAAAGATTCAAATTTGGTTGAATTAAATGTGATTTGCAGTGTTTTAAAAAAAATGATTTCAGCATACGTAATGTCTTGCTCAATTCCATCTTTAATATAATTGATAAGATAAAATATAACCATATAAATGCGAAGTATCATAAATGTAAAAACATATAATTCTTTAGTATAAAAGCAGTCAATAAGCAATAGTATAAACTATAAATAATATAAAAAATCATAAAAGAGCTGTTTAGTTCAAATAAGCTCTACAAGTTTTATAAGTTTACTATTCTTAAAAAAGCTCAATAAACTTCAGTAAAAAAAAATATTATCTCATGTTAACAGTACATAATAATAACTGATTGTAATAGTGAAGCAATAGGAGAAAATATCATTTATTATGTATCGTTATACAGTAAAAGTCCGTTAATTCAAACGATATTTCGTAATTCGAAATTTTCGTAATTTCTCTGTCCCAAAATTGACTTATCAGAGTAAATTCTACCGATAATTAGAAATATCGCATAGTTCGTAATTCGTAATGTTTTTCGTCAAAATGTACTTACAATTTCTAATAATTCAAAATTTTTGTTGAGGCTTTTGTCACACTTATGTGGTAAAAAGATGGTAATAAGAAAGCAGGGACGGAAAACACAAAAAAAATCTCAAGGCTGCGTCGAATACGAACTTGCCAACCAAATATGCACCTTATGCATTTTTTATTAGACAGTTATTCTAACATGCTTTGTTTACCAAGGAAAGTGTGCCCCTGTTGTGTCTTCACAACAAACCCATTAGTGTAAGGGAGACATCAATTTAAAGTGAAGTATGACATGAGAAAGAATCCGTTGTTGATTCGAGCGCACATTTGTGCAAGAGACATCTATATATTAGGTATTTACTAAAACTTTGAATGGTACATTGTTCGTAAGTGACGTCATTTTATTTTATAGCACGTGCGCGGACAAATACATTGAATATGTAGTGTTTTTTATTCGTATGAGATAAAATAATTGTATATATTTTTTTTGTTCTTTTTTTTCATTTGAATATGTTCTATTATCGTAATATTGCCAAAATACATAATTTTTATTAAGACAGAACCAAGAAATGGCCGCGTTTCAAGCCGAAGGGCAATTGCAGCGTTTTTTTTTTTGTGATCGCGTAATTCGCAATTCGAATTCTATTATTATTATTATGAAAACTTGATTATAATTTTGATTTTGACAGAACGAAAAAATGGCCACGATGTTCCAAGAAGTCGGCATTTGGCGTGTTTTTTTTTTGTGATCGCGTAATTGGTAATTCGAATTTTTTGGGAAATCCGGTCCCTTGAATTTCGAATTAACGGACTTTTACTGTATTTGCGAGACTATCAAATCGCTGAATTCAAGAAATATATATTCATATTACTGAGATAGCAAAAATCTTTTACTTTAAATTTTCAAATAAAAATTAAACTGTCATCTAAAACCACAGAAATGAATAGAATATCTTACTGATGAATTCCAGCAAATGATAAATTAGGAAATACAAAAAATAATTGTCGGTTATGTTATTAAATTCCTTGTGTGAGTGATGTAAATACGCCTCATTCAAATCTAACAAAATTGAGAATCGACAGTTTCCAAAATTACTGTTTGATTTCCACATCCACACCCTGCAAAGCTTGAAGTTCTGTGCCAGGTTGGCTTTCCACTTCAGCACTCTTAACCTTCCTCGGAGGAGGGTCGTCGGCAAAGCTTGCCAGGCCGGACTTATTCCAGCGCCCTTCCGGGCCATTTATTTTGCGGTCTTCACACACACACATGAAGAGTGTGTCAACCACCATCTTAAAAATAATATCGAACATATATATTATAGTATAATAACAACATTCATAGCCGAATCTCACATAATTTAAACATTAAAGAATTCTTAATATTTTTTTAAAAATCAGTAAGAAAACTCTTACTATGCCATAAAACTTACTGTGCGCGTTATTTTAAGCAGTCTGAAATACCCAACACTGTCACGTTTTGAGTATACAGACCGTCTAACACAATCACGGGTTAGGTATTTCAGACCGTCCAAAATAAGTACTATGCGCAGCCAGGGAATAGAACTGTTGGTGAGTGAAAAATATCAGATAATTATTTCAACTTAAGATTTATAAACTTACCTCGTAGAGCGACAAAATGCAGTGGGCTATGAAGAATGCAAAAATACAAATCACAAGAGTCGGCGCAGCATAGAAGTGCAATTCCGGATTTCTCTTTAACATTATTAATCCGATACTGCCTGTTATTGCGGTGACAATACATTTTCCAAGGAACAGAATGAAATCGCCTACACTGTTGATTGTGGCCATTTGTAGAGCGTTGCTGATCAAGGTAGTGAATGCCTGCAATCAATACAAAAGCGTATTACAGGATTTTTGTTCAACTTTACATCCATATTTCAATTAGACTGAATTCTTTGTAATTAAATATACTTACAATTCCAGCAGCTTTGCAAAAATGAACACTTTCAATCGCAATAATGGTGTACGCATTATGATTAAGATAACGTATAAATTTCTCCAAACAGTAAAAGCAACATATACCACATGACAGTCCACACTTCGCATATTCTGATCCCTTTTCAGAACGTGATTTCAGTCTGTAAATAACATGAAACTCTTTATAATCCCAAAATCAAATATAAAATAATATAGAAAAAATCACACTTCAAATAAGATAATATTAAACATTGTCATCATAAACTTACTTGGCATAGATATAGGTCAAAATCAAGCGAGGTACTTTGAACAGGGTAATGAGGAATGAGCCCTTGGCCATCGAACCGATATGATACTTGATCAATTTTTTAATCGAATACAACACGGGAGTTTTACTCGCACTGGGCCCTCTAAAATGAATAAATTAAATTGATTAGACTGAATTCGTTTCAAATTTACCCGATATTCATTTCATTCAGAAAAGGTACCAATCATATATCACTTACTTGAAATACCAATGTGATACCGCACCCGCAATGGTCATCTGTTGACAGGCCAAAATAAATTCACTTGTCCAAATTAATCCGATCAAATAAACCCACCACATTCCTTTGACCCATGAATCGTCAACAAACTCAATTATCTCCAGAGCATAAGCTGAAATTAGTAAACAGACAAAATGAATACAGATTTAAACAAAGTTATAGTAACTCAACTTATCAATGTAGTCATGCCATGCAGACATATATGTATCTAGATCAGTGGTCTTCATGTGCAGCCACTAGAGGGTTTTGCTACCGCCGCCAACAGCTTCATAGTAAACATTGATATTTAAAATAATGTCCTATATTGAATATAAACTAATAAGTTGAACCATTTTTTTAGTAAATGCAACTGCTATTTTTATCACATTTAAAAAAGAATAATTAGTGCGGCCATGAGACATTTTCATAACCGCTAATGTTTATTATTTATAATGCGGCCACAGTAAAATTTTACATCAGACCCACTGATTTAGATTCAGTAGAATCTAAAGACCTTCAACATAAAAGTCACTTTCAAGGTGTTCACCGCCCATTCTCGGTGAAAAACCATGATATAAAAACACTTGCTCGTACTGATCTCACATTTATCAAAGATCAGAACCAGTCTTGATCTTATAATAAATAATGTGGAATTGGTATAAAAAAATATGTATGAGAATGTAATGTTTTATTTTTTAATATCAGTCATGTTTATAATAAATATTATATAACAATGTTCTTCCGAGCGGTGGGATTTTGGCGTCCTGAAGATCATCGGGTACTATCTATAGGATGTACTCGACAGAACTGAGGTATGCTGGCATGCCATGAGAAGAAGTAAAGCAATTAATGGGAGACAGGGAAACATGGAGGTGCCGCGCAACGTTCCCTCTAAGCCGAAGGGTTAGCTGCGCGGAAATTTCAAAGGCTGCACGGAGGCTGCGCAGACCGATCAAATATTAATTGAGCAACTGTCTTGTAGTGCGCGCCAACCCGGAATGAGTGCGCGGGGGCTTCTCAACTACTGCGTGGCCGCACACGCGCGCAGCTTAGAGGGAACGTTGGTGCCGCGTGGAGGTGCCGCGTGGCGGCCATATGCTCCACATAGGAACCGAATATGGTCAAAGAAAAAACACAATATTCAAAAGTTGCATTCATAATAGATGGATTTTTTTTTACTTTACTAAAATACTCACTTCTTATATCAGCGATGGTACCATTTCTTTGGTGCACTGAATTAACAGAGCTTTTATCATCAAAGAGTGGGCTTAGTGTAGTAATTCCTTGAGAATCAGGTCCATGCTGAATTCCTGGATAATTTGCAGTTGCCAAACAAACCTGCAATGGTTAAACATGGATGGAATTTAAAAATATTATATTTACCCTCATACAACATGGTCAAAAAAAATGATGCGGTAAATACAACATAGTTTGTCTACAATATTAAAAAAATGAGAAAAATTACAGCCCCTGAAAAAACATATTTACCCTAAATTAGTTCATAAAGTCTGATTGATTTCTTTTTATTTGAAGGTCAGATTAAATTTTTAAAAATAAGGTATTTTCTCAGATTTATTTTGATAGTTCTACTTTTATATTTTTACCCTTTATGTGACAAAAAATTCCTAATCAATACGATTCGAATATGATCTTCAATATGCATGAAATGAAAATTTTAATACAACTTACCACAACTGTAATCCAATAAATAAAAAATAGCATCAAAAAGAAAAATGTTATTAATGGTTGAAGAAAAAGGCCAGGAATGGCTCCCAGACATAATGCGGTCTCTTTAAACAGAGCAGCAAGAAAAGACACCCTCTTCCTCATTATGAAGACAAGAAGAAGTAAAATAACCTGCAACATTACAAAAATATGATATATTATTTTTACAAGATAATATTTTATAGAAGGCCAGTATAATCAAAAAATTGCAGATGACCTTGCTGTAAATAAAATTAAGTAATTACAAATTCTGAATTGAATGGATTGAATACAATTGATAAAAACATTTATACATATAAATTTAAATAATTTATACCGTAATAATGGTTGCGATTATGGAGTACCATAAAAAGGCTCGTTCATTCCGTAGCGATTCCTAAAAATTAACAACAAAAATTAAGCACTAAATACATTGTCTCTCGTCAAATAGTTTTGATAAATAAAAAACGAGCGCAAGTACTCACTACTAATATCATATTCGATGGCAAGTCTCTGAGCCCGTGCTTTATTTCATAATATGTGTACCAAAGCAGAGATGTTCCCAATACAGATGAAATTGACACTACAATCATGAAAATCCAAGACACAACAGTCGCTAACAAATGAAGAATGCAGACCATAAGAATTGACAGACCTAAAAAATAATAAACCAGCTTTGTATAAAGTGTTAATGATTACCGAAAATTCAATATGGGGAGTTTAAAAGTTAAGTTCATTGACCATTTATTTTTGAAATACTTTTTCTCTGAACAGTGAAGAATACACATCACCTATTTTTTTTAATATGGCCACATGTGTGGAGATTAGGATGTATAATTCTACGAAGTAAAATGTATTATGAAGATAACGATAAATTATGTATTATGAAGATTTTACGAGGGTGTAATGTCAAATAATATTTTTTTATTCATTTGTACAGGATTATTCAAAATTTATAATACTCTATTTCAAATCAATTAATAAATAGGAACTTACCGAAAGCCACAAAAGAAAATATGAGCAGTTCTTTCCATGATGAATAAAGATCGGCGAGAATTTGTTCAACAGCCTCCCAGCTATTCAATAAATTATAAAATTCAGAAAACACCTCTTGAGCAATTTCTTTTACAGGCTTAGGAAAGCATCTATGTAAAACTGGAATGCTATCGTATACAGGCAGTGTAGGACAGGGACCCAAATAGTTATTTATGTCCTGACCACCAGAGTTGCTGTGTTGACCTGATTTCAAATTATAATCATATCTACACAGACTTGACCCAGTCTCTTTATAAAATTCTTCAATATCAGTCATACTTTTTAAAGTTCTATTCGGACATTTTTTAACGCATATTTTGAGTGATTTCCGTAAATGTCTGACATCCAAAAAGAGGAGGTATCGTTTGTCAAATGTGTCGTATCCAGACAGTGGAAATTTCGACAGTTTTTCATTGTTTTTAATACCACATGTATTGCCAAACGAATCATATCCATTGATTATTCTCAGAGGATTTCCATAAACAAATGCAAAGGCGGCGATAATAATCTGCAAGGCAAAAATAACAAAAACATTTACATTTTTAATTACCTGAACTACATATTTCAAATTCTAAAAAATCTTTTTTTCTGATATTATTTATCAGCCTTGACATTTTACATGCAGCCAACAATCAAGTTAATTCGCTCATTATTTTCGAAAGTTAGTAGGCGAAGAACAATGCTATGCATTGCGTAAGTAGTTATATTTAATTGGATTACACATAGAGCATCTCATAAAAGAAAACGTACCACGGAAGATTAAAAAAACGATGACAGCAGGTTTTTAAAAATGCTATTATTAGATTATCATATTGAACATTAAAAATATTTAAATGAAGCTATAAGACACTTAGTATGATCACATACTTTAACAATAAAAAATAGCGCTTACCATCAACGCCCAAAACACAGCAAACAAAACAAACCACAACACATCAGTGCATCGTTTTCCAGCACCCGGTTCATTTTGAGGGGATGTTTTGCTTTCAAAACAACCCATTTTAATTTATTAAAATCAAGGGCGCTGTCAATATAAAGGCATAAACTGAAAAACCGACTCCGAATGACAGCTCCTATGAAACGACGCCTACTTCGCGGACAATATTTTATTTTTGTTGTTCAACGCAGGTTGCATGTTGCTGTGAAAATTCTAGTATATTATCTATGGTGAAAATAGAAGTGGCACGATGCTAGATGCGCCATAAGCCAGACAGGAATATTGTTATCTTGTGATAGGTACTAAGTTAATATGCTTATTTAAAAACATTGAATAAAATTCAAAATCTTAATTTTTATTATCATGAGTGGTATATTTTTTTTTTAGATAAACTTTAAAAAATGTATAACTATACGTGTGATTGAATATGGTCAAAATATAACTCTCTCAAATGTATTCACACAAGTGTAAATTATGTAGAAAAATGAATTTACAAAGAGTTGAAAAGAAGAAGGATGTTCATTTTGATATATGTTTTAAAAATTATTTTTTTGTTATAATTAAAAGTAAACTTTATCAAAACTTATTTGGTTGCCTTTTTGCTAATTTCTATAATTTTATTATATTTTTAGCGGCATTTTCAAAAATTTCTAATGTCTTTTCACATTGCATAAACAATAAACTAATAATAGCTCACTAAGAAAATGTATATATTATTGTACATCATATTTAAGGTGTCCATTGTCAATTCTTGCTGGCATTACATTGACAAATATTAAACGTTGTGTATTATATCCACTTTATTTAATAGGTCAGGACCGGTTTCTTTCATCGCGATCATTGTCAACTGATCACCACTACAGATATCACAACGTTATTGTAAATTGGTTAAATATAGTGTAATACATAATTTATCATTTTTAATAAATAGATAAATGTAATTTTGCTGACCAGCAGCGCATGATCGCTGTTTATATCAACACCCCTGTTTCTTCGAACGTCGAGAAGTCGCGCTATAGAAAAAGTGGTAAATTTGTGCTTTTGTGCAACAAGGAATATTGTACCACCAACGGTGTGTTGATTCATAGTAGCAATCCAATGAGTCTCTCACCGTTGTCGTTGGCTTCACCGAGGCCATGCCTTCCATTTACTGTAGAGCCAAGCAATGGATCAACTCCCACTCTCGCATTTAAGTCTCACACGGTCTTTGAGAGATTTTGAAGATTAACACGTGAAGTGAGTAATATAATGATTCTTTTGCTTGTGTCTCCACTTCCTCAATGGGAGTGTAGCACTGAGAGACAATTTTCGAGCTGTCAGTATTTAGGTGGCTCGTGCCACTACTTCTGAGATGGGTTCTCATTTGATAAGGCAGTGAGATGCTCTCCACAACATCAATACTGCTACCCCCTGGCGATGATGGTATTGTGCCCGGCCTGAGTTTAAGATGAAAATCTTGCCCTCCAACAGCCGAAGTTGTATTTTCCGAAGGTCACCGCAGAGAGGCCAACAGAAAGATTTGCTGGGTTCGACATTTCCCAACGTTTATGCATCAATGTGCTCACATGGGATCACTGACTCTTAGCCAGCTGACAACTAATTAAATATAGCATACTATTTTTTGATTAGAATAAAACTATCAACTTTCTGCCAAATACAGACTATGATGCCCGAAGAATCATGGTTGATAACCACTTTTATAAACTTATTCTCGTATGTTCTTTGAATGGGCCATAGACTAATCTCCCCCCACTTAAGTCTATATTCACTGACAGATGACGAACAACTAAAACGACGTATGGTGGCATGTTCTACGACGACATAACCTAAACATCCTACGTTAACCAGAGTGTAACATAATATTTTTACGACCAAAATATCAAAATGACGGCCACTTGTCAAAAACCAATATTTAGAGATTTAAATCCTGATGACGAAGAACCTCAGGTCACCGAAATGGAATCCCTTTGTATGAACTGCTATG
Source organism: Himalopsyche tibetana (assembly GCA_030503985.1). NCBI lineage: Eukaryota > Metazoa > Arthropoda > Insecta > Trichoptera > Rhyacophilidae > Himalopsyche > Himalopsyche tibetana. The sequence continues at coordinate 32,048,536 of JAPJYX010000016.1, forward strand.
AATCTGTAAGTAAACATGATTTCAATACAGCCATCATTCGAGAGTTCAAGCTCGCAACCTTTCCAAGTTCAGATCCAGGTTACAGGTTTCACTTAACTGCTTAGTGACATAAATTTTAATCATGGACACCCCCCAAATTTTCTATATTGTTAAAACTAATGTTTAGATTGGTCTGATTTTTTTTTTGTATTTTGGGTAACCATCTCTTTATTACAATGTCCTTTTAATATGTTGGTAAAGTTGTCGGTAAAAGTGTGTCAAAGCTAGTCATGGATTATTTCGGCGAAAAACTTCACAAACTAAGCTAAAAACAAAGCCACGATTTAAAATTATTTTTTGAGGGCTTAATAATCGCGTTAAAATCACACATTAATACGCTAAATATATTCAAATCACTAATGAGATACAACTATCTCCACCCGCGACACCTATCAAACCCGCTACGCAAATCAAACGCTTATTAAATCGTAAAGCTGCAGGAGAGTTTATTACCGGTCCGCAAAGACTTTTATGTTTCGAAATTTTTTCGACATGTTTATCTCCTCGATGTTAATGCAAAATGGTGAATGAACTGTCTTCTGATATCTGTAAGGTGTCAGTTATCTTACGTATTTTCAATTCAAGATTGTTCAAAACTATATTGTGGACTTTTTTATGTTTTCTGGAACAACTGCCGAATTTGGGCGACCAGAGTGTTCAGAAATCAGTAAACCACTTCTTTACCATTTATCTTGATGGAACAGATTCCAAATAACATTTGTCAAGCCATTTTTTCTAATTAAAAGCTCACGGGCCTCGGCCATATCGAATAGTGGAGGCGTAGTAGGGAAAAATATTTCGTATTTCGCATAATTTATCAGTGTTCTTCGTATTAATGTGTGATTTTATCGCGATTATCAAAGCTTCAATAAAGATTTGTAAATCGTGGCGTTGTTTTTAGCTTAGTTTGTGAAGTTTTTCGCTGAAATAATCCATGACTAGCTTCAATACACTTTCACCAAGTAGTCATTTAGCGTGTCACGGATTATTATGTTGAAAAATTTCACAATTTAGCTAAAAACAACGCCATGATTTAAAAAAAAAATGCGGACTTATCTTGATAATCGCAATAAAATCACACATTATTTTGAAGATCACTGACAAATTATACGAAATACATTTAAGTATCAAAACATCTCTATTGTATATGAAATGTTCCGAGCTTCGTTCTTTTATCCACATCTCCAGAACCTGGCAAATGCCAGGTGCATGGAAAATTAGCGAAATATTAATTTGTTCATTACATAATTTCTACAGAGTGAGAACATACTAAATACAATACTGCTGTGTATTTCTAAAATTAATATAATATGTTCAAATATGCAATACCTAGTTTTTTAAAAATTTATTTGAAAAATTTGCATTCTAGGGATCAACAAGGTTGATGCTGACACGTATTCCATTTTACAAGGAAGTAGTTGTTATGTCATTCAGTTGTCAGCACTGTGGATATGCAAATAATGAATTGAAGGATGGTGGAGCAATCTCTCCTAACGGAGTAAAACTTACACTGACTTGTAACACTTCTATAGATCTGAATAGACGTGTTGTCAGAAGCGATTTCGCTTCTGTTTCCATTCCTCAGGTTGAATTAGAATTGCCTTCGCTGAGTCAGAAAGGAGGTAATTATATTCAATTATGCATGGAAAGTTTTCATCGTCTATTTTTTTTCGTACTTGAATTATATAAATGAACTTTCTTTACATAATACCTATCTCACTCCAAAGTTTAATTTTCATTCAATCAAAAATTACAGAGGTGACTACTGTAGAAGGAATCTTAGACCGAGTTGTGACCGGCCTTCAGCAGGATCAGGTCTTGCGTAGAATACAACACCCAGAAGATGCTGAAAAAATTTACCAATTCATCTTGAAGTTGGTTGCACTCAAAGACTTGGAAACCAATGGCCCATTTATGATGATTGTGGAAGATATCAGCGGTGAATAAAATTTAATTATTTCCAATATAAAGATTCCTCAACTAAACAACTTTAACTCTTTTGAATCATAAATTTAGGCAAAATATTTATTTCTTAACATTTCAAATGCTTCTAAAAACACAGTTAAAACCTAATAGACTATATGTGATATAGTCTGAAAGCGAATTAACTAGGACCTAATTTTATATTTCTTTAATCTCGTTGAAAGGTTTTTGATTCTTTCCAGGGCATTCATCTAAGCTTGAGAGTTTGCTATCACTTTTAGATCTCAGTTGTTACCAGTTAGGGGTAATGTCTCTAAACAGGCAAAGATGACTTTCCTGACTACATTGTTGACATGCTTAGAAAAAAGAAATTGTTCATGCGAGAGATATTTTATTTAATTAAAAAAAACATATTTGGTATTACAGCTAATGCACCAAATAATTCATAGTTGAAAGATCATACAAAAAAACTCAATGAGAATTTTTGTATTGTAAGTCACTTGAGATAAACTGGACAAACACTCATGTCTAAGGTCTCAAATTTAAATTGCAAAATCTAAATTTGACATCGACCTTATGGGGAATGAAACCTAGACCTACCTGGTCGGTAGAGCAAGCTCTAATCAACTAGACCACAGCAGGGGACCACTTTAGCGGAAATTTGTATCTGTAATTGAAACCATGCACAATGTACAATGCTTTTCTAAACTTTTATTTTCCTGTATTTTTTGTTCAGGAAATAGCCACATTGAGAATCCTGTTGCTCCACGAAAAGACCCTCACTGCAGTGAAGTCTTTTTTGAAAGAACCAAGGAACAAGATCATCAGCTTGGTATATTTACACATTCCGAGGTATGCTATATTCAGATTATATCTATCAGGGGTATTACGAAGACCCTTTTCCATTCTGGTTTTTATTGCCATTTTTCATTTATCGAAATAATTTGTAATGGAGTTAGTTTATCATCGACACTTTTTTTTTAAGGTATCAGACAAAGTAAACGAAAAGGAGCCTCCTAATTCATCTCTCTTAGTTCCAATATTAGAAGGCGAGCATTCCTTGGGCGACATTCAATCAGGAGAAGTCATGTCTTTTAGAACAAATTGTCCTGATTGCAATTGTCCATGTGATACTAACATGAAGGTCACAGGTTTGTTGCTTTTATTTTTATCTAATCTTCACATGAATGTTTTCAATGAACTGAACATCTGATATTTTATGTCATCGTCGTTGTGCCTTCGAAATCAGCCATGTACGTATTTTTCACAATATTGTATTTTTGAAGCAAAACATTTATAATAACTTTCCGCACCGTTTTTCATAAATGGATTTGTGTAAATCAACTTAATTCCTCAGGAGATGCATTTGCAAATAAACGGCAATGTATGTATGTAGGGGGCTATGTGCAAAAAAGACATAAATTTAATCGGCCGTATGTGCACACAAAAATATTAAAAACAAAATATGATCTTTTAAACCAAGGGTCGGCAACCTTTTGTTGTAAAAGTGACAAATATTTTACGTGGAGAATAGTGCGGGCCGCACTTGGGTCACGTGTGTAAACAAATATTTTAATCTAGAGAACCTCACGAGCCGCAGGTTACCGACGCCTGTTTTAAACCATACCAAAAAAAAGATTACTATGATAAAATTCTGGGATTGCTTTAAAAAATATGTCAGATGTTCTTTTCCCTATAGGGAACTGACTTAGTAAATCGTTTTTTTTACCTCCTGTAATGTTTTGAAAAAGACGGCCGATTTTAAAGGCGCAACGAAGTATTCCTCCATATATTTTCACTCTTTTATCAATTTTTTGTGCTCATTATGATTTTTATTTTCAGAAATTCCACATTTCAAAGAAGTAGTAATCATGGCTACCAACTGTGACCAATGTGGGCATAGAACAAATGAGGTTTGTTTTTGCATTAAATTTGTTGTCTGAAAAATGTTATTTTGTAACTACATACTACAATTTTATTTTTCCCCGTGAAATTAAAGATTGCACTTTCATTATCTGTACACAAACATCCTTATATATGAATCTACAATTTTCACATTCCTCAATTCAATTGAATAATTTTCAGTTAATATCGAAGTAAATCTTTCTTGAAACATATCGAATGTGGAAAGAAAAAAAGACGTAACCCACACATATAAAATTTTACAGGAGGCACAAAAAACGTGTTTTGATGATTTTGGGCCATATGCAAATTATGAATTATACACAACCTAGAAGTGCATGGAGACTTCCAAAGTGGTGTTTAATTGACATAATCTAACATTTATCAAAGAAATTGTTTAGGAAAAACCTTCATTTCAGTCTTTTTTCTTGGTTTTAATTTTTTACAAGGTCATCTTTTTCAAACTTAAAAGCTAAATTTAGATACTAAATCGGCATTTGCAGCTTGCATCCTTTTGATAAAACGTGTATCGTGATACATTGTGATGATCGAAAAAAACCTGTTTTGAAAAAACTGTGGGTTACGTCCTTTTTCCTTTTCACAGTCAATATGTATAACTAAACTATGAAAATGTTGCATAGAAGCTTAGGCATTTATTTTATCTTTGAGGAAGAACCTATAAAATATTTTTGAGCTTGCGAATATATATATTTACTTTTATAACTAATAAAATTATTTTCAGGTCAAGTCTGGAGGTGGAATAGAAGATCTTGGAGTAAAGATAGAATTGAAAATACGAAGTCGAGATGACTTTTCAAGAGATATTCTAAAGGTACTAGTTTTTTATTATCGTTTAATTTGATGGTAACTTTGTAGAAGTTCAATTTTAATATAAAATTAAATTTAATACTTTGTTATTCCATTTGTGTTGCAAAATTTGACGGGTGTTTCAACTCTTTGAGAAGCATTATCACACAACATCGCAAGGTTTATAAATAAACTTAAAATTGATTCATATTCACAAGTCACAAATTATCAAAAAAACTGGTTTTTATTTGTCTTTACATCAGTATTTCTTAACCCTATGATGAGTATCACCGCATATGTATTTCCAAATGTTTTGTAGTCTAATATCAATTGCCATTCTTATGTTTTTTTTATTGAATTTTCATTATCTCTTCACATATGGATAAAAAAACATATCTATGATTTTTGGCACTCTCATTATTTTTATTATTTGTTGCAAATCAACAAAAGAGTTTTTTAAATGATTAAACAAATCGGTAGCCATATAATATTGAGCGTAAACATCAGTGCCGGTTCCTGAACTAAAATCTTGGGTGGGCTAGAGGAAAGTTTAGCATTGTATACTATTTACGAAATTGTGTATGTTTCCACTTCACCTTATACATTAATCTACAAGCAAATTAACAAATATTACGAAACTACTGCAAAGCATAAATTACTATATAATAAAATCAATGCTAATGTAAGTAAGAAATAATAAAATAATAACCTTAAATTCGTCTCTTTCAAAGTCAAATAACAAGTTCAAAAAGCAATACAGAGCTGTCACTGAAAGTCAATATCTGTCACTTTCATAAAATACAACGATATTGGTATTTGTGTTTGAATGTATGGGTGGGTCATGGGCAAATTCAATTTAGCCCCCAACGAATGATAGAAGTTTGATAATTTGACGCACAATCGTGTGAGTTTGATGACGTTTCCGTACATACAAATACAAAAAAATCTAATCGTGCTTGATTGCGCCCCAGTGTAAGAGAAAAATCACAGGCTAGATCTTTCCAGCCTCTGACTCGTTAATACGTAGGTGTTGCCAGACTGACGTCACGTTGCCTGTTCTCTATGAAGTATTTATAGGGTTATTGTTTTTTTTATGCTGGCTCAGTTTAAAATTGTAATACAAAACACAATCGAGAATATTATTGTAGGGCTCGTATTTAAATGGTCAGAATTTTAATTCAGTATCGGTCAGAATTTTTAATACATTGGTCAGAATTTATATTTCATTGGTCAGAATTCATATTAACACATATAGGTCCGCAGATTTGCATACTAAAAAATGCGCGGGAGCCGGCCGAATTTTGGGGAAATGGAATTTTTTTTGCGCTCACGTTTAAATTGCGATAACTATTTAACCGATTGATATATATTTTTTTTTCTTTCAGAAAAGCGTTCGTATGGTTTTATACATACAAAAATATGATAAAATTAGTGTTTCTCAACCGAGGGTTTCATATAAAAAGTCTTAACAACTTAAAAATAAAGTTATTTAGTAAGAAATGGCTATAAAGAGTTGCAATAATATACACTAATTTAAAATAGTTACTGGTTACTAACCCCCCCCCCCCCTCTATCTCCTTCTTCTCAGCAACGACAACTATTTTATTTTTTTTGAGATATTGCAAAACCGAAAATAAACATCTGTTCTATATCGTAAGGTTTTATTCGCAACTCTCAGATATTTTTAAATAATTCTTGTTATATTTCAATTATTTAAATATTTTAAATCTTTGAGAATCGTTTGTTTTTGTAAGAATGGTGCAGGTATATGCTATTAATGAATGGTGGCCATTCATATGTGTAATAATTATGAAGCATTAGGGTCACATTTTTTTCACAGCAGAGCCATAAACTTTACAGAAAAAATAGCTCCTTGTCAACATCGTCTCGAAAAGGGCATTAAGAATTACATAATTTATTGCTATCGGCAAGCCAAAAATATATTGAGTAAAAGCAGTGCTTTGTTCGAAGTAAAATAATGATTTCATTTCTTTGAATTTAGGGTTGACTTTCCAACAAGAATTAGTTGCAAAATGTCTACAAAAGAAAAAAAGGATACAGATGTAAAATGAATCTGAGACAATGGATCTGTGTTATATAATTATTGTCATGACTAATTTCACTTTCATAAAAATCCCATAGAACAAACACTTATTTTTTTGTAAAGAATTGTGAAGCGGCCAAAGAAGCAATAAATAAACTTATCCGAAAATTTAACCCATATTTATATACGTAAACGAAGCAAAAGATCTAACAAAAAAAGATGCATTTTTCCATGAAAATAATATTACACCAAACGTTAAACGTTATACAAAAAATATTATTTACTAGGTGATACTGTGGAATTACTTCTATATTTACGATTAAAAAAAAAAATATTTTTAATATATTTGTTTGACATTATCAATTTAAATATCACTGGCAACCTTGATGTTAAATGTGAAGAAAAAAAATCATCACACAAAGTACCTTTTTTTTGTGTAAACTTACACTCGGCAAAACGAACAGATATGTTCGCGCGGACTCCTGCGCACTGAAAGTGAGATGCACACATATGTTCGCCCGGACTCCTAAGTGTTAAATGGTCATAATGTATCGGTCAGAATTACAGAGGGCAAAATAAATAATTTATGGTCAGAATTTATATTAAGTGGTCAGAATTTATATTAAATGGTCAGAATCTAAATGACATTGGTCATAATTATTTTGACAAGTGGTCTGAATTTTTTTGATGATAATGATGTCATCGTATTGCGATGCTATTGATGCAAAACTGCAAAGTGAAGTTGTTTACGGCAAATCGTCCAATGGGCGAGCGATGCCACTAGCGCCACTACCATCGAATAAATCTCTAGTATTGTGAAGGATGAATTGACAGTTCCCATCAGAGACAATAATATACTAGTTCCCATCTTTTGGTAACGGTTAACGGATCTTCTTTACGACGGGGAAAAGATTTATTATCACTGTAATACTGTAAAAAGAAGAGGGCAGCAATGTAATACTGGATTATATATTTTATACTGCATTGATAAACCTGATGTTATTGTATTTAAAACAGAAGAAACATTAGATTCACATGAAACATTAGCAAATGACACGATGAAATTAAATGATGACATTGAAAAGAAGATACAGGCAATTTTTAATTTAAAAGTTAAGCTTAGGCTTGATGATGATGATGAGGATGATGGAAATTTCGCCGCGAAATCAATTCAGATATATTTTTTAAAAATTTCGAATTCCTGCTGTGAATTTCGGGAATAAATACATTGTGCTCAAATATGCAGTACTTATTCGAAATTTTAAAAAAAATATCTGATATTTTTTTTTAATTTCAAATAATTACTGCATATTCCACATTTTTTTCTAAATATTATCTTGACCGATTTCACCGCGAAATTGGTCCAGATAATATTTAGAAAAAAATGTGGAATAAGTCTTGCATATTTGGGCTCATTGTATTTATTCCCGAAATAAACAACAGGAATTCGAAATTAAAAAATAAATAAATAATAATGTCGAATGTGCAGTAATTTTTTCGCACATAGGGTTGAAAAATCGACGCCATCAAAATGTTTTATTCTGACCGTATAATAATTTTATTCTGACCGTGTTGATAATTTTATTCTGACCGTTAGTATTTTTATTCTGACCAAAAATTGAATTTTATTATGACCAAAAGATGATTTAAATTCTGACCATTTATTTTGTTGCCTTATTGTAGGTAGGCATAGCATTGTCTTATATTGACAGAGAAAAATCAAAACAAAGATATTGTATTCATTTGGGAAAGGTTAGTTACGCTCATAAATGTATTTATTTTGTTCAGCGGCCGAATTGCTGTTCATTTTTATTCAGCCATCTAAAGTTTTGAGTGAAAAATGCAGGTCGGGCTTAGCCCACCTAGCCCAGTACCTAGAACCGCCACTGGTAAACATTCATTTCGGGTCCAATCCTCTTCCTGTAATCGTCATCAGTATAGTGTCACATGCACACAGGTGACAGCAAACAAAGTTCTAGGCACAAATTAAAGGTAATGGCTTCTAGAAAATTAATTAAAAGTAATAATAATTTAGTCACTTTACACAGTAACACTTTTATTATTTTAAAAAAATATGTTTATTTGCACCATGTCAATTACATTTACACTTTTTTTTTTGGTACAGTCAATGATATTGAATATTTTTTGAGAATAAATTTTATTTAATATGATCTATCTGTAAATATTAAATCTAATGATTTTATATTTACAGATAGATCAATTTGTTGACTGATCAAGTTGTGTAACCTGTAAAATACTGTGTCCATAATCTATATATTATATAAGCATTATGCTTTGTTTACAGTCCGACACTTGCAATCTTCTTGTACCGGAACTAGAGCTTGAATCAGGACCACGGTCTCTGTGCGGCCGTTTCACAACAGCCGAAGGATTGCTTCGGGCATGTAGAGACCAGTTAGCAGGGAAAGACAATCTATTAGCTGGAGATTCGGCTGACAAAGGCTCTGCCAGTAGAATGGAAAAGTTAGTAGATCCTAACTAGTATTTTTCTGATTTCTTCAATATATTCAGTGTTGAAAACGCACCTGGCACGGTTTCATTGTTTACTCAAATGTTTTTGTCATTACTGTCGCCAAACAACGGTAGCGTGACCAGATTTTCAGACAGAGTTTGGCTTGAGTGAAATTTAATTAGTATATGTTAGAAAAATATTGTATCCTGTATAATAAAATCACATTATTTGCTTTATGTTTTTTCTTAGTTTCATAAGCAGATTGGATGATGTTATTGAAGGACGTATTCCGGTAACATTAATATTAGACGATCCTGCTGGCAACTCTTATGTTCAAACTTTGACTGATGATGGAACTCTTGATGATGGTATGTATTTATTCTAATTATATGAAACTCAACTTATCTGTAATCAACTATGCACTGGTATATTTTTATTATAAAATATGAGGAGACGGATTAACGAATTATGTTAAAAAAAAAACACAATATTCTTTTGTACTTTTGTAATTTCCACCTTTATTTATCAAGATCAGGACTGGTTTGGACCGAAAACTGGTCCTGATCTTGTAAGTACAAAATAATACAATGGAACCCTGATCTACCGTTCTCGCATTGTTCGTTTTCCCGCATGGATTGTTTATTTTTCATAGTCTTGGCCAAACACCCATATAAACAACGTTAAATAATCCCGCATTAATCGTTCCTCGATCTATCGTTTAAATATTTTGGACCCGTTAGAAATATTATCCTGATTGACCATTTTCTGTCCAGCCTTTTTCAGTGGAATCCCGATCTACCGTTCTCGCTATCTTCGTTTTTTGCATGGATCGTATATTTTTTACTCGACCACGACCCTGTAATAACAATGTTTAATAAGTCCACGTTAATCATTCCCCGATTTACCGATTTCCTCAATCTATCATCTAAATATTATCGTCCCGTCCCAATTATTATCCCGATTGGCCGTTTTTTTAATATTTCTTTTTTCGCTCATTAATAATCTTACATCACATATGGTTGCGCGAATTTTTCTAACTCAAAAGTCAAAACTAAATGTCTAATTGAAGAAAACTTGAACTCTAGCTGAGAAACTGAAAACAATTCAGGGAATTGTAAAGAATTTAGGAGAAAAATGAGTCAACATAGCAAAAAAAGTTAACTTAGTAAAGTATGCAAGTTTGATGGGTGTCTGTCAAAATTTAAGTACCAAGCTACAAATAGGAAACTTTGTGTGTATTAAGAAATGACATAATACATTTATACAGTGGAACCTCTCGTAACGAGTTTAATTCGTTCCAGAATCCAACTCGTTATGTGAAACACTCGTTATGCGAAACAATTTTCCCCATATAAAACAATGTAAAATACAATAATGCGTTCCATGTCAGAAAAAAAATCATTTTTTATATTTTTAACGTATATTTAAAGTAAAATTACAATATTGTTAAGGAGCGTAACAACCTGGAATGCGATTTCGATTTGCAAAAAACGATAAAAAATCAACTAGTTTATTATTTATGACAAATAATTAATTATTTTTTACCAGCAGACATTTGTTTTTGCTGACGCTTCAAAATTTGGTGAAAAATTATCATTGAATAAATTTGTAAAACGCATAGCCACCTCCATATTAGGGTGATGCTTCTCAATGTACGATGCAACAGTTTCACATGCTTTCAGCTTTTCTTTTATTGCGCCAGAAGGTTATTGCTCGGCTACTTTCTCCTCCTCCACTAACAAACTCTCCTCCATACATTATTGCTGTGAAAACAATGCAACTCCATAAGCTCTTTGGTGGTTAGCTCTTGACTGTGCTCTTCCACAAGCTCATCAATATTGTTGTTATCCACCTCCAGTTCCGTGGTATTGACCAAAGATACAATCTCGTTGACTGTAGACTTCACAGGTACTGTTTCGAACCCCTCAAAATCACATTCGACAACACTCATTGGCAAAGCTTCTTCCAAGCTGAAGTGAGGGTTCTCTCGGTAACCCTTCCCACGCCTTGTCAATTATCTTGAGGCAAGCAACGATGTGAAAGTGATCTTTCCAAAACTCTGCGTTACTCGTTATGCGAAATATCGCTCGTTGAGAGAGCATTTTTTTCACAATCTGTTTTGCTCGTTATGAGAATTACTTATTATAAGAGGTACTCGTTATGAGAGGTTCCACTGTATATTCTTAAATAAAAAAAGTGAAATAAATAAGTTAATTGAATTTGAATCGTTCAAACTATGTATATTCTCACAGATTTTGTCACTAACGACCCGGGTTTCGCCTTTCCGCATCTTCAGGCATCAACGCCTGAAGATGCCGAAAGGCGAAACCCGGGTCGTTAGTGACAAAATCTGTGAGAATGTACATAGTTTGAACGATTCAAATTTAATATTAAAATTCCACCAAGCACCTTCAGTCGAAATCTTAAATTATAAGTTAATTGAAAATTAAACATTTTTTGATATTCTTTGAAAATTCCTGCATTATCGGTTTCCCGCATTATTCGTTGTTTTATTACGGTCTCTTGAAAAATGTAGAATCATGGTTTCACTGTACTGTGTTTTTCTTAATATAATGCCTTTCCACCAAGCATTGCCAGTGAACACCCTAAAATTAACGAATTATGGTTATGAAAGTCTATTACTTATAATTACAGTAGATCCCCAGACGGTCCTGTAGCTAAGAAGCCGATGCACTCGGACATTCCTCCTATTAGATTTCTGTGGCTGCGAGTTTGAATCCCCTGATGCACACTTTCCTTAATTGATTTATAAATTTGTGTTAAGATGCATGAATGTTTTGTTATGTCGTTCTTTATGTTACACTCACACAGATAATTTATATAATATCGCATAACATATTTTCTTTTTACTTTCAGGATTGACTATCACCAAATATACTCGAAATTATGAACAAAATGAAGACTTGGGCTTGAATGATATGATAACTGAAAATTATTAAGTATTATTTTTCACAGCATATCAGTCGCTACACATTTAAAATCTTACCTGTTTATATTGTGGTTACACTTATATCAAATATTCTTCAACTTTACAAGATAATTTTACTTAATTTAATTTAACAGATTGTTGGACTGAAATAACAACAAACAATATAATCACTTTTAGATTTGGTTTTCATACAAGGCAAACTTCAGTTTACTGTTGTTATATTATTAAGAAAATATTAGGACATCTGACGTCACAGGTTTTTTAAGCAATAGTTTCATTTGTAGTAAATTCATATTTTCACTATAATTTATGTCTATGCATTTAGGAAAAAATAAATTAACTTCATCGAAATATTTATTTCATAACAAATGATATGTCTTTTATGACAAGTTTATTTAAAAAAACACCTATATATATGTAACAAATAATATATTTATATTGAATTCTATATATTTTGCGTCATATTGTTGCTTACCCATCTATGACTGACATAATAAAGAATAGTCTACAAACAGTGCAAAGCCCTTAACTTCAAACCTTACACAGAAGCACAAAAACATGAATTTATTCACAAAATTAAAAAGCCACAATATTTTTTACAAAAAAATCATTGGTGAATTGTTTTGTCTTAATCCATATCAGTTATAGATTTTAGTTCAATTTTTTGCAAGTATTAATATGTAAAATATGTAACAAAAAAGTATGCATTTTCAGTAACGTAAGAGTTATGGGTTTCGCACTCCATGGCTGTGGGTCTTAACAAAAAAAAAAACTAATGCCAATAATTTTCCCTACATCTGATTTCTGGTACAGATTTTTAATTTCTTTTTATCATGTAGTAAAGGAAATAATATTGCATCCATCTTAATTGGTGAGAAACCATGCTTTCCATAACGCAACAAACCCCAGTTTAAATAATAATAAAAAAATATTTCAGCTAACTTTTTTTAATATATTTATGTATATAATTTATGCAATAAAATAAGAAAAAATGCATTTTTTATTTTTCAGATTCAGCTATATATTATGCTAGCTGGTAATATTTGATTATTTTTGCTATAACTCCATTTGATTTTTTGTACATAATTCTGAAGTAAATGTTTCTATTACAAATATTTATTTGTGTTTTATTTACTTATCAAATGAAATGCCATTGAGAATAGGATGTTTTATAATAAATTTTCATTCGATTAACACCTTGAGAGCTACTGAAATTTCGTTTTTCGGTTCCAATGAATAACTTAATAATAAAAATATAAATTAATTTTCTTTTTTGAACAAATTTAATGACATTCGGGCCGATCACTGTATGACGCCAGTGGAAAATTGAAAGTATTTTTGTATTTTAAAATATTTTAACCGTTAACCAACACTCCGGTCGCTGTTCAAAATACATTCAATTTATCAGTTGGTTACTTTTTCGAATCAAATCAAATGCGATAAAAAATAATCAGATCTAAAATTTGAATCTATCTTTTATGCTATCAAGTTATTTGAACAAAATCGGTTAATTATTGCTTGTATAAATGGAAGATAAAACAGGCATAGTTTTTTACATGCACAGCACACGTCAACAGAGCTTGAAGAGTTAATGAATGGATTTTTGCGGAATGGAAAATCACATACCACACATATTAGGAAAATATTTACATTTAAAACAATCAATATTATATTGCACACCGGGTAACACTGCCTTGGGTTAAAATTCTCACTGGGCATTGTGCATCTAAGCAAGCTGTGTTCTGCCATGTACTTCAAGCAGACAGATAAATCAAGGCAAATTTGCATTTTTATAGTACAGGAAAAGCAATTTAAAAAAAAAACAAAGCACATCAACAAAAAATTCAGTTAATGTTTACAAAAATATACGGTTTTTTGTTAATTGGCTAAAGCAGTGGTTCTTATTGTGGTAACAGGCCCCTTTGAGACTTGAATATTGCACTTGTAGCGGGCCCACATCGGATATTTAAAAAAACATGATTTAAGTGGGTAATATGTGTTACATTTATAATATTAATAGTAAATTATTATTAACTACAAATTAGAGTATTTACAAGATAAATTACAACTAAGAGTAAAAAATAGCAAAAATTGCTTGGTGAAATAATATGAACGCATTGAAAACAAAGATAGCAGTCTCCATGTTTTGCCGAAAATGAGATTCAATCATGCAGATTTGGCAAGTCCGCAAATATATAGCTTTAAGTTAAATTTTAGATTCTTACACATACATTTTTGATTTTATTTAAATTGAGCTTGTAACAAAAGCGGCAATTTATATAGGCCTGTATGGCAAATGTTCGCCGTTAACTCGTATTGTGATAGAATGTATGGACTCCCGATTATTTTAACACACTCAATGTGGACTTTAATGAACTATGCAGTATAGCATGCTGACTTTATAATATTATTCTCGTTCGCGAATTTTAGGAATGCGTACCTGTGTAGTGTCTAGGCATTTTATGGTCTGTACTTAGGCACCCGTAGGGCATCCAATCCCAGGATCCCGTTTAATTTTCTGATCTCGAAATTCCGGGATTGAGATGGCCACGATCCCGGGATTTCGGGATTGAGAAGTTTTGAGCAAAACCCGAAAATTTACACGAAATTGGCAAATTCAAGAATTGAAATTCTTCTGTGAGCTAAAAAAATAAAAACGAGTTTGTGTGAGAATCTGGGAAAAAGTATACCAAATCGGGGATTTCAAATTCCTCGGTGAGCTAAAAAAAAAAAAAACGAGGTTCTGTGACAATCGGGGAAAAAGTATAGCGAATTGAGGATTCCAAATTCCTCGGCAAGAAAATCTCAATCCCGGGATTCAAAATTAATCAATCCCGGGATTGGAAAAAGGCTCCGGGATTGGATACCCTAGGCACCCGCATAAAGAAGCACTTACACTGCATATGTTTCCAAGATTTTTATAAATAAATTAATTGCATGTTCACTTAGTGATATATATTTATATAATATTTTATACATACATACATAGGAAACATTAGATAGATTTATCAACATTAAAAAAATAGCATACAATTACTTTCGAAGGTGAATAAAATAACATCTTCTGTAAACACATGTTTACATTGAATATAAAATAACAGTAAAAAATAGTTAAAAACTTATCATAAACAATATTATTTTACTAAGCAATGTTATACATGTGTTGGTGATAAAACCGAATGCATGGATCCAGACACAAACCCGGCTCATTTGGACATTCCGGACGAAAAAAAGAGAAGCTTTTCTCTCCTTTTCGATCTTTTTTGACGAATGCGCTTAGAAGTAGGTAGGGCAAAGCATACAATTATTGGCCACTTTATTTCATTTTGCTTGGACACGCATCATTAAGAAGGTGAATTAAAAAATCCATTTATAATTTTTTACATTTTTTTATAATTTTAATTATCAATAGTAATAACATCTAAAAAAATACAATAAAAGTTTTTTTTAAAATAATCAAAAAAGAAGATAGAAATCTACAATTATTGGTTACTTATTTCAATTATTGACCACCTAAAAAATTCTATAAAATAATAATTCGACCTAGAATAAAAACTAATTATGTAATGTTATGATCACACACTAGTATTAAGTGTGAAGTCAAGTGCTTACTGCAATTTTAATCAATTTACTTGGTAGAACTCCATTAGAACAGATTAAAAATATAAAAGTATTTTAGTTCTACAGTTTTCAATAATTGTTGTGCGTTGATAGCTATTTCGGCTTTCGCCATTGTCAGAACTATCTGTTAATAATAGTTCTGACGATGGCGAAAGCCGAAATAGCTATCAACGCATAAAAAATATTAAAAACTGTAGAACTAAAATACTTTGATATTTTTAATCTGTTGCAATTTTAATGTTACTTTAGGTTATATAAACGAAAATTTAACGAAATATAATACATTGTTCTACATCGAAAGAAGCACATTATTTAATGAAATGGAGCTGGATGAAAATTGACTTCAAAATCGAGAATATTTCTTGAAGAATTGAGAAATATTATTATCGTCCACATTCATCATTATTATCAATATCATCATCATTACGTGTTGAATTAATTAATACATCTAATGATAAATATTAATGTTATTGGATTCATTTTTATATTCTTTTTTATAGTCTCCTGCTTTTTACAAATTATATTTGGACATAAGCAATATGTTTTCTCGCATTACACGACGAAACAATAATATTGATTTTCTTGCCAATTACTTTGACTTTTCTTGCAGTCGTTTCTTTTTTTTCCTGTTTTATTTTAATGCAATGTTATTCTAATTGTTTTTTGTTTCAAAGATTATAAGCAAATAAATTTCTTGACAGTATTATGCGGGGGTGGGCTGTAAAGGGCATGGACTTTCGCGAGCCCCTTATTAAATTTTACTAAGACGGTGAGTCTTTTGCTAATTTTGGGAAAAACAATATTTTCAAATAAAATTAGTACATAACTACAATTTCTGACTTATATATTATCTACGACAGCTTTAGTATACACATTAGTAAATTTTGAGACATTTACGGTAATTGCATTTTGTGTTTTTCCAATGAAAGAACACTTGGTGAGTTTTTCAAATAAGTTAGCACGTAGAAAAGTTGGTTTCATATCTTATAAGACTAGCTTTTATTTCCATGTAGTCAATAATTGAGGATGGCCAATAAAGTAGGTTTTACCCTACATATGTAGAAATGAATATATTTCATTCAATACTTAACTCATACACATGTGTTTTTATCGAAAGCAGTTAAACCCTTGAACGGTTGAAGGAGTATATTTTTTGTAATGAGTATAGAATGAAATAAGATATTTTATTTCAAAATGTGTGACGCTCGCAACTAAATTGTATTTATTTAATTATACGTAGAGCAGTGGTTCTCAAATCATATTTTACTGTGGTCGATTTAAGATCAAATCTTCATATCTCATCCAAAAGTGATAATAATAATTCAATTGACAAATTATGAATACGGTGTTGGAATTATTATTAATGAAAAAAAAAATCACCGTCCAGATAGTTTCAAATAAAAAACAAAATAAGTATTACGCATAATTTATGTATTATAGATATGTATTTTATTTCAAATAAAATATTTACATTTTCATATAAAAAAATCAATGTTCGTTATATAACGAAATCAAAACTATACCTGCTAAATCTATATTTTCAGCTCAATGCAAATCAGTGAGATATTTGTTTTTATTTATTTTTATTTCATTTTGTATACCACTTGTATTTGTCAATGCATGGATTAATTTATGACTGGGTTTTGTTTTTATATCTTAGTTCTAGCCGTAAATTATTTTTCGGTGAAAATCTTTCGCTTTTCGTAATTATGTAATCTATGTATATGGATGGATGTACTTGACTTTTTTGTGTTTCAGTCAGAGATAATAATGCATTGTCTATGATAAAATCGCTGCAGTGACGTTTGTGTCATTCATATTTATTTTACTTCATTTAAAAAAAGTAATCGTTTATTTATTCTGAAATTATCTTTTTAATATGGATTCTAGAGAAATTTGAATGAGTCTATAGTAATATTTATTTTGTCATTTAAATATGACTAGCGAAAATACTGCAGATCTTCAAATAAATCAAATATTACCTCAAACAGGGGAATTATATTATGAGCCATCTAACCATCTGGTTTTGTGTCAACCACATCTGATACCGCTGAAATCTTTGAATCTGTCAAAGCTTGAAGAACTGCAGAAAGACGCTGAAAAGGCTTGGACAGAATATAAAGCCAGACCGGCGAAGGAAAACGAATAAATCTCCATTAAATTTGTCTCCAGTAACTTCAATAATGACATATTCACTATTTGTCACCGAAATTATTATAGCATTTGTCTTGGCTGGATGTTTGCTATATCGATATGGCGACTGCTACAGGAACCATATTGTTGTTACTTTGGCAGTTTTCACAGCATGGTACTTTTCGTTTATCATTATGTTCATACTCCCCTTGGATGTCAGTTCGGTAAGAATCTTGTATGAACTGTTTTCATTATGAGTTGTTTTCAACCCAACATCATTATTTGGAGGCAGCCGTTAAAAATATAATAAATGGATTGCTTCTCTTAAGTTTCATTACAAAGAGTACCTTCAATTGTCATTTATAAATAAAAAATATTTAAGAAAGCGTGTACACAGAGATTGATAATTATTCTTTATGTGTTATTGATGAGCAATGAAAATAAAATTATTATTTTACAATCTGAAAACAAACAATGTTATTTGACAGTTTATTTTAAAAAATAAATATTCCAAGAATCAATGAAAACTGGCCATTTGAGCTACTTAATTAGCTTTCATGATTTAAAAAAAGAATAAAAACGAAATCTATTGAAAAACAGAAAACCACTGGCCATACTTTTTCTCATGTTTTCTTTGACTGCGCTATTTATTTTTAACATGTTGTTTTTAGACTGTCCTCCGAACGTGTAGGCAGAACAACAATGAAACGACAGCACATGCAATTGCATCGTTGCAAGCAATTTTGCGAGGGAACGGAAGTACCTCTTCTACTTCACTCCCTCCTGTCGCACCTATTTGCCTCGAACCATGGAGTAAGGTGCCAGATTATGTTTTCCCCAATCTTTGGAGAGTAGTATATTGGACATCCCAGTGTTTGACTTGGTAAGTAATTATAAATATATTAAAGATTAAAAAGCTTAGTTCTGTAACAGTTTTTTTAATAAAATAACACTTAGACTCATAAAAATATATTTAAATTTGATTCAACAGTAAATAGTAATTAACACAATAAACAGAACTATCAGGCAGAACAGAACTACAGAAACTATCTGGCACTGCCACCTTACTTGGTGTGAAAATTATATTTGTGTGAACCATTTTAGGTTAAACTGTACGACAAATACGTACTACAGTTTTAAAAGTATCTTTTTATAATGAAACAGCGTAATATTGTTGTCAAACAAATTAATCATATATAATTATAAACATAACCTTATTTCAATATTATCCGATTTTCTTTCGTTTTCACTTCATCTTATTTCAGCGAATACACACTCAAAGATAACACAATGTTTTTTACTGTCAATAATAAATCGATTCTTTTACCTTGTCATTCATTGTTGCTGACAGATAAAAAAAAAAAACGATCGAATTACCGGTTTTGTGCGATGTCATGTACAAATGTTTCCTATAATTTCGTTTTAAAATGCTCCATGCTTTTCAAGTCAAATAAAACAATGTTTTAAGCCAAATATTTCGAAAATTTACTATCATGTTAAATATTTGTTTACTAACTTTTATATAATATACATGAATGACGTATAACTGTCAGTGTGACATGTGATATTTAGTCGGTTAAGTTGTTGTTTATAACAAATTTCGTCATTCTGGGGTTGGAGGTTGGTACACCAAAACTGGCAGAATCAGAGTCAGAATGTAATCAGCGTTTTAGAGCATGAATTGTTGCTGATGGTTTGCAAACGGTTGGAATGTGGTTTTGACTCAAAAGAACAGAAATAATTGTCAAAGTCACAATCCAAACCATGTGATCAAACCATGTGATCAAACCATGTGATCAAAGCTTTGAATTAGATTCTAATTCAAAAACGGTTTGCAAACCATCAGCAAACCGTCAGAAGCACGCAGAAGAACACAACTAAAGGTACATTTCTTTGCAGGTTGATTATGCCTATGATGCAATCATACAGCAAATCAGGTGACTTCACAATTAAGGGGAAGTTGAAATCTGCTCTTATTGACAATGCAATATACTATGGTTCATATCTGTTCATTTGTGGGATACTCTTAATATATCTGGCACTGCAGCCTGATGTACATTTAGACGGACCCAAGATAAAAGCCATAGCGTCATCTGCCAGTAATACTTGGGGTCTATTCCTTCTAGTGTTACTTTTGGGTTACGCTCTTGTAGAGGTGCCGAGGAGTCTTTGGAACAACTCGATTAGAGGCTACACATTGACTCATAGCTATTTTAAGGCTGCAAAACTGAGTTCAGAAAAATGTGAAGCGGAGGAATCAGTCGATGATATTTTAGAAGTAAGTTTTCTCTTTTTTTTAAATTTTTTTAAAACCTATTGATTAGTGTGATACACCTCTTTTGGATTTGGTGGGATAGCGCATTATTATATTTCTCACAAATTATATTTCTCCTTCGGATTTAGTGTATCGAAATCGGATGGGATGTTATCAATAGTATCATTACCATTTGCCATCCTTTATTTTTATCACCAGTACTCTAGTAAAGTACACTGTGTTAATAATTTATACAAGACTGTAAATTTTAATTTGTGGTATCGCATTTTTTAAAAATATAATGATAATCGATGTGCAGTTGACTTATTGATTTGGGTATAAATATTAATAACTATAAAATATATGTATATAATTCCAGTCACTGCAGGGAATTCACACATCCCTGGGGCCAAATCACCCGTTGCGGAGGCCTGTTGACAGTATACTACAGAGAGTTCCAACTGAACTGCGAGACAGGATGGAACGTCGAGCTGCCCCCACAGCACCGTCCGCTGCACCGTCCATGAAAGCTCTCGTTAGGCTTCATCGTCAGGTTATTACTCAGAAACTGTAACATTAACCTAACTAAATTTTATTCATTTTTTCTTACTTATAAATACTCGTTCAAACTATGTACATTCTCACAAATTTTGTCACTAACGACCCGGGTTTCGCCTTTCGGCATCTTCAGGCATTCAAGTGCACGGATGAACTTGAACTGACGCTTAGCAAATAAAAGTTTCGTGCTTATATAAGATACAAATGCATCACCGAGTCCAAAGCCATTGCTGGCGAAAAGGATGAGCTCATGGGAATTCCAACAGATTTGTGTAGTGAGCAGTTTCAAGAATTATATAATCTGTTTGTCGGCAAAGGTTTTATGATTATATGATTTTATGGTTATATAGGGTATAGAAGAGGAGATGTGGGAAAATTTGTTATTTCGTTTAAAATCGGAAGACTTTGCAACTGTGCTTTATTGATTTCTAAAATTTCTTGGAAAAAGAGCTTATGACTGTCCGTATTTGGGTGTAACATTTTTATTGTAAACGACAACACTGTAAACGAAATAACAAATTTTCCCACATCTCCTCTTCTATACCCTATATAACCATAAAATCATATAATCATAAAACCTTTGCCGACAAACAGATTATATAATTCTTGAAACTGCTCACTACACAAATCTGTTGGAATTCCCATGAGCTCATCCTTTTCGCCAGCAATGGCTTTGGACTCGGTGATGCATTTGTATCTTATATAAGCACGAAACTTTTATTTGCTAAGCGTCAGTTCAAGTTCATCCGTGCACTTGAATGCCTGAAGATGCCGAAAGGCGAAACCCGGGTCGTTAGTGACAAAATTTGTGAGAATGTACATAGTTTGAACGATTCAAATTTAATATTGAAATTCCACCAAGCACCTTCAGTCGAAATCTTAAATTATAAATACTCTTAGATGTTCATAATATTATCATATATAGCAGTGCTTCGCAACCAGTGTGCCGCGGCACACCCAGCATCGCCTGGTGAATCTCTAATAAACGAAAAAAAGCAAATAGTTTGGTCGATACTACAAAATATTTCTAAAGACACTATCATAGAAAAGCAGAAATAATTATTTTTTGGTTGAAAGAATTGTTATACGTGCAGTCTGCGCAAGAATGTTTCGCGAACCTTGCAAAAATTCAGACGGTGTCATATTCTCTGATGAGTCCAAGTTTAACGTGTTTGGCGCTATTGGCAATCTGGTAGTTCGACGAAAGCGAAAGATTAAAAACAGCAAATATTGCATACTTCCCTCTATCAAACATTCACCATATGTATTGGTCTGGGGTGAGAGAAGGGGTTGGCAAATTTTAATTTTGAAGGGAACAATAAATGCCCAGAATTACAAATTTGACATTTTTGAAGAAGTTTTACAAAAATCAGAGGAGCTTTTAGCCTTCATAGTACGGACAGTATTCCAGAATGATTCCGCCGTTAGTCATCGTGTAAAATCTATCAATACATGTTTTTTGCTGGCCCTCCAAACAATTTGTTTTACAAATAAATGTGGTAATTATATTTCTATATGTTATTTGGGCGACGAATTACCAATAAAATCTTGGTATAAAGAGCCTTATATGGCCAGGTAACAACCCTGACCTCAACATCATTAAGAATTTCTTGGCGATAATAGGCACCAAAATTGCAGACCTTAATCCCAAAACAATAAATGAATTGAAAAAAGTTGCTTAACCCTTAGAAGTCCTATGTCGAGCTGGACTCGACATTAATTTTCTTCATAATTTCTTCCCGTGATATTTTTCCGATGTTTTAATACTTATTCTGCTATTCTAGGCGGAGACGAATTTAATAAATCAAAGATCATTAAAATCAGCCAAACCCTTCTTGAGATATACGTGGTGTAAATAACCCGACTTTGTTTTATATATATAGATAATTCATTTGTGTTCTTTAAAGACAAAACTGAATTTTCGCAAGGTGCATGAAACGTTCTTGCGCAGACTTACATACATAGTTTACCCTAATCGATGAAATGTTTATTTGTTAGTATAACTTTAACCGCTAAATGTTAGAAACATTTTAATAACTGATGCTGCAAATTCAACTGAAGTGAGAAACTTACGGAGTTTTCTCTACTTTGATGCAGCCTTTTGACTGATTCTTTTTTTTGTAAATAAATCTGAATAATCTGAATCTTTTCTTTGCAAATGCACTCCACTAGGATTACATTTGCTCTACATTGGTAGTGACATGGTTATAAAATATCCGTATGGTTCTTTTGTGGTTTGTATCATATATAAACACAAACTAATGTAATTTCTGTATATTATGCACATTTTTACTTATGGTGTGCCGCGAAATTTTGAAGCACACGTTGGTGTGCTTTGGAAGATAAAAGGTTGTGGAGCACTGATATATAGCACCAATTAAATTTAGCATAGTTAAGCAGAGGTATAGGCACTTTTGTGCATAGTTTGCTAACCCTTTGAACTCATAGCTCCTACAGAAATGACTGGTAAGACAGTTTCAACCGACCCAAAATCTTTTTTTTAAGTGTTTGATAATTAGCCAAATAGCTCTACCAATCAAATTGATAAAACAATACTATATCTAACGAAAAAGAGAATAGGGGTCATAGAAAAGAAAATAACAGAAGAGAGGACAGAATCGAGGTAGAGTGAATGACCAAAAATATTATTGTCAGAATTGAATCCTAAAATCCTGGTATACTTAAAACAGTTCTCATCTTCGGTAGCATTTTACACCAGTATAGTGTTAAAAAAATGCTATTTTTTCATGCATGGGCTGTTATAGTGGCTATTCAGATATAGAGATCTCTTTTCCAGGCCTCTGCATGGTTTGTTCAAGTGGCTAATTGCATGTGAGTTTCTCAGTATTCTGATTTGAGTTATTTCATTTGCAGGTAATAAAATCGTTGCAAATATTGCAAAGAACTGAAACGCAGTGGGGAATTCTGATTGAAAAAATCTTTCATCTAGAAGATGTCCTCTCAAATACAAGATCTATCGAGAAAAAATTTAAATCAACGTTCACCAAGCCTCGGAGCTCTTTCTCAAGACTACTGTATGTTCCTGTTATTGGTGAGATATTTTATTGAATAAGTATTTGGGCAGTCATTAGTTGTATAATGATTTGTAACATTGATATATGTTTCTCTGAAAGAGAATAAATACAAAAATAACTCTATTTAAATTCATTGCACTCGACAGCACCACATATACGTACCATTCACAGAATAACTTTCGACAACAGCTGACGAAGAATCTAATGGGTTATTTATAGGAAACATTTTAAAATCTCAAGAAAGATATAAAACTTGTGGGAGAAAACATTGATGCCTAAAAGTAAACATTGATGAATGTAATTTTTTTGCAGAGTGGTACTGGGAGTGTTTATTCAAAAGCTACTTTTTGAAAGTTCTCGCAGTCTCCTCTGGTGTTCTTTCTATTGCCGTTGTTTGGTCAGAAGCTACATTTTTCAATGTTTCTCCCGCACTATCAATATTTGCAATTATAGTCAAAGCAGCCACAGAAAAATATGACTATCTAACAATTGAGGTAAAGTTTATTTTGTGAAATATTTGAAGCATATATTCGTTCACTAAACTTAAACATAACATGATTTTAACAATACTCTTTTGTTTTTGTTCCAGTTGTTCTCTACAATAATCATTGCATACTTGTGCTTTTGTGCTTATTCTACGGTTTTGAAAATAAGGGTATTAAATTTATACTATTTGGCACCCCATCACCAAACAAACGAGTATAGTTTGATATTTTCTGGAATGATGGTTTGCCGATTGACTCCGCCTATATGTCTCAATTTTCTAGGCTTGATACATATGGATTCTCATATTTTAAAAGAAAGGATCCGAGAGACATATTATACGCAGGTAAACTTAATACAATTTTGTGTAGGCCTGAATTACTGTGCTTCGATAATATGATTTAATCGATTTTTCAAATTGAAATATGATTGATGAGTTCTTACAACTCTCTTTTTTAGTTATTCTAATTTAAACATCCTCTAAAACAAGAGTTCGAAGAATTGATTAACATTAATATTTGATAAATAAAACTGCATGGTCTTGTTGTATGTTTATGTTATGTACATAGTTTTGCAATCATTCAAGCGTTTAGTTTTTCTTCAGTACTTTTTAAAATTACTGTATTCATTTGCACTTGTACAAGAATATGGTGTTATCATATCAGTTATACCATCTCATCTGTTTTTTCTTTGATCACTTTTAAGGTGTTCACTGTCAATATTTGGTGGAATGGCATTATAATAAAAATAATAAAACATTTTTAGTACTTTTTCCACATAAAATTTATTAGATCAGGACCGGTTTCGCTCATGATGAGCATTGTCAACTGATAAGAAATAAAATGAAACAGTGATATTTATACAAAAGTTATCACTGTTTTATTTTATTTCTTATCTCATCATTTATTTATTTATTTAATTAACACTTCTTAGTCGGGCGCTTCAAAAAATAGACTCAAGCCTGTAGCGGGCGTTTTTTAGTGATTAGCGCACAAATATATTACATTCTTAAAATCAACACAACTTCTAAACCAAACGATATTTTCGATTGAAATTTAAAAACAAATCATACGTGACATCTAATCATTAAAAATAAAATTAGAACATTTCGATATCATCATAATTTCACTATGTTTCAAAGCTGAATATAAAACCTGTTATCAATTTAGTAGATAGCACTCCGCATGTTATAAATATTTAATATTCAAAACATTCTATATAACAAAATAGCATATTTATCAATTTTTTATAATTATATGAATAATTATAATATATAATCGCCATTCCTACAACTTGACTACCACTGGAAGTGTAAAATCTAATGCCGTAAAAATTACAGCGTAATTACACCCTTATAATCTAGCAAAGAATTAGGACTAATGTTAATTAGTTGCGGCATTTTATTTAACGCCGACAAACAAACCCGTGATATTATGTGTCCCGCAAACAAGCGACGATATAAAAAAAACATATTATGCCGTGATCCGCATTCTACCGACAATACGCTAAAAACGACTTTTGCCGTGATCCGCATTCTACGTACAATCAGCTAAAAACGACTTTGGTCGTGGCCCGCCTAAGAAGTGTTAACATTGTACAAGGTTGACAAATTATAAATTTGAAACTTTTACAATGGAGAAAAAAAAATAGTATAATTTAATATTAAACGCAGTAAAAAAAAAAGTGGCAAGGAAGTCTACTGAGTAAGCTCCGACGAACTCTACTTTAATACATAAAAAATAGTATTCGTCGGAACTCACCCACGTCTACGTGGAATATGTCGACATCCGAAGCAATATTATTGAACACCGTTAAAGCTCTCCCCAGTGGCATCCCTATTGGCAGGCTGGTTCTACACCTTGGGAGAACAAACAATTCATGTCCACGATTTCTCAAAAAATAATCAGGAACATTTAGATTCACATTCTCAAGAATGGTGGAATTCTCATTTTGGCCTCGTATAAGTCGAAAGAAATATATGGCCAGATATATTTCTCTTCGAACGTTCAAGCTATTAAAGTTAAGCATGCCTAAGAGAAAGTCAGTTGGATAAAGCCATGGGTAATATCCATACACCCTCATATAGAGAAGTCTCAAAAATTTCTTCTGAATCTTCTCCACCATAAGGGTATATTTCGAGCATCTTGGGGCCCAAACAATTGACCCACTCTCAAGCCTGCTTCGAACCAAAGCGTTGTACATTAATATTAGAATTTTAACTCCCGAAAAGGCTCTGGTGGTACGGATGATAAAGCCCAACATTTGCAATGCTTTTTTGCAAGTAATCTAATTGTGATTATTGAATGTTAGTTTGCTCTCAAATTGTACGCCAAGATCTTTGACTGATAAATTTGCGAGAGAATTCGGCCATTCATTGAATAACGGAAAAATAACACTCACGACCTTCTTGTAAAGGATAAAAGATTGCATTTATCAATATTGAAATCGAGTTTGTTACACCGCCCCCAATCTATTATATTATCTATATCAGACTGAAAACGATGACAATCATCTAAGGTGACAACCTTCAAAAAAAGTTTCAAATCATCAGCGAATAACAAGAACATAGAATTTTTAATAACGTTTGCTATATCATTTATGAAAATAGTGAACAGCAATGGCCCCAGGTTTGAACCCTGCGGAACACCAGAGTACGTGCAAAACGGCATTGATTCGAAAAGCCCATACGATACGTATTGTTTTCTGTTCCTAAAATAACTACCAAAAAGCCTAACAAAACCATCAGACAAACCGATCAATTGGAGTTTTTCCAAAAGAATGTCATGATCGACCCTGTCAAATGCCTTCGAGAAATCATTGTAAGAACAGTCAACTTGCAATCCTTTATCTAACGCCGTCGACACGTAATCCGTAAACACCATCAAGTTTGTGTCGGTTGATCTTCCGACTCTGAACCCATGTTGCTCATTAATTATAAATGGTTCAATCCTTTTTATAATCATATGATGCATAATCATCTCAAGAACTTTAGCTGGCGCTGAGAGAACAGCCACCGGTCTATAATTTTCCACTGATGATTCTGCGCCATTCTTAAAAATTGGTGTAATCTTAGATATTTTCCATATTTCAGGTAAAATGCCCGATTTCATAACGAGATTAAATATATAACACAAAGAACTTTTGATGAGGTCAATACATCCTTTTAATAAACATGTAGGCACCCTGTCGGGACCAAGCGAGCGGGTATTTTTAAGTTTTTTGGTAAAAAAAATTAAATCTGATTCATCGATTTGCATGGCATCAATGCATTGGGCACCATTTGTACGACTTTTCAAAATTGATTCAATATTAAGACATCATGAGCGAAACCGGTCCTGATCTAATAAATTTTATGTGGAAAAAGGACTAAAAACGTTTTATTATTTTTATTGTTTTTTCTTTATTTAAATTTCCTGGATTGAGGTCATACGTATATACTAGGGCTTGTCGATTTTCAAAATTGGTTTTTTGGCTAAATTTGCGACATTCGAAAACCGGTTTTTCATCTTATTATTAGTATTAAGTGATTTGAAGTGCTTGTTAATTCGCTTGTTAATTCGCTGCATTTTCTGTGTCTCACCGTAGTTAAAAGTGATTTAAAGTGTCTATATTGTGTTTTTTGTGTTGAAATTTGTCTTCTAACGTGATTGTATATTATCGTATTTTTTGTGATTTTAAGTTTTTTATTGCTATCGTGCTGTTTCGTTAAATGGGTTTCTCTACAGCATAGGTTCCCAACCTTTTTCGGGTGGCGACCCCTTTTTATAAAAGCCGTGTGACCTGCAGCCCCGATATAATTGAAAATGGCATTTTTTTTCAATAAGGTAATTTTAGTTGACCGTAGTTTTAGTTCTGTTCAAATCCAAAATCGAAAAAAGTTGACGACCCCCAGAAAACCCGTCGCGACCCATAGGTTGGTTACCCGTGTTTTACAGACAAAGACATTGATGAAATTCTCACGAACTCTGAAAATGAAGATGAAACATCGATACAGTGGTGTAGCAAGGCGGGTGCGGCAGGGACGGACCACCCGGGTAGAATTTGCAAAAATTTATAAATAAAAAAAAAATAAGCCACTAGTGAAAACTCTTTGTTCATATATAAAAAATAGAATTGATTTGAAAACAAAATTAGAAAATTTTGGGGGCTGCAAATTCAAGGACCGCACTGGGTGGCAAGACCCCTTCCTACACCACTGCATCGATAACATGATGATATATCGATGGAATATGATTCTTATTCATCTGATGACGACGAAGTGCCAGAAACAGAACCTACAGCTAAGCGCTGCCGGGAAGAAATGAGGATTTGGAACAGTTCTACTTTCACTGCAATTCTTCATGAATTTGACAACTTTGAATCCGGAATCAAAAATAAATTAAAGTAGTAGGAGACAAAGCCGACCTTAAATTTTTCAGCTATTTTTTATGAAAGAAATTTTAGACACGATAGTCATCAAAACAAATATTTATGGCACAGCTGTTTCCTGAAAGTCGTCCGGAATTTCTAAAGTGGGCTAACACAGTGCAAGAAATGCATGTTTTCTTTCACCATTATTTTCATGAGCTTGCTTGGGAAAAAATACTGGATTGTATAAAACGCTAACTATTATTTAAGCTCGCTAAATTTTTTAGATTGCGAACCACCACTGTGTTTATACAATTCAGTTTATATTTATTTTTTTATTTTTCAAGATAATATTTAGTATTTTTTTAATCAATATTTAAAAGTATTTGTGAATATGTAAGGTTTGTGACCCCTGGGTTCAGCAAAAAGTTTTTGAAGGATAAAACCTATAAATTTTAACTTATATTTTTAAAAATATTTTTATATCATTCCAACAATCATAACACATATATTCATTGGAAAAAGTCACACAATTGTCATTTAAAAAAACTCACTCACAGTAAGTTCTGTACAGATTTACTCACTCCTCTAAAGGTTAAGATCATCAAAATTGTTTTAGTGCTTATGGTCTCTAAAGGTCTTAATCACAGCCTCGGTGCATTGCAATTCCTCTGTGACCTTCTCAGCGCATGTCTATAGAAAATGATGAAAATGTAATCTAATCTTTCGTTTTAATTAAGTGTATTTATTCAGTTAACGCGTTATCAATTGGTTGATCACGACGCTGTTCCCCTTTTAATATTCAAATCCGTGTTGTATTAAAATTTTATTATTTATTGTCTATAATAAATATTTTAGAACATTTTATTTTAAGTTGGCGGGTGCATCGGAATCAGTCGGCGGGCGCCATGGCGTGGGGTTGGTAACCCCTGAGCTAACCACTAGTCCTGTCTTAACCCTAATTTTTCTATCTCTACTCTCTTCGAAAGAAAAGAAAGGTTAAGCAACTGAGTAATACGCAACTCTCGTGTAAAAACTTCACTTTGCAGAAGCAGACATGGCTTAAAAAAAAACTCTTTAAAATTAACGAATTAAAATTTCTTTCAACTGCTCTTTTACAGATCATGGGTCATATGGATGTCCTAAAAATAATTTCTGATGGATTCAATATATATTTCCCGATGTTGGTATTGTTACTTTGCATAGCGACTTATTTCTCCGTTGGAAGTCGGCTACTTTCGATGTGTGGTTTCCAGCAGTTCGTTGGAGATGTTGATTTGACTACAGATCTTGTTGAAGAAGGAAAAGAGATTGTGAAAAGAGGTGATTGACTTTTTTTTTACAAACCAGTTTTATTTACTCCATGCATCAATAATTACAGCTTTCCTAAAAATCCATATCAAATAGTATCGTCTATACCAGGGATGTCGAACCTTTTTGCAAGTGGGTCAAATTTGATTTAAAAAATTAAAAGTCATGTGGGTTACATAGATTGAATAATTAAGGCTTTAAATAAAAACAATCATTTCTAAAAGTTCAAGCGGGTCAGATAATTTCTCACGGGTCACGCAGTGACCCGCGGATCCCTTGTTCGCCATCCCTGGTCTATACTCTAAATTTGATGTTTTTCTTTGTGCTATTCCATCTAACTAAGCAAGATTTATTATATTTCTCATGAATATAATGTTTTATAGTATGGTCAGTGTAAGCGAGAGGGTGACACATCGCTATCTATGCTATGAATTATGCTGTTTCTCTCTTTTCTGTGTGTCATGTTGATGATGCCAGTGATGACTAAGTTTTTTCTAAAAATCACCACTTAAAATAAATGTGTCCTGTTTTATATAGAAAAAAGAAAACGTCAACGTACCGAAGAATCAATGATGAGAAGAAGAGACTTCCAAGGGAGAGTGGGAGGTTATCGATCCAATCCAAATGACGCAGGTATAATTCATTAATATTTGTACTGTTAATTTTTACATGTTTCTAGATCAGTCTTCCAACCGTTTGTAGTTGCAGAATGTAGGGAATGACCCGAGGTTGGCTTTCATGATCAAATATTTGATGCTGTTTGCCCAGCCAAAATTTTTAAAATCTAGTGCCGCTTTTCCAATGCTTAATTTTTTAAGTACCACTCAATTAAAAAGTAAACTTGCCGACAATCTCAAAAGGATTAGTAAAATTCCTGTCGCAGTGAGCTCGAAGCTCAGACAAAATATAGAGCAGCTCGCTTAACAATAATGACAATGTAAATAAATGGTATGTAAGTGGCAAGGGAAATATCGTTTCTGTCAATTAAAATTATTTATTTATTCGCTTTGATTCCAATCAAATTCAAAACAGCAGATCGTTTTAATTCTTAAAAAGCTCAGGAGCGCCAATGAGAAATGCGTTGAGTACTCATCAGTGCACTCAAAGCATTTCGTGCGCATCACTGGTATAGAATATTTGATAGCAGAGACTCTCGGAGAAGTCTTTCCCATATAAAATGTCTGAACTTTGGATGAAAATATCACAATTTATTTAAACTAGAAATATCTGATAAAAATTTCCTAATAAAAGCTTTCCGGCTTAAGCATGAGCAAATTCGCTAATATGTTCAGAGTACGAGTGATTCAAAAAATGATTTTGCGTTTCGCCAGTCTATTTAGTTGCTCTCGACTTATTGTTGAAAGTCTTTGATACTTTGCAGTACATTGAAGAAATTTTCTTTTGCTTTAATAACAGGTATAGTTTCAAAAAATTTAATTGCATTTAAATGTTTCAAATGTGAGCCTCCTTCTTCTCTTTAATAGGCATGCGAGTTTGGTTCGCATAATTTTTGAAAACTCTCATTCTAATTGGTTTTATTATCTCAATTTAAAATATTCCTTTTATGAAATTGTAGCAGGTAATCTTGACTCAAATAAGCTGTGCTTTAGATGTCATGTTGTGTATTTTTTATGACATCAGTATGGTCACATATTTTTTCATCATACATTTAATTTGCTGGTTTGGTTATTTCTTTTCTATAACTGTGTTTCATTTACTATTGCTTTTTTAAATTAACATGGGTCTGTGGAAATGGTTCAAAATTTTATTCAGTGTGATGGTTTCATTGGCCTTGTATTATTGCTCATCAATGTAAGATGAATATTAGAAAAACATTTACAGTATTTAAAACATGGTCATTTAAATACTTTTTTAGAATTTTAGTGCTATTGGACTTTTTTCAGCATTTGTCAGTTGTAGAGGTCTGCACGGGCCGAAATTTTACAAAATTACTGCCTGGAAAAAAACCATTTTTTACAAATTTACAACAATTTACGATTCTCTATAGAACTGGTTATAATTAAAATCATCATGGCTGACTTATGACATGAACATAGTCTGAAATATTTTTCTGAAGAATAAATTCCTTACCCGGGCCCGGCCCGAGCCTCAATTGCGCTTACCCGCCCGAACCCGGCCCGGGCCCATGCAGGCCTCTAGTCAGTTGGATAAAATATCAAACTACGATATGACCGTGTTACATTGATATCAATAACTAACTTGCTCAATATTCTTAGATTTAATTATTTATAGTAATGAAATTATGAAAACTAAAATAAAATTCTGCTTTTTTCAATTATCATTTCTCCATTGATTAAATTAGATTTTATGGATTATTAAGCTTTTAGATATTTCTTCAACTTCACAGATATAGATATAGTAAAATTGTCATTTTCACAGTAGGAGTTAATAAAACAAATAAAAATAATATTTATATGGGCCAGCCTACAAATAACAAGCTCGTAACTTCTAAAATATTTTTTTACTGCCACATTAAAAGTGACGTGTCTTATATAACACAAAAACTATAATTTAAAAAGCACAATGAATTTATCTGCTGTAATGCGAAAAAAATAACCAGCTAATTAATTACATACAAACTTTTGTATGTAAACGAAGTTGTTATAGAAAACTAACTATAAATTATATGATTATTATATTGGGAACACTGTTTATGTAAATGGTTATCACTCCATGCTTCATAACCCTTTGTAGGTTTCATCTTCAGGGGTCCCAGAACACTGGGATATGAACAAAAATCCATTATTGATGTTTCTTGTGAAGGTGTAGTTAGTGGCTATACAAAAATTAAATTTAGGCCAGTTTTGTTGCCACACTGCCACTCTAAAGCTACTGGTGACATTTTCAATTACTTGTTTTAGAAAATTTGTAGGAAATCGATTTTTAATAAAGAAAACGCACTCATCTTATTTTATTACTAGGTTTTGTTGCGGGTGTCGTTACGACTGTGGATTTTTTAAATATGAATGTTTAATAATTATTTTTTCTAAGTATATTTGTATCTAATTTGCTCATAATAACAACACTCTTCTAATATTTTCACTATCATCTTGTAATGTAATGTGCACTATAACCCACCCACAGCCCGTGCGGGGCTGCTTAATGTGTCGGAACCGCCCGACTATTATGTCACGCCCGCTTACACTGACCGTCCTTCATCAGGCATCAACGAGACTCAGCCTCGTTCCTCCAACACCACCTATCAGAGAGCCGATGACCTCTTCGGTCCCAATCTCAGCTTGGAAGATGAAATCAATGAGAGATTCGGTGTCAGCACCCGTCCTAATTTACCAAAAATCACATCAGAATATGACGAACGCAATTTTGGAAGGCGAAGAAACGATCCCCTGTCGAGTCCGACCACCAACTGGGGAAACAGCGATGACTTATTGGAAAACAGCTCTGACCAGAGGGGAAGAGTGGATAATCAAGGCAGAGCTGTTTTGCCTCCGAGGGGTATATTCGATGATGTTTGATTACATGTTGCTTAGTATTAAGAAAGAGATTTTATTTAATTTTAATTTAATTAACACGTGGTATCATTTTTATTTTCGTATATAATTTTAATAACTGAGAAAAAATCATGTTTTCTTTAAACATCTACTTTTATATTATTTGTAGAATAATCTATTGTATTTTGTGACTTTCGTTAACGTTTCTTGTATATTAATTTATAAATCAAACCGAGTCAGTAAAAAAATGTACTGTTTATTTGGTTATTGTTTTATATTTTAAATGACTTATACCGCTTGAATATGTGTGTTTGTATAGTTATAAAAATCATTCCTGCAGTGTTTTGTAAATAATTTGTGAAGTGTAAAGATGTCGAAAGGTTTACCTGGATGTCTGGGTTGTTTGTGACAGAAAAAAAGAAACGTAACAAATTTGAGTGATTAAAAATTTAGTTTATTCATCAAACGAAGATGTGGTAAAACTTCATTATAAATAATTCTCTGTGAAACTAAATACAGTGAAACCCCGATTCTACGTTTTCCAAGAGACCGTATTAAATCAACGAATAATGCGGGAAATCTTAAAATAACACCAAAAAATGTTTAATTTTCAAATAACTTCCAGATTACTTGAATATAGCTTAACAGCTTAACGACCGCACATTTTTTTTATAAAATTTCACCTGGCGAAATAAAATTTTGCGATAAATTCGCAAAAATTATAATTTTACTAAATTCACTATAATTTGTAAGCAAATTGAGATATCTTTACAAAATTTAATTTTCTTAGCTTCCAGATACTTCACCTATACGCATATATGTGTCCGCCGACCAGCAACCTTTGTTTTTCAAAGACTCAAATACGCGTCCACGGTCGTTAAGCTGTTAAAATAACTTAAATACATACTCAGTTGCCTATTTGTAGTTTGGTACCTAAATTTTGACAGACACCCTTCAAACTCGCATATATACATGTCGACTCGTTTTTCTCTTAGATTTTTTTCAACGCCTTGAATTGTTTTCAGTTTCACAGTTAGAGTTCTAGAGTTCTAGTTTTCTTCATTTAAGCATTTTAATATTTTTGAGTTTGAAAAATTCACGCAACCAGATGCGATGTAAGACTATTGATGAACGAATAAAGAAATATATGTAACAAAAACGGTCAATTGGGATAGTAATTGGGACAGGACGATAATATTTAGATGATAGATCGAGGAATTTTGTAAATCGGTGAATGATTAACGTGGAATTATTAAACATTGTTATTACAGGTCTTGGTCGAGTAAAAAATAAACGAAAAATAAAAAATTAAAAATAATCCATGCAATAAAACGAAGATAGCGAGAACAGAAGATCGAGATTCCACTGAAAAGTACGCGAAACGAGATGCGAGGCAAAAGTATTTATGAGAAATATTCAATGAAAACGATCAATCGAGATAATATTTGTGACGGGACCAAAATATTTAAACAATAGATCGAGGAAAACGGTAAATCAAGGAACGATTACTGCGGGATTATTTGACATTGTTCTTACGGGTGTTTGGCCAGGACTATGAAAAATAAACGGTCCATGCAGAAAAACGAACAATGCGAGAACGGTAGATCGAGGTTCCACTGTATATGTTAATTTATCCTTTAAAACTGCATCTGAATTTAGTGAACAATAATTTTCTTTGTAATGTTATCCCCATTAATTTATACTATAAAATTCAGATTTTTCAACTAAAATAATTTGAAATGGTGATATTGCAAATAGTTTCGGTATCTGAATAATTAATATGTATTTATAACAGTTCCGGCTTAGCTATTCTATCTAGTTCAACCATTGAGAGAAAACTGTATTTCCTTTTATAGTGACTTTTTTTTTAAACCATGTCCGCTCCCAATGTGGAGCATATGGACTCCTAATGGAGTTTATCTCAACAGAAGTGTTTCTACGAGAACTGCTTGTTACTCAGTTGCTCAACCTCTCTTTTTCAAAATAGAGTAGGGATAGAAGGATAGGGCTAGGACAGGATTAGAGGTAAGCTAATCGCTCTCGATACGCCCCGTTCATAGGATAGGATGGGTGAGAGGGGGGAATTCAAGACATCACATACATGCATGCCTTTGAACAGAAATTCATAAATCAATTGAAAAATCAATTTATAAAACTGTCTGTACCAGGAATTGAACCCGGGCCCTCCGTAGCCGAAGCCAACGACGTTGAGCGTGTAAGATTCTTAACAGTTTGATTGCTATAAGGGTCATCTGTTAATGGCAAGGAAGACTTAGCTTTGAGTTGTTATACAGCGCAAGCGGGCATATCTATTGTGATTTTTTCAATATTGAGTGACTGACACAGCCATTTTCTATGTTACTGCAACTTGGCAAGTAAATATTTTTTCAAATATACTAAAAATAGACTCACAAATATGAAAACATCAAGAATAATAATACTTTAAAACAAAGAACCATTTCACATGGAACTTGATCAACATGTAGAATAAAAAAGTTCTATGACATTCAAATATTTCTGACGAATTGGCACAATATTTTTTAAGTTAACAGTGGAATTATGTAAGACGTGTAATTATAGGATATACAAATTTTGTTTATTTGTAGTCGATCAGAGCTTTCTGTATGTTATTTTATACATATGTATATATTTTTACACTGCAGGGCTTATTTTACCGTACCAATTACACTTATTTTGAACACACGGCTAGATATCAGTTTTAATCACAATCTTATCATGCATAGATTCATGTCTGGCAATGCAGTCAATTATTTTAAAGCACGTTTTTAACAATATCTTCATGATGTTATGAAAACATAATTATTTAAAATAAGATAAATTTGAAATTTTTCAAATGATTTGGCTGTAGTGTGTTATGATTCAAATACATTTCAATAGTAGCGAAACTATTTTTTTCTGAAAAAATTAATTTAGGCACTCGTGTCATAGCGATAGAAAAGTCATGTCACTAACTCATGGTTTATCTTATTATCAGTTTATATTAAGTCAGTACCGAAAATTGTAATAGTGATAGATTAGAAAGTCAGTGTTGGCAATTAGAAAAATGTAGAGGATTATATTATGACAAATCAAAATTTTCCATTCCCCGATCTAGCTGATCTTGTTATAGATAATGAAATGTAACAATGAGAACATCCTCTGAAGTAAAGTATACTAGTCTATGCTCTGAAGTAAAACACTAAACAAACAAACACTTTTAAATCATTATTGGAAACCAGGACAATGCAAATTTGGAACATTTTTTTTTTCATAGCTTTTTATTGATAAAAAACTTAATTTACATTATGCTTGTCAAAATAAAAAAAAGGTGAATATGGATGAATTCTTAGTGAATGTGAAATTTACTAGTTTTGCAGCCAAATTTTCTAAATATATAAGATGGAATTTTTAAAAAATGTCTCAACAAAATATGTAGTTTTTATTTGTTCATTGATTGTTTAAGCATTAACATAACTAAAACTGTTTGATTTTAACAGCTATTCAGAATGGTGTCATAAATATCAGTTGACTGTTTTTGCATAGCAACTAACTTTTTATCCTGTATAATTAGAATTCAGAAGTAAAACTATTTGGGTGGCTTTAAAGTAAAAGTTTATTTAGATTTTTGTATGAAATGATGTAAACGAGTTTTAACATTTTAGCTGCCGTAAATAAATATTAGTAATTACCTAGCACGCCGGTTATAATTTGCAACTCTTAATTAAATTAGCTACTGACAAGATCGAACTTGTCTCTGGCGTGTTGAGCACGACGAATTTTACGAGATATATCGTCTGTGGCAGCCATCGAATTAAGAACTATCCATTTTTGTTAATGTTAAGCACAATTATTTAAATGATTGCCTTTTACACATGTATGTTATGGTTAATATTGAAACTATTTTACCAATATTTTTACTGTTGTATGAATGATTACAAGAAGGCCTCATGATCTTTTCGGAAAATCTATTTCTCAACAATATGCTTTCTATGTGCCTTTAATGTCTTTGAAGGGTCAACACAGCATCAAATGAATACTACGGAGAATTGTCAGTGTTATCAAAAAAAGAATATTAAAAAGAATTAATAATGGTTGTTTGTAACAAATTAAAATTTTCATTTAAATTTCTTTACAGTAGAAACTCGATTTTCTGAGTCATTATTGTATGGATTGTACAGAAATGAGATTTTAATTTCAAAATAATTAACAGGTTGTAAGTGAGTGTACTGGCAGTTACTTTAAGTCATTAAAAAACCATTGTATTATAATAAATTAATGAGTATAAACTGAAGGAGTTCCATTACATATATATTTTTCTGAATTCAACTATCCGGATTATCCCTATCCTTGTTTCATCTCAATGATCAGTCTATGCTATATGCTCGTTTAAAACATTGAAAATTGATTGAGTGACATTCTTTTTCTGTTTGACACTGTTGTATTTTATGTGGCGTGGCATCTTATGGACGCAAATCTGATTTTCAGATCTGATCAGTTTGCTATTATATACTGTACATGGTGGTTTGTTGCCCCCTTGCATTGTAAATGAATACTTCTCTAACAAACCTTTTTTGTACCAATTAATTATAGGTAATTTAGCAAGCTCGTGTGGGCTAGATGCGCCCGGTAAATACGAGCACGAATGTCACTTGTGATTTTAATGCAAGAAGTTAAATAATGAATCAAACAATGGTGTTGAATTTTTTCATGCGGTAGTGTTCAGACAATACCTGTTTTATTGAATGGGGCACCATGCATAATTCCGTCAGTTCATAGTGTATGCCATACACTCGTTATCTGTTGGGTAGTAGTTTTATCATTTAATTTGTTATATCTTCTATTCAAAAAGAAACACAATGATGTAGCTTAGTAACTGAAAAATTTCAGCTCACCTGACATTTTACATATACCGATACATCCCTAAATAATTATTTTTGGTACTAAGAAGAAATTCCAATATCTTCAATGCCAAAGTAAAAACAGCTATAAAAATGTATTCGCATCTTTAATACATACTTAAGCTGCCAGAAAAGTGAATGGACTATGGGAAAAGTATCAAATGGTGTAAAACAATTGTTTTAAGTAAAATCAATCAACACCATTCGATGATTTTTTTTAAATAATAATATAACATTACTTTTATCTTCTATTTATTTGTGCATGTATTCTTAGATATTAAAGTATTTATAATGTGAAAAATTAATTAATTCTAGGCTTGATTTTACTTTTTTATCGTTGAATAATTCAAAACGTCTTGGAAAACTGACATAAAATTTTTGTTTTTGCAAAATTGATAATATAAAAAATATATAATACATGCAGTGTTTATTACTTCAACGAATCATAACATTATCATGCATTGGTTGCAAAAAGCAAGAAACACAATTAATGTTGAGAATGACACACGGTTGGCTTTGACCTACACAGCCATAAATATCAATCTGTAATTAAATATTCATAAGTTTAGAATCTGATAAAATCCATTTTTTATATGCTCTGTCCTTATAAGTAAGTATATTTTTATGCAAATGTGGCGGTTCCTTGATATCATAAAGGGGAATCGTAGCCTGATAAAGGTGGGAAATATATAGTTAGATTTTTTTAATTACAGTATAATTCTCCTCTTTGAAAACCCATTCCATTGAAGATTAGCGATATGTCAAATTAAAAGTGGACTGCGTTGACAAACCCATCCAACCAGTAGTGTGCTATGGGTTCACACCGGCTCTTACGAGCCGGTTCTTAAAATAATCTCGGTTTGGAGAGCCGGTTCCTAAGCCTGTCAAGGTGTTTTGTATATTAGTAAATATCTGTGATTTTGGATTCGAAAATTCTTGGAAGAGTTAAAAAAAAAAAAAACGAGTCGCGCTGATATTTCAGGCAAATTGACAAATTCCTAGGTTTTTGGATTCGGAAATTCGCCAATCAAGGTGCGAGCCGGTTATTAAAATTTTAGCAGCACACCATTGTCTCCAACAGTGATTGATCAAAATGGTTCTAGGATTAAACCTGACACACATAAAAGCAGATGCGGAAAAAACCATACATAGAAAAATAAATATTCTGATATAAAACACTTCATGAGATTTTCTCCTTGGAGAAATGTTAGAGTTTAATTAATGACATCAAATAATAATCGTTTGAAAGTCTGACGACTAAAGATTATTTGTAGGTTCCATTGTATAGCTAAAAAATGAAATTTTTCCTAGTAGAGCAGCAAAAAAATAAATATTTTCTGTATGTATATGTGAAAAATTGAGGTTGGCTGGCCAAAGTGAAATCATAATATTTACAGAAGAAATAAAAATGCCATCACATTTATGGCTACCCCCTGGATCCGCCAATGTACTGTGGACACACCTTGTTGTGTCCACACAAAAATTCACCTCATACGCGAGCACATCAGGCGCTTCCACCTACATATTATGGAAAATGTTGCATTGATAATACTGTTGATTTTTTTCTTTAGTACATATTCGGTAAGACTCAGTTGTTCTTGACCATTTCGAAGTAATATATCATTTTTAGTATTATAATTTTTGAAGCCAATAGGTTAAATAAAATATACAAAATTAATTTTAATAGTGGCTTCAAAATGGATGACAAATCTCAAGAAATTGGCACAAGCATAATATGTATGAACTAAGATGTCACTTCAGGGTATCGATATTTCCACATTTAAAAATGTCATACTCTTTTGTATAAAGTATTGATTGATGTAGAATGCCGAAGTTTAATGAGTATGTGTCACTTGAATACTAAGTAAATGACAGCGGTCTTTGAGAATCGATTAACTATCCATTTTTTAAATATGATCCATATGCTCCACATCAGTGTGCACATAATAAAAAAAACTCCAACCTGTAGCCATTATGAAATGAAACTAATTAATGAGTTAAATAGTTTTTAATACATACTTATTTTATATGGAGCATGATATTAATTCAAAATGGAAATGCACCATTATGTACACTTAAATGCTTACTGTCTAAAAAGAGGTGAACAGGTTATCGATTTTGGCCATAGCAAATCTTAACTTTTATAATACTTGTATTAGATGTTTTATGGTCAAGGAAAATAGTACAAAGATTCAAGTCAACAGATTATTAAATTTTGTTATAAAAAAATAAAAATTCAAAAGGTCATGTTTTTTGTAGCATCATCAATAATTGAGCAGCTTTGTACGCTTCAATATTCCCATTTATTGTTTGTCTTGAAACATGATCTTGATGTTGACGAGCCTAGACCTTATTTCTGGTGCTCCGTCCTTGCCGAGTTCATCTTCGTATTTCTGATAGAGCGCTTTCAACAGCTCAAACTGGGGGTAATCTAATACAATAACATAAATAATAAGTAAATCATTAATTTTATTACAGAAAACATTGAATTTTATGTGAAAAATGACTAATATTTACCTTTTAAATTTTTCCCCAGTGTATTCATGATGTTGAGTGCTTCTTTGCGAAGTCGTGTATATTTACCAATACCTAAAGAAAACATTTAGTTTTAAAAAAAAACACTAAAATTTTGAATGAAAAAAAATATTTTAACATTTACTATTTTGTAAACTATCAGTGAGATTTTACTCAATATCAGGGTTCTAGAAACTAAGTATTTGATGTGTTTTTTTGGAAAATTCTATGGTAAGCATTTTGATATATCATACTCCTAAGACAACACCATCAATTGAAAAAAAAACCAGTTCTTAGCTGTGAATGCAAAATCTACTGTGGTCAGTATTTTATGATAATGCTAGAAGTTAAGTTATACAAATTAATACCGTGTTGCAATCTAAAATATTTTCAAAATATCTGGAACACTGTCATTAAAATATGGCTATGTTTATTATTCACTCTCGATTCTTCATGGAAAATTAGTATATTAAAAAAAAACTTTATGTGAGAAGTGAATTTTTAATATGTTCATTATACATATTTAAAAAGCATAATATTATGTATGCACTGTCCAGATATTTTTTTTTTTAATTTAAATTTAAATTTAGGTTGAAAAGAAATAATGCCAAGAACATGACATTTAGGATTGTCTTGTTGTTCTAGGAGTGCAATATGTAAGTAAGAAAGTCATGTACAATAATCTCAACTAGAAGTTTTAAAAACCATTTAGTGTTCACTGAGTAGATGACCGACCGATGAAAAGGGATATTTCTAATATATTTCATATCATCTGAAAATGGTAAATCAGTTATTACTCACTAAATGTATAATCGAGTACATTTACAATATGTGTCATTATGACATCAATCTCAGGATCTTTGACAGCTGTTGTGTCAACATCCATTTTTTCGGAGGTTGATTCTGCTGACTTATTGCTATCACCGCTTGAACCATTTAGAAGAATAGATTTCTCAACATAAAGCATAAGTGCAGTTAGAATAGACACTTGTACAGATCTTGTGTTGGTTGAAATACATTCCGAACAATGTGAAGCAAACACACGTTGATATTTTTCTGTAAAAAATAAATAAAATAGCAGCCAAAACTCTTGCATTCTCTTAAATATTTTATGAAAGTGGATATCATGCTACTTTTTTTGTAGTTACTAAAATCTTACCTTGGGTAGCTGAATTTTCTGGCCATGCTTTTCCCAGGGTTTCATAAGCTACCTCTTTAAGCTGTAGGAGCTGTTCCTTCTTTTTTAAAGATGCTTCGTTTGAATTCTCATCATCATCTGAATCTTTTCCGATACTACTCACATCCTAAAATATTGATTGCAATTTAAAAAGACATTAAAATATATTGCCAATTAAATGTAGTAGAAAAAAAAATGAAATACCTTGACCAGGGTATCGTGAAGTATATTGTACACTTGTTCAAAGCGATCCCGTTTTAAGACAACTAGTATGTCACCTAATGCAGCCAGGCAGTGTTTTTTGTAAGTCGGTTCCTGTTTTCCACATTCTCTCATAACACTATCAATAACAAGTTCTGATAATTCCAATGACAGGCAATTATCGTCTTCCGTACACCTAAAAGACCAACAACAGTATGTATAATAAATAGCACCTAATGAGTGAATAAATGTCCAAATGTTGAAGGTAAGTTATTGCTATGTTAACACTCAAGACCTCGGCCCCGCACTAACGCAGAAATGGTCGTTATCCGTTAAGCCCCGGCCCCGCGCTAGCGCGGGTTTACACACGTGGGCGTGTAATCGGTATCCATTAAGGCAAAACTAATTTATTTCAGGTTTTTGTTTTTTTATGCTACTCAAGAGGGCTTGCTGCGTATGTGTATTTTTTTGTGTCGATTTATCTTATTATTTATGGGTGAAAATCACTTTTGAAATAACATAAAAAAAAGTACATATAATACATCAACGCAAAAAAATATTACACAGTTTGAGATTTTCTGGATGCCGTTAAAATCAAACAATTAAGAGCCATAATTTATTGCTTCACATGTTTATGGGCATTTACTGTAATTACGCGTGTCAAATTTTTATTATTTTCGGTTCTTTTCAATGTCAACATCAGTGAAATTATGCATTTTTATCGCGTCACATGACCATTCATTGTTTATTTTCATAGGTACGGCTCTTTGCTTCCGAGCCTTTTTTGTTTTAAAGAAATATGTCGATTAAATAAAAAGATATGATTTTTTTAAAGAAAAAATGCACGAATCCGGCTGCATGTGCGGGTTTAAGCGTAACTTTGTCGCGAAACTGCCGGTTGCTTGAGTGTTAAACTGACTTGCAAAGATTGGCCAGAGCTTTCAAAAGCCTTTCTTTCCCCTCCCATGTTCTGCCTTTCAACGTATCCAATAACATCTGCACTAATTCCTGCCTCTGCTGACCGAGACCTGTCTTCATTTCGTGTGCCACAGTAGCAATGGAATTGGCCGCCTATAATGTAAAAGACGTCTTTGTGAACCACTGAGAATTGAATATACATTCCAATAAAATTTGAGTACTTCATATAAGTTAACGTTTTCATTACTTGAGTTTTCATGGTCCAACTGGGTGAATTAATACTCTCTTTGAGACAATCACAAATCTGCACAAGGTGAGTTCTGATACCTTGTTCTTTTCCAGGGCTAATATCGGACCATATTTCCTCAAAGAGTTCAGTGGTCGCTGTCGTTTCTGTAAGAATAATATTAAAATATTTTCATAGCAAATATTAATATATGCCCTCAGACCAAACACATTTTTTTTTAATTTATTAATTACCCGGAGTTTTTTCTGCATGCATTGCGAAAAACAGCATCGGCATGACTACATTAGATTTTTCTTTGAGTAACTCTGTATGTTTATTTGCTACAGCTTGTAAAGTAAGAGCAATGGCTGACCTCACAGACTCATCATCTCTTTCTTTGTACCAAAGATTTAGTTTAGCCAGTAATTTGTCAATCGATGAATCCTAAAATATTTTTTTGGAATTAATACGATGCCACTCCTTTGTATTTTTTTTTAAAAAAATAATTTAAAAATGGAGATAATAATAACCTTTGCACACCCCACAATGTTACCCAGAGCATCAGCACAATTTTTCCTCACTGCAGCATTACGATCAAGTAAACTATTCAAGAGTGACGACATGATTTTGCCTGACAATGGCATCATTTCTTTGCCCAGCTGGTGTGTGAGAAGAATGAATAAATGAGTGCACGCAACCTTGGTACCCAATTGAGGTGATTTCATTAATTCCAAGACTTGCGGGAGCATTGCATCAAACGAAGTGATGTCGATGTATTGTACACACTGAAAAATATAATATAATATAATAATATAATTATCAGAAATGATAAGACTGTTTAGTGTAAATAACCTTTTTAGTCCATACCTTGGCCATAGTTTCTGTTGTGTAATGTGATTTGGCCGCTTGTGCCCTCACACTGTCGACAACTTCTTGAGATTGCTGCCGGCCTGACAGCATAGAGCTGAGATGAGACAGCTTTGACGATTCCAATTCCCCAGTTGCCTGAATGAGAGCAGGAATGAGTTGCGGCAAGAATGGTTTCAATGAGGCTCCAGCTGAACTCACAAGTTTGGACACAGTCTGGAGACTGAAAGTAAACATAATAATACATAATGTTCTTAGATATCTCATATAAAATGAAAACACTGACTGATATTAGTTAGTTAAATTGAGAGTAAACTTAAGGATGCGGGTGATGTCTTAATTCAACGGGATGCATTTGATTACTGCAGAAGGGGTGTGTTAACTTGGCCATAGCAATATTTAGATTCATTTCAATTTACATTACATTGTGTGCTCTACTAATCTTCAAAACCTTCAATTTACTGGCCATTTAATACAAATAAAAAGTATATGTAGATTTTTCAACACAATCTACAAATCCACAAATTTACATAATATATAAGGTATACCTTATTTGCCTGACTTCTAAAACAGTGTTTGTTATGCCAGTATTTAAAAGAACTGGCAATATTGCGGCAACAATTTCTTTTCCAGATTTTCCTTGAGCGACATCTGTAGCACGTACACATAACTATAAAATTGAATTAA
This sequence comes from Himalopsyche tibetana, assembly GCA_030503985.1. Classification (NCBI taxonomy): domain Eukaryota; kingdom Metazoa; phylum Arthropoda; class Insecta; order Trichoptera; family Rhyacophilidae; genus Himalopsyche; species Himalopsyche tibetana. Next base: position 32,093,377 of record JAPJYX010000016.1, read on the forward strand.
AATCACATCATCTATATATATATAAAACAAAGTGGGGTTGGTTATACCACGTATATCTAGAGAATGACAGCACGGATTTTAATGATCTTTGATTTATTAAATTCGTCTCCGCCTAGAATAGCAGAATAAGCATTAAAACATCGGAAAAATATCACGCAAAAGAAGTTATGAAGAAAAATAATATTCTCATACAGTATTCAAATGATGAACAGCTTGAAATAATGAAAATGTCGTTGTATGCCGATTTCATCCACTAGATGGCAAGTTGTTTCCAAAATTCATTTGTTTCTGCTACTTTTGCATACGATTGACTTTTAAATAATTTTAAATTTAGAATATGGATTAGAACAAAAAAAATCGATGATATGAAATGAAAACGAAAGAAAATCGGATAATATTGAAATAAGGTTATGTTTATAATTAGGTATGATAATTTTTTTGACAATAATATTACGCTGTTTGCTCAAACGATGCTCTCCTTTGAGATGCTACGTTATTACACTTGGAACGCTAAATCGAAGAAATTTGAACGTCGAAAGAAAGGCGATGCGGTTCCCGAATGACTACTGATGCTCATGGTCGCATTTACACAGTTCATCCGAAAAATGACGAATGCTTCTACTTGCATGTCAACAGCTCAATTTTCTTGAAAATGATACTCATTGGGCCATGACAATCGCTGAAGAAATTGTTTCTTATTATTTTCTATCTTTATATTGACATGCTTCCCATCGAATCTCCGTGAACTGTGGAACAAGTACAAGGATGACATGTCCGAATACATTTTACATCGAATTCGTGTCAGTTCAGGGAATCCCGATCTCGAGATGAATGAAAAGATACATAACCAGGCTTTACTTTTGATCGAAGATATGTGTTACCTTATGTGCGGCAGATTGTTAGTCAAGTTAGGAATGCCAACGCCAGATCGTGGAATGAACGACGCTTTCAATCGAGAATCGGAACGTGAATATGATCAAGATGCATTGAACAGTTTGAACGAATGTACCACTGTTGAACCCTCAACAGAAGGAAATGTACGATACGTTAATGAAGGTAATTGATGATGGAAATGGTGGCTTATTTTTCTTCGATGCCCCCGGTGGAACTGGGAAGACATTCCTCATGTCATTGATTATGGCCACTGTTTGTGCGAGATAAAAAAAAATGCTGTAGCAGTTTCTTCTTCTGGAATAGCGGCCACGTAGATAGAAAGATGCCGAACGGCTTATTCAGCGTTGAAATTGCCGTTAAATCTTCAAACCACTGAAAAACCGACATGCAAGATTGTGAAACACTCAGCAATGGCAAATTTTTTGGTGGCAAATACAATCATCACCTGGGATGAATGGACAATGGCGCACAAATGCGCATTGGAAGCACTCAATCGAACTATGAAAGATCTGTGCAATGACTCAAGATCTTTTGGAGGCGCAATGACTCTACTATCTGGCGATTTCCGCCAAACACTACAGTCATTCCAAGATCGACCGCTGCCGATGAAATAAACGCTTGCCTCAAATCATTGACTCTGGCGCTATGTGAAGAAACTTCAGCTGACGACAAATATGCGAGTTGCATTTCTAAACGATCCATCTGCCGAAGATTTCTCCAAGCAATTGCTGACTATATATTTATTTATTTATTGTTAAAAATTAAAATTACAGTACATGACATAACAGCTGACGCCAATTCACCATGTACTTGAAAATATAAAATAAAACTACATAGTACATCAAAATCAAGAAATAAAATAGTAAAATTTTACAAACAGTTCACAAATACTATCACTAAAAATGTCCACTTCTCAAGGCAATGCATTGATCAATTTAACGGCCCTTGGAACTGGTGACTCATACCTCTAGCGTAACGAAGTTCGTTGGGTCAGCTAGTTTTCTATAAAAGTATGTATGTCCGTTAACGATATAATATATGTTCGGTAAAACTTAGCCTAGAAGACCAAATTTTATTTAAATGTGGATTAGAGAAAATACATATATAAGCCACTGGTTTATGCCAGGGTCGGCAAACTGCAGCTCTTTGCATAGCCATTTGCGGCTCTTCAGACATCAACTCTTGAACTCATCACTTTGTTTTACCCTGAAATTCCATTTATGTATATCGCTTATTTATAGCTCTCTGATACTTTAGGTATCCTCTTTCCTTGACAACTAGGTTCTTCCCACTTAAAAGTTTGCTAACCGCTGGTTTAAGCAAATGTTTAAGAATAGATTACTAACCTTTGATAAAATTGCAGTTGTGTTCCCTGCGGCAGTTCTTGTTCCTTCATGAACATCGTCCATTACTCTAAAAAGCTGGGACCATATCTCTTCCAAACGTGACAAAGAATCATGTAAGCTCCGAGAAACCCTGTAAATAATAGAAATATTATATATTTTGAATGAGCAAAAGAAAATACAATATGAAACAATGTTGTTCTTAGACAAACTTAAAGCTATCAGATATCAATCTATAAATTAAAACAGTAGACAACTAAAAATACAGTTACCATACCTTAATAAATCAGAAAGCGCAAGACAGCAAGATATTCTGATTCTCCATTGGTTAGCAGTCAAATTTGTAATTATGTCATTCAAAATTTCTGTATGATACTTTTCAACCTAAAACATAATTAATTTAAATTAATACAAATTAACTGTTAACACACTAGTATTCTGAAAAAAAAAATTGAAATTGTTAATATTGATATTATACGGACGGTTTTCTGTGTCTCGGGAACCAACGCATGCCAAATACTACACATGGAATTTTGTATTTTTGGCGTAGGATCAAAACGATAGCGGTAGAGTCGGGGCACTATTTTAGGTAAATGCTCTGACAGCTGGCTGCCAGCTTGTTGAGCTATGGAATGAAAACCAAATGCAGCACCTGAAAAGCAAAATAAAATACTTAATAAATTACTTTATAATGCGTAACATTTCATATAATTTTTTGCAGTTTTACAAACCTTTTTTGGAATTCCACATGGCGTTGTGATTTGCAAGATGCATGAATTTGTAGATGAGATCAGGTTGATTTAAATCAGAAGCGAATGAACAGAGTTCTTTATAAGTTGACAGATTTCCACTAAAATAAAGCGTAAGTTAATATTTTATGAACAATGCTTGATGTAAAAATTATTTTATTTTGCTCTATTCCTATTATTTATATTACCCGGTTGGTGTTTTGCCAAGTTGTCCTTCTTCAAAAACTTTTGTATCTAAGGTAACCTGCGCGACTTGTCTTTTACCTCCGGCCAACTGTTCGACTAATTTCTCCACAAGTTCCTTCTTATCAGTCTCAGTGGAACACTGATAGACTAAACTAAGTCCTTTGCTGGCTACGTCTTGAACAATATCTACGAAAATATTTGATGTTAACAACAAAGTAGTTACGTTAGTTAAAAATAAAAAAGTAACATTGTAAGGTAATAACAAACTCTGCGCTCACCGTTATTTTCAGATAAAAATTCCATGAAAGCATCTTGTAATATTGACAGCCTCGATTTAATCGGAGTACGTTTGGGACAATTTTTTAAAAGTGCCAACAACCAAATGCAACAAGCCTAAAATCGAACATAATTTATAGAAATATTCTGTTGAGTCAAAAATAATTCATTACCGATATGTTGCTTAAAAGTTAATAATTAGGTAGCTTACTTGTCTCGAATTAGGATGAGGAACACTGACAAACTCCAAAAGTTCTGTTAATAACCATTCAAGAAGTTTATCATTATCTATGAGGGCCTGGTTATCTTTGACAGAGCTGTCACCGTCTGGCATTGGATCTGACCATGCATCTCGATTGTCAAGAGAGTTTATACCTTCTACGCACAGAACAAATGATTCGCCGATCTGTAAATGAATCTCGACATCTTTTGTCTGAAAAAAATATTGATAAATTAGATAATGATCATTATGACCGAGTATTTTCAAGGGCGGTGGAGTTAGAGTGGTTTTGGGTGGATTCAAAGTCGATCAAAAACAGGCGATTCAGACACCCTTTTTTATCAAATTAAATAATAATACGAAAAGTTCAAAAAATACGCAAAGCCTATTTAGTAAAATTTTTCATCATTTTTAATTCGTACTTGAACCATGTTTCAATGCTTGAGTCAGAGAAGCAGTTTTTTCGTGACTCCACAGCCCTGGTATTTTCATAGAAAAAAAATCATTACCTCCTTGGCCATATCCAAAAAGCCTTTGACTATATCCTTTGAAAACGGAAAATTTTCTCCAATACATATAACGCCCAAGCATATTGTAGCTCTTTCCTTGATCTTTGAAGTGTACTTGGCGTTTTTCAAAATCTCGAAGAGTTTGTTCACAATACTCAATTTCGTAATCACTTTAACACTGTTATCAGCATCCGTTGTATTTATTACAGGTATTTTCTCCCCCAGTGCGGTAGAAATATCTTTTTCTGATCTGTTAGGCAACGGTAATGCGAAACATTTTCCCAACAGTGAAAGATTTGCACACGCCGTACTCACTAATAAATTTTGTGAACTAGACAAACATTCCACTGCAAATATAGAAAAAATCATTAAAACAATGTCATATAAAATGGAAAATAGCCGAATAATGTTACATCTTGTATAAGTATGTATTATTTTTGTATGAAAAAAAATCTCACCTAAATATAATACTCCATCACTATAGGGTTTCCATTCATCAACCTTGAAGTCGTTGCCACCCAACGTGTTAGGGTTCTTCTTCCATAATGATATAGATCTTTCTAATACATTAGAATAAGCAGTGATAAATCCACACTGAGATTCTAAGCTTTTAATAGTCCTACTCTTGTCGATCAATTCCAAAATATCATTTTCGATTTCCTTTTTATTTGCAGTGTGAGCTTTCACTATTGCATATAGCAAAGCAGCGGTATCACGAACTTCTTCCCGCATACTCGTTGTGAAATATGTTTTATAAAATGGTAGTTGATCAACGAATTGAGGTGACATTTTTTGAGGAGTGCAACCAATAATGTCCAGCAAACATGTAAATGGTACAATATCTGAGAACAAAATAAAACACAATATATAAAGAATTGAGACTTTATATTTATTGGTGGATAAAAAGTTAATTATCATGTTATAGTGAGTAGAAGTGAAAAAAATATGGATACAAACCTGGACAAGCTGTCAGAAGTAATTTGACAATTTTTAAATACTGCTGGAGTGATTCAGAGTCAAGAAGTTTTGTATTTAAATATTTTGCAAGAAGGGGTGACGAAGCACTCGGATGTGGCGAGCCATCTTTAATTCCAGCGCTTCTGTTTAAGCATGTTCGTAAATATCTCAGCATCTAGAATTTTCAAGAAGTTTTTGGATCAGATGTTGGCTTTAAGAAAACTCGTGACACAACTGCAAAGTTTTTAATTTAAATTTAATACTGAAAATGGATTTTAACAAATAAACAATGTTTACCTCATAAAAAGTGGACGGTGGAAAAGCCAGGACTTGGTTTCCAAAAACAAATCTGTGTTTCAAATTGCTGCTGCCTTGGCGTTTGGCAATCATACTCCACAGGTAGTTAACCATGCTCTCAAATGGCGGCACTCCGATAGAATTGACAGCTTCATTCCCAGAACCAGATGATTTTTTCTCATCACCTTTGACCTCATCGTTGGTTACATTCTGAACTACATCTTCTATTTCAGTTTGACGAGAAGTGCCATAGAGAGACTTTAGGGCTTCTATCTTAACTTCATCCTTACTGAAAAAAAGTATTAGTGAAAGTTTTTTGAAAAAAGAGTCATTTCATATTTATGATCATAAATAATATATCGTCGCAAATATTGTAAGAACACTCAACTCATTTTACTTTTTTACTATCATAAGTACTTTTTTTACTTATTGCGATATCTAATTTAGCATTTACACAAATCTTTAATTTGAAAGGGGAATGCATCAAGTAATTATTGCAATACCATGCGTAGGTAAAAAAAAGTTTTTTTTAGAGTAATATTTTTTTTGCCTCTCCTCTGGAATTTACCCAAATTTAAGATAAGTGTTCTGGCAGTATTGGCGACAATATATATGTAATAAATTGATTTCACATTAAAAGCAGTGACTTTTGGAATAAATACTGTGTATCATATTGATTACACTGAAAAAATAATATTTTTTACTTACTTATCACCGCTTGCTAATAGTAGTAAATACTTTGAAGCAACATGGTCTTTGGGGAATAAAACTGAAGCATATCTAGTCGCAACGAATCTCACCATGTGGTCTTCACTGTCCATATGCCTGAAACAATGTTGGATAGAGATAAATTTATGATTCACATACAAAATGAAATACAATTATAGTGTAAACTATTGAAAAAATGATTTATTGTAATTGTAGACAAATAATAAAACAAGGATACCAAGCATCATGGACATTTCTTTTGAATAAAAAGCGTAAAAATAAATTTTCATATACGAACTTATCCAGAAGGGCAACAATAAGTGTTGCATGACTTTCGTCCAGTCCTCCTTCGTTTTTAGATTCATCGGTCTTAGCAGGCGGAATGTCTACATCCATCTTCTCTGAGCTACCAGATCTACTTGCGACCGGTGAAGATTCAGGACATACGTCCATCAATTCAGCCTTTTCTGCTACATAAAAAAAATACAAAATAATACTAAATAAAATCTTTACAAAACTACAAGTGTGATAAAATGTTTCATTCAAAGCATGTGTTATGTATAAAATTAAAAGAAAATTATAATTTACCTGAATCAGCAAATTTAGTGATTTTGAAAGAATCTGCCATTGCTAACAAAGCCTCTCTGATAGCCATTCGAAGATCCGGAGACGACTCAGGCATTTTATTAAACAGTTCTTCCAAAGTGGTAAATTGTTTATTTATGCAACTCGGAGCCTTTGCTGCCAGTCGACCTATAAAAGACAAGACAGAATAAAGTGTGTACATTTCTTAAGCCAATAAAAATTGAATAAGGTTGCACGCGTACCGATGCAGGAAAATGCCTGAGGATGATGAGCCCACTCTTCATCAATCTTTGTGAGCTTCAACAAGCCACCCAGTAGAACCGTGGCAATGCGCCTTAGTTGAGTTAGGTCACCACTGAAATAGAAATACACAAAAATGAAATATATGATGCCATCATTTCTTTATCAAAAATAATATAACAAATATGTTGACTAACCTCTGAATAATATTGATAGTGAAATTCAATGCGAGAGTCTTCAGTCTGGGATTGGTATTTGTGGCGAATAATGATGCGAAGACGACCTATCAATGCAAAACACATTAAGATTTAATCGATATTCTCGGAAATATAGTATATAAAGATGTTTGACCAAGTAATGTGTCCTTAAACTAATTGGTTAAGAAATCCTACCTGTATGCAATGAGGGTAAATAATACCAGCAGCTGTAGCTCGATTAAGATATTGCAAGAGTTTTAAACGAATGCGTGTACATGCAGGAGCTCGCTTTTGAGCAGCAACAGCATTACGTGGACCAGTTGATCCCAAGAACAATGTATACAAGGGACCGCAAACACTTGCAGACGACCAGTCAACGGCACTGAAAATGAAATTTATTTCCATCAAAACAATTGTAAAGAAAATCGCTGAATTAATGAATAATTGAAGAGGCACTGTCTACCTGACTATTCTTCCCAATCCCACATTTGCAATATTGGCAACACTAAATCGGGAATCTGCAGCAGCAACTATCAACGGTAATAAGGTTTCACTATCAGCTACTGCATCATTGGTCAGAAATTTCACAATCGACTGTTTTGTCTGAAAATAAAAAAGATAATCATAAAAACGCAACTCTCGGTGTAAAACATATGAGCTCTCAATGGAGTTTATCTACAAGAAAGCTCGGAACTCTTGCTCAATCTATCTTTTTCGAAGATAGTAGGGATAGAAAGGATAGGGCTAGGACACCTTATTGCTCTTGATACGTCCTATTTTTAGGGATCGGATGGGTGCGAGAGAATTTTATACATTACTAACATCCATGCCTTTGAACAGCCTGCAAGTACCATGACCGAAGCCAACAACGTTAACCACTCAAGAAGGACCCACTAAAGTAAGTCGAGTGCCTTGCATTTGAAAAAGATTTTGATTAATCTTTATTGCGGAGTGGTACAGAGTCAACCACCCAATACGACTTCTTCAATAGCTCCTTGAGAGTAGAACATTTTCAATCATGCACTGAGTTTATTTCAGTGGTGAGGCATGTATGAAATAGTGAAGCGTCGGCGGTCTGCTGGTTTCTAAGAGCTCAACTGCAGTTCTGATCGTACTACAACGACTTTCCAGCACGATTTGACAGTTAATGTTAAATGTATGGTGCATTAATTTCATTAGTGAAAAAGAAAAAAAAAATAACCTTTTCTAGTTGTTCTGCAGTCAAGTTATTCTTTTCGGTAAGTTTTTTGTATGACTGTGGTGACATCCCAGGTGGGACAGGAAAATCTGGACCCGATTCTTTATTTCCAGGCAAAGCCCTAAATAAAAGACAATATTATTATCATCATTGGCGTTCCAAAAAAAATCCAATCCAATGATCATTCGTAAGTGTTTATAAAAAAATTAGCCTAATGTTGGCCAAGATAAACATTTGAAAAAACACATACCCATACGGAAGAAGCAGCAGATCTAGAGCAAGTCTTAGCAATATTTTTGCTTGTTCAGGACGTTCTTTCAGGTTCAAGGATGGAGTTTTATTACCCAACTCTCCTAGCATCGGCATGATTAAAAGTAAAATACTGAAAGGAAAACATTACAAAGACATATTTATTAAATTTGGTAGATTGAGAAGAGTTATTTAAATAATATATATCTAGTGGAAATCCGATCTATTATTTTTGCTTTCATTATTTGCTTGAAGGGCTCTTAAAAACGATGAATAAGATTTTCATTGAATATTGTATACAATGTAAAATTATATATACATATTGTCAGTATACTGCCAGAAAACGTTAAGTCAAAAATTGGATGTCAAAAACAGGCTCAAAAGTCTGAAATAACAAGCTCAGTCATATATTCCTTAAAATGTTACAGTAAAAGTCTGCACAGGCTCGGGCCTGACCTAGCCAGGCCCACGGGCCGGGTTCGGGCGTGTAAGCGTATTAGAAAATCGGGCTTGGGCCAGGCGCGGGTATTTAGAATAGAAGAATTTATTTTTTCAGAAAAATATTTCAGACTATGTCCGTGTCATAAGACTTGTAAGTCAGCCATGATGATTTTAATTATTACCAGTTCTATAGAGAATTGTTAATTGTTTTAAATTTGCAGAAAATGAGTTTTTTTCGGGCTGAGGAGTATAAATCTGGACTTCGGGTCGGGTTCGAGTAACAACCGTGGTATTAGACTCGGGACGGGGCCGGGTCGAGCCTCAGTCTTTCGGGCTCGGACCGGGTAATTTTGTAAAATTTCGGCCCGTGCAGACCTCTATGTTACAGGCAGAAACCAATAAATAACTCGACACGTTTTAGCTAGTCAACTGTTTTTAATTCATTTATCTTATTGTCAACGGCCAAGCTATCTTCACTTATTGTTCACTTCATGATATTCGAAAAAGTCTTATTATCTCAAAACATTTTTTTTTTAATTTTAATTATTTTTTCATATTGAAAAAAAATAATTTGGCACTCACATTATTTTTATTATTTGTTGCAAATAAATAAAAGATTTTTTTGAATAAGTTAATATTTGTAAAAAAATCAGTAGCCATATAATATATAGCGTAAAATTTCATTTCGGGTCGATTCCCTTCCTGGAATCGGCGTCAATAGAGCGTGACACGCTCACAGATGAGATCAAATAAAGATCTAGGCCCAAATTTGAAGTCATATCTTTTAGAAAATTATTTAAAAAGTGATAATAAATTAGTTTACCTTAACGAGATAAACACACTTTTAACGAGAAATTTTATAATTAAAAAATAATATTTACTTCTAAGAAAACCAATTAATATTTTTTCCAAATTGATACGTACCAAAAAAAATGTTTTTTTAATTTTTGTGTGTAGCAATCACTAGTACAAATAACCGAAGTATAAGAAAAAACCAAATTTAGTCAATTTACTTAAAGGGTTGACGTATTCTGGCAGTATGCTGACATTATATAATAAGAGAATTCTCTTCTTACTCATCCTGATGACTTTGGGGTCTGGAAGCAATGGATAATAGCAGCTTAGGTATCAGCTCCACTTGCCTTTCGGTTGATAGCCGAGGAAACCCCATTGTGAGATAAATCAGAGTGAAATTCTATGTAAAAAAAAAACAAGTGTATTGTAAAAATTCTCTCAAAACCACTATAACTCCTTTGTCTCAAACTAATAAGCTCAGGTGTAATACAAATACAAATTCTCCATACATCGGATCTTTAATACAAGATTATTTTGCACATAAAGACATTAAGATATATTTTGAAAGTTTTTTTTTTAATTTCTTGCACATATTGACCAACCCCTTGTAACATGATGCTGGAGACCTCTTCAAAACCACTTTTTTGATAAATATTTATATGCGTAATTCTCCTAAGAGTAGTAAACCCTTCAAGCCCTTCATGTGCACAGAACCCCAAAAACATGCTGTTTTGATGTCCATTAATAATAACAAAAGTTCACCGATTTCATTCAAATAATTGAATTCTTTTAAAGATTAGATATAAGTTTTAGATGTTTATACATTTTATTGTAATTTTAAGTTTTGAGAGATAGTAGAATTTTGGAATATGACACATGAGAAATATTTATGAAGCTATATACCCAAATGAAATATATAAAAAAATATTCAGTATCATGGTCGGAGGTTGTGATTAGTAAAATTAAAAAAAAAAACTTATCAAACAATTGTTTCAAAATGTCGCCTGCTGTGGTATAGTTGGTTAGAGCTTGCTCTACCGACCAGCTGGGTCTGAGCTCGATTCCCAGTAAGGTCAATGTCAAATTTAGATATTTAAATTTAAGACCTAAGACATGGGTGTTTGTGATGTCAATTTACCTCGAGTGACTTACAATATCTTTGTTTGAAACAAATTTGACTCAAAAAAACCGTATACTGAGCTTCGAGGAACAGATGCTTGCGTCGGATAATGGGGGTGAGGTGGTTTGATTTTGTGAAGAATTCAGAGATAAGGGAGCGTACAAGACAGCATCCCGTCACGTCAGTGGTTATGGAGAGACGTTGGAACTGGCTGGGTCACGTGCTGCGGATGCTTCCGGAAAGCCTCAATCCTGCCTGCCTCTTTTTTTGACCGGTGGGATTCCGGCGTACTATCCATAGGATGTACTCGGCGGAACTGAGGGATGTTGGCATGTCATGGGAGGAAGCAAAGCTATTGGCGGGAGACAGGGAAACATGGAAGTGCCGCGTGGCGGTCATATGCTCCACATAGGGAGCGAACATGGCCAAAGAAGAAGAAGACTTACAATACAAAAATTCTCATCGAGTTTTTCTCGTATGATCTTTCAACTTTAAAATATTTGGCACATTGGCATTAGCTGTAATGCCAAATATTTTTTTTTTAAAGTATAATAAAATAAATAAATAAAAAAAATGTACCCAGAATGTCACTAGAAATGTTTTTCAAAATGAAAAATCAGTTATTACATATATTTATTTGTTCATCTGCTGCTCATTTGATACAAATCAGCCGCTACTCAAAATGTATTTTTAGGCATCCGAGCCTGGGAGTCAATAATATTTTAAAAAAACATTATTTTCAAATAGATAATTGGTGTACTAACAATCACAAACGAAGTGGCTTTTGGATCTTGGTACTGCAGAAGAAGTGCATCGATAGGAAGCTGAACCTCGGAACGGCATCTGACTCTCTTGTTGATGTGCACCAGTAATTCCATAACCTTGGTTCGAACCTACACAAATAATATGTAAAATAAAATATTTAAGTATTACAAATTGCAACACTTCAGTGTGGCTCTACATTTAAATCGCGCTCCGCTGATATTTATAATATATTATATTTGGTTATAACAATATAATAGATTGTTTATTATAATTTGGAAAAAGCACAGTGGTAGCAAAATAAATTTAATTAGTATTAATAAAAACAATAATCCTTTGTACTTCATTCCACTTTATTTAATATGTCAGGACCGGTTTCGCTCATTGCGAGCATTGTCAACTGATCAGTTGACAATGCTCGCAATGAGCGAAACCAGTCCTGAAATATTAAATAAAGTGGAATGAAGTACAAAGGATTATCTATATATTAATAGCCGATAAAATAAGTTTTCACTTTTCACAAATGTGTGCGTACTGATGTCCACTTCGCCCAATGATAGCGCTTTATTTTGAACACCACACTTTTTCGGCCAATTGGAATGGACGTCTTTTTATATTCAAAATTCAAATTTCCTGGCTTAGAACTAAAGCATCGTAATTATATTGAGAGAACTTTATTTGAAAGTTTGCATGGCTACAAAGTTTTTTAAATAATCAAATGTACTGATTCGATTTTTTGAAGCTATAATTATAGGGCTAGGAACTGATTTGACAGTGATTTTGTTCGGTGTCATCTTCTATTTATTAGTAGTCGATAATGTCCGTTTTGATTGCATGATTGTCACTGATTTCCCCTCCTCCTGAAGACGGTCCCCTTCCCCCACCCCTCTGCCCGCTATCGCCGTCCGTTCATTTTTCTCTGACGTCTATTAGTCATGACAAAACAATTAATTTTCGTACTGACCAAAAATATTCTGTCAAGCTGGGGATCGAACCCATGTCCCTTTTTCATTCTAATCGTTTGAACAAATATCCATTGTTCCACAAAGCGATTAAATTTAGTGAGGTGGAACGTCTACTTATTTTAAAAATTTCAAACCAATAGAAATATGTTATTTCTTAGTGACCTTACGACATCTGTTAGTGAAAGATTGCACTAAACGAATTTGAATAATTGAAAATAGAATATGTCAAATACTTATGAGATATTTTTCCTTTTCTACGAAATATATTTGTTTGGATACTTGAAACATTAGCAGGGCTGTCGATATATGGTCCCAGAGTCATCATTTTTTTCGAAATATATTTGTTAGCAAACTTGAACATTATTCCAAATATAAAATAATTTACGCAATTTCTGCTCCTACGAAAAATGGTTGTTAGCAAACTTGAACATTATTCCAAATATAAAATAATTTACGAAATTTCTGCTACTACGAAAAATGGTTGTCAGCAAACTTAAACATTATTTCAAAAATAAAATATTTCACGAAATTTCTGCTACTACAAAAAATGGTTGTTAGCAAACTTGAACATTATACCAAAAATTAAATATAAACGAAATTTCGGCTACTACGAAAAATGGTTGTTAGCAAACTTGAACATTATTCTAAATATTAAATAATTTACGAAATTTCTGCTCCTACGAAAAATGGTTGTAAGCAAACTTGAACATTATTCCAAATATTAAATAATTTACGAAATTTCTGCTCCTAAGAAAAATGGTTGTTAGCAAACTTAAACATTATTTCAAAAATAAAATATTTTACGAAATTTCTGCTACTACGAAAAATGGTTGTTAGCAAACTTAAACATTATTTCAAAAATAAAATATTTTACGAAATTTCTGCCACTACGAAAAATGGTTGTTAGCAAACTTAAACATTATTCCAAAAATTAAATATTTTACGAAATTTCTGCTACTACGAAAAATGGTTGTTAGCAAACTTGAACATTATTCCAAAAATTAAATATAAACGAAATTTCGGCTACTACAAAAAATGGTTGTTAGCAAACTTGAACATTATTCCAAAAATTAAATATAAACGAAATTTCGGCTACTACAAAAAATGGTTGTTAGCAAACTTAAACATTATTCTAAATATTACATAATTTACGAAATTTCTGCACCACGAAAAATGGTTGTTAGCAAACTTGAACATTATTCCAAAAATTAAATAATTTACGAAATTTCTGCTACAACGAAAAATGGTTGTTAGCATACTTGAACATTAATCTAAATATTCATTAATTTACGAAATTTCTGCTACTACGAAAAATGGTTGTTAGCAAACTTTAACATTATTCCAAAAATTAAATAATTTACGACATTTCGGCTACAACGAAAAATGGTTGTTAGCAAACTTAAACATTATTCTAAAAATTAAATAATTTACGAAATTTCTGCTAACTATAAAAATAAAATAAATAAAAATAAAAATAAAATAAAATTAAATTAAATTAAATTAAATTAAATTAAATAAAATACCATAAAATAAAATAAAATTAAATACTTTGCAACAAAAATCTCACGTTGCTGGGCAACGGGCTTACAGCTAGTTGTTTTTATTAATATAATGCCTTTCCACCAAGTATTGACAGTGAACACCCTAAAAGTGATTAATTAGTATTAATGTAATTATGATACACACCATATACCATTCAGATATGTCAAAAAATCTTCTTTTTCTTACTGCTTTTCAACAAATGTGATAGAGGTGTGATTTGAAACATCTCTCATTTTTTTCAAAATGAGAATTTTAGTAGGTTGGCATTATGGAGGCGGCGGCAGAAAAAAAGAAAATATGTCTCCCCCAAGGTTTATTAAATCTTTCAAAAAACAATGTAATTTGCTGGGAAGATTAATTGCAGATACAAAAAAAATTATAAGCCCATCTTTGGAATCAGGTAAAACGATAATTCATCCGAATAACAAAATATTTTTATGAAATTCATGGCCATACACCTATCCCTCGATTTACGCTGTAGATACGTTCCAAGAGAGATCTCGTAAATCGAGACTTCGAGTTCATACAAAAACGGAAGATAGGTTCCAGAAAATAAAAATCCGCGTAAATCGAGACTTTGAGTTCATATAAAGTAGGGGGATAGGTTCCAGAAAACCACACAAAACGAGACATTGTTTATACACATTATCTGCATAAAAACAGAGAATTTTACTGAGAAATAGATTTAATAGCTTGACATAAATTTATAACATTTTCATAGTTAAAAGCATAATTAAATTAAATTATTTTTTTTACAATATTTCAATACAGAATATGAGGTTGGATAGTTCATTAAAAAAGCCAACGTCATTATTGGGATTTTAATCAATTAATATATACTAAGTATAACAGCCATACAATTTGTTAGTAAGGGCTGGGATTTCACCGACTGCTCATAATTTACTGATTTTCTACAGCACTGCTTGGAACATACGCGTTTGTGTGTTTTTTCTGACCGCGTAAAAGTGAAAGCGCGTAAAATGGGTACCGCGTAAATTGAGGGATGAGTGTATTTCAAATATGATTTATTTTAAAAAGTTACATTAAGGTAAGGACACCATCTACCGCCACATTAGTAGCTTGATTTAAGAAATTGTGTATTTCTTATATTTCTTAACGAAAACATAAACTTCTTGTTTAATTCTATACTGTTATATATCGCCTATTTAAGTATAAAGCAATAGTGAGGATGAGCTTTATATTTAATTAATTAACTAAAGTTTTTTCATTGAAGAATGGTTCCCTATTACCGCCACCCAATTTTTTTTTGTATCCTATTACCGCCAAAGCAGGGACCAACTACCGCCATGTGAATTTAAAGCCATTTTAAACACATTTAAAGATGTTTGTTTGAATTAAATTCATTTTATTAATGTACCTATGTTTAAATGTTTCCTATTATACCTAGGTATGTACTTAAATTATTTATATAAAAAAAATCACATTCCTAATACAAAAAAAATCAAAATCACATTCTTGTAAATAAAAAATTGCACCTTCATTGGCATTCACATAAATAATAGCTACTTATATAAGTACATACTATGATGAAATTAGGCAAGTAGGTTAAGTATTACTTCTTTTTTAAAGATACCACTTCTGGGACGGAATAAAAGCCCCTAGTATTAGTCAACGTCGGCGTAGAAATTTTTACAATATCTGCAACAGGGTAATTTAAAATATCGTCGATCGCAGGCCACTTCCAGTTTGACCCTGCCATTGTCATGGTCTTAACTTGCACTTCATTATCGGTTGTATTGCTACCTAGAACAATACCAGGAAACAATTCGCCTTCATAGGTCACAACAACATAATCGCCAGTATCAAATGATGCCATAATTTCTTTGTGTACTTTAGCCACTTTTCCAGAATTCTGTTCTTTCGCTGCCTTTTCGTCGAATCTTAATTTTCTTTTCAGCCGTCTCTCAGCTATATCCTTTTCTTTAATGTCTTTGTCCAATTTTTGATTTCGAAGGTTCTGTGAAACTCTTTGCACCAATTCCGGGTGTCTTTTTAAAAAACAGCTAAACCATTTCTTTCCAGGTCTTCCACAAGTAAATGGATTTTCTCTGCTTAGAGTTTTGGTGAGTTCTGCGACAGAGTCCTGTAACTGAGGCTTCGTTATTGGAAATCCCAAACTTGCCAACTTTTGTGTCCACTTCACAAGCAGCGCTTCTTCTTGGCACGACAAAATTGTAGAAGGTCCTGGCTTAGCTCCTTCCCTATACTTACCACTAATCTTATCACGCAATGTGGTACGCGGTATACTATATTTTTTACTTATTGCCAGTACGGAACTCCCCTTTTTTAATTCTTTCAGTGCAGTATCCAATGTTTCAGCTGAGTATAAACATTTTTTTGTGCCAACCATATTTCATAAATTTTTAATATCTGAAAATTAAGGTAAAATAATGACCCAATCACCGATTATTGTTCCTTTTACCGCCAATTAAATTAAAGCTGTATTTTATCAATTACATTATTACGGCATTGGTATTTTTGAAACAAATTATGCTTATTTAATCATTTTCTTTATAAATGATATGAAAAATATTGCAATATTTAAATTTATCTAGCTTAAATTTGCATTTTCATATATGTTTATGTGGAGCCTATCACCGCCATGGCCAATGCCCTATTACCGCCACTAGATTTTTGCTGATGCTTTTACGGGATGAGCAATGTAAAGTAGAAGTGGCGGTGATTGGACCAACGCAAATATGAATTGGGTTGTTCACTTTAATATTTGAAAAATTTATTAAATACTTGTAATTTACATTCAAAAATTCATTGTTTTCAAACTCTATTACCGCCAGGGGTGGCGGCATTTGGTTCCCATATAATAATTAATGGGTCCAATCACCGCCACGCAATATTTTCTATTTTTATCACTTTATTTATTTTAATTATGGATTTATACTTACTTTAGAGTGTTCTAAATATGTTATTTATTATAAACTAAACTTAACTTTCATATATATTCAATGAATTTTGTTTTAAATCGAAAAATAAAATTTAACTATTTCTTAACAAAGTGTTTAACGAAAGGCCAAATCATAACCGTACCTCTGAGCTCTTGCAGAAAACTGATATTTCCGATAGAATAAATATAGTTAGCTACAAAACAACAAATGACACGTGATCACTAAGCATTCGTATTTACCGTTCAATATATTTTGTTGAGAAGATTTTAACGGTTTTCTTGTTATTTCGAGAACATTCTTACGGTGGCGGTAGTTGGTGTAGTGGCGGTGATGGGTGCTCTTACCTTAGACACTTTATGTTGACTTTTTCATACTGATTTGTATTCCACGTTAATTATAGATTTCCCTGTATGATAATTTTACATTTACCTATACATAATTACATTCCCTACAGAGCTAAATTATTATAGGCGGCATTTAGACAATTTTAGGCAAACAAAAAATAGCACGTTGTAAGGCATAGTTACTGAAAAAAGATATTACAATGCGTTGAAATAAATGTTAGGCACGTTAGTGCAGAAATGTAAAGGTAGGCCTCCAAGTGGCATAACATATTTTTATAGGAGAATAAATTATTTTATGTGGTATTTTATCTATTATGTATGATATTTAATAACACTAACCTGCTCATGTGGGGAAGCGAGTTTTAATAAAACGGGGGGAAGAAATTTTCCCACACATGTTTCCAATTGTTCGTCTGTATCAGTATTACCCAGGCGAAGAAAAACTCTTTCCAATAGCACTGAAAAATAATTTAAATAATCAATATTGGCGTATAAAATGTTTTACAGCAATAGAATATTAATGAATAACGAAGTCTTTTTGGGATATTTGAAGTATTCCTATTAGACGAACTTTATATAGTTTTATTTAGTTCATGTAAACATCACAATGATTTGACAAAAATACAAATTGTAAAATTATAAGAGGTTATGTAAACGACAAGTGTTATAATTAGTATATAGCTAGTAAACCAATAACAAATACGACAATTTGTTTGTAAAAATTGCATCAGCATACAGTTTTATTCATTCTTAGTAGGACAAACATTAAAAATGTCATTCAGATATGACAGATCAAAATACTCAACGTCATGATAGCAACTCACGCCAGAATGAAATATACATAGAACGCTGCAAAAAAAATTGAAGAAATAAGAAAAAAATCACCAAGGGATGAATACAATACCAGGTAATAACACATTACTGTTAAAATTCTATTTTACTCACTCAAATCATTTCCCGGTTCTGTGACAGACACATTATCGGCAGAAGCCATGTTGTTTTTAATAATAATTGTGGAAAATACTATGTTGCCATACAAAAAATCTTGAAACGCTATTTTTAAGAAATATTTTTTTATACTTGGAATAGTAAGAGAATGTAGTAGGTATGCAAAAACATGATAATAGATTATTATTATAAAAAAATCTATGTTGCTGTATGCAATAAAATACGTATTACATTGCAAATAAATTTTATGTTACAGTATTAAAAAACATTGTCTGAAATAACACAAAAGAGTGGATATTTTTTTTTATGAAATATACATTTTGTACTTGTTGGAATTATAACATGAATATCATTATATTATTTTATTATCATTTATTTACGGCCACGCATTCGATAAAGTCGCGGGACGCTAACATTACTTGGATGCAAGCAAAAAATAAAAAAAGTTTGAAAGTATAATGTAAAAACCATATTTCAAATAACGAACAAAAAAACAGAAAGGTCACATTCATTAAAAAATATACTCATTGCACCGAGTATTTTTCATGAGTAAAATACGCATCCACACAAGCAACAAAATCTTGTCAGATGGAAATAAAATGACATAAAATATGTACCATTATTTATAAAATATTATGTAAGCAATTAAAGTATATTTATGTTTTATGATATTTAAAAAATTAAAAGAGTAGGTCCACGTATAAAGATTTCCCGCAGCTAAGTTGGATGCCAAACGTTTTGGTTGAATATCTTTTTTGATCAAAAAACACCTGAAACAGTAAAACCTATCGTAACATTAATAGCAAATCATTTGAAAAAATAAATACACGATCCTTACAATAACGAGGCACAAAAGTATTAAGTAAGTATTAAAAACGGGATTCTTAATTTGTAGCTCATCTAAAAACAGCACATTAATTAAATTACTGCATAATTTTGAAAAACATAAAGACTAAGTGTAAAAATGACGTGAATAATTCTGGTTTGCGAGTTCAACTTTTGTCAAAGGAGCAATTCAAAATGGGTTGAAGGAGGCTTGCACGATAAATTAGGAAAATAAATGTTCTCAGATAAAATCACTACTTAACTGCAATTTCTGCAAATAGTTAAAATGTATAAGGTATGAAACATTAGATTTGCAAAGAAAACAAGTCTAACAATGCTTAAAAACACCGAAGCTAAAAATAAATGTAATTCCTTTAGATGTTCTAAGAATCTAAGACAGAGGTGGGGAACCCGCCGCCTTAAGGTCACTCCGGCCTTGGCCACTCCGGTGCGGCCTTCTGACCAATTCTGGAAAAACGAGGTTTGGAGATATCTAGGAAAAAGGATAGCAAATTCAGGATTTGAAATTCCTCGGTGAGCTAAAAAAAATAACGAGATTTGGAGATATCCGGGGAAAAAGTATAGCAAATTCAGGATTTCAAATTCCTCGGTGAGCTAAAAAACGAGGCTAGGAGATATCTGTGGAAAAAGTATAGCGAGAAAAAGTAGGGTAAGGGATTGCATATTAATCAATCCTGTCCTATGCTTACTGCGGCCTTATGTCGAATCAGAAACATGAATGCGGCCTTTAGAGAAGAAAAGGTTCCCAACCTCTGATCTAAGACATCATCGTTCAACACAATATATTAATTATTTTTTGGAGGGCATACGGTAAATATTGTGTTTTAATATTGCGCAAGAGTGATAAAAAATTCTTTCCCTTCCCCGGAACACCGTGAGTTAAAAGATTAAGCGGGCCCCTTGTTGACATATTGATAGCCCTCCTCCCAGTGATACATAATATTATTTAAATAGTATGAATAATAGTAAATATGCTGGAATTCCTAAAACCTCGACAGATTCTGAAATATTATTATTCTATTATATAGTGTAAATCAGTGTTCCCCAACCTTTTTACACCTGAGGACCGGTAAAAAAATGCAGACCACTAATAATGAAATAAAAATGGTTTTCATGTAATATTTTTTTATTCCTATATTGTTAAAAATGAACATAACTATACAACTGTTTTCAGTAAACAATTCTCGCAATGAGCGAAACCGGTCCTGACCTTTTATATAAAGTGGAATAAAGTACAATGGAATATTGTGTTTTGATTAATATAATTCTTTTCCACCGAGTATCCATTTGGGTTCACTATCGAAGAGCAAATATTTATGACTGTCGATTCTGGAAAAACCGGCGACTATCGTGTCGCACACAGAATAAGTATCCGCAATAAACTAAACTTTACAAATTTGAAGCCGGATTTTAGAAGTGTGAGTAACATGTAACCGCACAAAAATGGCCAAGAAACAAAATACGGAGCCGCATTATTGATGTATTCTTATTTAACAATAACTAAAAATACAAGTAAACGTGCAGGCGATAAAAAATCCTATATTCAATATTTTTGCATGGCGAATTTCTTGAAATTTGGACCACCGGTTAGGGAACACTGGTGTAAATCATCCACACTAAAACGCTAAACGTAAAAACTAGTTTAACAGAAAATAATATGATATTTCTGATACTGAAATACTTATAAACTACATGTATACATTTATTATATTATACAACACAACGCATTTCAGATGAAAAACCAAATATGCATACAAAATGTTATTATTATTGCGACGGACGTTATTATTATATTATTGATTCTATAATATATAATATAGATATGCCACTATCAATGTTCCCTCTAAGGCAGCGATGCACAAACCGCGGCCCTTTTTGAATTTTGTGGCGGCCCTTTAATATTTTTCTCAAACATTTTTTTCACGTAAAACATTTATTTAATAAATGTAAGCAAGTTTTTTCTATAATGAAGGAGAATAAATCGGTTCATAAAAACAGGCTCTCAAATATTATGTCTAATTAAAAAAAAATAGTTAAAAATTAACAAAGACCAAGAATGCATTAACTTATGAATTGCATATACATAAATGAAACATGAATATTTCACATTGAAACGATTTTTAATAAGCAAGTAGCCATAATCTTTTTTTGCTTGCTTATTTATGTTCACGTTTTCGAAATAACACGGTTAAAATAATATAATGGAACCTATTACTCATTTATCTAAATTCACAATCTTTTTTACACGGTTTTTAGGCAGTTTTACATGGAACGTACATATGTTCCGTATAAAAATTAATTTAGCGTACTTTTTTTTTTTTTTCTTTGCGGCCCGAACCCACGATAATTTGTTTTATGCGGCCCGCTAGAAGGTAAAGAGTGTGCATCACTGCTCTAAGGTAAGAGGTTAGCTACGCGGAAATTTCAAAGGCTGCGCGGACCGATTAAATATTAATTGAACAACTGTCTTGTAGTGCGCGCCAACCCGGAATGAGTTCGCGGGGGCTTCCCAACTACTGCGCGGCTGCGCACGCGCGCAGCTTAGAGGGAACGTTGGCCACTACATGCAGGGGTGGGCTCGGGGTGAGTTTCTTGTGCGAGCCTCTTGTTAAGATAAGAAAATCATTTGTATCACATCAAATCAGTGCATAACTGCAATTTATATAAATGGTTAAATTGTATTATTAAACTTCGTTGCCCCCATCATTTTTTTCGTAAAATACATTTATTTCGAGTATATATTATATCGAGTATTTTTCAGTTTTCGTTCGAAATCGGGTATATATTAAGACCTTTTGTCAAAAAAAATTGTGCCTATTGATAGTTTTTCTTATTTTTTGTTAGAAATGTAGAATAGTGATTCTCACCATTTCAGTACTATTGTGCATTACACTTTCTACTAATACTACTTTCATATTTACTTAACACGGGCACACTTTTTCGTTGTACGACCTTTAGCGTAATTATTCTGCACAGTTTTGTTAAGGACAGGTGTCTAATATTTCCTTTTGGATTTTTTATATGCATCTTCTTGGAACTGCGAAAATATAATATCCTGTAATAATAAGTATAATATAATATAGATTTATTGTGCATCGTCAACGAATAAGCTTGCTAACATTTATCAAATTCTAAAATTCTGTTAGAAAATATGTGCTTTATTTATTTAAAAAAAAAAAAAAAATTGAGGGCCACCAAAAAAAACAAATGGATCACAAGTTATGCATAATTCCTAGTATGAAGGTATTATGGCTGAGAATAAGAGAGCTCCTAGTTAACATTTTGACAGCCCACCGCTGTGTATGTAAACAATTTGATAGTAATAAGAAAAACTGTTCCACTTTGTTTAACTTTAATTTTTTTGTACGATTTTTTATTTTATAAAAACCAAAATAAATGTTTCTTAATATTGATAATGAATAAATAAATATGTATATGAAGTGTACTTAGTCACTTGATTAATTTGTTTGACAATGCACATACTGTCAATGTAACTTCAAGTATAAATATTAACATCAACATTGTTACTACGACATCGAAAACAATGGTTAGTTTTTTTTAAAATGGTTCACGTCGGAATTATTATACCGTGAAAAAAAATCGTTTCTCATGATTTCACGTTAGACAGTTTTCGCTGCATCTTTATTTTTACACAAATGAAGCTTAAAGCTCTCCCTCTGCGTGTACGATGTGCTTAAAATTTAATGTTCGGTTAAAGTAATAGAGTTTTTTAAATATTGTTTTTCTTTTTCATATCGTTGATTGTCTCTCAGGCATTTGGCATCCGCTGCTGCTTCGATCAAATGGAATGGAATTCCAATAAATTAAAGCTTCGGATTAAATAAGGCAAAACAATATTTATTAACTAGCTGAACAGATTCAAGAGTGTAAAATCGAAAATAATGGACGTTACTGACTATTCGTTTGAACTGTTTGACCTATGTATGTTTTAAATTATATGTGATCCTCAACTCTCGTACAATTCGTAATTCGCAACTCATGAACAGAATCAGTTGGATTTTTATCGATATCACCAAAGCGTATTTGACGTTTATTGCCCCACATCGTAAAACAATACAAAATAAAAGAGAAGTTCATGATAATTAACGAATCAATTCACTGTATACACATACTGTGTGCATGACGCATGTAAGGTTATTGTAAAATAATAAGACGAGTTGTATGAACACTTAAATTGATAAGTTAACAACGCAAACCATCTGGCTCTAATGCGACTTGTTTACTTTCAATGTATTTTCATTTAAATAAATTAATAATTATTAAATCAAAAGCTTTGATATATATTTTTTTTGTATATTTATCTTTCGTACATACTTTCAGGAACAAAACAAGAATTCATGAATGTCGAGGAATCCCTGTTTTTTTTAATCCGTAACAGAAAAATCTTTTCAAGAAAAACACCATTTAATAAGCTGCGTCAGTTAGTAAATTTCGTGCGAATCACATTGATTTATGTTAATATGTAATGATAATGTCTAATTTCATTAAATTTTATTTAATTTAATTATTATTCAGGACCAAGCCAGTATTATGTACAAAGTTAGGCTGGAGGGGGCTCGCAGGGGCTCAGTACTAAGCCAAATAGTACTGAGGCCGGCAAGCCCCTTGTAAAATTAAGAAAAATAATATTCTCAGACCTTTGCGTTGTATAATTTATTAATATGCAATATATTTAAATTAAAAAAAGTAGTGATATACATTTGGAATTTCTGACGTACAATTTTCATCAATTTATATTAAATAAATTACGATATATTGCGTACTGTTACAAAATATAAGAGTATATAATAAAATTCCATAGCTTTACTAATTATTGCATATAGTTGCATATGAGTGATAAAAAAGTTCACACCTTCCCCAAAACATCACGAATATAAGATTTAGCGAGCCCTTTGTTACCGTATCGGCAGACCACCGCTGACATATCACTGCATACATATCTTTTTATTGTGTTGTCGTGGCGCTTGCTTTATGTAGACTGATTTCGAAAAGAAAATCAGTTTTGTTTTAAGTTAATTAAAATTACCAATAAAGGTAAAGTTTAATAGAATTGACAAGTTGTTTTCATCAACTTTCAAGAAATTTGGGTGAGTGTAGCGGTCTACAGCAACACCTATAATTAAGACAAATTATAAATTAGCTATTTTTATACATTCGTTTAATTAATGAGGATTTACAAAATATTCCAGTTAAGTTAAGCATTCCTTATTATTATATTCCAATACAATTTATTTGTACAAAATAAACAAAGAGGCGTGCTTAATCAGTGACCTTCTATTTATTTTCATTAAAAAATCACATCTCAACCAAAATGCACTATTTATATTTAATAATTTTACTTAACGTTAAAAAAATCAAATACATTGATATTATCAAATTTAAAAAAGTATACCAAATCGAGGTTTTCAAATTCCTCGGTGAGCTAAAAAAAAAACGAGGTTTTGTGATAATCTGGGAAAAAGTATACCAAATCGAGGATTTCAAATTCCTCGGTGAGCTAAAATGCGCGGGTTCCCGGGATTGAAAATTTATCAATCCCGAAATCCCGGGATTGGGAAAAGGCTTCGGGATTGGATACCCTAATTGATATTAACATAAACTTTTATTAGCTATGAATTTTCAATAAAAGCTGAAAAAAATACGTTAATATCAATGTATTTGATTTTTTTAACGATCAATAAAAAAATCTATAGTTAACAGTGTATTTTGGTTGAGAAGTGATTTTTATTCAAAAAATAGGATGCCATTGCTTAGGAATACCACTAGCTCCCTGATAATTAAAAAAAAAACGAATATAATAATGAGAAATACTTGACTCAACTGGGATGTTTTGAAAATCCTATCAATCAAGCTAGAATCTATCAATTACACAAATGTTTGTAAACAAGTCATTTAATGATTTGTCTTAATTGTCGCTGTAGACCAATACACTCATCCTTAAATTCAAAGTCCATTTTATCAAGGTTTTTAAATAAGGTATTCAGTATATTTACCTATTTATCAAATAGAGATAGAAAAATACACCACGCCCTTGAAAACTCATTTATATAAACTGTCAACTGTAAAATGTATGTATCATGCAATGAATAAATGTGAAATTATGTAAAAAGGGGTTTAATTTGTGAATTTACATAATGCCTTTCCACCAAGTATTGAAAAATTCATTCAACGAGATCGAGATGATCAAAGCAAAGTAAACTGATTGAAAAGCATATCATGATTTATAATCAGTATGCGTAGCTAAATTATTATTAGGTATAAAAAATAAAAATATTTTATACATTAAATTAAATAAATACGATATTTGAATCGACATCACCAAATTATATCCGATTCTTATGGCACAATTTTTTCTAATAAGCATCTATCTCAATTGAAAAAAATATCCTGTAAGCACCTTATTTGAGCACATATTTTAAAACTCAATTATAAAACAGTCGGATTGAACTGCCATCATAGATTTAATGTTTTTAAAACAGGCACAAGTGAGATATTCGAAACTATTATAGATGAATACCGTTCATACGAAGAGTATCGTCTTACAAAAATTTCATCCCCATTCAAAAGTTCTCCCTTGATACGACCTACATATAAACATACCTATAAATTACAAAGCTTCGCAAATCTGTCAAATAACGCCAACTTCAGACAGAACGAGCAAAACGCGCCGCGCGTCGCTTCGCCAAAACGTCTTGTTTTTATTATTACAGTATTAAATTGTTTAGGAATTCGTTAAATTTTGATAAGGATCGATTCGTTTATATAATTTCGGTGTTGTGTTTTCGTTTCATTAATATTTTATTTGTAATAACTTAGATATAGACGTTTCCGTGTTGATTTTGACGTGTGAATGTTTTGAGTTCCGCCATCTTGACCGCGACCACTTGTTACCTTCAGCGCAACAGCGTGTAGCGGAAATATTTTTTGATGATTTTTCTGACTGAATATCCATCGAGTGTCTTACGAAAGAAATACCAGAAAAAATACGTAATTGATAGGCTGTATTTTTAGCCCTTGCCGATGATGATTGGGTGAGTTTTTAATTTATGTTTTGCTCAATCATTACGACCACTATACGAATATTTGAATTTGTTTGGGCTTTGTTTACTATTGTTTGATGACTTTTCTATATTCTAACTATTTTCGACTCGATGAGTAGTATGAGAAATTCAAAACAGGCTCAATATGTATTTATTCTATTGAATTGAGGTATTGTTATCGATATTTTATTCAGTATTTTTATGTTTCAAATTATTTTATAATTGAAATACTAGATTAAAATAAATACAAATAAGTTATGTATTTATTGAGTATTAAATAATGTTGTTTATTCTGTTAAAATAATAATGTGAATTCTATTAATTTAAGAGCTATTGGTTTAAATATTTTGGTTGTATCTCGTGTTTAATGTAGAATTTTTCAAAAATTTAAATTTATTCGATGTACTCACTAACTTATCTATAAAAAATATAATACATATTATAAGTAACTTGAAATAAAATATACAGTGCATCAAACACATGCAAAACACACTGTAAACAATCGAGAGGTGGTAGAAAAGTTAACGAGCGCCCTTTTATTTTATAAAGCTTTCTATAAAGTTTACGCAATGCACCCAATTACGAAGTATTTATGCTGAAGCACGTGTTATTTATTTATTACGAATGTAAACCAATGTGGATCTATTGATTATTAAGTTGATATAAAAAAATCCACCAAAGTCGTAAAAAGGCCGAAGGCAGCAGTGAAATATTATGACCGAGAGCCGCGAGCAGCTTGGATGGCAGCTTTTGATTAATTTATTGAAAGTAATATTTAGAATAGCAATCAAATCTCAACTGAGTTTTTCATGGCAACACTGTATTAATTGCTATATCAGATAAGGATGGTTTTTTCATATATACAGTGGTGGATTAAGCACACGAGAGGCCCTAGGCGTAATACAATTTGGAGGCCCCGTTTTTCGGATAAAAAAGAAACATCAAAAATTAAAATCGTATGCGCTGATAACAAAAGAAATTTTGACAATACATATAATACGAAATATTGGTAATGGTGATTTAAATTATTTATCGATGATCCTGTTAACTCGAATTTTATTAGTAGCTATGGACTATGCTGTTCAACTTCCTTCCTCTACTCAGTGACTGGTGAAAAATAGTTTGCACAAATATTACAAGCAACATTAAAAACACCTGCCTGATGTGCTTCTACTCTACTCTTCACCATGATGACTTGAGAAAATTTATAATTTACATAAAAACGATTATTCCAAAAATCTCAACATATATTATATAATTTATCACGGCCAACTTTTTGGTCACTGCGGGCGATCTACTTCTGAAATTAATGATGGCGGTCTACAAACACCGCATGTGCTAAGTAATCATAAGTCATAAAGTAAAGAGAAGTAATTCAAAGCCTAAAATAATTTGTATGATACGGAAAACTGAACGGAAATCCATACTGATGGATTGATAGTAAAATACACACTTAATTCTTGTTTCAAAGCATCAGACGAGCGACTAGGAATCGCTGCGCGGTCGACGTCTTCGCTACCACTGTAGTACTTACTATATGTATTGACTATTTTATTTGAATACCACCTTCCGCCCTTTTTTGAGTTCTATCTATGACCTTGAGCAGGGTTTCCCAAACATTTTTTGGAATGGAACACTTCGCAAGTCCGGATAATATAACGGAACCCTTAGCTGAATTTTTAAGATTTTTTTATCTGTGTTGCAGCGTATAAAACCATTCCAATTTTTTTCGGAACACCTATTCTGGCTCCGCGGAACATAATTTGGGAAACCCTGACCTTGAGTATATTACTGTGAACTGTTAATTCTCGGTAAAATGTAAAATCAACTTCAATTCTAGATCACAATGATCTTTTTCTATAAAAATCTACAATTTTAATTAAAAATGACGAGGACAAGTGAGAATGCTGATTTGCTAAGCGTGACTGTTTCTGGTCTTTGTCATTTCATTAATTTACAAGTATTTATGCATTTTTAAAGACATGTATTTCATTTATAGGTTTACATACCTGCTGTTATCGTTTTATGTTATCATTGTTATCATTGTTTACATATCACATTATAATCATTGTTGTTCAACGAGCAAGATAGATGACAAGATAAACATAATTTTTTACCGATATGGGCCATTTTTTTTTAATAAAGCCGCTGATAAAGTATTTACTAAGATTGATAAGTTGTCAAATGTCAACACTTCAAAAACGTAGGATAACTAAGCAATTTCATGTATATACACTTATAATATATCGGATCTAAGTATGTGATAATATCGACGCATGGATCATTTTTTTAGGTACCAAAATTATATTATTGATCAAGTATTGTACCTATACAAATATCGCATTATTTATTATTGTCGGGCTTTTTTTTATTACATGGCGATAAATGAAACAAACATTTTTTTCTGCAATTTTTACACTAAAAGTTTTTTTAAATTAATTTTTATGTGAACAAATTTTGATACTCTTCCATTTAAAATAGCTCTGTTCTTCTGCGTACTTCTGACGGTTTGCTGACGGTTTGCAAACTTTTTTCAAATTAGAATCTAAAAGCTTTCAGTTCGATTATAATTCGAAAACAGTTTGCAAACCGTCAGCAAACCGTCAAAAGTACGCAAATTGTCGTTTTTAAATCCGTTGTTATGTTAACCTTGTAAATGATATTGGATTATTAAACCTTTGTATGATTTTCGTTATTGTTTATCTATTCGGGGCTCGTAATTGGTATAATTACCAATTATCTGTACGATAAGATAAGGTGTTCTATATCAGTATTTTATTACCCTTTAAAAAATTCCATTTGGAGTCCCGTAAGAGTCTTATTTCGAGCATGGAAGAAATAACGCATCACTGACGCTTAATAACACATCTTTATCTTTTAATTTTTAGTCAAGTTTGAGTATTCAATGACATCAATTGTCAATTATTGAATTGGTGTTGATATATTATAAAAACGTTTGTTTTGTTACAGTACCCAATTGTTCACTCAGTTTGCTGTATTGAGTGAATGTTTTTTTTCTTATTATATCTTATGTAGACCAATATTTTTTTATCTCTCCTCAATCCTTTTTAACCTCTCTGTTCCAAAGAGAAGGGATAGGTCGTAGGGATATAAGGACAAGGGGCTAGGACTGGAATAGTGATTAACTAATCGCTCTCCCTACACCCAGTCATTGAAGGATCGGAAGGGTGGTAGAGGGAATTTTTAGACATTACAAACACCCATACCTACGAACAGAAATCGCCAAATCGATCGAAAAATGCTGTTCGTACTGGGACTCGAACCCGTGAGGTACGGCACAGAAGCCAACAACGCTAACCGTTGCGCCATAAGACCCGACATAAATACTGGTCCGATATATAGTTACGAGTATTTCAAAAGGAAAATTGCTTTATTAGCTCAACTTTGTGAACAATTTTAAATTGTATTTATTACTGTGGCTGATTGTCAGTGAAACGATAAAACGCGAACACTGACTGGGTGTCGGGCTTAGGATGATTGAGGTAACCATTCATTAGATTTCTCAATTTCAAGAAGTGGATTAAGAAGAAAGGAGGAACGGTTGCTGTGCCAATACTGATGGGTTCAATATGTCTTGTATATTTATTAAGAATTCCCAAGGTTTTTATGTAACTTACATTTAAAATGTAAGAACGTATGGCAGCTCTATTCAGCAGTGAATTGAAGATGGGTGTATAAACGGAGTTTGAATAATTGATCGCTCGCAATTCACAGCCAGAAATTAATCGTTGGCAGTTTACCGCCGTGCCAATTGATCACATAAACAATTTATTGCCTAAAAATGATCACGAGCATATTTTATCGTTTAGCTAGCTATAAGCAATGGGATGTTTTTGATGAAATAATAAATAGTTATTTTGTTTAAGTTTATACTTTATGCCAGGGGTCACCAATCTTTTTGAGAAGCGGGCCGGATTGATCTTTTTAAAAACTAAGGAAGCCGGACGACAAATAAATTCGTATTGGAACCCAATAAGAATACTATTTCATTTTATGTGGTTACATAATAGTTAGAATGTAAAAAAATGTTTGCCCTTCTTAGAATTTCAATAAATGAAAATATTCAAGAAATTTTTGAGTAAACGAACATCTGGTCGTGTCGCCTCCAATTTCTATCCAACTTCCTTCACTTTGAATCCCCTACCAGATAGTTGTATGAAAATTGATGATTTGAAATAAATTGTTGTCGTGAATTCACAACTAAATCATGAAAATTTATATTTCTTATATGAATAATTTGTATGCAAAAATCCAGAACTTTTCGCGGGCCGGATCCGGCTCGCTTTTTGTTTGGTGACCTCTGCCTTATGCAATAGCATTTTTTCGAATTCAATGAACTATGAGAGAATAGTACGGAAGCTAAAACGGCAAAAATCCATTATTTAAATCAGAGGTCATCCAACTTTTTGAGAAACGGGGTTGATATTTTTTCAAAAACCTTTAAGGGCCGGACGAAAAGCATTCCTGATGGAGTCAAATATATACATATTAATAAAATTATATGTATAGCCGGCGATAAAATATGTTAGCGATCATTTGTAGCCTCTGAATTATTTATGCGATCAATTGACGAGGCGGTAATCTGATAACGACTATTTGCTTGCGATACATTTTCCAAGACTCGTTTTAAGCATTTCACGGCGATGTGTTTCAAATTGTGGATAAAAAAATACTACTTTCCACATAAAATACCAACTAATCCGCGTTGTAAATTGTTTAAAATAAATAATTTACATATCTTTGCGTTCATATAATATAATATATTATATCTAAATTGCGGAGGAAATTATCATTCCTTAGATGGCGGGCAACCGCATGAGCGACAGTGGCAGAGGCCTAAGGATGAGAATCCCTTGTTGTCAAAACCACTCCACCGTAACTAATTTGTGGTTGAAATCGGTGCAATAACCCTGTTTTGCGGACGCCACTGGGCAATAAACTATTTTCTCAAGTGGGAGTGTAAATTATATTGTTTTTCATATTTAATAATATGTTAATAATGATATTGTACTTATGCTTGTGGGATTCATTTTCTCCACAGCTCGAAATAAGGTCACAGTTTTTTTTACCATGTCCGCTCCCAATGTAGAGCATATGGACTCCCAATGGAGTTTATCTCAACATATTTTACTCAACTCAACTCAATACTTCAAAGTATTTCTACGAGAACTGCTTGTTACTCAGTTGCTCAACCTCTCTTTTTTTCAAAGAGAGCAGGAATATAAGGATATGACTAGGACAGGACTAGTGGTTAGCTTATCGCCCCATTCATAGGATATGATGGGTGGGAGGGGGGAATTGAAGACATCACATACATCCATGCCTTCGAACAGAAATTTACAAATCGATTGAAAAATCAATTTATAACACTGTCTGTACTAGGAATCGAACCCGTGTCCTACGTAGCCGAAACCAAAGCCGTTGACTACTCGACCACACAGGCGGCAAGTATACACACATGCAAAAATATTTGGTATATGTATTACAGCTTTTACACTCCAAATTGGACATTTTACAAAACAAATTGGCAATTTACATAAAATAGGTTTACTGTTTTCGGTACGGGTGTTGATATTGAATATATGTAGTTTTATGAAGATAGTTCTGTCTTCTGTCCAATGTTCCCTCTAAGACAAAAGGTTAGCTGCGCGGAAATTTTAAAGGCTGCGCGTACCGATCAAATATTAATTGAACAACTGTCTTGTAGTGCGCGCCAACCCGGAATAAGCGCGCGGGGGCTTCCCAACTGCTGCGCGGCCGCGCGCGCACGCAGCTTAGACGTTGGTTCTGTCTATATCTAAGAGGCGTTTCATTTATTTTGATTATAGCATTTCTAGTGATTATTAGGTTACCCGCGCAGTTATTTTAAATGTCTACAGAACCCTGTCGTATATTACGTATATCTGGCAACACTGCCGCCGGCTTTTAGCTTTAATGTCAATTATTAAATAGGCAGGAAATTGAATGTGGATTATGCCTACTGTCACCAAAATTCCTGCATCAAAGTTGGGACTCGTATTCAATACAATCGATATTTTATTCGATATTGAAGAATTAATTATTTTTGTGAATGTTGGGTAATAAAACAGGAGTATTTATATCATACTACAGCGGCGTAGCTACCTCATAGCAAAATCATGCAATGCATTAGTTCCCAATGAAAAGGGGGCCCAAATTTCTACATTCTCAATCTAACAAATTAACTTACCGAAAAAAAACTCATCATAAACGGAATATTTTTTTGCACTGCACCAACGTTCTATTATGTAACATGCATTAAATATGAATTATATTTGGCCCAATACCATCAGCGGCGTAGTCACCTTATAGCAGAGTCATGCAATTCATGAGGGCCCAAATATCTAAACATAAAGGAGGGACATTGCGTGACGTTTGCACGAGGTCGCCAAATTTCTAGCTACGCCAATGATCCACTCGTCGAAAATACTGGATAATTTCAAAAATTAAGTACTTTTGATTTCTTTTTGCCTGGGAAAATCCGATTCAATGAAAAATATGAAAAGTTATTGATTAATTATTTTATATTGAATGTATTGAATGGACTTGTCAGCATTTGCTAAAGCTATAAGTATGTATATCAGCCATACTCAACCTGCGGCCCAGTAAGCTCTTACCAAATCGAGGATTTCAATTTCGTCGGTGAGCTAAAAAAAAAAGAGTATACCATAAATATCTTGCAGCCTACGTAGAGAAGCAAATATCGGAATGCGGCCCGGAGGAAAAAAAGATTGAGTATGGCTGATGTATATGAAATTACCTCATAAGAAACTTGTCATAGTCGATACTGATTGAAAAGATCATCAAAACCATTATATTATTGCTAAAAGAGACTTAGAAGTGGCAGTCAATGCGAACTATGCGTAGATAGAGAGGAAAAGAGTGTGTGTATGTGTATGCTGCGCTGTCAGTTACATTCGGGCATATACATCAAGGTTAATACATGTTTTTATACTATTATTTATTATATCAGTTATTAAATTTGACCGAATCATCACATATAACACACAAAGACAAAATATTTAAGTGAATCTTGAAAGAAGCTATTTTCTTTTAATATCAATTTAAGTCGCGAGGAATTTTAGCTTAAAGAGATGTTTAAAACATTACTAAATCTAAGGGAATAATGGTTACCGTGATTCAACGTCCCAACCAGCGAGGCTCTCGGGGACGTTAGCTGGTACATTATAAGCTCTTCATTTTAGCCTGCATACATTATTGTAGGAAGTAACAACCCTTGGGAATTACGCGGGATATAGCTAAAGTTTGACTTTTTCATCTAAAATAGTTGCAACATTATTGACTAAACGAGCATAAAACAGAAGAGAATATTTAATATTGAACAAAAAATTCGGTTACCTATGAATAAGTCAAAAAATTGTAACTGATAAAACATAATTGAACCCCTGACAATTTAAATTGAAAGCTCTTAAGAATGGCATGTTTATTGTATTTTAAATAAAAAATGTAAAATAACATTTTAGGATAAATATGAAAAAAAAAAAATCAAAAAACAAGGATTTTTGGATACAACATAATTTCGGGGAAGGGCTCATTATTATTTATCTTACATACTCGTAATTAGTCAATTGGATACAATTCCAATCAATAATTGTATAAAATCAGCAAAATAAGTTATTTAAATCTGATAAATTTTAAATTTGCTTTTTTCGGAATTTATCGATAAAATCAACATTTTAATAAAAAGCACACAACTTTTTAATGAAATTTTAATATTTAATAGTATTTTGTTGTAATTATAACTGACACATCCGAATCTGGTGAGTACAACTGTCGTGGTGTAGAATATTATCTTATATTGAACGTCGCTTTCTTTCTTCTATCGATTTAAAAAGTTTTCTCTTGGTGTTAAATATTTATATTTCAAAATTAAATTAAATTCAATGTAATAGCAAGAGATTTTTTTGATTTATGTCTATTTATTTGATGACAATAACACTGCACGACTTTACCTGTATTATTTTCCACTTAAACCTTACTACAAAAGTTGATGATTTCGCATTGCTTCCGATACTGATGGTTCGTAATGACTGTTTTTGGTATTTACCGTTCAGTCAGTTCTCCTCAAAGCTGGTTTGCCCACATGCCTTTGATTTTGTTTTCGCATGAACTAATCAAAACAAAGTACCTAATCAAATATTGATGCTTTTGCAATGATTAATTGATAAAAGCAATTTTAGTATTCTATCAAGTATTATTTCGCTAATTCATTTCGAAGAACTAATGAACTAGCGTTTGTAATGAAAAATGACAATAAAACTAGAAACAATAGATAACATAACAAAATATTCCTGATATAGGATGACGTAATCACTTGTTTTTTTTGCGTGTTGTCATAATAAAGAAAATATTTGTTCAAATTTAAAAGCCTTTTTTTACTCATATTTCCATACGGATACTATATAGAGTCTGCGAAACGGGCTCTCTACTTCCCGACTATTTTTATTTCTGGAATAGGTGCTGACTGAGTAATTATGTCCCTTTCCCACACTTGTCCTCGCTGTAAAATAGAAATTGTTCGTAATGTGCTGGTATTAAAGCTGAAGAGTTTCTTTTACTTTCACACATCTCAACTTAATTTTAAATGTAGCACGGCCGCGTGGACCGTTTGTCAGAAGGTTGTGTGCACAATCTATATAAACTTTTTTTTATTACCGGAAGCATCCATTTAATTGTCGATATTGTATTCGATCTCCTGTGACTTGGGACAAAATAGTTGGAATATAAGAGAAGGGTCGCAACACTCGCAACAGGAACTTGACTTTTGGAGGTCTTGGTTAAGACGAACAGTTTATTTATTTTTTCAGCACCGACGAATGGTAGTGAAGCATTTTGGATTTTACCGGATGACGAGCGTTTTCAACTGAATTCGGTCTTGATCATATTAAATATGTGTGGAATTAGTATAAGGGAGTGTTTTTTTTTTATATAATGCCTTTCCATCAAATATTGACAGTGAATACCTTAAAAGTTTTACTAATGTGTTATTATTTACTTATGCCAAAGCCCCCTATAGTGAAAGCCATGCTATGGAGTTGAAAACAGGTACTTTTTTCAGATAAGCGGGCCGGCGTCATAATTTTCAAAGTAATATCACATCATTATGAAGCCATTTGTTTCTGATATAATGTAGGAAATACATATTTATATTGTAATTATATATATTTTCAATTACATATTTTTCAAAATAAGAAAAAATCACATTTTCTAAGGTTTTTGAAGAAAAATCTCGGAGAACAAAAGCAAACAAAGAAGGCAAATCATTTAATTAAAATTATTTTTTTTACAATATTTCAATACAGAATATAAGGTTGGATAGTTCAAAGAAAAAATCAACGTCATTATTGGGATTTTAATCAATTAATAATTAATCTCAAAATTTATTTGTGCACACTGGTTCGTTACTCAATCTTTCCATAGGATTTCTCAAGTCATATCAGTAATCAAAAATCAGTAAGTCAAACTAGGGTAGCACATTTCACTTCATTATTTTTTAAATATTAATATTGATTAAATCATCATTTACTTGGTATATTGCCATTATTATATGATAATACGCAGCATTTATTTCATAATATCACAATAGGCGTCAAAATCGTATATAATATAAAATGGATTCCGCTTGTTACTGTTGTTTTATGTAATTTATAATTAATATTTTATATAACTGTGATATTTAATAGTGGGAAGTTAAATTTTATTTGTTTTACCACACATCGCATTTCTTGCCATTCGCTATATTTCTTACAATCATTACTTAATTTGCATATATGACCCTTCCGATGTATCGTAAATTGTAAATTAATAACACCAAAGAATCACAGAATATCCATACAAGAAATCTTTCAAACATACATGTTATATTCAACGAAAAATAAGCTCATAAATTGGAATTTAGAGTTGATCTACGTATAACCGCCATACAATTTGTTAGGAGAGGCTGGGATTTAACGGCCCGGCCTTTTTTGCTGTTTTTTCTACGACACTGCTTGGAACTTAAGACTGCTATGCTTATGCCAATAGCCTAAAAAATAAATAAAAGTATACTTGAGATGTAATAAGAAAATGTTTATAATTATTTAAAAAATATTTTTGTGTTGAATTTGTATGCTGCGCATGTAGATTTTCATGAATATTCAGCTTACTGAAGTATTTTAATATTTCGTTTTCAGTACACACAGCAGTGATCATATTGTTTTTTCTTTCCTTTATCATAATGTTCTATACAAATTTTATTCAATATATTATTCCACTGGCGAATGCAGATTCTGCCGAGTCATATTTTTATAATACCTAGCATCTCATCAGCACCAGCGCTGAAATTTCGTTGAATAAATATCGCGGATGTACAACATTATTACACTTATCAGACAGGTTTCAGAGTGACGGTTCCACGTCCCGTACCATCCAGCCATCGTCCTCCGAAATTATCCGACGAGTCGTGCGACACACAGATGACGTGACGTGCGCACGCATATAAACCCGCCGAAAAGCTGAGTTTGATTAATTACACCCAGTCATCGATACTGCTTACTTCGCCGCTCGGTGTTTAGCTAATGAATTTATGAACCTGACTTCCTCCTCCCTTCATGATAGCATGTCTCTACACTTGCTATCGATTTTCAGTAAAAATACGCCCGGAGATTGTTTTCCCGCGTCTAAATTGGCCTATGGTTCAGTCGGCGATGTCTAGTGAATAGACGCGGCTGGACTCGGGTCATCGGGTCACCGGAGCCGGCTGCTGGATGGGCGAGAGGTTCGTATTATTAATTAATACGGCCGAGTAGACTGTCTTTGTATATTGTAAATATGATAGCAAATCCAACCATGTAAGCTTTATGCCCTTGGCTAGTTAACTCGTATCGCCAGCCTAGTATGTAAATATCGTCACTCTAAAAAACAACTTCCTAATAATAAGAAAAACGTTTCGTTCCACAAGCACAATGTAACATGGTTCGTAAATATTTCTACAGTACTACTAGAACTTGTTCTGGCGATGGTGTGATGCTAACATAACTTATATTGCATAATAATTGTCCAACTTAATATTTCTTTG
Organism: Himalopsyche tibetana; assembly: GCA_030503985.1. Taxonomy (NCBI): domain Eukaryota; kingdom Metazoa; phylum Arthropoda; class Insecta; order Trichoptera; family Rhyacophilidae; genus Himalopsyche; species Himalopsyche tibetana. The sequence continues at coordinate 32,130,849 of JAPJYX010000016.1, forward strand.
ATATTGTTACCATATTTTTTTTAGATTTAAAAAATATTTGGCATTAAAGAGGCAAATATCTTGACATCGTAAAATCACACTAGACAAATACGATGAGAATTTTTATGGGACACTCGAAATTGACTCGATAAGAAGAGACATTACAAAAATCATGTTTTAAGATCTCTAATTAAAATTGATTTTTTTTTAATTTGACATTGAATATACCGGGACTTGAATTCAAATCCGCCCGAACGCTAAGGCAAAGCATTTGCCAAGTAGACTACAGAGGGCGAATTGTGAGAGTATAATCTAGCTATACCAAGTAATGGCCATCTCATTGATCAACATTTATTATGTTTTATAAATATATTTAAATTAAACTTCTTCTATTTTTTATAGATGTTTCTCTATTTCAGGAGGATGGGGTTAATTAACATAAATACCATCAAAGTGTTAGGTTCCATACAAATTGTGCAATATCTTGTTAGCTATTTCACCTAAGATAACAGATGTGATTCTGAGTAACTACCAACTCTATTGTACAAATGTTGTAAAACTATTTTTTTTGCCATTTTAAAACATAATTAAAATTTATTCTAACTAATATATGCCAATTCAATCATGCTATTATATGAGTTACAATTGTAGAGAACGTAGAACCGAAGAAATTATGTATTTCCACAAGAATTAAACTAAATGTTTCGAGAAACACACATATAAACTATTTTATTATAAATCAGCCTTTTTATTTATTGAACTAATTTAAATGATATTGAATATTGCTGAGCTTTGCTTTATACTATGAAAAAGTTCTTGTTCTATCTTGAAGAAAATTGCTAGTAAAATACGACAATCTCAGGATTTTCCTTTTATATTTCCTTGCTCTTTCATTGAATTTGCATTTTAATCGAAGATGAAAGACAGCTCTATGTAAATTGGAATTAAAAATCTAACCACACACTTGATGGTACTAATCATTTAAAGCTGAAGCTGGTTACTTGAAACCTGTAGTTTTTTCATTGTAATATTTTGGTTTTGCTAAAAAATATTCAATGGTTATGTAATGAAATTTGATGTGCCGCTTAATTCAAGGATTGCGTGTTGATTTTCATTGTTGTTTTGCTTGTTACTATTTTAAATCGATTTTTTAATGTTCATAAATAATTTTGCGCTATAATAGAATTTTTGTTGAAAACACCTGATTGTTTTGTTAATTATTTTAATATTTGTCAATTTCCGTGACATTGGCGTGTCTGCCTAGTGACTGTTGAGCCGATTCGACATCATGATTTGTATTATGAATGAAATGACGGATTCACAATGAGTGGACAACACAGTTGAGCGAATGTTCACTGAATATAATTTATACACAGTAGTCAATTTCGCTGAACACAATTAAGTATACGCTATATTCTAAGATAATTGATACTAAATAGATGCAGTATTTAGCAAACGTTTGTCACGCACATAGCCGTATAAATAATTATACATAACAAACTCTAGCTTTATACATATTTTAAATTATAATAATTCATACTTATTTATGTAATATTTTTTTTTGGAAACCTTTATACTTATTTGAAAAAGTAATATTATTGATTTAGAACTTCGACTGAAGGTGCTTCATGGAACTTCAATGTCAAATTTAATATTAGTGACATGAAAAATTGAAGATGTTTCAATTTTTTGTTAAATTGTCAGTATAATTTTATGATTGAAATGATATGTCGACATATTTGAAATGCCATTCGTCAGCATAATTATAACATCACGTAAGTTATATTTTGTAGAATTTCATGTTTGATGATTTCGGTTAAAAAGTATTGATATACTTTGATACGCATCTATTTAATTCGTTTTATATTCACATTTACATGTGGAAGGGGGCTAAAGAGCAAACAACACAATATAACGTATTTCTTATTATATTTATTTATTGTAATATAACGTAAGTTCTGTACATTAAGTACATATATAAAAAAAAAGATTATTTTTTTAAATGCATAGTGAAGAATAGTAAAATGTTCTACTACAAAAAATAAATAAATAAGAATTTGTTCTGTAAGTTGAAAAATTCAGTTTTAACTGTCTCCTGAACACTAAGGAGAAAACTAACTTACGTGATGTTAGAATTAAGCCGTCGCATTAATCCTTGACTTATAGTTAATTAAAAAATTAAAATGTCACTCGTATCTCCATGATTTTTACCGTTATAATTATCGTGATGCCTCACTTAAATACATTAATTTTATGGGTTGATTTAAATGCAAGTCATTCAATGCATATAAATATATGTATGTGGAAATGATTTACATATTCCAATGGAGCTTTCTGATTTCTACTCACGTACATACGTATAGTACGTAAAAGCTTTTATGTTGTTGAATGGCATATTTCATATTATTATTGTGAATACGATGGCAGGGATTTTAATTAATAAATGCTTTCATCGCTAGGGCTTGCCTCATCTAGATAGAAATGTACATATATTTTTTTTAAATATTTTTAATTTGAAATATTATGTGTAAAGTGAAATATTTTCGATACTGTTAAATTTCTTATTGACTGTTATATGTCTACACGGGAGTAAGGAAAACTACTCGGATGTTCAGTGTTTAGAAAAACTATTTCGGCAAAACAGAAAGGACACTGAACATCCGAGTTTTAGAACATATGGCAGCCTTTAGATTGAAAAAAGACACGTCTAATTTTGCTAATCACTTAATTTCGGAAGGACACGTGTTCAATCAGGAACAAGGGATAAAAATGTTACACCCAAATACGGACAGTCATAAGCTCTTTTTCCAAGAAATTTTAGAAATCAATAGAGCACAGCTGAAAAGTCTTCCGATTTTAAATGAAATATTAAACTTTCCACTTCTATACCCTATATAATAATAAAATCATATAATCATAAAACCTTTGCCGACAAACAAATAATATAATTCTTGAAACTACTTACTACTCAAATTTGTTGGCATTCCCACGAGCTTATCCTTTTCGCCAGCAATGGCTTTGGACTCGGTGATGCATTTGTTTCTTATATAAGCACGAAACTTTCATTTACTAAACGTCAGTTCAAGTTCATCCGTGCACTTGAATGCCTGAAGATTCCGAAAGGCGAAACCCGGGTCATTAGTGACAAAATCTGTGAGAATGTACATAGTTTGAACGATTCAAATTTAATATTGAAATTCCACCAAGCACCTTCAGTCGAAATCTTAAATTAAATCTCATTTTTTTATTATTATAGTTTTAATCACAGGATGAATTTATGTAAAGTAACGCTTAATTTTATACTTTTTTCTTGACTATTATCTGTCCAATAAATTCATTTGAGTAATTGGTTAACAGTACACTCGATACAAGAAATTGTGTAAATCGACTCGATAAAATCTTTCTGTACATGTACATTTATTCTAGATTTCAATGCAACTAAGTTCTGACCATCGTAGGGGATTTGATCGTCCCACATGATTTAACTCCATACGTGACCCATGACCTTCTTTATTGCAGCATTTATTAATGATTCTACCATCTTTCAGTTGGTCCGTTTATCTAAAATTATATAAATCTGCCTTATTGTCTGCTATTTTTCATTTTTTCAGCGCCAACCGGATTTTGGAGCATGTATGTATTTTACATGCTCCAAATTACATATTTATTTGCCGCCTGTGTGGTCGAGTGGGCAACGTTGTTGGCTTCGGCTACGGAGGGCCCAGGTTCAAATCCCGGTACGGACAGTTTTTATAAATTGATTTTTCAATCGATTTATAAATTTCTGTTCAAAGGCATGGGTATGTGATGTCTTGAATTCCCCCCTTTCACCCATTCTATCCTATGAACGGGGCGTATCGAGAGCGATTAGCTTACCACTAATCCTGTCCTAGCCCTATCCTTCTATCCCTACTCTCTTTGCAAAAAGAGAGGTTGAGCAACTGAGTAACAAGCAGTTGTCGTAGAAACACTTCTGTTGAGATAAACTCCATTAGGAGTCCATAAGCTCCACATTGGGAGCGGACATGGTTTTAAAAAAAATGTATTTTAAAATAATTTCAGTTTACACTATTTGCGGTATGATGAATATTATATACAAAACAATAGTAAATAATATTTTTATTGTATGCTCGCTGCAAGTATATAAATAATTGTGTGTAATTTTACTACACACTATAATATGTCAACATTGCCAACTATTCACGAAAGTCATTTCAATAATACGTTTTGTTAATTTAAAAAAAAATAAGATATGCACTAATCTTTTATAATATTGAATATAAATTCAGCACCGAATATAGGTAGGCACTAAGAAAATAAACGCCTCAATGTATGCAAAATCTTAGGCTCTTGTTTAATGAAGTACTAATTATCATTTTTATTTGCATATCAAAAGACGGTTAATTAATTTTTCGCTCCGGGGAGGCTGCTTAAATGACAAGAGTTGTTTTTGTTATTTCAAATATTCGCATTATATTTATTGTTCAAATAAAAATATATTGCGCACCTGAATGGGAGATTTTTTTATCTAAGACAATTAAGTAATTAACCCTTTAAAAGTGTATATTATATTTGACCGATTACTGGTTATTAAAATATACTCTTTTTACGAGAAATTCATCTAACCTTTAAACACTCTCATATGCATATAAGACAGTAGTTAAATACGGGTGTTTGACAGTCAACAATGTATGTAACATTATGATACTTGCGGTAGCTGCCACTATTCGGCGACCAGCGAATTAAACTGCAGTGGAAACCGTTTAAAAATATGCTAAATGTGGCTTTGTATTAGTACATGAAATTAAAAATGATTTATATTTTTATGAACCTGGCGAACAAATTATGTTTGGCTCAGCATTTTCATTTCAAACAAAACTTAACGTTTTTAATACACACTCATTTTTTCCACCTATCATTTTTCTATTTAAACTTGTTAAATGATAATAAATTTTGTGTGTATTTTAACACAATGCACGCAATTTTATTTCGTAACAACTAAGTTCTTTATTGTTTGTGTTACAAGGGGATAACAAATATTGCTTTGTTTTTTTATATAATATTTTTTTGTCTACGATCTTGTGTTCATCGATTGTCATCATCTTTTGAGGGTTTATAATGAATATGAAAACTTGAGACGTATTATTTCTGTATTTTTTCATCCCAACCCTGTTAAGTTGGCAGTGGCCGCAATTTTCACCGAGTATGTTATATAATCGGTCATTTATACATAATGGAAACTGCATTAAACTTTTACATTTCGGCGTGGAGATTCACATTCTGCACCGGATGAACATATCAATCCTCTTACAACTTTGTCCTCTGCGTTCATTAATATCTGTGTATTTTCCCGGTTCGTCTTATAATTGAGTATTTTAGCAAAATACAATTCGTATATTTTACTGTTCTTTCAACATTGTAATGTTGCTTCTATCAGCTTCTCAAAATTTTCATTTTAGCTGCTCTTAAAATATTTATTTTTTTCAAAAATAGATGTACTTCGTGTGTTAATTCCTTCTCACTCACTCACCACAAACCAGGCTTCAAGAAAGTCACAAGCTTATTTTAGAATCTAGTATATAAACATTATAATTCTACCATAAAAGCAGAGGCGGATTGACCTATAAGCGAATAATGCGCGCGTTTGGGGCCTCAAAAATAGCTTATATTATACGCATACTTTTTTGTTCAGATTTTAATAAATATTTATTATTTTACGTGGAGGTATGTGACGTTTTTATGTTATCCAAAAACAGGAACTCCAATTTTTTTTGCGCATTGGGCCTCCCATGTGTCCCGCGACTGCATATATGCAACTTATAACCGGTTCTCATTGAAGAAATAATGTTTATATGTATGTTATAACTTGGGATGGTAAAAACCTGACGATACTTCTACGGATAATTTAAATTGATAAAACCTAAGATTGTTGACGAAAATGTTCGCTGCTAATAAGCAATACGTTTTTTTAGAAAATCAATAACATTGATTTTCCGTCTATTTGAATGCTAATATTCTCCAACGGAACAGAGTATAATTATTATGGTACCTAATTATAAATCGCTTACCTTCACGGCTAATTTCACGCTTAAACGCGGTGTGGCGCTACGGTCCTTTTAGCGTTGTCGCGTCGCTATACGAGTTTGTCGTACACAACGTCGCACGCGATCGCCTCAGCTGTCAAGTGTCAATTTCACGTCTTCCTTTGTAAAAGCTCTGTGTGTCACCAGTGAATGAAACAGTTTGTTTTTTTTTTATTCTTTTTTTATTAACAAATTGGCGCAGAAAGTTTCCTGTCATACACAAACGTCAATGAATGAATTGTTAATGTGCAATTTCATCGTCTTATTTTTGTGCATTGAAAATATGTGAGGTTTGAAAACAATGGAACAAATGTGGTATCTTCTTTTTTTTTTATTAAAATGGAAAACTTTGTTATTGCACTTCCGTAATTAGGTGTGTCATGGCTTTTACCGTTTGAGAAGCAACATAATAGGACCATTTGGTTAACAAGTGTTTTCTGACGATTCTTCTGCAAGAACCGAAACACGTGTCACACCCTCTTAACTCTTAAAATACCAAAAGTATAGCAATAATGCACCCGCTTGTATACGTGAATAGTTTTTACACTTATAAATTGTGTCAGAAGTATTACATAATAAATGATTGCTGTCAATTTTTGTTTTACAAAACCTATTTATTTACGAAATCAGTACAATTTTTAGACTTGTATTAAATGCTAAGCGTTTAATTGTATAGTTAATAGAAGATAAGATTCAAGGTCTAGTTCTAAGTTTTATCATTTGTATTTATATAGATACGTAGAAAAAAACGTGACATTACACAGGCATACCTGTAGCATAAGATTTAAATTCCATTATTTTTTGAAACAATAATCAAAGTAAAAATTGTTCATAAAAACTCGATTTATATTTTATGTATTTATTTATAAAAGATTCAAAAATAAAAGTATACATGTTGTTCGATTTCTTTTTTATTACCCGAGAAGAAGAGACATCAAAATCTATCTAAGATTTCAAATTTAAATTGAAACGATCAAAAATTGATATTGAACCTAGAACCATCTGATCGCTAGAATCTCTAACTACTAGACCATAGTTACTGACACATATACCTGTTAAAAAATGAGGATGTTAGTGAAGCAATAAACTATTATGATATACCTACTAAGAAATAATTTATATTATCCGCAATAGAACAGTAACTTTTGAGTGATAGATTCTCTGTAACTTTTGTTTACGGATAATGCGGGAAAGCTTTCCCGATTGATTTCCTTGAGGATTCTTTTGTGCCGGGAATGTCCATTGCCCGGTCACGTATCTTCATTGATTTTTGGCAGTTCACTATACCCCCTTCTAAATTTATTCGATATATCCCGTGAGCAAAGAAAGCTGCGCCAGTGTTGACATTTAGTTAATATTTTTATTTGGGTGTGAGTCAAAAACCCACCTGTGCTGAAGCTATTTTTTTAAACACACATTAACCTTTTGTGCAGTATTAAAGTTAAGTCATATATACCAGTAATATTTTTATTACGTGCTGACATTAATCCTGGTGCATATTTATAAAATATATTATGTATACAAGATGAAGAATGAAAACTCTTTTCATACTTTCAAAACATTGCAAAAAAAAACGGGAATGATTTCAAAAAGATGGCAAATATTGCTTTTGTTAAAGTATGCCGGTCGAGATATGAAATCAGATGATTGAACATTACGTATAGGAACGGTGTTCAACAAGTTCAATGACTCACCATCAGTTTACCAGGTGCTGATTTCACGGGCACAGAACATAACGCAATAAATATTAAAAGAACGCTCTTTACGCTCTTGGCCCTATGCAGTGCTGGCCGACACCATCCCCTTTTTTAACTGTTAATTATTGTGCTTTCAATATGAAAATATGGTGTTCATATAGCTAATAAATAGCTCATCATCGAGCCCTAGAGTTTAATACACATGTCGGACTCAATGTTTTGAAATTCTAACCGTCAGCTAAACGAGAATATAAGTTCGTAAACAAAAATGATTTAAATTTACAAATAATACCTGCAACTAGGGAATCTAATCCCGAGCCAAAATGTTGATCCCGGGATTTCGGGATAAAAAATTTTCAAACTCGGAATCCCGGGACTGGTCCCGGGATCAGTACATTTTTTTTTAAAATAAAAAATGATAATATTGGTGAAAAATAAATTAAAAAAAATATTATATATTATATTACCAGGTGTAAGCTGCCAATACGTTACCAAAAAAGCTCTCTTAATCTCAGTTATTCACGATTTAGAGGTGAATGAGTGGATTTTTTAATTACTCGTAAAAAATAAGCGAAATCATTATTAAACTAACTTAATATGCAAAAATACGAAATATAACTTAAAATGGTTAATTTCGATAACTGAAAAAAGCAATTACATACTTCAGACTGCAAGAATGAAGATTTCTAAAATTGTTGTCTATATATATACATTCTTAAAAATTTTATTGAAGTAAATATACGTCATTTAAATATTTAAATATTCCCAGAGTACCAAAGCATTGATTGTTTCGCCATTTAATCAAAGGTTTCGGTTTACGGTACAAAATAAATGTTTATGAATAATAAATTCCGCAAAACAAACACTATTGATATCTGGTAACATTCATTGATGTAGAGCAGCGTTTCTCAACCAGGATCCATGTGGCCCCTTGGTGGGTCACAGCATGTCCCAAGGGAGCCACAGAAGAAAATTTCAGTTTTGGGGAGCCACAGCAGACTTTAGAGGGGCCACGGCTACCCAAAATATAATGAACTAAAATTTGTATTAAAATCAAATAGAATACAGTAGGACAATTACACATTGCAGCAGAAATAATGTATGTATTATACATACTTTTTCTATTATTTTCCAATGAAATTAAGAGATACCATAATAATTGCATCTAAAAGTAAATATCGACAATATTGTATTTAATAAAAATAATAAAACATTTTTAGTACTTTTTCCACATAAAATTTATTAGATCAGGACCGGTTTCGCTCATGATGAGCATTGTCAACTGATAAGAAAAAACAATAAAACAGTGATATTTATACAAAAGTTTGTATAAATATCACTGTTTTATTGTTTTTTCTTATCAGTTGACAATGCTCATCATGAGCGAAACCGGTCATGATCTAATAAATTTTATGTGGAAAAAGTACTAAAAATGTTTTATTATTTTTATTATAATGCCATTCCACCAAGTATTGACAGTGAACACCTTAAAAGTGAATATTGTATTTATTGACTATCTTGTCCACGAATTTCTTTCATCATCCCGTGATAATATGAAACTCATGTGCTTAATATGTTTTGCTTCACTAATGCTCATATCCATTTTATACAAAACACATGGAAATGGAAGAAAAACCATTTGAAAAATTTAAAAAGCTTTAAGAATTTTCCATAGCAAAGAAAATAGGACATATGGTATCCAGGCATTTCTTATATAAACACGAAACATTCATTTACTAAGCGTCAGTTCATATCATCCGGTCATCCGTGCACTTGAACGCATGAAGATGCCGAAAGGCGAAACCCGGGTCGTTAGTGACAAAATCTGTGTGAATGTACATAATTTGAACGATTCAAATTTATTGAAATTCCACCAAGCACCTTCAGTCAAAATCTTAAATTAAACATAATTTATTTTTTAACCTTTTAGCTGCCGTAGATGATTAATAGTAATTACCTAGCACGCCGGTTATAATTTGCAATTATTAATTTAATTAGTTATTAAAGAGATAACTCGTCTCTCGCGTGTTGAGCACGAACATTTTTACGAGATATCTCGTCTGTGGCAGCCACAAAATTTTATTCTGTTGTATTTTTAAAAAATAAATGTACATTATTTCATTTTTCACGAGCCCTGAGAATTTTATTACTATGGATAGGGGGGCTAAGGAAAAATTTGAGACTCGAAAAGGGGCTTAAAAAGGTTGAGAAACTATGATGTAGAGAACAAAGCGAAAAATAAATTTAAAAAATGTCGAAATATGAAGCTTTATAATAACAAACAATAAATATTGTCGACAAATGCATTCAAATACAGTACACGTGCGGATAATACATTGAAGAAATTTAGTAATTGGCATCAAGTTAACTCTTCGGCTGCGACACGCTCTTATAGTAAGTCTTATCGCAAAGATAAAGTCTTAGTAATAAAACTGGTTATCGTTTATTGCATATGCTTGAACTGCCGACTTGAAAACTATTACGTTTCTATTTTAAAATCAATTTCGAAGTTTCGGGATTATGTCTTCTAATCCCGGGATTGGATTCCCTACCTGCAATCCATCAATTTCGACATATATCCATATTCCAATCTAAATCAACTAATAACGTTTGTAAAGTAGTTTGACTACACTAATTTGAGAATACAGTATTTAACAATGTAGTTAACAATTTGAAAACCAGAAAATCTTTCTTCTTTCTTAAGGTCCCCAATTTGCGGAAAAATGCATACATTTTTGCGCATAACTGAGGATTACAGAATAAATATATTTTTATTATTTTTCAATATTTGTTTTTTTTAATCTATGTCCGGTCCCAATGAAGAGCATATTGCTTTCTCACAAAGATATCTCAGCACAAGTTTTTCTAAGAGAACTGCTTGTTACTCAGTTGCTCAACCTCTTTCTTTTTTTTAAAGAAAGTGGAGATAACGAATAACAGTAGGACAGAGCTCGTGGTTAGCTGACCACTTTCGCTGCACCCCATTATTTTAGGATTGAAACGCTGGAAAGAAATTTTTAAAAATCACAAACATCCATGCCTTCAAACAGAAATTGATAAATCGATTGGAAAAATGCTCTTCGTACAGGGATTTAAACACGCGAGATCCTCCACAGAAGCCAACGACGTTGATCACTGGGCTACTAACCCGAAATAACAAGTGTTATATAATTCGACTTATTTTTCGGCTTGGTAAATGACTACATCATTCCACATATAAATTATATCACGCATAGATAGTTATGTGACCGTTGCTTTTCGATCGTGTGTCAGATGTGGTTTTAATTAGCGATTGCGTACCATTTGAAGTAATTGTGTGTTTAACACATATAGGAATACAGTATAGAATCATATATCCCAGCTCTCGCACAGTGTGATGATGCTGTAACGACAGATTGCTGAAACAAACATAGGGTTGAACTAACTTGTTTTGATCTCGAATTGAAATTAATTGATCGATAATATGTATATTATAAATTCAGATGATAACCAATAAAATGCTTATATCTAAATAACATGTAAGGTAATATTTAGAAAAGATTAGTATTTGATAAAATATTATAGTTCCCGATCATATGATCATCAATTCAAGAGGTGCCATTGTTTTCGTGTTGAAGTAAACTGTTTTTTTTTTAATTCAAATTTTCGCTACAATTTCACAGTTACTGATTAAAAAACAAAGATTGCCAGTGATATAGTCCGATCAATAGTGCAATATATAAATCTAGTAATTACATGAGTGACCTTGAATTCAAAACATTACCATTAAACAATGACTGATTTAGAAGACAGTAGTGGAAACAACAAATATTTTTTAAGTTATTACAAAACAATAAATACATATTCTTAACTATTTTGATGCGTTGTTTTTATATGAATTTTTTGAAACATATTTTCTTAAATGTCTCGTTCGACATTATATCTTGGAAATTGTGATCTATTTTGTATGAGTTTGTACTTCAATTGACACGTTTTTTTGTAACATATATATACCGCCTAAATAAAGGGTTTGGATGTTCATAAAATCAACTTTTAATGCATAAAGTACGATATTAAAAAGAATGTTATACGTGATGAGAGTGATTGATTTTACGAACATCTACGACACATATTAAATATTTACTGTTAAAAATATGTATCTAAATTATTGTTGTGCGTTTTTGACACACATGTGTTTATAAGATCAATTAAGAACGAACATTATAATTGAAGACTCGGTTACATTTTAAATCGTAATTAAATATTTCCACTACGTTTTCGCGCCCTTATCCACGGAACGTCAACAAGATGAATTTGTTGGGAGATGCGTGTGGCGGGAAGTCGAACCCGTTCGAGTGGGGTGGTGAGGGGGATACTGGGCTGAAGTGACGCCCAATTATACAATTATAAATTAGGCGTCAGTCGGGCAAGAATCCCCGTCCGTCTCTTTGCGGCTAAGATTGCCGCCGTAAATTAAATTAGCGCGGCTTGTTGGTCATAGTGCGACTTCCGAATCCGCGGATGCCGTAATTGAATGGTTTATTAATATTTGATATGGACGATATGACTTGGTTGGTACACATCTGGTTGTAAATACATTACCAGAGTACTCACTATCATAGATGGTGATGTTTTCACTTGATGATGGAGAAAAAGGTTTAAACCTTTAAATATAATATATTCATAGATTGACTTTTCAAAAGATTTATATTCAAAAAGCATGAATGTCTCTGATATTCCCATCCCTCTCCGTCCACTATTATTCTAAAATAGGTAAGAGTGAAAAGCTAACTTATATATCATTCGTAATCTAATACTTCTTTTTTCTTTTAGGTTGAATAATTGGCGTAAAAAACAGATTCTATTTAATCTAAATACCGTCACACTAATCTCGAGTATGGTTAAAAATTAAAAAATAGACCAACCAATAAAGCGATTCGCCATGCAAAATTTAAAATGGACTTTACTATCATTTTTTTTAGCATCAGTGTACTATGAAATTGTAAACGTTTCAATAGATCATAAATGCTCAAATAAACATATGTGGAAAAATTAATCTTCATATATGTATGTACATTCGATTTCTATTGATTAGAACACGTCGGGAATGGAGAATTTCGGCCCAATTTCGCGGCTGCCCTATTTGACAGCAAATTAAACAAAGGACAGTTGTGTTACGAAAAACATATATGTCTGTACAATAACCGGAAGAATAATTCATTCTAAAATAAAATAATAAGTACAAAACCTTTAGTTATACAAAAATTTATCATCAATCAGTTATTTAGGGGTGCCTTCATTTTCTTCTTGCATTAAAAACGCTGTATCATATATGTATGAGTACAGTTGTGACTGTTGTGAGTGTCACATAACATGCATTGTGATAAAACTGAAAGCAGAACTAGGTTTACAACTAACATTTCGTAAATTGTGTAGGTGAGTCATATACAGTTTTTTTTGTTGATAATTACCCAATTGAGAATAATTCGGTTCAATATTGAAAGTAGTTGAATTATAAAATTATACAAAAAAATATATACCCCTTCGAAACATAAAAAAGAACCGTCTAATCTTCAAAATATTCCGAAAAACCCGTTCTCCGAAAAAAAAAAAAACTACACGCATCTGAAGATGTAATGTTCCAATCAAATTATGTTTATTATTTCAGTTGATAGGTTTGGTATCTCAATCTCTTACAATATTTGATTTGCACTAGCTGTCTGCAGAAATCCGTGCGAATTTTCCCGAGGTGATGACGTCACTTCCGCCTTCAATTCAATTCAACCGTTCCTCTTTTGAATACTCAAAGAATGACTAGACGCGGACTTGTTACTGTCGCGCTGTTTGAAATTGGAACATCAACTATCTGAATATATTTCTATATCTGCAGTGAAAAAAAACAAAATCGATTCATTATTCAATGAATATTACATTAATTTGTTGTTACTTGTATTCTGGACTAATTTAGAGTCAAACTCTTTTATTTTTACGAGAAAAAATGTGTTGCAAATAATAATTGATAAATAGTAACGATTGTAAATAGCACGATAATGATTAATTTCAAACACCTGCTTTTTGCGAATGAAACAAATAGAATTGTGGTATTTATTATAAAACTGCATGTATGATTATTTGTAAGCGTTACTGAACTCAGATCGCCATTATTTTAAACATTTTAGCAACAATTTTTTTGAAATTAATAATATTTATATATTTTATAGAAATCGGCTGAAAGTGTAAAAGGTATTTTTTATACGTATATTTATTCGATATTTTTTTTTACTATTTTCAGTTCAAATTATCCGGGTCTGTAACCGAATGGTCAACGTTTTGTTCTTGCGAGCCATATGATATCAATATGGACACTTACAATCTATGGAATTTTTTTAGAAGGTGAATGCCTTTGGTGTCTCACATTCACCCGACCCTACAAACGGTACGTAATTAAAAAAAAAGTCGCATTACAGCTACATTAACGCTAATGCGTCAATTATTATGCGAAGGTTCCACGATCATACAAGATAAACTCGAAATCAATTCGACGGCGGTTGAGCGGCTGTGTAACAAATAAACTTTGTAGATCAACTTCTGTTGATACGGTGTGGACGCCACAAGAGGTCCATATGCTCCACATTGTTTACAAAATTTTGCGAAATATTTTATTCAGTTTGAAAAGTTTCTAAAGGTTTCATAGTAAATTTATTTTGGGTCCTGAATTTGACTTCAGTCACATATTGAAAAAATTGTTTAAACGGAAATAACTTTTTATCTATGTAACTAACGATCTATTAAGAAGGTCATATCCGCTCTGCTTCCGCAATTTCCACATTGATACTAAACGGTTGGGTTTTGGGATCATCATTATCCCTTTTTCTAGTCTAGTATCTACCGTGCCTATTGTCATGTCGTTAATAAAATAATAATACAAATTTATAAAATCTTTTGACCCATGACATTATTTAACATAATTGAATACGATCATATTGAAAATTATCTAAAATAATATAGTATATATTTGATCGCTTAAACCTGTTTGCATACTTGACATCCACACTTAATAAAAATTTCCACTCACCATATGAACTACTAATGGAGAATTTAAATATGATGCCATGATATCAAAAAGAGTCTCTTGTGCGGTTTGTGAAAGCCATTTAAATCGTAACACAAGCTTACTTCTCTCACTTAATAGAGTTGTAAGAAGTGATTTCTTGTCCGATGTATTTTAATAAACACATAATTGGCTATTTTTTTAATAACTCAAATGATTTATATTTAATTTAAAACTTCAATCAGCTTTTAATTACGACCAGGTGTCAAAAGGAGTAATTAGCAGATGTCTTTTAAATAAGTTACTATTCACGGATCAACTTGACGGATCCGAGTATTTTGTCCGTTCAGTTTTATATTTATTTATTCACTGTTCTATTGAATGTTTTCGTTAGAAATTTCATCCCGTAATTACGCTCGGAGAAGTCTCAATTAAAGCCTAACGAGATTTTTTTATACAATTAAAAACAAAATTAGCCTACGCCGATGGAGACGAGTGAAAAAGTTTTCATTTTCGGCCTCCCGATTCGCTCTGCGTAAGACTTTTCGCAACTGCTTTTGATGTGCGGGGAAAATCGACGAATGAATGAAAGTTGTTTATTGAACTTTTCGTCTACTTAGTTACTTACTTGCCCACCGCAAAGTATAATATGTAGGTTCATTAGGAAGTTTTTTTATTTGTCATTAAATATGAATCGTATTACGTACATTATATTTCCTCCAAAGGGAGGACCTGAAAAACTTAATTGTTACCAATTAACTGTTGATTTATTTCTGCTTAATGTATTTAATGAGTGGAATTAGTTATGAACTCGATAATTAATAATAAATTTTGATGATTGAACAAATTTTGAAAATAACTGCCATTTTTATATCATTTTTCAGTTATATCCATAATTTTCGTAGTTGACACTATGTAAAATGAATAAAATCAGCACACGATCCGTGATTTGTTTCTTGTATCACGTCAATTAAAAATATTATTATAATAACTTTAAATTATGCTTACTGCAATCTTCATACTGTAAAAAATTGCAGCTTCAGGAATAAGATACCCCTTTGTATCGATCAATATACATAGGATAGACATATACACAAGTTTATGACATGCCTTTATATCTATGGTTCATTCTGAATGAATTTCAAATAGAACATTCGTTTCAATCGTTTTCGCAAAAAATAATCTTAAAAATATCAAAGAAATTATAGTCTTCTTGATAGTTAATTTTGTTGTTATTAAGATGCACTTGCACCTAAATTAAACGCCGCTTTTGTTTAATTATATTATAAAAGCCAAACGGATAATTTTCAAAAAATAAACAGTAAAATACGTAAATGTCTAATTATAATAAATACCAAAATTCTCAATAGTCGCCTGCTGTGGCTCAGTTGGTTAGAGCTTCCTCTACCGATCACGCAAGTCTGGGTTTGAATCCCGGTAAGATCACAGTGAATTTGAGTATTATATAATTCAAAGTTGTGTTCCAAGACTGGATGTTTGTGATGTCAATTAACATTATTTCCTCTCCTCCCATCCTTCTAATCCTTTAATACCTGGGTGTAGCAATAGCTTAGTTAGTTAACCACTAGTTCTGTTCTAGCCTTATTCTTACTTCCCTACTACTCACTTTGAAAAAAAGAAGTTGAGCGACTGAGTAATAAACAGTTCTCGTAGAAAGAGAACTTCAGTTGATACACCTCCAGTAGAAAGCCATATGCTCCACATTGGGAGCGGACATTTTTTTATAAATAAATACAAAAAACAAAAGAGGCCGACAGTTTAAACGACCTTAATAATAATTTCTGAACATATGCTGCGATTCATAAAGCCCATATTATTCTATGTTTTCAAGAATTTTTAAAAGCCACCTGACATTCCGTTTTGTACCCTCAGATTTTTTTTAGAATCGTGTTTATATTAGGTTTTGTCATTTTAAACAATAGTGTAATGTAGCAACCGCTTTAACCTGATGATGACTTTTTCTAGAAAATTTAATGTTGGCAGTACATACTTATTTTTTACCATTTAAAATAAAGTCCTCTTTCTGTATTTACCCACCAGTTATTTTAAAATACATTTTAACGGCCGTAATTCAGCGCTAAAGATTTTGTTAAAACGCATAATATAAACATTTTGCTCCAGCGATTGGAAATAAGTGATACATTAAGAAGAAAGAATATTCCATTAAACTCTGTCGAGTATTGATTTTACTATGCGATCACTGGCAACACGAGCGTTAAGAATATAAAAAAGATTCTGCAAAGAGACGAAATCAGTAAATTCTTATTTAGAGTGCGACAAAGCCTGGAAACAGTAAATAAACAGGGGGAAACGTACTCTCAATGTTTTCTTATGAGCGGGAAAGATAGATTGTGTATTCGCGAAATCAATTTCATAAAAACGTACGAAATTTTGTATTTTTAAACGTGATCACTTTAAAGAGATTGACTGAGGGATTATTTTTAACTCTGTTATTGTGTTTCAGTGATTCATTATGTATTAATGGTAGAATTGCCGGCTTGCTTTTTATACTTAAATTATTTTGCCATGCTGTATACCAGATATGATTTTTTGACTGATAAAATGGGATACGTCTAAAGATGGAAGAATTATTAGGGTATATAGTAAGAAAGGTGTACAAAGCAGGAGAATATAAATAGTTTTTTGTCTGATTGAATTGACATTATAAAATACAAAATAGCAAAGTACTTTTGTAAAACTATTACAATTATAAAAAGTAATAAGATTTATTGATTTTCTCACTACCTACATTGATATAATTAACCTATTTTTTCCATGTCCGCTCCCAATGTGGAGCATATGGACTCCTATTGGTGGTATATCAACATAAGTTTTTTTACGAGAACTGCTTGTTACTCAATTTCGGAACCTATCTTTTTTCAATAGAGTAGGATAGGGTTAAAAAAGGGCTAGTAGTGGAAGGGTGGTAAGAATTTTTGGGCATCCATTTGTACATACATGACGAACAAAAATGCTGTTCGTACTAAGATTTGAACTCGCAAGCTCCGGAATGGAAGCTAACGCCGTTGACCGCTTTGCCATGGACCCGACAAAATAGTTTTTAATTTTGTTCTGAGATTCAAAAATAATACTGATGAAAAATATCATTGAAGATAGAATGAAGGGTAGAAAATATCATAATTTAAACAATTGTTTTCGTATACGATGTGTATAATCACTTATGATTTTTTCGATAATCCACCCTAGATTGCCATCTGTTTCTGATTTTTAACTGATTTTTTGCTAAATGTTTTGATTTTTATTCGCTAGCAATAATTTATTACTCTGAGAAATATAAAACGTCAATTAAAAGGAGAGAACAGAGCAAAGACATTTTTAAATGTTCGTTGTGGTTTGTATCGTAGTTAAAATTCTCTGGTAACAATCCTTGTTCATTTGAAATCTGGGATTGTGGCTCTGGGCATGGAGAGAGGATGTCCCCCCGGCACGGGAACCACCCTCCGTCTCGTCCACGGAGGGGCAGCTGGCCTACGATCTCTAGGGGTTGTGATTAATTCGTGGCGTGTCACGCTACCCTGCCACCCCGGGGCGATGTATTGCGTGGTCTGACGAGTCGATGAACTCCTCTCTGAGCTCGCCGTGACCGATATCCCGTCGATGAAACTCGAAACCGGAAAAACTGTGACGGCATCAAATATCGCAATGAAAATTAATAGTATTGCACCACAGTCTTGCTTCAGAAACATTATATATAATGTAATTGATGCCATATACTCTGATATTCAAAAAGACAGTTATTTAATATTTATCGAACTCACTGTGACAACAAAGAAATACATTAAAAATCGTATCCACCGACCTAAAAACGTAATGATTTCGTGATGGGTCCGTGGTCGAGTGGTTAGCGTTGTTGGCCTCGGTTGCGGTGCTCGCGGGCTTGAATACCAATATGAACGTTTTTATAAATTGTTTTTCTATCAATTTATGTATTTCTGGCACTTATATCTGTAGCGTCTAAAATTCCCATAATCTTCCGATCCCTTAATCGGAACGTAGAGCGGGCGATTAGATTACCACTTATTCGTTCATAACCCCATTCTTCTATCTCTACTCTCCTCAAAAATAGAAGTTGAGCAACTGAGTAACAAGCAGTTCTCGTAGAAAAACTTCTGTTGAGACACCTCCATTAAGAGCCCATATGTAAATCATAACTAGCAGTTCGTTTAAAGAAACCTCGTTTAAGATAAGCATGTGCTCGACATTAAGAGCGGGCATGGCTTTAAATAATAATAAAGAACTATTTCAAGTAATGTTTCCTTTCACGCAACAGTAATTTCTCCTTCCGTTTTGCTTACATTTCGTTTTGTTAAATCATTTTTTTGTACTATACATTTATACATACGATTCTCAGTACTCTTAATAATAATGTTGCCTCATTCAATGTAATATTTTTAGATTGTTATGCTTATAGATTTCAGAATGGAATTTTCCAGAGATACGATGTATACCCAAACCTTTTGTATTATTTACGATTACAAAAATTCGGTATTACTAATGCGTGGTCTAAGAACTAATCTCTGAGGGACTAGCATCGCCCAAAGGCGTAACTCTGCACGTGAAGTAAGAAGAAATTTTCCACCGCATCGTGTACTTTGTCGGATTTTAGATGCTCGAAATAGCTTTGGCAGAATTTGCTGCCAATTTAGTAAACATTTTTTTGTCATTATTAAAGAAAAGGTTATAAGTATTTGTAACCATATGTTTTTTTTTTATAAATAAGGCACGTGGCTGTTTTTAACGATGCTTTTTGCGAAAATGTTTTGTGTTTATATCAGGGCTGTAGATCAGTCCTCGGCAACCTATGACCCGCGGGTCACCAAGTGATCCATTCGATGATTTCTAGTGACTATAAAATATGATATGAAAATACCCAGTGACCCGAGTAGTCTTCTTAATAGTCACATTTTTTTTACTTTGATCCACAGCCAAAAAGGTTGCCGTGGCGAATTTTGACCAATTATTCGATGTGACTGACTTCGGAGTTATTCGGAGATATCCTTCTGAATTCTTTACACTATTATTCTCTCCGAATTTGGTTTAATATGCTTAGTTTAAAAATTTATGTGTTTTTGACGAAGAAAAAGTTTATAATTAATTGTTAATTCCATTTTCAATTTTAAGGTACCCTACTATAATCAAATCTGAACCACAATTAAGGTTCTGGTGATACGCTAGTGATCCGCTGGACCCTTTTTAACCTTTTATTTAATTAAAGACTTAAGCACCCCTGTATCAGAGTATAAAAGAAATATTGAACTAAAATTCGTAATGGTCTAATTATTCATTAACTTTTTGATAAAATCAGTTTTGTAATGCAATTTTATTTTCTATATACATATACGCAGTGCTTTTCCCCCCATGTAACGCGGTGTAACGTCGTTCCGGTACCTTTTTCTTGACATCTTTAATGTTTCAAATAAATACTCGCAAAATTTTACTCTTATTTTGCTGTGTTTTTTTTTGATTTTTTTCATGCATACCATTGGCGGTTTATCCCTATCTTTCGGTACACTTTAAATTTGATGTACCGAGTATCGCAAAACTTATGAATATATGTCATAATACAAAACAATACCGGATCCATAGAGATACTATGTGACCTGAACCAGTTGTGGAATGTTTGATTTTGTGCGCGTTTTGTACCAAGCGATGGAATCCGCAACAGTTTTGTCACTTTTGATCATCAATCCCGTCAGAGCATCTTTGATACTTTTCTATCTATTAAAATAAGTTGATCGGTGGTCACTCAGAAGAAGAAGGGAGTTCCGTGACAGATCTCACAGGTTCAAGTTCCCAGTACAAACAGCATTTTTACAGTCATTATTGTATTGAATCCAAAATATTTACGATATATAAAATAGAAAACCAGCACTAACTAAACGGGATCTGTTCTAAACGAGCACCGATGATTAGCCAACGAAGGTCAACGATAGTAAGTTAATTGATGTATTACATATAAATAATTGAAAACCGGTTTTAATAATACGGATATTATTATGATAATCATACATTTAACGTTTGAAAATCAATTAAACATCGTATCTGTGTAAGTGACATATTAACGTTGCCACCATAATTTGAAATTAGTACTTTGATACTATAATATAATAGATCAGTGCAAATATCATGAACTTATGATAATCAAGTGAACCGTAAAGGGAATATCTCGACCCCTTTATAGCCGTGTGTTCTTGATACTGGATGTACAAATATGTTTCGTATCTAATGATAGGTAATTATTATATAGAGGGATACAGACTATTCGTAATATGCCAGTTTCCAACGATAATGTTATGTGACGCCCCGAGGCTCTTGTATCCGAGAGTTATTTAAATTGTAGTTAGTAAATCTTGTACATATTATATTATAATACATGATGTTTCTATCTAATTTAATAATAATTATGTATGTTCTCTTTCGAGTTTCGAGTACTCACCACATCCGAGTTTTCAACAACATAATATGGCCACTCTTGTCCTGAATTCAGAAGTAGTTGTACCACGATAAATGAACTCATCCCATTTCGAAAATTACACATTTAAGGTATAATTAAATGCTAATCCTTGGTGGAATACCGTATAAAAAATGTGGTGTTTAATTATCATGCAATTGAATGCTTCCGTATAAGTAGCAGATGGTGATATTTCTCAATTTTATTATTATGTTGATAAGAAAAAAACCTCTCATAACAACCGGTAGGTTCTTGATCTGGCAAGATCAAAATCAATTATTGCCACTATTGCAAGTTGAAACATGAGATTCTCTAATGTTTTTTTTTTCTTCTAAACTTCGCTTATTAAACAGTACCCCCTCTCTCGGCGGTAGAGTATGAAAAAGTAGCCCAAATCTTAACATATATTACTGGTGGTTCTGGTAACGTATTAATAATACCCATTATTTTTTTTGTTGATAGAAACAAAAGTTATATGTGACTTCAATATGGCCAAAAATTTATTTTTTTATTTAAAAAAAACTCGTCTTTGAAAGGTTAAACGTCTCATTTTAAGATTTAGACCACTGGTTACTTTTTATAGCGTGCGTTCATCAAACGAGCAGTTAAATTACAATTTTTATATTCAATTTAAAAATTTCTAAAAATATGTTTTTATTTTATAATACTTCATTCAAACCACTCGTCTACAAAAAGAACAGTTTTCAACTGTACAGCATGGCTTGTTAACTGTAGGGAAATTTGTCAGTCACAATTTTTTTGATGCTTTTTTTTAAACGTGTTAACATATCTAAAATTATTATTAAGTCAAGGTTATTTCATCAGTGATGGCGTGAGTACTTTGGATCTAATTAAAAGTAGTAAGTAAGGGTACACTTCAGATGCAGGCAGCGTCGATGTTTTTGACATCTGTGAAATATGACGTCGTGTGCACATGACGTTGCACGGTGCAGTCTGAGGGGATCAATAAACTATGGCGCCTAGAAATGAAATTAAACCCCATTAAACATGGTGCGCGTATCTTATGGGGTGGTTTCACATTCTCCTAAAACGCCGGAAACTCAAACACGTCGAGAAAACGTCAGCGTTTACTCCGTGCTGACACATTTCTATATTTTAAAAAGATATAACCACAGTTTTAATGGAAATACAATTATAAAATTAAAACCACACCATTGCATATCGTCTAACTAAAAAGCATCACTTTAATGAGAAAAATATTTATTCAATAATGTCGGTCTCTGTTGAATGCACTATATCTTTTTCCCCGGTGAAAAATTGAATTCTTTAACTTAGAACTTCAAATCTCTCTAGCAGAAAACTTACTAAAAAAGGAATGAGGTCTTTTCACTTTATCGATTTCCTACGAATCAACTACACATTTTCATAAAGTATATATACTTTATTTTAGATATTTTTCTTAGTGGAAGTCTATGGCATATTTTAATTTTAATATTTTTACGAATAGTGGTCAAATAGTTAGTATAAGTCAATCCAAAAGGCAGAACTTCTGGAAAGACTGGTACACTCAAATATATTCACTGTATAAAAGGAAAAGAACGTAACCTACAATTTTTCAAAATAGCTTTCTGATGGTCACAATGTATTGAACTTAATAAACGTTCTGTGAAAAGGATGTTAGCTGCAAATGCGAAATTAGTATCTATCTTAGCTTTTAATTTTAGAAATAGAAGGGGGTGTCTAAATCGATTCACACAAGGTTTTTTTTTGCACAACTTTTTTAACTAATATTAGATTGAATTAATAAAACTCCCGATTATTTGTCTTTGTGCACTTCAAGGTTGTGCATATTTAATATTTTGACTTTGATCCAAAATCATCAAAACTTTATTTGTGCCACCTGTATTTTTTTTCTGTGTACGTTTCGTCCATTATCCTATCTACGGTCGATATAATAAAAAATATACACTAATAATATGTGAAAAATTCAGGACACGAAAATGTATTTATATTTTTTTTACTATTTACATTTAATCATTTTATATGACTTGTATTAAAAAAATAAAACATTTCTTTACTCAAATTCTACATTTTTTAAAATTAAATATCAAGTTTTGCTAATCAAGGCATTATCAACAGGCTTTAGTGTTTTATGACTTGATTTAAAATTTGGTTGGTGTAAATATCTATCTATCTATCTAAATAAATCCATTATTTAAAAAAAAATACAACACTGCATGCGTGCGAGGACAACACAAAGCTACAAGTACGGTTAGTTAGTGATCAAAATTTACGTAATCTAAAATACTAAAATCCCCTCACCTGGTGGCGTGTGATGGAATTAAGTCGCGGGAAATTCGAGGCAAATTGAAATAGCGAATCCCATCCGTTTGCATACATTATATTCCATTCATTATGAAAGTGGGGCTTAGTCGCTCGTTCGTTTTCCAATATATGACGCGCCGGAGATTACAACGTTATTAATTATTATTATTCACAACATGACATGTACCTGTTTATATGACTATAAAGTGACCAAAAGTGTAGGCAGCAATGTATACCGTTTAATATTTCACAATGTCTCCTCAGGTTATATGTTATGTTTAGTTGATTTTCGTCTGGTTAGATTTCGCATTTATTGGTTATTTTTAAAGCAGCGTTTCTCAAACATTTTCCCGGCGACCCGTTTATTTTTATAATTCTCCTTCGTGACCCACTAATTTTTTTATGGCTTATACTTACCAACCTATAGGTAAAATAAAACAGTATATTTGCATCCATACAGCCGTTATACGTTATGTAATAAAAAATAATTTACTCTAATAAACCTATAAGGAAATCAAATGTACCAATAATTTATTAATGAGAGGTGTACTGCTGTTTCTTGTGAACTAAAAGCTCCAGGCTTGGAGAAATGGATGATAGCTTTATTCTCAGATCCGGTTCGACTTTCAATCGGTTTCTATATTTATTTTTAAGAAAATCAATGTTGAAAAGCCTGCTTCACACTTATAGATTAAAAGGCATTAGAAATTTTATCGCCTTTTGTGCTAAAACTGAATATGCTTGACGACAAGATGGCCAGAAATCCATCAGTGGTATTCTGTCGAAGATGTCTTTGAGTGTCGTATCACACGAGAGTTAATATCTGAATCCTGCACTTCCATCTTGGATTCTATGTTCACTGTAAAAGGATTCCTTATCCATGCTTTGTTACTGTTGATTGTGGGGAAATATTCCTTCAGACCGGTCTCCACTCCTAACAGATGTTCCTTGATAGCAGCTGAAATCTCAGCTGGTATGTTATTATAGTATATATATACAGATTTATTTCAGGAAATTGGCGACCCAGCATTTTGCTTTCTACGACCCGGTACCGGGTCGCGACCCATCATTTGGGTAACGCTGGTTTATAGATATAATTCTCGTTTTTAATATACCCTAATTAATATACACCAAAGCACAAATTATGAAATTAGTAAAATTGCAAACATCTCCCTTGTGTTTGAAAAAATATTGTGTTGAATTATTCATACCGAGATATTAATAACTCCATGATTATCTTTTGCCCAACAGTTTTGATTCCATGATATTTAAACATCCAATTGCTTAATTTTTCGTGTCTTCTTTATAAATATTTAACATAAAGTTCCTCCGAACATGTCTTGATTTTGCTAATTTCATCTCAGTAGTAAGCCTTATGTTTTCTTTTTGATGTAAGATTAATATATTTTTTCTCTCTTAAAATTTTTGTCACTATAAATAATCAGGTCGTCAACCTTTTTATACTCACCGCCCACTTTTGTATATTTTTTATGGTAAAATTTCCTTACCGTCCATCAACGTTGTAGTAAAATGAAAGGGTTAACTAATCTTTGCCAAAATCTTAAATAAATTTCCATGTCCGTTTCGGAAAAATCTGTGTCAATTTCTCTGCTTGGTCATAATGTGAAGATAATTTTAAACAGAAAAAAATAAAAAATAAAATAATCCAACACCAAAATGAAAGCTTTGAAATGAAGGACCAGATTGACGACCACTGTGTTCGGACCTAAACGTTACTGAAAGTTTAATTAATTATCTGACAGTTAATATATGCTAAACATTGTAATGTATAATGCTCATAAATATATGAGTTTTTTTTATATTAAAGCAGTCTGATTTTGTTTTTTTCCATATTTTTTATGGCGGTTAACATTTGTAATTAGTGGTGGGGTATACAAAATTCCGTCGTCGAAAATCGGAATATTTGCCCGGTATGATTCAATTGACGTTCGTTATTGTAAACAACGTTTTAATTTTCGTTTCGCAGAGCCGGCAAAACCTTAATTAATTAATGGATAAAATAAAAGTGGACCCGTGCTACTGTTTATTTACTTTCACGAGAAATGTTTTCCCTGAATAAAACACAGAAGAGGCTGCTTTGGCGTTTTCCAGTATTTTTTTTGTTTTTGTTCCCATTTACGGAAGTTGAGTTTAACAAAAGTATGAATTTATGTATAAATCACAGTTTTATAATAAAAAAACGTATACGACACGACACTGCTCGGAAATGTGTAAATAAAGACTTGCTTAAAAGCTTAAAAGTAGGTATGTAGTGACTTCAAAGAACTGTTAAGTTTTTCATCACTACCACCTACCGCATCTCTATTGATACGAAAGAAGTCTACTGCTTAGATTCATCTCATGAGAAGAGCTGCATGTGATGGATTGAAAAGCATGAACCACTTAATGAAATAAAATATGAATAGTCACAAGTTGAAATTAAATATTCTGTTAACTTTTCCGGTTCTAAGCTCAAGAAATGCGACTCCAATACCCACATTTTCTTAAATATCTATTTTAATATGGGTGATACAATATTTATAATTAAGGTATTCTTATATCATATTTTTTTGGACCTTTTGTAGTTTATATAGATATGCGATAACGCGATGAGCGCCCGCGATAAGAGATCGTTCGTAAAATAGCTGGGCTAACCTCGTCAGTTGCAATTTCATATGTGTGCTGGGATGACGTCTTTTTTACGCGCAACTTAAAATATGATTATTTTACCACGGATTTTCATAAAATAATGTATGAGGAATGATGCAGAGACATATTTTAAAGCCCTTAGACTATTTTTTTTAAAATTCATAAGAATAAGGCCAATAATGAGGAAACCACTGGGGTCCCTAAACGACCCCATCGGCAGAGAAGTATTTTATTTCTAGTCTCCGAGCCGCGAGGGTTAAATAACCGGTTTGCTTAAATCTTGCTTAAATTTTGCTTAAATAAACAAGGCAGTGCTATTCGTTTTTTTGTTGTATCTATTATTAATCCTTTTACAGTAAAGTATGGTAAACGCACATTAGTTGAACATAGTATTTCACTTCGGGTGACCAAGTATTCTTTATCTCTAAAATTGAATATGGTTGCTTGTCGTGAAACTTTTACATATGCAGATAGAATTTTTTTTCTTCTCGATAATTAGCCGTATTTGATAAATTTCTGTATATTTATGGTGCAAAAACACATTTACCGTAAATTGGTACAGTGTTTACAGCTTAATGTAATAGAACGAAGCGTGTTATTTAATTTATGAGTTAGCATATTCATGGACGTCAAAAAACACATTTAGTTTATCTCGTCATGTACGAAATCGCATTATTTTAATCAGCCCCGAAAATAATACTCTTATAAAACGTACGGCGATACAGCTTTTACTATGTGAAAATACACACTAACCTTTTAGTGTTTATTTAACCTTTTTCCGCCCCAATAACCGTAAACTTAAAAATAGTTCCTTTTCAAGTTCACCTTTCACCCCCTTCGTAATGGAGTTAAAACGTTTGAAATTTTGATGGGATGGCTTAGCCGTCGTCACGCCATATTACCGAGCAATAGAATTTACATTATTATCAAATTGTTTTACTCGAGAACGATTGTTGTTTTATTCTTTTAATACGATTTTCATTCACAAGCA
The DNA here is from genome assembly GCA_030503985.1 of Himalopsyche tibetana. Taxonomy (NCBI): domain Eukaryota; kingdom Metazoa; phylum Arthropoda; class Insecta; order Trichoptera; family Rhyacophilidae; genus Himalopsyche; species Himalopsyche tibetana. The sequence goes on from JAPJYX010000016.1 coordinate 32,158,057, forward strand.
TATATGCTATGAATTCATTCACGTGTTCACAAAACACAAATATTTTTATAGGCTTACTTTTTTATGACACCAGAGAGTTTGTTTATTAATGATGTCATTATTAGCATTCATTGGTATTCAAATTTAATACTAAAGCTTGGTTATACGCTGTGTTTGTTTGACTAGCTTTTTTTGTAAAACAAATCCATCTCAACAGTACAAAACTAATCAAAACGAAAATGATTTTTTGTAGCCTTGTGGCTGCCATAGAAAAAGTACGCATTTACATTGCACGCCGGGTACAATTTGCAATATTAATTTAAATAGTTATTGACGAGATAACTCGTTTCTGGTGTGTTAAACACGAAAAAATTTGACGAGATATCTCGTCTGTGGCAGCCATCGAGTTAAGAATTATGTCAACATCAATTTTTACCGTTATACGTATCGAAAAGTGTTACAAAATAAAATATGTTTTTTTGTAACTTCAATATTGTTTATATTATCAGGGCTGCTCTCGCTCATCGCAAGCTTTATCAATTGAATCATCTGATAATGCTCGCGATAAGCGAAAACATATATTTTTTAATATCTGTAATGTCTTTCTATCAAAATTTGACAGTGAACATTCGAGAAGTGAAAGAATATTTGTAATTTATTTAGCACACCTTAGTCCGCATCCACCTGAAATGGGTAAATGTTGGTGCTGGGCTAACTTCTTGACTAAAAAGCCACATAAGAAATTCACAATGATTAGGTAAGTAAAATACTTAGTTTAGGTATTAATTTTTAACTAAAAAATTAAGTGATTCTCTAATGACAAACAATTTAAAGAGATGAATATGGCTCAAAAATACGCTTCAGGCAGTATGTGGTCAGCATTTTTCCACTTGGAATGTTCTATATGAGTATGTTAAAATTTAGTTGCGAATTTCAATGATCTTATAGTTTGTATTTTTCTGTAATATTCATATAAACAAAAATTACAAGTAATATAAATCATTCTCAAATTTTATCGAAAACATTTGCGCTTTCGTTATAAACTAAATTTGTCGCCACTTGATTCGCGTGAAATGTAAATCAGATTATCTGTCCGATAATCGCATTAAGAAAACGAGATCCGGTTTCGTGACTGCGATGGTGCCAATAATTACCTTTCCCGTAAGTTTATTTCAACGGAAATGCCACATATGTACGATAATATAATCGTTCATGGTAATCTACGCCTGGTTCTACGAGGCTCTACGATTTCTATCGGTAAGGCTTTTTATAATTTTAAACGAGTAATTTATTTCGTGATTTTATATTTGTAATTGTTAACGCTCTTAACATGGAGTATTAATATATACTAGCTGTAAGCCCGTTGCCCAGCAACGTGAGATTTTCGTTGCATTTTTCAGTAATCAGAAAATTTACTGGCGTGAAAAATAAATTACAAACCTATTTATTGAATAAGCCAGAAATTCTGATAGTAAAAGAAATATATCTCGGGGCATATATCGACAGCCCTGCCTTGCAGTATTTAAATTGTAAATTATTGAATTTTTGGAATAATGTTTAAGTTTGCTAACAACTATTTTTCGTAGAAGCAGAAATTTCGTAAATAATTGAATTTTTGGAATTATTTTTAAGTTTGCTAACAACCATTTCTCGTAGTAGCAGAAATTTCGTAAATTATTTAATTTTTGGAATAATGTTTAAGTTTGCTAACAACCATTTTTCGTAGTAGCAGAAATTTCGTAAATTATTGAATATTTGGAATAATGTTTAAGTTTGCTAACAACCATTTTTCGTAATAGCAGAAATTTCGTAAATTATTATATTTTGGAATTAATTATCTTTAAGTTTGCTCACAACCATTTTTCGTATTAGCAGAAATTTCGTAAATTATTCAATTTTTGGAATAATGTTTAAGTTTGCTAACAACCATTTTTCGTAGTAGCAGAAATAGACGTTGTAAATTTTTTAATTGTGATTATTTTATCGAATATTAATATATAGGTATTTATTTTTTGAAAAACTTATCACGCTTATCAATCGGATTTTATTATTTTCATACGATCAAGATGTACTGTGTTTAAAAAAAAGTTATAAACCCAAAAAAATGCTCACGGTTAGACTCGAACCATCGTCCTACAGCTTACCAATCTAGCGCTTTGCCTTTCGGGTACATTGGAATTTAAGAACGTGCAAAAATTTGGATATATATGCTGTGTTTCAAATAAAAAACAAAAGTTTCAAAATTCGAACGTAATACAATATATATAATGTAATTTTATCGTATTTGACAGTTGTTTGTTTACCCGAGTGGTAAAGCTCTCAACTCATAATTCAAGGACCGTGTTTCGAATCCAGACCAAGGTGCTTTTTTTGTATGAGAATTCAATTTTTCAGCGATTTGATCTGTTTCATCAAATAACAGTGTATGGAAAAATTGTTTTTAGTATGAATAAAAAAATGGAGACTGCGCGGCTGGGGAGGAGGGGAAGGGGCAGGGGGAGGGGAAATCGAGGACATCTTACACTCACTCACTCAGACAAACGGACATTATCGGCTATTAATATATAGATATATCCATTTCTCTGGAGATTTTTTGCAATCCACTTTTCATCAGATTTTTATATAAAATTTTAAATCTGTTGTGATGGCACGGTAAAAGTTCGTGTAACATGAATTAAATTATATGCTGCTGGTATTATCAACAATAACTAGTTCAAATATTATTTTTTAGAAGAAGTTAACTTATAACAATGTTAAAAATAAAACTATTCGATAAAAGTCATTGTTAGAACTATAGTGATTTGAAGTTTTGATCGCATGCTACCCAAATAAATATCAAAATATTTTAAGTAAAAACAGTTACTACTAAATTCCTTGTTATAATTGTTCCATTTCTTATGTTTTATTGTATAATGAGATACGAAAACTATTATAGCTTCACATATTTATGAATATTGTCCTGCCAAATTATCAACCTACTCACTTATTTACTTACTTTCGCGCTGTTTAATACCGACTTTCTCGCCCGTCGGCTATAATAATTTCCCTTGCAAATGAGCGGCGTTCGATCGAAAAGTCAACGCTGAGACCTCACGTTCGTGAATTTCTACGGCCGTCAAGCTTTCGTTCACGGCGCAGGCGAAAAATTCGGAAATTGAAAGGTTGTAGCGGATCGCCAACGAAGTGGGGCTTATGGACATTTTTAACACGCCTACGGTCGGCTCAAAGTTTCAACTTGCGTAGCACGACTTATTGTCAACGCAAAACAACTTTCTTCGTGTTTTCATAGTGTGTGATTAAAACGACGCCAAATGTATAACAGCTTTTACGTAAATATTGTAGACTATTAGTTGTTAATCGTAAATACATATTCTTAAATTAGTTAGGATCTAAACACGAATTATGGAGGGTCTTTAAATACTTGAAATGATTTTTTAATTTTGTTTTACGGTTGGTTGTGATAGTAGATCTGTCAAACACCAACGATTAACAGATTTTTTAAAAGTTTTTTTTATGTTTGATTAAACATATCTGTCCGCTGTACGTATAAGAGTGATTGCAATCAGATCAATATGCTTTACAACATACTTCTTGACAGGCATGTGTTCATTTTGACAGTTTGTTAAAAAAATACCACTTTCTAACGCACTCTTTTGATTGATGGTAAAAATCATAGAATATCGATTATAACAGCAATGAACATAGTCGCAGTTATTATATTTAAGTTATATCAACTGTAAAAAATTAAAAAAAAATCCCCTATTAGTGTCTAGGACTAACTACGTCCTTATGAATTTGACAATATCGCTTCGCTGGTGAATTTTCGTAGTTTTTAGATAGATACCTTGTCTCTTTTTTGGATATCAAATTTCTGGAGCTTTAAGTACCAGGACGCGCTAGCGTCAAAGATCTTCTAGTCTCCTTCATCGATAAAGTTTTTGAAGAATTGTAAATTGTATTCCCTTACCATCGTTTGCAGACGGAAAGGCGTGATCGCTACAGAGACAAGAAGTTCACGGGAACCTTATATGCATTATTTTGCAAATCACATTCTATATGCTTCCCATACTGTATCCGTACATGTACACACACATACGCATACATACATACACACATACAGTACACAAAAAAGTCAAACAAAGAGAGTCATTTTCGTGATGCTATTTTCGTTCTAAAATTGCCAATATTAGACGACATAAGATCTATGGAGGGTCGTCGAGCAGAACTGCTCTCGGTCTAAAACGATTCTCAGACAGTGTCTCGTCATAGTTGTGGAGATTAGATATCGTTGGGTTAAGATGTTTTCCTACCTCACTGTGAAACTTTTAAGATATCTCACGAACGAACTCGCGGATGGTAGGTATTTTCAAGTCTCTGTGAAGCAGCGTGTTACGCTCGTACCACGGAGCGTTACATAACCTTGTATCTACTTATCCGGTAAATAGTATCTGAAGATCTTCTAGTACAGCGGATCTAGGGAAGTAGAGTTCGAGAAGTCACTCAGCCAATTACAACATGCTTACATGATAACCGACGTGACAGCAGGCTGGTCCCTTCCCTTATCTCCTAATTGCTTACAAAGTCCAACCATTAAATAAAGAGAATTCGAATACCAAATCTTTGTTTTTTTTTCAAATTATTATAAACTGTTATAATTCGATAATTTTTTTCGATATAATAATGTTATACGACATTTTCTATCAGCTTATTTCGGATTACAAATTATTAAAAGGAAAATACAAATCAATGCTGTTAAATAAAAGCACAAATTATATAAAATCATAACTCGGGGCTAAAGGGTTAAAACCTTTTGTATTCGATGTCTATGGATGGATTTACAATCGCATAATTTCAGGTTCACGGTGAATCTGGAAAAGGATTCCAGTTTTCTACGGAAAGATCGACACACATAAGAAGATTTCTGATGTTTTATGGCTGTTTTAATACTGCTTATTATGGTTTTGAGTTTATAAAATAAGTTTAATAAAAAAATGTTGATTGATAGTGACTTCACTTTTGGCTGGAGCATGTGATAATTGAAAAGAAATTTCATTTTATAAATCTGTTTCTTACCTTTTTTATATCAATTTTCTTTATTGAATTTTATTTTAATAATTTATGGATACAATATACCACAAGTAATATTAATATGACAGATATGTACATTGATCAAAACATGAAAAAGACAATTTTCTTATGTCTAAACTTATTGTAAGTTATCTGTATACTTTTTTCACTTTATCTACAATATTAATATACCTGTATTCTATCCATTTTATAAGAAAAGATAGATACACCACTTGTGTAAGAATGCTGGTATTCTTAATAATAAATTAAGAATTTGTGAGAAGCACGTTTTATAAATATTTATAAGTGATCAACGGCACTGAAATGCAATATTTCTTCCTGATGGTAAAATTATGTTTATAAGTTATATTATAAACACTGAATATGTACAACAGCGAGATGAATAATAAGCGTATGAAAAAAACTTACTCATGGAAAATTGAATAAATCGTATTAAAATGAAATATTTATGAATTATGTTTTAATGAATTAAGAAAAATGGAAATATTTTCTCGAAAAAAGTAGATTTGTTAGAAATCAAAAAAGGATATCAATCATCAAATTTCATATAAAAAGGTTCCGAAAAAGCGTTATATTAATTAAAGATAAAAGTAATACTTCACTTCTATAAGATTCCCAAGAAAAAATATTGCAAAAACGAGATATTGTTAATCGTCACATTCAATATTTTTTTTCTTGAAAATGAAAAAAAATAGTATTAAACAGAAGACATGATCCCTAGCATCGTACAAATCACTCATCGGCTTGCACATATCTATGTTTATATATGTATATATGCACACGTGTATCGGTAGAGTATACAACAGGGTTGGCTACATTTTTTTTCTATGAGCGACAAGGTAATAAATTATTGGGTGGCGATCGACTGACATCACATGTGATTGTATCAAGATAAAACAATAAAAACCTATTATTTAGGTCCGTGATCAACCAAAAATATCTTTGTTACCGACCTACTGACCATCCCCAGTATATCGGGAAGAATATTTGATATAACATGCTTATAAATGCTATGTCCTAGAAACTGACCACACTGTGGATTGCTCACATATGCAGTTATCACGCCATTCTGTGCAGATAAATAATAACATAAGTGGCGAAATAAATTCGAAAATATTTGTCGTCAACGCACTCTAGAACTCCAGTTCAGTTGAATTCTTGTTGATCCTATGGTACGGACTGAGAAGGTGTTTCGTGTACACATTAATAATTTAAAAAAACTCACTTTAATGGGATTAAGTTTGAAACGTAACAATAAAAAAATCTCCGGTCTCGTTAAACTGTTAATGATATTTTTAGATAGATTGTTTATATAAACAATAAACACCATTAACGTGTCGATTGTTTTCAGAATGATGCATACTATTCTTGAGAAGGTGTGATGTATGGAGTCTTAAAATCAATCTCGTTCGAGTGAAACTTTTTTGAAAGATTTATGTTGTATGTTTGCTTAAGCTATGGGTTGTGAGGTTATAAACCGTAACACCTGCTTCTTTCGTCGCTCGTAAAAAACCACTCACCTGGCGAAAGACCAACCCTTTGGGAAGAAAATTTCGTCTGAATGGAAAACCACCGCGCCCCGCTATGCCACCTATTTTGAAAATCAACCACGCTCTCGCAGATTGTCGTGTAGTGCTTCTTAGCCCATACGGAAAAAATCAATACGCGTCTCATTTCGTGTGATATCCACACACAGCAAAAGTACGCATATCATAAATTTCACATCTGAATACCTGTTACGGTTTACGTGTATAAAGATCGAAACTTTTCTTGTTAAGTTAAATTTTTGTAGTTATTAACTGAACGATAGTGAATAGAACTGAAGCCGGTTTTGTTCATGAATAACGATTATTTAATAAATAAATAATACGGATAAGTAATATACAAATCGACTGACGAAAGAAAAGGGATGTAACCCACAATTTTTCCAAAACAGCATTTTTTCGATATTCCATATGTATACATACAACTTGATACACGTTATAAGTATGTAAGCTAAAAATTTCCAATAAGTACCTAAATTTAGCTTTTACTTTTGAAAAAAAGAAGGGCATGTGGAAATTGCTATCCGGAAAAAAGACTTAAAAAAAGTTTAAATTAATATCAGATAAAGTCAATTAAACACCAGTTTATCAGTCTCCATGCAATTCGAGGTTGTGTATATTTCATAATTTGACTTTGGCTCAAAATCATCTAAAAACGTTTTTTGTTTCTCCTGCAAAATTCGTTATGTGTAAGATACGTCCTTCTTCCATTTCACAGTCGATATGTATATTTGATTCATGTTCCCTCCCAATGTATAGCATATGACTTCCTAATGGAGGTATCTCAACATAAGTTTTTTCTACGAAAACTGTTAGTTGCTCAACCTCTTTTTGTTGCGAAGATTGTTGGGATATAAGGATAGAGCTATGACAGGACAAGTGATTAACAAATCACTCTCGCTACTCTCCGTTATTTTTATGATTGGTTTGATGAGAGATATTATTTAGACATAACAAATACATGTTGGATTTTGATTGTCCCACCGCCACCTGTTATGTGTATGCAGCCGCTGTTTCACGGCCGCCTTCCACAGCACAATAACGAACAAGAAAACAAATTCGCCCGGTATAAAGCTGCACGGAAAATATATTTTAACCATGTACCCATGTCTTCTAACGGAGAATCAGATTGGAAAATGCTGTTCACACTGGTTTTTGTACCCTTGAGATCCGTTACGGAAGCCAATATTGTCGACCGCTGTGACACGAATCCGACTTAACAAATATTTTACAAATTAAATGTTATTTGATAAAAGTACGAAATTCCCCATTTGGTGTGCCACTAAAAATGTGTACAAATATCCGATATGAATGGAAATATCGTAAAGTTCTGCTGATAATGTTTTGACGATTCCAATGACGCATGCCCTATATCAGTGTTTTAACTAGGTAATCCAATCCCGGGATTCGGGATCCCGTACAGTTTTCGATACATTTCAATCCCGGGATTAGAAGGCATGATCCCGATGTTTTCGGGATTGGTTTTAATACAGAAACGTGCTGGTTTTCAAGTCGGCAGTTCACGCATATGCAATAAACAATGTCCAATTTGAATTCTTTGCAATTAGATTTACTACAAGAGTTATCGCAAAAGCTAAGGCAATTTGATGCCTATTGAATTTCTTGAACGTATTTTAGTGAACTGTATTTTAATGCATTTGACAACAGTGATTACTTTTTTTATTGTTCGTTATTTTAAAGCTTCACATTTCAATATATCAGTGTTTTGACTTTCATGAATGTTATCAGATAGATATCAATTGCACGTGTTTGTTTTGCGAGCTTTATTTTTCTATTGTTCATAAATATCAATCTTCAACTGTAAACCGAAACTTTAGACTAAATTGCGAAACAATTGATGCTTTGGTACATCGGGTATATTTAAAAATAATATTTAAATTACATCTTTTTACTCCAATAAAATTATTAAGATTGTATGTACACGACATTTTTAGAATTCTTTAGCATTCTGAAGTAGGTAGGTACTTTTTTCATTTATCGAAATTAATTATTTTAAGTTATATTGCGTATTTTTACATAAGGTATGCATATTAAATTCGTTTAATAATTATGGCGCATATTTTTTTAACGAGTAATTAAAAAGTCCACACTTTTACCTGTTCATCGCGAATAGCTGAGATTAAGAGAGCCTCTAGGTAACGCATTGGCAGCCCACAGCTGGTAATATGATATAATAAAAAATAAATTTATTTATTTATTTTTGGCCAATATCATCAATTTTTATTTCTGAAAAAAAACGTATTTTAATGAAAATTATTTCGGGACCAGTCCCGGGATCCCGGAAATTAAAAATTCTAATCCCGAAATCCCGGGATCAACATTTTGGCTCGGGATTGGATTCCCTAGTTTTAACGTATCAAAAGCTTTCGCCGAGTACAATTATTGAAAGTAAAAAAATATCTCAATTACACTGTTGTTACCGATTGTAATAGAAAACAAGAAGGTTAGGAAGGATGCAAAGAAATTAACACATCCGCCACGTACGATTTGACGAAGATAACTGCTCAGTAGAATTCAGGAGCGTAAAAAAATATAGGAAATCATCCGAGAGGGGATGTATACGCTGTTATTAAAAATATTGCGTTAGGTTTATATTCGTAGTCGAAAGAAAATATTGTAACATTTTTGAATATTTCAGATTGATAATGCTTACATAATCATTCACAAGTTCATCATATTCAAACTCAACACGTATAATTAAAATTTTCAGCCATTTGTGGCCGGCGTAACAAGAAGCATTGCTTAATAATTCATATTAATTTCAACTGTGTTCATTAGCACGCGTAATTGATTACTGGATGAGTCGAGACAAACATATGGTGTGACCGTCTGAATCATCCCTACCGGCCGGTGCCTTTGCCCTGCTTTGAATCGGGGCTTAAAGGGGTCGTCAGTACAGCCGCTAACTGTTTCCGGGGAACAGTCGGCCGGGAAATTATTGTTTCCGGCCGCTTCGCAGGGAGAGTGTTTTCATTTTTTTTTTGTTTTCGCTCCACGATTTATTTCGTTTAATATTCAAAGAGAATATTAAACTGTGGGAGTTCTTTTATCGATTGATGCACACACAAATGAAGCCAGCTACAATACAATATACGTGTAATTGACTAAAATTTATTTTTATTAAATCACTTTAGTACTAATTTATGATCTTTATACAGAAGTCTTAAAATATTACTCTTCACTATTCATCGTGTTAAAGAAGTTCAGACCTCAATATTTACAATTTGGATTAAAGATTTTGCTGTTGAAAATATGATATTTTTTTTTGTCCGAGTCACTTAATGATCCTATTTTATATCGCTAAACACTAGTTATATAATTTTTCACCATTTGTTACATTTAATTAAAAAAAATTAGGAATTAAAGAAAAAGTTAAGAATTAAATGTAGAATTAAAAAAAGCCATTAATAAAATAATTAATACATCGTCGCTCTTCTCAGCCTCGTATCAGCTAAACGCGACGTCACATATTGAAAGTGAACTGTGTATATTATTGTACAATAAAATAAATTAACTTGCCAATTAAATGTCGTGTATTTTGTTCGTGTAAAATTTTCTCGATAAGTCATTCAAAATAGTCAAATTAAAAACGTACGATCAAATAAAAAAATAGATGAAAAGTATTTTGAGAATTGGCAATCAAAAGTGATTACATTTCGACTTTAAACATTAAATGAATTTTGAACCATTACGCAAGAAATACATATTACAAAGTGTTTTAGTTGTCTTTTTACCGCATGAAAATGTATTTTTACACTGCGGTTTCGGATGGAATTGATTTATTAGCTCAAATTGATACGGCTGTGGGGAAGATGTCACAGGAACCGCTTACTGTGAAAATCATGACAGATTCGCTACTGCGGCTTTACATATAAAAAAGGCGAGAGAAACCCTTCGCGGTTTTTATAACGGAAATTCACTTTTCCATCTGAAAGATGTTCGCTGTCATCGCTACTGACACGATACTTGTTGATTAAGGTCACAATCGCTTTGAGGCGCTCGCAGTTGGGTTACAGGTCGCTACGAGTAATTGAATCGACGGTGGACATTTTTGTTGACGCAAGTCGGGTTCTTCTATTAAAGTGGTTCACAACTCTCTGGTTTGTGACTGGCACTAATAATTCATTATACACTTTTGATAAAATAACAAATTACCTGTTACGCGTTTGCTGCCTGCGACCTACATAACACCTACATGTAATAAAAAAATAACGGTAAAATAACGGTAAAGTCACAAAAAGACTTCTGTAAAAGTTATTCTATAAAGAAAATACTGTTTTTGATATACACATACATACATATATATTTGGGCACTCTGACCTTTGCGCAAGGGATTGTAGCGCGCCGGTATTAACGCTCCGAGATTAGCGCGCTGTACAACCCCGACTTCAGCGCGTGGGACCTTAACGCGCCGACAGTAGCGCGCAAAATAATATTATTTTGTATTGTTGAGTGCTCATTTAAAGAAATTTACCTACCTAAGATAACTTTAAATTCAAAATTACATCTTATTTAAAATTAATTTTTACTTTAACTAACCTATACTTGAACATTTTAAATAATTTCAATTTATCAATTGAAATTATTTGGAATTGAGTATCCATTAGCGACGGAAATGAAGTGCGATTAGAATTTTTTTTGATTGAATCCATTGAAAATTTATGATGTGTTTATGATGATTTATGTATATTTTTATAATGTAATTTATAATACTTTGTTTTTTCTGTTGTTCTTTTTTCATGTTTATAATAAATTAATCTTTGTATGTATAAAAAAAATATTATTTTTTACATATTTTATTCAATCGAAATAGTTTTATACGAACAACACGGAAATATGAAAACATCGATACCTGCAATCTACGTGTTAACCACGATTATATTTTTTTCGTCAGTCCCTTCAAAAATATTAAATATGGGTTTCAATGTATTTAATTTGTCAATTATGAACTTCTGACATAAAGTATACATATAACATACCTTACTGATGCGATATAATTTTATATATATTTTTTTAACAAAAAGATATTATTTTCCGCCATGCAGTATTTTTTTTTGTGTAAATCATATTTAAATATTATATTCAGTACGCTTAAGAAAAAAGACGATGAGTCATAATGCATAAGAATGAAAAAGTCCAGTTGAATCGACGTTTCTGAAAAAGTAAGTTTTACTTTAAAGTTCATTATATTTTAGAATGTTCTTAAAAACGCAACTCTTGTTTTGGCTCTCACAAAATGTACCGATTTTAAATTTACGCCTTTTTCATTTGGTAAACAGAATCAAGTTGACTCATTATTTGTAGTTTTACTATACTTTTTCAATTACGATAGTAGAAAGTTAAAATATCTTCCCCTGCAGGTCTGTATCGCGACAAAAGGATGAAGAGATTTTTTTCTTTTTATTATCTATCTAGCGTTGTAAGCAGAGGCTTCATACACATGCCAAGTGGTGATGGGACAACTATTGATCAACTATCGAGTTTATATTTTGCTATGTTAACATTATTCTATTGATAATCCAAGAAGCGAAGCAAGTATCACACATATTTACTCGTGTGGAATAACAAAAATATAAATGTTAACTTTATATTGATTTATACAAATATGTCTAAAAAAATGTTGGCCACCAGCCCTGTGTGTACTTGTTTTCGATTAGAAGTAAATAAGCGGGTTTATGTTTCAGCCTCCTATATTACTGCCCAGACTCCAGCAGAGTAAACGAGCAACTACTGCCGACGAACGACTAACTGGAAACATTATTTGATACGTAGACTATTGGCAGTATTGCCACATTTCTCGCCGATTGATTTTCATCCGCTTTTCGGTAGAACGTTCCAGTGATGTCACTCTTGGGACCGATGTTTACCTATGTGTATTTATGAAATGTAAATATTAGGATTTGCTACGTCGAAATATCAATTGAAATTGGATAATCAAGTACGTTTAACGACGAAAGTATGAAAATATTATTATACATAAATATTTATATTAATGATTTAAATTCAAATCAATGCTTCACTAAGCAAGAAAATTAATTCTGATAATTAATCACTTACATATATACAGGCAGACTGCGGTTAATGTATAGTATTGTAAGAGCCCTCGAGAGATGAAGTGAGCCAACTAGTAAAATGTTAAAACCTTTTTCTTGGTGTTTTTAAGTACAATCAAGTCTTTTTTTTTCACTGATTTGTCAGTTGACAATGCTCGCCATTAGCGAAAACGGTCCTGACCTTTATAAATAAAGAAGAAATAAAATACAAAGGAATATTTTGTTTTTTCTTAATATAATGCCTTTTCACCAAGTATTCACAGTGAACACCCTAAAAGCGGAGAATGTGTCATGATACATTTTCTGCGTTGTAATTATTTTTATGCGAATACTTATTATATTTTTTTATAATTTATACTGCTCATGCTTAATAAAATGGAATAATTCAATAACACATTTTCGCCTAAAAGTTTTATTTTCAGGCATCGTGAGGTACAGATGAGAGTAAGGTAACTCTTCGCCCAGAATGGGTTATTTACATCTGGTAATGATAAAATAATTCAATATGAAAATAGGCCATATATGATGTATTATGCCACATTTTCGTAGACATATTAAATAAGTATTAATAAATTGTGATTTTTAGTTTAAGCTCACAACTTATTAACGATTTAATTGACAATCATATAATGATAGTTTGTTTTTTGAACAAATAATTTGTATTCGATAGAATTTCAGTCTGCGATCAATTTCATTGTTGATAATTTTACTACGACGGCGGCGTCGTTTATAAAGCAACGTGTGTTGAAATAATACAACACTAGCTGTAAGCCCGTTGCCCAGCAACGTGAGATTTTTGTTGCATAGTATTTAATTTAATTTAATTTTATGTTATTTTATTTTATGGTATTTAATTTAATTTAATTTAATTTTATTTATGTTATTTTATTTTATTTTATTATATTTTATTTTATTTTATTTTATTTTATTTTATTTTATTTTATTTTATTTTATTTTATTTTATTTTATTTTAATTTATTTTATTTTTATAGTTAGCAGAAATTTCGTAAATTATTGATTTTTTGGAATAAAGTTTAAGTTTGCTAACAACCATTTTTCGTAGTAGCAGAAATTTCGTAAATTATTGAATTTTTGGAATAATGTTCAAGTTTGCTGACAACCATTTTTCGTAGGAGCAGAAATTTCGTAAATTATGTAATATTTGGAATAATGTTCAAGTTTGCTAACAACCATTTTTCGTAGTAGCATAAATTTCGTAAAATATTTAATTTTTGGAATAATTTTCAAGTTTGCTAACAACCATTTTTCGTAGGAGCAGAAATTTCGTGAATTATTGAATTTTTGGAATAAAAAAAAAGTTTGCTAACAACCATTTTTCGTAGTAGCATAAATTTCGTAAAATATTTAATTTTTGGAATAATTTTTAAGTTTGCTAACAACCATTTTTCGTAGTAGCATAAATTTCGTAAAATATTTAATTTTTGGAATAATTTTTAAGTTTGCTAACAACCATTTTTCGTAGTAGCCGAAATTTCGTAAATTATTGAATTTTTGGAATAAAGTTTAAGTTTGCTAACAACCATTTTTCGTAGTAGCAGAAATTTCGTAAATTATTGAATTTTTGGAATAATGTTCAAGTTTGCTAACAACCATTTTTCGTAGTAGCAGGAATTTCGTAAATTATTGAATTTTTGGAATAATGTTCAAGTTTGCTAACAACCATTTTTCGTAGGAGCAGAAATTTCGTAAAATATTTAATTTTTGGAATAATTTTTAAGTTTGCTAACAACCATTTTTCGTAGTAGCATAAATTTCGTAAAATATTCAATTTTTGGTATAAAGTTTAAGTTTGCTAACAACCATTTTTCGTAGTAGCCGAAATTTCGTAAATTATTGAATTTTTGGAATAAAGTTTAAGTTTGCTAACAACCATTTTTCGTAGGAGCAGAAATTTCGTAAATTATTTAATATTTGGAATTATGTTCAAGTTTGCTAACAACCATTTTTCGTAGTAGCAGAAATTTCGTAAAATATTTAATTTTTAGAATAATGTTTAAGTTTGCTAACAACCATTTTTCGTAGTAGCATAAATTTCGTAAATTATTTAATATTTGGAATAATGTTCAAGTTTGCTAACAACCATTTTTCGTAGTAGCATAAATTTCGTAAAATATTCAATTTTTGGAATAAAGTTTAAGTTTGCTAACAACCATTTTTCGTAGTAGCAGAAATTTCGTAAATTATTGAATTTTTGGAATAATGTTCAAGTTTGCTAACAACCATTTTTCGTAGGAGCAGAAATTTCGTAAATTATTGAATTTTTGGAATAATGTCCAAGTTTGCTAACAACCATTTTTCGTAGTAGCAGAAATTTCGTAAATTATTTAATTTTTGGAATAATGTCCAAGTTTGCTAACAACCATTTTTCGTAGGAGCAGAAATTTCGTAAATTATTTAATTTTGCGCATATATCGACAGCCCTGCAGTTTTTTAATTGTAAATTATTTAATATTTGGAATAATGTTCAAGTTTGCTAACAACCATTTTTCGTAGTAGCAGAAATTTCGTAAATTATTAAATCTTTGGAATAATGTTCAAGTTTGCTAACAACCATTTTTCGTAGTAGCATAAATTTCGTAAAATATTTAATTTTTGGAATAATTTTCAAGTTTGCTAACAACCATTTTTCGTAGGAGCAGAAATTTCGTGAATTATTGAATTTTTGGAATAAAAAAAAAGTTTGCTAACAACCATTTTTCGTAGTAGCATAAATTTCGTAAAATATTTAATTTTTGGAATAATTTTTAAGTTTGCTAACAACCATTTTTCGTAGTAGCATAAATTTCGTAAAATATTCAATTTTTGGAATAAAAAAAAAGTTTGCTAACAACCATTTTTCGTAGTAGCATAAATTTCGTAAAATATTTAATTTTTGGAATAATTTTTAAGTTTGCTAACAACCATTTTTCGTAGTAGCCGAAATTTCGTAAATTATTGAATTTTTGGAATAAAGTTTAAGTTTGCTAACAACCATTTTTCGTAGTAGCAGAAATTTCGTAAATTATTGAATTTTTGGAATAATGTTCAAGTTTGCTAACAACCATTTTTCGTAGTAGCAGGAATTTCGTAAATTATTGAATTTTTGGAATAATGTTCAAGTTTGCTAACAACCATTTTTCGTAGGAGCAGAAATTTCGTAAAATATTTAATTTTTGGAATAATTTTTAAGTTTGCTAACAACCATTTTTCGTAGTAGCATAAATTTCGTAAAATATTCAATTTTTGGTATAAAGTTTAAGTTTGCTAACAACCATTTTTCGTAGTAGCCGAAATTTCGTAAATTATTGAATTTTTGGAATAAAGTTTAAGTTTGCTAACAACCATTTTTCGTAGGAGCAGAAATTTCGTAAATTATTTAATATTTGGAATTATGTTCAAGTTTGCTAACAACCATTTTTCGTAGTAGCAGAAATTTCGTAAAATATTTAATTTTTAGAATAATGTTTAAGTTTGCTAACAACCATTTTTCGTAGTAGCATAAATTTCGTAAATTATTTAATATTTGGAATAATGTTCAAGTTTGCTAACAACCATTTTTCGTAGTAGCATAAATTTCGTAAAATATTCAATTTTTGGAATAAAGTTTAAGTTTGCTAACAACCATTTTTCGTAGTAGCAGAAATTTCGTAAATTATTGAATTTTTGGAATAATGTTCAAGTTTGCTAACAACCATTTTTCGTAGGAGCAGAAATTTCGTAAATTATTGAATTTTTGGAATAATGTCCAAGTTTGCTAACAACCATTTTTCGTAGTAGCAGAAATTTCGTAAATTATTTAATTTTTGGAATAATGTCCAAGTTTGCTAACAACCATTTTTCGTAGGAGCAGAAATTTCGTAAATTATTTAATTTTGCGCATATATCGACAGCCCTGCAGTTTTTTAATTGTAAATTATTTAATATTTGGAATAATGTTCAAGTTTGCTAACAACCATTTTTCGTAGTAGCAGAAATTTCGTAAATTATTAAATCTTTGGAATAATGTTCAAGTTTGCTAACAATCATTTTTCATAGTACCATAAATCGACCTCGGCGCATATATCGACAGCCCTGCAGTTTTTAAATTGCAAATTATTGAATTTTTGGAATAATGTTCACGTTTGCTAACAATCATTTTTCGTAGTATATATATTTTATTCAAATAATTTTCAAATACGCTAACAAATAAATTTCGTAAAAGAAGAAAAAGACCCGATGACATCAGTACGCACACATTTGTGAAAAGTGAAAAGTAAAAAGTGATTATTATAGATTTTATTTTATTAAAAAAAGTGGAGACTGGAAGGTCGAGGACGTCCTTACACTCAGACGGACATTATCGGCTATTAATATATAGATAAATCTACTAAATTAAACATTGTTTTTCGTGAGCAATGTTTAAGTTAAGTCTACGTTAGTGTTAATATTATCTCGGTAGATATTTTCCTTTGTTGAACCGCCATTTGCAATGCAACGTTACAAAGTCAAACGTAAATTCGTTAGTTAATCTCATATTTTTTCTCATAAGGTAAGCTTATTGTTCCTTGCTTTCGCGCTATATTTTTTGCTTATTTTTTGGAAATGGAAACAAAAAATAACATCTTCATTAAAATTGCTATTTGTTTAAGACAAGTAAAAATGTATGAAAAGCATAATTAAGAATTTTGCTTTTCTAGACTCTTTTGTGGTAAAACTTATACATATTCCAGATAAATGTGTCATTATAATCGTTTGTTAATAACCATACAGCAATGTTATAGCGATATCTTCTCAAGGCCAAAATGAAATAGATCTTTATTTAGCAATTATTTAAAAAAAAAAATACAATAATTATTTGTACTACTTCCACTATTATTTAAAAATATCATTTCATTCAGTTTTTGCGCAGGACGAGCATTATTAACTGATGATATTCATTGTTGACATTAATATTGATAATCAAGTTTCTTCAATTATAATCAATATTTGTTGTTAATTTGAAAATAACATCATGAAGAGAGAATTCTGATTCCAAGATTTTGAAATTTTACGACAGTATTTCCGAAATTCTTGGACTTATTTTCAAAACAATAAATGGCTAATGTTAAAAAAAACCAAGAAGTAATCAGAAAACTTAAGAATATTAAATTCGTAACTACCTCTGGATGTATAGAAGTGCACTACTTAACTTACTAAAAATACATAGTTTTTCTCTGTTTTAGTTAAATAATTTATGATTTCGACTTAAGGTACTCAATCGTTAAAATTTTGTAGATTTTCATACATTTTTTTACAGCCGACCCGAGTTTTGCCTTTTGTCATCTTCAGACATTCATGAGCACGGAAGAACTTCAATTGATGGTTTGTAAATAGTTTTTATCGTATATTTAAGAAAAAATGTTACCATTGAGCTTAAAAGTCATTGATGTCGTTACATATAGAATCTTCGAAGTTTTAAAAAAATGATCATCATTAAAAGCAGACTTCTGACATTGAAATTTGTATTGCTTAAATGTTGTATGGGAGAAACACATCTAAGGACAATGCCTATAACTTGGTATTGGCGTACATCAGACTTATATTTTTTTGTAAGAATACTCACATAGGATTGAAATTCAAAATATTCTGAAAATTTTTGTTTTCAATCTTTTTATTGTAAGAACCTTGTTGAGGCATTAACATTTTTGTTACGTAGAGTAATAATTTATGTATTTTGAGTTTTAATTTGGCAATGAATTAAAACGAAATAAAATTTCCGTCATTATTTTTTATTCTAGATGCTCATTTTGTCGTATTCAAATATTTTCTCATTTTATTCGTTGACTGACATTGAAATTAAAATATGAAAATTTCCCTTCATATTACGGTAGCTAATCTGTGGCGTTTAGTTTTCATAGTAATATGATACTAAGTATAAGCGTACTAATTAATTATTAGTCTACACGTAATCTCTTTGATATCAAATTACGTCATGGTATTAAGTCGATAATGTTCATTATCCTCATTTTTCATAATTCCTTTGTGAAAACTATGCGAAACCTCGACTTAGAAGCTTGTCTGCAAAAGCGCGCTAACAACGGAAACTAAAAAGCGCTTACACCGGTGAAAGAAGAACAACCTGTTGGCAAGTCAAAATTACCCGACTGTTTCTGTTGGTTGTTAAGACTTAGATAAAGCTGACTAACAATAAGTGACTTTCAATACATTATATATTATATTATAAAGTTATCAAGGAACAAAACACAAAGAAATTCAATTAATTTCATAAATATTATGTCGAAAACAGTTATACATACATACTATACAACCAACATTTTATCGCAAAGAAAATGTTTTAGGCAAATTGTTAGAAGCTGTTGTACTAAATATCTCTTATATATACGTCAATTTTTTTTAATAAAACTAAATTGATCGTTTTGTCATTAACGAACCGAGTTTTGTCTTTCGGCATCTTCAGGCATTCAAGTGTACGAATGAACTAAAACTAAGAAATGTTTGAAGAAAATAAAAAAAACGTTTGGGTATGTATGTACAATATTTGAAGGATTCAAACACCACCTTTAGTCGAAATCCTTAATTATAAATAAATGATTGTTCAAAAAATACTCAAAATGTGTCGGTTTTTACCGTTAAAAATAAAGCATGTATAACAAGCTTTCAGCTGTGCTTTGTATATCGATCGATAAACTGTTTTTACCGATGAAATTGTAGATGCTTCATAAGATAAGGTTGGTAGGATACCCAAGTACAATTGTACAGTTGAATTTGGAAAATAGAAGAGCGATTAAACTGATTTTGAAAAAAAAATGTTTAATATTCGATCGCGCCATCGCATGACCAATATTTTTTTTTTATGAAATGGCGCTCGTATTTAAAAAAAATGATTAGGCTGAAACATAAGATAAGTTTCTTTCAACAAAGTTTGTCCCCTGCTGGGTGTACGAGTTGCGTTCGTCCCCATACATTCATCTTCTGACGCTTTGTACGTAGAGTAAATTGAAAATTACAATTTACGTTTCTTGAGCTGTGTCCTCCACACAAGGAGGCATTATGAGGATGGAGGTGGGGTGCATATGCGGTCCGGTCCGAAAGCTGTTGCCAGACACCCGTTTTATTCTCCCACACTATGTTTATTCTGCAAGTTGGTATTTATTTTGTACAACTTAAACTCTGTTACGAGCTTAGCACTATTCTCTTGATGATTTTGTGGTTGTTAACGATTAAAATCTCCTCATACACGAATTCCCACATTTGCAATTAATTATGCAATGATAACACTTTCCACCTTATGAATTTTTATCCAATAGCACTGATGCTCCTGATGTTTTATTATTTTAAGCTCACCATATGATATCGAAAATGGGACGTGAATAAAGCTATTATATAATTATAGAATTTGATCATCAGACTGGGAAACATTCATGTAATACCTCATTTTAATATATTTCATTAGCAGCCCATATTATTCGTATTGGAGACGAAAATTCCTATAAGTAAAAATGAAAAAAAAAAATTAAACTAATGACAAAACACAATGTTAAATGACATTGAAACCCCAAAACGGAGATAAAGATAGATTAAGCAAGTTCTGTAAGGATGATCAAATTGATTTTTTGGATATAAGCTTTATTGACTGTTATAAATATGGATGAAACAGAATGGCATATGAATCTCAATGCTGTATTTTAAAATACATAATACGGAGCTGAAGGCTCTTGTTATTTGTTATTAACGAAACACGAAAACATATTTCATGATATTGAAGCACGGATAAGATTTTTTGCGACCATTTTGGGCAAAATTTTGATTTAATGTCTAATATTATGGCATGATTTAAATATATTATTGTATTAACACCACTTTAAATATTCGTGAATAAAGTCATATATTTTTAAAACTGTTAAACAATGAGTTGCAATAAGCTCGTCGTTTTTTTTTGATCCATTGCGTGTAAAGTCAGTTTTAAAATTTGGCGCCACGACTAATAAATTGATGGAAGAAACCTGTTTGCTTCTCGCTCAGAGTTTGGATTGGCTCTTTGCCAGTCAAAGTTTTATACTTAGTAAAATACTGTTTTGTTTTTGCAACTATCTTTAAATAGTGGTGGTCACGTATAGCATGTACTTACAACACGAGACAATTAATTACTTGTTCTTTCTCAAATCGATATCAGCAACAAAGCTTTTAGCGTAACGAACTTTTTTCCGTTTAACAAGTGGCTAATGTAGAATGTTGATGTCATTGAGTGATTATTTTCCACAGCCCACAATAATCCCCTTATTTACCCAGTGCTTTCTTTCGTCTGGTTGGATTCAGATATTTTGAGATGTAGATTGTTACTAACGATATTAAATTTATGACGCCGTCGACATTTATAGTCGTACATCATAAAATAAACATTATACAATTTATGAAACAATTGCTATCATAAGTATCTTATTTATTGATATAATCAGTATACTAAGCTATTATTGTAGGTAATGTATCGTAGATAATTTAGAAAAAAAAATATGTTACGCAATAAATGTTGATTTATTTTTATCGAAACCACTACATTAAAAGAAGGGCTTGCATTACCGGTGCAACTAAAAATAGGATACCGGTATTTTTTCAATACCATCATCAAAATTATTCCAATAAATGTCGAATCTGGCATGATTCTTACTGTATTGCGACTTGGATCTTATGTTATATGTAGACTTATTTGAACGAAGATTCGATCAAGAGTAACATAATCCATAATTAACAAACTAGCCTCGTTCGGCTAATATTTTGATTAATTAAAAACAAAAAAAAAATACAGTCTTTCATTTTTATAATAAAGATATTTTTATTTGATACCGATATTTATTATAAAATTTCGAAAAACTGACATCTTGATTCAGATTGGCATTTTTTTTTTGCTCAATTGTATTTGCCTTTGCTGGTATACAAAATCGGTATTGCAATTCCTAGTTCCAAGCCAACGAATTCATATTTGTAATTGATATATATATATATATATATATATATATATATATATATATAACAATATAACCAACATACACATATCGATAGTTAAATATTTTATAATAGCCTATACACAGTAGTTTTACCTTCGTAAATTTGCAAAAGGTATACGCACTCGGTGTGCGATATAGTATACCCTACAATTACAATAGTATACAATCAATAAAATACCATATTCCCGTATTGAACTTTACCATTTCTGAGATAAGAAAAATTTATTAAAAAAGAATTATATAAGATTATTTTAATAATAAACACTCGGCAACGCTTAAAATGCAACTGTAAAAAAAACTTTTAACTTACTGTATACTTGTAACTAAATGATTATTTATAGTATATTATTTACTGAAAAGGCGTTTTCTTTTTGTCTGACAGTAAAATATTTTGATATAACTTAAGGGTGTACAGTATTTCTCCGAATATACCAGAGGGTTCACGCTGTATTCCTCCGTATACCCTTCACTATACTACTGGTTATAAGCGTATAAAACTAAACGGTTCTATTATAAAACACAGCACCGAATTTAGTATTAATTATTTGGCTGACTTGTTACTAATATACACGTAGTACTAGTAATACACTGATTATAAATATAAGGTAGGTATTTATTCTTTTTTTTTGCTTCTTATTTATGTACGCCTGTGTAAATTTTATCAATCTCTTATGCCAAATGTTTGCTTTGGTGAGTTTTAGCAGTCATGTCGTTTCTTTATTTCCTAAGGGATTTGTTTAAAATATGTGCTTTGATGCCCGAACGGCTTTGAGTAATTTTCAAAATGTAAGCATACCTGCAGTGTGCCTCTGCTTCCCGCTTCCAAGTTTTAAATGATAAATATTTCACAAGAAAACCCTTATATTCGCGTAGGAATAAGCTGAACGGTTCGCTTTATATCACTTACGTAATTTGTCAAAAAAATGAAGTTTTTACGACATATTACAGAAATTTCGTTTAGGAAATTGCTTAATATTTTTTTAAACTTTATCGCGTATTGCATAAGATTAAATTTATTTCTCCATTAAACATTCATTTTATTCTAAGCATGTAATATAAGTTGATTTGGTGAAAAAAGTAAATAATAATGTTTGTTGAATTATGCGATGATTTTGTGAATTTTTCATTTATATTTATATAATTTTAGATCAAACATCTATATATAGATACATTTCTCATTTGTTCTGGTTTTGTTTTTCAAGCTAGCAATACACACTTGAATAAATATCTTTTTTGCTTGTTCTTGATATATATTCAAAAAATAGAATACTCATTTGTATTAATTCCACTTTTGTTTAAAAATATCAAGACCGGTTTTGCTCATGACGAGAATTATCAACTGATAAGAGAATACAATATAACAGTGTTTTTTATACATTGTATTGTATTCTCTTATCAGTTGATAATGCTCGTCATGAGCGAAACCGGTCGTGATCTTGTAAAATAAAAATGTAATTAGTACAAATAAGTATTATATTTTTTGAATATAAAGCTTTTCCTCCATGAATTGACAGTGAACACCCTGAAAGTGGTTTTGCTTATATAAAAAAGCAGTTGCCTTTTAAAGCCAAGATCTAAAATATTGTCGACTCAAGTAATTTATTAAAGCAATTACTAAAACATAGGATTTTAAAGACGGTTTTCCATTTCTTTTATAGTAGCAAATAATACAAACAAAATTTTGAATGACGAAAATGCATCAAAACGTTATTTTTGGAAACAGTTTGTTTTTTTAGATCAATCGTGACAGACTACTCTGAGCTGTATACTAATTATTTAACTTCTCACTAAAAAAAATTATAAGGTGGGGAATTATTGCATTGAATATGAAAAAAACTTGAAGTTTTTTTATTGATCCATAACATAAATGCATTTATAAAAATCATTGTGACCTATCCAACGAAAAGTATGAAATAATAAATTATGAAAATGAAATTTAACTGCCACTGTAATATTATTTATGATTATTTTATATTTTATAATGATAACTATAGCGCGATATATATAATATAACATTATATTACTGCAGCTGAGTAAGTAACTGTGATTAAGTTCTACACAAAATGAACTCAAAGTAGTCACTTATTTAGTAACGTTTAAATAACCGCTAATATCCTTTGTAACTATTCCATCGAAATTGTAACAGCGATGACAATGGAATTAAAATTAATATTACAAATTTACGGTCTCGTTACTGAATTTTCAACGTTATTAAGCTTGCTACAAAGTCATCAAAACACTTAATTATATTAAACATAGGTACTGAGAATGTCTAATAGGAGTAATCAGATGTGAAGTCACAATACTCGTACAACATTGTGAGCTTAAATATTATCTCTCGACGAGAAACAGAGTGGGCTTTCTTTTTCATAATGCATAGGTACTAAGGCAGAAAATTAATAATCGCGTTCATATTATTATTGAAGTATTCATAAGCTCTAGCGAGAAATTATTGTGGCATGAGATGTGTAAGTAATGGTATTATTGTACTTAACATTGTATTGTTATACGGTAATTAATTTAAATGATTTTGTTTAAATGCATGTTCTATTGTTAATTAATTATATGTTGTTAAATTGATGAATTTTCTCTGAAAGATGATTTATAAATATCTTTATACACGTGTACTTTTTGTTATTGGAAATATCTTTGGAGGATTTAAATATGTTTTTATGATTAAAGATTGAGTTTTTAGTTGTTGACCAAGACTTGAGATATTTAAATGAGGCTTGAGGTCGATTAAAACTTTGCGTCCAATAACTGTGTGACTTGTGTCCAATAACTGTAAAATACTGTCCCATTACTATGACTTTCCATCTTCTTCAGTGTAGTAAGAATATCTAAAAAACCTTAAGTTTCTACAATTTTTATCAACCCTCCAAGGACGAGCGTGACCATATGGTAACAGTTAACACCGTTGTCTATTGATCCCACTATTCATCCTTTTTCTACCTGAATATCGTTGCTTTTACTCATATTTGGTTAAGAAGGGTACAGACTTCAGTTAGCCATCAGCCGCGGGGACAGAAACGGCTACCAAAACCACATGCGATTTTTTGAACTTCCGTTTTTTTAACGGACTTTTTGAAACTGTTAGTTATTTTTTTTATCAAAACATCAAATTATTTACAGTTATTTTGCTAATATATTTGTATTGAAATTATGTTGATCTAAAGAGGTCAAATTGTAAATATTTAAAAAAAAAACACATTTAGCTATATTTCAACCCCGAATGTTTGCGAGCCCATACGGTCACTTTTGTCCTTACAACTGTCCGTACACAATATTACACGTTAATAAAAGGATGAAAATGATCATATAGTCATGCGGGGCTTCTATACAACGACTTGGCGCTTTTTTTTCTAAATTTTATTAGGAATAAAAGTTAACCGTGACTTCAATATGGCCAAACAAATATTTTTTTTATCGAAAAAAAGCTCTCGTGTCTGGAGGGTTAATTTCCTTAAAGATCATTAAGTCCCACATCTTTACATACAGCTGGTGTTACTAAGATGCCTATATTTTTGGAGTTATGGTCTGATTAAGAAAAGTACTTCCTTAAATGTCCCAGTATTATAGCATTTACCATACTTATATTAGTGAAATATAATGCAAACTAAAATTCTCTTCATCGTTGTTATTGTATGGATCGAGTGATAACACTTAGG
The DNA here is from genome assembly GCA_030503985.1 of Himalopsyche tibetana. NCBI lineage: Eukaryota > Metazoa > Arthropoda > Insecta > Trichoptera > Rhyacophilidae > Himalopsyche > Himalopsyche tibetana. The sequence goes on from JAPJYX010000016.1 coordinate 32,183,391, forward strand.
CACGGCCATAAATTAAAAATTTCCGCTGAATCAAATGTGCCGTTGTTTAGGTTAAGATATTAGTTAACCCTATCAGGAATATGTTTAACATTGATACGTCAACATCATACATCACTAATAATGCTAATTAAATTAATACACAAACTCCATGTCCTTAATAATACCTGCACAATTCAATATGATATACATCATGAAATTTAGTACTTAGTCATTGTCTATTGCAACGAGAAATCATGTCAATATAATTAGAAAAAGTAATATCGAAGTGTTATGACGACACGCAAAGACTTGGTTTGTCTATTTGTTTTATTACATATTTAATAAACATAACGGAATGCCAACTTATCCTAAAAAAATATCAATTTAGTAAACCTTCCTTCAGCACTTTTCTCCATATAAGTGTTTCATCACAAATAAATTGTGTTATTTTTACCGTTTGTTCAAAAGCAAGGATGTGTGTAATGTGTAAATTCACTCCTACCCGCCTATCATATTCTAAGAGGCGTATCAAAAGCGATAAGTGTTACACTAGTCTGGTCACAACCTTATTCTCGTATCTTTACTCTCGACGAAAAAAAATGTGTGTCACTTATGACCACGCAGTTCCCATAAAACAGCAGAACTTATGTTGAGAAAGCTCTAATAAAAGATCGTATGCTCCACATTGGGAGCGACATGGTTAGCAGGGTTCTAGAGACGGGAGTCGCTAAAAAACGGGCAACATTGATGATTTTTTAAATTCCATTAAATTACTTAGATGATATTATTTTTTTTGCATTTTTTTTTAAATTTGAGACAGAACATTTATAAATGGGAAAATGGGAAAATAACCGGAGTCAGAATCGTGGGGTTTTTCACAATTTTCCGACAGCCTTGATGGTAGCGAAAAAAATGTTGTAATTGGTACCATGCTCTTTTTCGTCTTTTACTGACGAATTATATACCATTTCGGCCAATTAAATATATTATGCATTATAATTATAGTCTCCAATTATTATCATTCAGACTATAGAAAAAGCATAAAATATTTAATAAAGTCGTACGTGTTATATTATCATCGAAATTTTATTTGTATTCTACTATAGGTATCAGTTACAGAAAAAAATCCTGGCACCATATGATGCTGACATAATAATATGGTAATGATGATGGGTATCTATAGTAGGTTTAAAAAGTTGATTTCCCACTTGTCGAAGTAATTTGCGATGGTAATAATTTTAGCAAGTGCTTGCACGCAAATCGTAGTCGTATTTAAGTAAGGATAGTGAATAAACGAGTGTTTCAAATAAATAAAATCCATAAAGGTACCACCAATCAAACAGCCGCAGCCAGCTTACGACAATATTCTGTATGTTCTGACAGAATAATAATATACGAAAAATATTTTATTTTTTTCTATTAAAAAATCTTTTGATTTTTATTTGCTAATCAAGTGAAATTTACTTGATAAGAATATATAACGTTTAATTAATAACTATTGTTGACAGCCATTTCGAAATCACACCATTATCTTGATTTATATATAGCAAGAATTGTTTATTCTACCTAAAATTAATGAGAAAATACACATACATTTGAATCATGTTTTCTCTAAACATCAAGAATTATAATTTCTGAAGAGAGCATATCAATAAAAGTTTTAAAACGAGAACCGGATGTATAAAGTTAGCCGATTCATTGTTTATATATTAATATTTTTCATCTTGTCGTTAGGTTTATACAATCACAAATCTAAACTTTTGTCAGTTTGGAGTTATTTTATTTAATGCATTCAGAATTTAATACACACATTCTTTTAACTTGTACCCCATTAAAAAATACATTTGTTGCTTTATTTATCAAAATCGTTGGCAAAATAATAATATGGTCATGTGGTATGTTTACCGTGGATCGCATAGATGAAAACGTTGTTACGAAAAAAGATATTGCGGACAAAACCATTCCAGTGGTGTTTTACAGCGATATAAGACAAAAGCGTTTCCCCTTTCCCATCCATCCTATCCTATGAACGGAGCGTATCAAAATCTATTAGCTAACCACTAGTCTTGTCCTAGCCCTATCCTTCTATTCCTACTCTCTTTCGAAAATAAGAGGTTGCACAACTGAGTAACAGGCAGTTCTAGTATAAACACTTCTGTTGAGATAAACTCCATTATGAGTTCATATGGTTCACATTGGGAGCGGACATGGTAAAAAAAAAATACATGAATGCATTTATCATATTTCGCTAGAAAAGCTTAGCATATAAAATAAACTATTTTTTAAGAAATAGTCGTTCAAATAGAAATGTGATTGACACAACTCAAATCCTATTTAGATATTGTACTCGTATTATAAGCATCCCTGAGCAGAAATAATGTCAAAAGAAAATGAAATTGAAATTTAAATATTTGTATATAATTTGTTTGAGATCGTAATTTCAATACGTAAATTTTTCGAAAATTATATTAATTTCACTGATTCAAATACAATTATATAATGTTTATGAAAAGAAAAAGTTTGCTTTAGCGAAAAGGTAAAATAACGTTAAATCTCCTAGCGTTAATCAAAACGTAAATAGTCTCGAATTTTGAAATATTTTCATGTCGCGAGGAGCCACTGCCTTGTTTGATTTTCCTTCTCTTTGTGTATCTCCCGTAATTAATTGTCTTCTTAGATTTAATATTCAAAATAATCTTTAAGCCGCCTCTTTGTCTTAGGCGAGTGGTGCTCTACTACTGGTATACGTATCATAGGCGGAAATTTATCAACATAATAATAAAATGACAATTATCAATGATATGTCGATGCGCATAATTTGTATATAATTGGTCTTAAATTTACCAGTACAAAAGGACGCCCCCGCAACATTCGATAAATCTTCAATATTGAAAAAATAAATGGGTTGCAAAAATATTAATAAATAATTCAATTTATCAGGACTTTGTTGTTTACTTTACTTTGTATGTGAAATCAAAATAAACCAGAAAACTTTTTTCCACGTCTTATTCTAAATATGGAAAAATTACCGCTAACAAGTGTATTTGATTGACAAGTGTGCTTTGAGTGCTAATAAAAATATTTACTATTTTGGCAATGTGTGAGTAATAAACGTACACGATTAAAAAGTTTTTAAAAATGTTTATCACAACTGCTCTTCAAAATAATTTGATATTGTAAATGGTCCTGCTGAAAGGGTCGCACCCCCAAATACTGAAAGTGGAAAGACAGTTGCGTGAACTTGGGGTCACACCGTTTTATAAACAATTAAGAATAAACGAAGATACATCAACTTTACTGCTTATAATAGAATACTAGCTGTAAGCCCGTTGCCCAGCAACGTGAGATTTTTGTTGCAAAGTATTTAATTTAATTTAATTTTATATTATTTTATGTTATTTTATTTTATTTTATTTTATTTTATTTTATTTTATTTTATTTTATTTTATTTTATTTAATTTTATTTAATTTTATTTAATTTTATTTAATTTTATTTAATTTTATTTAATTTTATTTAATTTTATTTAATTTAATTTAATTTAATTTTAATTTATTTTATTTTATTGTATTTTATTTTTATTTATTTTATTTTTATAAGAAATTTCGTAAATTATTTAATTTTTGGAATAATGTTTAAGTTTGCTAACAACCATTTTTCGTAGTAGCCGAAATTTCGTTTATATTTAATTTTTGGAATAATGTTCAAGTTTGCTAACAACCATTTTTCGTAGTAGCAGAAATTTCGTAAATTATTTAATTTTTGAAATAATGTTTAAGTTTGCTAACAACCATTTTTCGTAGTAGCCGAAATGTCTTAAATTATTTAATTTTTGAAATAATGTTCAAGTTTGCTAACAACCATTTTTCGTAGTAGCAGAAATTTCGTAAATTATTTAATTTTTGAAATAATGTTTAAGTTTGCTAACAACCATTTTTCGTAGGAGCAGAAATTTCGTAAATTATTTAATATTTGGAATAATGTTCAAGTTTGCTAACAACCATTTTTCGTAGGAGCAGAAATTTCGTAAATTATTTAATATTTGGAATAATGTTCAAGTTTGCTAACAACCATTTTTCGTAGGAGCAGAAATTTCGTAAATGATTTAATATTTGGAATAATGTTCAAGTTTGCTAACAACCATTTTTCGTAGGAGCAGAAATTTCGTAAATTATTTAATTTTTGAAATAATGTTCAAGTTTGCTAACAACCATTTTTCGTAGTAGCAGAAATTTCGTAAATTATTAAATCTTTGGAATAATGTTGAAGTTTGCTAACAACCATTTTTCGTGGTAGCAGAAATTTCGTAAATTATTATATCTTGGAATAATGTTTAAGTTTGCTAACAACCATTTTTCGTAAATTATTAAATCTTTGGAATAATGTTCAAGTTTGCTAACAATCATTTTTCGTAGTACCATAAATCGACCTCGGCGCATATATCGACAGCCCTGCAAAGGTTTCAAGTGTGCAAACAAATATATTTCGTAGAAAAAGAAAAATATCTTGGAATCATTTTTTTTGAATTGGCCACACTAAGTATTTGACATATTCTATTTTTGAATTCTCAATACAAACAAACAATCAAAGTCAAGTTTGAAATAGTTCTTTTTTCGAATGCTTAATATATATAATCTAATTTTGTCGCACCTGAAAGTTTGCCCTTTACCTCAGCGGTAAGACGTTCCGTTCATATTGCAAAGTTCCACGTTTCGAATCCGACCCGCGGCAGAAATAAAATGTGAAATAAAGTTTAGCGTTTTTTCACATTTAAAACTATGTGCTTCTTCTCAGCGTAATGAAAAAATACTTCTAGTATGAATAAAAAAAATGTCGACAGTCGGGCTGGGGATGAGGAGGGGGAGGGGAAATCGGTGACAATCATATAGAAGATGGATGACACTGAACAAAATCTGTCCCAGGAAATTTGAATTTTGAATATAAAAAGACGTCCATTCCAATTGGCCGAAAAATGTGATGTTCAAAATATGTTCAAAATAAATCGCTATCATTGGGCGAAGTGGACATCAGTACGCACACATTTGTGAAAAGTAAAAAGTGAAAACTTATTTTATCGGCTAATAATATATAGAAGGTTGTCAGCTTCTATAACCTTCACTTAACCCCTGTTTCACACAGATTTTCCCCGTTATATTAATTCAAAACGGTGTTTTCAATTATTTCCATTTCAGTTGAAAATATTTACTACCTGAGTGAAACTAGCCCTCTTTGATTCTGTTTTGTAGATGATTTTTTATACTCAAAATACCTATATCATCTTTGAGAAAAACGTATTACTTAAAATCTATATTTTTCGACTATATTTCAAAATTTTTACTTGTGAATTTTGATAAGTAAGCATTTAAATTAAAATAACTTTAATGTTTGGCCATTCCTTCTATTAAGGTAAAATCGATAAAAATATACATTTAGGATTAAATTGTTATTCGTGTTCTCCTCTCAGATTTGAATGCTGGATAATTTGATTTTATTTAATTAACGCGATATCAAAAGTATCCCGTAAAAGCAGTGATAATTTTTAAAATACATTTCAATTTACTTCTTCCGTCACGGTGTTAATGATTTTAAAGAACTTTGTTTTGTTTAGTTCCCTAGTTGTTAAAATTGAGCCTGAAGTATGAAAAGTAACTTTCAGCCCGAGACTAGTTTGAATAACTAATAAAAAACAATAACAATTAAAAACACCATACTAGACACGAAATTCAGAATGGAAAAAAAAGAAAAAAAAATGTAATTTATATTTTATTAATAATCTTATGCATCGAAGTTTTTTTTCCAAAAATCGACTACTATAATAGACGAAAACTCAAACAAATTCCTCTCGAATGGTTTCATTTTAATGAAATTCAATATTATAAAACAAAGGGTTTTATACGAAATAATGGCATTTCACGCAAATTTCGTGGCATATTTAAATCTAAGTAGTATTGGCTTGCTTGCTTGGCGCTGCCTAATGGTTTTTAGCTATTCTCGAATATATTAAAATTAAATGGACTAAATATGTTTCTGCGCTGCGCAAAATGAGATTACTCGAAAGCGAATTTCGTATTCCTGCGATATTTATATTCTCTTTCATATCTTCAAACTTGTTTAGCATTTATTTATTTTTTTGCTTCCTGTCGTAGTGTTTTTTCAAAGAAATTTTGTTTTCAACAAAATAAGCGAATCGCATATCCACTGGGATCATATGATTTTAGATATTTTTACGTTCTAAGAGCATGTAATCTATTTTTCTTGTTTTTCAATTTCTTTATTTTATTGTGTGTAAGTAGTAAGTACGTTCAAATCTTTCAACGGTAAACCTCATCTTTGTTGCACAACTCACAAATTTGGGTACCATAGCTAAACTTTTGCAACCGAAATAATTAACGATAATATAGATTCGTTGAAAAAAACTCAGTGTAATATATTTTTTACGTTCAAAATTATTTTTTGATATTCACTGTTATCTATTGAAAAAAAATCTCTTTCTTCCAGTATCTCACAAATATCTGACTTGTCCGCGATTTTTATGTATAATTGATAATATTGACACTGAAAAATTATCATTTTCTGTGTTAGCAAGAAATAGCTATATGGTAGTGGCATAAGACGACACTGTTTAGTTATGGTCATATTTGGCCCAAACGACAAATTAATATTTAATAGGGATGACATATGTTATGTTACTCAGTTTTTTGTTTTTGTTGGCTTGACAAGTCTGGTTCTGATTCACTTAAATGTGTACTACTATGAGCCTAAAAACAAAAAAAAAACTTTTTTAGTTTATCACTATTTTTTTTGTCACTTTTCAGTTTTTTTAAGATTTCGGTGGAATTTCAATACTAAATTTGAATCGTTCAAATTATGTAATCTGTGTGAATGTACATAATTTGAACGATTCAAATTTCAGTTTTTTGTTTTTTCAACTCAACATTTTAATATTATTTGAGAATATATTGAACGTTTTTGACTCTATCAAAATTAGATCGTAGTGTTTTAAATGCGCTAAAAAGATTAATTTATTTTAAGATTTAATTTATTATATTGTATTAAATAAGTTTGAATTCGTCGCTTGTTTTCTGTAAATGAATCTCTCGCAACCTTTTTTTATAAGTGAAATGGCAAAAAAATCAATTATATTTAACATTAAACCTTATAGTTTTCCCTAATAATAGGGTAGTTAATACAATACGTTGTAAGATAATTCTCAAAATGTTGTACCTGTAAGTTTTACTTCACACACGATAAACTCACGGGTCATTCAAAATAAAATATAATCGGCGAAATCAATTAATTAACTTAGTATATTCAACATTCAATATGTTACGAAATTGAACTATAGCCAAATCGAAATTGTTAATACATTAAAAATGTATAAACACATTTACAAATTAAAATAATAAAAAATGATTAATATGAATATGCTCGCTTGGACTGACATTTCACAAAGAATGATAACGATGAATGATAAATTTGCTTTTTTTACGTAACATATTTTATAGAAATTAAGAAAACAATTCATGAGTAATTTCGATGAATTTCATTTAATATGATTTCCGGTGAAACAAATTTAAGCATGTAATTAAAAAACGTCGCTACCGTATAGTAAATATTCTTGATTTCCCGTAGATGAGCATAGGAACAGCTTCAGCGCATCGTCGTTTCACAATGCAAATAATGACGTATTCAGTCGCCTCGTCGGGGGACAATGGTGCGGTGAAACAACCCTAGGGTTTCATCCCTCGAGCACCGAACCGGCGGTCGCGTCCACTGCGCACTGCTTCAAGGCTTTTTAGGAATAACCAGACCGGTGAATGCAAGCACTAATTAAGGACATTTCCAAAAGTACCCGGTCCTACCGCAAGGGCATTCAGACGCTTAATTCGTGTCCTAACGCTTGGTTTTGTATCTCAGCATGCATTACACGCCTAAGTTTTCATAGGTGGTCCTGATTGCACTTGTATTTAATTTAATTTATTACAAAGTAGTTCAGATGCAACTGTTTCTAATAAATTTTGGATAATCAAGAAATTAGAATGAAATGAAAATAAACTGATGCACTACATGAATTGAAATCAAAATATGCGATAAAATTGTGATTTAAAATGACTCAAGTGTATAAAATAAAAATATCTACTATATTTTCGATTGACAAAATTCACCGAGAAAAAAAACGAAACATTTAGTATTTATTGAAGATTCTACTGTATAATATGGACCCATCAGAGGTGAAGTAAGCTAAGTGGTGTTTAAGAAAAAAAAGTAAGAAAACATTTGTTTCTCACTTCGTCTCCCGAGGGCTTAATAATATGCTATGTTAAAATTATCAAAATGGATCACAGTATTATTCATAGCATGAGGCATCTGTTGCATTATTTTATGGAGAAACTTATATGTACCTAATATTTTTGTCAGGAAAAAAATTCACACAAAACCAGTAAAGATAGAAAAAAAAATTAAGAATCTATTAAATTGCCTTTTTGGAAAATATGACGTATCATATAATTAATATCGATATTTAAATAAGGTGATAATATTATCCCCGAAACTGACTTGGTTAATTTTTTTTATTGTGTTGGTACATTATTTATCGCTTTAAATTTATTTTACCGTGGTAAGGGTGTATCCAATCCCGGACCCTTTTTTTGATCCCGAGATTTCGGGATTCAGAATTATTTCGGGATCCCGAGATTGATCACTGGCGAAAAAATGAGGAATCAAGAGATTCCAAAAAAGTTCTCATTTTTTTTTTAGGTCGATGACTTCAAAATTTTTGAATAATTTGAGAGCTTTTTAGCACATTAATTTGAAAAAGTCCCGTATTAAAGTTTCCACTGATATTTAAAAAAGTGAGACTTTTTTTAGGTCCTTCTTCAGAAAAAGTTACGGATTAAATAAATCCACAATTATTCGAAAGCGTAAGACCTTTTTCTTAGCTTCATCCTCCAAAAATGTTATGATTGCCATGCCACTACAGCTACAGTGTTATAGTGAATCTCGAAATCCCGGGATTAGTGCTAGGACGATCCGGGATAACGGAATCGCAAATTGGTCGGGATCCCGGGATTTCAGTATTAGGGATTGGATGCCCTAACCGTGGTCAAATAAATATATACTGTAATATATGTATAATTATTCCCTACCACTTGAAATAATTATAACAATTTATTAGTCTCATTTATACTCGATGGTCTTATATATTTTAAAATATGAGTTTATTTGACCACGTTTCAACGACTGTTGTTCTTTCTCTGTTACGCATTTTCAGCATACAAGCATGCGTAAATCTTCACAGTCAGCGATGTTGAAAATTATTGAGAGCTTGGAAGTCTTCAAACTGGCATAATTTATAAATAAATTGTTATGGACTGAATTTATGACGTGAGACTATGAAGGGTTGCAATTGTATTAAGGGTCAATGTCTTGATTTAATCAAATGGAAAACGATATAACCGTTGTGATTGTTAACAATGACGACCTTTGGGTTCTGTGTCCTAAATACATAGAGAGATTTCTCATTCGCTGATTAGTTACTTATCCTCGGGCCAATTCGGGACTTACACCGTCTCATTGTTGCGAGTTAGTATTCATTCATATTGCTACCCTGCAAGAAGTGATGTCTTGTATAAATGTTTATATCTGGGATTGTTTCGTACTGCGGTTGGTTTATCTTGGGCAACTTGATATGCGGAAAACTTTTTTGATTAGTTATTTTGAGCAAATCGCTTCATATGAATATTTGATGAAATATGCGTCATTATAATTCAAATCTGTATTTTTGTGATTTATTTGAAAGTGATGTTTCTTTGATATTTTATTAGTATGGAATCAAATTAATTAATGTATGAATTGAAAATACATAAATAATAATTAGTTCCCACCGATACAAATATTTTTTTATTCTAATATGTAAAAAATATTGATTTTTTCTCGATAACAGCCATGTAAAAAAATTAATAACAAACGTCTTGATAGAACCTGACAATTATCGTTAAAAAATAATGCAAATATATATTTGAATGGATTGAATTGGCATTAACTACGTAGAACCATATTAAAATGTATTTTAGTTATACAGATTTTGTAAAACTAAAATATATTGCTATTTTTGACCTTATGACTAATTGTGAGATCTAAATAATTTGTTGAAAATGCATGTCAGCACATTTTTTTATTTTTAACTGTTTCTTAAAATACAAGAAAACAACAGACGCGTAACATTGACAAAATAAACGTTTTACCCCTGTTCCAGAAATAGAATAAATTCTAATCTAGCCTTCAAACGGTCTCTTTATTGGTAGATTGGTAACTTAATATCCATACTATTACATATAACATCTGAAATGGTATTGAGTTACTAGACAAACACAGCTTTTCAATACAACCATAAACTCTACTATTTATAATATAACATCCAAGAAGGGTGAGTAAATGGTTGAACTAAAGTAATGAGAATAATTCATTTCACCATTTGCCGCTAGATAGCACTGCATTAAGGTACTGTAGTTTACATTTTTAGTTTTTATATTAATTGATGGTTCTATCAATAAACAAGATTTCCTCGCGCTGTTTGGTGTTAACAGCATCACAGCGTGAGACTGTGGTAGGGGCCAGAGCTGAACTTCGCGCCAGTTCCGATTTGCGTGAGGTGGTCGCGGTCAGGTCGCGTTACCGCAACCCGCTGAGCCAAATAAAATGTCATTGACATCTGAAATTAGCCGCGAAATGTCCGCTTCCTGTCTTCCGCAGTCGCCATTTTGTACGTTTACATTTTTTTTGCAAAGTTTATTCAAATTCATGAAAAATGTTTAGTTACGATTCTTCATTTTTAATTAAATATTATGCCAGATATTATTTTATGAAAAAGGTTTCCAACATCGAAATATTCAGTGATAACGAAAAAAATATGTTTTTAGTGTTTAAATACATTACTTATTGATGTTGATTTTTTTGTAGTTTAATGTTTTAATATGTCAGTACTTTTATGTTTTTAACACAGCAAGGGGATTATTTATCTAAATTTATGTTGCTTAATCCTTTAAGCCCGGATGAAAAAAAATTCTCTGTTTTGATATCTATTAATTAATAGCAAAATTTTACCAATATTATTCAACCAACTTGATTTCTAAAAAAGAATGAATTGAAGTTTTTACAATTTATACTTTTTATCGTATTTTATTTAATCAAACAAAACTGTTGACTAGAAAAAAACAAAATTTGAAAACGTAGTTTTGAAAAATAGTAGAATTTTCGACTTCGGCACATCCTAAATACATAGGAACTATTTTTATGAGACTATATATCCAAATGGTATTTAAAATGGTGATTTTTTTCAAAACTAGTGATAATTGAGTACATACTTGTTTTCTAAGAGTAATAATTAAAAAGTTATTACTTGAAAAATCATTTATTATATAAATTTATTTGTTCGTATGATGCTTATTCTGCTATGTATTGCATTTGAATCAACCGCTATTCAAAATCTATTTAAGGCATCCATACCTGAAGGGTTAAATTAAATGTTGAATTAATATGCAGTCCTTATTTATACTTCTCTGTATCACCACATTTCAATAATGCAAGTATTGAACTAATATCAACTAGCAAATTAGTAATCCTACTTAATTGACTCGTGCCCATTTCAAAATCGCTTTCTATGAATTATTAATCACAGAAATATATGTTGCGACAGAATTATTAGGAACTAACCCCGACTGTCGGTTTCCGAAATTCGCCGCCATGTTTGTTCGGTTTGGCGCGCTTTTGGTCTGTATGCGGTCACTGGAATCAAGCCTGCTTTCACACTGCAAATACTCGTTGAAATATAATAATTCACTCACTTGCTATGCTTTGGCGAAAACTATTATAAACTTTTTATATATGCTAACATTTTATCTTCGGTTGCCATAATATATTATACTGGTAAAATTTCTAATTAGACACGATTTAATAATACTTTTGATCCAATAGTATATGAATAATGATTGATTTTTTTATTCAATAAATCTAACCCAATCAGTGTTGAATCAGCTACGAGAAAATAATATTTCTACAATACAGTATCATGTAACTGGGCAGTGAATCTATTTTAAAGCTTGGCCATATACAAGACATGTCCATTGCAAAATATTTAAGAAGAAATTTTGTGAACAGGTCTTGATGTACGACCACCACGTAGGTAATCCTTGTTACCAGGTACCAGGGCTGTGGAGTTGTTACAAACTAAGACGACTCCAATTCAGACTCCGATCTTATTATATATTTATTTTTTCAGACTTTGTAGAATGCAGTGAGGCCACTTTTGACCCTAGCGATTTGAATATACATTTTTTTTAAAAATAACTCCAAGTTTTTAGTTTTTTTTGAGTGCGGCTCTTGTTAAAACAGTCCGAATCTATCACTCCGACTCCGATTCCACAGCCCTGTTACATACTATTTTATCCGCATACTATAATTGAGGAACTTGGGGTCAAACAAACTCAAATCCAGTTTTAGGAAAAAAATGAGATATCGTTAGAGTACTGATTTAAAATAACACAATTAATTTTTTAACGTCGCTAAGAACTAGGTTATCCAATCCCGGAGCTTTTCCCAATCCCGGGATTTTGGGATTGGGATTTGCTCACCGAGGAATTTGAAATCCTCAATTCGCTATACTTTTTCCCCGGATTATCTCCAAACCTCGTTTTTTTTTTTAGCTCACCGAGGAATTTGAAATTCTCGATTTGGTATACTTTTTCCCAGATTGTCACAGAACCTCATTTTTTTTAGCTCACCGAGGAATCTGAAACTCTCGATTTGCCAATTTGCTCAAAATTTCTCAATTTCGGAATTGATACGGCTGCGATCCTGGGATCCCGGGATTGCATCCCCTACTAAGAACCTCATTAAAATAAGAGCTAATAATCAAAGCCGTCTAAATTTTTATAAGAAAAGTGTATTTTTCACCGTTAAGAAGTAAATCTGGTAATTTTTGATTCCAAGCTTCTATCTTTTTTCCACATATTTTTTTAATATAACAACACTAACTATTATTTAAACCGTCAATCTGTGTAAATAATTTTGAAACACTACAGCTTTTGCAAATTCATTTCAAATGCGCCATTTTAATGAGCTATATATTCATTTACTATGTATTCGTTCCAATTTCAAATAATGTGGTCTATGGTTTATATCTTTTATTGGCTATCAAAATTACTTAGTTGGATTATTTAATTGTTGATTGTATGTTTTTACCGCACAACATTATTTTAACAGATCCTAATATTTTATGGAAATATTCTGGTTAGTAATGTTTTGAAATATTTTATTTATATTACAATGTACTGTATTTTACTTGAAATATCATTATTAAAAATAAATTTAAATTAGTGCCGGTGCTCACCTTTTGCTCAGATTTTACTAATGATTTTTTTTCTTATCCATGTCCGTTCACAATGTGGCGTATATAGCTTCCTTACGGAGGTTTCTCAACAGAAGTTTTTTACGAGATCTGCTTGTCACTCAACCTGTCTTTTTTTAAAAACAATATATCAAGCATTATTCCCTTTATGTAGGTAAGAGTAAGTCTATAAACCTGGTATTGTTTTGAATTATGTTATTAACATAACATTGCCATTGAAATTCAAAAGGAACCTTAGATAGGGAGAAACAGTCAATGGTTTCCAAAAAAAAAAGTTTTTAAAGCAAAATACAAATAAAATTTTGCGACATTAAGGTGTCGAAAAGCCGTTGCACCGCTTGATATGGAGAAAAAAGGCCTAGTTTAAAATAATCAGCAAATAAAAATATAACCACGCGTCATAAATATTGACTGGACACCAATGTCGATCCAAACGAGATTGTCTATGGTAAGCGTCTAAGCATTGAGGCATAACAAATTTAAAAAGGATTCATGATACAGTTTTATTTTTAGTGGTGCTGTGGTTAAATCGGCCGGTCCTGTACGCGAGTAGTCATTATTAATGAGCATAAGCCCTATTCGGTTGCATTTTGAACGGGTTCGAATAGCTTTATTAAAAATATAATTTTCATTTAATTCATAGATTTGTGGTCAATGGTATAGATGACTATAAAGGTATAACTCTTCGACAATTATTTGAACAACAAATGGTGTGTAGCGATATCAAAACTAACCGCTTGCTGTTTTTAAGCTTTTTCACCACGCTTTCAGAAAATGACACATTAAGCGACTGAAAAACAACTAGTTTTTGTAAAACAATTTCTTTTAATAATTCTCCGACACTCATTAAATTTAAAAAACGGGGCGTAACGATAACTATCCATCATAACAGGTCCATCGCCGCTTCTTTATTTTGGACGTAATAAGAGGCTGGTTAGTTCGCTCTCTATTCTCCGTATTCCTGACAAAGTCAGACCATTTCACTCCTAGCATTCGCCGCAGGCATCTGTTTTCGAAGCACAGTATACGGTTACTCTGCGCTTTCGTAAGGTGCCATGATTTGCAACCGTAAAGCAGCACTGTCAAGATACATGCGTTGAACAGGAGGCACTTGGTTCTGACCAAGTACACCCGTGAGTCCCAGACTTTCCGCATTGAGTTAAAGGTTGCTCCAGCTATCCCTAATCGGATCGCGAGCTCTTTACACGGATTGCCATCTCCCGTGATGTGTACCACCAGGTACCTGAAACCGTCGACTCTTTCGATCTTTTGACCGGTGCTCGTCAAAGGGTAGTGTGGGTCCGGACAGGCACTGTTGCAGAGTACATTGGTTTTACTCGCATTGATTTTAAGACCGATGCGATTTGAGTTGCTCTGCAGTCTATCCATTGTCTCTTGAATACCCTCGACAGATTTGTCAAATATAACAGCGTCGTCTGCATACTCGAGGTCGCATAGCTTTAGATTGGGGACAACGGTCACACCTCGGTCAGGTGGAATTGACTTCCTCAGAATGAAGTCAAAGATTATAATGAAAAGTAACGGAGCTAAGACGCAGCTCTGTCTGACCCCGGTTGAGACCCCAAACCATTCAGTGGTTATATCACCGATTCTTATGCAATATTCGCTCCCCTTGTGCAAGCATTTGATGATGGCAACAATCTTGGTTGGGATTCCGTATAATTTTAATATATTCCATAGAGAAGACCGGTGCAGACTATCAAATGCCTTCTCGTAGTCTACAAAGCAACATGCCAGCGAGCTGTTGAATTCGTTGCTTTGCTGAAGAAGGCACCTAAGATTGTGTATTTGGTCTGCGCAGGATCGGCCAGGTAAGAACCCGGTCTGATTTTCCCTGAGGATACTCATAATTGGAATCTTTATTCTCGCCAATACTATCTGCGCCAGGACCTTGCCAGGCACGCTGAGCTGCGTTATGCCACGGTAGTTGTCACAGCACAGTGGGTCACCTTTTTTGTGGATTGTGACTACCTCTCCATTAACCCAGTTCATCGGAAAGCGCTCTTGCGCCCACATCATACTAAGAGGTTGGTGCAGGGAGTGCAGAAGCGCCTCCAGGTCGTACTTTAGGAACTCTGGATGTATACCATCCATGCCGGGCGCCTTCCCGTTTTTTAAGCGCTGCACAACCGTGGAGATCTCAGCACGTGTCGGCGCATACTCAGGAATGTTCAACGCTCGAGGATTTTCCGTAATTGTGGCTTCATTGGGTATATCAAAGCGGTCTGAAGGAGAGAGGCGGTTAAGCACCCCGCAGAAATGATCTCTCCAGATCTTTCTGACACGCTCTACGTTCGACTCTATCGTTCCGCTGGGACTGCGGATAGGCCCCGCGTTTGGCATCCGTCTGCCGCAAATTTCACGTGTAATAAGCCTTCTTGTGTCATTCTTACGTGATGCCACCTCTTCTGCTTCAATCTGCTTGACCAGGAATCGGCGTTTATCGAGTCGCACAGACTTTTTGACTATCTTATCCTGGAGTTTATAGTTAGTCTGACGTTCCTCGACTCGATTTGGGTTTGTCTCACTGTCCATCAGTGCTTTACGCCGGGCTCTCCCTTCAATATTCTTCCACGTGTTGTCAGACATCCACTTTGGCTGGGTACTTTTTCTGACTCCAAGCACCTCATGTGCGGCTGACGCGACTGCATTCTTTATGCTGGACCATTCCAATTCTATGAGGTCGCAGCGTGGACTTTGTCGGTCATTAGCACAGTCGACGATGTTCTTTCTCACAGCGACGTCAAAGTCTAGCCGAATTCGAGGAGATTGTAGTCTCTCGGTGTCGATTCTCTTTCGTGTTGGGTGCCTTACTGGGCGTCTGAGTCTGAGAAGGACTTTACTGACCAGCAGCTCATGATCGCTGTATATATCGTCACCCCTGTAGGTTCGGACGTCGAGAAATTCTCTTCGGTGAGACGTGCTGTAGAGAAAGTGGTCGATTTGTGCCTTTGTGCAGCCGTCAGAAGAGGTCCACGTATATTTGTGCCCCTAAAATGAAATTATTAAACGGCAACGTCTCTGTGAGAGAATATTGTACCGCCAACGGTAAGCTCATTCATAGTGGCTAGCTCGATGAGTCTCTCACCGTTGTCGTTGGCTACACCGAGGCCATGCCATCCCATCACTGTGGGGCCAAGCAATGGATCAACTCCCACTCTCGCATTAAGATCTCCCATTACGATTACGCGGTCTCTGTGAGGGATTGTGGAGATTGCCGCATGGAGAGAGTTATAAAAAAAAAATGCTTGTGTGTCGGCATCTTCGGTGGGGGCATAGCACTAGAGGACAGTTACCGAGCTATTAGTCGTCCGAATGGTGGCTCGTATCAGTCGTTCTGAGATGGGTTCCAATTTGACAAGGCATCGGGCTGCCCTCCCCGACATCAATACTGCCACTCCCTGGCGGTGATAATGCTCCTGGCCTGAATATACAAGTGTGTATGAATAACAACTAGTTTTTTTTTAGTAGTCAGGTTTAATACAATCACAGTTCCAGTTCAGAGAAACTTGAGAAACCTCAGCATGATATTAGATGAAAAAATATCTTTCTTGGACCACGTGTAAACTGCTATAGCAAGTGCTAAGACAAGCTTCGAAAAGGCTGCACGTATGGCTAGGGTAAGTTGGGAGCTAACATTCCCTACGTCTCGGCTTTATTACAAATCTATTTTCCTTGGTATTGCGCGTCATGCTGCAAGTTGTTGGGCATATAGGTGTACCCAACGACAGGAAATATGTCAAATACTTCTTCGGGGACAACGGTTTCCCCTTCTGGCTATTTCCAAAGCTTACCGAACTTGCTCAACAGAATGTCTTCCTGTAATGTTAGGACTTACTCCATTGGATCTAGAGGTCCAAAGACGAGCTGCAATTCATCACCTTTTGCACGGGAAACCAGCGCAAATTGGTCGCACAACTCTTCACCCATTGGATTCACAGGATTTTTTAAAAGTAAAAGTGAAAAAACTCTGCTCACTAACCGTTTTAACTACTTGGCAAAGTCGATGGTCAAAGTCCCTTCGTGGTAAAATTACCTATTTATTTTTCCCAGATATTGCTTTTCGTCAGAATGCAACCTGGCTCTCTCCGGATCAGTGGACCTCACAATTTATCACCGGACACGGTGCATTTAATGCCAAGTTACATACATTTAAAATCAAACTTAGCCCACACTGCCCTTGTGGTGACATTAATCAAGATTCAGAACATATTCTCTGGAATTGCCCGATTATGTCAGTAGAAAGAAGCATATTGTTTTTGTCATGTAAAAATAATCGTGATGGTCCTATCGGGCATCCAGATCTAGTTTCGTCTTCAGAAAATTTCTGTCACTTCAAGAAATTTGCTACTTCTTTTGGAGAAAAAGTTTACCTTCCCTGTCCCTCACCATTCAATCCTTAATCACATCTGTCTCAAAATTAAAAGTTGTTTATTAGTCCCATTAACTATCATTCTTGCTTATTATTATTTAATTGTTTTTACTTGTAATCATACCAATTCTTTGTTATTTAATTTTTTTTTTTTTAAACCATGTCCGCTCCCAATGTGGAGCATATGGACTCCTAATGGAGTTTATCTCAACAGAAGTGTTTCTACGAGAACTGCTTGTTACTCAGTTGCTCAACCTCTCTTTTTCCAAAGAGAGTAGGGATAGAAGGATTGGGCTAGGACAGGATTAGTGGTAAGCTAATCGCTGTCGATACGCCCCGTTCATAGGATAGGAAAGGTGAGAGGAGGGAATTCAAGACATCACATACATCCATGCCTTTGAACAGAAATTCATAAATCGATTGAAAAATCAATTTATAACCTGTATTAATATATATATATATAGTTGTAATTATTATTTATTTAACTCTGTAATGTATCTTAACCGCATCATTGAGGAGATATCATCTTCGGTGTGATGCAGAAAAGAATAGAAAAAGTTTATCGAATAAAAAAAAAAAGTTTTTTTTTTTTTTTTAAATAATTTCTGTTTTTAAACAAGTGTTTCGTTAAAAGACACAATCACTCTACAATACATAATGGACATGTTAAGAAAAAAATATCACAATAAGTATGTTGGTTTTCTGTTAGTGACTGAGTTAAATTGCATTTTTAACCGATATTGTTGTAATCGCTCAGAAAATATATTAGTTGTGTAGTGTGAAAAAAACAGTACCTAATGCTAATTTTACGGTCGTTTTTCATTTCGCACCAACAGACCAAGACAAATCGCATAAATGCCACACGATATTCGGAAAGACGCAGAGAGAACTACGAGGTAGAGTTATTTCAATTTTCATATTATAATGGTAAAATGAAACACGTTAACAGAGTGAATTAAATAACGAATATATTTAATGTATAATAAAATCTATTAGAAATTAGAATGGAACAGAGGGTATATCATTCTACCTTTATTATTATTATTGACCAGATCTCAATATAGAATAAGTGGTAAACCTTTGTTGTGATCATCGTTGAGTTATTCCGGGAAAGGAGTTGAAGAGTACTTAACGAAAAACAGCCTGAAAGGATTCAAAGTTCAACATTCTTACTGATATTAAATAATGTAAGAAATTTAATATATTTGCTGCTGTTAAGCATTGTACTGTTAGTGGTGTATATTACAAAAAAAAAATCGATGTATAATAATCGTTCAGTATTTTTTTCTTTAGCTCCCTTTCTGCCTTGCCTTCATATATTGTTACGAAATATATTACCCATTATTATTTCTCAATCGATCGTTTGTCAATATTTTTTAACCATGACATTCAAAACTGTTACCGTATTTCTATGAATTTAAGTAACATACTGCAAGTTCTTCATAGGTTAGATCAGGGGTCGTCAAAGATTTTATGCCTATAGTCCACTTTTGTACATTTTTTGTGGTAAAACTTAACCAACATAGCAGCAATTAAATCCAGTGTAAGAGTGATTATTTTTTTTCTAAATCTTAAACACATATCCAAATCCGTTTCGAAAAATTCTCAATCTTCACCTAAATTAAAAGACTTGATCGGAAAATTCTACAAAACCCTGTCAAAAAGATGTTGGGAAATTCTTAATCCGTTTGGAACAAACGAGGGGTTTGGGAGATTTTCAAAAAAGTTCTCTGCTTCGATAAAAAAAACGAAATCTTCCACTAACTATTTTGACGACCCCATGGTTAGATGAATGACTAAATTGATTTAAAAGTTTTTACTCTGATCTAATGATTATTTTGAAATTATGGATCTCAGTTATTTATTTTAAAAATAGACTCGCGAGACAACAAATAAAATATCTGATAAATATATTTAGAGATCATATTGAATTTATTTCAACAAAAATGTTTTACGTATGGGGGTCGAATTCAGCATTAAGTACAGCACTGTCTATTTATTTATGTGCAAAATAAAAATAAAACATTTTTCGCAAAATAAAAGTGTTCTCTGCAACAATGCAGGCGATTGTAAACTTTTTTATGCCTCAGTTACCCCTGCTCATATTTTTACGGCTCCTCGTATTGTCGATTTTAATTAACTTTTATTTCGTTTGAACATTACACAGAAGTAATGAAACGAACGCATGGTCGTATGTAAATATGTTAAACTTTTATTATGTATATAAGATTTTTTAATAATT
The DNA here is from genome assembly GCA_030503985.1 of Himalopsyche tibetana. NCBI lineage: Eukaryota > Metazoa > Arthropoda > Insecta > Trichoptera > Rhyacophilidae > Himalopsyche > Himalopsyche tibetana. The sequence continues at coordinate 32,203,408 of JAPJYX010000016.1, forward strand.
TTATTCGGTCAACGTATTAACAAACTCCATCAAAAGAACAATATTCATAAAATATTGATGAGTTCAATGTGTAAGGGTAGTTCCACTACCGTAATTGACAAAAAACGACTCAATTCTGTATAGCGTGAAACGGTATATTATTACGGGAAATAAACACGAAAAATGTATAAAATCTAATTTTATTAGTAAAATTTTATAGAGATTTCACACCTCACACGCGTGGAAATTTTCAAGCTTTTCGATCTAATATATATATATATATATATATATATATATATATATATATATATATATATATATATATATATATATATATACATATACCGTATACCTATTTTATAATTGACGAGTTTGACTATTATTATTAACGATATATCCTTTTTTTATTTTCAACACACATAAAATGATAAAATAAAATATCATTGTATTTTTTCATATTTTTTATTTGTATGTTTTTATTGTTAATTTGACATCGAGATCGTTATCAAAACATTGACTTTTAGAAATCGAAGATTAAAACTCGAGATGTTTGTTCTTTGTTGGGGAAATTATGTATATTAAAATAAATTCTACACTAAAATTAATTCTACACTAAAATTAATTCTACACTAAAATTACAGGTGACGTCACTACGCATTTCATTTGACAAATGAAATAAAGACTGTTTTAAACATTAAATAAATCCTAAATTACAATTTTCATATTTTTATTTAAAAAAACGCAGAGCTCATCGTTAAATATCTTAATTTCTATTCAATGTATTTCAATCAACCGAATAAACTGACTTCTCGTGTGACCGACTCAAATGAAAAATTTAAGCAATAAATAGTATGGTAATATTTTCTGCCACGTATGTATAAATTGGTAGCATTTAAGGTTTTGAGAAATTCAGAATTGTTAACTCGACCACGTAAAACAAATTAAAAATGTTATAAATACAAAAACATCATTCGAGCTTTTCAATAAAGTAGGTTTATCGAATGAACACTATGTAAATTTTGCATACGCCATTGTTAACATATATATTTTTTACTCTGTCAGACATTTTTTTCGTACTTTTTTCTTGTTTTTATGTTTTTTTAATTTCATAGTTTAATTTAATTCAATTATGAAATTTCTACTGCATAATACCAATGTCTTTATTATATAATTTTGATTATTTTTTTATTGTTTATTACTTAACAAAAGCTGGACAAAATTTTATTTTCCTAACGTTTAAGTGTCAAAGTTTGGTTATTTTGCGGACCATATCCTTCCAGCCGCCCGCGGGAATGACTAATATTATTAACAGGCAGTAATTAGTTTGGTCTGCTTTGCTGTTATTTAATAGCCGTTATTTAATCCATTCAATTATCGCCCTATCCGAGCGCCAGACCTGCTCCCTAATTTTCTGTCCCACTCGCTAAGCCTGCCAGTTGATACCAACACGACCTTGTCATGAAAATCCCTCGCTCGATTATTTAAGTATTTTTCAGTACATTCAGCTTGACGCTTGTCAATATAACATCGATATGACAATATGTATGCTGGAAATAAAATTCTTCCACGTATTTGACACTAGAATTGACTAACTAATGTTTTTATTGATTATAATACACTTATGCACAGTAAATAGTTGTAGTTTCTCTGTAGTTTGAACATCAATAAAATATTACATTTTATTTGTTTTTGTTAAAAGCATAGCGATTCAAACATACAAGACACTGTTCGACTATTATTTTTTTATCTAAATTTATTAAAAAATAAGTATTACATAATCTTAGTTGTGACCTACTGTGATGAAAAAAATGATTATATTTTGTTTGCCAACGTTATTATATTACGCAAATACTTGTATTACATCAATTTGATAAATATTACATACATATAGTAAATAAGAAAGAAAATTAACAATACAATCAATAATTTCATTATAAACGTATTGACCGTCATCGAAGTTTATTTGAATGAGTTTGGTTAAATTTTTCATCTTTTGTCTGAAATATGCCATCTTTGTGATTTCTTAGAACTTCGATGATATATTTTTTTAAAATTATTTTAAACGAACAAAAAAATGCTCTACCATTGTTTATCAATGTTATGTGAAAAAATCATATTAAGTTATATGTTTGCCATATTACTTTTGTAAAAACCAAACTCTAACATTGTAAGAGTAACTGCATTGCATCCTGATATATATTTTTGTCAAAGACATAAAATTATGTACAGAAATGATTATATTTAATGCCGCTTTATCGCTCATTCGGCAGAATATCCCGCAATAAATAAAACAACGAACAGAAGTAGAAAATAAAACTGATTTATATACATATTTGAAGTAAAGTATCAAGTAACTGTTAATTAGTAAAATCGCATTTGTGACATAACGTTTTTTATCACTGATATATTGTTTGTTACGACCATTCCTCACATATCCAAACAAATCTCCCACTGCCATGTTTTGTGTCCGTGTGGATTTTCCAATCAGTTAATTATTCCGTTTTGATCGTCGCTTTTGTGTTTATGACCAAACGACCATGTTTTATTTTACTTCATGCTACAGATACCTTATTTTGAAAATTTCCTGGAATTTTTATCCGCATTTTATATCCAAATAAAAATCTCATGACGTATCCCAGTGCAAATATATTCCGTGAAAAGCAAATTGGATGATACACTGCAGTTATTCATGAATTTTAAAAAATACTCCAGATACATATAATATTGAAAATAACTAGTAGGTAAGCATTAGGAGTACTTTTTTCAGAAATTGAATTTTAGATTATATATTTTTACTATACTAAACTGGATTTATGACTCATCGAATAAAAACGTTCCAGCACCAGTTTGTTCCAATCATGTCTTTATAATTGTTTCTGAGACATTCCTGACAAATATATAAACGAGCTGTGTTATGGTAAATGTTAAAACCGGACATAAATCGGCAGCAATTGGTGGAAGCCGGTGGGTACATCAAATGATATTAAAAATGATTTTTTTTAAATTAATGTTTGTGATGCCTTTTCTCCTCGAGTTGATCTAGAATGAGTTTCCATTTTTAAAATATTTGGCGCAGTGTCACTGACTGTAATGCGTATAACATATTTATAAAAAATATGAATTTGTAATTTAAAAAGCCTTACAAATATACATTTACATGCTTTTTTTTCACGGTTATTTCGTAATCAACGTTTTGATCTATTGATTCAACTTACTTACGATTTTGTTTATACCAGTGTCGGAACTGTACGCCTAAGTTTAACTTGCTTAATTATTTACATCGCGTGGGGAAAGTGAATGAGTAACATTTATACTTTTGATATTTTGTTTCCTTCAGTTAACAAAGTTTCTTCCCCTTAAGTAATAATAACTTTTACGTATTAAATAAATTCAAACTTCAAGAGTGAAATTTTACGAAACGAGATGAATGAGAGACGTCTTTGGATACCACCGATTTGGCAGTAGTGAGATAAGTATAGACAATATGCATCAGAGTGTAATTAATGATTATAATATCTTGCTCCAAAATTGTGGTGGGCTTTTGTTATTTAAATTATCTAACTTGAATGTGATTCAAATGGATTATGATTTTCTTTAACGGCATTTTGAGATTTAACGTCCTCATTATCGAAATATTATTTTTAGTGGCCGATGTTGTTTTTATTTTGATCATCGTTGCCGTCTTGTATTGAATGTCGGATACTAATTTACAAACCATCTCTCTAAAGTCTAAACTATCAGTCGTATAAGATTTTTATTGCTGCTTACTGTTTTGTATTTTGGTATTATTTTATAATTTAGATAACCATATTTTTATTAATGCACCCTAACAGTATATTCACCTTCATATCAATTGGTGACAGTAGTTAACGTATGTATGTTTGTTTATATTATATTTCATAAAAATCAGATGATTTTAGGTAATGATCTTTACGTTTAAAAAGTGTTGTAGAAGTCAGAGTTTTACAGCGAAAAGTTGTCAATTAGAAAAATAACTAATAAAAAATTTAAATTAACTTTGATTATTCCACGTATTGTGTTACTAACTGTGACACGTGTTTCGCCTATTTCAGAGGCATCTTCAGACTTACTATCGCAAAGTTTGCTTAAGTAATGAAGCAAGATTGATTCTAACATTTTAAAATTATAAAATTACAAAATGGAGGTTTGGGTTTTTTTCCTTTTAAGAGGAGCAAGGAGGGAGGTGAAGAATCGAAATAAAGCAAACAGATAATGATACTAATTATACTAATGAGTTGTAAACAATCAGAATGGGATTTTTCCTTTTTAATGGAAGCAAAGAGGGGATTATAAAATCGAAACAGTGCAAATAAATTTAATCATACTACTAATGACGTTAAACATTACAAACTATTAAACTAACGAGCTTCAATCAAGAGGCGAATCTGAAAGAGGCGAAACACGTGTCACAGTTAGTAACACAATACGTGGAATAATCAAAGTTAATTTAAATTTTCTATTAAAATGAACTTCCACAAAGTTACCGCCGAAACCATCGAAAGTAGAAAAATAACTATTTGCTAGATTCATATTGCACCCAGAGATGTGGTGTCTAAAAATAATACCGCCCGCAATTCTCCGCCAGAAATTTATCGAATAAACTCTTAAAATACAAATGATTTTCGTACTAAAAAAACCTTGTATGATTTGATCAAACACATTCCATTGCTTCTTGGCGGTAAAATATACAAACGATATTTTTTACGCTATAAATTGATAATTCGATCGATTGATGTAGCGGTTAATTACGGGCGGTAAATTTTCCAAACATCCTTGATATAACCTTAATTAATATCTTAAAATCTACTGGGCGTTAAAAAGTTTTAAAATTTATCATTCTTGAATTAACTTAATAAAACAAAAATATATTATAACCGCGCTTTCTATTTTTTAAACAATGCCTTTTCTGTGTTACTATTGTTGGTAGTTTAAAACATTAAGATATATTATCATATGATATATTTTAGATATAGATACAGTCTTTAAACCTTGCGTAGATATGTTGCTGCAGTTGTTATATTATATTTTATTGGCTGGATTTGTTTGGCCACCGGGCGATTCATATTAATACAAAATACCTGCATAAATATTAAGCCGATCGTATTGTATTTATGTTTACAAATATACTGTAATGGCGGGCAATACGCAAATCGTCCGCAGGCACTGTTCGGCGTAAATGAAATCCAAACGCCATGCCGCCGCCATAATGCAATATGCGCTCGTCATTTGCATAATGGACGAACAGATTGTTGCGTTTCTAGCGATGCATTGTTGCAGCTGGGCAAAGGGAGCGCATCGCAGAGGAATTTGGAGCGTAATGGGCTAACGCATAGAGTGCTCTATAGATTAACACAAGGGTGACCATATTTTTATTATCTATGACTAACACGCCATTAATTCAATGAAGCATTTATACTTGATTTAATAATTGGTGGCTTAAAATCGCCTTACAGTCACCACATATTAAAAGTATACGCAGCAACGAATGCGTTATAACAAATCGTTCAAACATTACACCGTTTTAGGTAAGATATGTGACAAAAACCTTTTAGATGTAAATTAAAAGGACTTCCACTTACAATGCGTAACATATCGTCACCTTAACTACTGGTAGATGTTGTTCAGTAACATATAAATAAGCCGAGTCAACAAAAAGTGAAAAAAATGAGTTTTAAGGAAAAATCCTTTAGTCCAGTGGTTCTCACGTAAAATTTTACTGTAGCCGCATTATAAATATCATTTTTCATATGAAAATGTCTCGTGGCCGCACCAAATTTTTGTTTTGTGATGTGAAAAAAATATCAGTTGGATTTACTACAAAAATGGGTGAAGTTATGAGTGTATATTTAATAAAAGACATTATTTACAATATCAATATTTACTATGAAGCTTTTGGTGGCCGCAGCAAAATAGGCTGCACATGAGAACCACTGCTCTAGTGTCAATAATGTAACATGCTTCCATAGCTATAAAATTAGAATTTTCCCAGCCTCCAAATCCAAAGTCATTAATAAAAAATACCAGTAGAAAAATGCTCCAACTGATTTATTCTAAACAAAGAACTGATATTTAAAGAAATATGTATACACGTAACTCATTTTTGAAAATTTTGTTACTTAACAATTACTGTACTTGCCAGTACGCTGATGGCATAGGCTCCATAGAAGCATCTCAATAAAATAATTAAGAATGTTCATATACGGGAATTCAAACCCTCGAACGCGAAATCGGTTAGGTGAAAACTCAATAACATGAACCACCATACTTCGGGACAGGCAAATATATTTACTGAAAATATATTGAATCAGGTATATCAATTAATGTAATGCGTATGGAATCTACAATATATTTTTAAATACGGACAAAGTAAAAAGAAAATTCGGCCTTTAAAATATGATACCTTTTATATCATACGCTTACTTGCCTAGTTGGCGTAGCAGATTGTCATAAGCTTTGAATAACATCATTAAAATGAATAAGTGTTTTTGGAATCATTTCTTGTTCATACTTTTTTCTTTCTAAAAAAATAACAAGATACAATACCAACGACCTTATTATTGAAAAACATTTTAAGAAATAGAAAGATTTTATATACGTTGGTATTCAATCTTTGTTACAGGAGAGTTGATAACGTTTTGTTATTTGAGTTTCCCTTAAAATGTTATCGAACTGTTTCAATTGTATGGCATATGTGATGGCTGATGGTGGCATTTGCAATCATTCGCTCTCGACCTGAGCGTAGTGTGCACGCTGGTAGTTCAAATACACCCGTAACCGAGTTATGAAAATCGAAATTGTGTTAGGAACACATGGATGGTGCATTTAGATGTGCGTTGTTCCTCACTTAAATCAGATTTATCCAATTGCCGAAACAAAGCGAAGATGTATAACGTTGCGTTTGTGTTCTACCACAATAATTGTTAAACATTAATCATTGCACAATTAATAAAATATTATGTTGGTATATTTAAAATCGTATTGTATTTTAATGAGTTATTAATGTAGATTGTAGAAAAGTGTCGAACGCTGTTTGTTGGGCATTCAAATTTCTTGGTTACAAAGTCAAAAATTTAACTCTCTTTTTTATTACATCTATTTACACATATAATATTTTTCAATTGATTTATTTATGTATGTAATTTTAAAATTCCTGTCTACCCATCTCCTTGAACGTGGCGCATAGGACAAGGGATAAAAATGTTACACCCAAATACGAACAGTAATAAGCTCTTTTTTCCAGGAAATTTTGTAAATAAATAGAGCACAATTGCATAGCCTTCCGATTTTAAATGAAATACTAAACCTACCGAGATCTCCACTTCTATACCCTGTATAAATATAATCATAAAACCTTTGCCGACAAACAAATAAATATAATTCTTGAAACTACTTACTACTCAAATCTGTGGCCACTCCCATTAGCTTATCCTTTTCGCCAGCAATGGCTTTAAACTCAATGATACATTTATTTATTATATAAACACGAAACATTCATTTACTAAGCGTCAGTTCAAGTTCATCTGTGCATTTGAACGCCTGAAGATGCCGAAAGGCGAAACCCGGGTCGTTAGTCACAAAATCTGTGAGATTGTACATAGTTTGAACGATTCAAATTTAATATTGAAATTCCAGCAAGCACCTTCAGTCGAAATCTTAAATCCTATTATTGTAGATTGACTGGCTAGAAAACTTGTTCTCGTTATGAAAATCTTCTGTTCTAACACTATTTTATAAATGCTACACATCGTCGTTAATTTTCTATTAAGACTATCTTTACTTTTGTCAGTTTTAAGTTTTTTTGTTTAATATTAAATTAAGAATTTCAATACAAACTTATTCATTTAACTTGTATTCCGAAATAAATAAAGTCAGTTCATGCTTTATTTAACCTAATACAAAAACGTTGACAAAAAAATGAATTGGCAAATAATATGGTCATGTGTTATGTTTAGCATGGATGGAAAAGTCTTTGCTTCCTTCCTTATCAACTTATTCTAAGATATTGAGAACAAAACCATTCCAGTGGTGTTTTATAGCGATAGAAAGCGATAAGGGTAGAATAAAGTACATTTATGTGTCTACTGAAAACTTGTCCTTTTTGAGATACGAGTTTTAGAAAATTACCGACGACATGTGCCACATTGGGAGCAAGCAAAGTGAAAAAGTCAGTCAAATATTTTCTGCCGAATATTTCTCAATACTTTATTTATTAGCTGATTCAAGCGAGCTTTAATTTATTAAATAAAAAGTGTTAAATGTTACATATAAGTGTTAAAAATGATGTCCATTATTCACATATAATTTAATTTGGATACCTTCATATACTATTAGTCGCGTTATAATGTAAAATTTTATTTTATTTGATTCCTAAAAACTATTTCTTAGTTATTTCATAACGAGATTTTTAGAAAAAAATCTACTTTTAAGTATTGGTATATTTGAAAGCGTCAATGAAACAGTTCAGTAAAACAATGCCACGCGCAGCGATAATATCATTACAAAAACACCCATCCCAATTTTTTGTTTATTATACATTTACCAGAGGTGTAAGAAGCGACTCCTCATAGTTGTTTTGTGACAAATGGTATACATATCATATATATGTATATATATGTTTCTATTATATTAAGTTCATTGCCACATTATTTTACGCATCAAAAATTTTGTCGAACGTAGTAGGTATACTATATTAATATAATATATACATATTAATAATATTGCTGAATATTGTATTCTTTCTGCTACATATTGGGTACATATATTAACTATGTTTTGATTGAACTTCTAACAGTTTATTTATAAAGACTAAAATTCTTTATAGATGTCTATGTGATACCGATTATGTTAACCTTTTCAATGTGCTTCATTGAGTTGCTTTATATATTTTCAATTATTCAATTCATTACACGTTTTAAATCTTTTTTAATTTAACAGTATGCCGTCTGGCTACTGATGCATACGCTTTCTTTCCCAGTAAAATCACTGTTACGTACCTACACATCCCGTTCTAAAACACCCTTACATAAAATGTTTAGCGTGCAAGGGAGTATAATCTCGTGAACGCACGTCGTCAATGAAATTTCGCTTTCGGCAATTGGGCCGAATCGGTCTTAAAATCGAATGTGCTTACAGCAATCTTAACATTTCACACAATCGCGAGATTCGTTCAGCAAATTGGTTTATTTGTGATTCGTAAACATACGGAATCCTGAAATTACTGTATTCAATTGAGTCGGGGCCAACGCGGACCCCAATGAAAGCTCAAGCTCAAAGCTCTATGGGTGTTGCTATCAATTTGCCTTTTCGCTCTGTAAGCCCAGAGCCGCCTCGCGGATAAACTGCGATTTGCATAATCACATTGGTTTAGGCGCCAGACGCCAGACGTTTTTTTATTTCACTGAAGCTCAAAATAATAAAGCACCAGCAAAATATTTAATTTGAGCGGCGACGTCTATTCGCGCGTTCGGTTTTTCTCCGATTGAAACAGATTTTAGGCGATGGGGAAAATACGGTCAGATTTTTTTGAATCGAAAGTTTAAAGGTCGGCATTTGAATAATTTATCGCGTGGTTTTGTTATTATTCTACTAAATTGAAATTATGTATAAGTACATTTATATTTATTGAAGCATCGTTTTCCTATACAATGGCAATGTTTAGTGTCCAAGATATACAATCAGACAACGTATTAATATTAGTAACGCGTTTATTTAGTTGATTATATAAACGAAAACTTAGAAGCTATAAATATAAACCTAAAATAATTCATACCAGTATTTTTTAGAAAAAAATATGTGTACATATATATTAACAATACAATGCTACAATATATATATATTGACATAATTACAATCTAACAAATAAATGCTACTTTAATCAATACGTGCATGATTAAAATCTATTGATTATTCTCCTGTAATAAAAGTTTGTTTTTTACTACTACTGTCGAAAAATAAGATACTCATTTTTACTAATTCCCACTTTCATTAAAAAAGATCAGGGCCGGTTTCTCTCATGGCGAGTATTATCAACTGGAACCTCAAAAATGTATTTAATTCTTGAATATAATGCCGTTCCGCCAAATATTGACAGTAAACACCCTAGAAGTGAACTACTATCGAACTTTATTTAATATTATTAATGAATTTTCATAAAATTACCGCAGAATTCATCGAAAATGTACCACTATTTTTTGACAAGTCATCGATTTTTTAAACTCAATTTCCCGCAAATAAGTAGGTTAATTTTAATTTTACCGAAGGAGTTAAGTTTTTCTGATATAAAGCACTTTATTTTGCGTGATAAATTGAGTTCCTTATTGCTGGTTTGTGTGACTCGCTATCATTCCTTACAATAGGCGTCGTATTATTTACTGAGATGTGCATTTCACATATGCGCTACAATAGCTAAAAGCATAAGATGATCTCAGCCCTTTATCAACAGCTTTTCCGTATTCTATTTCATCGGCTTTTGCCACACACGTTATTAAAATACTAGTCATTTTACACTACACGAGAAAACATCGCTATTTCATTTGATGTCAGCTGGTGCGGTATGTTTTATCTTACGTATAGACTTTTTCATTTTTGGAATATTTTAGTAATACAAGCGTTGTGGAATAGTAGAGTTAAAAATAGACTAACGAACCTTTTTAGTTGGGACAACTATTAATACTTGGTCCAGGTGTAGCAACCATTAATTCTGAAACAGGCTACTCTCATGCCAAGACAGTTCGGGCTATATTTTACATTGCTTATTGAAGTGAATCTGTTTGCGCACAATAATGTGAATCTAGACTGGTAAGACGGGAAACATCCCTAGTGATCGGTAACAGTATCATCATTACCGTCTTGGGGAAAATTAAAGATATTGCTTAGATTCAAAAAGCTCTCCCATTTTTCAATAATTGTACAATTTTAATGTTTTTTTTTTTATTTTAAAATCTCTTGATTTTTGACTTTTTTTGTCAATGCGATAATGCCAGGGATTCCGATAGCCCACATCGCGAAATAATTGTGAAAACCGAAATTCTCCGAGAGTCTCAACCATTTGTGTCATGATATTATGGTGAATGATCAATCCCGAGATCATAATAAGGATCCAGGATTGGATGCCCTAGTAGAGAGCAATTAAATTTGAACATGCATTGAAACTCACTGTAAATCACTTATTTATTAGATAATTGTCAAATGTGTGTATGCTAAAGTTTATTTGTATTTTCGTAACTTCAATCACGTAGCGGTAGCGTAAGCTACGTGAAGGATAATCTTATACCGCAACCACACAACCAAGGCGATCTGAAATTGTTATGACTGTGATATTCACGATTTACGATGATTGACGTTTATTATTATTTAATACAAACCAACACCAAATCAAACCATAATAAATTTGAATCGTTCAAACTATGTACATTCTCACAGATTTTGTCACTAACGACCCGGGTTTCGCCTTTCGGCATCTTCAGGCATTCAAGTGCACGGATGAACTTGAACTGAAAGGCGAAACCCGGGTCGTTAGTGACAAAATCTGTGAGAATGTACATAGTTTGAACGATTCAAATTTAATATTGAAATTCCACCAAGCACCTTCAGTCGAAATCTTAAATTAAATCAAACCATAATAATTTTACGAAATGGTATTGAAAATCCACGTTGATTTAGTAATCGACAAAATTATGTATTCTGAAATAAAAGTTTTTTATTATTTTATTTTTAAGCACCCATACTTTTGGTTTCAATATTTGTTGTAATATGAAATGGACTTTAATACTCATAAAAGTCTGAAAGTATTTATTTACCAAGAATTTATATTTATAAATTCTATTTAGGTCTACTTATAACTTAACATGTATTCGGAAGTTTTCTTCGCAAGAAATATTAAAATTTTAATTCAATTATAGCAATCGTTTTATAAAATCAATCTCAGCTAGGAGTTCGCCGGTACAAAAATATATTTATATACACATTTAATTATGTTTTTATTAGCTTTTATGAAGGCTGAATGGAATTTCCATCGGATTGCCTTTGAACGATATGCTGAGTTTTCCATTCTGTATTTGAAATTCAAATTTTCCACAGAGCTTTAACGTAAAAATATAAATATATGAAAAAAATATCGCTTTATCTTTCGTACAGGGTGAGCTTTTTGAGCGATGAGTGGACTGCCTCCAGAGGGCAGCGTGTATTATATTATATATTCATCAGCCTTTCCTCGAAGCCTTTTAGTTCTCATAGCTTTTTGGCTTGCGTAGCTTTGTGGTCTGAACATCTACCTTTTTGGTGCGCATTCTTCTATGTTTTGGACACGGACGTCCAATATTGAATCGCGATTTGATTGAGATAAATATTTTCAATTATTTTTTCTATGCTCTTTTGACTGGACGCTTTTGAATACATGGACGACAATCCACATGGTATTTTTAAACAACTCCGACAAAGAAGAATTTTTATTGTAATATTATTTCATTATTTATTCAAAAATATTTTGATCCATTTAATGATTTAATAGCACGATAAAGACACAATATTCAGTTATATAATATAATTAAATAAAACTACTATTGTATTGTAGTTTTTTATTTATTTTAGATTTCATATTATATTTAACCGGCATAATTCATAAGTAATATAAGATTATTATTCAATGATAAAAAAAAAAACAATTTTTTGTCACGCAATAATAGAATTAATGCAAAAATGATCGTTCCTCTACTTTTTCTCTTTCTAGATTGGATTGATAATAAAATTTTGCATTCAATTATTTATTAACGCACATGCATAAGTACGGTCGTGTCAAACTGTAATAGACTTAATTACCATTTACTTTACCATTTTGAATACATGGATTTGTTACGACTGCTATAAATATTACTAGGGCCGCCGCAAAAACTGCGCGAGGAAATTTCTGCCCTTTGATTGAATGTGAACACATAGTTTCAAAATCAAGGAGATGTTTATAATAACAAATAATTCTTATTTATCTTTGTTTATGACATACTTTTTTTCACCAGGGTTCCCCAAACTATGGCTGTTAAGAAATCATCGACCCTTTTACGGGAATTAGTAAATCGAATATCAGTTTAAGCTTTTCAAAAATCACATTCACCATTAGTTTCCTACCCACAAATGCGGGATATTAAATTAAGTTAGTCACTGTGATTTTTTCAGGAGTCAAATACTTCCTATAATTCTTATATAATAATTTCGATAGATATGGTGTCCTTAATCCCTAATCATTTAATGTAATGCATATGCTTGCAATGAGCGAAACCGGTCCTGAACTTTTAAATAAAGTGGAATAAAGTACAAAAGAATATTGTGTTTTTATAAATATAATGCCTTTCTACGGTAAGTATTGACAGTGAAGACCCTAAAAGTGATTCAGTGTAGTGTTCATTGAGCAACGAACTATGTGACCCATATAATTTTTATTGCCTTTTTATCTGTTCTATACAAGTAATCACGTTTATTTGAGTGCTGTACAGTAGCGATTCTGAGACCGTTTTAAAAAAAACAATGTTTTTTTCCTACAATTTTCTATAATTCTTGGGCTTAACATCGACGGCGTACTATAATATGTTTCGACAGATAAACAGTTGATTTTATGGGCATACATACAAATAAAACAAGATGTTATGAATTTCGCCGAAACAGTATTTTTGGCTCTCAGATTTGCAGAAATTCTCGTAGTTGAACATTCATCATTTTTGTACAAGACACACTTGTAATTATAGAAAACATGATATAAAAAAAATAATCAAACTCGTTCGGTTTAAAATTCCGACTCTACAGCTTTAAACTATTTTATAAACCGGGAAACATCATTTTTTTTATCTTTTACAAACGTTTGGTTAATTTAAGATAACATGTATATTGTACTGTAATAACTTTTTAAATGAATTTATTTGTAATACGTTTATTGAAGACAACGTAACTCATTTAAATCTTGCTCTCCTTGTTCATAGGTATATCAGTGTTTATAAAGTCTTATGCAAAGTGAATTTTTTCAAGAATAAATATCTGACAATAGCAAATGCGATTAAATTTCATAGATACACGCTACCTGTAAACTAATCCACGTCGCGGCGTGATGAACACCGGGAAGAGGATGACGGGCTAACCGGCTCACAGGAGAGTTTCCTTATTCGCAAAGATAGCCAGGTCTAATGTATTCGTGTGCCGCTGCTTTATTGAGTCGGACCGGATAGATTTTACGCTACCTTTTGTTTAGGCTTTTTATTACGCCCGTGTGTGAATTCTCCCCCTCCTTACTCAGCCCCGCCGTTTTCCACGCTCGAAAGCATTTATCTAGCGAAATCTCCGGAGACATTATTTATTTGTGGGCGAGCCTGAAGCGGAGTCCAATTACGCACGGCTGTTTGGGTTTTTATGTTTTCTTCGACGAAATGGGTTTTTGATATTTAAAAATCGAATAACACTTTCACTGATTCAACCTTTTCTTTGTTGTTTTTTCATACAAATACTACCTCACTTGCTTGTGGAATATGTCCGATATAGTTTAATAGTTGTTGATGACAAGTCTTTTGTCATTTACTTTTATTTTCATGCAATATTTTTTGAGAAAAATATCAGTAAATTTAATTCAACAAAATAAATAAAACTAAACACATGATATTAAGCTGGTACGATATAAATATGTTAACTAGTATCTTTGCATATTTATTTAATTAGTTATGATATCAAAGATTGAATTGATATTTACACTATTTACTATGGTTATTATATTACTAAACAATTTTAAAAACAGTTAAACAAAAACCTTCCTTGACTCGCTCTTGATTCTCGTTTGTGTAATAGTTATTCTAAAAAAAAACACAGACATTTTTTTATGTACCACTATAGTATCTCTGCTATTAATTTTATTTTAGTGATTATATATTCGTTTTATTGACATATTTTTGCTTTTTGAAATTCGGTATCATGCTTGGCGCAGCCTTCAGCTTCAAATGCAAAAAAAACTTTTATTTATTACAATAATAATTTAACTTTTCCTTGCTCAAGAAATGCGACCCCAATACCCACATTTTCTTAAATATCTATTTTAATATGGGTGATACAACGTTTATAATTAAGGTATTCTTATATCATAGTTTTTTTGACCTTTTGTAGTTTATATAAATACGCAATAACGCGATAACGCGATGAAGCGATAAGCGCCCGCGATAAGTGATCGTTCGTAAGATAACTGCGCTAAACGAGTCAGTTGCAATTTCGTATGTGTGCTGGGATGACTTCTTTTTTACGCGCAACTTAAAATATGATTATTTATAAAAAAAACACAGATTTTGATAAAAAAAAATGTATGAGGAATGATGCAGAGAGATATTTTAAAGCCCTTAGACTATTTTTTTTTGAAATTCATAAGAATAAGGCCAATAATGAGGAAACAAACCACTGGGGTCCCTAATCGACCCCCATCGACAGAGAAGTATTTTTCTAGTCTCCGAGCCGCGAGAGTTAATCTGAAATTACCATTTGGCAGAGAAACTATTTTCAAAACTAAATAAACTATTTTTTTTTATTAATTATCAAAGATATTCATGATAGCACATTGGCGTCTTATTTGATAAATTATCTTCAATTATATATTATAGGTATAACATAATTTTTTTATTCATTATCTATCATCAAGAAGAAAATTGTTAGACAAGACTCCGACTGTGCCAGCTTATAC
The DNA here is from genome assembly GCA_030503985.1 of Himalopsyche tibetana. NCBI lineage: Eukaryota > Metazoa > Arthropoda > Insecta > Trichoptera > Rhyacophilidae > Himalopsyche > Himalopsyche tibetana. Next base: position 32,219,102 of record JAPJYX010000016.1, read on the forward strand.
CGCATGTTCTTTTGATTTACATTTTATAGGTTTGATTTGTACCGGTATTGATTCGGGATAGCCCGTTTAGGATGTTTCCATCCTTTCTCTGACCGTGTGGACTTGCTGTGCTATTTTTTTTTTAAATATTCTAGAAGTCATATTTCGTCCGCTGTTCACTATGACTAGATAGATTACCCTGTGTTGAATGTTCTTAGCTTTTCTCTGTCAGTGTCAAATTGTTTATTAATTGCTTTATTAAAAAAAAAAAATGTTTAATATGGCATCCATGATGATGATTGCATATGTTCAAGCTAACGCCTTTCCCCATAAATAATTAAAATTTCCTCACTGTTTCATATGAACAAAAAAACCAAGAAGAGCATGCGCTGCCATGTGGAAAATGACTTATAAATATTTAATCGTCTCTCGGTTGTAATTTTGTGAGAGCTTATTTCTTTGATATTTACTTTGCTCCTCGTGGAAGGGATGGACTCGGCTCTAGAGCCTATTATATTATATAATATTATTACTTTTCAAATTCCACCACATGAAAATGTATTTTCAAAGAATAAAAAAATATATTGAATAACGAAATCCGCTAGTCATAATTGAGGTCGTTCTGTAATTAAAATTATCTTTCCAATGAAGTTAATAACAGCCAAGAGAAAAGTAAATATAATTATTTTAAGAGTATGTCGATAAAGATAAATATATTTAAAAATGTAATTTTCTATCAGGTATTCTTGCACAAATTAAAATTATATCATAGTGAAAAATGCCGTTTTAGATATGCATAATTGTACTCATTCTAAATATAGGAGTTATTCGTTGCTGTGACTGTCTGTTTTACAATATAATCGTTCATAATTTTTTGATCGAACGTATTAAATTTTGCTCTGAATCGTTTGATGATTCTTGCTCTGAGTCGATTGTTGTGTTTAAATAAGTTATTGTGTTCTGAAGTTAGCCTTTGTTGCAATCAAGTCAGTGTGGCCGATTGGGCCTGTGTGTGGACGGGCATAATCAAAAAATTCTGCTCGATCGGATTTCATCTCAGGACAGTCTGATATAAAATGATCAACGTCCTGTTCGGCATGCCCACTGGTGCAGTTCGTCCTTAAAACCAACCTGTCAAAACAGTTTTTAAAAGGTCGACAGCTTCGCTTACCTCGGCTATCTTGTCAAAGAATGAAAATTTACGAAATTAAAAAAACAAAATTGCAGCCAACACTTCAGTTTACAAACTCAGCTATTAAATAAATTGAAAAGCTTAGTTTATCTTTTACAAGTGCATTAAAAAGAAAATTGCAAGTAAAATTCAACTGTGTAAACATGGCACAGTGTTGAAATATATTGAGAGTAATTGAAACATCATTTTTAGTGTTTTAAAGCTGAATAAAAATCTCATGCTGCCTTAATATTCAAAAGCAAATGAAACGATGCAAGATAATTTTTCTTCGTTCTTTGTGTTTTGAACACCATTTGTTTTTTAGGTGATAATATAAATTATTTCAAAAAGTTACGTGGTATTTTTTCCAATTCAACGTTTTTACTACATAAACATAAATAAATGCATTCCTGCTTTTGTGTCGCCGAATACTTCGTAGTAGAAAATAATGGTTAGGTAATTCAACTTTATACCAAAAATTACTTCTGTTTACCAATTAAAACGTTATATTCTTGTTATCACTAGAATAGAATCTACATCAGATTCTAATATTAAGATCGAATATTATTTATTTATACAATTTTAGTGAGATATATTATGTTTGTATAGCAGAAACAGTGTAAAGGTAGGCTTGCTTATTTAAGCATTTGTCACAGCGATTACTTTGTATCTCCGGCGATAAACCAATTTTCCCTTCGTTATGTATTCTCTCATGCAACATTACGAATGCTCTGTTGTAATTAGCGGCGTTTTTCTATTTACGTATTCTGTAAGTGGTTCTGGCGTGGCACTGTTGGGCGCGGAACCCTTTACTTAAAAAGAAAATGCGAATTAGACGAGTAATCATTCTCTTTCTGTGGAAAGATTTCTTGTAAGGCTTTCGGGGACGGTAGATAAGTTTAAACCGCGGAAGTGAAGCTAAAACCACGAAGTAGTCGACAGCTTTTTAACCCCATTCGAATCGGTGAAACTCTTTGTGGAATACTGAATCCAATTCACTTATTATGTAATCATTTTTTTTTGTTAAAAAAGTGCTACTTGTAGTTTAATCAATTTTTAACAAATTTATAGGGAATTAAAACGTCATCATTATAATTCATATCAAGACAAAAACAAAAGCTTTTTACAATTGGTTTTTTTATAAATACCAAAATGCACACTAGAGTTTTATAAATCCGTTAGTTAATGTTTTATTACTTAAATTGTTATAAACAATTTATATTTAAATATAATTCAAGGTATGGAAAATAAATAAATCAAAAACAATTTAAAGTATAAGGATTTAATGCATACTGCCATATAAAAGCTTTTTTCCAGCTATTTATACTCAGGAAACATTCCTAAACTATTAATATATGTTGTTGCACAATGTCTTTTATTTATATTATATCTTATTTATTTATTTTTATCTATATTTGTAGATACGGTGAAAAACTTCAGTAAATTGATTATGTTTCCAAACATCTATAGAAAACAGAAATTTAGTGTATTGCTTCTGAATAGTATGATTTATTTTTGATTAAATAATAAAACAGCTTGTACTAAAAATCTCACAAATTTTTTTGGAGCTTATAATTTTAATGTCTATAACTCTTTAGAATTTCACTAAAGTTTTCAAATAAGAGCAAATAAAAAATGCTGTTTAACCTTTGCGTTAAAAAAATCCTTCACAAAAGATCGTTTGTTTTTCGTTTTCAGCGAAATAGTTTTTCATTTAAATAACTCGCCAAACATTTTTTTAGTTTCGGGCCAAGAAATTCAATGACCGAGTAAAATTTAATCGTGGGCTTCGGGAATGAACCAAAAGCATTTTTTTGCTATCACGGATTTTTCTTTTTTCAAATTGTTTAAGCATCAAGGATTAATCATCAATCGTCAAGTATAATACAAATGAAAAAAAAATCCGACTATTACATCAAGTATCAAGAAACAACCTAGAATATTTTATAAATTTAAATGAGCGAAAACCTGGATAGAAATACGCATAATCCGCTAGTATATCAGATTTTCGCCTCAAAAAAAGCTGCTGGCTTCCGAGAAAAATAGCATTCGGGTTCGAAAACAGAAAAATGTTATGTTGGCCACATCTTATATATACATATATATATATACATATAAATGAATGTTGCTTAGTTTTCGGTCGCTATGGATTTGAATACCGCTGTTCCGATTGCAATAAAACTTCGACAAAAATTTTGCTTGCACTTCCGTGAAGGTTATAGGCGTATTAAAATTAGCTAACAATGTCGAAAAACTAAAATATTCGTAGATTTCAATGTTTTGTACGCTGCAGTGTAACAAAACAAAAATGGCCGGCATTCGAACAATTCGAAAATTCTTTTTGAAAGGCAGCCATTTTATTTTATTGTTTTGAAAATTCAAATTTGTCGCTCAATTGTTTTGGAATATTTCAAATCTGTAAAATCGTATGGTCAACATTTTGACATTACATTTAAATGTATTAAAATTGAAAATGCGAAATTGTTAACAAAGAGAGTTTTGATTGATTATTTTCATGAAGTTCAACTAATATTGTACAATTTCTTTTTATATGCTTTTGCTTATGCATGCATTGATTACAAGTTTTAGGTTTGGAAATCTTTTTGAACGTGGTAATAATCTATTAGCTGTGTCAAGTCACATAATAAAGTCCATGCAAGGTATGTAGCACCGTGTTATTTCGAAATCTTGTAAAATGGGAGTCCAGTGTAAAATATTTTGCAACAATCGACTGTTATAATAATGTTCTTTTTTTTATTGCATTGTCCTGGAAATTGCTGTCGAAAATTAAATGAATTAAAAAATATATTCCTTAAAATATTCAGTGCGACCGACAGACCATATAAAAATCAGTATGAGCCGTGCTACAATATTATTCTATACTAATACTACTTTTGTAGATAATAGTAATTATTGATGAGTAGTTAGTTATTTTTTAAGGTTCCCATATACTACAGATTATTAATAGTAAGAATACAATAACATTAATTTATGTTTTTTACTATTTATATTTGTTTTAGGTAATTTTGTAGTAAGGTTCATCTTTTTAGAAACGGTAATCATAGAACAATAATTTCGAATACGAAAAAAGACTGAACGTATGAAATAAAAGTCACACAATCATGATCAGAGAATGGAACAAATCGTGGAGAGTTATGGAAATGAATGTTTGTTTGTTCGAACTTTATGAGTTGCCACACCGCTCATCCGATTGCTATAAAACTTTGACAAATGTTTGCCATACAGTTCATTTTGACAACGTATGATTACACTTGCGCGAAGGTTATAGTACAATTAAATTACAGTAGGTGGTGCGTGTGTTGTACCATAGAATTTCGGCAGCAAATGTCAAACAGACAGAAAAAGAAAGCATGCACTTCAATAAACACAATTAAAATACAAACACTTTCTTTCTTCGAGTGGCATTGCAACGCTTGCTGGGTACCAGCTAGTATACTATAATATACATTCAGCCAAAGAACATTATTAAATGTGATTAAAATGACAATTTTGAGAAATTACACCTGTTATTTATCCATAATATAGTTTTAAGCTATCGCCTCTTTATGACCATTTGCAAATGGGTTAAGAGCGGCGGCAGATACCTATTTTAAACGGGTTCCTTTTGTTCCCAACTCTCAAAGTCTTAATAATTCCCCCTAGAATGAAAGCCGGAAACCTCAAAAATTCACGGCCTCCCTCAACCCACTGATGTGCCTACTTAAGTTGAGGTGGGGCCGGTTGCCTTGCGGTATTTAATGAGAGTGGTAATGTAAAACAAATTGTTTCCCAATGTATTGTGACGCACGTGTCTTTCTCAAATAAAAATAATTCGTATATAATCAAATAAAGCAAAAAAAGACACGTGTCTGTCTGTCCATCACATTAACTCCTTCCAAACGGTGACCAGTAGCGACGTGAAATGATCACACATCACTTTACGTGTCGTGAAACGTGTCTGGCATTGGGACTACCGGAGAATGACAATCAATAGGTCTTAGCATTACAAAAAGTTGCACGTTCGAATTAACGATCTAAAATTTAAATACTCTGGAGAAAAACTGTCATTTATTGATTCTGCTATCCTGAATGCGCTTTGAGAAAACAATACGGATCTCACTTTGAGGATATTTTAAATAGCTTGCGTTAAGAAAATCCTCATTTTTTCTTTAACTAAACCGATGACATCTACAGCGAAGCACTTATCAAGCTTGAAAGTAAAAACTAACAAATGGCTGAATTTTTTTTTCAAAGATTGGCTTGATGGGTTCTTCACACAACACGCATGTTAATGTTGCGAGGATTGTCTTATGATTTTGATCTAATGCTTTATTTCGTGAAACATCGAAGGCGTTTGTCAAATATGTAGTATCGACTGAAACTAAAACAGCGTCTTGTGAAATCTTAAACCTCTTTAATTTGCATAGTTTAAATCATTAAAGAAACTGTAATCCATGATGCTGCAATCCAAGTTGAAGAGGCACACGTTGTGAACAATAAATATATTAAAACTGGGTCATATTACAGAGTAGGTCAAAATATATTGAAAATTAACTTTTTATATTCGTTATTTATCAGTGTCTCGATTTTTTTGTGTTGTCAAATATTTTATAACAACAACCAGTCTTAAAATATACATACTCTGATTAGATATACGATACTGGTTGCGGGGTATTTATTTTTCAATCAAAAGCGAAAACATCGTTCTAAATTTGTTTAAAATATAAACGACCAATTTACTTTTGCAAAAAGCACTGCTTTATAATGTTTGACAGTAAATATTTATTTTTATAATCTTACAATAGTTAATCTTGTTCCTTTTTCATAAGTAAAAGTATTTTCGCCAATGGATTAAATTGCTAAGAGGCATCGCTGCCTTAAAGGGAAAAGAGATTAACAAATAAGGCTATATTTAGCTTCCCGGCTTTTTTACCTTAAAACCAACAGAAAATATTAATTTACTGCTAAATTTAATATAAACCCTTACTTCAACAGTTCAATTGGAAAGTATTGTAAAACGTATTTTGCTTCCGTAATGCAAATGATTGTAAAAAGTTCTATGTTATACACGTAATAAAAAAAGTCAAAAGAAGTAGTTAGACAACAGTAAAAAATATTGTAATCTATCAGTTTGAAGTGTAAAACCTTTTTTCAGAATTATTGTGGGGATATCTGTTGATTTCTACATCTATTTTTAATGTTTGCAAGAGTCCAAATCGATGGGTTCTAAGTTTATAATTCTATTAAAGCAGCAACATATTTTTTCAGTTATAACGTATCTATAAAATGGCAATGCTAGCCTCTTCCTTTGCGCGTAAACTCTATATCTTACTGACACTTTGCTTTACTCGGATTCTTGTGTCGTTTATACAGTAGAATCGCAATCTAAATAGTAAAATGTAAAAGATACATACAAGTAAAATGGGTGCAATCTGTTCTTCAGCTTTTTCAGTAAAGGAAATCAGCACGTCTCCTATCGTATTGCTTTATTCGATCGACTGTTATAATTTTAAGTGTTAATTAGTGGTTATAAATTATGATACAGATGTATTTTTTTTAATCTTAAAATGCATGGGACTTTTGAGCCAAAGCGCGTGGTGTTTTTTGGCTTTTCCTCGTCGACCTTGCTCGGTCGTGCGGGGCGGTGCACTGAATATTTAACGGCGCTTTGCTGAAAATGGCCGTGTGTTTGTGTGAGCCGGTATTATTAAATATTTGTCGGCACGCCGTCAGAGTTGTGCTGCCCCCTGTTAGAATAATTAACTCGCTCCTTCCCTCCATCCCTTTCTCCTACTAAGGGCATAGCGAGGTGGGCATTTTAATGCCCCGTGATTATAATAAATTTAATCACATAACCGTGAGAGAGTTTGTTGAATAAGTATCTTTTGTATTTTGTATTTTCAGTGATTTTCATTATACTGAAACTTTTCTTTTTCTAAAAAATCAATGTAAAAATGTGTGTGTATATTTTAAAATATATTTTTGAATAATTAAAGGACATTTACAAATACCAAAAATGTTAAAACTATTTAAGTTCTTCAGATATTATTTTATATATAGTTGAGGCTTTTATTTAATTTATATATAAATTGAGGAATGTTGAATTTCAATAACTTGTTATTGAAATTAAACATTCCTGATAACAATCGACTGGTATTTTTATCCGTTAAAAAGTCCGTTGTATCGAAGTTTAACTGAAATTCAATGAAATATAAAATAACGTGAAATGTATTCTTATAATACCGATTACTAATATATCTGCATTTATCAACTCCCAAAGATATTTTGTTGAATATTTATTTTTCTTTATTATAAATACGAATTCATTACAATCGTTATGGCTAGGGAATCCAATCCCGGGATCCCGTACATTTTTCGATACATTTCAATCCCGGGATTAGAAGACATAATACCGAAACTTCGGGATTGATTTTAAAACAGAAACGTGTTGGTTTTCAAGTCGGCAGTTCAAGCATATGCAATAAACGATAACCAATTTTATTACTAATATATATATTACTAAATACTATTTTTATTAAGACTTACGATAAGAGCGTGTCGCAGCCGAAAAGGTAACTTGATGCCAATTATTAAATGTACGCACGTGTACTGTATTTGAATGCATTTGTCGACAATATTTATTGTTTGTTATTATAAAGCTTCTTATCTCGATATTTTTTAAATTTATTTTTCGCTTTGTTCTCTACATCAATAAATGTTACCAGATATCAATAGTGTTTCTTTTGCGGAATTTATTATTCATAAACATTCATTTTGTACCGTAAACCGAAACCTTTGATTACATGGCGAAACAATCGATGCTTTGGTAGTCTGGGAATATTAAAATATTTAAATGACTTCTATTTACTTCAATAAAATGATTAAGAGTGTATATATATAGACAACAATTTTAGAAATCTTCATTCTTGCAGTTGGAAGTAGGTAATTGCTTTTTTCAGTTATCGAAATTAACCATTTTAAGTTATATTTCGTATTTTTGCATATTAAGTTAGTTTAGTAATGATTTCGCTTATTTTTTACGAGTAATTAAAAAAATCCACTCACTCACCTCTAAATCGCGAATAACTGAGATTAAGAGAGCTTTTTGGTAACGTATTGGCAGCTTACAGCTGGTAATATAATAAAGAATAGTTTTTTAAATTTATTTTTCACCAATATTATCATTTTTTATTTTTTTTAAAAATGTACTGATCCCGGGATCCCGGGATCAACATTTTGGTTCGGGATTGGATTCCCTAGTTATGACTATTCGCGAAACACGTTTATATTCAATGGCTAAACAAATAATTCTTATATATTGATTTTCTGGTGTTTTGAAAAAGATATTTATGTTTTAATTGCTGTTACGATAACGTGTTTATTAGGGCATCCAATCCCGGGATCCCGTTCAATTTTCTGATCCCGAAATTCCGGGATTGAGATGGCCGCGATCCCGGGATTTCGGGATTGAGAAATTTTGAGGAAAACCTGAAAATTTACACGAAATTGGCAAAGTCAAGATTTCAAATTCTTTGGTGTGCTAAAAAAAAACCAGTTTCCGTGATAATTTGGGAAAAAGTATACCAATTCGGGGATTTGAATTTCCTTGGTGAGCTCAAAAAAAAAAAACGAGTTTCCGTGAGAGCGAATCGAGGATTTCAAATTCCTCGGTGAGAAAATATCAAGATTCAAAATTAATCAATCCCGAAATCCCGGGATTGGATAAAGGCTCCGAGATTGGATGCCCTAGTGTTTATATTGAATCAAAAATAAATTCACGAAACCTTCGTCATACTTTTTTGTCAAATCTGTCGTGATAGCTTAGGACGTCAACCCAGCTGGTGACTTTTCAACACCTCGTACACGTTACAACAAATATTCGTAAACTGTCTAATTTAATTATTTACATTAAAAAAAAACCAAACCGTAATACTTTTTCTTACATTTTTTTGAATCATTACAGTTATCTACGATTCACAAATTAGGATATTATGACACCTGGTGTGATTTTGCATTACTCATTGCTTTAAGATTCGTAATTTTCTTTCTGAATGTAAATCATATGAACTCTTATAGAAGTTGTAATTTAGACGTCGAAACTTTTTTTCGGAGTGAATAAAGTCATAAAATATGACACTAGTTGTTAGCTTAGCGCTTTTTCAAGCACCCACCCCCCCCTTTTTATGATCGGATTTGTAGTAAGAATTAATGTGAAAAATCCAAAAACAATAAATTATACGAATACATGTGCCGACTGAAAAATAAGGTGTTAAAGTGAATACAATGCACGCCTCTTATCGAAGTATCGTAATAAGGTATTATAAATGTATGAATTTTTACTTAAATTTGAACAACAATTAAATTGATTTTATATAAAAATATGTGAGACAATATGTTGATTTATTTTTAAAAGAATGCTGAATTTGCGAAAGAAGCATACCAATGAATTTGGGAAACATTCAAAATATCCCTTTCAAAATGATTTCAATAAACTGTGGCTACGCCATTCATTCATTCATTACCGATGTTAACGAGAAAAAAATTCCATTGATAGAACATGATATGGAATTGAAAAAGTATTTGACCTGTGGACGTTGGTTCGTCGGCCAAATACTGGAAAAAACTGGAAAAAATGTATTATCAATAGGAAAATGTATATTAATGGTCTTCAGAGATAAAATCTTTGCACGAATCACTGATTTTGAATGTTTGAAGCTCGTGTTAGGTCTATTTTACATTTATTTTTCTTCTATACATACTTTATTTTTGCATTCATTTTGGTTTTTATAGTAACTACAGAGTTTAACGATGTTCAAAAAACATGTGGCTCGCTGGGATTATCAAATAATCAAATAGGTAAAATATTGAGTATAAATTCATTATTTTTATTCATATCGAGTATCTATTCTAACGTTGAGATGATAGACACAGTCAGTAGTAGTACTTAATGAGGATATAACTATTTTTTTAAATTAAATGGGAAGTTGAAGTTATATGTTAATTATTATACTTCCTAGGCTTTCAAGATCGAATTGAATTGATAAAATGCATAAAACGCTGCATACAATCATGGTTTTGGAAAACAACTATAAATCGCTTAAAGATTCTTAGTCTTGGAGCGTCATCACCACCATTTTTTACCACATTTGATTATTTCTTTTAATGTGTTCCATGTGTACTTGATGGTAAAAGCATTGTAATACACTAATTTGTACTAAATTTCACTTGTATTTTATATGATCAAGGCCGGTTTCACTCATGACATGTATTATCAACTGACTATAAAAATAAGTTGATAATGCTTGCCATGAGCGAAATTGTTCATGGTAATATAACAAAAAAAATGGACTTAAAATAAGTGTTTGTTATATATTTGTTATTAAGTATATTCAGCGGTATGGTTTTATATTGATAGATAAGATAACAAAGGTAGGCGGTACAATCATTTATTGAATTATATTTAGTATTAACTTCATTAATATAAATAGATTTTACCGTGCGAAAAATCGACATATATTTAAAAAAAAAAGTACAAAATATTGTTTGGTACCGTAGAGATTAGTCTGGCATGGCGATAAAAAGCCAATTTTTTGCGTCATAGTACCTAATACTAAGGTCTGTTTGCGGATTCAATGTGCGGCTTGTAAATACTATCAGAATTTGCAAATGTTGCTTAACATGAAATGTAAGATCTAAGTTGGTAAATAGCTATCTTTGAGCAATATATATTTACATATTAATAAGACCTTGTTTTTATATTCATCCCTTTCGTTGCATAGTATTTGGATTCGTAGACTATTTCTGCACAACAACCTATCAACATAAAATAAAATAAGACTTCTATCGGCCGTCCCCATTTTGTTATATACTTTGCAAACTTAGCACCGGATGTAAAAGTTTCGATTTGATGGGTTTCCTATAAACATTCGTGTGTTTTCCGCCTTTGATCAGTCGGTTGTGAATAATACCCTAATGACTTGTACGCTTGGCGTAACCCACCCCCTGCACGTAGTGAGTCGAGTGTAGGTATAACACTCAATCGTACGTGTAAACACAAGCTTACACAATTTAAACTTTGAAAATTCTCCATCACATCACATGTTTGTTGAGTATTTTACAGTTAAGATCATTTTAGTTTCGCCTGGTGAACTAAACCCATCAGAATTAAAATCAAGTAAATCATTGTGCCGAGTCTGCATACAGTGGTCAATGTCGTCGTCCGTAACAGATCTCGTGGGTTCGAATCCCTTTGTTTGGATTTCTGTTCGAAGTAATGGATGTATGGTGACTTCCCTATACCTTGATCTCGTATAAATTATGATGTACAATATTTTATTTCTTTGATTAAAAAAACAATAACATATGAAACATCACCATTTGCTCTCGAACTTCTTCATACACGCATCTCAAGATCAGATGTTTTCTTTGTAAGTTTATAGGCATATGCGATTTCTTTTCATACATTAGTTTTAAAAGACAGAGGCTATGAAAATTTCACGTAACGTTGGTAATTATTGTAATCTGCAATTAACGGCTGTGTTACAAAGATATACATGTTTTTTTTTATATGCTTATTTTTAAATTAATGTTGAGATCAATTAAATAATAATTGATTTTAATTTTTGTCATATTAAATATCGAGTATCAATTTATATATTGAATAGCCATTTGAAAAAGAGATTGGCCAATTTCATTTCGTAAGCATTTTTTCCAACTGTTGGTTTACTTGTGATTCAAAACTAGCCAGCAGATTCAATGCGTTTGTCGAGTGCTTCACTAGTCCAATTAAAAAATTTACTCTCCTTGGTCTGCATGAAAATCGCGTGCGTTTTTATTTAGCTTATTTGCTTAGCTTGCTGCCATATTACAAGGAAAATATTTTTTATTGATATATCGAAACTGAACATTACTGTTGTAAGTTACTGCAAGTTTTCAGCGACTTTTTTGTAAGAAATATTTTTTATTCTTATATTATATTGAAAAAAAATGAAATAAGCAATATGCTCAAGTAAAACAACATGTATACAACAAAAAAATGGTCGGGTCCTATGGCGCAGCGGTTAGTGTTGTTTGCTTCCGTGCCGAATCTCACGGGTTCGAATCCCAGTACGAATAGCATTTTTTTGATCGATTTATCGATTTCTGTTCGAAGGCATCGGTGTTTGAGATGTTTAGAAACTCCCTCCTACCCTTCCAATCCTTCAATAACTGTGCGTAGCGAGAGCGATTAGTTCACCACTCTTTGGAAAAGAGAAGTTGAGCGACCGAGTAACAAACAGTTCTTGTAAAAAAAATCTATAAGAAGGACATATGCTCCACATTGTGAGTGGACATTGATACCAATGTATAATCCATTAAAAACCATATAAAATAGTAATCATTACCATATAATATTTTCTATATGCTTTGTTTTCCATAAAACTACGTCATAACTTACCGTTACCGTTACCATAAGAACCGTTTGAATATTACGTACTTGTAAACTTTATCCATAATTTAGCAAACATATTTGACTACTTTCACATTATTTTACAACTTACATGGTATCTGTCGTGTATATTTATAAGCTACAAAAGGTCCAAGCCGAACACTCATGACCGCTACTTAGTTTAAAATGTATTATCGGTAATTTCATGGGATGTTATTTACCGAACTATGTACTCGCTTATGTATTTACACTTTGCGTAGAGGGCATTACCGGTTGCGTCTTTATACTTAAAACAAATAACCAAGTAGGTCCTATATCGACGGAGAGAGAGTCCTCAACTATTTGCAATCTCGTGGCAACCGATGATCGAATAAATAGATATTGTTTTGAAAATTACGATCGCTTCTAAATTTTTTTGGTGGTGCATACAAATTATGGCATTTAATGTTTAATGAACGATTTTTGATTATTTCGTGAACGGCAGTTAATATAAAATTGCAACGGTTTTTCATCAAAAAAAAAACAAAGTAACCAACGATTTAATGATTTGAAGTCGATTAGAACTTCCTTTTAAATCAATAATAGTTATAAGTATTATACAATCAATGCAAGTAAGGTTTATTTTATTCAAACTTCGGAACTGAAATTTGACTTTTTTGTTATTGCTACTCGCAAACACACAAAAACAGAGAAAACGGTGAAATTTTAAAAAAAGATTATTTTGGGCTCAGAAAAAAATGATAAATAGAGAGTTAAATTATTGCATAAATTTTCAAAGTATTATATATATATTACATATCGTAATTATATCTATATATAGCAAACGATAGCTAAGAATTAAAAAGAAATACGATATGAGTTGTCAATGATGTCATTTAGAACAAAACTAATTATTTTATTAATATCTCTTTTCGATAATTTCAATAGTTATTTTAAAAAAGATATGTAGATTCTACAAAATAAAATTTAAACTTGACTCTATCTTTATCAATTATTTGTCTCAAAATAAATATTAATTCACAATATTTTAGGTATATCTTTTGCCACAACTAACTTTCTTGCCTGTTGAGGTAATATTAAATTGTTGCAACAGGTTAATTAATGGTATTCATGGACCAATTTTTTGTAAAGGTTATTTTGTCAGTTAAAAAAAATGTCAGCCAGTTGTGCGGGAACGTATTCCTGCCTGAGCCAGTAGATAATACTTAAGGTTGTAGATGCCAGGTAAGGGGCATAAATACTGTAGCCAGCCACCTGGGAACTAAATCTTTTAATGGCTTCTCCGCAGTGACAGTACGGGCCGGCCGAGATTTAGAGGCGAGGGGATGAGTCGTTTAACCCCTAACTAAAACGTTGTTATTATTAATTTGCTATTTTCATTATTTTGTGTCACTTCATGAAAAAAATAATAAATCCAAAGCCATATTATATCGGTTTTGTCCGTCCAATTAAAATTTACCAGCACAATAACCAATCGTTCCTTTTGTAATTCTCCACTTTATTTAATATCGATTTCTTAGAGTCTAAGCTATGTATCTCCGATTTTGGTCGAAAATGAGGTAAGTACTGAAATGGTCCGATATAGCCTATATTTGTATGTGTTAAAATATTACACCTCCAAACCAACTACTTGAAAGATTATATACATATTGAAAATCCTCTAGGATTTTTTTTATGGGCGAAAATATTGTATCTCCTTAACAATATATGTAATATATCTAAATGCTAAAACAACTCCAATGCCAAAATATTGTATTTATAACATAAACAATGTTTTAAAACAATTTTATGATTTAAATGAGTTTTGCAAACTTTCAAATAAGGTTTTCTTAATATTATGATTTATGGAGATATAATATTTTAACTCTAACGCTACGTCTGACCTGGACGAAGTCACTGCAAACGCGATTGGAACGCGGGTTAAAGCGAATTAACATATCAAACAAACTGATCGCGGCATGCGTTTTGTCATGTAGACACTCTATAGCGGCGGAGACCATTTAATACTTTTGTGCCGCACCGAGTCGCTCTCCATTCGCTTTGATTTCGTCCACGTAAGACATACAGTAAGGCATCGATATGAAAATTATACCCTTATCATTACAACGGTTTTATTTCAATAACATTGCTGCAACCTTTGAATTTGAATCGTTCAACTTATGTACATTCACACAAGTTTTGTCACTAACGACCCGAGTTTCGCATTTCAACGTCTTCAGGCTTTTAAGTGCACGGATGAACTTGAACTGACAGTGTAACCTGTTTTTGTGTTATTGAATCAATTTCAAATGTCATCTAGATTTTGAGGTTCTTTTTTTCTTCAAATAAATACATGCTGTTGGCTTTGGTTGAGTTAAAAGAATCTGACTCGTATTTAAACCGTGGGAATGAAAATACCAAGCAACCTATTTTTACTTTTTATGAAATTAAAATCTGATAACAATGATGTTACTTAGCAAAAAAAATCCTTCGACGAATCTAATATATCATTAAGAGCCAAATTTATTGCATGTAACTTGTCCATTCTATCTGTTCCTAGGTGGGTAAATAAATAATAAACTTCAAGTGTGCTTGGAGTCTTACTATATACAACTATAAGTGAAAACTTTGGAGAATACACTCCAGGTACCTACTGGTATCTCGCCATATGAGAAATCGGCACGTTTTCTTTACATTGCAAATAAAATGTTAGATACGTTTATTTTAGCATCGTGCCGTAAATAAATACAGTAAACCACATCTACATATGTAGTTGTTCTCCCTAATACGTTATCAATTTCATTTCTTCTAGAAGAGTCCATATCATTTTAAATATAGACTAATATAAAAATTGCGGGAGTCCGTTGTTGAGTGTCAACGTCGTTGACTTAGAACACGGAGGTCACGGGTTTGAATCCCAGTACTGACAGTTTTAATACTTTGAATTTTAAACGATTTATGGATTTTTGTCCGAATCCATGGATGTTTGTGATGTCTTGAATTCTCTCCCATTCATCCTATCATAAAAAAACGGGCATAGCAAGAGCGATTAGCTAATAACTAGTTCTGTCCTAGTCATATCCTTATATCCCTACTCTCTTTGAAAAAAGAGAGAATGAAAAACAGAGTAACAAACCTCCATAGTCATTATTATTTTTGGTTACGTAGTATTTTACCCCCACGTCCTACTCAGTTAAGTAGTTCAAAATTATAATATTGATCAGTATTTAGTCATCATCGGCATGAGCCCAATAGCTCTCTATGTCCTGGGTTCCTGTAACCGTATTTTCCATTTATCCCTGCGTAGTATATCGGTTCTCGGAATTCTTAGTTTGCCTATAAGTACTACTCCCCACTGAATTATTTGAATATATTTTCTTTTTTTCCTCTTTGTCAGCCCTGCTGTGCAGTCGCCCGCTTTTCTTTGATTGCGCTAACATACTTGTGTAGTCTGTAGAGTTCAATTTTGGCATTTTTACTTTTATATTTTGATGAGTTGATAATTAATTATGAAACTACTCCAATTTATTAAGATGTGAAATTCAAGATATGCTACTTTGAAACTTATTTATTGTTGAACATAATCGGCTTTCGTTAGGTAAGATCTTCTGTAATACTGTATTAAATCATATGTTTAAGATGCTATCTCTAAATATGTTCTCTATTATAGTAAATGATGTTTGAAGTAATCTTAGGAATTATAATAGGTACACGGGAATTTATTTTTCTTCTATAAAGAGAGAAGTTTTTAACAAATCCTTTATATTCCCAAAGATACTTAAACATTGAATTGAAATAAAACAGGAATGTGGGAATTTTAAAATGTCTAAATATTTTTGAGATTAACTAAGGGAGAAAAAAACAAAGATGAAAATCAAGTGGTTTTATTCGATATTAAAGCAGGCATGAACAAGGTCTTAAATTAAAAATGTTGAAAATCACAATTTGAAGTAGAAAAGGATTGGACAGGATTATCTCTGATACCAAAGCTGAGCACTTGTGATTATAATAAAAGATTTTTACTTCAATATCGCTGATAACTTTTCGTATAACTCATTTTTAATTTCATATCAATTACTCAGAAACAGAACCAATTTTACACGTCGTTATAATATGAACATATGACTATTTTATTTGTTTATTGTTCGTACACTTTTCCAAATCCTTATTAATTATAATGAAACTACACATTTCACAACAATATTCGTTCCTGTCACCTGTGAATTTTCCATACTTTTGCTTTGTTACCGCAAACCAGAGTTATCAGAGTCGGTTACTTAAGAAGAAGACTTCATAAACAAAGTGACTGCATAAATTCTACCGCGGCGAGTAATGTACTCTTGAGTATTATTTACCATATATATATTCTCCCTTTCCAAAGCTCTGTGTATATTTCTATCCTCCTCTTTAAGTTCTTGTATCACCTGCAAAACAAGGGGATACTATTTCTAAGCCGGATACAGTAGAACTATACAATTTGGATATCGCTACTTTTAAACTTATTATATATACATGTATATATATGTTTTATTTTGGAATCTTTATTTAAAAATCGTAATCTTATGGAAAAGTCTAACGCTTACCTTTTGTGTTATGAAATATATTGAAGAAAATAATTAATGTGTTAGTACAGCAACATTCTCATCATGATAGTATTACTAAGAATAGAATTGTCTCAATCAGGGCTTCGAACCACTATTTTTTTCGTTCCGGTTTTAGTTCCGGTTCAAGTTAAAAAATATACATCGGTTCGGTTCCGGTTTTCGTTCCGGCAAAAAAAACAGTTTTAATGGTTTTCGGCTTTCGGGTTTCGGTTCAGCTGGAATCTAAAAGCCCAGGAATTTACCGATTTGCCCAAAATATCTCCGTGACTCGTTTTTCTTTTTTAGCTCACCGAGAAATTTGAAAATCTCAAATCCCTATAGTGATCTACCGATTTGTCCAAATTACTAGCGCGAACCGAAAAAATAATCGATATTTTGTTTCGGTTCGGTTCCGGTTTTCGCTCGGGCTAAAATAACGTTTTTAACGGTTTTCAGTTTTCGGTTCTGTTCCGGTTCGAATCCCTGGTCTCAATTATCTGCACTGATTTATTTAATGTAACCGTTTAAATAAAAAAAAAACAAAAATTAAATCTTAATCAATTAACACAGTTTTAGATTTGTGTAAAGCCGAAATTTTAATTATTTTTTAATTGTACAAAGTTTTAGAATTGCCTGTTGCGTCTTTCATTCTATTTTTTTACATGACAATATATAAGTTCTCATTTGTAAATGCCAGTTTCAAGATGTTGGCTGGAAGTCAACTTAGGGAAACATTTAATATTTAAGTGTGTAGCTACTATTGCGCTGTGGAGGAAAAGATGGTCACTAACTTCAGCCGAGGATGTAGATAAAGCATGATCACGTACGTTGGACAACGAAAAGCAAACCACCTTTCGTGAATTGTATCCGAATAAAAGCTTTTTACAGTTCGCTCCAAATACAATGCCCACTGTAAATTTGCTTTCATTAATCAATTAATTATGATCAAAATAAAGCTTCTATATCATTAAAGAAAAAATACAGGCCTTCCTTAGCTAATAATAAACACTTTAACACAATTTCAATTGCTATATTGTGATGTTTGTGTAGAATAATAAACAATATTAAATCGAGTAAAGTGTTTTATATATCGCAAATAAACTTAATTTCTTACTTGCATTAATAATGGGGTCGCGCTATGAAATTCAGCTCTTTATACCACTAATAATCAATAATGTTTTTATTCCAATTTTTTAGACTTTGTAGAACCAGTCGGTTCAAAAGCTAAGCAAATTGATAATTAAGTATAACGGATTGAAAATTTACTATTCAAAATCATCTGCAATAAATTTTGTTAAATTGCACCACTAGAAAGAAATAAATTATTAAGTACTTAATATAATTATGATTTTGTTTATGCAATGATTCATAATAGTTCTCATTAGAAGACGAGTTTTTAAGTGTCATTAATAAATAATAAACAATGTACAGCATAATTTAACCTTCCTAGATTTTACGTACATGTCCTGTTAAATAAAACGTACACGTGTACGTATGTAATGCCATTAATGTTATTATTGGAAATTATTTTCTGGATACGATTTGACTGTTGTTGACAAAACTCAATTGATTGTCTGTTTGTCCTCAGACTCCCTCGCAACTGCGAAGGGAGGTTTATGGTATATATTTCATTATGTTTTATATAGTATATACTATTTAATAGTTGAGGATATTTTACGTGTTTATACATGCACTCATTTTAATGAGACAAAAATACTCATTAATGATTCCATTTTTCAAATATTTTATATTAGTAATGAAAAGTAGTATTCTTTTTATTTCAAGAATATGAACTCCGACTGCAGCATATCATCACACGGTGTTGTTTTACAAGAACCGGTTGTTCAATTCAATCGCTAAAGTAAAGAATATAAAGATGTGGCTAGGAAATTATTCGTGATTAAATAATCGCTATCCATACGGCCATTGCTCGGATTCTAATATCTGATTATGCATTTGAACTCAATTCATACATCGATTAAAAATTCATTTTATAAAAATGTCCTTTCAGGGATTAGAACTCATTCCAATCTATTGGGACTCATAGTAGGGTCGACAATCTAGGTACAGAACCACATATATTTATACGTATAAATATTTTAATACTACTTATCTGCAACATGGAGTGATTTTTTCTCATTTAACGCGGTGGAACGGCGTTTTGACACCCTTTCTCTCGGCATTTTTAATTTTTTAAATCAATATTCGCAAAAAAATATTTTTATTCTGCTTTGAAAATTTTAGATTTTTGAATATTGTATTGATGCGTTACGCTTTCCGAGAATTGTCAGAACTAAGTTTAGACCTACGAGATCTTAACTTTGACGTAAATGTTAACCTTTATATTAAAAATTAAAAAATAAAAGCACTATTTCAAATTTTCGAAGACAGGAAACATGATTCGGAACCCTTTTACAAATGTGCTGTAGCTACTGTAGGCGATCTGCGTTTTCGTAGAGTTACACTTCAGAAGGCAATAAGAGAGTTTGAGCAACTGAGTAACCAGCAGTTCTCGTAAAAAACCACTGTTGAAATACCTACATTATGAAGTCATATGCTTCACATAAAGATCGGACATGGATAAGAAAAAATCTTGACAAGAATTGAGTTCCAGCACTTTTTTTTAAAACAAAAAAAAGCATCTGAAATATGTATATGTGTAAAGTGTTCGTATTTGTATGTGTGTATAATATTTCTATTTTTTTTTCCTTACAGACTGTTTGAAATACTTCTGTCTTATATTACATTTGTTAGAAATATGTATATTAAATATTTTGAAATAGTGAATGATTGTAACCACTTAACTGTTTGTGATTTTTGTATCCTTTTATTTCAACTCTTTTTCTCTGTAATGACCGTTCTATTTAAAAATTTCTTCTCTCAAATGCATTTACTATTCTTACTTCTTCACATAAACTTTTTTCTTTTTTTCATTGCAGGAGCATAGATATTCTTAGCAGAACAAAGGTAAACCTTATCATTACTCTGCTTCTCTTGCATGCTATTGTATTCTTTTTTCACCCACATATATAACCCTATTCTTATATTGTGTTTCTTGTGTATATCATAAAGCACGTATTTGTTTTGGCATTTGGAGATAAAAAGCCAAGAGTATACACTTCTTTGGTGGCTTCGCGTATATTGATTATCGAATAATGTATTCATAATTTTACTTATGATTATGTGATATTTTTTGAAAAAATAATACAAAATGAATATTAGTAACTTTTGCCATTCGTTTGCTTTCTACTTCTTGTAGATTTTACATTTAAATACCGAAGAAAGCACTATCTATCGATTGTTTTTTATTGTAAATCGGTTCAATCATTTAAGTGTCGTTTTGGTTTACATTAATTGGTGGACATTAACACAAATAAAACGTTATTATAAATACTTTTTGATTTTTAAGGATTATAATGATAATTTTTCACTTTTAATGTGTTAACTGTCAATTTTTGGTGGAAAGACATTATATTAAAAAAATCCATTTTTTCGTTTAATTCTTCTACATGTTAAAAAAATAGGCCCGTTCCACTCATTGCACACACCATACACTTTGCGTAAGCAATCCATTACAATTATTGTTTATTAACTATTCTAAAATCGATATTAAAAATAAAAAAATAATTGATGGGTTTTGTAATGGTCTAAGTTGTTTCTTTGTAAAGATGTATTAAGTTAACAACATTGACAAACATATGCGCTTTTTTAATAATCTCAGAAACACACATAAAAATAAAATATCATCTTGCTAATTAATGTCTTTCTTAAAAAAAAAAATTTGAGCCATGCATCTATAATTTTTAACACTGAAAAGAATAATACTTAAAACAAAATCTTTAATATGAGAACGTGTGGTTGTCACAGTTGTCCTTTATAGTTTTTTGAGCAACAGAATAATGAAAATAATAAATCGCTTTCGTTAAGCGAAGTGCTCATAATAGAACTATGCATAATTTTATACATGCGCTCTTCTTTGTGGAATATATATTCAAAGTAAACACAGTATTCATCCATCAACCTGCGACCTGCAGTCGAGATTGCTTTAATGCAATTTTCATCCCCCTTTCTTTTCTCTTTTGCCGAGGCGTAAATAAAAACATCGAAATTTGCATCGCGAGCGCTCTCTACTCATTATTAACCCACCTTACAGTCGACAGTAGCGCATTCAGGTGAGAGACTCGTTACGTATATACATGCGGTGACAAATACTCTCCATTTAAAAAATCAAAGGGGCCACCTACCTACTAAAAACGAATATTCTATTTTGAAATTTAAAAAAGTTTACACGGCTGCACAACACACGGATAAAACAATCTTTTAACCCAGATGAAAACAAATACGTGGTGCGTTCTCACTAAGCCATCCAATTCCGAACCCTTTTTGTGATCCCAGGATTTCAGCATTCACAAACTTTCTGTCCCGGAATATCTGGATTCCAGGATTGATCATTGACCATAATATCATGCCACAATTGCTAGAGATCATTGCTGAAAAAAGTGGGTCCTCTCCAACTCGAAGACCTTTTTTTTTAAGTACCTCTTAATTATCATTTGAAAAAGTAACAAATTGATAGATTCTACAGAAATTAGAGACCTATTTTATTAGTATGAAGACGATCCCGGGATTACGGGATAGCAAAATTGGTCGGGATCCCGGGATGGGAAGTTCTAGTTTTTACATGTATCAAATATTTTTTATTGTGTTTTTGTCACTCGTGTATATAATTTACAAACGAGAACTGATAATTTATCGTTAATTAACGATAATTTTCTGTTAAACAAGCGTTATGATCGTTCTGCTTTTTCACAGTATAAGGACAATTAGAAAGCTCGTTATATCGATCTCTTAGATAAATAAAAGTCTATGAAAAAACTTAGCGTAAGTTATTTAAATTAAATGTACAAAACTTTCGTAGAGATGCGATTTGCGATTTTAATTTTTCTGAAAAAAATCACCTTAAGCGATGAAGCCAATTTACGACAAGCTAATTCGCAATTAAAAAGTTTGGGTTTTCGACTTACCTATTGTAAAAATGAAACGTGTATTTTTAAAAAAGATAAACATACAATGTTACAACAATAATTATAAAGTATTGAATTGTAATTTATTATTTTATCTTAAACATACTATAGTATTAAGTTGAACTATTTTTCTAATGAACTAAATTCTATAATTCTCGAAGAACTAAATACTATGATATTTTTTACCTTATACATACGGTAACACTGAACGGTTAATGGTATCGTGGGATGTTAGTTTAACATACCACACATGAAATGGCACAATAACTCTATTCATGTTGGGCTATCTCTCGAATTTGAGACGACAGTTGACTACCTAGTTCTTGCAACTTGACATAATTAGTCTAAATAACGATTTGTCAACCGGGGGCCACAGTATGTTCCAAGGAGGTCACAGAGAAAAAAATATTTTAGGGGAGCCACAGCATAGTTTTGGGGGGGGGGGGGCACGGGGAATTCCATAAATTCGGCGACAAAATATTTCAAAATTCCGGGAAGAGCTAAATTGAAAAAAACAGGTATGGGGGCCACGGAAGAATATTAAAATTTAAAAAGGGTCACAAGCCAAAAAGGTTGAGAAACTATGGAATAAATAATAAACAAACGTGTCAAGTTTTAACAACCAAAA
This sequence comes from Himalopsyche tibetana, assembly GCA_030503985.1. NCBI lineage: Eukaryota > Metazoa > Arthropoda > Insecta > Trichoptera > Rhyacophilidae > Himalopsyche > Himalopsyche tibetana. Next base: position 32,241,894 of record JAPJYX010000016.1, read on the forward strand.
AGTTCGTGAAATGCAGTCGCAATCATCGGAAGATAGATGCATTGCAAAACTTCTCCAAAATAGTCTCATGTCATACAACTTATACAAGTGACGGAGGCCGTAAAATTTTTCTTGAATGTGCTCAATTTATTATCTGCATATTCAAATATAACATTCATTGAAACCATGACTTCACTTCATTATAAAGATCTCGATGATTTTATTATCTATGGGCTTTGTCAATAAATTTATTGCATATATGATAAAATAGTCACAACTCAAAGTGCAGATTTTTCAGAAACTAATCTAACAATGGTTTATTCATTTTTTTTTTGAATATTTTCCTAGTTACGTTATGAGAAAACATAATTTCACATAAAGCAACTTTAAAAGGTAGTTTTGGTTATGGATAAACAAAAATTATCCATTCGAAATATATTGATATTACACATTACAGTAATATCTAAGTTTTCAATAGTTAAGCAAAAATTATGATTATTATTAAGACTATGAACATGGTTTTTGATTATTTCTGTGAAACTTAAAATCATGTTATTTTGACATTTTTGTCGGATGTGCGATATCTAATTCTTTTATATGTTAAGTATGTGTGAGGTAAGTTCTTGAATGATATTAACTAGGGCCTCCAGTCCCGAGATCCCGATCAAATTTGCGATCCCGGGATTTTGGGATGCACTATAACTCGTAAAAATCCCTAAGCAGACTCACTAACAGACGTAACTTTTTCAAAAAATGCAGCTTTAAAAAAAACGTCTCACACTTCTGAAAAAATTTAGAATCGGTCAATTCGCAACTTTTCAGAGGATGGAACTTAAAAAAAAGTTCTTACACTTTTGAATAAATGTGGAATCGTATTTTTTTATGATATTATGGTGAATGATCAACTCCGGAATTAAACGAAAGTTAGTAAGTTGGTTGAGGGTTGATAGTCTATGAAATATAATAAAAACATATATGAACTTCCTGATTATGTATTTTATAAAGGAGCTAACATGAAAGATTTATTCTATTTGATATTTTCATTCGTTAACGTATAAAAATAGAACAGTCAATATGAATACTTACAAAATTGGAAAGTAATTTTACAATGTAAAAGAATCACCGTTGTATTACCGTGAAAAAATCGAAGCAAGGAAATCTTATTTGAGCGCGATCTTGCCTCGTAATAATCTATGCTCGGAGGCTTGCCGCACGGCTGACGACTAGATTTATTTAAAGTGACTATATTTATATTGAGATTGTGTAATATCATATTCGATAATACAGGTAGCAAGAAAATGATCAGTGTGTTGTTGCCAAAGGTTTCGGTGTATTTAATTTACTGTTATACAAGAATATATAAATTGTATAATATATGACTAAATTATTATATTATTGGCAGATAATGTTGGCTTATTATTTTGATAGGGTCCCGATACGACTAGGTTCGATTCCCGCTCGCGGCAATTTTTGTTCGTATTATTGAATTGTATATAAAGGTTATACTAAAAGGGCAGTACAAATTAGTGTGTTGCGTTTATAATTAATATATATATATTACTTGTGAAAAAAAAGTAATGCTTATTTAGATTTTTTTATTAATTTACAAGCAATCTTTTTGAAGCAAACCTGTTCACGTTATGAATTCAAAAAAAAATTTTTTCAAAAGAAGATTTTTTCACTATAAAATGTTAATAACACTCTAGTTATCTATGGTTATTTCTGATGTTTACAAGGGGTTTCAAATCCTAAAATGTTTATCTCAAAATTGAGTCTGTAAATATAGTTAATAAATTGCGTACAATTATTTTATACATTCAACCAAAAAATCTTCAGTTGATGAGATTGATTGTTAACATCCCGATATCTAAAAGAATATAATCTTTTCACAATACCTTGGAATACAAATCTACTTTAAATATTCGTCTCGCACAAAAAAAAATAGTACCATTTTAAAGAGTTTTTTCAATATTACACAATTCGAAATATTGAAGAGGAGAAAATAATAAAAAGCTTTTACATATTCGTTATAAAACGGGTATTAATTCTTTTTGAACTTTTTTTACGAAAAAAATAATATGCTTCAATAAATTTAATAATGAGTTGACAAAGTACTTGCATAAAACTTTTACGAAAATCTTTGAATTTATATTGAGGAGGAATCTAAATATAACCCTCCCATAGACTTGAAGTTTTTTTATAGACAGCTTAATAAAATACAATACGGTTATAAAAAAAATCCTCGTCCTTCATTTTCAATCATATTCAATAGAATAGGCTTCTTAATTTTTTGTGCTTTAAAAATGTTGAAAATTGAGGGATTAAAAGAAAGCTTTCATCAACCAGGCCATCAGGCCTAATTAGTATAACGAATCGTGAATGCTTTAAGAGCCATAATAAATTGACTCATTTTATCATGATGTTAACAGCTCCTCAATTAATACTTTAATTTTTAATTACTGTAATTGTAGACTGTTTGCGGTTCCATTAAGAAATCTAAAAAAAAATCCAGCTGAAAATTTTCAATGGTATTTTCGGGTTAAATTTTTTTACCAACAATATTGTGTTTTTCTTATTTTTTCTTGTATAAGTCTTCATGATTTATATTAAAATTAACATAAGAATCAACTAATCATTTCTAAAATGAAAATCCATAAATATATCCAACGATTTTATTGCACCTTAACAATTTTTTTAATATAATATAATATTTATAATATATATATATATATAATTTTAATATAATTTAATAAATATAATTTACTGATTACGATTGATATAAACCTGACAATGAAATCAAAACACAACTTAACACGCACTCTACACCCTGAAGCTAGTGATCATTTTAAATCTTCAATGCAGCTCTTAAAATGGTTCTGTTAAAATTGTGGTATATAAACGATAATTATTTTTTTTCATCTGTCTCATATATCGATCGTCCAATTACGACACTTGTTTTGGAAGGTCTGGAATACGCAACACAATCACAGCGAACGTGATGATATTTGTATCAGCTTTTGACGAATAATATGAAACAAATGTATAGACTGCGACTATGTCCATTGTTGTTTTCATAGAGGAATATACTTCGTTTTTTTGGACGATATTTCAAACGCCTACAATTTCGAAGTATACCAATCGAGGGCCACAGCATATTCCAAGGGGGCCACAGAAAAAATAGAGAAGCCGTAGCACAGTTTTGGGAAGCCACGGGCAAATCCATAAACTCCCAGGATTTTAAAATCAGGCAGCGAAATTGGAAATTATGGGAAGAGAAAAAAAAGGTGTCGCGTCTTTTCATTTTGGGAATTCCGTAAATTCCTGGGTCAATTTTTGAAATCTGCTAGCAGGAAAAATTTTCAAGGAATTGAAAATTATTTTGGAATCTTTCCATCCCCGAATCCCGAGAAAGTTATTAATAACGGGTATGGGGGGCACGTTAATATGAGACTCAAAAAGGCCACGGGTCCAAAAAGGTTGAGAAATTATGGTCTATTGCAGGGGGGGGACCTTTTCTTCTCTAAAGGTTGCATTCATTTTTCTGATTCGACATAAGGCTGCAGTAAACATTGACTAGGGAATCTTTGGCCGGAAACAGGAATTTACGGTCAGAATATGTCAGGAATTTACATCAATTTACAGAATTACAGAATTGGCCAGAAGGCCTCACCAGAATCGTCAAAAGGCCGCAGGTTTCCTCACGCCTGGTCTATTGCATCACATAAGAATAAAAGAACTCTTTTTTATTATTAATGTCTAAGCATGATAGTTAATGACCACCTTTCCCGACATAATCGTATGCGTAACAAATCGCCTTGAATAACCAAAATATATTCTTTAATGACAACAGTGAAGCATTTAAAATATAATAAATGACATCGTACATAGAAAGAATTGTGTTACAGTTGCACCAATCATCAAAATTTATAACAAAAAATATTACTTTCGCCGTGTCGGTGTTGCTTATCACTAAAAAAGTGTCTACATCTCTATACCCGTGAAAATAGCCCACAATGAACGTTTTGTACAATGCACGTAGCAGTGATTTTGTATTAAGTAATTAAAAACTACTTTTTGTGTATAAATAACCAATTTGTATTTTCTCTATGTTTTTATCAACAAATAATCTATCATATAATATAATGGAATGCAAAACAAAGACCTTACAAATTATTTAGCTAATAAGATTTATTTGGATCTAAAGTGTAGCGTGCAGAGGAAGTTTACTATACTTTATGACAACTAAGAGGATTTGAGTAAAAACGACATTAAAAGTAATAATATCGACTTGGTGACTTATAGGAGTTAGTAGTCTCGTCGAAGTGCTGTCAAAAGTAATCACAGAAATCCGCTGTCGGCAGTAGATGACTTACATAAATATCGCGTTGGATCTGTCGTCAGGTGTAAGTGGAGTTCGTCGATGCCTTAGGTAGGGTGTGGTACCACAAGTCAATCAGAGGTTGCAAAGCGTCGATACCATGTTGCAAAAATAACAAAAAAAATCCATGGTTAATTTCCTACCACCAATGTTATTAAAAAACATATTTTAACCAATTTTTTTAACAGGTGAAATAAAATTAAAATACCCCTACGACAGTTTGTCTGCAGATCGTCGTTACGCTTTCAAAATCCGCTATGTGTATATTTTACCGATATCAGATTGTTACATTTTTTTATAATAATCCACCGCACCGCACCCACAAGAAAAAACGATTATGATATAATTCGTTTTAGAATTGTTTTACAGGTATGTCGAGGACAGACATTGTAATTCGTACTGTATTACCATTTTAACATTTTTTGAGACTACAGCAATGTATTTGTTAGAGTCTCAAATTGTTTTAGCAATGGAAAATATCAGTCAGAAATTGACAGTTCTCTTCTATAACTGTCAACTAAAATATATTAGATTTTGCAAAACACTATACTGTCATTATCTCGAAACTAAGATTTTTAAAACTGTTATTCCTACTGTTGCATCGATTTAGCAATATACGAATTAAAAAAAATTAGCACATCCTTCCCGATATACTGACGAACGTTTGATGTATCAAATAATTTATTTATTAAACAAATATTTTCATGTTTTCACATTTAATAGAAACTAAAAAAATACACATCTTATTTATTTTAATATAATAAATTCTTTAATACAATAAAATTTTAATAAAGTGAATTCTTAATTAAGTATTTCGACTGAGGTTGCTTGATGTAATTTGAAAGTGAATTCTTTTGTAAATTTCATATTTCATAGATTGTGTTTTCGGAAATATTGTGGTATTCATTTCGCAACGAAAAACGGATTATGTGCATTTTTTAAAATTAGTATGTGTATTGTATTTACACATTTTTCCGTATGATTACGTATTTTTATTATAAACACACGTTGTAGAATTATATGGTAGCATATGAAAAATTGATCTCAAAAATTCAATATGTTCTCTTATCATTATTCTGTGTGCTATTCCAATCAATTTCCGGACCGCCATTAGCGGCAGGGCAAAAGTTGACGAGTACTCTTCGTATCCGCTTTTGTATGGAAGCCCATGAGGACGAATTGAGCGGGTTGAGGGGTTGGTAGGGGGGTCGTGTCGGCGGCGGGTCTAAGAAAGGAACCAATTCGACGTTTAAAATGAGATCCGGTTTACCCGCAGGCGCCACTGCTCTCGCTCTCCTTTGAAAGGATCCTTCCAAATTCGCTACGATCATTCCGCCTGCTTATTTTTTGTGTCTCTTTCCACCGGGCTGGATTCGATGATACCCTTTTGTGACACTCTCGCTCAAAGTATCGCCAAATATTTTCGATTGAGATGGTCTGTGAAAATTTAGGGGCTTTCCGTGAGATTAAATGATTTTTTGAGTCTTACGAAAATATTCTTAAATGTTTGATCACTCGTAGGATGTTTAAAATCTCAATCACTCACATTAAAAATAAGTGATTATTATTAATTTAATCAATTGCACAGCACAATTTTGATAATATCTATGAATATTTTATTTTATAGTAGAAATGAATAATTAAATTATTTATTTATCATCCATAACAGGGGAACTTTCAGAAAGTTTGTCAGTTAGTTTGTGCTATATATAGGGTATTCAAAGTATATATGTAAATAAAACAACTCGCTCCATTCACGAGTTCTTTTAGGGTGTTCACTGTCAAAACTTGGTGGAAAGGCATTATATTAATAAAAACACAATATTCCTTTGTACTTTATTCCACTTTATTTAAAAGGTCAGGACCAGTTTCGTTCATTGCGAGCATTGTCAACTGATGAGTTCTGATTATCGAACCAGCGATCAGTCTGCAAATTTCTTAGCAATATTGTACGAAATAAATGAGTAAATTAAAGATTTACATAACGACTGTGGAAAAGGAAAAGGACGTAACCCACGCATAACAAATTTTACAGTAGACACAAAAATCCTTTTTTTTGGTGATTTTGAGCCAAAGACAAATTATATACACAAACTTGTAGTGCATATAAGCTGATAAACTATTTTTTAATTGACTTTAAAATTGAATTGAAAAAGTCTTTTTTCCTGATCGCGATCTCCACGTGACAATCTTTTTTCAAACTTAAAAGCTGAATTTAGATAATAATTCGGCCTTTTCAGCTCACATCTGTTTTGATAGAACGTGTATCATGTTGTATATATTGCGATTATAAAAAAAACAGTGGGTTACATACATTCTTTTTCCTTTCCACATTAGATAAACTTTCTATAACAATATTTTTTGTGCCACCCATTCAAAAAAAATATTGTTCGTTTTATCTGAGAAGAGTTGTGTATCGTTGTCATTCGATTACAGTTATCCACAAAGAAACTGTTGAATCACAGCCAACGATTGAATTCCCCATACAAAAATATACAAATCTCGATTCGCTTATCGTACAAACACCTATTCTCAGTACCCTCGCAGAAACGTGTACATCATCTATCCGCTTTAAACGGTTTATACATAAAAATCTAAAGATTCCCTCAAGGAGTATTTTTGAGAGGAAGTGATAATGCCCGTAATATATTCGTGTATTATGATGCGATGAAAAATGTAATGGAATCCCTAGCAAATAGATATTATTTTTAGATTACGAGAGCGTTTACGGTGGTGGAAATATGTATACGTTTCCCCTGCTCCGTCTCTAGACACTTCACGTGTGATATGATATAAAAAAAACTGCTCTAGAAAATCGATAGGCTTTTTTTGTTGTGATTGTTTCCTATACCGAAACTATTTCGCCACATTTGACATTTTGAATTCAATCCATAGGTATAAAAAACATAATCAGATTCAGATTATAATCTGATTGTATAGCTTGTTTACTACGTCAGTCTTAATTAAAATTACTTTATTCGGAAATATATAACCTTCAACATTTTTAAAGGGCAATTTTATGTTGAGCTTCATTTGTTTCATTTCGTTTAATTATTACGGAAAATTTGTCTCAATTATGTTGCTGAGAAAATTGATAGCCTGTCTTAATTGCGTTTACGTGGTAATTGCATAACTTTTATTTAAAAAAAAAATATTTTTGTTTTTTGGGAATCGTTGAAGTCGTAAGTTTTTTTATTTGATAGATTTAATTTAATCGACTCTTCTTAAAGTATAAATGCTAATTTAAACTCGAATCGATTTATTGTTTTATTTAATATTTTACTTATTTAGAGAATTAAAGAAGCAAATAATTGATGAATAAAACGCGATGAAATCAATTGTGATTTATGTTTAAATCCGAAACCTTCTGATCGTTCACCAGTGTCTTACGATTATGGTTATAATATATTTAAATTGTTAATGTACTGACAAAACGTTTGTTTTATTAATATTCTTGGTTAAAGCTTGCTTTATCGACCAGGTGGGTCTGGGGTCGATTCCCGATAAGGTTAATGTCAAATTTAGATTTTTCAATTTTAATTTGAGTCCTAAGACATGAGTGTTCGTAATGTCAATTTACCTCGAGTTTATCTCGAGTGACTTACAATACAAAAATTCTTATCGAGTTTTTCTCGAATAATCATTCAAATATTAAATATTTTGTGCATTTTTGGCATTAGATGAAGTGCCGAATATTTTTTTTTACAATTTTAAAAATTAAATTTATTTAAACAAAAATTTTCGTTGCAATATATACTTTGTGAAAATTTTTGTAAATTTCAAACAAAGAATACATACATATATGTATATTTATAAAACATACGTCATATTAAGATTTTTCTATAACCGAAAGTCGATAAAATTGTATAATAATATAGAAATACTTGAGAATAATACATTTGTAACTGTCTAACAGTTTCTCATTGAATGTGATCTTTCACTGAAGTGAAACTTATGTGTATGTACTTTGTTGTTGTATACATAGGTTTGTACCCCGTTAAGGGAACTAAACACCCTTTGTCTTCCAATTTGTATTGTGATAAGTTGGACGGTTGCCGCTTTATTTTCAATGTCCTTTTGAAACGCCTCTAACTATTCGAGGCTTTGTCACAAATTGAATGCTATATTCGCATTAAAATAATTAAAAATAAAACTTATTCAATTCCTTTTGCATTTCAGCGAGCTTAGAAAAACATGTTTACTGATAAGAAAATACTCATCGTACAATTTCTTTTTTCAATATGCAGAAAATGTTTCTAGATATATACTTTGTAATTTACCGTGTAATACAGATAATAGACTATGTATTTTTTTGTCATTACATAATTATTTACAAGGCTAAAACTAACTTGAACTTATTTACGTAGAGCCGTCGTGCTGCTATGTAATTTAGTAATGCGCCCGTTGCCTGCGTGTTGTGCTCTCATAACAGTTTAAAAACAGTATATTTCTTGTTTACATGTACTTAAATGCAACATTACTTTTACTATGAGTAAAGTATGCTTTTCACATTTCGTAGAAAAATGTACCCAGTCACGACATTACGCATCATTTATGAACATGTCTTAGACTTGCAGCTTCTCTTTTTGGGGCGATATAAATTTAAAACATCGATACAAATTGTCGGCCAATGCAGCTCGACTAAAAGCTTCGCTAAGTGATCAAGGGAATGGATGTTTAGATGTCTTTCCATTACCACTCGAGTTACTTTGTTTAATTGTGATTGAATTCATGGAAAATGATTTTGACTGGATTTTCTTTTCTCTTTTTGTTCATTGATAATTTGATACATTTATTTTGATCAAGTAAATATTGTGAAATATTTTTTGGTTGATTTGTATTATATTGAGATTAAAATGACATGTTTTATTTATATAAGATCTGTTGGTTCGTGTGTGAGTGGTCAATGTCGTTGTTTTGTATCGCGGACCTGACATGTTGAAATCCCATGGATTTTCGTTTGAAGATGTGGATTTATGTGGTGTCTACATTATTTCTACGACCTATTCGATCCTAGAAAGGCAAAGCGAGAGCTACATATCCATATTCCATATCCATAATCTCTTTGAAAAATAGAGAATTTAAATGACTGACTAATATAAAAACAAATATGAATAAAAATAGGATATGGGTAAAAAAATAAATAATATTAAAAAATTTTAAATTAAATCAGTAATAATTATTATAAACTGCATTTGATAACTTTTCGACACGTATTTCTTTAAATAAATCTATGCTATTTTTTATGGAATGTATAAACTTTTTCACTTAGAATTAATATTTTCTTAACAATTTTATTAATATCTTATTCAAAACTTTACTCGTTTAATAAAATATACCCATATACAACATGTATGAAGATTTTATAAAAGCGCGATTATGTTAAAAATTCTCAACACTGGGAAACATTCTGTAAAATTTGGAAAGTGTTCGGAGCCCCAAATATTTTTATGTCAAACGCTGAGATAATATTTACTTTTAGAAAGTTTTCAAATGTTTAAGGGTGAACTCTACATCTCTAATTGACGTTTATTTATCGAATACATTTTTAATAGCTGATAGGCATCTCAGTCTATTTTAAATGATTGTTTAATTAAGAAATTGTGTAAAAGTAATTGGGTCGAGCCCGAAGAATCGTGCGGGATTTTCTCGGCGCTTCGTCCTTAATGGAGTTCGAAAGTTTCTTTTTTCAATTCGCACCGACACGATTTTTTCCTTCGCAAAATATACACCTCCCTCCACTGGGCGCTCACATCTTCTCATTCCCGCGATAGCTGAATCCGGTCCCCTGATTGCGTTTTTAATATTAAATAAAAAGTCGCCCAACTTGAATGATTACATTCTCGGCAAGTCGTAAAGCTGTGCATACCGCCTGCCGAGCCTTCGCCGCTTTTCTTCTCCCCTGTATATGAATGTACAATATTTATAAAATATACTTATAATTAATTAGCTAAACCTTTTCATTATTACGGGATTTCGCCGTATAAAGGTTTGGTACTTGCGGAGTGGACTCGTGTTGGATTATTCACGTAAATCCCTTCTTCAAAATATTCTTGTAATTTGGCACAAGTATGAGTCGTAAACTTAAACCACACATACTTCGTAGAAAAAAAGCAACCTCATGCGCAGTTTTCCATTCGAAAATTCAAACAAACAAACAAAGTGTTATAACGAAAGTAGCTTAGCTCACAAGAAATTAAAACATTTCACACTCTTAGAGTAATAAATTTTGATATTTTTGAAATTTAAATTAATATTTTGAACGATTACTGTATTTACAATATGAGACATAATAATTTTCCAAAATATTGTGAAAAACTAATTCTCGTTCACGTAAATCAGTGAAATTATGTTTTAAGAAAATGTTCGTGTATGTCGCTGTTTATATTAATTTATATACCTACAACATATTGAAAGATTAATTTAACGATCAAAGTCTAAAAAATATTTAAATTTCAAGTATATTTCATAAAAGCTTTTTTTCTATCGAGGATCTTCGAAGATTACGTCTTGCTTTTACGCGGTAATCGAAACAGGTCGCAAAAAACGAAATAATAAATATTCGTTAAACCATTTTTTTTCCTGCTTCAATTATTTATATCATTTAAGCTTTTGAATATTACTAAAAATATAAGCCTACTGGAGATATTGTGATGTTTTTTATTATAAGTAGAATATTTCATGGGTCGTGGAGTTTAGATAATATTGATATAATCGTATGATTATATAATGTCATGGTAAGAATCTTCTATTATTTTTTTTATATCTCTACCATAAATTAAGTTTTAAATCAATAACGAGTGAAAGTTTATTTCTAAGAAATGTTTGAATTTTTGCTTTGTGGATAGGAATTTTTACAAACCACATTAAAAAATACGAGTCAATAAATTAGTCGTTCAAAGATTCATAACACTGTGATTTTGTTAATTTGTCTTTGATTTCAATAATGAATTCTTAATTGATTCGAGTTTACTAACTACGCTTTCTTTTTAATTTGAGCAATTTTGCCATTTTCGATATTCTACAAGTTTTTTTAAGCTTGGCCCAGTTTATTTTCCTTGTGAGTTTTCGCGCATTACACCCGCCTCACTTTATTTTTTCGGTGCCTATTGGCTTCAATTAAAAAAGTTTAACTCGATATTTTAAATTTTCTCCATAGAAACGGAAATGAGAAGCAGCAGTTGCTACCGTGTTTGGGTTTTTCTTTTTAATATGAAATACGTGTTTTTAAATATTCTTGCAATAAACTGTGTAACGCAAACTGCATTTACAAATAACCTTTATCGAAAGATTCAAAACTGCTTATCAAATACATACTATATCATTAATATCATGATTCATGAATTCACGATAAAACTGAACTTCTTCTCTTAAAAAAACTGACCATTCAGTCGTGTACCACGGTGAATAACAACTGCTTAAAAGTATCTATCTACGGGGACCACAGCGTATCTATTCCTCCATCAGTGCATTTCGACATCATCTATTTTCTGGTTATTCATGAATCTAACGGTCCACCTTCAAATATAAGACAGTTAGATTATGTATATTATAAAATGATATTGCGTAGTAGATTTTTTGTATTTACATTATTTTTTTAATTAGCTCTTCAACTAGTTCAAGTTCATCCGTGGACTTGAACGCCTGAAGATGCCAAATGGCGCAGCTTAATTAATTTTAAAAAAATCAGATTAATCAAATACATTGCTATTTTTGACCTTGACATTGACCTCCACTAAAAAAAATAAAGTTGATTAAAAAGCAAAATCAAGATAATTATTAGGTGATATCAAATAAGTTTTTTTAACCTTTAGTCGTTGTGTTATATTATTGCTATTTTATAAATGTTGCAACATATTAAGCTTCAAGCATTTGCGTTAGTGACAGAATACTTTACTGAAAATTCCGCCGGCGGAGTGTTTATGCACCAAGTGGCTGGCTCACATGAACTGAAATTTCAAACGTCTGTCTTTTTTATTTATTTGATATATAATTAAAGCATTGAAATATACGAATATAAATTATATTTCTATATTCTCCTAGACACATTATTAACATACTTCTGTAATCTGCTAAAATAAATAGACATTAATATCAGTGCAATACGATATGAAATGTATTTAAAAACTTGGCAATAAATACGTCAGTTTACGAGAGGATGTGATGGGAGACGAAATTGAAGTATTTATTTTATTATCAGCTAAATGGGGACTGCAGCTGGCGCAAATAATATATGTTTATTTATTATTTCGGGATAGGGATGCGATGACGGATGAATATATCGATGCCGGTATTTCATAAAATTGCTGGTACATATTGCAAATATGTATACCGATATAAAAAAAATTGAAATAATAAGAAAAAATACATCCGTTCACCCAAGTAATACCTCGCTAGTAAATCTAAATCTATTTCGTATAATAAGTGTCATCGATTCTTGAACCTGACAACATTGATACAACTCTTTGCAGATAGAAAATATTTCAATAAGTTGCGCATTTTTTTTATTAAAATATAGGTCGATTTCATTACATTCAAAATTTGGTTTTGGTTTTAGATTATTTTCAATACCTAAATACCGGTATTTTCAAAACCGGTATTTCTAGTTTGAAAAAACATCATGAATACCGGGGTCCTGGTTTCGGTATTACCGGTATTTATATCCCCTACTTCGGAAAAAACATCTATTTCAGCATTATAAAACTATCGTTAGTTTTTTGACATTAATGTCGGAATAAATTACTCACGAGCATTATTTTAAAATAAAACAAGCCTGATAAGCCTGGGCAAATTTCCGGCGGACGGGCCACATAAAAAAAAACAAAATTAATAGCGGGCCGCAAGTAAAATACTATAATTAACATAAAAAAGTGATTTTATAATAGTTAAAAAAATACTAGGGCTGTAAAAAATATACGTCAGACCGTATGTGGCCCACGGGCCATAGTTTTTTTTAGGTTTGATTAATCAGAATTTTAACTATAAACTATCCTTGAAAATATGGATCGTTATTATTGTGCTTAAAATTAATATTTACTTAATTAATTCAATCAATCAAAGATTTACTTACCCATCCTAAAAAACACAAACTTCAAGGTATTTGACAATCTGAAATCTTGAATGTACACATTCTGCTTGTGCTTCTCTCTATTGTGCTTAAAATTAATATTTACTTAATTAATTCAATCAATCAAAGATTTACTTACCCATCCTAAAAAAGACAAACTTCATGGTATTTGACAATCTGAAATCTTTAATGTACACATTCTGTTAAAAAGAAATCGACACTCGTCCAAGTATAAGAAACAATAAATATAGTTATCAGTCACCAAAAAAGATTTTTTTTCATAAATATTTTTATTATAGACATATCGATTTTTATTTACTCTGAAAGTAAACTTAGTTCGTTTTTCGGCTTTACTAACAAAAATCTTTCATTTTTTTATAATTAATTAAATGGCATGATGCCACACAAATTTACACACTTTTAATTAAATAGTTGCATCAGATATTTTACAAACGGCGCTATGTGTGTAGTTTTATATCATCCCTTTATATGTGACGCATATCGGATTCCATCGAGTATAGGAATTTGCGCGGGATTTGCATACATTTGCTGCGGAAAATCCCGCGGTCCGCATGCATCATCCAACCACTCGCAACCAGCTACCTACTCTCTATGAAGAGATCATATTTTTAGTACGTCATTCTACCTCGCCGCCGTTCCTACCCATAGCTTATTGTACAAAGAAAAGCTTATGAGAGGCTACCTTTGTCATTCTCCAGCTCTATAGATTCATGGATTTTTCTCTGCGTTATATTAAAGTACATTCCACCAAAGATTTTAAGTTACCGTTGTCGTGTCTCGACGCAAATAGTTGTTTTTTTGACATGTCTTTGATAGAAAATATTGAAAGTGCATTCATAAAATTATATTACACCTACCATTCTGAGTTTAACTTCGTTTAAAAAAATAACTAACAATAGTAAATAATTTAGTTTACGAGGAAACTCATTCATAAACATTCAATATGACACCATAAAGCTGCCAGAAAAATATAAATAAGAAAAAATATAAATATTATTCTCAATGAAATATTGATTAAACTTAATTTATTAAGTATGTTATCCGTTAAGTTTCGGGCAAAGATATTATATTTAAAAAATAAAGCATCTTATGTAGCAATTCTAAAACAGTTAAATGTAATTGGACCGAAGGCCACAAACAAAAAGTAATTTAAGGGGAGCCAGAGCACAGTTTTGGGGGCAACGGGCAAATATCCATAAACTCTCAGGATTTGAAAATCGGGCAGCGACAAAAATTTTGTTGTAGTAAAACTGGGTTGCAGAAATTGGGAATTGTGGGAAGAGCTAAAAAAAATAATTTCTCGTGTCTTTTCGTTTTGGAATATCCCACAATTTCTGGGTATTTGAAATTGGACAATGACAAAATGTTTTTCGAAAAACATAGAAATAGGTATGGGGGCAACAGAAAAATGAGAAACTATGTTCTATAGCGTTGACTATATATCTAGTTCTATCACGATGTTTGAAAACGCACGTGAATAGCTAACATCCAGTTCCCGCAAATAGGCACTGTAACATATTGCAGTTAATCATCACGCACTGTTTGTACGCATGTATGAAATGCGGAGAGATTTAATCACCGCCACATTTACCTGCAATTTGCGAGCGGTATAATCTGATAGACGACCCCCATATTGTAGTGATTGTGTCATGTGAACGTTGGTACGGTAAGTAGGTAAGTGAGTGAGTACGTTATTGTTTATGGACTGTGAAATGTGTAGGTTCCGCCATATAGCCGTGTATCGCTATTGCGTAAACAGGCCGGCCGAAACCGCCGATTGATTATTGAAATTTCAGCGTATAAAGTATTTGAAATATTTATGAAGGATGTTTACATACACAGCGCTTCTAAATGCATGAGAATTTTATTCAGTATGAATTTAATTATCTTGCATTGCCTGTGTGTCAGGCGAAGCCCAGCGTACGCGTCGTACCGGCGATGCTGGGTTAGAATCTCTGCCAGACAGATTAATTGCTTCTCTTTAGCCTTGAATTTCAACTCCAAAAACTATAAATGTAGAGAAAAACGTACAGCGTAATCCATTCACTCCAAGATTTGAACATGATCTCCTTAGTATTCATATCATTTATGATCCAAATTTGATATTCCACTGATTGTTTTATCTTTGTATTGATATATAACAATATTGTCTTACTATTACTTGGAATATGTAATTAAACATCAATTTTAAGCTGTATTTTTTATTATTTCAACAGATTAAGTATATTTTAAAAAACAAGTTTAAAACTAAAAACTTATTCTCAAATAATATAAGATATTTTAGATTTTACTAGTTGTACTCCATTTCAACAACATACTGATTTTTCGAATTGATTTGTTATATTATAATTTATCATATATTTTTTTTGGACCATTACTTAGTTATTGTAAATAAACCAAAATTTGTAAAGCATTTGAATCAATTGAAAACAGTCTTACATACTTTATGATTTTTTCATTGTAGCTATTCCTCATTTTTTGATAAAGTTCTGGACTTTGTTATATTATTATTATAAATACACAATATTTCTTTGTACTTTATTTCACTTTAATTAAAAGATCAGCAACGGTTTCGCTCATTTCGAGCATTGTCAACTGATACATTTGATACTTTGTTAATTTACTGCAACAATGTGTTTTTTTTATAAATTGAATGCTTTTTTATCACGAATAAACAGTAAACACCTTTTAAACGACTTAAAATGGAATCTGTAACGCTTTTTGAACACCGAAAATTGCCACCAATCGTTACTACTAAGCCAATATATGCCAATTTTATTTATTAATTATTCGACTCGACCTCATTGGCACTAAAAGTTTTATGGACACTGTCGAAATTACGCTATGTTGGCAATTTACAGAGGGTAAGCAATGTCGTCAAATATCTCTCCAATGCACACGGGTTGATTCTGATTTTGTGGCTTATGGGTGTGAGCATAATAATAGTGATTTTGATAATCATTTTGACCTCGTATCATTTTACTTCAACCACTTGCCAGTAGAACCTAAATAAGCGCTATCATAACTTTTGATCCGCTCAGTGCTTCGATAGTAAATGGTTAACGTTTACATTTTATTCACTCTGATTGATTGGCTTTATTTGAAAAAATAAATTGCTCCAGTTTTTATTTTGATTGAAGAATTCACCTACGTACCGATCCACGATTATGTGTTTTTTTTATAAATGCGTTTTTGTTTATGTTTTTATTTTTTTATCACAATACTACTCAAGCCTCAATCCTAACAAATAACTCATTCGTTGTAAGGTATAAATAAGCTCATTTATACCAATGCCTCATAAAAGAGTACCCATTAGAATAATATAATTGAAGAAATATGCTTATAAAAATACTTGGATAAAAAAAACGGTGTGGATTGTGTTTTATTAACGCCTTAATTGATATTATTGAGGCTTTAAATGGAAGTAATTGACAATTTTCGATATGATGACAGTGAACTAAAAAAATAGCATAATGGTGTTGTGATTTTATAAATATTTTTTGTAAAATATCAGGACGATTGAAAATATGCAGTAAATAAAAGAAACCGGTCCAGATCATGCTACAAAAAATAATGAGGTAATATTGTATCGATTTTTATTTGTTCTCTGTTAGAAGTATATTGCAAGCATATTTTACTTAAAACACTTAGAAACTATTTTAAATTTTCAGTCCATTTTCTCTGAAAGTAGCGTTTTGAATTAATTCTCTCTGTGTAATGTATTTTCTACTGCGATATTGAAATCGTACTGAATGCACATTTTGAAATCTTCTTCCGATATTGATTCTAATCGAATTGGGAAACATCGCTTTATCGTTTAGTTTCAACGTGGTGGTTTCCTTTGATCAATCTGACTATGGGAATGCATAACTTCATACGTCTCAAACTTTCAGAACATTAAACGTTCTACTGTATTCTCTTTCTACATTGATTCAATATAAAAAACGATTTTTTTAAATTATTTTGTTTAAACATTTATATTAATTAAGGTGGTCTAGCGGCCGAAAATTTAAGCTATTTTAAAGATTTTTTTTTAGTATGAAGGGAATGAACAAATGCTTTTAAACTTTTTCACACATATTTTAATACTTATCAACTACACAAAAATGAAAATGAAAAAAAAATATCAAGATAAGAAAAATGGCGCTGAAATCTCCCTCTCCAAAAAAAGGACCTGACCGATGGGGGGGGGGGGTGGTTTATCTCTCCCTCTTATTTGAAATAAAAAAAAAATGACGGATTCTTAATTATTATAAGTATAGTTACGACCGGAACTAGAATAATAAAAAAAATCATTTTTTGACAAAATCGCGCGTTGTCAAAGTTAAAAGTCTAAAAACTACCCGTTTTTAACAACGTTTTGTTCATAAAAAAATAGATTTTTTTACGTTAAGTATTTCTTTTACTCCCGGTCGTAGCCAGTACTGTACGAAATAGCATACTCAAATTTCAGACAAATCGATAGAGTAGTTTTTTTTCCCTACCAGACGAAAAAAGGTAGTTTTGAGATAAACGCGTTTAAAGTAAGTATGTGTAGTATAGAAAGCGCTGACCTTGTAATGGGCTGTAAAACCGGAAATACTCGGAATATCGTCACCAACGTCACCAAACGTCTTTAACAGTATATTTTTGAGATACCATTCTTTCAAAATATCAAAAAAAAAACAATTTTTTGAAAATTCTAGCCCACCGGGTCCCCTTAACCCTCAAGAGACGAGAGCTTTTTTCCGACATATCGTTATGATTATTCAAATATTTGACTGGTATACGTATATGATTTCTTGGTACTGAAATAAATATAAAATTAATATTATAAACAAATTTCTCAATCAAAGGATACCAAATATGAAGTTTTAAGTAAACACACATTTTTTTTTTTTATTACTGCACAATTCTAATTTAATAATTAAACAACATCAGGTCTCTGTTCCAACTCTTTCAACCAAATCTCGATTTGTTGCACTTTTTGTTATTTACGTTGCCATTATAATTTGAGCACCAGTTTTTGTTGCATCGCAAGATTATTATCTCAGCCGATGTTGAAACACGTCTAACAAAATGCAGGTAGAAACAAATACGCGGAGGGTACCTTTCCATAAAGTAATATCAAAGTTTTTGATTAAAAGCTCGAGCGACTTATGAAGCTTTCTCCCGCGCGTACCTCCCACACTCGAATGTTTGTACAGCAATATTGATTGGATAAGAACACATTTTGTTTACTTGTCTGAGTGAATTTTACAAGCCCTTACTTTAATATATTGTTTATACTGAAACGAGACAGGTGTGTGGATAGAAAATCGGCAACAGTCTCTCGGAAGCAAACAAAATTAAATACAAACGTAATCATTGATTTACCTTTATTTTTCGATTCGTATTATGCATTTTTTTTATTTTACATGAACATTGCAAAAGAATGACAAATTACAAATTTAATACTTTTAAAATGTAGTAAAAAAACAGGGTATAAATGAATAATCAAAAGTAGTAGAATTTTTTTTTATTCAAATTTAGCATGGAAGTAAACTGAGTACTCTGACAAATTTTGCTTTTTTCCATATCCGCTCTCTAGTCGGAGCATATGGCCACCACATGATTCCTCCAAGATTCTCTGTCCCCCGCCAGTCTTCTTGCTTCCCCCCATATCATTACAGTGTCCCGTAGCTCCGCCGTATATAGATGTATCAGTGGCCTTCCACGACGGCGGAATCCATCCGTTGGTAGAAGAGACAAGCAGAACAATTTCGCTTTAATACGGAACAAATATTATTCAAAGGAACTCACTAACGTCCACGTGGAATATGTTGACACAGTTGCATCTCCATTGGCAGGCTGGCTCTACACATTGGGAAAACAATCTACGATTTTTAAAATCTACTTTTATTCCTTTATATTTATTAAATATCAACTGTAATATTTCCGCGTGATTTTTCTCCAATTGCTCTGTTCAATATAAAATATTTTAAGTTTTTGAGTGGTCGCACGCTTTATTTACTTTGATATTTTCATTGGATGCGCTACTAACCTATTATTTAGATATTCATTATAATTTAAAATTTAATATTCACAAACAATACTTAAAATGGGGTGTAATGCTTAAAGTCACGTGAAGTAAACCGTTTGTTCGTTGCCCACTTTCAATGACTGGCTGCAGAAGGTTAGGCTGTAACCTTCAGTTTCTGATTCAAAACCGATTTAGAATAACTATTTGACAGATACTCTTATGTGTTTATAAAGAGCTCTTAAAATGGTTAGTAAAGCCTAAATTCTTGTAATTGAGACACTCTCAAAATATTAAATCCTCTACAAAATTTAGCTATTCGGAAATGAATTTTCAAAATTCTACGTCTGCGTAGGGTACCTAGTGATGACACGTCTGTAAGAACGCTGAGGTTTACGTCTTATTAAGCCCGGCATCACTGAAACATACAAATGCGTAGGTAAGCTTCGATGTCAGATGAACGATATTCATTGCTCCCAATAAAATCCGCAATGGAAATCCGACAGGCACTTGACCCTCTACGTTGCCATCGTAAGAGATATGCGGAAAACATTGAAAACTATTTCAGATTGGTCAATATTTTTTGCTTGAAAAAAAATGAACTTAATGTCTGACAAAAAATGGCGCTGTCTAAAATATACCTGAACAATTCTATTACTAAACAATTACTCTCTTCTAACTGACTTGCGTGAAACAACCATTTTTGGTTTTTAGATCTTTATAGTTTTACTTACAACTTTCTCTTAAGAAACTTGAAATAAAATAACGGTTAGTTATTAATCTTTCTCTATATAGGTGTTTATAAATTAAAAGATTTAAGTGAAATAAAATTAGGAATCGTCCAGAATATATCATTATAAAAACAATTTTTCTTAAATTCGTAGTACCGACCTTTAGGTCAAAAGAACTGCTATTACAGGACTGAAACCTTTAGTTTTATGTGAATTAGTTAAAAATACATTATTTTCGTTAAAAATATACAGCAAACTAGAGTTAACATCGAAATGTATTCACCATGAATACTTGAGTGTGCGCTATTATCAATTCCCAGCGCCGAAATAATGCCGCCGCAAAATTACCTACTTACCTAAATTAATTCACAACATTATGAAAGCGTATAAACTACTCATTTCAATTAATTTCATAACTCTTGCTTTTGCATATTTCAAACTTCAAGAGAATGAATGAGAGTGAAGGAGAGGAGGAAGCGTCTAATGTAAACTTTGTGAGAATCGTTTTGCCGAGCCCTTTATTTAATATTTTGATTACTTTTCCTCGTATCACTCTTCTATTTGGTTCATCCTTAAAATATGAACACCATCGTCAAAATCTAATATAACGCATTTACAAACTAGTTGGGTAATAATAATACAATTATGAAAATTGGTCTATTCTTTAAAACGATTTCACGTGTATTCACTTTCTACACAGCTTAAACAAAACGGTCATGGTAGAAAAACATTTACAATCTGTGTTAACCACAGTGAAGAACATACCAAACAAAATTATCACGTCTGTTTTATTTCCAGTGGATTCGGCTTATTGTCAGAATGCTTGTTTAGACTAAACGTATGCTGAGATGCAAGCGACGAAGCACTGGGCAAAACAGAATTGGCAGGTGCAGGCAGGCGAAGCAGAAATGTGCAATCAGCGTATGCTTGTGACAGCTGCGTCACGCATGTATCATATAAATAAGACAAAATTACATAATTTGGAAAGTATATTTTCTTAACAATATTACATTTAAGGTTATTTTAACGAGTAATGCAAACAGAACACTAAGTTATTAGTAAATGTGAATAAAACTTAAAACTTCTACAATATAAAACCTACCACTGTACAAAAACACGCACTTTTTGAACTCTGCAAATCACTGGTCAAGCTAGTAACATATGAATAACACATTGATCCACATAACTGTTTTAATGTCTTTTAAGAGTAGTCTTCATGAGTAGTAACGTATAAGCAAAGTTCAGTTCGCACAAATTCAATTAGTTTAACTGTCATTCTGGTGGCCCAAATAAAAGAGCACGTTCAAGTTTGTACGAATGAAGCAGTCATTTGTGCCGCGATCACAACGGACGGCAACACAGGGCAGACGCATGTATGCCTCGCACGCACCTGCATATTAGCGTCCGCGGTTCTGTGCTCTGTGTGTCTTACAAAATCTGTGCTGCCCTGAGTTGCACTGCGCTACGTCGCCAGCGTTTCAGCATACGCTAAGCCTTATTGTCGGCCTTGTTATTGCAATTCTGCAACAATGAATGCATACTATGTATATTGCTATACTTACTTTCTGATGACAGTTGATAAGTTTAAAGAGACATTGTTTTGAATCAATACATAGTACGGCATCACTTCATGATTAAGAAACAAAACAACTATGACAATACATGTGAAATAGTGAACATCTTATAAATAGTGTTTCCTAAAAAGTATGAAGTCTAGATCGACACATTTCAATGTGTTGATAGAGTCAATATTTTTTTTATGATATGTATAACTTTACTTTATCCAAATCGGATTATATCGAAACATTTCTCATAATTACCTGTCAATATGCGTGCCTTTAATACACTGACATTAGCAGTTTGGAAATCATAAAAGATTTGCTATAATGAAATCACAATTTCTAATTCGTCACATTGTTCATTGTCACTATCCGATTTTTATGTGTCATAAAATTATTAACTGTATCTGATGCGTTTACGATAGACCCAAAATTATATTTTCAATAGAGGCAGTTGCGTATAATTAAGACAATGGTCATATTAATTACAATATGATAATAGCCGGCAATACATACATTCGATAACTTTGTATTGTAAACAATTTAATAACCGTTATAGAGATGTGCTTTTAATAAAAAATCTTATTAAAGTACAAGCTTATATACGCACAGATTTGAACAATGCTATCGATTTTTCGAATTATCGATAGTTTCCCATAAAAACGGTTTGCTTAACATATTTTACGTTGTGCCATAACAGAGAAAATGAAAAGCAAAAGGCGCACACGATCGAAAAATTAATAATAACTTATAAAAAGGAGTAAGAAAAGCATCACAGGGTGTTGATTCTTTCTTCGGGATTTTGATGAGTGAAAAACTTGTCACATTACGAAAACTTTGACGTCGCCGAATATTGTACGCGTGTATTTGTTGGCCCGCGCACGCGAATTATCCAACTTTTGGTAATTTGTCACTGTCTATCGCCCACCGCCGCCCCTCCGCGAGAGAGGGATGGAAAAAAAACAATTTCACTTTTGAAAGCTCCGCGAGATGACGTCATTATAAACTGCGTCTAGTCGGCGCTCATTTGTTTGCCGTGTATTAATATCGGGGGCTTACTTTCCGCCATCATCGTGCAGAGTATACGCTAAATACCACCTCAAGATGGGTTTCTGACTTTGTCTTGTTCTGGCTTATATTTGAACTTTTGTTGATATAAATAAATAATCAATATTAACTACTATATTGCCATACCTGATAATAATAATGGCAGTACATATCATAATTACACCTACAGTTTTTCTCTATTTTTGACATCATAAATAACAAAAGTATAAAAAATAAATCATCAACCATTAAAATACATAAAAAATTAAAGTAAATGTATTGTAGACACTATAATCATTGAAAGACAGCTTAATAAAATCATGGAGCCGGGTCGGTGTTTTCCTTTCAAATAAAAATCGAAAAAAAAACAATTTGAAAAGATCTTATTTTCCCGCGCAAACTTAATAAGTTGATAAATTTTCCCACAATCATTGAGAAATCTGAAAATCGTTTCGGAAAATAATTGCATGCAAGATAATTAATATCAATATAATATGTTGGATAAAAAGCATGAAACACTTCATTTTCTCGACACAAACTGACTAGGGTATCCAATCCCGGAGCCTTTTTTGATCCCGGGATTGGGCACTCAACATGAAATCGTGTATAATTTGAGAAAAGTTTTGGTGTCGGAATTTATCATTATTTCATTTCCAATTTCAAAAACCCTAGAATTTTCCGATTTGACAAAATGTCACTGTAACTCGTTTTTTTAAAGCTCCAGAATTTGAAATCACAAAACCCAGGAATCTACCGATTTGCCCAAAATACCAGCGTGACTCTTTCATACCAACTCGATCGCGACCATACCAATCCCGGGATTTCGGGATCACAAAATTGGACGGGATCTCGGGATTGGAAAGAACAGAACGGACGTAGTTAAAATTAAGCTAGCAGTAATATTTTTATTTGTATATAAAAACATTACAAAAAAAAAATGATATTATGTAAATACCCTTCGGGAACTCTTAATACTTTGCGTAAAGTTGTAATCAAATTTAATAAAACACATATTTATCGTAAATTTTCTCCAGATACAAGTAAGAAAAAAACGTTTTTTTATGTAATTTCGTATATGACGTGTCCGTGTTATATTTCATATTTTTAACCACTTATGATTATTAGGTTTCTGTATTTTTAGTGATTATTTGTTTTGTTATATTGATAAAACCGATCGATATCTTTATGGATTTCATGTGAATTGATTAGTATAATATAAAAAAAAAACTTTAAAACAATATGGAAGACCTATATAGGGAAAATTAATACTAATGTAACCTTATTTACCTAACTTTGTTTGCCTGCCGTGGTTGAACAAACCGGGAGTTGTCAATTGCTTACTATCATGCTTTATAATGGCTATAGTGTATACACGAGTTTAAATATGATGTATGTATTTCAGGGGATTTCACCCGCTCTCTGATGAGAGCGACTCATTTTTGTTCGTGACGTAATTATCTCTAAAGCTTTGGCGTTTAACATCAAAACAACGAAAATAATACTTAACTCTATTTTTGATTTATATAAAATTTATGCTTCGAAATATTAATTATTTTTCATTCGAAATAAAATCAATTATTTGTTTTTAATGACAATTTTTTGGTATATTGTCGCTATAAAAAATATTTTTTAAATGACAAGAAGCTAAAATATTCTATTAGAAGTCTAAAATATTTAAGTCGAAAGTTTGTTTTCTACTTTGGTGTCTCTGAATTTTAGGTGCGTCTTAAAATCGAGGAAGGACGGTAAATTTTATAAAGCGATAATTTTGTTGAAAATATATTGTTTTTTAAATTTATCTTTTATTGATTCTTCGTGAATTTTTCAGCTTGCAAATTCTTGTTCTGATCTTAGATTAAATTATTTGTTTGTGAAAATGTAACCATGTATTCAAAATAGAAGTGGTATGAATAAAAATCTTCCGCCTGACATCACCAAAACTAAAAAAAATTACAAATAGTTATTTTGACAATAGCAAAACGCATAACATTGGCAGTGAAAGTGAAATATAGATACAGTAAGTATATTTTTTTTATAATAGGACCTAGCAATAATTTTTTGATATAGTGATTTCATATTAAAAACTTTCGTCACAGATTTTGGGTTTATATTAGCTAAAATTACCGTGCATCGAATGAATGATATGTTTACCTATGTATGTTTCCGTCCAATCTATCTCGTTCGTTTGTTTGTTTTCAATGAGGCGTATGCTGAAACGGATATTTAGAATTTTTCGTTTGCATTTCAATTAAGCTTTACATTTCCATTATTAAAATAGTAACGCATTGTTCACAAAAACAAAGAGGGTGCATTTTTTGTTAAACCAATTTATAGTGAACATTGCAATATTCACAAACATTTAGCCTTTTTATTGTAGATATTTAAAAGTTGCAAATATGTTAACAATGAATGAAGACTTTTCTATCACTTTTAGGGTGTTCACTGTCAATACTTTGTGGAAAGGCATTATATTAGTAAAAACACCAAATTTCTTTGTACTTCATTCCACTTTATCAATTAGGACTGGTTTCGCTTCTATCATTTTTAGTTTTCGAGTTGTGCCACTGCAAAGCAGACATACAATTCGTTCATAATTATTTACATATGTTCAATAAAAACTGAATTAATAATTTTAATAAATTGATAATTTTCGTGCCGAATTTATTTCACAATCTAATAAAATAAAACAATCAAGTAATAATTGTCAACAATTAAGTGAGATGACTCGTTTAACGAATAGCTGTTAAATATACTTAGACGCATTTACTTGCAATATAAAAAAGCTATGCTGTTAACTTTGATACATTGCCGAGTCTTTAGTCGAATGGTACATGTCGTTGACTTCGTTACAGTGCTCACGTGCTCGGATATCGGTAAAGATATGTACATCGTTTAATGGTTTTTATTTTCGAAGTCATGGGTGTCTAAAAGTTTCTTCCTAACCATCATATCCTTAAGATGCGGCGAAACGGGAACGATAGACTTTCCACAAGTCTTGTCCTATGGCCCCTAGCTCCATCTTTTTATCTTTACCCATTTAAAAAAGAATGATTGAACAACTGATAAAGAAGATTATGTGATAAGCTACTATTTGGAATATACGTACACTAGAAGAAAAATATTCTGCTAGATAAAAATTAATAGAGAAGAATCGAATGCTGTGTTAAACTCATGTATTTCCTATTAAATTCACCCAATTTATGATTATGTATATTTTCTGAAAATATGGACTGTTTTTTTGTCTTTCGAATTGATTGCGTATTCGTTTACATCTGTGACGTACATCATTGAAGTCGTGTTAATGTAGCTAAATGAAGATGAAGCCGTTTGAATACAACCTTAAATATGACGTGATTTAATGATTATACGAACATATTCCAAGATAATTGTTTTACGGCTGCGACTGTCGTTATGTGTTGCAGTCGCATATCGACATTCATGCGATAATAGTTTGAAGTAGTAATTGCAATAATTGTATTACCTCAATACCTCAATGCCAGTTTAAAAAATGCGAAATACCGATATCTCAGTGTTGATAATTGAAAAAACAATCCTTTGCTCAACAACGTTTTAAATCCGATAAAGCTTTGAAGCTGACGTGTTTTAAAAATGATTAAGCTTAATATATTCCAACATTAATAATTAAACATCAGATAAATATAGTTATTTTTAATAAGTATATTTTTTTTATGATGCCAGTATTGATATATGTATGTAATAACTGTATTTATTATGACACTCTGGTATCGATATTACCGTCCGATATTACGACATCTTATTTGAAACTGTCATAGTCGTAAATTTGGAAGGAAAAAATTTCCCGCAACACGAAAGTGACTAGTCGGTTTTGGGACTTTTCAAATTTTCTTCAAACGTACGTCCGCTTTATATAATACTAGCGAGTACCCGGCATGCGTTGCAATGCCACTCAAAGAAATAACGTGCTTGTGTTTTCATTCTGTTTATTGAAGTGCTTTTGGATATCTTTTGTTTTTCCGTCTGATGCGTATACGAATAGATCTGAAGGTTTTCCAACGGGTTAGCAGGCCACATACAGCTGTCCATGTAAGAAGCATAGATTTTCTAAATTTAGTCCACACCCTTGTAGCGATTGTCTCTGTGCTTTGTTGATGGTCATTGCAAATTCGAGTCGCACCGTAAACTGCAAACATTTAAATTCGAATGGCATATCTGTTGGAATCATTGAGATGCTTGGCAACAGTACATTATCCCTTTTAAATTTTCCTTTTAATTTGTCAAGCTTCAATAAAATTGTGAATTATCTTTTTCACTGAATGTCTGGTACCGTTGCAAAGTGGTGGATTTATATTTCGGAGAAGAATGATAGGTACGCCAATTTTCAATGTTAAAACGTATAACGGCATGTCTGGCAAATCAAGTGAATTTAAGAATTTAGAAGAATTTATTGCGATATTTTTGGGAAAACTTTGTGAATCAATTCTCTTATTGTTTTTGTAATTTTACAGAAGTTTGTTGGCAATGTAATACATTGTGTGAATTCATCTATTTCCAATTTTCCATTCCCAATATTCGACAATTTTTTTGCGAAACGTTCAGCGGATGTGTCATATTGTAGTTCTACACGCATGCTGGCCTTGAAAGCCAATTTCTGCACGTGTCGCCATAAAACTGATGATTTGAGAAATGTATTTAATAAGTTGAACGTGGTATAACTGGTAGGGTTTGTAGAAAATCACCAGACAATAAAATAAGTGCGCCACCAAAGTCATTTCCTCTCAAATCTTTTAGTGGATAGTATACAGCTTACAATGCTTTTTTGTACGCCATAGTACATTCGCCTCATATTATGAGTTGGCATGATTGAAGTACTGCACCCATTCCGATTTTTTTTGATATTTCATGTTAGTGTCTCAGTGATTTGCATTAAAATGCAATTTCAGTGCTGAATGCGCTGTTCGACCACCATCCAAAAATGTTCACACCAAAGACACACTAAACTTTATGAAACACACACATTTGCTAAATTGAGAAAAGTCACCAGAAAAGGCGATAATTTTTAGAAAATGCGCCACAGAGAATACTAAAAATAGCCAATCAACGGGTAAAAATTTCACTTTTCGCGACCTATGATTTGCCATGAAACTGACAGCCGTGGCATACAGATCGCTTTATTCGGCAACATTTTTCATTGTAAAATGGCTGCACTCTGGAGTGGGCTGGAAGAAGCTCAGAGGGGTTCGCGCAAGCCCTTTGTGAAATTTTGGTAAGGTCGGCCAGACCCTTGTTAATTTAAGAGAAAACAATATTCTCAAATCAAATGAGTACATAACTGCAATTTCTGACTTAAATACATTATCTATGACAGCATCAGTATACACAGTATTACATTTTCGGCCATTCACATTGATGAGTTTACAGTAAATTGCGTATTGGTACATATTGTAAATGTATAAAGTAAAAATCGAGTGCTTATTTAAGTAGTTCATCAGAGTTATAAAAAACTCACTGCTTCCCAGAATACCGAAAATTGCTTTGATATAAAGCGAGCCCTTTGTAAACGAATTGGCAGCCTACCGCTGGCTGTACTAATTTAGAAAACTTTGAGGGCGTCCGCACAACAAATCATCAAAGTTTTATTGCAATCGGATGAACGGTATAGATACAGAAACGCATAAAGGAAAAACTACCAAATTACCGTATTGGCAGCCCATGGTTGTATGTTTTGATTCAAAATCCTTTGCTGGTGTCCGCAAAACAACTCACCAAAGCTTTATCGCAATCAGATGAATGGTATAGGAACGCATACGGGGCAAACAAACAAATTAACGTATTGGAAGCCAACCGCTGGCTGTATTTATTCAGATACCGTTGCGGGTGTTTGCAAAACAACTCACCAAAGTTTTATCGCAATCGGATGAACGGTATAGGAACAGGAACGCATAAGAGACAAACTAACAAATTAACGTATTGGCAGCCCACCGCTGATTCATATACATTCGCGGGCATCTGCACAACAACTCACCAAAGTTTTATCGCAATCGGATGAACGGTATACGAACGAATACGGTAAAAACCAAAAAAATAACGTATTGGCAGCCCACCGCTGATTTATATACATTTACGGGCGTCCGTACAACAACTCGCCAAAATTTTATCGCAAATGAATGAACGGTATAGGAACGCATACCAGACAAACAAATAAATTAACGCATTGGCAGCCCACCGCTGATTCATAAACCTATTCTGGCGTCTGCATAACAACTCTCTAAAAAAATTATCGCAATCGGATGAGCGGTATAGGAGCGCATAGGTAACAAACATACAAACATTCATTTTTATATATATATAGATGATGTATCCATTGTTCCACGAAGGACCATATGCAACGTTATAGCAAAATTAAAGGTTAAAATCTTCATTGACAATTTGATATGAAATAATTATATTAGAAGGATAGGGCTAGGACAGGATTAGTGGTAAGCTAATCGCTCTCGATACGCCCCGTTCATAGAACTGTCCGGACCGGGATTTGAACCCGGGCCCTCTGTAGCCGAAGCCAACACCGTTGACCACTCGACCACACAGGTGGCCTTCTATCCCTACTCTCTTTGTAAAAAGAGAGGTTGAGCAACTGAGTAACAAACAGTTCTCGTAGAAAACACTTCTGTTGAGATAAACTCCATTAGGAGTCCATATGCTCCACATTGGGAGCGGACATGGTTTAAGAAGAAGAATTATATTATATGAACAAAGTATATTATTGTAATACTGCTCCCAAACCTATTGGTTTTTTCAATGTTTTTGCATTAAATTCTCGGTGATGTATTCCATCACCGTTGTTAAAACCCCTATAGTAATTAATAATAAATATTAGTAAAATTTATCCTAATTTACTTAGAAAAATCCCATATTGCTTATTGTTGTTCGAAACAATAAAGCCATAGTTAATAAATTTTATGTAATGTCATTAATAATAAATATCATTTTAATTTTATCCCAATTAATGTTGTAAGAAATAAACCCAGATTGTTAATCGTTCTTTGAAAAACTAAAATCACATTTGATAAGTGTAATATTGCAATTATAATTAGGATGTTAGAGTGAATAACTTGATGCATTGTGTATCTCTTCAGAGCCAGTATATATAGCTGAGCAAAATATTAGTTTAAACATAGTTCTGACGATGGCGCAAGCCGAAATAGCTATCAACGAATAAAATTATTAAAAACTGTAGAACTAGATTTTTTTATAAGTATGATACGGACATACAAATCCAATTATCGCAAAACTATTGTTGCTTTCATGTAACGATATCTAAACATGAAAAATAAACTGTTTACAACCATTTCAGCGTTTTGAAGTATAGTAGTGTCACCAGAGTCATTATTAACACGAGTTGTAAGTTGAACAAGCACAATCAAAACCCATAGCAAATTCTTTCACTTAATGAAACTTATCTGTTACTTTCTCAATAGATAGTGTATAGTCTACATCTGTAACACTTAAGATTACTTTTCATGAACCTGGTTACTAATACATATCTCTGGATCGTTTATGATTATTTCGAGAATTGCAATTTCTTTGAGAACCTCTCCTCGTTAGACTATAAATTCTACTAACAACATGGATGCCGCAGAGCAGAATCACAAATGTGGTATTTCCGTCACCGCACTCGTACATTCGTCTCAATTAACGCAACAATATTTCGGCTCGGACGTCGGCGCCGTGTCGCCCCGCGGCGCTGGAATTGTTTCGACGAATTTGAATTGACATTTTTTCCCGTTCGGGGTCTCCCTCTGCGCGAGCTTTGTTAACAATAATATTATTCGGAGAGCTTTTCCACGGTGGCGCTCCGCCGCGTGTATCGCCCGCGGCCTCTGCAAACATCGAAACAACCAGTTTGCGTAATTGATTATTTGAACTCTTCCACTATGCTCCCATTATGTCAACGCCCATTGGCTTAAAAATATATGCGTTTATTTTTTTTTCCATCGTAGCGAAATGCCTTTTGTTCCGCCATTCCAGTGCGGACATCAAACGAAAATTGAAATCGAACGAATTCCGATAGTACCGTACCGCGCTGAATGTTAATTGTTATTTTACAGTAATATACCTATCTGTCTATAGTGCCTTTGCACATTGATGAAGTAAAGTTTCCCTTTGTTTTTTTATTACAGCGGTTTTTAATTAAATTCGACTATTTTCTATAATTTAAAATTTCGACCTTCGTGCTTGATGGAAATTCAACGTTAATTTAGAATTATTCTCTTTATGTATACTTCCATAAGTAGTAACGGAAGATGTGGCGGTAGTCTCGCAATTGTGAGACTATTTGTAAGAAACAACTGCATATATATGTTTTATTCGTTGACGAACATTACGTTATTACAATTCGATAATGCATAGGAAAACTTGTATTTGTCTTCCGATTATGTCGAAGTGTAACCCATTTTCATCTTTCACAGTATTTTGCACTATTAATGTAAAGTCACACCATATAACGTCATCTAATGCTATAACGTATTCTGACATGATCTCGCATTAACGCTTAGATTATATCAGTTATCCAATATGAATGTATTATACGGGTCTAAAGCTCTGAAGGTAAGATTGCAATTGTTAGATGGGGCGGGTTGCACCGGCAAATTGCCTGCACATCGTTCAGCGTTAATTCTTGCTAACGTTGTGTCTTTGAATTTAACATGACTGAACTTCCCTTGTTAGGCACCTGCTACCTTTGTCGTCACCGTTACTTACAACCGCGAGACTTGTTAACACGACGCTGAAGATTTATAAAAATCAAATCACCTAACACGCCCACTACGCCAAAACTGTCTTTGTCCCTTATCACTTTTGACCTGAAGCTTAGTATTCATTTATATTTTGGTTTACTAAACCCACCACAATATAATTTAGAATAAAACTTTCCACAAAATAAGAAAGATTGTTCAAAACTCAGTCTTATTTTATTATATAATTTTTATGTTAGGTTGGATATAGTTACTTATAAAAAGTTCATTCATGTTAATTTTTATAGAAAAAAATTAAGATATCAACGTTACATCAATATCACGTACATCTATCTATCTCAGTATGATGAAAAGACCCGTTTTGCTCATAATGTCGATTGATAACATATAAAAAGTTGTTTAGATGTTGCAATATCAACTCTTCATCATTTTTTTCAACAACTCTTGATATTTTATCGAAAAAAATGAGTAAACCGAGTTATTCTATCTTACTAAAAATTTGCTACTTTAAGATACAAGGCTTACATATCTTAAAAACGATGTTATATATTAAAGTAAATATTAAAGTATAAGAAAGAAGTCCACTAAAAAGTCTACGTATGTTTAGTTAATTTAACATTCAGAATCATACAATTTATTTTATAAAATTATGCTCAGACTTAAACAACATTGGCGTCTTATGTAATACATTTCATATCGAAGTTCTACTTTAAATAAACGGCTTACACTTTTTCCTTCATTACTATTGAAACATATATTTAAACAGTCAAGTCATTTAATAGTCCATCGTTCACGATTTTCTGCGATACAACTTCTTAAATTTTCCAAATAATTTTATTAGGTAAGCTGTTACTCGACTTTCAATTTTTTTTTATTTATATGTGATCCTATCGTTTTTTTAACGTATGTATATAATAAATACACACAAATTACCCTTAGAGAGCGTATCTATTTCAAAGGCGAAAAATAACAATTTAATTTAATCTTCCTAAAAGTGCGAGTTTATTCTTTTCCGGCGAAAGTGTTTTTGGTAAATTTAATTATGTACATCGATATTTCGTGGCAAGGGACTAGGCGCTCAAACTTCTTTGAAGCTTTAAGCTTACGTATTATCATAATTATTCCGTCAGAGGTATTCGCCTTAAGAAGTTGAGTCCCTAGGCATCAGTATATGCCTCGAGGACCCTAACGTTTGTTTATGCTAAGTCCTTTACGATTTCTTTGGATATATTACAGGTACCCACGTCATATTATTTTTAATAATGTCGCTTCGTCTAGCCAGTTATGAAAATAGTTTTTATTTATCCTAATTTTTGAATATATTTTTTTTGTTTAAATGAAACATTTTTTATAATGGTTAATAGTGAGCATTATCATCAGTTGATAAAAACCGGTCGTGGTCATTATAGAAATTTGGAGTTAAATTGTGTTGATTTTCCAACAAGAAGTGACATTTTATTTCAAATAAGTAACAAAAAAAAAATGAGTGTAGAAATGTTCTATGACACATTCAGAGCATTACTGCATACTCATTTTTATTTTATGTTTACATTTGGGCCCATTTTGGAGTATTTCAAGAGAATAAACTTTAAGACGATATTTAAGTGGTGCATCCTCCTTTTTCGTAATGCAATAACCTTTCAAACATAAATACATACATTTACATATTTCAAAACCATAAATGTATTGTCTTATCGCGCCGGTCGGAGATATCAAACTTTCAGAATTAGGATGGGAGTTATAGAACGCTGCCAGTTGTCACTCGCCAAAATTCATAGTTTTACCTACTCAATGCACTTCGCTCATTATTTTTTAACTTCATATAATTAAAAGTATAATAGTAATTCACATATCTAAATGCCTAAATGAAAAACTAAAAAATGCTGTAAGTATCTGTTATTTTTTTATCAATAATTGTATTGATGGTTTCATCACATTTGTCTCAGAGTGACAATTTTTTTTTAAATAAGCATTTTATGTTACTTATTAGAATCATCAGCGGTTACTGCATATGTCTCTGAATCTAATGGATAAATACCGAAAAGATCAATCCATCTAAATTATACTATGTGGTCAGAGTTTCAAGTACAGTAGCATTTGTTTTTCTTGTGTGTTTTTTGAATATTTTTTGTATTATTAATGTGTCTTCACGATACTTAAAACTCGCACTGTAGCGATAAAACTCACATTAAAGTGTACTATTTTTTAATATATGAGAGTACTCAATGATTTATTTGCATAAAGAAAATTTGATCTCCAAAGAATGCCGATAACTAATAGAATTTTTAAAAATTGAAACATGATATTATGTTGAAAATACGGATGAACAATATTAAATAGAATTCTTAAACCTATTTAGGATGATTTTGTTTTTGTGATTCATAATATTAAAAATATATGACGTGGTATTATAATGCCAAATATACATATTGACAAAATAACTATTAAAAGAAATTAACGATTAATTTTATATTATATTAATTCTTCCTCGATAGTTGTTACGCTTATCTGGCGTAACCAAATGATACCATATTGCATTTTCGGTTTGTATATTATTTAAGATGTAAATAAACGATAATCAATATTTTCGTGGTTTTATTTTGCCCAAGCAAGTAAAGGATTAATGCAATTTTTAGGAAACTTAACATATAGTTAAAATTTACTAACAAAAAAAAAGATTTCTTCGCTTGGATGCTGGTTTATGCGAATAATTGAAATATATCATTTTCTGAATTCAATCCAACATACGTTGATTATTTTTGAAGTGTGTACCAATTGTTGCTTGCAATATTTTCATACCAAGTAGATATAATTTATTATGTGCTAGAAGCAAGACGTAATAGTAAAGCGCTCGGCCTTAAAAACTGAAGGGAGGTCAAGCTTTTGATGGAGTAAAACGTCAATTCACTCTGAAGCCAGATTAGGTTTTCCCGGTGTTGGGTCATTCTGTATTACCTGATAGATAACCTTATCTGCCGATTTCCTCGTTTGTTTTTCGTTATTTCCGTATCATCTACATTTGAGTTCGTATATTTCATCATTGGTATGGTAAACTATTTTGTGACAAACGATACTTATTGAGTTATCTCTAAATATGAATTATTCTTTCACAGATGATTCCTGAATATTTTGAAACAGTATATAGTTCAGCAATTGAAACAATTAGTGTAATTTTGTTTTAAACTTTTGAAAATAATACAATTTGAATCCATGTATGTTTTCAATTTATATGAGAATTTGCATTTTCGTTAGGGGAAATCTCTTTCTGTAGATATATACTAATATTTTGTTGAAAATCGCTTGACAATACACCTCAGAAAGCATAATAAATCACGTTATAATTACAAGGAAGTTTTCTATCACCACCTGTTGTGTTTATACAGCCAACGTTTTATGGCAGCCTTCCACATCGCTATCGATAAAAAAAGAGTCCACTTCTCACAATCATGGCCCGAGCAGAGATGCACAAGACTGATTTTAAAACCATAGAATAGTGTGCTTGAAAAAACATATTAATCATAGTAAAAGTGTTACTAGTTCAGCCACTTAAGTCAAAATGATTGAGTATTCTCTGTTTAGTCCGCATCATGAGAGCTTGTCGTTATAGACGAGTTTGTTGACTCTAGTGAGGAATCAAGGTTATAATGATTCCTAAATAAATTAGCAAACTTTTCGAGTGCTGTGAACTTAGCTTTTCAATAATTGATAAGTCTACTCACCAAGATAGACAACAGCTATTTTAAATAAGTTATAAATTACTATATTTCAACTCGCTCATATTCTCGGCCACGTGGAGTATTTCCATATCCGAGCTAAAGTCATGTAATAATTGTTTACGATTTTTGTGCGGCATCACCATTCGAATGTTGGTTCTAAGCTACAATAAAATGTAAATGGTTTTTTGCATGCTATTACTACTCTTTTTCTTATTGAAAATTTACCTTATGCCGCAAAAAACAAAGCAATTTAATATGAAATTTAACTGCAAATTAGAAAAAAAACCAATTAAACTTTCGTTGAAATTAAAAAAGTTGATTGTTTATGTGAACTAGGAAATATTTTTACAAAAATTGTCGTGTATTTGACACACTTGGGTGATTTTTTTATGCTATCATTTTTTTGTTTCCTAGATTTTCATGTTACATATATGATAATTTAGCATTTCCCTTTTTCTAATTAAATTTCCTACAAAACTACATTGTTATTACCTGACTTTAATACATTTTCAGGTATAGTAAAAGAAGCATGCTGTACAAGCATATGCATCGAACAAAAATATCAGGTACACAATTTCTCATCGAAGTATCGATAACATTACGTAAACAATCTCAAAAGTGACAGAATAATCTTTTAAGGCTTTACAAGCTAAACTTATTGGCTTGATATATCTTAAGACGTTCAAACAAGTATTTTTGTAACGTTTTAATTACATGGGTTTTTTCTACATAATAATGAATGTATTGTTAATATTTACTCTTATTGTAATTAAAACGTACAATCATAACATATCTTTTTTGTGATTGTAAATGTATCATTAAATGAAATTAACCTAATTATGTTATGTAAAGAACATGTAATTTTCCATTTGCTGAAAACACATTTTATCTGTAAATTTGTTTCTTTTATCCATGTTCTTGCTGTATCCCTGATTCTTTTCCATAATAATATCTCGCCTAAGTCTTTTATCTTGCAAACGTATCTGTTTCTTAGCGTTCGATGCATACGGAGGTACTGGGGGTACAAACGCGAGCTTTACAAAGGAGATCATTGTAAAGCAACAAACTTGATTTGTTCTGACGTCAAAGGTGCTGGGCTGTATGTCAATATTGTTTTCTTTGTGAAAAATATTGTTCACAGGTTGAAATATTATTTCACGATCCCCCCCCCATTGTCTTCACACAGCAGACTACATTCTTGAAAAATACTAATTTACATTGAAAATGGCTGAAAAGTTGTCCAAATTATAGTCGAGAATAATCCAATGATTTAAGCAGCAGTAATTCTACTTGTACTATTTCGTGTGGCACGTGTTTCGTTTCATTTTTAGTTAAAAGTTTAAAGGTATTTCATAAAACATTTTTTGAAAAAGAAAAGAATATTACTTTTAAACGTATACATTAAAAAAGTAAAATAATCATTTGTACTGATTTCACTTATATTTAAATCATCAGGATTGGTTTCGTTAATAAGAGAATAAAATATTACAGTGCTATTTATAAAAAAAAACGGTAGTGTAATATTGTATTCTCTTATCAGTTTATAATGCTCGTCATGCGTGAAGCCGCTCCTCATCATTTAAATAAAAGTTGAATTATGAAGCACAAAGAAGTATTTTATTTTTTGAATATAATGCTTTTCCACGAAGTATTGATAGTGACCATTTAAAAAGTATATACAAACGTAATAACTTTTGAAAGTACTTCACCTTTTAAGTAGTTGATAAACTGACGGGAATAATTTATTATTGAACTTTTACTTTAAAAATTTATACAAACAATACCTTATTATTTTCAATTTAAATTTTATCAAACGTATGCCACTCGTAAATAGTCACAGTAAAATGCTTCTCTCAAAACAAAAATTCAAAAAATGGGTGTTTACACTCTAAAATTACGCGCAGTTTTAAATAATGTAGATAAACTACAATTTTAATCTGAAAATAATAAATTATAATTGATGTACTAGTATGGTTGTGTTACAAACGCGACTTTACTTTGGATTCGTAAATTTATATCACAGTCGTGCTACATTGCAATTTACTTCCAGGTTTTTTGGCTCATACGTTTAGATACAGAGATTGTCTCCATTCTCCCGTGGGATTTGGATAGGGATTCGTTAGGATTTTTTGTTGTGTTTACCTTCCTTCGCTACGCTCCAAGCCCCGTGCAATCGAAATATCTGGGCGATCTCTTCTATTTATTGTATATTCCATGAATGCATGTTGTTTGCGTAACCGATTATTATTTGAGCGATACCATTTTTTACGATGTACTATTTTCATACACACAAACCTTGGAATAATTGGATCAATGAATAAAATACGGACATATTTTTTTTTAATGTGATCGCATAGTTTTTTTTCAATTTGATCTCATTTTAATTGATCACACCTTACCTTTAACCAAAAACGTTTTATTTGTTTGGAATCGTTCATATGGAATAAGGATCCCACTAGGTTTTAATGTATTGACGAAGTGGTTGTCAAAAAATGTATCTTCGAGAACTCAAAAAAAGACTCCTTTTGAATGAAAGTAAGTTTGTACGAAAATGTATTTAAGAGGTATGTTAATAAAATGTGACACAGTTGAGACACGATTTGAATGATTCTGGTTAAATCCTACAATGTGGTAGGGTTTTGTCAATATAAATGAAATATTGTTACTTTGTAACATTTATAGATAAGCGATAGTTTTTGCAATGAATTTTGTAGATAATTTATATTTATGATTCGTTTGTTCAACGTTAATATCTGTTCACTTTTAGGATGTTCAATACTTGGTTGAAAAGCATTATATTAAAAAAATAACTTATTGGTGTTAATTCTAATTTTATTTCAAATGATTAGGACTGGGTCAAGCTTTATCTGTACATCACATTTTGTATTTTATCTGTAAACTACTTTCATTCCCAACTGTTTGTTACACTCGAATAATTTTATTTTCTTTTGTATTATATTAAATAGAACTGTTATACTATGTTCTCTTTTAAGTTGATAATGTCCGTCATGAGAGAAACCGGTTCTGATCATTGAAAATAAAAATAGTAAAATTGAGTATTTTATTTTAAGTTAATATCTGTATAACGAATTGTGTTTTTATAATAATTTTTTTTAAATCGACAATTGTCGCATAAACCTTAAGGCTTAAAATATGCAATGATTTTCAACAATATTGAACATGCATCTGTTTAAATCTTAGAGCGATTCAACTATCAAATTAAAGACAAATATATACCTAGCAGAATCACTGTTCATTTGCGGTAAATGGAATGTATTCTAATGGCAAAACTTTTAATAACCCGAGGACATCTTAAATAGTATGAAATATACCATTGACAAGTGTCAACACATCTCTTCCGTGGAAAGTCTTTGAAAAGTTGTCTCGCAGCAAAATCTCTATTCATATTATTATTTCTGCTATGAACCGCTTGCGTAACCTCCAAGCACTGCGCTCATAAAACAAAACGAAAGCAATTGCGATATAAACTCTACCGGAGTACCTGAAACTGCTTCTTCATATTTTTCTTTCCAACATAAATCTAAATCTTCTCGTTTGTAAGTTATTTATATTGGCAATTCATTTTTTTGTAGAAAAATCTGTTTTAAATATGACCGTGTTCTTAAAATACTTACCGTTTATTATGGCCAAATAAAAGTTTTTGATAAATTAACATATTCAGGTTTAAACAAAAAATATATATATATATCATATTTTGCAATCCGACTAAAAAGTGTAAAAAAATTCGAAAACACTGATTAAATGAGCTTAAAATATACTTAAAATATACTAATTATAAATGAATACATTATATACGTGAGTGTTTTTTTCGTATAGATTTGTATAAATATATGTTTTCCAATTAAGTATTTTAGTTGGTATTTTTCCATATACTTACATGCAATTAGTTATTATAATATCAAATAAAACGAATAATTCATATTCGCTTTATTTAAACAAATATTGCACACGTGTTTATGTATAAGCTCTATGTCTACGTCGTAGGATGATCTACGATCTACATTTATGTGATTAGGGATGTCACTAACTAGTCAAATACATATTGTTTATAGGTATACATGTCATTCATGGAATCGTTTACCCCATTTGTAGTATCCTAAGTTGTTGTTAGATTGAAAAAAAAGTTTTTTTGTGCTTGAATTATTGATCATTTGAAATTTAATTGCTTAACAATATATTGTTGCTTATGAAACAACTGAAATGCGAACACTGATGCTGTTGATGTCATAATACTCGAATTTGAAATCTCATTTATTTTTGCTTTTTTTTAAATGTTAATTTCTATTCAGGCTTTTGAAAAACATTGTAGCAGCCAAAAGATAAATACAATTGTAAAAACTATTCGGTTTGTCATTGACTGGCGCAGACCGTTAACTAATTTGAGAGAACTAGTTAATTATAAGGTGAAATTGAACTGAATCTAATTTGATTTGAATCTGAACGATTCAAATTTTATATTGAAATTCCACCAGACACCTTCAGTCGAAATCTTAAAATGTTATTGAAAAGTTGAATAAGAAAGTGTTTTCATTTTAAGAGTCAATATTCTTATGTTATTCATATATTATATATGGGATAAATTTTACATTTTCTGTACGGTTTAACAATCCCCGCGCTAAACGTTTCATAATATAACACCGCCCCTAAGTAAACGCCCTTGTCTCGTCTGGTTGTTCTTGTTACCATTGCACTACGGCAAACGTCATCTCTATTTCTATGGCTTAAATATTATTACCTTGTCTATGCACACAGGACGCTAGATGTATTTATGCCTGCTCAAGTATAAATGCACATATTTAATAAGTCTTGGTTTTGTCTTCTCTACTATTTGATCAGACAGTGTTAATCGTTTGGTGAGCCAAACGACTGAAAGTCTTCCTTATAATCAACATAATCGTTTGCTTTGTTATACTAGCGCGATCCTAGAACTAGAACGGATTATCCCGAGCAAGAATTGGCCGCACAAGAAAACTCCGCACACCCATTAATCCTGTTTATATTCAACACAGTATTATCAACATATCTTTTATTGCTGGAATAAGAATGCACGATCGAAGATATTATATATATTTTTTTTATAAGAACAGAAATCCATTAGTGAGCAGAAAGTTCGTTAACGAAAGAATTACCGAACCTTGAATATTATGTATGTTCTATCTTCGATAAAACATAAGTTATAAATCCTATGTATATTTCTGGTAATATTCGAACGGGAATGGGTTGATTTATTACTTGAATATCGCTTATTTTGATCTAATGCGTTGGCAACTGCTTGATACCTAACAAAACTGCAAATTAATTATTCTGCTAAAATCACAATATACGTATGTTTGATACACTTTCAACTCGACTGACATCTGAAAAACTGAGAACTTATTGTAAATCTTGGACTTATCTCAGTCTGTATTGTGAATGGTCTGTAAAAAGCTAAAGCAAAAGCTCCCGTAGGTGAAATTCTAAATTTGTGATATTTTTGGATATTGAACGCTTTGGAAGAATGAAAGATGTATTTTCCACAATTTAAAGAGGAAATTAATGATATTTTAAATTCATAAATTCAGTATTATGCCCTTAATTCTGTGAAATAACTAATTTATTTGTTCAAGAATTGAAAATATTTATTTTCATCGTATCTTCCAGTCGAAACAATGACTAGAAACCGTACTTTTAAAAAAAGGTTAAGTTGGTACAAAATTTACTTTTCTACCACGAATTATAACAATAAATTATGACATCTTAAAAGTGATTATTTTCTCAATCATCTCAGTTTAAATAGAATTTATCTGTTTTATTCAATCTATAAAAATAAATTTACAAATCGGTTAGGGGTCATATGTAACTTTCATTATTTGAAGAGGAAGTTGCTACTCTATAAACGTTGTTAGATTATATGCACCTTTCACCGGCTTATTAAGTATTCAAAGGGGATATTATTAAACAATCATCACTATTATTCTTGTCACAATACGTATATAGATTCTACAAAAAAATATATAAACTTTACCGATTCCCGTTATTCTACATTATTTTTATTGTTTACCCAATATATAATAGTAATATTTCATAACGTAACCATAAAAATCAGTAAACGATGTTGATAAAATATGGTTATCAATTCGAAAATTTTGAAATTATGTTGGAAATCAAAATGTAATTAAAGTCTACAAAGAAACCAGTGCGTTGATTTATGACCGTCTCATAATATTTACTTGGGTAATAATTATAAAATAAGCTTGGAATAACTGTGCTTTCAAAGTTTCATTGGCCATATAATTAAATAATACTGTACAGGATTTCATATATACATATACATACACGAATATATGGAGCATTCAAATTCTTGAGTTATTCATAAGGCTTACGGATTGATTGTAAGTCATCTAAATAGATTGATTGGATGAAAACCGTCCGCGTTTTGTATGTGCTTGCGTATGTAAAAATATATTGATTATACGATTTTCACTTCATTGTTTGTTTAATATTTGAATGTTTTTTTAAGGCTTAGATTAATATAAATGCTGTATGGTTAAAAAATGAAGTATTTCAAAGAAAACATATTTATTTTTTTACCGGGTGCTCCTCGTAAATTTTGAATGTTTTGTTAAGTAATGAGGCTGTATTATATGTACACACCGATTCTTCTACCGGGGTTATACTAACGCTCGTTTCAATTATATGAATGTCATACCATACGCCGCCGGCAGACTGATTAAATTGGAGAAGTCCTACATTATACTTCCGGTATTTTCAAATAATTTCGGGTATGTGCGGTCGCTTTTGCGCTAGCTAAATAAAATAATACGCATGTTACTATTTATGTGATCGTGCTTAGTATTTTTCAAGATTTTTGATTCTTGCATAGCATTTGTCATAAATTTAGTTTTTAGTATATTAAAAATTAAATGTCGCCGTATTAAAAATAACTAAATAATAAAAAAGCAAATAAATATAACAAAATAATGCAAGACTGGAAATAAATCAAAAAAAAATGAATATATCTGATATAATATCAGTTGACCACTACACGTATGTATGTATTTAAAATATATATATATTTCATAAGGCTTTAAAACTTTCATACGTCGATTAAATTCAAATTAGTGATTGTATTCAAATTCACGCGTGTATATGATCTTTATTTTCTTTTGCCCAATTTTTTTTTTTATTCAAATCTGAAAATTGGACGCAGAGAGAGCGATTAACCCCGTACTTCTTTCCTTGCTCTTTTTGACGATAGTGAATATGTACTTTGTTTACAACTAGTTCTTTTAGAACAATTTATATTGAGATTCTCCAGACCCTCTACATTGGTAGCAGACACAGTGGTGGAAAATATACATTCGTAACTTGTTATGCAGAGCAGTTATATTCAACTGTAATTAACTTAATATCTTTAGTTTTATCAAAATATCTTATTCGGCAAAACAATAATACACCATATTTTTATATAATACATCATATTTTTACGGGATTTTTTTGCGCGATTTACTCATTGTTCCGCGACTTTGTTCTTCAAAAAAATAACCGAATCAACAAAAAAGTCTTGAAATAAATAATATCATCTATGAATAGAAACATGGCGAATACTGAAAAGCTTAATTGAAAATGTTTACGTCAATAGTACAACTTCTAGGAAAGGTATGTTTCTGTATCAAACATGTCTCTGCACCAAGAACATGTATTATTAATAATATAATTGAAAAATACTTGTTCATTCGCATTTGTTTGTGAATGTTTCGTTTATCTGGAGAGCTTAGCAATTTTACGGAGTGAAGATTCTTTTTGTTTTGATATCACTTTCGTATATTTGTTTTTTTTTCAAATTCCATTTGAGAATTTGAAATTTTAATAGGTTAACATTTTTATTTTTTCGATTCAGAGAATTGATGGATGTTATATTTTTTTGCTTAGCCAAATTTTGCTGTCTTTTTATGATTTTGTGAACACATTTTATACTGTCGTATATTCGCTATAAACTTATTGTACATATTTTTTTTTTTTTTTAATCCATATCCGCTCCCTATACGGAGCATATGGTCACCACGAAGCTCCTCCACAATTCTCTGTCTCCAGCCAGTCTCCTCGCCTCCTCCCAGGTCATCCCAGCGTCCCGTAACTCCGCCGAGTACATCCTGTGGATAGTCATCAGTGGCCTTCCACGACGCCGGGATCCATCCGGCCGGAAGAAGAGACAGGCAGGGTTCAGGCTCTCTTCAGGCATCCTCAACACGTGTCCAAGCCAGGTCCACCGCCGTTTCTTTATTTTTTGACGTGATAAGAGGCTGGTTAGTCCGTTCTCTTATCTCCGTGTTCCTGACAAAGTCAGACCATTTCACCCCTAGCATTCGTCGCAGGCATCTGTTTTCGAAGCACAGTATACGGTTACTCTGCGCTTTCGTAAGGTGCCATGATTCGCAACCGTAAAGCAGCACTGTTAAGATACATGCGTTGAATAGGAGGCACTTGGTTCTGACCGAGTACAACCGTGAGTCCCAGACTTTCCGCATTGAGTTAAAGGTTGCTCCAGCTATCCCTAATCGGATCGCGAGCTCTTTACACGGATTGCCATCTCCCGTGATGTGTACCCCCAGGTACCTGAAACCGTCGACTCTTTCGATGTTTTGACCGGCGCTCGTCAAAGGGTAGTGTGGGTCCGGACAGGCACTGTTGCAGAGTACATTGGTTTTACTCGCATTGATTTTAAGACCGATGCGATATGAGTTTCTCTGCAGTCTATCCATTGTCTCTTGAATACCCTCGACAGATTTATCAAATATACCAGCGTCGTCTGCATACTCGAGGTCGCATAGCTTTAGATTGGGGGTAACGGTCACACCTCGGTCAGGTGGAATTGACTTCCTCAGAATGAAGTCCATAAAAATATTGACTACAAAATTCGACTTCGAAATTCCGTTTTATCCCATTTTCCGACTGTTGAAATGCGAATTATCACTATAAAGTATGGTGACCGAGTGATAACGTTTCAGGGTTTTACTTCTTATTCAATTCGTGTGATGGGCTAAAAACCTTTACGTAAATAAATGATAAATGATTTTAAT
Organism: Himalopsyche tibetana; assembly: GCA_030503985.1. Lineage (NCBI taxonomy): Eukaryota > Metazoa > Arthropoda > Insecta > Trichoptera > Rhyacophilidae > Himalopsyche > Himalopsyche tibetana. The sequence goes on from JAPJYX010000016.1 coordinate 32,286,202, forward strand.
CTTCTTCTTAAGTTGACTGTGATGTTTTAAACGATTTATTAACTTCTAAATTTAAGACAACAGAACAGTGGCGGCTTGTCAATGTGGCATTGGATCAATGCGCTCCTTGTATATGCAGGGGCGGTTATATTTCATGAAATAATATTCAAACATAACATTTATACCATTCATTCATTTTAAATTCTTCATGTATTTATTGTATATATATTTATTTTATTATTGACAATATTTAATATTTATTATAGACAATAAATACACGGGCAATTTAAAATGAGTAAATGGTATTAATGCTATGTTTGAATATTATTTCATGAAATATAACCGCCCCTGCATATACAATGGGTGCATTGATCTCACGCCACATTGACCGGCTGCCACTGCAACGGAATATTAAATACTTTGCAAATTAAAGATTTCTTAACAAAATTCAATTGTCTTTACAATTCTATAAAAATTAAGCTTGGACTGTGAATTATTTAACAATAGTCTCTGTTAGATAACTTATGTTCAAATGCTAAAAGTTTGTCAAACTTATCTTTTCACTATCGGTTAAAATTGATTTACAAGTCTTTCGAATTAAATAACCATAGTATATTAATGAAATTTTCATAAACACCCTACCCCGATGGGATAAAATATATGTCTACAAATAAAGTTTTCGAACCCTTGTCACGAAACGAATAAGAACAGAAGCCATAGACAGATACCACTCGATCACGTTAATTGATTGTCTTTGAATTAATTGATAACACCAATGTTTTAACAACCCTTTATTCAATTGATCAAACAAATATCAAAGTTGTTTGGTTTGTTATTTGTGTTATTTCAAACAGTTAAAATTTAAAGCTAGGCCAATAGAGCTTCTTGAGTCATCAGTTTTGAATTGATATTACCCAATTATTCTCGTTTAGCATCAAGCGCCTTCGGCCTTATCAAATGGATATCAAAGGCGAATAACTCGTTTCACGAGCCAAGTTAAAACTTAACCCTACGTTCTTATCTGAACCCTTTGGTCCTACAATCTCACATTATGGCCATTTTGCTTACTATCAGAATTGTCCAATTATGAAATTCAATGACTTTAGTCATGTTTGATAGTGGATGCAAAGGTAAGATATATTTTGTTACATTGATTAATTTATTTTGTGTCGTTTTATTAACAAGGCATATATGTTTTTATCATAATTTTATCATAGTATTTGTTATAATGGATAATATTTATACATTTTCTAGCTTTGGAAAAGGAAATACACAAAATGATATTTTTTACCAGACATCTCAAATAGCGAGAGTTGTGTAAATTTACAAATTTACTAGTTGTGTAAACACATACATCTAGGTTCTCAAACACATATGTGTAAACTATATTATGTTTTATATATTGATATACATATTGTCTAGAACTTTTTTTTTAGTACCTGACGATAATTTAATGCTGAAATAGCTACAAATAAAAAAAATGGAACAAAATTCATTATTATAAGTGAATACTATTTTTCTTAACTTCGTCAATATCAGAAAGCAATGAATTGAAAATATTTAAATAGTATATATTATTGAAATGTTTCATTCTATATGATACACTTGTGAAAAATGATCACTTATAAATCAAATCGTTTAAGTATTTCAGACAATCCACAAATTCAAAGCACCTGTCTCATCCAGGCCCAACAATATTTATACACGGTTTCAATGTTTGCAGGCTGCAAACTGAAACTCTATCCTATTTACAGGTTCGTATTAAGTAAGTAGATTCGAGTAATGAATCTTAAACGCAGATGATATTTGAACAATCCGTCTCAGTTGTCCTCCCCGCGGGCCATCTCTTCTTGTGTTCAGGAATAGCGAATTTACATTAACTGAAATAAAAACATTTCCAAAAATATAGTAAACGGTCTTTGTACATTTTTTTCTGTACGAGTGTGTATTAATCTGTCTTGGAAAGCTATACAAATGTAGCATATTTGCCTAAACTTTTAATTTTCTTATCACACCTATATATAAAATATATATTTTGTAAGAAAAAAAATGGCGATACACTTGGTTTCACATGAATAATGACACCGAAATTTTTATTTGACTTTCTTGGCCTCACGACTTCAATGAAATCAATCATATTATTAAGACTTTTCTAATTTTTAAGGTTTATTTGAGCAATTCTGTTATTTAACACGGTCATTCTCGACATCTTTCTACATCGGAAAAAATATACTATACTTCACTCTGAACAAAAAAAACTTATAAATATTATGTAAGTACATTATAATCGACACAATCATTTTTGGTGGACACAAACGATGCAATAATTATTAAGCATATTTTATGATATTTCGTTTGGTGAAATTTTTTATTGTTTTATGTAAGATGAAAAATACATTATAGATAAATATAAAAAATAACAACATATCATTTATAGAAAAATAAAACAGATAAAATAAACTCCCGTTTTGTGATAAAAACATGCGGCACATAAAAATGTAAATTTCAATTATACGTTTATAGACCAATTTAAAATGGAAGACATTATTTTTAAGTTAAATCAGAAAATATATCTTCCTTTTGGATACCATCTGGTATCTCTATATAAACACAAATGAAAACGTTTTATGATTTTAAATAAATGTTTGCATTTTCACACCAATGGGTTGAATTTTCAGAATTTTGTGACGGTTGCGATGCTTTTTTTATACAAAGAAATTGTGACGAAAAATTTAAATTTAAATGATTTTTTCGAATAATGCCATAAATATAATCAATATATTTATGAGTATGCCAAAAATCCAACGACGACTTTTTTACCGTTACTTTATAAATTAAAAATTCATTTTCTTCAGCTGGAATTTAACATTTCATTTGACACATGTATGTTTCCCTGTAGTCCCTAGATATTATGCTTTTTCTTACCCGTGCTTCTTCTTTTTGCTATTCCCATATTATTTCCATAGTCACTCAATGCCACTCGAACGGCGGTCTTATTTTTTTTGTATCATGATTATACGTTGATGATTTTTTTGCAAAAATAAATAAAATATTTTGGCGTCTAACGCTTACCCTGGGCACGTATCGCTTTTCATCTTTCAATGTCCGTCCCAAATATGTATTCTTTTAAACTTATGACAATCATAATTTAAACTTTGCAAGACAATTGATGAAAATAATAATCGTCATCATTTTATCTGCTTTATCTATGTGACTAAGTGATTTAATTTAGGTTGTGATGAATTTATAAATATCTGTAATAAATTCAATTATGTATATCTAAAGAATAAATATATTTAGGATATGTATAAATGTTATACAATATGACTCGCAATCTCTTTTTTTTCTTATGGAAATCATCATTCTAGAACGTAATCAGCTTTTAAGCTTCCAAAACTTTTGTTTTAAAATGCGGTATTTCTTTCAGTTCAAAATTTAGAAGAATATGCAGATCATTGCTCAGATTCTTCAGCTCCTCTAATATCTTCATACATAATGGCTGCGAAATTATTTATATGTATTCTCATGAAACCCGTATTTCTATAATTTACCATAGATGCTAATACCATAAGCGTTAAATAAACGAATTAATATTAATTTTCGAAGTTTCGTATTTTTTTTAAAGGGAACGTATCTAAAGCGATAGGGTTTGATTTTAGTTATATGCTTTAACTTTATGACCACGTCATTGTCATACTGGCAACTCTATTAAACGCACACAACGTGTTGCCCGATACGAATTTGAATACTTCCATGAGTTTGGTTGTGCCGCTCTTAAATCAATTTGGTGTCTAGCTAATACTGTAGATTCTGAAAACTTCTTTAGTGAATATAATTAAGTTATAACATATATCTTACATATTTTATTGTTATTTTTGAATTGTTTGTTAATAATTTAAAAATATTTTTGGTAATATTATTTATGTAATATAATAGATGAAGTTAAAATATATTGAAATTAACAATTGGTTGAAATTAATATACAATAAAAATAAATGCCAATTTTTAAAGTATAAAACGCTTAATTGAAAATCAAAATTATAATTAATAAAAGGTAAATACTAAAACTACGAATCTTTGGTCATACTGAAAAAGAAAATTCTTAATTTTGAGCTTGTTTTTAAATTTAAGATTTCGACTGAAGGTGCTTGGTGGAATTTCAATATTAAATTCGAATCGTTCAAATTATGTACATTCTCATAAATTTTGTCACTAACGACCCGGGTTTCGCCTTTCGGCATCTTCAGGCATTCAAGTGCACGGATGATCAGTTCAAGTTCATCCGTGCACTTGAATGCCTGAAGATGCCGAAAGGCGAAACCCGGGTCGTTAGTGACAAAATTTGTGAGAATGTACATAATTTGAACGATTCAAATTTGAGCCTGTTGATGATTGATTGATCGGTTTCTCTGCTGTCCACGGAAATCTGTACAATATTTCAAAAGCATTAATTAATTGAGACAGTCTCTTGCGATGATAACTCTAAAATTTTAGTATTACTTAAATTAAGTATCATCTGAGAAAGGTTTAAATGTATCAAATCATTGTCTAATTTGTGCTGAAGTTCAATTCAATGAAAATCGACGTTTATGTATAAATTATATAATAATATTCAGCAACAATTTAATTGTTTTTTGAATGTGAAAATAGCTACAATAATTTGTAATTTATTGACAAAGGGGATATGTATATAAAGTGATAAGTATTCGGTTGAATAATCAACGTTAACTGAACTGAGTGATTGATATATTATTTGAAATTAATCATACGTAGTTTTACTAAATCATTATTGCCAACGTTGAAATATTGTATATTGTTTCCGTACAAACATTTAAATTTCTCTAGTTGCAGTCATTGCTGATGTAACATTATAATCATGCTCTTGTTACCGTAAAACATGTTCCATTTTTCATTATGCACCTGAATTGCGCTCGCTGAAAAGGCAAAACTGTAATAGTATCAACACAACTGCGCAAAGTTAAATATGTGAATCATTTACATTTACTATAGAAGAAAAACCACAATGTAAAAACCATACAACATTGTTCTCCACAACTTGTAATTAACATACATGTTACTTCCGAAAACGTGTTTATATTTTCATAAAATGTCTGGGATTCACATAATTAAGCAGATGCAATTTTTGCGGTAAATATATTTTCTTTTGTATGTAACTAAATTTAATCAACTTTAAATACGTGATAAATGTTATGACATATACGTGGAATGAAACAGGTATACCTACAATGCTTTAATGGTGAATCAAATGGACGCAGAAAAAGCTAGTGTCAATTCATGATGACTTCGTATTTGCTTAACATAACAATAAAAAAAACAGTTATTTATCTTTCTTTGGCTTAATTATCATAAAGTTTATCTAGAAATTTGGTATTTTATATAAATTTAAGCTATAATTTGATTTTAAGACTACTATTTTTCAATTTACACATGCCACAATATATTATATGTATTGTGTATCTCTCTAAGTCAACAAATAAGATTAACCAAAGTTCTTACGAGGGTGTAAATTGAAAAACGCCATCAACTAAATTTAAAAAAATTTAGAACTAAAATACATTGCTATTTTTGACTTTATTATAATGCTTTTCTTAAAAAAATTGACATCTGACAAATTGAGATAATCACAGTTACAGTAGGTATTGATTTTTATCATATAATTATGTATCGTTCTATAACTTGATGATCTAACCGTTACCATTATAAATTACTTGATGGGGTGACATTCTACATTATAAATTAAAGAAGGGGAAATTAATTGTAAATTTAAAAATCTTATTACTCCTATTTAAAGTACTTTAAAGGAATACGTGATTAAAATACAATCCTCCTTTTATATATGTTATGTTACATTTGGTCTGACTTTGCTACTCCAAGAAGTGAAACACGTATTGCGGTTAAATCTAAAAGATTTCTTCATTCAAAGAGTGCTGCTAATAGTGATAAATGTAATTAATGTTGTGAGTTGCTTAATTTTTGAATACAGTGGTATTGTTAATTATTTTTTTTTTCAAATAAATGAATATTATTCATACTTTTTCAGATAAAAATATAATATAAAAGTAGAATTCTGTAAAAGATTAAAAATCTCGCAGAATGCTTTCCATGTTGCGATGTTGCTTGGAACTTAAGAAGGAAGTTTCCATTATCAACATAGGCTGCGTTGTGGTGATTTGTATGAAAATGAAGCTCGCATCATTAACTACCTCTCCGATTCCCGTTGCAATTTGGCGTAGCTTTCTACGCGGAAAGCTCCATCTCATCTTGAACTTTTAATTGCGAAACAGCATACCCACGCTACCGCGTCACGATGATACCCATTGCTTATTGCAAGTATCAAGTTTCTACGTTTCACTTACCGTATATGCTATATTTAACCCTTTGAGGAGTATAGGTGCGTATGTGCTTCCAATTGTTGTCTAATTAATATCAATTCATATTCTTATGTTTTTCTATTGAATTGTCATTATTTCTTCACATATTGATAAAACTATGTATATCTGCGATTTTTTGGCAGTCAAGTTATTTTTTTTATTTGTTGCAAATAAACAAAAGATTTTTTTAAACAGGTTATTATTTATACCCACATCGGTAGCCATCTATCTTTAGAGTAAAATTTGAAAGTAGAGAAAAGAGGGCGACATGTCCAATAGATAAAATCAAAAAAGATCTAGGGTCAAATTCAAAGTTATAACTTCTTGTAAATTATTTCATAGTAAAAATAACATTACATACCACTTAAAGGAGAATGACAATCAATTAATAGTATAAATGCAAATAAATAATTTTCGTTTAAGCATGTTTTTTACATATATAATATGCAGAAAATAGTAAACAACAATTTATAATAAAAAAATTACAGGAGAAGGTTTTTTTTATAATTATGTTTGAAAAAGTAATTACTTCAGTGCGGTTAGTAAAAAGTAATATATGACCAATCCTGATGCATTGAAATTTTCTGAATATTTCCCAACTTCAGTTCTCTAGATCAGTGTTTCTCAACCGGGGTTCATGTGGAACAAACGATTACAAGTCAAAACTCTAAAATCAGGCAAATGAGATAACGCTCTAAAAAAATTTCACCTACGCTTTAGGCGATATTGAACAATTATTGGCTTAAAACGCAATTCACCGAATTGTGATTCTCGTTTAGATTTTTTATAAAAAAATACTTTATCTAATAGAGTCAATATTTTTTCATTTTTGTGCAAAAAAAGAGAAAATTATATATCTTTCACAAAATAATGTCAGCGCCCCAACATTCTTGAAATTTTTTCCCTCTTGCGATGTTATTTTATATAAGTATATTTTTTGCATATTTCTTCGGACGTGTTCGTGTCTGACCCTTTTCTTTGCTTTATGTCCCAATCTGTATTCCCGCGAGCGTTTATTTAAACGATTTTATCACACTGCGATTTTTCCAACATGTGACATCTTTATGTCTCTGCCGTTTTCTTCAACCGATCACAACATATAAATACGGTATAATATTTTGAAACAAAAAATATATATTTTTTAAGCGATATACAAAAAATATAGCTACGTCGCTATCTTACGGACATGTCACCAAATATGTTTTTATGATAAATATTCACTTTAGTCAAACACATGCTACGCTATATTACATATTATCATCTGTCGTGGAACATAACTATAATTAAGTCTAGTAAATGAAAATAAGAATCGGTCCGATGTATTTATTATATTAAAAAATCTTTACTCTATGATAACTTACGTTTCTTCAAATAATAAAGAATGCAATATTTTTTGAATATATTATAACAGAATGGTATTTAAATTAAAAGCATGTTACAAACACACATCTAAATCGATTAGAATATTTTAAAGTTGAAAGATCGTACGAAAAAAAGTCGATGAGAATTTTAGTATTGTCACCCGAGGTTAATTGACATCACTAACACCCATGTCTTAAGTCTCAAATTTAAATTGAAAAATCTAAATTTGACATTGACCCTACCGGAAATCGAACCCAAATCTACCTGGTCGGTAGTGCAAGCTCTATCCAACTAGACCACAGGGAGGGGGGCGACATTTGAAAATTTGCTTTGCTTTGAAAATATATTAAATGTATTTGTACATCATATTTATTCACTTGGTATAACCAATAACTGCAAGCAAACACATTACAACTATTATGTGGTATTGCATCATGAGTATGCATTATTATAATACAAATATTAAGCTGTCTGCATACAATAATGTATTTAATGAAATTATTTAAGTGGCTATTACTTATATGTAATCATTTTAACGAATGATCGATAGTTTTCTCAGCTTATGTTCGATATATTTGTATGTTTTAATTAGTAATACATTTATTTCACGTTTATAGTTTATAGAGATTGATGTTTAATAATAATGACTTAATTACCAGATAAATTTATTATTTAATGTCATATCATAAATCCATTATATTGATATACGTACGTGTGAATAGTTATTTGTCGGTTGGTTTATTTATCAATGTTCTACACCGTCATGAATGATCTAAAAAGAACACGTGGTTTGGATGCCATAAGAGACGCTTCTTACTTCACTTGTCTCAACGCCGCCAGCAAAATATAATAGTTGTGTACGAGTAGTAGAATTAACCATACCAAAGACACAGGTTCAGAATGAGCAGATGTTAATATTCAGAAGCCAGGTTAACAACAATATTGCATAATAAAAATGTAAATATTGTAAGTAAAACTTTTAAGGTGTTCACTGTCAATACTTGGTGGAATGGCATTATAATAAAATAATAAAAAAAAAAAAAAACATTTTTAGTACTTTTTCCACATAAAATTTATTAGATCAGGACCGGTTTCGCTCATGATGAGCATTGTCAACTAATTTGAGCATTGTCAGTTGACAATGCTCATCATGAGCGAAACCGGTCCTGATCTAATAAATTTTATGTGGAAAAAGTACTAAAAATGTTTTTTTTTTTTTATTGTAAGTAAAACGTTAAATACGAAAGGAAATTTACCGCTATTACCTACTTAATTTCTGACTAACGCTTTTATTGAACTTAGTCAATCATCTCGATTTAGAGAAAGGCATTTTGAAAGAAAGTAAGCAAGCTGTGCAGCATACAAACTTCATTAAATATTAAAATCTGAAATCACAAAATCTTTCTTTCTTTCGGAAAATGATTTTATGTTACGAGTACAAAACTGATAATGGAACATATATTTTTTAACTAATAGCGTAATAATGGCGCCATAAGTATGCAAGAAAACTATTTGAGTTTTAGTTAAAATCTCAGGATTTTTAACGAAGCTCAAAAATCATAGCAGTAAGTACATTTTACAAAACAAACATTTTAACTTCCCTAGCCTAGTATTACTCAAATATTTGGTTTGGCCTCGAAGTTAATCCATGGATGTCTTAGAGTGGATACGTTTAATGTTCCTTAATAACGAAACGTATATAATATGATAACTATGAACATAATTTGGCAAGAATGTTTTAAAAGTGTGATATAAAAACATTTTTTGAAAAAGATATAGACAAAAAAATAATGCAACTAATTTTTCTCGTTGTGTCGTATTATGTAAAATATTGGTAATTACTCTTCATTAAATGATGAGCTACTACGTTACGGAGCCGACTAAACCATCGCCGGGTCCGCGGCATAGTGGTTAACGTCCCAAGTACAAATAGTTTTTTATCAATCTGTCATATTTGAAGGCATGGGTGTTTGTGATGTTTGACAATTTCCTTCCCATCGTTTCAATCCTAGATATGAGAGCGATTGGTGGATCTTTCTATTCTCCCTATGAGGTTGAGCAACTGAGTGACAAGTAGTTCTCGTAGAAAAACTTCTGTTGAGGTATTTTCATTATGAGACCATATGCTCCACAAAGAGCTAAAATGTATTACTCAAATTCAGGAAAGAAAAACCAATAACTACGTTTAAGCAATGTATTGCAACTCACATCTATTATGTTCACAACATTTTTTTTGTGATAATTTATTTTCTAAGAAATCATTAATTTCGTATTATTTTACACAGTACATAAATGTTAACAAATAATTTTAGTCTACATTCGTATCAGTGACAAACGAAAACGTACGTAAGAAAATGTATATTTATTTAGACTGTTTATGTTTCTAAATATTTTTTTAAAGATGTATCCATGTACTATTTCTGGACTTTGGCATTCTAGTTTACTGTATCTTCACATAAAGCATCGTCTCAACATTTGAGAAGACTTCGAATAAAGAGGCAGGGGTGCGCATGAAATATGTATTCGGTTTTAGTTATCGCCCATGTCCCTCTGCCGCCCCCTTCCCATCTCGGGTTGTCTACAGATGTGTATTGAATATTTTATCATAAGACGACCGTATGATTTATTCATCCAGAGCGTGTTTCGAGTCAGTCGAATGTGTTTATTATATTTTCATATTTTCCCTCTTTAAGCTAGAACGCGGCGCAAAGCTCTCAAACTGTTTCGATCGTCAAGCCCATACGAAATGGCTTTTCTGAGACACTCTTATATTGAATTGACCTCGTTCCTTGTGGATAAGTACTGAGACTGTGATCGTGATCGAACCTTATTAAAGGAAATATTCTCATTCGGAACTATTATATTTGTGATGTTAATCGATTGTAAGTTTTTATTGGCATATTTGTCAATAATTTGAATACATTATCATGTATAACCAAGCCTTCGTCTAACAGTTTTGCAGACTAAACATTAACAACGTTAATTAATTTATTTAAATTAATATATAACTAAATAGTTAGTTTTCAGGCACTTTTTTCAATGTGAGCGATTGCCTGGGCAGAAAATCGTAACCGAAAATTTATAAATTTTACATGATAAGGTTTTTTTTAAAATTAAATTCGAAAAGGGAAATCTTTAAGTGCGGTTATTAAATAATAATATATGCTAAATGCCTATTCTAATATAAAAAAAACTTTGTCTGACTACTTTCAGTTCTCTAGATCAGCGTTTCTCAACCGGGGTCCACGTAAAACAAACGATAACAAGTCAAAACACTATAATGCACTTGCCCTAAAAAGAATGAGATAACGTTCTAAAATTTTTGTCACTGACTTCTTAGGCGATATTGAACAATTATTGGCTTGAAGCGCAATTTACAGAATTGTGTCGCTTAAGTTCTTTTGCCGATTATGGGTCGATAAATGAAATCCACAGTTACTATAGATGTAAACATTTATTATGAAAATTTAAATTCATGTAATACTTCCGCTACTAGTCCGCAAAATAATGATATTGTGTCTTAATTACTAGATATAAAATATTCTAAATAATTTCCTGTAGTAGATAAGTTAAATAAGACGATTAATCACACGTTGATTATAAAAAGCGCAGAATTGCCGAAGCTTTTTATGCTTAAGGCTTAACCTTTCGCTGCTTTTGTTTTTTAATCCTTGCTAAGCGTAGATTAAAAATTACTCCATACGAAACCCTTGTTTTGCCAGGCAAAACATTCTAGATGTTCATAAATATTTAATGTTTTTTTCGTACCTGACTCTTGCCTTCTTTAACCTTTCATAAAATCTTAAAAAGGTGATTTTCAATTACGATTATTTTGCAGCTTAAATTTTAGACCAAATAATTACTGAAAAATAAAATACGAATAAATCCTTTTCGGGTTGCCAGTTTACAAAAACGTCCACTTTAAATTGTATTTTTATATTATAAAATACAATATTTTTAATATTCAATCGTTCCATTTAGCAACCTAATTTAATATTGATGTTATCAGTCAATTTTACTTAACGTACTTTCATAGAGTCGGATAAAAAGATTAATTTTATAATACAATTAAAAATGTTATTTTAATTAACACAAATTTACTTATCTTCAAAGGCTTAAAAATATATATTACAATAATTTACCCACAGGGCTTAAACATTAAGAATTAACAGGAACACATACTTTTTATTAGTGGTATATAAAGATACATTGCTGTTACATCAGAATGCATACCGAAGGCGCTCCACTAGACCTTGAAAAGAAATCTTTTCGTTCTTGACATGGCGCCTCTAATATTATCAAACTTTCTAAAAGTAATTTAATATATTGCTTTGGCCACGGAGTCACCGTGGTCGATCTTGAAAAATACTTTTTGTGTTGTTACTTCAATAGTTCAAGGTTATCATAATTGGTAAATTATATTGCTTTAAAGTGCGTTCGGTTTCACAGATTCCTGTTTTAAAAATATATAATTATACATACTTAGAAAATATCTCTCAACGCCATTATATATGTACGTATGAAGATTAAGTAACGAGTTTGCGAACCTTATTAAGATTTTTATCCTGTGTTTTAACGAAAGATATTTTTTATAATACTGAAAAATAGCATGAGGTACACACCTGTATAAACTATATACACCTATTCTACCATGTTGTAAGCTACTAATTAACTGATGGTGCTCGATATAACTTCGATATCGAATTTGATTAATATTCTACCACTTTTATAAATGAGTTCACTTCCAAACAGCGAGCTTAATATTCTGTTTCTTTAACTAGTGTACCAGTTTACATTTTAATTGTTTTGATAAGATAGTATAACCAAATTTTATAGATTCTATATACTGTAGGACAGTGATTCCCAAACTTATTATGCTCACGGACCCCTTCATGGAGAAAAATTTGACCACGGCCCCCCAAGTAAAATAATTCTACATAATTTCATATGAGAAAAATTATAAATTTTATTTTAATACCTTGAATGGTAAATGGTGTGAATAAAATATAAATAAAACATTTTTATATTTAAAGTAGTATTTTTAACAATTAATATTTTTTATAATTTTTGATGTTTAAAAAAAAACACATTTTTTTCGATGCGACGGGTGAATCTGGTGATATGATATCAGATCATTTATGCTCGACTCTATGTTTGTTACTAACAATCGTAAGTCTCCACGAGCACTAATTACCAGTCGAGTTATTTTTCTTGTAATAAGGTTCATAACAGTACTAAATCCACGTTCTACTAAATAAGAGGACGGGAAAGCAATCAACAGCTTCTGTGCAGTGACCCTAAAGCAGGATATATTTTTTTAAATATACAATGTGTACATTTTACTCAAGACCTAAATGTTATCATCAAATTATTTATTTTAACTTTCATAATCCTGAAAATGTGTTAAAAATATTGTTTCAAATCAAACCTTTCGCGGACCCCCTGACGTTGTCCACGCACCCCCAAATTAATTTTGACTGGCCACAGACCCCTTGAGCGGTCTCAGGGACCCCTGGGGGTCTGTAGAAACCACATTGGGAACCACTGCTGTAGGACAAGGGTGTCCAACCTTTTTTTGCCCTGGGATCGACTTTTCAATCTTAAGTTTTCTCGCGATCGACTTCTAACATGATTCTTATAAGACATTTTATTTAGTAAGGTTTTTTCCCATCTTCAAACTGATAAATGTTTATCGATTATATATGTATATATAAAACAAAGTAGGGTTATTTACACCACTTATAACTCAATAATGGAAAGACGGATTTTTATGATTTTTGATTTATTGAATTCGACTCCTCCCAGAATAGCAGAATAAGCATTAAAAATCGGAAAAATATCACGGGAAAGAAATAATGAAGAAAATTGATGTTCTCATACAGTTTTCAAATGACGAACAGCTTCAAGTAATAAAATGGCGTTGTATGCTAGTTTTAAATGAAAAATTCATATCATTAGATAGGTATGTGGTTACAAAATAATTCAATTTTGTACATTTCATATTTAAATTATATATTTTTCGAAATTTACGGAAGCTTTCGGGATCCACCAAATTTTGCTTCGGGATTGACCGGTCGATCGTGATCTACCCATGGACACCCATGCTGTAGGTGTAGGACATAGGTGCTCACAATTTTTTATGAAAGATACGAGGAAGGCAATTCCAAAATACAAAATCACGCCTGACGACTGCCATAATATTTTCGTAGGTGTATTTTTTAAGGGAGACGACTTACGTCATTTAATTTGATGGTCAAAAAAAATACATCATAATCATAGTGTATTTATGTTTGAAATCTAAAAGTTCTGAATTTAATTTTAAAATTCTTTCTACACTTTAGTATCTAGATCAATTTTAAAGTTTTAACATTAATAAGTCAAATCGCTAAAATGTATGTATTCATAGGTTAAAAAGTATTCTTTAAACTCGTTTTACATTTGCATTTATAACTTGCATTTATAAAATTCCCGTTTTCACAGAACAATTTAATTAAAGTGCTTACTTTATGAAAATTGAAATATGTATCAATCATCCTTGGCCTTTCCACCAATAGTTGATTTTAAACTATATTGTGAAAAACTTTTATATTGTAATTATCTTCTGATCTTCGTATTGTTTATGTTGTTCCATAAACAATACAACCGCATCGGATCACTGCTATATTGAGATTGAATTTCAACCCATTAGCCAAAGTATTTGGTTATGCGTCTAAATCAATCAAGATAACATATGTGTAATTGTGATTCAGCAGACCAACAATTCAATGTGTACGTACACAAAGCGTGGGGCACTATGCATGTAAGATAGATATATCATCTGCTGTCGTGGAATTCTCTCATAAGAGCGAATCAAGCATTACCTAATTATCTACCCGGCGCATTGCAGAATTGATCAATACAGTGAGCCACTACATTCAAATGCACTCAAATTGCATGGAGAGGTAATCGCCTTACAGTCAGTCACATTGGTTTCATATTTCGGTCTGCGAGCTGATATGCGAACCGAACTGAAGAGCTCTGAAATTGTGAAGCACACCGTCAGCTGTATTCCACGCTGAAATATTTTATTACTGCTATCGTTCGTTTTGTTCAGCGATATTTTACATATTGCTGTTTTCAGCCGTATTTTATTTAGATACATAATGAAAAGTCCACATCAGCAAATAACTTCAGCACTTTTTTATTATCGGGCATTTATATTTGGGTGCAATTTTTCTAAAAAAATACTTCACTATCTTTCATGGTGCAAAATAAATTCTTATCCAGCATGACTTCGACGAATAAAAAGATATTCATTTATTTTCCACGATGTGTATTCGATACGCTTTAAATTGTTGGTCCTGGCATGTTCCAAGAATCTAAGACCAATTGGCGGATGCAAGGCTATTGCTGTTATGGCATAAGAAAAATAACAAAAACTTTCTTCTTCTTCTTTGGCCATGTTCGCTCCCTATGTAGAGCATATGGCCGCCACGCGGCACCTCCATGTTTCCCTGTCTCCCGCCAATAGCTTTGCTTCCTCCCATGACATGCCAGCATCCCTCAGTTCCGCCGAGTACATCCTATGGATAGTACCCGACGGACGTCCAGGACGCCGGAATCCCACCGGTCGAAAGAAGAGGCAGGCAGGATTTAGGCTTTCCGGAGGCATTCGCAGCACGTGACCCAACCAGTTCCAACGTCTCTCCATAACCACTGACGTGACGGAACGCTGTCTTGCACGCTCCCTTATCTCTGAATTCCTCACAAAATCAAACCACCTCACCTCCATTATCCGACGCAAGCATCTGTTCTCGAAGCTCAGTATACGGTTTTTCTGAGTCTTCGTCATGTGCCATGATTCGCAACCGTAAAGCATTACCGGCAGAATGCAAGCGTTGAACAAGTGGCATTTGGTTTTAATCGAGTACAGCTGTGTGTCCCAGACAGTCCGCATTGAGTTGAATGTGGCTCCAGCCATTCCTAAACGAATGGCGAGCTCGTTTTTTTTACTACCGTCTTCGGGGATATGTACGCCGAGGTATCTGAAGCTGTCAACCCTCTCGATGATCTGTCCCGCGCTGGTACGGGTCCTATCAGAGTCATGACAGGTTTGGTTACACATCACATTGGTCTTACTAGTATTAATTTTCAGACCAATGCGACCTGAGTTAGTTCCTAACCCATCAATAGTCTTCTGGATGCCCACTTTACAACAAAAACTTTAACACTTCATTTTTATGACATTTTATAAGATGGTACGCGGCGATTAATTATACAGTCAACGGCGGATTATCATTTATTTGATCAAGTTTTTTTAGTAATTTGTAAGTGTTTTATCAAGTATCTTGCAAAAGCATTTTCTTCGCTAGACATAATTATTTATATTCAGTAGTAAAACATTATTCATTCACTGGTATTTTTTTCACACTAGTACCACACTTGCGTTGTCAGTTAATAAAATATATAAAGCTGCACTAAGCATAGTCTTGTTCTTGTTCGTTGTTGATTTTCATGAATTAATGTTATTAAAAAAAAATGTTTTTTAAGTCGATGGTATTTCATGTAACTTGACTTGGGATTTTTCAAGGCTAGAAATAAATAATATTATGACGACTTTTCTTTTTGAATTTTAAATATCAATAGTAGCCTCCCACATTTAAGAATGTGTATACCTCTGTTGTAAATGGTTTTAATGTAAGATACTGATCACTGATGCGATATATTCTATTTCAGTCTTATTTTACGATCGATTACAAAAAAAAAACATTAAAATATTTTATGGATATTAACAAAAAGTTAAGTGTAAACGATAAACACGTTTTTTACAAAAATATATTGTATTATGAATACTCGTCTAATATAATTATAACTGTAAATTGAACAGCCAGCTAAATATCTCGGCTTAAAAACTGTGAAATTTAATTACCCTTTTTAATACATCACGTTTATTTTCATTATTTATAGCTTAAAACGCCCGTCACACGCGTTTTACGTTTGTTACATGTTTGTAACAGTTGACTTTTACATTTTAATCTTTCTGTTGCTGTGCATTTTGACGAGTGTAATTTGATTGAACGAGAGCTTTGATAAACTGACGTGTTCCGAAATAAAGGAGGTTTTAAATAATACTATTTAAACGTAAAACAAAAACCCTTTGACAGTCACAATTCGCATTGAAATCAAATGAATATTAATTTGTTGAAATGTGCGTGTCATTATTAAAGTTTTTATTTATATTATTATTATTGAATTGGAATAATTAGGTACCAATAAACAAAGTCTACATTGGACAAAATGTAAACTTATTTATTTTCACTATACTATAATACAATTTAAACTATGCACACTGCTTAAATTTTATAGTTCGGCTTTATTATTGGTTAGATAGATAATAAGTATTGTGAAAGAATTTTTTTTCTGTGAAAAAAAACAACTATTTTAAATACAAATTGGTATGTACATATGTACTATTAAACTCAAAATTCAATATTTTTTGTCAATTGCCAACTGCTTACATTTTACTTATATTCCGTTTTTTCTACTTAATTATATAGTGTATTAATACTGCGAGAAAAATATTTTTATTTCATGGAAATTTTAAATTATTGATAGTCAGTTTGGTCGTTATGGTTAGTTGATCCGGTCCAATACGTCCCATTTTTAGGATCGGGTGAGGGGGGGGGACTGGGAGAGAATTTTATCAAATCGAGCCGTCATAGCACATCAAAATATTGAAATTAAAACTATCTTGTAATATTGTAAAAATATGCGTAAATGTCTAAAAAGTTAATCGATTTTTAACTTTATAAAAAATATGTATTCTCAAATAACCATTGCTTAAAAGATGTTTAATCATTTAAAAAAATATTAAATATTCCTTAATTGCATTTCATCTACAAATATGTTATATGTATATCGAAATACTCAAAATTATTATTATCTTGGGTTGAACGCTGGTGGCGAGATAAAATTGTAGATTTATCTGACACAATGTTTGGTATATTGGTTGACTACCCCGGCTGTCATCGGTCCGAGTCACCGACCACCCAAGCGTGCACAAAGAACGGCAAACGGCAACTCATCTCTAAGGTGGTGAGCGGCGCACCTCGGCAAAGACCGATAGGTAAATCCTTGCAATATCTTATTCAAGAAGTAATTTAGTCCGCCGGGGCCCGGATTAATCTAGGACTAAGCCCCGCCGACGTGCTGGATTGGGGGCCAATTAGAACTGCGACCCGTGCCAAACCTTACCTCCTCTCACTTAAGGCTCCGGCTCTAACTGGCAACCCAGGTTCTCTCTTGCCTCTCAGACAGGATCAACAAATAAAATGACACCGAGCTTTAAAATGCACACGAGAATCCTGGTGAGATTAAAATTGTTAGTAAAATATAAGTGTATAAGTGTATTTATAAATAAAATTACGAAAGTATTGATAGCTAGTTTGACTAAAAGCTCACTAAGTGGTATATCGATTTCTGAGTTATTTTGTCACGCTGTCGACAGAGAGGTATTTTTTATTGCCATTTAGTACTTTATTTATATTTTCTTTTCCCTCGATAAATCTTGCATGGTTTTAGAATTACTCGATGCCCTTAACTGGGGAATAGAGTACAGGACTTACTCTACATCATCATGTGAGCCTGATTTTTACGTAACAATCAGTATTTTAAGTTATCCCGCTTTTTATAAATCTATATTGATTTTCAAAAAAAAAAACCTTGGTGATCATACTACTAGATCGTAAAATCTTCACAAGGCAATTAATTTATATAACAGGCGCACATATTATTCACTCAACACAATATTGAACATTTCTTTCAATAGTAACACATATTTCAACATTTGTAGATTCATATAGTATGCTTTAAAAATGAATATTTTTCCAACTACTTCGCTATGTGAATTACGTATATGATATTGAATTATAAAACGCTGAAATAAAATAAAAGGCCATTTGAGGAGTTATTGAATTAAGTTCTAATCAAGGTTTAGAAGTGACTTCCTACAATTTATTGTGTTAGATTTCTATCAAAAAATCAATTGAGTTCAACGCTCTGAAATGATCAATTTATATTATCATAAGTTCGAACGGATATTATTGTTTTTATTTTCTGTTTCATCAATTTAAAATAGTTTTTTGGTCTTTGTGGTGTAATGAAAAGTCTCTAATTTCATTTCGACCTTCAATTTTAGTTCAATGTCGATTAATAGCCGATATGGACTTGAGGCGAGAGAGATAAACCAAGGGGAAAAGCAATGCGGGCGGGCCTCTGTCTGTCTCATATGGCGGTATTGGAATATATAGTCATATTAGTAATACCTTAAAGAATAAATTTCACTTTTTGAGAAGTATTAGTGAAGTTACTCAAACGCTTAAGAACAATATTGTGTTTTTATTTTCATCATTGTCATGTTCTATCCCTTAGCGATCAGGTAGATCTATTTTTCCCGGTTCATGTCCCGACACATTCAATATCAAATTTAAATTTGAGGTCTTGAACTTTTCTCTTCATGTTGAGCTCGAATAAGATATCTAACAAAACTTAATTCATTTGAGTTGATGTCATGTATTTTTTTTAAACTATCGGACGCTTTGGCTTATGTATTTTTTAAAATTATATATTATGAAAATTATGAATTCGTCATAAAATCCCAACTATAATAATTAAATATACTTTTTAATTGCTTATTTATTTTTGTAGTTATACATGATTTGAAAAATTCAATATATCTGGCGCTTCGGCTATTAGCTGTAATTTCAGTTATTTAATATTCTTTCTAAATGTTTGCGTATATATTTATTTTTAAGGTTAATTGCAATATGTACTCACTTTTAAATTATTTGTAAAACAGGTACTTAATAATAATTATATAATAAAACAATTAATTATTTATTCATTATCTAATTTTGTATAATACTAAAAGAAAAGTTTAATAATTTAAAATTAAAAGAGGTTCAAATTGTATCAAAATCACGTGTCTACATTAAGAGCTATTTTCATATTTGACCGATTATTCGCTAGATACATTCTATAGTGCGGCAGATACGTGACTCTAGCTTCAAGGTCGCCCGTGTTAGGTTTCGGGCGAAAGCGAGAGTGGAACAGGGTAACAATAAGGTAACAAAAAATACAAAACGAGACTTCAGACTGCTTATCGTGCCGGTTGTTGCGTCTCCGTTTTCTCAATGGCAACTCTTTTATTCAGCCTGTTCAGAAAGTTCTTCGCCAATCTATATCTCGATTTGTTTATGTATATCTGCAACGCAGCAGCACATACACCACCCCTTATTTGTATATCAACTGTGGAAAGGAAAAAGGACGTAACCCACACATATACAATTTTACAGGAGGCGCTAAAACGTGTTTTGATGATTTTGTGACATATGCAAATTATGAATTATACACAACCTTGAAGTGCACGGAGATTTCACGGTAGAACTCCATTCTTATAAGGTAAAGAAATCAAATCTGTCATTTTCACATCGAGCCATTGTCAGACTAGCAGTTATAATATCTGATTTGATTTTTTCCCTCACTGAACAATCATTTCATAATATACAATTGGTACAAGAAAAATTATGTATATTCTTGTCATTTGTCATACTCAATTTTATATTTAAAAAACCATGTTTGGATCTATTTTTCATTAGTTGATTATGCTCTAAATACAAGTTGATATGTTAATACATTTTTGAAAATATATTATAACATTGAAACTTTATCATAATGTTTCATTGAATTTGATGTCATAATTATTGCTAGTATCGTGCATTCTAATAACAAGCATTTTATGTCTATTAGAAACGAAATTGCTGTGACTGCTCTGTCATTAACGTCAATAACAAGCTCCAAAACGAGAATAGCTCAAATTCGCGTAGGAACATCACACGGTAAAATCGGGGACTATAATAATAGTAGTAAAAAAGATGTTTTTACGTGAAATGATTGAACACACTACTTCTTTTTATATATTTTTTAACATTCAATTTATTGCCATAATCATTCCTTAACTGGAAAATTTAAATTGGTACCACTCTTAACTTGCCAAGGACGTTTGAGATTAGGAGTGTTTGAATTTTGTGTGAATGTAAAAACTTGACGATGTTCGTGATTTATGTTTCTTTTTCTCAGTCAATTAAGTCAGATTATAAACTGATAAAATATATAAAATTTATGTAATACAAATATTGCGATGTTGATCGTTCTTTTTGTAAACAGATCTAATATGACAGGTCCCCGTATATAAATAGATCAATTTGATGCAACCTTTTAACACCTGCGGACCGGTAAAAGTAGGATATATATTTCGAGTACCGCATACACAAAAAAGACCATCATTTATGTTGTATCTAGTAGTTCTATGAATTTTTCGGCATGGGTAATGGGTTGACAACTATTGACGGATTGACAGAAAATTTCGGTGGACCAGCAACGATCCGTTGATATTCGGGATACACTCAATTCTTTTTTTTCAAAATTGAAGTGTACACAAAGAAGTTATAGATATGTACATTCCATCACATTGGACCGTGCAATTTATAAACTCTGTAAACAAAACCCGCACAAAAACAGAATTAAGTGTGCATACATTGATGTATATTCTTGAGCATTGAAAGAGGTGCTTTTTTAAAAAAAGGATTTTTTGTTTGTCAATCTTAAATTAATTTACCATTGAAATATACTGCTGCAATATTTTAAAATATAGCTAAAGGCAAAATAAGTTCTACATCAAATCAAAAAACATTTTTTAACCTTCATTTTCTTATGGGGTGCATTTCAAAAGTCTTATTATTTCAACCATTCGCTATCTACAATGATACATACCTCAATCAATGCAATGCAATGCAAATATTACGCATGTTTGTCTGGGGCCACAACTTAAATAACAGATGTATGTCTTTGCTCATTGATATAGGTTTTGTTTTGAAGTGTCTTTTTAAGTATGTATATTTTTAGTATTGCTATCCACGTGTGAGTTTCTCGAAGTTATTATTAGAAATTGTGCCAATTCACAATGGCTTAATGGCCGTGTAAAAAAAGTCTACATGGAAACAGATAATAATTATTGAATAAAAATGTCCTTGTATTTATTGCAATGTGATTGATAAAATTATATGCCGGGATTATTATTTATTTTGCATTGTAAAAATCATTGTTAACCTCGGTTGAACTGAAATATTAGCACCTGATTGCCAAGGTCGAATTGTTTTAAATCTTGGCAACGCGAAGTCGATACACCGAGCGGTGATGTAAAGTGTAGACCTCTCTCTATGTTGAAAAAGTGTGCTGAAATCTGAAAATCTGCAGGCCGCTAACCGGTTTTTAGCCGATTAATAATTTATATAGGCATTTTTTTGTTGATGAAATAATTCGTACCTTGAACTCAAATAATGGAAATGTTTTCAATACATATTCGATACTTGTTAATTGTAGACGTTACTACGTTGAAATAGATACACAAATATTATAATGTAAAATTAATAATAATAACTTTCTATTCCATTGATTGTGTTACTAAGTGTGATACGTAGTTCGTCTTTTTGAAAGCATTGTGAGATTGTTTGCCGTAAGTGTTGTGTTTTGCTCCGTCCTATTCCTGTGTTTGTCTTGGAGAATGCTTGACTTTTAAATAAATACGGTAGTTATACTAAGTTAAATTAAAAAAAAAAAATTAACAGAAAATTTACATATCTGTTTCTATTCCATATCTACTTCATTATTGGAAGATATAAAGGATTACGATCAATTCTTTTGTGCTATTTCTTATGAATGTGAACATATCAAGTCATTCGCCAAATCTGTATATTTTGAATGAAAAAGTAAATTTTTGATCGTCAAACAGTACATTTTCCAAATGCGAACTAAAAATTCAATCACTCAGCCAACAACCATACACATATTATACAGAACTTCTTCTCGTTTTTTTTTTCAAATAAATATTAAAATATAATACGTACAACAAAAAATGACACTTCGGCAAATAATAGCCACGGCGCCAGATAGTTTTATTCACATCAGATAAATTCGTCGAAAATTTTTATTTTCAACTCCAGGAGAAAAGACACCGCAAAACTCACACTCAAGATCTCAAATGTTAAATTTAAAATATATATATATTTATATTGGCCTTGCTGGAATCGTAACATTCTGTTCACGCATAGACAATTTGCTTAATTTTTAACTAATAATTTCTTTCTGATAACATGATTGCAATAAAAGATAGTTATCATTTATATATACTTTAAATTCTTTTTTTTTCAATATCTATTATGCAATGAAAAATTTCAAATCAATTTTACGCATTTTTTTTAAATTTTCATCCGATCCATCACCAGTTCTTTTTGGTATGTCAAAATTCGACATCCACGTAAAAACCGAACCTTAATTTGTTGAGTACTTTTTCATTTATTGTGATTCCATGCATTGGTGGAATGCATTATTTTTATTTTAGTAATTTCATTTGTATTTTCAATAATGGCTATTCCATTCAGTACAATGTCGTAAAAATGAAACTAGCTTTTTAATATTAAATCAAAAATGAACTTCCAAAAAAGTTAACGGCGAATACGTAAAAAAAATGCAACAACCTGATTGCTTATTTAATATTCGCATCAGATTTAAAAGAATTCTTGTATTTATTTGTATACATTTAAATCTTAACAATTATATGTACATGAGTGTATAAAGCCCTCAAAATGTTGCTCACCTTGACATCCAATAATATTTATTTTTTTGTTAATAGTGTTGCCATTGCGCTAAATTGTATAATGAGGATTCATTGATATCACGACATAGAAATAAATAAATGCTATTCTGTAATAAAAACATTTACGTGGAGATCGTCCACGAGTCAGATTATTGATAGTAAAAACTTAACAGTTGTATGTCGACATAGAACATTTTTTTTATTAGCTAACCGCTATCACTTCGCTCCAGGTTTTGGTAAAGTTGGTGAAAGGGATAAAAACCTCAAATACATTCCTTTCGTCTATAGAATTTTGTTCTACCGTATGCGGCCAAAATATTATACATTACAATGTATAATATTTTCTTTATAACATAAGTATTGAACATTTTTGATCCGGACTTAAAAGATACCTGATATTGCATATCATATAATTAATTATATATTCTTGTCTGAAAGTTGTCAATTGATAAGTGATATTAGAAAAACACAATATTTCTTTGTATTTATTTCCACTTTTATTTAGCAAGATCAGGACCGGTTTCGCTCATGACGAGTTGATAAACCGGTCCTGAACCTGAACCCGCAAGTGTAAATTGTATAGTTTTGATATTCCGCGGTAAGTTTTATTCAAGTAAGTGAGGACACAAAAATCTTTTTTATGAATGATTTTATTGCATCGATGATAACAAAATCTCTTAATCATATTACGAAATTGCATAGTTGTCGCAATTGAAAAATTGCAATAAAATAATAATATGCAAATAGTACTTTGAATTAAAATGACTATGACCTTTATTCAATGCTGTGGAATATTACATCAATTTGTTTATATGAATTGATTAATTAGCTATAAACATGAGAGTTTGGCGAAGGAATTAATCCGTAAAAGTACGCTCGATATGCCGTGTCACTTAGTAAGTAATTGAGAATGTTTTCTTTATTTGTTATAGACAATGTTGTGTTGTCGGGCTCATATTTGACATTATAAACTGGAAATTGATACGATAAACTATGAAGTGATAAACATGGTTGACACTTGACAGCATTATCTACTGCTGTTATTTTGTGAATATGCTTACTTTTTCACATTATGCTTCTATAGACATTAAGTAATTTTATGCCTAGTTTTTTTTCTCTTAAAACCATTTATTGAGTAAATCATTGCCCACATTACCCTTGTAATCAGAAGCGTCAACTTAAAAGTAATGCTAAATACATTTTTTTCAGTGTATTAAATGGTCCATCTGAGACCCTTAAACATTGAGAAAACACTGAGCTCTGCGGGTTGTACGACCACCAGCGCAATTTTTGTAAACAAAAGTTGAGAAAATGCTATATTTATTTACAATGAGACTGAACAGAAACTAACGATGAAAGTTATGTATGTACTGCAATCCTCGTGCCGTCAAACTTTTGGGTTTTCACTTTAATTCTAATAAAGATGGAGATTTCTGGCTAAACTGGCAACTTTTTACAAAATTATATAGGTTTTTGTAAGCTATTTGTGACATTTTATCCGTTATAAATTTCAGACATTGTCACAGACCACCAAAAAGATTCGTTGAAGTATGAAGTGGTCACTGATTGGTTTCGAATTTGTCTTATTATGACCGTGAGAGGTCAAACAAAGTTGTTTCTTAGTCCTTGTCAATTGGATTCGAGAAGTTTTTTTGGGCAATAACGCAGAAGCAAAAACAACGTGTGGTCATCACTCCACTCGTAAACTCGTGTTGAAATATTTCAAATGCAGATGATCAATCAGATAATTTTTGAGTATTTTTTAAGAAAACGTCCTTGAACGAATGACACGTCAGTCCTCTAAATTAAAGAAGTAAGTATAGGGCTAATCCTAATAGATAATAGATACTCCACGCCGTGATATTTATAATTAACCACAAGTCCTGGCTTAGCCCCTATCTTTCTATCTTTACTCTCTTCGAAAAAGACAGGTTAAACTACTGAGTAATAAAGTAAAAAAACTTCACGAGAAAGCCATATTATATGAATTTAACAAAATGATAATACAAGTAAATGATTTCTCATTGATTTTAATCTATGATCTAATAACAGCAATAAACATAGCACTATAATTGAATCACAATCGTACCTGCTTACGAAATATATTATTTTAAGCAAGCCAACATAATTATCTCAATTTGGAAAACATTCAATTTTTTTCCTTTTGAAAGAGCGCATAAAAAAATAATTTTCGATGGGAAACTATCATATAATTATTATAAAGTCATCAATAATGAGATAATTAAATTGAGTTAGTAATTTTTCTTATACGAGCTACCATCTCTCTACGTTTTAATATGTTTTCTTTCAAAAATAAGCAATGCTTTTATAATTTGAATAATAATTATTGAGCGATAAGTAAACATCACACCCTCGTAAATATTACATATTATATCGTTTACGAGAAAACGTAACGATCGCGCAAGTTTCAATTTTATTCGCATTATATTATATATAAACTGTTAATATAGTGAACATTTTATTTTATCATAACGTTCTGAAGTGTCCAGACGAACGTCGAGTCACCTGTGATCGGGACACGGTCACACCTGTCTTCAGGCACTGGAAAATCGTGACTTGTGACCCGAACAGTCGTCATCGCATCCTAACGATTCTCCACCGCTAAATTCGCATGGTGCATGTTTAAATCAAGTAGGCCGACATATTTCATGAATTATTTTTGTACGATATTTCAACCCATAATAGGCATAAAATCGTTACCGACAATTTATAAATTTTACAGGAGTAAATTACTCTCGTACTAAATTCGATAAAGGAATTTTTAAAATGCAGTTAGTAAATTTTGATATATATACTGACTACTTTCAGTTCTCTAGATCAGCGTTTCTCAACCGGGAGCCATGTGGCCCCCTGTGGCCCATGTGGCCCCCTGTGGCCATGTGGGAGCCACAGCATGACCTAAGGGGGCCACAGAAGAAACTTTCAGTTTTGGGGAGCCACAGTAGACTTTAGGGGGGCCACGGCCACCCAAAATATAATGAACTAAAATTTATATTAAAATCAAATATAATACAGTAAAACAATTATACGTTGCAGCAAGAAATAATGTATGTATTACACATAGTTTTTCTATTATTTACCAATGATATTTAGGGATACCATAATAACTGCGTCTAAAAGTAAGTGTCGATAATATTGTATTGACTATCTTGTCCACGGATTTCTTTTACCACCCCGTGACACACATGGAAATGAAAGCAAAACCATTTGAATAATTTAAAAAGCTTTAAAAAGCTTATCCAGGCATTTCTTATATAAACACAAAACATTCATTTACTAAGCGTCAGTTCAAGTTTATCCGTGTACATGAACGTCTGAAGATACCGAAAGGAGAAACCCGGGTCGTTAAAAGAAAAGTCTGTGTGAATGTACATAATTTGAACGATTAAAAATCATTGAAATTCCACCAAGCACCTTCAGTCGAAATCTTAAATTATACATAATTTATTTTTTAAAAAATAATTTGTGTAATTTTTTTTATTGTGTTGTATTTTTTAAAAATAAATGTATATTTTTTCATTTTTCCCGAGCCCCGAGAATTTTATTACTATGGATAGGGGGGCCACGGAAAAATTTGAGACTCGAAAGGGGGCCACGGGCTTAAAAAGGTTGAGAAACTATGCTCTAGATCAACGTTTTTCAACCTGGGTCTACGTGGAACAAACGCTAAAATGCACAGGCCCTTAAAATATCTGGCGAATGAGATAACGTTCTATTTTATTTTTTTTTGCCACTGACCCCTATGCGATATTGAACAATTATTAAAACGCAATTTACTTAATTGTGTCGCTTAAGATCTTTTGCCGATTATGGATCGATTTAATGAAAATTTAATATATCGTTTGACAATCATGAATATACCAATAAATTTACCGCAAAACAAGAATTGAAGACTTACGGCCTTATATAGGTTCAACCTATTAAATGATTTTTTAAGTTGTCTGATATAGACTGTTTTATCTTCAAATCTTCAAATCTTTAATTATTATATTCTTTGTATTAGGTAATGAATAACAAAAAATGATTTGTGTCCAACTTTTGAAACAGTTTTCACCCTTTTCTAATACTCGTGATGAGCGAAAACGGTCCGTATCTTAAAACAAAGTTTTATTTACCACATTAAATATGTGTAGTTTAATTAGTTCATAATAAACAAATATTTTATTTGCATGAATTGTTCGAAAAGGAATGAAAAATTCATACGCTTTCGGGTCGTGACTTGACTTAGCTCGACTCGGGTGACCCATGTGTGCAAATGGGCATACACGTACTATCTCGTAATCTTAAGACTACGAAAACAACTCTTAGCCATGCTATCGTGCAGTCAGTTTTTCCTGCAGAAAATAAAAATACCAAGATAAACCTGGAAATGTTTTCAGCATAAAATATTTTTTTTATCGGTGAACTTTCGTTAACTTAACCGTAGGCTTGTCAAGTGGTGTATTGAAAAAAAACGCAACTTAAACAGTATATTTAAAAAAGTCCTGTCCATATATAATTTACTCATATTAGATAGTAATTATTCAAAAAATTATTAAATTCACCGTTTAGAATTTACTCAACTAAATAATATGAGTAACAGCCATATTTATTTTTTAATAAAAACATATAATGGATTACACGAGGCAATGATAATCATAATCAACGCTGCTTCGTTTAATTTAAATATATGCCTGTAAAATAAATGTTATTTTATTTTGAACAATGGATTTTCGTGTAATTGCTTATAAAATAGTTTTTATAAATATTATTAACAGTAAATTTCACTGCAAAGCATTAATTAAATTTTGAGGCAAGTACTTGAGTACATGAGTACCTGCCTCGAAAGGTTTACATAATTTTGAAATAATTTTAATCAAATTTTACAATTCCATTGTATAACTAAAACATCAGCGATATTTTAAGATAGTATGTACACATTGATTCACTTCAATTGATTTTCCGTGGAAATCTTAACCGCCGTCAGCGCTCACGTATCAGTTCTGGAAATCAGTTTCCGGTTTGATTTCGTGACGTCAGAGGCATTTTCCCCTTTGCCGCGTCCTCTCCACTCCTGTTCCAGGTCCCGCATGGGAAATCAGGGAGTATTGTTTCTCCATTTTCATCAAAATTCGCTGTAGGTACAATTGTTTATGAAGTACGTATAGAGCTGTATTTGGAATTATTTAAAAAATAACGACCTTTCGCTGGAGTTTCTCGCATTAATTATATTACATATTAATCGTTTAGTATTAAAGCTCTTTGATTGACTTTTCTTGAAAGATAATGTAATAAATTATTATGTATGTGCGTACGTTTAAAGCTTTTTGCCATTAATTCGAATGATTATCTCTTATTTTTGACACAATAAATATAAAATAAAGTAGTTGTCGTGAATTAATTAAAAACATAGATCTAAGATAGCGTTCCCTCCTATAGAGAAGTTACATATAACGTATGCGGCAGTCCCCCGTATAGCGTAGTTTTTTTTACAAAGTGCTAAATTTTCAAGCTCAAATTAGAATTTTCTTAAATTAAAAAATTAATAAACAATTTTTTTTATATATGCGCGTTAAAAAAATATTTGTCAGTAGTTATAGACTCTAGACGTATTATATGAAAAAAGGTTTGATTTCGTTCAATTCATAAAATTCAATTGGAAGAACCTTACCTCAAATTTTGTATGGGTACCTAGTCGACCATTACGTAGAATTCACATACCATGTTACCATCAATTGTTATTATTTTTTTTATATTTGTATACTCTTTAGGAATCTTTTCATGCTCGTTATGAAAATGTAAAAAGTTAAAAATGCTAGAAAATAATATAATATCAGTGTTCTGATGGCAATCAGAATACTTGACCACTGAAACTGTCGCAATACTTTTTCTTACGATTTTTTAATAATTTCTTTGATTCAGGAAACATTCAAGATAAGAAAAATAATTTTGAAAAATAGTACCGAGGTTGTTATTATTACCAAATGTGTTAAGTGTAAAAATAATTAATTAATTGGTAAATGGTACCTCCAATGCAATTCTGTACTTATTCAAGTATAAGAAAAGAACACATTCCTCATTTTAAAAACTGTATTCCTTGTTTATATTGGTTTTATGTATGTATATGGATGGCAGATTGAATAATAAACCTAACCATGGAGCCGGGCAGAAGATGAGGAGAATAAATACTTAGGTCATATTGCCTTATTATATTCTGCTTATGTATTCCAGTCACGTCAATTTTGTTTCTTTCGATAGTTTTATTGTAATGTTATGTTGATACGATATGGCTCCTCCGTGAGAAAATCACAAATAGATTCCTTTATAAAACGAAGATATTTCTGTTCAAAACAAGTAAAGATTGCAATACTGGGTGAATGATGCATTCGCAATCGCGATGCAGTAGCGGTATTTTATATTAAAATAATTGAAATTCCATCAAGCACTTTTAGTTTAAATCCTATTTTTCTTCTTCTTATCAATGTACCGTTACAAACTTTATTGTTATAAAATTTCAATGTAGAGTTTGGTCAAAGCCAAATTGAGACCACGCACCAGTTGAATTATTCTAAATATAAAATTATTTCATGAACTGTCGAATTTCCACATACTTTCAGTGTCACCCAATATTACTTGAAAGAATATGCAAAAACTCAAACATATCTGTTGATGCAAGTGTAGCTCAGCTTTGAAAAATCAATTATTATACTTCGATACTCTTTTACATGACAAAGTTTTCACTTCCAATGTCTTTAAATTAATTCCAATAAAACTCGTTAAAAACAGCCCTACTGAATCATTATCATATTTCATATCGAATCTTGGTGAATGGGTCACATCATTTATTTGTGATTCCAGTGAATGAGTCATAGTGGTGATTAATAAAACGATTGCCCACCTGTTAACTCGGCTATTACGTGATCATAGAATATTATTATCATTGTGTTACTCACATTCACATTGAATGTCTTATAAATAGTTATTTATTGTATATAATATGTTTTTTATGAATACACTAGCTGACCCGACGAACTTCGTACCGCCTCAGAATCAATAAATGTTGTAATAAAAATAATAAAACATTTTTAGTACTTTTCCCCCATAAAATTTATTTGATCAGGACCGGTTTCGCTCATCGCGAGCATTATCAACTGAGTTATTATCATCTGACCATTATCATCAGTTGATAATGCTCGTGATGAGGGCAACCGGTCCTGATCAAATACATTTTATGTGGAAAAAGTACTAAAAATGTTTTATTATTTTTATTATAATGCCATTCCACCAAGTATTGACAGTGAACACCTTAAAAGTGAATAAATGTTCTGTTAACTTGATAACTTGAAGCATGATGACTACCGAGTCAACCTTCAGTTGTAAATTGCGCGGTGGCAAGCCAGGCAGATCCAATAAGTTTAAAAATTAAGTTGGATAGTTGGTTGCTTCGTCTTCGTTTGTTACACGGTCGATAGATTTGAAGGAATGCAGTGGACCAACGATTTGATTTTGAATTGTGAAGTTTAAATGATCCACATCTTTGTTCTTTGCCGCAAGAATTGCTCGTTCATTCAACCAATTGTGATTTTTGTGATTAGATGTTCAGGAACATTTTGTTGAATGAAGTGAAATTACAAAAATTCGGCGGAAACAAAATCAATCCGTTCGATTCGTCGACAGGACCACGCCTGTTACCGATAGTCAGCAATTGCTTGGAGAATCGGCAGATAGATCGTTTAGCAATGCAACTCGCTTGTTTGTCGTCAGCTGAAGTTTCTTTACATAGCACCAGAGTCGTGATTTGAGGTAAGTGCTTATTTCATCGGCAGCGGTCAATCTTGGAATGACTGGTAGTGTTGGGCGGAAATCGCCAGATAGTAGAATCATTGCGCCTATAAAACATCTTGAGTCATTGCACAGATATTTCATAGTTTGATTGAGTGCTTCCAATGCGCATTTGTGCGCCATTGTCCATTCATCTCAGGTGATGATTTTACTTGCTACCAAAACTTTGGTCATTGCTGAGTGTTTCGCAATCTTGCATTTCAGTTTTTCAGTCGTTTAAAGCAGTGCTCCGCAAGCGGTGTGCCGCGAGGCGATGCTGGGTGTGCTGCGGCGCGAATCTCTAATAAACGGAAAAAAACAAATAGTTTGGTCGATACTACAAAATATTTCTGATGACGCTATAATATCATTACAAATTTGTCTAAGCATGTACCCACATCTTAAATATAAGTGTTTTTTACCGTTTTTAACATTTGGAACAGCTAATAATGAGCTTATGATAACCAGGGTAGTAGAATTAACAATTCGTTGTATTCATTAAATGTTTTTCAGTTTAAATTTACAATTATTTTTTTACCAATTATTAATTTTTCATTATTATTTATTAAAAATTCTATCAAATGTAAAACCATTTATATTTGAGATGTGGATACATGCTTTGACATATTTGTAATGATATTTATAAAGATATAATTCATTTGTTCTCTTTAAAGACATTTTAAAATACAAAACTGAATTTTCGCAAGGTGCACGACACATTCTTGCGCAGACTTACATATACAGAATACCCAAATCGATAAAATGTTTGTTAGTATAACTTTAACCGCTAAATGTTAGAAACATTTTAATAGCCGAAGCTGAAAATTCATCTGAAGTGGGAAACTTACGGACTTTTCTCTACTTTGGTGCAGCCTTTTGACTGATTCTTTTTTTGTAAATAAATCTGAATAATCTGAAACTTTTCTTTTAATATAATCTCCATAAAGAGTACATGTGCTCTACATTAGTAGTGGACATGGTAATAAAATATCCATATGGTTCTTTTGTGGTAGGTATCATATATAAACACAAACTAATGTAATTTCTGTATATTATGCATATTTTTACTTGTGATGTGCCATGGAAAATAAAAGGTTGGGGAGCACTGGTTTAAAGATTTAACGGCAATTTCAACACTGAATGAGCCGTTCGTCATCCTTCTATCAACGTGGCCGCCAGAAGAAGAAACTGCTACAGCAATTTCGGATCTTGCACGAACAGTCACTATAATCAATGACATGAGGAATATCTTCCCAGCTCCACCGGGCGCATCGAGGAAAAATAAGCCACAATTTCCATCATCAATTACCTTCATTAACGTATCGTAAATTTCCTTCTGTTGAGGGTTCAACAGTGGTACATTCGTTCGAACTGATTGGTTCAATGCATCTCGATCATATTCACATTCACGTTCCGATTCTCGATTGAAAGCGTCGTTCATTCCACGATCTGGCGTTGGCATTCCTAACTTGACTAACAAACTGCCGCACATAAAGAAACACATGTTTTCGATCAAAAGCAAAGCCTGGTTATGTATCTCTTCATTCATTTCGAGATCGAGATTCCCCAAACTGACACGAATTCGATGTAAAATGTATTCGGACATGTCATCCTTGTAGTTGTTCCACAGTTCACGGGGATTCGATGGGAAGCATGTCAAAATAATGATAGAAAATAATGTGCGTATCTGACTTGGAGATTCAAAAACAATTTCTTCAGCGATTGTCATGTCCCAATGAGTATCATTTTCAAGCAAATTGAGCTGTTGACATGCAAGTAGAAGCATTCATCATTTTTCGGATGAACTGTGTACATGCGACCAAGAGCATCAGTAGTCATTCGGATGAGCAGGAACCGCATCGCCTTTATCGACGTTAAAATTTCTTCGATGTAGCTTTCCAAGTGTAATAACGTGGCATCTCAAAGTAGAGCAACGTTCGTGCAAACAGCGTAATATTGTTGTCAAAAAAATTATCATACCTAATTATAAACATAACCTTATTTCAATACTATCCGATTTTCTTTCGTTTTCATTTCATATCATCGATTTTTTTTATACTGATCCATACTCTAAATTTCAAACATTTAAAAGTCAATCGTACGCAAAAGAAGCAGAAACAAATGAATATAGGAAAAAATGCCACCTAGCGGATGAAATCTGCATACAAAGACATTTTCATTATTTCAAGCTGTTCGCCATTTGAAAACTGTATGAGAATATTAATTTTCTTCATAATTTATTTTCCGTGATATTTTTCCGATGTTTTAATGCTTATTCTGCTATTCTAGGCGGATACGAATTTAATAAATCAAAGATCATTAAAATCAGCCAAGTTATAGCCAAGTTATACGTGGTGTAACAAACCCCACTTTGTTTTATATATATAGATATCTTTTTTTACTGACATAAAGAATAAAAAGGAGCTTGTATTTCATCGAAGAATGATTTGAATTATTTTTAATTTAATATTGTGGTGTTTTCCATGATTTCGGCGGTAACTTTGTAGGAGTTCATTTTAATATAAAATTAAAAATAATTAAGATTATTCCTAACATAGATTATTATAGGAAAAAGGTTTAAAAATGAATAGCTTAGAATTTTAGAAATAAATAAAAGTATTAACAATAAAAAAAATATTATTAAATAATATCTTAAATAAGACTTGAAGATTGCTCGCCACTACTAAATTTATTTCCAACGGGTGTAACCCTTTCTAATTGATGCATCTCATTAGTTAAACATTTTGTAATGTAAATGTCATTTATAGTATCATTACTGTTTATTTGTTTTTCTATCCTCCCCTCCTTGCTTCCCATTTTTATTTTTATAATATATCATGTCAAAATATTAAAATTAAAATCATTCATAATTAAACAAGCATTGTGAAAGTAAGATTGTATGAGGATGCCTCTGAAAGACGCGTAACACGTGTCACAGTTAGTAGCACAATACGTGGAATATTCTATTTTTAATTTTATATTATTATTGTGGTATTTTTGACAGTATTATGGGCAACCAAATACTTTATATATATTTATAAAAGGAAAAATCATATTTATGTGGTAACAGCGTAGGACATTATTTCAATATTACAGTTTAATAAGCACCTTTTATAACGCGTTTGCTCTATTCGTAACACGGAAAATACATGTACGGTTTGTAATTAAACGAAGTTTACATTTAAAGGATTTTTGATATATTTTTAAAGAGCGACTGATGCTGGAAGAACTTTGTAAATGATAGACACACATGTCGTCAAATAAGTTAGTGGAAACAATGTCCTAGCTAGTAATATAACCCAATCTATGTACGTTGCCTCCGTTCTGTGTTAACATCCTTACGCTGTCAAATCACCGTTGAATGAGTGTATCACCAATTGGTCTCCGACCCAGACACGTCCTCTGTGACAAACTCATTATTATTTTAGCTCTGTAAACATTTTAATTTATCAATAGATTACAAAATTTCTCATATGATTGTCCCATATACGATAAACAATAGGGTGCTAAAATAAATGAATACAAAAATAATCTCTTTAATTGAGTTGTAATAAATGACATAAATCATTATAATACAAAGTCTATATATAGAAAGAACTTATATCTTGCATTACATTGTTCGTTGTACCATACGCATTCACATCGCTTTACAACGTTCTAATTCAAAGATTTATTTTTATCATTACTACATTTGCATGTTAGCTGTCTAGCCCAGAGTTCTTCAACCTGTGGTCCGCAAGAGTTTATTGCGGGTCCGCGAAAACTTTCATGTTTCGAAAAAATTTCGACTCAAATTTCTCTCTATGTACAGGAAATTTCATACTAAAAATCAAAGAAATATATAAACATTCCCAGAACTTACCAAGCATCGGCTTTTCTCTTTCTTAGTACTATAAACCGGTTTCCGGCTGCACACATTTATATACTTTTTTACTGTGCACGGCCATACGCTGATTCCTAGTATCCCGTCAGCTTGTCCAGTCCCCACCAAAAAAAAATTTCCTACTAATTTATACTAAGTCGTAATTCGTTAGACCGAATAGTCGCAAGTCGACAACTGACTGCATGTAAATATGTGTATCTGGTTGACGCCGGTCCGCGAAATATTTTTCCAATTTGACAGGTCTGCGGATGTAAAATGGTTGAAGAACACTGGTTTAGCCTATATATTCGACATGTTAGTTTTTACCAGATTTTTTTATTGCCTATTTAATTTATAACAAGACTTTGTAGGTTATGATTCAAAATGACAGAGGTAGACAATTTTTTTGAAATTACGATCGAATGTTTCAAGGGATATGTATACGAACGGTGATACACCCATTTTATTGAGATTGCATAAGTACAGATATAATATAAAAAAAGAGTACGTCTCCATGCTTTCCACAAAGTATTCATTATCGGATATGCAGTACGTACAGATTTTTATTTTAGTGATCAATAAATATAAATTGAATAGGAGGAAAGGATGCGCCAACAATTGTTTTTATTGCTCTATTATTGTGTTAGTTATTTTTTAGTTATTATTTGAATTCGGAATATAAAACTACGATAAACAACAAATAGATTCTCAATATATTTATTGTCTAGCCTTCGTGTGAGCAGATTGAAATAGATAGTTAGTAAATTCTGGTGAAAATCAATAGATATGTTCTGTGATTTTTTCGAGTGTGAGAAGTTTTATTAAGCTCGTGTGTCATCGACAGGTTATGTTTTTTGTAAACAAACTTTTGCGGTCGATTGATGGTAGCGTAAACTTCTTGTCTGTTTGATTTTTTTAATACCGTAATCAATTTATCTTCTTTTCGTATACCAGCGATGTAACCAATTAATAAAACATTAAGTTAAGACTTATTGAATGCAGTTTACAAGAGTTGCCAACATTAACGAAGATGATGCATGTTGTTAGAAATAATAGCTTCCCGGAAATTTCAAACATATTTTTTCGCTGTTTCAAAGTGATTGATTGTCTTTTGATTATATTTAAAGAATACTTTTGTTATGCTAAGACGTAAAGATTTAACTAAGCAGGTCACAAACGCGGTGACCAGACTTTTTGTCTACACACTATTTTATTCGGCCGCCTTCTCTATCACCTTCTCTGTGACCTATTCAGTTAATTAAAACGTAGTTTTTACTGAATGCATCACTATTTTCGAAAACGTTCATATTTAATTTAAGAAAAAAAACAATCAATCACACAATCAACTATCTAATACTGAATTTTTTCCTAGCAACAATAGACAGATATACATTTTCTTTGTCGCTTCTTTCTTCGTATCCGATATTTTCAAATCAAAACCTACTGTTTTTTCATATGCAATTCTGCGTCACAATAAGTATAGGTAATGCACAGCCTTTTTCACTATTAAACCGCCATTCTACGTAACATCAACGTTTCTCAACTAAGTCGAGGAATCTTGTGACCCTTCATATACTTTTATCGGAGCACAGTAAAACAGTCCCCAGTAAGAATAAATCCGCAATTCAAAATGAAATATCCGATATTCCGAAATCCTTATTTTTTCTCGAGTAACAAAAAAATATGCATATCACATTGGTTATATTGTATTTAAAGATTTCTCTATATTCATAACGATATTTTATAGATAAAATTGGATCAGACAAAAGGATTGTCTTCTTAAATCTAAAATATTTTTTTTACAGTGATTTGTATTCATATAATATAAACAATGAAATCCAGATTTAACGTACACAAAATCCACGTTTTCCGCTATTTTAATGCAATTTCTCCAGTTTCGTTTCATTTCAGTATACGAAAAAACCGCTTTTACGTTTTCACTTCCAGAAATTTGCGATTGAAATATTTAAAATTCAAGAAAAATGGTGTTCATTTAAAAAATATATTGAAGGTTGTTAGAGTTATTTTATTTTGTAACTTAAATAACATATATGACCAAAACTCTAAAATAAATTCAATGAATAGCAAGAACTTTATATTATGTATAGGACAGAAATAAAAATTGACCGATTTTTGCTTGATTTTAAAATATTAAATATATTTAAAGAAAACAACTATGACCATTATTCTTTACTATTTGCATTTTTTTTTGTCGGTTCTTTTAAAAACGTAAAATAGGGGATAGACTGTATAATAACTCTAAGTTTAGCGAACTATTTATACGTAATTGTACTTTGCTTTCATTGAAGAAGCAACAGTAAAGTTTTATCATTATTAAAACGTCCAGAATGTGTTTATGAATACTTTATAGCAACGAGTAATAAATAACCCACATCAATTTTTACGATGCAATACAAAGACCACAAATAATACTCATTTAAACAAAAATATATCTTTGATGATACACAAAAAGAGAAAAAAAAATATGATATATATTATTTAAAATATTTCTCATTTTTAGGCATGTACAGTTTATTTTTCTGTAATGGAATGTTGAAAAAAAAACGGTTTTATAATACTGTAGAATCGTACAGAACTTGCAAATATATCAAAGCAAAAGTTTGTTCATATATTGACTTACGAACTTAGAGCAGACTGTCACGTTTGAAAACCGCCCGTGGATAACTTGGTTCTTCCGCTAATACGATACTTACTGATTGAATCAATCAATTTGTACGAGAGAAGAGCATACTAGTGCGAAATCGATGTGTTTGCCTAGCGACGTATGACAATTAGTTCCTATTTAATAATTAATGCTAGAATCAAAGTAACTCCGGCAGCTGTGAGAGCTTTTTGTCTTGAAATTAATAATGCTACAAAAACCTGAATAGCAATAAAACTATCGTTCTTTCACTTTTTAATACCCATCCATACTCTACAGTTTATAATATAATAAATAAATGGCTAAATTTAAATACAAAACGGTTTTTTATTATATAATCGAATCATTTGTGATTAGTCTATGACACGTTTTACAAAAATATTTATAGATTAAAATAGAATATTTGGTATTCGAGTTAATAATAGCTAAGTCGCGAGCTATTTTAAAGATGCATCAAATCTTAAATATTAAATTGACTCAGATTGAATTAGATATTGACCTTGCCGGCACCAAGAAACCATTTGATCGCGACTGAAAAGCTCTTACAACTTGACTACTGACACTGAAATTCATATATCTAATTTAATATAATAAATTATATTATTTTTATGTTATCATATCGTCATGCTGGCAGAAGGCGCTAAGTCAAAAAACTTTGTTTTGAGACAATCGTCATTTTCGATAATTATGATATTTTAACATCTCTAATTATGACCTACAGCGATTTCTTTTCGTTCTAACTACTTCATGAAATTCAATAATGATAACGAATTCGATCCACATATTCAAAAGCTTTAAATGGTAGAAAGTTATTTTTGTCAATACTAACTAATAGGAATTGAATTGATGATTATTGCATTGAAATTATATAAAAATACATATAATATGACTGAGCATATTTTTTCAGAAGATGCAGACAGCGTGCAATTTTTGTTCTGCAAACGTATATAAAAACAACTTGTTTTTTAGTTGACGCCTTCTGCCAGTATGCCGACGATATATTATAATTATATTGGTGGAAGGGCAGTACAAGTATTAAAAAATATAAAACTACATATTTTGTATTCAGTTGAAAATGTTTGTAATTATCGAAACTCATCCTTTTTTTCATAAAAATTGTCGTAATACAAACAATGTGTTTTTTAATCAACGTATCGATATATATATTGATGGCGAAAATATTTTTTTCATCACGAATATAATAAATAACAGAGATATACAAGATAAAGATTAAGAATAATAACATATATTAGTTCTCAGACTTGCATGGGTAACGCGAATTTGTGGAATAAGTTATATTAATTGGCAGTGTAAAAAGGAAAAGTGGAAAGGTATGCTTAAATATTTAATAAACTGAACAAAATTTAACCAATTGATTAGTTTCGCAGTGACTAAAAAAAATGTCTAGAAAGCTGCTAACTATTCTTAGCAATGTAATAATGATTCAAATCATGGCTGAGTTAGTCAACATTTTTGATATTTCGTTTTTTTTTTGAGAGCTCGTGCATGTTTACAATCAGTCTCTGCTCGGGGATGTGATTGAGTTATTTTTTTTAAAGCGTTGTGGAATGCAAACGAAAAATTCCAGCCGAAAATATTCAAAGGTAAGTAATAGATACTTGTCAAATTACTTTTATAAAGTGGGGTTTTTTTAATGCGATTGGTACATGTTTTGTATACTATGCGTTTATTATGAATATACCCAAACTAATCAATAAATTTAGGTGTTACATTGTTTTAATTTCTTCGACGATAAATATTGTATTTTAAACGAACAGCTAAAACCGTCTACATTGTAGTAGACTCTCCATTGTATACTGTGTTCATTAACAGTACATACGTATACGCAGGCGTCTGTTGGATAACGTATACAATATTCTCGCTGATAACTCTATAAGTAAACAGAGCACCTTTTGCAAAATGATACCCAAGACAAATATGAGAAGGTGAATAATATACCTACACATATTATCATGTTTGGGTACTTAATACATAGCACCGCTTTCGTAAACTTGGTTTATGTTGCTGGGGAGCGAACAGGATGGTGTAAGATAGTTTTTGAAACTGTGTTCTACATCTGCGCTTTGTTATTTCAACGTTTATTACGACTTAACGCGTTTGCTGCTACTGCAATTTCCAACCATGATTCTCTTAATATAATATAATTAGATAATACTGTTTAATGCATGTTTCAGTTATGGTTATTTTTAATAAAAATGCTTTTTTCGATGGATTAGGCTGTAACTAGGTAGAAGCTCATTTTTAACAGAAAATTAAATTTGATTACCTTGTTTTCCCACTTGTTTGACAATCGGCACTCGTGACTCTCTTTAGGAAGTATCATCAGACAGAATATCGCTAAGAATATTCGTAATTCTTGCGATTTGAATAAAAAAGTTATGTCATTTAATTTTACATTAAATATGTTTTTGATAATATATTAAAAATCACAATTGGCTCTTAAATTGTGTTCAGCTATTTAAATAAATATCTTGAAATATAAACATGAATATTCAACTAAATTATCATTGCCCAATTTCATTATTCATTGAAGACGGCTTGAAAATTAGTTCTTAGCTTAGCTTATTTATTCTGATCACTTTTGAATAAGCTTAAATAAAAAAATACAATTGTATATAATCATGTCTTATTTTTCGTATTTAATCGTTGAATTTATGACATCTGTGTATGCTGTTTTCTTCCCCCTTTTATCCATTAACTGTATCATTTATATCTGGCACTTCCTTCATTAAAAACTGAAGTTGTAACTAAAATATATTGAATACACTTTTAGTATATTTTTAATGACTGCAGACTGGCATTGAAAATGACCCAACTCCCACTCCGATGTAGTCATTGGGTATTTTTTAAATATGTACTATGCATAAGTTTTGTTTGCTGTATTTTAATTTAATACAAAGAAAAAATCGAAGTCGCCCGATTCTTTACGACTCCGACTCTGTTACGATGTCTAAGGCGGCATATGACATCAATTCAAAATTCATCCTATTTGCAATTATGCGCTTATTGATTATTTGTGGTAATTTGTTTTCATGCTAAATATTTATCTGTAGGACTTCTCGTCACGTAGCGATACAAGAGACGTCTTAAAGGTACTTGAGTATATAGGTAAGTAGGTACTGTAAAGATCACGACTTTACTCAAGGTGGATAGTATAATAAAACGTAATACCGACTTAGTTTATAATGAAAACTAAAGCGTATTGAGTAAACATAATAATTCATAATAGAAAATATAAATTAACTTTGATTATTCCACGTATTGTGTTACTAACTGTGACACGTGTTTCGCCTCTTTTAGAGGCATCTTCAGACTTACTATCAGATTAGTAATTTAGAAATACTCCATCGAGTAAATAAAATGGGTTTAAAGATGAATAGTTTAGAAATTAATAAAACTCTTAACAAAAAAGAAGTATTATTAAATAATATTCTTAATAGGACAGGTGGTTTGCCACTACTCACATTGTTTCCAATTAATAGAGTAATCACCAACCTATCTGATTGTTTGCAGCTCATTAGTTTAATAGTTTGTAATGTTTAACGTCATTAGTAGTATGATTATATTTATTTGCTTTGTTTCGATTTTGTAATCTCCTCCTTGCTTCCCTTAAAAAGGAAAAATCCCAAATTCCATTTTGTAATTTCATAATTTTAAAATGTTAGAATCAATCTTGCTTCATTACTTAAGCAAACTTTGCGATAGTAAGTCTGAAGATGCCTCTGAAAGAGGCGAAACACGTGTCACAGTTAGTAACACAATACTTAATTTAAATTTTCTATTAAAATGAACTTCCACAAAGTTACCGCCGAAACCATCGAAAGTATTATAATAATTCATTATTTGTTTTATAACATTGTTTATAATTATTGTAATTTCATTGTATTTATCAATCTATAAAATCAATTGTAGATCAGTCATTCCAATTCTCATACAATCCGAACATATACATACATAGATAATAATATCTCGTGCCTTGTTCGTATCTATTGGCCAATTTCATTTTATACTTATGCATTAGTCAGTCCCGTAGCTGAGGATCCAATGCTACTGGGTTTTTCTCTGAAGTGATTGTATGCCCGAGGGTTTTAGTATTCGAATGAAAACTTTCATTCATCAAGTTTTCAAATGATTTATTGATATTTATCAAAAAATATTATTCATGATAAATAGAGCATATCGGTAAAAAATTGATGAATATGTACTGACAAATATTTACTTTTATCATTTCAACAGTTTTAAACTAAATAATCTTTTCGTCTCCCCGGTACTAAAGGTGTTACGTAAAAACCAAAATGGTCTTTAATAATAAACCGCTAAGATGTTTTTTATATGGGTTGGTTCAATCGCAAGAACTAAATTTTAGAATAATTTAGTATGTATTAAAATGGTCGGAGTTAGCAGAAATATCTTTTTTAAATTGTATTTTAATTTGAATATAACCAACAATCACGCTCTTATGTACATAATTATTTAAAAACTAACTGACGATAAACGGATAAAACCACAGATTTATGGCTGACAGAAATGTTGAGTCAAGCATTTTTTTTTTTAAATCTATTGCTGTAATAAGATGTATGTATCTTTATAGATAATGGTATCACTCATCTGATTTTTTATAATATTAAAAAAACATATAAGTTACGTCTTGATAGAATAATCGCATCAGTGAATGACACATACATATCTGACAAATCTAGTTGTTTCAGACTACTTATTAGTATTTTATAAAATACTTACCATAAAAAATAAAAATAATAAAACATTTTTAGTACTTTTTCAACATAAAATTTATTAGATCAGGACCGGTTTCGCTCATGATGAGCATTGTCAACTGATAAGAAAAAACAATAAAACAGTGATATTTATAC
Source organism: Himalopsyche tibetana (assembly GCA_030503985.1). Lineage (NCBI taxonomy): Eukaryota > Metazoa > Arthropoda > Insecta > Trichoptera > Rhyacophilidae > Himalopsyche > Himalopsyche tibetana. The sequence goes on from JAPJYX010000016.1 coordinate 32,328,863, forward strand.
AAAAGTTAAGTGATAAAAACAAGGTATGACAAACAATTGGTATTACAACCTAGCAAAAGAATTGAATCATGAGCGAAACCGGTCCTGATCTAATAAATTTTATGTGGAAAAAGTACTAAAAATGTTTTATTATTTTTATTATAATGCCATTCCACCAAGTATTGACAGTGAACACCTTAAAAGTGAAAAATACTTACCTTTGAAAGTAATATTATATTATATTAATCAGCGGCTGTGTCACCGTCTGGCATGTACCCAGAACTATGTTTTTTTCAGTTGCATATATTTAGATTCACTTGCATGCAATTTTGTTACATTCTACTCTCCCCCGATTCACCGCTGCACACGTATAGTGAAAAACGCACTTGTTTGCGCGAATATTAAGTTCGCGCGCGTACACAAAACCGAGTGGGAACGTGTGGACAATTGAAAAGCAATACAATTGTTTCGTTACTACGAAGATCGGTTGTACGTGCTTGAAATAACTACGATCGCAACTGCTGCTGTACCAATATGCACTTTGGAATATAACAATATTGTTGTAGGTTACGGTCAAGAAAATAAATTTACCACATCCGGGTATGTAGCTTATTGTTGCCATAGTGGGATAAGTGATTTAGATTGTTGCCTGTCTAGTCTGGAGATGCGTCTCAAAAAGGCAAACACACAATCAGTGGAATATCAAAGTTATCTTATTTAATTAAATATAATTAGCCCTCAATAAGTGATTCAATTCCAAGTAGGAAAATGGAAAATCTTTTCAATCAAACTTTTAAGTACAATCACGTCTCTACTTGGTGTTTTGGGAGATACAATGATATAAAATAAAAAATATCTCACGTATTGGCAATTAGTTATAACGACAATTTATTTTCTAATGAAAAGTTATGTTTCTACAAAATATTTGATTTCACAAAATTGTCAGATATATTTGAACCATCTCTTAAATATTATCGAGAGAAACATGTACACAAAACATAAAAATAACTAAGGGTATATTTTTTGAGGAGCCCCTAGGTTCGAGGATAAAGGTTTTGACACAGAGAATGACGAAAATAAACAAACAACAAAAACACCGAGAATAACTGCGCTTACCGAAACCTTGACTGGATTCGTTAACACGGAATTGTGCGCAGGCTGTTGGAGAGCGATTGTGGTAGAATCTTTCTTATCTCCACGTGTCACGCGCCCTCACCTCATTTCATGAAGGGATGCAAGATCCACCCCAGCGTCGCGCTATTTATCTGACTCCCATCATTATTTCGTTTGTTGTCTTCCGCGTTCTGTGACACATATTCCCTCCAAACATTTTTTTTCATTTTATAATTTCAATATTATAGCCCGGTTTGAAAATATGACTTGTTAAATAATATAGATATGATATTTGTACCTGTTATACGTATGTTGTTTATTTTTTTTTATTTCTTGTACGTATTGCTTCTTCTACTCTTTTTAAAACATTATTTGGTTTAAAACGTGTGCGTATTATGATGCTAAAAAATAATATCTTATATGCATGCAGCTTTTCCAAACGATATTCTTTTGTTGCTTGTGGTATACTTTGAAGAAATGAAAACAAATCAATTGAGTTTTTTCACCACTATGGATTGTTGATATATATTCGATTTCATTCTGTTTTTATAATCAATGAAAAAAGTTAATTTTATTATGCAATGTGATGATACTTGAATAAGATAATGAAACCCGTGTCCTCTTTTACAACGACTTCAAAGTTGTTTATTGATGATTCTGTTCCACTCCTAAATTTGAATTTCAATACGACTAAGTAATCTGCAGGTGATAACATGAAGTACATTTATTCTGATTAATAACATTTTCCTAGTAATCAAAAAATAATTAGAATTTGATCAATCCACGTATTAATAATGCTGTATTCAATGGATCACTAAGTATATTCCAAATTTTCGCTTTTCCGGTCCATTTGTAATATATATATTTTATGTAAGTGTCGATTGTAATGAGCTTATTTGAAGTTACGTAATGCTATAAAATTAGAGTGCAATTAATTACACAGTTGCGGTCAAATGTGTTTCCATTAACGAAATTACAGCAAAATTGTCGGTAATTTGAAAATAATATAATTAATTGATTACCATTCATTACGGTTTTCCTGGGTTTTAATAACACTTAAAAATTTACTTATTTATAACATGTTTGCAAAATTTAAAAATATATTTTTAACGTTAGTTTGAAACCTTCATTTATTGAAACGACGCTGGCTTGTGCCTAGCTAAACCACTTTCTATTTCATAAATGCAGCCTTTTTAACACATGCACTGTTCATTAAATCACGTCAACATTGATGCCTCGCAACAAAGTTCTGATAATTTATCTTTTTGAAAAGGGTGAGTTACAAGCAGTTCTTGTAGAAAAAATCTTTGCTTAGACAAGGTGGACATAGTGAAAAAGGTAATGTGCATGCACATATTATTTAATTTAAAAAAGTCCCTATATTTTTTAAAAAGGTTTGTGTAGTACTCATTAGCATTTTGGGAAAAATACGGTTTTAACCGATTAACCGGTATTTTCAATTTAAGAAAATAAAACTGGTAAGTTGATTAGTACGGTCAATGGATGCCCTAAGCGTTACCAGAAGACGTTTAAAACGGAGATTGCCTTTATAGTATTTTCATTCCTTCAACATGCTTTGCGATAAAGTATGAAAAAAAAATCAGGGGTCGGCAGATTATTGTTTACAGATTTAGAGGTCCGTGGCATGAAAAAGGTTGGGAAGCACTGCTTTAATGGACGAAAAAGAACTGACAATGATAATTAACTGGGTCGATTAATAATATCACAGATAGGTATTACGTTTGAAGTAGAAGTCGTCAATACATAGTAATGGTTTCGGAAATTCAGTCTTACCTAATAAATCTATATCGAGAAATCAATAAAGTTATAAGACTGACTTCAAATGAAATATTATACCGATATATATGTATCAGTTTCTGCGAATTAATCTAGTCTGTAAAAAATGTACTGAACAAAATTCGAGACGCATTATTTTTGTCAAATCGTAATGTTATTTTTACACGAAACGAAAACTATGTATTTTTAAAACTGACGACGTGTATGTAAATAAAATAAATCATGTATTCTACTTTCAATTTGTTATGTTTTCATTCTATATTATAATGGAAAAGTGTCAGTTAGAAAAAAGACATTGCCCCATTTAAATGACAGTTATTTAGTTTTTTTTTTGTATCTTCATGTGCTGTATCGCGCTAAGTGGAAATGTATGTCTTTCGTATTTTGTTTTTTAAAAGTTTTTCATTCACGCGTCTGCCACGGTTTGCTCATTCTATAACGGATCTTATATCAAAACTTACATAGCAATAAAGTGATAGAAAAAAATATGTTTTAAACAAAATATAAACAATTTAATTTCAAATAGCATTCAGATAAATCATCATAAATTTCAATGTCAAGGAGCAATTAAACTTGTCCTGTGTTTATAGTAACACTGTGTGAAGAATAAATTTAATTTATCAAAAGTCAAAAGCATATTTTCCATTTCACATATGCAAAAACAAAACTTCGTAGCACTCATGCTGACTTTCGACAACACTGTAATGGTTCTAAAAGAAAACTAATATAATAGTATACGTGATAGAAAAATTCTCTTCCCATTTAAACAAAGACCACACATTGTAAAAATACGGCTGCAATAATGTTTCAAATAATTACATTCAAAATTTAAATATATATATTTTAGTGATATTTTTTATTTCACATAAAATACTTCAATTCAGACATTTAAATTAATTAAAAAACGTTTTAATTATTCAAATACATATACTAATAACTTTTAATTTGTATCGAACCTTTTAGACTTAGCAGCTAACACATCACAAATCAAAGTGTATAAAATAGGGTTCCCATTCCCAGTATACGAGATTTTAAAATCCCGTTATCAAAAAATCCGCGCCTTCGACTTAAGCTGTAATTCCAGATATATTTGAATTAAATCAAGGTATACATAAAAAAACATGAAAAACTAATTTGGTAAGTGATCAATATTGGGAACTCAGGATTAAAAAATTGTGAATGCCGAAATCCCAGAGTCACAAAAAGGTTTGATATTGGATACCTTAGTATAAACCATCCATTTTTTCTAAGCAAAAATAAAATTTATGTTCATACTATCAGTCAAAAAAAAAATGACAGTAACCTCACATATATCGATAAATATTCTCTTATTTATATATTCGATGATACAAATACTCATGTTATACATAGTTAAGCATTTTCGCAACGTTAAAAATAAGGACATGCGTTTACAGTTAAAAATAATATTTTACTGAATAGGCATGTATACAGATCTATACACAAACTCAATATAAGCGACGCCATATGATTCGCGGTCTAACGTCAAATTGGCAGCTGTCACGGCCAGCTGGTAGCGTCGGATTTCCTCGGGAAACTGCGCCGATATCTCATACTCACGTGGTTATCGTACAATGACTTTGCTTGTTTAATATGCAGTTTAATATGGGAAACAAAGATTTTCGCGTAAATATTATTTGACTACTTTTAATTTTTATCATATATAGTTATTGGTCTCAAACTTATTTTGATTTAAATTCAATATATAGGATATACTAAAAAAATATATAAAGAAGATTTTTCACTACTGTTATTTTAAGACTCGTTTGGTTTCTCTTGCCGAAAACGACTTCTACTAGCTAAGCGAAACGGTTTCTCTGCATGATGAAAATTCATGAATTATGTATTATAGAATAGCGTTTTTTTCATTGAACATTATTTTGTTCTTTCAATGATCATGTATTTATTGGTCTTTCTATAATAGCTGAATTTTCTAAATAAATTTTCATGTTTTTTTTTTATTTAAAAATATCTTGACGCTTCAATAATCAGTTTGCTGTGTATTTAATAAAAGGAACTCGTTTACAAAAGATCGTGATAAATGTTTCCAAATTAATAAATACTTTTATTGTTAGAAAAGAAAATATTGTCATCAAAACTTTCTAGATGAAATTAATTGATGATTTTCAATACATCGTTTTATTCTAATTCACAAATACTAAGTCTTTTTGACGGCTTTGTAATAAACTGTCTAAAACAATAAAAATATACTTAAATTATGTACTTACCCACTTATAAATACGTTCAATCCCATGAATTGAATAGTTTTACTGCTTGAAAATATTTTCCTTATAAATGTTATTTATTTACCTGCGGTCTTGTCAAGGCTCTCATTCGTTTGACAGGTACTCCCCCTCTCAAAGAAATGTCAAAATTTGTTGTCAAAGTAATTGGAGAGGGTGTATTCTTTTTGTATTTCGTTTCGAATAATATTATCCGCGGGGTATGAAATGTACTTTTCACACAGTTGGTATCTTTGTTGTTTCTTTCAATGATAATTATTATTTTACAAAAAAAATGTACGTCTGAAGAACGATTCGCGATTTTCTACCTTAAGCTGCTATTCGGAAAAGATTCCACTCCATCTGCGTGAAAAGAAACGATTTACGGCACTCTTTGACGTAGTGTTGAATAAAACCCAGTAATTAGTGATTGTTTATAAATATTAGACATTTTTATATTGTATTAATTCCACATTAATTGAGTATGATTTAAACTGGTTTCGCTCACGACGAGCATTTTAAACTGCGAAACCGGTCCTGATTATTTTAAATGATCGTGGAATTAGTACAAAAGAATGTTTTATTTTTTAAATATAATTCCTTTCCACCAAATATTGACAGTGAACACATTAAATGTAATAAATAACTTGAATAAATTATCAAATAAAACAATAAGCTGAAACCTTTCCAATCATACTTTATGATTATCAATATCAAGAGTTTTAACAATAAGTTATAAAAAAACATGGTTTTTCATCTATACATTTTTTTAAAACTTTATATGCAACGTCATTAGAATTACGTATTATTTTTTAAAAGACATTTTTTATTTTTCTGGAAACCACTTCCGAAAAGATGGAAACCGTTCGATATCAAAATCTTCAAAATATAATATTATATTTTCAGTAAATTTGGATTAAGTTCACGAAGACTTCTTAGACGTGGCTGTACATGTGTACAAAATTAATCTCGCTAAGACGTGTGGCAACTATTGAAAATAACGAAATATCATATGAACAAACGTGTCATGTCGATTTTTATTATGGTCGTTTTATATAATGGCAAAAATAACTTTAAATGCAAAATTATCGTAGCATCGAATTTTAAACATGTTCAGCTTTTTATAATTAGTTGTCTGAATTCTTCGTACGTTTTTAGCTCGTTATATAAATTAATGTGCTGAACGCCGATACGAGTTGTCTGGGCAACATTGACCACCTTTTCAAATATATAGAGTGACACATTTTAAATCAAACGTACGTAGCGGTCACATTAAACCGAACGAACTCTCTTCAAAATGAAATAAAAACAATTTATTCGAATGGTTCCGAAAAATAATATCGCATCTGACAATCATATCACCAAAATGATACGGCCGACAGTTTGACAATGACATGAAAGTGTTGTTATTTTACGGAAATAGATTATTTAATAACTTCAAAGTAATCTATTGACAATTTTTTTTTAATATAGAAAGTTTTATAATATGGTTTTATAAAATTAAACTCAAAAGATGTTTCGTTATAGCTGGACGATCGTGGCCGTTTTTCTAATTCTCATTAATATTTATATTTATATCAATAAACTATTTTTAAAAATCACCAAGTTAGTATTACCCTGGCCACTTTGAATTAATTATTACCCTTAACCAAAATCTTATAATAGCTTTATCAGATGCGAAGTATAAGCAAATCAATATTATATAAAATTAAAAAATATTTTCAGATACTATATAAATATTTGTTAATTTCAAATCTCTAAGAAAAACAACTCAATTTTATTTTTTAAATAAAGTCACTTTAAGCAAACTCGAACAGAAAAAACATCATAAACAACCATGTTTGTTTGTCTTATTAACTACAAAGAGACTTGAATCTGTTACTTTTTTATCGCTAAAAACAGCTTTTATCGTTTGATTACCGAGCTGACAGTGTATCAACATAATCACATGCTGATTTTATTACAGTTGGTACCTTTATTAGTATTTTATTAATTGATTAAATTTACTAAAATCATCTTGCGAAATGGTGTACATACATATTTAACGTGTTCGCATAATATTTACATCTTTTGACACTAATTTATTTGTTTGAAAACATTTAGCTTAAATAATGTGTTTTTACTATGTCGTTGGCTTTAAAATTATTTTATATTTTTAATTATTACAGAGTAAAACTGTATGCAAGGTATTTATTATTTTCAAGACCATTATCGAAAATTCCCCTCAATGAAAATTAATTTTCAGCCGAATTTTTATGAAAGAATTTATTCGTTAATGGAATTGTTAAAATTATATTTAAATCTACCTCCACAAAAGGCTTGCTGCCAAAGGCTTTAGAAGGTCTCTTATAGGTAGATATATAAAATTCTTTAAATAATCTAAGACTTTTAAATAAAATATGTAATCAATATGAATGATTCCACGAGCAAAGCCGTATTTTTTATACTTGTCAAATAAATATTAAATCTTTTGTAAAACGAGTTTCTAAATAAAATCAAAAGAATATTTTACTTATTTTATTTTGTAAAAAAAACATCACTGTTTTGATTATGTTTTTTTATTCTTTGTTATCGGACATTTTTTGTTGACACTAAAGCTGGTACATTATAAACAATACATTTTTTGAATCTCATTTTCAATTTAAATGTTTTTTTAAAAATGTGTTTCTCTGCATTATTTACTTTGAGAAAAGGAATTGAACTGGTTTGAAATTGGCATCAAATAAATAAAATAAAGTTACTATATTTAAAAAAAAAATACTTAATTGTAATAATTCCACTTTTATTTAATAATATCAGGACTGGTTTAGCTCATGACTAGCGTACTCAAAGACGAAACAATTTTAAAGTGTTATGTATACAAAATTAATAATAATAATAAGGTGTAACAAACAATTGGTATTGAATAAAATATTTATCAACTTTTCAGTATAACTACAATACTCATCAAAGAATATTCAAGCTAAATTTGAGATTAACGGTAAATTCGAAAGTTATTATAATCTCATAATTTTTTTACAAAATTATTTGTAATGATACATTGCTAAAATTAATGACTAAACGATGATTTAACTACTTCTAAAGTTACTATTCATAATGAAACAACGTTACCTAGTTTTATTTTTTAAAATATTAGAAAACTTAAAGAATCCAAAATTAAATCCCTCATAAAATGTATGGAACTTCTCAAGTGAGTCTAGTGACTGGAAAATAACACATAATTAATTATGATATGTGTTTTACGTTAATTATGAAACTCATAAAAAACTCTTAATTTACAAAATGAGAGATTTCACAAATTATTCCAGGCGAACCATAAACGCAATTAAGCTCAATAATTAATTATTCCTCAGATTCGAACGTAAGAAAAAACTACTAAACGTGGCGTATTAAAACAAATAATGAGTACATATTGCGATTAGAAAAAGGCAATAACACATTTTCCCTTCATCAATATCTTATTAAATATAAATTAATTAAATTTTACCTATGTACATAATGACAGCAATAAAAATTTAAAACTATTGATTTTTTGTAAATAAAACTGTATAGATAAATTAAAGACGCAATTTAAGTTTCTATTCATTTATTTCCAAATGTATGGACCCATTTGAAGTGAAGTGAGCCAAGTGGTATTCAAAAAATATTTTAGACGCATTGTAATATTCTACACGCCTTAAAGTATCGTTAAAATGAAGTAACCTCAGTTAATGCGCATTGCAATAGTGCTATAAAAATATGCAATCCACCAAAACACCAAATAAAGACGTGATTGTGCAAGTCCATGTTTTTTTACCCTTCTGCTAGTTGGCTCACTTCACCTTGGAAGGGGCAAAATGATATTCTTTACCTAAATTTTTTTCAACAGTCTTAAATGCGTATGTATTTTTCGAAGTGAAAAATATCCAATTAAGATTAGTTTGTTTCATCTCTTTCAAATCAAATATTTATTTTCATAAAAGAAAATAGTTTTGTACAATGTATTTTAAATTATCATTTAATATTTATTGCAGATCGTTAAAGAATTCGTTAAATGCGAATTCGTTAAAACTCTTCATGAAAAACTACCACGGTTCATAAGTTTATAAGTGGTTTAAATTGTTAATTACTTTGTCCAAAGGCCTTTACTTAAAAGTAGTGTTAGTTTTGCAACTTGCAAGCCGTATTTATCTAAAATTGATAACTTAAATTTTGCACGAACGTTTATTGCACATGTTTGATAATTTTCTAAATAAACATAATAAAGCAATAACGACATACGATACATACATAAAATTGCGTTCAATGTGAACATCAAATAAATAAAAAAATGAACTTACATTGGATAATTACGATAAATACGAAGTAATTTAGATTGCTTCGTTTTTTAATATGAATCAAAAAGGATAGACATAGATGTGAGGGATAATAAATGATCATAAAACAAAATGAATTCCCTAAAAATAACACAGAAAAAAATCAGAATACCAGTTCACTAATGGTCCTTTACCACATACCGCTTTTCCAGAATCCAAAATAAGAATTATTATTATTAACTTTGAACGATCGAAATGCTGTACAATTTTCCTACATTATCCAACGGAAATGCTCTGAAAATATGACAACACTTTAGAGCTAATCGTGCCATAAAGTCTTTCGTTATTTTGAATATGTCTGTCTTACATCTACATCTTTTAAATAGCACAATGAAACACATAGCAAGATGAAACAGAGGCGTATTAAATTTAATTACGTATATGTCTTGAAATTAAAAATAATTTATTCATTACAATATTAAGATAAAGTAATTAGAGTAGTTAAGAATTGCAATTGTAATAATTTATTTCAAATAACGTTGTTGATTTAAAACTAATTTATGAACTTTTCGTTAAAAATTATAAACAGTTATCAAATATACCCGCGTATAATATTATATATAGCGTAAAATTTTGAATTGACAAGTATCATATTGTGTACATGGAAGGACGGAAAAATTGAAACGAAGTATTTACAGTTAAAGCCCCAATAGCGTTCCCCTATATTAGGAAGTTTCCTATACCGTATGCGGCAGTCCGCCGTATAGCGTAGTTTTTTTTACAAAACAACAAATTTTTAAGGTCAATTTATACTTTTTACAAATAAATTATATTATAAATACAGATTTTATACGTGCATAAAACAAATATTTGTCAGTAGCCATATATAGTGGTAGTTTACTATTGACGTCGCTAGACACATTTTTTGAAATATTTTAAAAAATGAGAGAAATGTTTGATTTCATTTCGTTCAAAAAATACAACTAAAATAACCTAAGCTCAAATTTTGTATGTGTGCTTATTCCCTTACTGAGTATTTATATAGCGTATTTCCAATCTCTACGCCAGGGGTTCTTAATCCCGTGCCCGCGGGCGCAAGCGCGCCCGCGGAGCCTTTTTTGTGCGCCCGGCAAAGTATCAGATAAAATTTTAAAAAGCCATTATATTTTTTAATACAATTATGTTTAATAGATTTATTGAATTCGCAAAAATATAACCATATCCATGCTATTTTAAAGCAGCTAAGAGAACAATAATAAAATAAATATATAAAGATATACTATGTATGCAAATCTGGTTTTTGAAAAATCCGGCCTGCGCCCGCCTCTTTTCTCCAAAATCTCAAGTGCGCCCGTCACCGCAATAGGTTTAGAACCCCTGCTCTATGCTATAGGGGGATCGTCTGTTTTCAGTGGTGTAGTGGTAAATAAATACCAGGTACCAGGTCGGTCATTGATTTCTTCCCTACTTTTTTTAAATATCCTTCCGAAGTTAAAAAAAACTACAAGTTTTAATAATTAAATCAATAAAACAATGCGCAATTGACCAAAATAAATTTCTTGACGTTACACGTGTAAATTTTTTTATTTTATTTTTGTAAAATTCGTCGGGTAGATCAATTTTGATATAATACTTTTAAATTATATGAACAGTATTTTTAATGTATGTATGTACTTGAGAATTAAGTTACAAGTCAAAAAGATGGCAGGGCGGATCCCAGGCTCATTTTCAGGTACCAGGTCGCCGACCTGGCCCCACTAAACTACTGCCTGTATTATGTATTTATTTATATACTTTGACTATATGGATGATTGACGTCCTTTGAAATAATACATTTGTTTCTTGGTTTGAATAGCGGTAATGCAGAATAATACATTTCTGATGTTAATTTATATAATTAAATAAAAGAAGAATCACTTTTAGGGTGTTCACTGTCAATACTTGGTGGAAAGGCATTATATTAACCCTCCAAGGACGAGCGTCACCATATGGTCACACAAAACACCGTTGTCTATTGATCCCACTATTCATACTTTTTCTACCTGAATATCGTTGCTTTTGCTCATATTTGGTTAAGAAGGGTACGGACTACAGTAAGTCATCAGCCGTAGGAACAGGAACGGTCTCCAAAAGCACATGTGATTTTTTGAATTTCCGTTTTTTTTAATTTACTTTTTGAAACTGTTAGATATTTTTTTATAAAAACATAAAATTATTTACAGTTATTTTGCTAATATATTTGTTTTGAAATTATGTTGATCTAAAGAGGTCAAATTGTAAATATTTAAAAAAAAAAACACGTTTAGCTATATTTCAACCCCGAATGTTTGCAAGCCCATACGGTCACTTTTGTCCTTACTACTGTCCGTACTCAATATTACACGGTAATAAAAGGATGAGCATGACCATATAGTCATGCGGGGTTTCTATACAACGACTTTGCGTTTTTTTTTTTTAATTTTGGATAGGAATAAAAGTTATCCGTGACTTCATTATGGCTTAGAAAATATTTTTTTTATCGGAAAAAAGCTCTCGTCTCTGGAGGGTTAATAAAAACACAATAATCCTTTGTACTTCATTCCACTTTATTTAATATGTCAGGACCGGTTTCGCTCATTGCGAGCATTGTCAACTGATCAGTTGACAATGCTCGCAATGAGCGAAACCGGTCCTGACATATTAAATAAAGTGGAATGAAGTACAAAGGATTATTGTGTTTTTATTAAAAGAAGAATCGGTAAAAAAAAACATAACTTTGTTATCAAATTTCATATTAAAAATGAACTTCCATGAAGTTACCGCCGAATGCTTCGAGAATATTGAAGAATCAGTTATTTAATCTAAAAAAATATCAGAAAACTTCAACCATACCAAAAAACGATACGATAATTGAATACTGAATAATGAATCTTAAAGATAAGATAAACTTAATTCATTATTTTAAATTTATTGCAATTCCTATAATAGTCGATCCCTATTTTTACTTGTTACTAAATGAACATTTGATATGGTTAACGTTTAATAAAATTGACAAAAAATAAATAGTGCGTTTAAATGGAAATGCGATTTTTTATTGAAAAAAAAATTAAGAACCCTGCTTAAGCATTCCACTTGGCTAACTGTTCATTTGTTACGGATACATTTTATTGGAATATAATAAGGAATGCTAAACGCAACTGGGATGTTTAGAAAATCCCATTAAACTAGATTCTACCAATTACACGAATGTTTGTAAATAGGTTACTTAATATTTTTTCTTTATTATATGTAGGTGTCGCTGTCGACCACTACACTCGCCCATAAGGAATTTTTCCTAATCATAAAACTATATTATTAATATATTTTCTTGAATATAATACTTCACCCAGTATATTTATTAAATCGTAGTTAAGTCGAGAAACCTTCACAATTATAAAAATATATTTATTTGAATCTGGATTGCTAATTTTGCCCAATTCACGCCTGTAACTTTCATCCCAAGTGAAACTAAATGAAATGGCTGTATGAACGGCTGGTATTTGGTCGACAGCCAATATGACAAAAGTTAGCATAATTTTTAACCCGAAATCCGATTAATCTCATCCGAAATGGCCGACCGAAGTTCCTCATGAATGGTTCTTTGTGCGTTACAATAGAGGCGACGCACCCACACCGAAGCTTTATTACCGATGTACCGAATAGCCGAAAATCAACGAACTGTTTTTGCATTCCTCGAGTCATAATTCGTTGTAATTTAAAAGCTTGTAAATTATCTGGGCTCACACAATGCACTTTACATTTTTAAATTTAAATCGCTCGTTTAAAAATATACATCCAAAAACAAGATGTTAATAAAAAATAGACTAAGTTATGGGTGGGGAATCTTTTCATTTATCTGATTCAACATAATGCCGCAGTAAAGAAAACGTTGACACCCCCCCCTTTTTTTTGACTGTCGAACATATAATGGGTTGATAATGCTCTTTTTCCAAACGTTTGCGTATAACTTTTTGATCAAAGTGAATATTTTGATCAAGTCAAAAGGTAGTAGAGTAGCCAGATCCCAGTAGCCAAAGTAGCCAAGAGGCCGCAGGCTCCCCTCCACTGGGCTAAGTTGATTATTTAGTACCTAAGTTGATTATTTAGGACATTTTGCAGCTAAACATCTTCAGGGATTCTGGTGATACGCAAAAACAATTTATACATATGGGAACATTAGAAATAAAGTGAGCCAAGTGGTATTTTCGAAAAAAATAAGTTAGATACGTTGCAATATTCAGCACGTCTTAAAGTATCGTCAAGTGAAATAAACTCAGTTAATACACATTACAATACTGTTTTCTGCGTGAAATAAAAATATGCAATCGATCAAAGCACCAAGTTGAGTCGTGATAGTACTTAAAAGTCCAAGAAAAAGTTTTACCATTTTACTAGTTAGCTCACTTAACCTCTCAAAGGCACATATAATATGAATACTAATCGTAAAATAAATTAATATTGACCGATATGACTCCTACATGAAGTGTTGTCTAACGAAATAGTATTATACTGGAATTTAGCATTTTTTTTTACATTATAGGTAAGCTGCCCTTGATGGTCAATCTTCAACGATGCTGGCGTGATGACTTGCAATGTCTTCACTGGTTCGTATGAAGAATTTCATTCTTAATAAAATAACTATATTATGACCAATATACACATTTGGATAAAAGCAAACAAACGATGGTACTCGGTATAATTGTCTTTTTTATTTCATGAAATCTTTGCAGCGTGAGTGAACCTAAATAATGTACATATATGCCTGTATATAACAATAGCATACCGCACGTATGCAATAAAACTGATCAAAATTCATTTCTATGGCATGATTTCATAAATGAGTTTTCTTTCATTCCTGTGCTGAATATTGTACGTATTGCGAAATTAATATCGTTACAAAAATATTACGCATATTTTTCCTGAAATATAAAGTACGTAGCATCAACTGGAACAAACCACATTACATTCAGAAACACAAAATTAAAGAATAACACTTTGAAACTTTTCGAGACGTCTTGTACAAATATGTTTTTTCAAGTTGTTATCTTAGACTGGATAAAGTTTTATAGCTTTTTTATAGCGTCCAAGGCGGAAAAAGTTGTCGACGAGATCTTTATATTATCTCTCTCTCTAATTAAAACAAGTCTCTGGGCTTTGTTCATCTGCATATCCTACGGACCAACGCAGTTCACTTTATCGTTACTCTATATGTACTTCGTTATGACTGTCAACGCATTTTCCATTATTTAATGTAATCCATTTTTCACGAATTCAATGCGACCCATTTCACTTTATAAACATTGAATTAATTTTTATTATTGTCAATTTTAACGTGTGTAAAAAAATATATTCTTTACATTATGTGATCTATCCAATTATTTATTTTAAAAAAACTTTTTGCAAGGTTAACGAAATTTAATAAGCAAAAGCATATCGACTGTAGAAAGGAAAAAGGACGTAACCCACAGTTTTTTCAAAACAGGTTTTTTTCGATCATTACAATGTATCAAACTTGATACACATTCTATCAAAAGGATGCAAGCTGTAAATACCGAATTAGTATCTAAATTTAGCTTTTAAGTTTGAAAAAGATGACCTTGTAAAAAAATAAAATCAAGAAAAAAGACCGAAATAAAGGTTTTTCCTAGACAAATTATTGAATTAATATTAGATTATGTCAATTAAACACCAGTTTAGAAGTCTCAGTGCACTTCAAGGTTGTTTATAATTCATAATTTGCATATAGCCCAAAATTATCAAAACATGTTTTTTGCGCCTCCTGCAAAATTTTATATGTGTGGGTTACGTACTTTTTCCTTTCCACAGTCGATATAATTTAAAATTTAAAACAGTAAATTATTTTCTAGAAAAAAAAAATTGTTGATAGCGATTTATAAATTAAAGTTCTGACGATGGCGTGATACCGAAATAGATCTCGACTTTATTAAATATTTTTCTGTAAAGGAATACTGTAATGTATTTCTTCCAAGTAATTGTTAATATGTATATTTTTTGTATTTCTGTTAAATCAACACCACCTCATTAAATTGACGTTGAAAGTGTACTATGTTCTTTATAAGGGTCGTATTGGTTCAGGAATAAAAGCGTCTGTTAATATTTTATTTTCTTTTGAATTTATGAAGGTCATAGTGAAAAATGTTTGTCAGCGTAATTTGAGTCATTAAATAATTCAAATCACATGACACATGAAGTATTTTATTTACATTATCAAATTCGTATCTTCGACCTTGATCAAGATACATTTTTAGCAAAAACGTATGTAGGTACTTCACAAAAATGATTTTCAAGAGTTTCATGTAATTTTTCGATGTACATCTTAAATTTTTTTGGTGTAACATCATACGATCAGTGTGTTTATTTTTATTTTATTAATATTTTTTTGTTATGCCCACGTACTTAAATGTATAAATAACGCCAATATGATATTCATTTTTAGTATGTTTAATTTAATGTAATTTACTTAATTATTCGCGATATATGTAAACTATGTTGATTAGTGCCTCTATTATAAAATATATAATAAGTATAGGTATGCAATATATTGTTGTAAAAATGTATCGTTTAAGATTTCGACTGAAGGTGCTTGGTGGAATTTCAATATTAAATTTGAATCGTCCAAACTATGTACATTCTCACAGATTTTGTCACTAACGACCCGGGTTTCGCCTTTCGGCATCTTCAGGCATTCAAGTGCACGGATGAACTTGAACTGACAACTGACTCAGTTCAAGCTCAGGCGAAACCCGGGTCGTTAGTGACAAAATCTGTGATAATGTACATAGTTTGAACGATTCAAATTAAAAAATGTATCGTGTTAATTGAATTCGGTCCGCACACCTGTATGTGAAATTCTGTACATAAAATCAAAACAGGGCTGTGGAGTCGCGAAAGAAGCTGCATGTCCGCCTCCGACATTAAAAAATGGTACGACTTCGAATCAGTTTTAAAAACGATGCATAATCATATAATTATCGTGTTTGCGTGTATTTTAATATATTCTAACATGAATATTTTTTTTACGTTTGACCAAATAAAGGTGTCGGAGTCGCTCATTTTTTTAAATTCCGATTACCACTACACACACAGCACCCATGTTTATCATAAAACGTATCTGCAAATTTTATATTAATAAAAAGCAAACATTCAAAAAGTGCTTTGTCACACAAATACAGAGCTTGGGAAATGATGATTTGAGTGTTGGAGAAATGAAGGTTTTCTTAAATGTGTCAACTAAATCATTTATTTTTTATTGGAAAATCGCGTAAAAAAGGACTGGATGTATAAGTGTTTACGTACTGCCCGTTGTTTACATTGTCGAATGGACAATTAAATTATGAACATTGACAGGCAAAATGTCAATCAATTCTCTGTACATCTATGCTCAGTCCGAAAAGAGTAGTGAGCGACTTCTTTTAATAAACACAAAAATATGTATTCAACTATCTTATATTTTGACATAAAATATTTTGCGCCAGCACTTTTTTGAATGTCAATATTACGAGAAAAAAGTTTACGATGTGTGATCTTTAAATATAATATGATGTTTGTCAGTTTTTTTTTATGCCATTCCACGCCTACGCATTGACTCTATAAGAGTGAGAAAAATTGGTATAATGCCTAAAGATATCAAGATTACTGTGCGAAAATACTGACCTACCTAATTCATTTAAAGGTGCTCTTGTCAGTCTGGGATTTTATTAAATAAACACTCATAAAACACAGGCTTTTCGTGTTGGATATGAAAGCGTTCAAATTCTAAAATTGTATCGGATATATGGCCAATCGTTTGTTTTATCTAAATCCTACTAAGAGGACATCCTATTTTAATCTTTTCAGAGTGTATATTATTTTAATTCACACATATATAGTATACCATTATGTGAAATGGATTTTAAATGTCAAACATAGGTTTCTCAACTCAACGTGTCCCACCCCATCAGTGGATTAAAACATGCCATATAAAAATATAACCACGCTATTTGGTGCTGGAGATCTTATATGCTGCTAAGCTAAGATATTCAAAATACCAGGAAAAATTTGTGACATAAGTAGTCAAAGAAAAATGACTCTATTCAATATCAGACGTTTCTGGAAAAAAGAAGTAAAGAGATGGACTGTTAATTTGATTAATTAGCTTATACATGAAGAATACTGAAGGGTAAAGAAATAAATTCATCTGTTTTGTGATATATATCCAATATTGTAGCAGAATTGTGTCGTCTGAAAAAGCACAAAAAATAGATTTGTAAAACAATAAACAAGTTCATAACTGACATGTACACCTCTCTAGGAAATGGTTTTGTCATCCAGGTAGTTTTTACAAGAAGCGTCTTATATGATGGACGCAAAGTAAAGTTAAAAGAAAAAAGTTTGTTTCATCAGTAACCAGATAGAAATCCAAAACGTTCTTAGATTGATAACTTTGTTATTTCATTTGTGTTAGAAATGTGACACATGTTTCGTTTCTTTGATACATGTCCGATTATCCATTTAAAGAAGCAAAGTGTCACATTTTGTAACACAAATGGAATAAAAAAGTTATTTTTTTTATTTTATTTTATAATAAACTTACCAACAAATCCATCGAAAATGTTCATATTCTTTTATAATTTAAGATTTCGACTGAAGGTGCTTGGTGGAATTTCAATATTAAATTTGAACGATTCAAGTTTATATTCTTGATAACTTCAGAACTGTAAGTTTCTATACTGCTTATTTAATATTTTACAAACCCTTTTCCTTTTTAAAAAAATAATCATCAAATAAATGCATAAATCAAATTAAAAACATTTCGGTATAAATATGTAAAGTTATACGTTATTTCAAAATAACTGTATCGATTCAGCAAGTCGCGTAATACGAGACCGCATTCATTTTCCGGGCCCGGGGAGAATAACACTGACGGTCGCCCGATGGTAATACACTCCCATTTAGCCTCCGTTTATTGGCCAGACCTTGCCATTACGTTACAAATTTTCCTCGCCATTATATTCGGGCCGGGAAAAGAAGAGCGCTTGCTTAATTATTTTTGATTGGGCCACCCGCAAGCGGCCGTATTTTAACGAAACTGGTGTTTTTCTCTATTGTTATTATCGTAAGCGATTAGGGGACGGTCTCCCTCATTCATTGATGTCAGGGTGGCATCATATTTATTTCGGCCTTGCTTCGTAAAAGTCGAATTATGTCTGCCTTTAACCTCAAATAACAGTCTCTGAGTGGACATTACTAGAGATATTGGAAAAGGAAAGATGATTATTACTCTCATCGCTATCGTGTTTTTCTCCATATTGCTTCTTATGATTGGTGTCGAATTTTATGGCTATGCTTGAAAATGATCACCATGTGCGTAACTTTATTCGCAAACATATTGGTGTTCTAATAACATAGAAGTGAATTGTGCTCGTTTTGACTCATCACGGAGAAGTGTTATTTTAGAATCGTTAATCTGTAAAAGCAAAAATGGCTTTTTAATATTACTAACTACTAAAAATAGGGTAAAAATAGCAACGTGTTTAGTTCTACAGTTTTTATATTTATTAGTTGATAGCTATTTCGGCTTTCGCCATCATCAGAACTTAAAGAACAGATAGTTCTGACGATGGTGAAAGCCGAAATAGATATCAACTAATAAATATAAAAACCTTAGACTTAAATACGTTGCTAGTTTTAACCTATTATAATAGAGTTCTACCAAGTAAATGCCCAGTCAATAAACTACTAAAAAGTTAAAAGAAACTGTTTGTATAGTAAGGATATAAGATTGTATATGCATTGCTTTTATGGCGTTCACTCTCTTTTCAATGACATTATATTAAGAAAAAATAAAACACTCTTTCGTACTTATTTCACAATTATTTATTTACTTTTTTTATTTTATTATTATTGACTTAGAACCGATTTCACTCATCACGCACAGTTTCAGCTGATATATATTTATATATATATATATATATATTGATGCAAAGCATTTTTTTAATACAAAACAAGAAAGACTTAAATAAACAATATAAACAATACAAACTATAATAATTAAAGTTATTTTTTGATCCAATATTTTTATAACAGTCGGCGAACGAAAGCAAAGTTTTGCATACGGACGAAGTTTAAATACATTTCTCTCATACAGCTGGATTATGCATGTGTCATTCTTTTAATTATAATTAAATTAAAGACAATAATAAAAAAATATTAATATTCAAAACACTGATGTAAGGCGGTGGTAACCTACACTCATTCGCGTCTATTTAAAGTCAAAACAAACGAAAATATAATATGTAATAATGATACCTATATATATTTATTTGGTGATGTTTACAAAATTGTGCGTTTTACATTCAGTTGTTTCCCCGGTGTCTTGTTTCCCGCACGTTGTGCTATTTTGCTCACTAGACTATACACAAAAATGGTAAATTTTTGCCAAAATATGTAATCGTTGAATAATGAAATATTTGTATTGATTTAATAATTCTCTGTAAATGTATAAATATAGGTTGAAAAAAAACAATAAAGCTGAAACTATACCGTATAAAGTAAAACATATATGCAACTATTTGGTCTGGATTAATAATACTGTGTAATAGAATGAAAGGATTTGTAATTTTAAACTCATACCATAGCTCGTAAAAAGCAATTTATTAGAGACTGTAAAAAGGTGTGTTATTTATTGTACCTTGACTAAACATATTTTTTGTATGTAATATTTTTTTACTACTATGCCGCCTAATTTCTCAAAACATGTTGCTGTGCATGTTAAATGGAATGATTGATGAAACAGTCTTGACAGTTAATCGTATTATTGGCCAGTGTAAGTGACACGAGTTATTGTAAAACGAATTAGTCAGCGATGCGTCGCGACGCTCTCTCGAGAGACGCTTCCTCCTTTGGACAGGCGCCTGACGGAAGGAGTGCTGACAACCCTTTGCTGCCAAACACTCCTCACAATAACAAGAATAATAATTAATTTTCATGCCTTAACAATCTTATATATGCCTTGTGTATTTCTCGTGTGAGTATATAGCCAATTAGGTATATAATTAGATTTATTCTTGCGACAGTTGGTGGTCAAAGCGACGTTTCAATTCTTCCAAAATAAAAATGTTTTACATGCATTTTACTTTTGAACATTTTAAGATTTATGTCTTATAAGGAATGTGAGGGTCTTTCTAAGCTTAGTTAAAAGTTATTCTGTACAGTTGTGGATAAAATAATAATAAAAAAAGATTTTGTTTTAAATACAGTGCTTAAAGGATATATTTTGACAATTGTAATAAATTCTTTATTTAATTTGTATTGTAAATTTGTGCCAATCTTGGTATATTTTTCTAGTAAGCTCGATTGACGTACAATATAATAAAAAAAGTCGTTTTTCACTGGAAGGAAACGTTTGACTTTCAATAACATTTTAAAAAATTGTTTGCCTTAGATTATTATGTCATTAAAATAGTTAGAAAACGTATTTTTTTCTGCTTCGGTGTTTTTTTTTGGCTAATAATATTTTGAAAAAAATATTAACAGCTCTCTTATTCGATGTGTGTTTTAATGTTAATAAGGTACTTACGTGTATTTATTTGATTTGTAAAGTACAAGTAAGTAAGTTCTTCATAATTAAAGTTTTCACTTAAATGCAATCACTTTGGAAGCTCCGTCAGCAAGTCTCCTGAGTTCTTCCTGGCCGAGATGAAATTGGAAATGTACAATAATAATAAAACTACTGTAGGAAACACCCCGAGTGTGTTAACCCAAAGCCATTTTCATCACAAATAGGTCGCCGGTGGGCGGTAGGAATTTTCTCGGCACACGCACGCTGAATTACAATTTTCCGAGCGATAAACCCTCCGCGGGAGGTCCGGCGGCGCCACTACGACAGATGACACTCGGTTTCCCGATCCAGGCACTCTGACCTCAAGACTTCGGAGCCTATTGCATTCAAAGGAGTGGAAGGAAATAAGGAGCTCGGTAGTTGTGGAATTCCCGACTGCCACAAAATATGAATCTACGCTTTCAACGATTTATTGAGAGTGCAATAGGTGTTCGGATTAATTTTCGGTCAACTAGTGATACCTTATATTTATTTCAAAGAAATTTTTTACCGTTGATTTTGATTTTTTTATCGTAGTTACATACTATAATGGTATCAGAAGTATTTTCAATGCACCTTTGTAAGTATTGTTTCAAATATACACCTCACGAAATCGTATTAATAGTTTAGTGATTAGCCATACTTTATAGGTGTTCACTGTCAATACTTCGCGTGATGCCGATCCTGATAATATTTAATAAACGTAGAATTAATACAATGAATAAATTTGTTAAATTAAATGCATTTTGAATATGGTCGTAAAATTATATAAAATATATTTATATTGGCTAAACAGCTGACGCCAACTTTGCCTTGCACTTTTAAAGTGTTCATTGTTAACTATTGTTGGAATGGCATTCAAAAAATAATAAAAAACGTTTTTGTACTCATCCCACATTATTTATTACATGTCAGGACCCGTTTTGCTCATCACGAACATTGACAACTGTTAATGTAAATGTTAACTGAAAATATAAATCGATACAAAATTATGTAAGACCAATAACAAAGTCTACATGACAGAAATTTATAAATAATGATACAAATTAAAAAAAAAAATGGCAGTACATTGTCGCACTCTCTGATCTAGTTGATAAAAGATTTGCCCTAGTAATCACCCATGTCTAGGCTCAAACCCCGGTTAGGTAAATGTTAAATTTAGATCAAAATTATCAAATGGGAAATGTATACAATACAATCTCTTCATGACCGCAACCGAACTTTCAACAATTTTTAAAATTTAAAAATGTCCGACTGATAAATCCTACTATCATACAAATAAAATAATAAATACGAAAATACATCGGGATTCAATATATTTATACGTATTAATATTGTTCCTATACATGATAATATAATGTTTGTTTACAAAAGAAATCCATATATTTGTCTATATGATAATTCGAAGACTATGGGGGTTCATCTGTGTTTACGAAATATCAATTGTAGCTTTATCGCAAAGCAATCATATTTAGCCTGCAGGCATATCTTAAATATTTGCTTTGGCTTTGTGATTAAACCTTTTGACCTGAATATTTTATTAGGGAAACTTTTCGGAAGCAAATTTGTTTTTCATACACAAAACATTTTCAATTTCATTTCTTTTTGAAACTCATTCATGTTATGATTGAGTTTCAAAAATAAGCATGCTATGATTAAAAAGTGTAAAGGCGGCACAAAATTAATTCATATTTTTTTAAACCATCTCCTCTCCCAATGAGGAGGGATATGTACGGTTAATGGAGAATTTCGATAGAAACTCTTTAGCAAAAACTGGCTGTTCACTTAACTTCTCTTTTTTGGATAACTATGGATAAAAATGTGAGTCTAGAAAAGGATTAGCTGATTGGAAACCAAGATTTTCTAAGTTCTACAAGCTGTAGCACATGCAAGTGGAATAAAAAAGTTATAAAATATATTTTTAAAGCATTTAATGGTATATTTATTGCTAATTTTGTTTCCCCATATATTTACATGTATAACCCTGTTGTTCTCAGTTCATGATCTGTGCGATGCCAATTTTCACATAATATTGTACATGCAGAATTTTTAAAATATTTTAATATAATATTCAGATAATATGTTAATATAATATGATAATAGTATTTTATAATTTAAGATTTCGACTGAAGGTGCTTGGTGGAATTTCAATATTAAATTTGAATCGTTCAAACTATGTACATTCTCACAAACTTTCATTTACTAAGCGTCAGTTCAAGTTCATCCGTGCACTTGAATGCCTGAAGATGCCGAAAGGCGAAACCCGGGTCGTTAATGACAAAATTTGTGAGAATGTACATAGTTTGAACGATTCAAATTTAATGATAATAGTACATTAGTTTTCAGCACAATTTAGACATAAGGCCCTTTGACGTAAGCTATCTACTTAGAGTGCTCGTTGTAGTAAAAAGATTGCCGACCACCGCACCAAAAACAAAAATAATTACTAATGTAAAAAATATATATATTTTTAATAATTTTATTCGAAAGCCAAAAAGAATTTATTATTAACTTAAAACTGAAAAATTACGAAGCCTGGCTTTAAAATTTTACAATGAAATCGTATTATAAAGTTTTTGTTATTACGCAGTTTTTGTGTTCTTTTCAGGTCCGAGGGATTAAAAACTTTCTCGAGGGTCATTTCATTTAATTTGTTATTTGATAAAAAAAATCATATGTAATACGGTCCAACTGAAGATAAATAAATCTTACCACTTCTGCACGGCGAATGGTTATCTTTCTCATTAATAATTGTCATGCTTTAATGCATGCATGTATTTAAAATACATGATGGTGCCAATTAGATCGATGTGGCTGTAAGTAGACAGGCCATTCATTTGAAAACTTGTACGTATATAATATATCGTCGACATACTGGCAGAAGGCATTAAGTCAAAAACCGGCTTCATTTCAAAATTTCATGATAATCGAAAATGATGACTATCCAATCCAAGATTTTTCTGCCTGTGTACCGACAATATCATAAAAAGTCGGTATTTATGATTTTTTTTCAAAAATAAAATATGAAACTGTCTTTTGATCTTAATAATCTGACACCGAAAAATGATCGACTAAAAAAACGCCTTTAATCGTAAAAAAATGAAATAATGAGTTAAGTTAGCTGAGGTCATATTTATAAGTGTCACATGATTTAAATAAAACAAATCATTTTAAACATGTGCTATAAAGTCAAAATTAAAAAAGATTTGCACGTGTTGCCCTCATTAAAAAGACAACTGAGTGAAAGACTGAAACAAAGTATTTTCAGTGATTTAAATGTAGATAAAGATCTTTCGAAATTCTCATTAATTTAAAAAATACAAGTCCAGTATCTCAACATTCGATAAACCATACAAGATCATGTAATATCAAGAAAATAGCTAAGATAGTGTTACTTACTTGATTTTTTTTTAAGAAATAATACGATAAATAATATTATATTATTTGACTATGCTTATCTTACAAAGAAAATAGTTTTGAACATGATATGCAATAATGTAATCACAACAGCAGTTTGAGATTTATATTTATTTTAGATTTAAACAAAAAAGAAACAATGCAAACTCTCAATGTTTTGTGTATAAATAGTATGTTTATGAATCAATTGAATTTATTTAATGACACCTGAGAAAATAAAGGAAGTTAAGTTTTTCTTGATTGTTTATTTTACATACAAAGATGCACTTTTGGTATTGTGATGGAAAAGCCTCTAAAGCTCTTGGACTCCTGCCAAGATTCATAATTTACTCTCACTTCAGCTGTTTTCAGTTGTATCGCGTTGCATTCATTAAAACGCATTTCAGCTCTTATTTTCATTTATGTACGTCATCTGTCAAAGCGTCGTTTGGACATAGGTCTCGACAGAATTCCCAATGAATAGCTTATTCATCCTGAAGCTCGTGCTATCGAATCTTAAGATCCGGATTGACACATTTTCTCGTCTCATTTGGGACAAACGTGTCCACTTTAATGGCTGGAAAATATTTGCGATCGCTAAGAGAGCGAGGGAAAATTAATAGCGCAAATTCGTCTGGTTTCTTGGTGTTAATTTATTTTATTACCTATCGTTAGCTAGTGCATGCGTGTGCTTATTTTTACAGTGAGTTATAAAACTTGTTGGTTCTTTATATCAAATGGCGTATAAACCAAGGCTTTGGAGTCGGAAAAATCTTAGGACTCCGACCAATTAAAAAAAAATATCCGTCTATTCACAATATTGATTGATGGAATGACGCCCATGTATTAGATTTGAATCTTTCAAATTATGTACATTCACAGACATAACAGAACGTGTTAATCACAGAATCACACTTGTGTGAATGTACATAATTTGAACGATTCAAATTTAATATTGAAATTCTACCAAGCACCTTCAGTCAAAATCTTAAATTAAACCATGTGTTAGAATTATTCTAGTTACTAGAATAATCTGATCTAAGACGGAGTTGGAGTTGGTTTTTAATTTAAAGCTGGAGTCGGAATATTTTTTTTTACCTGACTGCCCAATGGGTATAAATATGAACTATGAGCTAACGTTATGCGTTGTTAAGTTGTGTGCTAGGGTTGTCTCAGGAGCAATTAACTAAGACTTGGCGGCTTGCACATTAGAGTGCGAAAGATGACTATAAAATTTCTACTAGTATATTTAGATTCTTTCTTAACAGGTTATTAGTTTGCCCAAGTAGCGACCAAGTTAGCATGGCCTATATGTCCGACAGCTGGTTGTATTGATTTGGTTAAATCCTCCCGTTCATTATTCAAGGTAAGGCAAACCCAGAGGATGTGATCAGCGTCTTGCATAATGCCACATATGCATGTCCCTGTGTATATCCGGCCAAGCTTGAAGTGCTTGTCCAATAGGAGGTAGTGAGTCCATGTTTTACCTCTATTTGCCATTTATAAACAAAGACTAGCCAATAAATTAAAAATGTTTGCCTCAATATTTATTATGTGATTAATAAATTAATTTATTTAAATAATGAAAAAGTTATCCTTCGCCATTTTTACTTCTGCAACAATATTAATGTACCTCTAAAGCAGGCATGGGCAACCTTTCCTAGGTCTGGGGCCAAATTATCATTCTGTTTCCGAATCAAAGGCCGGACCAAATTATTAAACATAATAAAGTAATATTAAATTAAATAAAACACGTTGCTATTTCTTATATGGTGGTGATCATGAACTAGTAGAGTGGATCCACTGCAAGCGCCCGTGTCATTGCCTTCATTTAATCCCTCCCTAAAACTATCAATTTCTTTCTCTAATACTTTGCCGAGATGAATCAGGGCCGGACAAAATAGCTTGGCGGGCCGGTGGTTGCCCATATATGCTCTAAAGCTTAAGGTACGACCTGAGTGGCCATGTTTTTCGAGACATCGCGTGCAGCGTGCAAATCAAACATGTGCTGCATTTTTTTTGATATCATATTTATGGAGCTTTGAGTACTAGGGCGCATCAGCGTCAAAATTCTTTGAGTCTCCTTCATCGCGAATATTTTGGTCATTCGCATTCTCTTACCATCGTTGCCGACGGAAGGGCGCGATCGCTACAGAGGTGAGCAATCCGAATACAGTGTACTGTGTAGCCAGAGAGTGCTTAAGATGTAAGTTGCGCGCGACACCATGTAAACGCTGTTCTTTGGAGTCTTACATTAAAAAGACTCAACTTAAATGTGACGCTAATATTACTTATTGTTTTCTGATGATGCGCTATATAAACCTGCCTTAAACATGTTTTTCTCTTATTTGTTCAATATAACGTTTAGGAGATAAATTAAGTAAATAGGCAGTTAGCCGTTTAATCATCACAAAAGGTAAACGTTGACACTTTCCTATTGTACCGTATACCTTTTGTAGGTTTCCCTAAACCATCAAAATTTTCCGGAAATAGGTGAGAATATTGAATCGTAATATTTGAACCGTTATAATTTTATCACAATTTAATTAAAAATATATAAATGACTATCGTTCACTTTAATAGCTGACTCTATGTAGCATTCAATGGTTCGAATCTTAGAAAACACACATATACCTACTTACTGAGCTTGACTGATTGACAACCCGTTCATGTTAATGAAACACATTATATTGAAATGCTCCATTTTGGGTCCAAATGCGCCACCGCCACCTGGAATCGGTCGTGTGTTATAAAAAAATACATGTAAAATAATATTATTCCGCCAAGGATTTATTATAAATGTTATCAGAAATAATAAATAATTATCAGGGTATGTGCAAGATAAATAACTGTCAATTATTATAGAAATCCTAATAATTGTCTCCATATATTCTTCGCCTACTGTTATATTTCATAATACTATTATGATACTCCCTTTGTATGATTTATTGTGTGTTTTCAGTACAATAAATCACTTCAGAAAATACAATGAGCTCGTGTAATGGCATACTTTCAGACAGAGCAGTGGTTTCCAAACTTGATGTATCTACGCCTACCTTTCAAAAAAAATCGTCGCGCTTTTCCACCTTTTATTTCATTTTATAAAAGATACGTTTTAATGGTTCAAAAATATATTAATACAAACAAAAATTGACAGAATAATAACAAAATGTTGTCATATGTTTATATATATGTATATTTTTTTTTTTTTAACCATGTCCGCTCCCAATGTGGAGCATATGGACTCCTAATGGAGTTTATCTCAACAGAAGTGTTTCTACGAGAACTGCTTGTTACTCAGTTGCTCAACCTCTCTTTTTCCAAATAGAGTAGGGATAGAAGAATAGGGCTAGGACAGGATTAGTGGTAAGCTAATCGCTCTCGATACGCCCCGTTTATAAGATAGGATGGGTGAGAGGGGGGAATTCAAGACATCACATACATCCATGCCTTTGAACAGAAATTCATAAATCGATTGAAAAATCAATTTTATAGAACTGTCCGTACCGGGATTTGAACACGGGCCCTCTGTAGCCGAAGCCAACACCGTTGACCACTCGACCACACAGGCGGCATATTAATATAGTATTAAATTGTTTTCATGTTGGGTGTGGTTCTTATTAACTTAAAATCAAACAAATTTTCAGGAAAAATGGATTCTGTTTCTACGCAAGAAATCGAGATCTTCGATACTTTATGAATAGTGCATCACCAAACCATCCAAGTACTCAAGAATAATATTTTTTTTTGCTTCAATTTTTTGATTATGAAAACTCATCCAATTTATTAACTTTGATTTCCAAAGCTTCGATTTGTTATGCATTTGGAAACTAGAGAGTTGGAACACGCCAATTTAAAAAAAAGTTCCGCTCAGAGTAAAAAATGAATTAGCTGTATAAACATGTAAAAAAAAATGTTTAAAATATACATACATTCATTCACTGATGTCCCTCTGTTATGTTACGATATAAAAACTTATTAATTAATAGAAAATTTAAATTAACTTTGATTATTCCACGTATTGTGTTACTAACTGTGACACGTGTTTCGCCTCTTTCAGAAATAGTTTGTAATGTTTAACGTCATTAGTAGTATGATTAAATTTGTTTGCACTGTTTCGATTTTATAATCCTCTCTTTGCTTCCCTTAAAAAGGAAAAATCCCAATGTGATTGATTGCAACTCATTAGTATCATTATTTGTTTGCTCTATTTCGATTCTACACCCCCCTCCTTGCTCCTCTTAAAAGGAAAAAAAACCCAAAACTCCATTTTGTAATTTCATAATTTTAAAATGTTAGAATCAATCTTGCTTCATTACTTAAGCAAACTTTGCGATAGTAAGTCTGAAGATGCCTCTGAAAGATGCGAAACACGTGTCATAGTTAGTAACACAATACGTGGAATAATCAAAGTTAATTTAAATTTTCTATTAAAAATGAACTTCCACAAAGTTACCGCCGAAACCATCGAAAGAACTTATAAATTTACAAATATTATGTTACGAAGATTACATTTCTGCTGTTTTTTTTCGCGCCTCTTACCTCTTGGCTATATAGTTCACACTGCCCCATGGAGGTGCGCCTCCAAGATTGGAAATCGCTGACAAAGAGAGATAAGTTTATCTATAATAAAAACAAAATTTTCGATACCCAATGTGGCATACATATGAAGTGAAAAATCACAAAATACTGGTTTATTTGCGGATTATTATTATACATACATATAACAATCTTTAATTTAAAATCTACTGCCAAGAAATGATAGCTTTCCTTTGTTGTAGGTGGATACATGTTTTCTTAGTTCATTAAATATAATCTGATTAGAATCTATGTTCTGTAAAACGCTTAGTAGATTTTTAACCTACATAACGCAGACAGAATATTATTTAGTTAGCTAGAATATCTTTTAAATTAAAATGTAGTTTATTTTATAATGTCAACATTAAATATGAACTATTGTGTCTTTCTATTGTGGTCAACGACCTTTTGTTTATTTTAAGATATTTTCATAGTCATAAAAAAGCTTGAAATGTTTCGGCGGTCTAATTCAAAAAATGTAAAAGTACAAATTTAATTTTAAAAGCACATTTTGCAAAATATTTGTATTGGTTTTATTTTCTTAGTGAGTTCGTTGAGTTAATAAAACAGCGAGAGGAAACGATCGCAATTAAATTATTTAAATAAGACTTTAAATATTATACACTATACTCATTTTTTACATGGTTTTGAAATAACACGGTACGAAATTCCTTGAATAACTTACTACTCTGTACTATGTTTATTTTTATAAACCCGAAATTTCTGAAAGAAATATTACACATACCCTGGATATCTCAAATAATGTATGAAATGTGCCTTTTTTGTCTCATAGTGAACTAGAGGTCTGCACGAGCCGAAATTTTACAAAATTACCCGGTCTGAGCCCGAAAAAATCTGGCCCAACTCGGCCCTACTCTAATACCATACTTGTTACCCGAACCCGACCCAAAGCTCAGATTTATACTTCTCAGCCCGAAAAACCCCGTTTCTTACAAAAAAAACAACAATTTACGATTCTCTATAGAACTAGTAATAATTAAAATCACCATGGCTGACTTATGACACGAACAAAGTCCGAAGAAATAAAGCCTTACCCGGGTCCGGCCCGAGGGCCAGGTCCGGGTAGGAGCCTGAGGGCCAAGTCCGGGCCCGTGCAGACCTCTATAGTGAACAATCTTTATAACTAGGCTATTCTTTATTATTATAAATTTTATTTTTCATATACTGAATTGATTTATACAAAGAAACCTATCCACCATTTTTTGTATGAAATAACATTTTTACACGGGTTTTTTACTCGATAATCCGTTAAACGTATGTACTTTGTAAAAATACAGTCGAGTGTTTTTTTAAATGCTGCTAATGTAAGCCTTTTAAATGTAGAAGTTTCTATAAGGTTTTCTGTATCAAGAATCCAAATAAAATTTTCACATTTTTATTTTGTTACCGCACTGCTAAAATTCAATAATCTTTATCCCATTCTCTTATTCAAGCCATTTTTCGTTCTAATTTGTATGGTTGAATATTATATCGTAGGTTTTGAAAGAAAGTTTGAACGGTTCCTCGAATTAAGTATTTATGGTCTTTAAATATAAATTTTCATGCTTTTTAATTAAATATCTAATTATATTATATTTCGAAAGGACGTAACCGAGAAAGTATTTGTTTAGTAAGTGGCAGTCACTTGTTTGCACGAAACATTTCGTTTTCCCAACGGCCACGCGTTTACTGTTTGTTGTTTTAAACGCCACACAGCGGACACACTTTGTTCCGTGTTATGTTCTTGCGAATTTCATTGCTTCTGAAAACAAACAATAAACTACAAGATTTAAGTATTTCTATATCAAGATGAAATTAATCGCCTTGTTATTGTTTGAAATTATAGAAGTCATTCGTACTCGCTTGCAAGTTGTATGCTTTTTGACAATGATGCAATTGTTTTCAGTTCCTTTGAAAAAAAATCTTGTTAATTTTTCATAATGCGCGCGTAAATCGAAGTAGTATCTCTGACTTCCAGCATCCTCTCTATCGGGTGCAGCATCACTTATCCATATCCGGGGCGTTCGTCTAATCTTGACATGCATATTAAAAACGATCGATTTTGCAAGAAACACACACATTTGACAAACATTTGTAACAACTTAAAAATATTATTGGTGTCTACAATAAAAGTGCAAGTCATCGATTATTCACTAGCTGAGACTTTTGACGGGGTATCAATACACTGAGTCATATATGTCGAGTTTGCGGTCGAGTGGTCAACGTCGTTAGCTTCAGTTACGGTGCTTACGTGTTCAACCTATTATTTTTCAATCGATCAATGGTCTTCTGTTGAAGGCATGTATGTTTAAGATGATGGAAAAAGAGAGGCTGAGAAATTGTTAAATAAGCAGTTCTTGTAGTAAACTTATGAAGAGTTGGACTCCATTCGCTTTACATTGTGAAAGAATAAAGTAAAAAATATGCTAGCTGAAATTAATCAAATACACATGTTTTTATGTATCGATGAACGAGTTTTGTGCTTTGTCTGTATCGTTTTGTTGCCTTAGTTATTTATTTCTTAGCACCATAGCTCAAAACCAAGGGTAATGAGTATTTTTATGCACAAAATCAGTGGTTTTTGTTAATACTACCCTATGACACAGATAATACATAACCCACTTGATCAGTTTTATTAAGAGAAGGTTTAGGTACAGTGATTCGCAGGACTGCTTGGTAGAACATCGTTATAATCTTTTTTCATTAGTGAAAGATATAGAGAAGGATCGTAAAAAACATTATAAACAGTCATGCCTTTAGATCAAAATGCGAGTATTAATTGAAACTCAGTTGACAATGCTCACCATGAGCGAAACCGGTCCTGATCCAATAAATTTGATGTGGGGAAAAGTACTAAAAATGTTTTATTATTTTTATGAAACTCATATGTTTATGTGCAATTATCCCTTTCTGTTGCCGAAAACATAACGATTAATTAACTTAATTTAATATTTTGCCTTCTTGGGCTTTAAGATAACTCTACTAAAATAAAACATAACTATAATCATCTGGTATCAGGTGCTTCTTTAGAATCACTGATTCATGAAATGTGTAATGCTGAGACTGTAGGTATCAGGAAATTTCAAATTACGGCAGTTTCTCTCGTTTGCATTGGCACAAAGGCCGACGTCGTTTTCATACGGTTTCGCCTAATTTTATGTTTACTGTGCTTTTGTAGTCGCACGTTTGAGATGTAAAATACCATCCGCTGTTTTCAGGTATGTTGGTCGTCATATAAATGCACTCACTGTCATTACAAAAGCAATTTGCACACACAAAACTATTGCCAACTCGAAAATATTTCATTACTTACTGATTAATGACTTGCGTGGTTTTCTTTATAGTTAAGCCAAATTTTCTACTACCTAAAATTCCTGTTATTTTTTTTCATATTTTATATTTTGCCAATGATCAAATAGAGAACAACTTAAAACATTTTTGTAACACTAAAAAATCAAACAAAATTTAAGAACTGGTCAGTGCAAACAAAAATATGACATTAAAACAATCTTATTCTTCGAAAAATAGTGGCAATGACTCGAATCAAACTTTCTTATTGCGGAATTTGCAACCAACATTAAAGAGTATTTGGTAACATACATATTTTCAATGTATTAAACGGTAACTTTGTAAAAATTATTTGTTGAAATAAATGAAAATTTCGTTACTCTATCATTCCAATGACTGTATTACAAGTTGTGACACGTGTTTCACCTCTTATAAAAGCTTTTTCAATCTGAAAAAGTTTCTCAAAGAGGCGTAGCACGTGTCATAATTTGTAATACTATTATTGGAATATCAAAGTATCAAATTTAATTGTTTGTAACATAAATATAGTATGAGTGCTTGCGCTGACAATGCCCAATTAATTTCGATACTATATTGAATTTCAATCTTAACAGTCAAAAGAAAGTAATGTGTAAAATTTATTATTGTTCATTTTATATATTTTTTCATCTTTCAAACAATATGCTGTGTTCTGAAACAAAATATAGACATAAGTACATACTTATTACATGATAAATCGTCTTGCTCGCGTAGTTTAAAATCTTGGGATGATTTGTTTTTAATATATCGACTGTGGAGAGGAAAATTACGTAACCCACACATATCAAATTTTACAGGATACGCAAAAAAGTGTTTTGATGATTTTGGGCCATATGCAAATTATGAATTATACACAACCTTAAAGTGCACGGAGACTTCTAAAATGGTGTTTAATTGACATAATCTAATATTAATTAAAGAAATTTTCTAGGAAAAACCTTTATTTCAGTATTTTTTCTTGGTTTTAATATTTTACAAAGTCATCTTTTTCAAACTTAAAAGCTAAATTTAGATAATAATTAGGCATTTGCAGCTTGCATCCTTTTGATAGAACGTGTATCAAGTTGAATAAATTGTGATTATCGAAAAAAGCTGTTTTGAATAAACTGTGAGTTACGTTCTTTTTCCTTTCCACAGTCGATATTATGTATCAGGCAATGCTAAGAATAGGCCATTACGGTACGGTTATCATGACGCATTGACTAACAATTTAAGTAAACAATAGTATTTTCCATCATTACAATTAAACCGTATAATATGAACAAATCAGTCATTGCTGTTTTTTTTTTAACCAATTGCCTAAAACAAAACATTTTTAATTGATAAAAAAATAAACTAACATCGAACAATACATTGTCAATACATTTTGTGTCATACAAAACACAACATGAGAATTGCTATCACTGGTAAGTATTATGATTCATAGAAAGAAAACTAAATCTTCCATGTGCAAGAAACACAAAATAAGATCTTTAATTAAACACTTTCGCACGTATGCAACTGCAAACGATATTTAAAATACACATTCATATATGCAGAACTAACACTAAATAACTCTCATGAGAAATGTTAATTTGGCAAGCTAGGAATATATATAATAGATTTTTAATACTCTTATGTTGTAACGCATGGTGTAGTTAGGCGAAACTCCCTATGGGGGTATACTGGGTGTAATTTTGCTAACACGATATACCTATCTCTACATCACTTCATATACCCAGTGGCGTAGTTACATTGTTTTCATTATCAGATATTAGTTCCGAAGTGCTTATAATTGTTTTACATTGACAATTTTTTTATTAAATCACTTAAATACCATTTTTTATTATCTACTTACTGAACTGTTATAATGGTCTAAGCCTGTAGCCTAGTGGTGAACATAAGTCAGCTTTTTTTTTCAAATAACATTTTTCAATCAATTGATTAATGAAATGGTCGTGATGGCCCAAATTTTTACCAATCATCCGATTCTAAATAACCATGCATCGAATGCGATTACCTAACTTCTAGCCCTGTCTTTATCCCATCATTCTATCTTTGCTATAAATAGATTAAGTGACTAAATAACAAGGAGCTCACGTAAATCAACTCCACATGCGCACATGTTGGCTATGAAATGGTTTAAAGCTTGTCCTTGGTAAACTTATTCAATGACTATTACAATGAATAACAAGTTCCGTACGAATTATATGATTTTATTAACTGAAACCGAACCGCTATCGGCGGGTGAGTTCAACTGATATAAAGCATAAATTTAAACAAGCACATTTTTTTATAAATTCCAGTAGGAAATTTTATCACGTACAATTCAATAATATAAAATGTTGCAGTTTCAAAATTATACAACACTTGTATGAAAATCAAATTTCATTAATGATTTTACTATCAGATGAAATAATACTAGATATATATCGCTTTTCTCATGATATCAGAACGGGTTATTTGGAGTTGTATGCCAAATTAAATGGAAGTTTGACATTATAATGTTATTTAAAGTCGTATGACACTACTTGAGTAGTAAAAAAAAGTATATGAGGAGCAAAAATTCAAAAAGTGATTTGTCACACAACTACCGAGTTGGGAAATGATGATTTGAGTGTTGAAGAAGTCACTGTTTGCTTGAATTTGTCAATTTTATGATTTAATTTTTATAGAATAAAAACCCTTTTTTAAACACTAGTTGTGATTTCCATTTATAGATTTTATTATGGACTATCAGAACTGATATTAAACAGCATCTTTCATAATTTGTGACAAATCACTTTTTGAATGTTTGCTCCTCGATATTATGTACATTTTAATAAAACAGTCGAATATTCATATAACCATTATTATAAACAAGTTATGTACATATTCTCAAATAGTATGAACACTTCACTGCATCCCTCAGCCCTTCAATAATTTTATCACTCTCAAAACAGCTCGCCGGCATGTCATTCTGTCCGCTTATTTATTTATTAGCTCTTTCTACATACATACTACTAAGAATTCTGGAGAAGTAGTTATCGCATTCAGTATACATATTAGCAAATCTTATCCTTCTTAGTGACACGTGCGTTTTCAAAACCCGCTCATAGGTCAGTGAAAGAAATATATTGGCTTTCCTAAATTTACAAAGATATTTTCATCAAAGAAATTGAAAACCGACATGGGCATATTGATTACGTTAAATGGATTCCTAATTTATTTGAACATAAATTAAAATAAATTTGTGTAAATTATTGACTACAACTGGATATATTTGTCTGGTCACTGATTTTTTAAAAAAATATCTATCAAAAATCAGACAACCATTTATGAAGGAAGATAAAAGACTATCAGTATTAGGGAGACAGTCGGTCATTTTTTTATTATTAAATATGGTAGTAAATGGGGAAATTAGAATTTAAATTTGATTTTTTACATATTATAGTGATTCCCAAAATCCCGGGGTCGGTATTGGACGATCCCCGGATTACAGCCCTGCTGATTTGGTATCATGGGATTTTAAGCCCTAATCCATATTATTGCTTGGGATGAAAATCCACGAAAGAGTATGTACTCTATTTCTCTAGTCTTTTTTATTTATTTATCCTGTTGACACCAAAAAAAAAATAGAAACAAAAAAAAATCTGTTGATATTTCCAAATAATAACCATAACAGAAACACGAATGAATCTTTTTTCATATCCATTAAAGCAATTTAAACATTTTTTACCACTTGTCTACAACATTGGTGTAATAAAGAAATTACAAAAAAAAATTTACGTTCGTTTTTTACTACGAACTCAATTTACGTTTTAATAGTTTGCCGTCAATGTCATAGGCAAACGATTAAAACGGCAGTCGCTCCTGAATGTGGGTACATACTCACACTCACCTTTGCGTATGAAAATTTAATGCGAGAAGCATGTTTTAAAGTCGCTTTATCTATGAACAATATGCTAATGCCACATAAACATCAGCTAGACATGTCCATTAACGATGCATTTTTAAAAGGGATGTTTTTTTATTCACGGGTAACGCTTTGTTTAAATATTTCATCACGGTGATATAAAGTTTATGCGAGGGAGGTTTTCGTAACGTTAAATAAAAAATAAGTTTACATTACGATACGTGTAACGGAGGGATGATAATATCTTTATGATCAGGTGACATCATTTTAAGCAAGAATACACCAAAGCTTCATTAAATAATTACGCACCCGTGTTTTTCTGTTCAAAGGAATTGTATACTTATTTATATATACGTATACATAACATATATTTTTAACTCCACTTCCTTTCGCTTTTTTAATATAACGTAGTGTTCATTTATTATGCGTTATTTTACGGCAAAGATACATTATCATCACAATTAACAGTTTCTGATGTTTGCATTTACCAAAAAAATTCTTAATGCCGTATCATTTTATATTTACCACAACATGCCGATTGAAAGTTACTGAGGAACGACAATGATGTGGAGTGTGTATGCAGGTTTAAATGAACCTAAATAACGCATTTTTATGAGTCAATTTACACAGTGATCCGGAAAGTGAACGTCATTGTCCAGACCCATTAACCGGTGCAATTATTCCGGCTAAGCCAAACGAATGATAAGCCCACCATTACGGATTGGTCCGATTGCATTTTTAATGATAACAATGCCTCGGCAATGGAGTCGGTAGGATCGTTCGGTTTTACAGTTTCGTTTTCAATTATCACGGATTCCGGAATGCAATGCCTTTTGTCCGTGAGAGTGGTGAGGCACTGAAAATAGCTTTACTTACGTAATTAATTTAATCCCATTTCAATTATACTCTTACATATTGGAACACAACGGTTTCGTGTCGTTTGGTGAACACTCTGACAATGCTATTTTTATTACTACTCAGACTATGCTGACTATATAGTTATTCATTATTTTCACGAAAAAAAATCTTTGTCTATTCTCGATCAGTTTTAAATTAATAATGTGGAAATGTGAAGCCTACACCGGTAAGATCTTAAATTTTCATATGTGCATATCAGATCCCAAAAGAACGGCACGCAGAGAAAGTGATAAACTAAACACTAGATGGTAATACGACTCGGAGGAGCTTTAACATTATTTAACGGTATTGTTTCTGTTGTCAACATGTTCCACGAAGGAACTGATCTAAGTTCAGACGACTACTGTTTTTATTAATATACAGTCTGCGCAAAAATTTTTCGCGTTCCTCACGAAAATTCAGTTTTGTGTTTTAAAATGTCTTTAAAGAACACAAATAATTTATATCTTTATAAATATCATTACAAATATGTCTAAGCATGTATCCACATCTCAAATATAAATAGTTTTACCTTTGACACAATTTTTAACAGCTAATAATGAACTAACGATAGCCCAGGAAGTAGAATTAACAAATTGTTGTATTCATTAAATAGTTTTTCATTTCAATATGCGATTTTTTTTTGACTATTGTTAATTGTTGATAACTTTAAGCATCCAGGGAATCTTAAAATGCATTTTAAGAAAATTCATGTTTTTTTTAAAGATTTTTATTCCAATAAATATAAAATTTCCCACCCTTAGCTTTCATTGGGGTTGTTATTCACCATGGCACAGAATTATACTTTTTCAAACGTAAATTAACCTTTTTTGGTTATTCTAAACACTTTAAATAGCTTTTTTCAATTCATTTATTGTTTTGGGCTTAAGATCTGCCAATTCGTTGCCCATTATCGTCAAGAAATTCTCTATGATGTCGAGATCAGGGCTTTTACCTGGCCATAAAAGGCTTTTTATGCCAAGATTTTCTTATTTATTCGTTGCCCAAATATCTGATAGAAATATAATTACCAAATTTATTTGTGAAATAAATTGTTTGAAGGCCAGAAAAAATCATGAAGTTATAGATTTTGCACGACCTGAAAAAGCGGAATCATCATGGAATACTGTCCGTACTATGAAGGATAAAAACTCCTCCAACTTTGGTCAAACTTAATCTTGGACATTTACTGTTTCCTCCAACAACAAAATTTTGCCAACCCTTTCTCTGGTGATGGCACCCCAGAAAATTACATAAGGCGAATGTTTGATAGAGGGAAGTATGCAATTTTTGCTGTTTTTATGTTTTTGCTTTTGTCAACTTACCACTCTTCCATAAGCGCTGACTATGTTAAACTTGGACTTATCAGAGAATATGACATTGTCCCATTAATTTTGAGTAGAATTTTTTTTCTCACCCCAATCACGCTATTTTTTTTCCATTCTCGTGGTCAATAGTGGATTTTTAATAGCGCACCGCGCACATAATTCTAATTTAATTAATAGATATTGAAAGTTTCTTATTAAATTCTCTTTACCACTTTTATGAATAAACTTTTTTCTTACTTTCGAATTAAAAAAAAACAATTGTTATAAATAACTACCCTCATAAAAGCTAAGAGTCTGAAATTAAATATTAATTGAAATAAAAATCTTTCAATGCATTTTAATATTCCCTGAATGTTAAAATTTAGCAAGAATTAACGATTGATAAACAAAAAATATCGCAAATTTGAATTAAAAATATTTAATGAATACAACGAATTGTTGATTCTACCACCCTGATTATCATAAGCTCATTATTAGCTGTTCCAAGTGTTAAAAACGGTAAAAACACTTATATTTAAGATGTGGGTACATGCTTAGACAAATTTTTAATGATATTTATAAAGATATCATTAATCTGTACCCTTAAACGACATTTTAAAATACAAAACTGAATTTTCGTAAGATACGCGAAACACTATTGCGCAGACTGTATTTTAAAGTACGTAGATCTTGTTCTTCTATTTTTTGAAACTGTGTTACAATATGTTTTATTAGGTATACGTCAAATTGCAAAGACAATATACCTTTTATTTATTTTTGAGAGCATATTATATAATAAAAAAATATATATATTTGAAACATTGGTAGGCCAGAATAAATATAGATCTTGAAATATTTACACTTAAATCTTTTTGTATATCCATGCATGTTTTCTTTCACTGTACATACATACATATACTAGATTAAATATTATTCTGAAAAACATCAATATGGTAAGGAATATAGAAATTAAGCATTTTCAAAATATGACAAATTTTGATTTAAATAAATAAAACACTCCTTGGCATAAACTCTATATTGATTTATTAGGACCAGGGCCAGTTTCGCTCCTATCAAATAAATCATTTTTTTTTGCTTTCTTAAAAAAATAATTCCTTTCCACCAAGCTTTTACCGTATAAACCACATCTTAAATGTAATTTTGTTATGTTCAGCCTTATCATTTTCTAAATCCTTTTGTCACAATGTTCAGACTGTCGAATGTGATTTTGCGTAGCTAGGTTTTGTACCACTGGGCACACTTAAGTCTTTGTCTAAAGTCATTTTTAGGTATACTGTTGATACCTAAAAATGACAAGTGCCTTTTTACGCGACTGATTACCTGACGACATGGTAATGTTTTACTATTTCATAAATTGAGATTCAATCAATACTTACTAATTCTATCATACATGAAAACGTTTATATACATTTACATACATATATACTTAATATTGCGTTATTAAAAGATACCACACACTGTTTTACTTAGCATTGATTTGATCCATTATTACTTGAGATATCTTTACATTGATACACTTGTAGATTCCTTTTTTTGTAAAAAAAAAACTGTTCTTGACCAGATGTTGTCTTGACAGGCAGTTTCGGATTACCCCATAAGCGCAAGAGACGTGCGCTTGGTGCCTGTGAATCTTAGGGCTCTCAAAACTACAATATGTAATATAGAAAACCCATATATTTAAAGTTTAGTTTTCAATATTTCTTCTTATTTTACGATTACTTTTTAGTGCTTTTATGTTTTTTGAATATTAAGGCCTTCAAATTTTATTGCGCCTAGGGCCTCCCAAGTGCGTAATCCACCACTGTTGATAGGGAAAATCTTGTGAATTCTTGAGCTGGTTACTACACCTAATACCTCGGCCAGATCCAGTATTCTACACCTGAGCAGGCGATGTGGCCAAAAGAAGATGATACGACGGTGGCTGTATATTGTATTTATTTAACTCGTTAACAAATAACGTAATCATCTGGCGGTTTGGGAGAACGTTCACTTGGGTGGTGATCCTCAATCATGAGGTCACGAAAAAGAAGATTATTTTCAAATTATTTTTCTTTTCAATTTAGGGCTGAGTAAATTTTGTTTATGACGAGACAACCTCTCGCTATTATATTATATTAACACACACGGTCGGTTCATAGCGCAAGGAAGCGTTATTAAAGTTATATTAAATTTTATGTCTCAAATAAAAAAGTAATTACACGGGAAACCGTGTTCAACGTGAATATTTTAAACTCTACCTTTTTAAAGTGTGCGCTGAAAAAAAATCACCTAAACACGTTTAAAAAAGATAAGTTTTTTAAGGGATACTTAAGCAGTGGGTTTCATTTGCGCTTTTTGTCGACCTCGTAAAAATTGTTTCGAAGTAGAATAGTAGTGTCTATATTCCATAATCATTTGAGCATAAACGTTTACCCTTACATATTTATTAATGAACAACCCATTAACCAATTTATTAAATACTCATGGATTATATTAATTTTCCTATGGAACATCTTACATATAAATATAAGTCACGTAGATTTGAATTTGGTTTCTGTCAGTTGTTTTTTTACTACTAATAGTTTTTGAAATAAGTTTAGAAATAAGTTTTTGGATTTTTATTCAATTCAATAAGTATGCTATTCAATATTTGCAATAAAAAACACTATTCATGCGTCTTACTTTCAGCATGTATCAATTCAAATGATATAACTATTTGTAAGTAAAATAGGTACGAAAAGATTACTTTATCCGTATGTAATTAAATATAACATTACGAGACGCAATTTACTATACATTTCGTTTGAAAATTGTCAATTTTTTTTTCTTATTCGCCAAATTTATATTATTTGTGTTCAGTCCGCACTTTTATTAAAAAGAATTTTCTTCCTATTTAATAAAATTGAAAATTTTTCGAATCGTTAATTTCTTTACACTGTTATAAAAGATTTTGTCACTTGTGGCCCTGGTTTTCACAGACAAATTTGATCCATATGTGAGACCTGGGTCGTTGGTGGTTGTTTTTTTACTACTAATTTCACATAGTTAAAATAAGATCAAGACTGGTTTCGTTTACCAAAAGCATTATTGACTGATGACAGATAAATCTAAGCAGATGTATTTGTATAAAATTGGCGTAGATCTTCATTAATAAGTACAAAAAAATGAGATTTCATTTATTATTAAATATAATAATTATTATTGTTAAATTTTACTATTTTATTTCTTGATTTTGTATGTTGATTTTGATATATTATGTAGTTTTATTTTATATTTTGTCTCATTATATTTGTCAAGTACATGGCGAATTGGCGTCAGCTGTTATGTCATGTACTGTAGTTTTAATTTTTAACAATAAATAAATAATAATATAATGCCTTTCTACTTGAACTGACAGTTCCAAAATATTAATTTAACATATAAAAAAGACGATTTTTAATTTTGATAGTATGCTGAGATTTTTTGACTATATGTGTATAATATATTATATTCAACAAAAAGACCGAGCGTATTGAAAAGTAGTCCAATTTTGTAGGAGATACCTTTTACTCATTAATTTATCGTGTTGTAATTCAATGTTCTGTTTTAAATTAATTAATGTTTATAATTCAAGACACTGCCAATAAACGTATAAGTAAAGTCTTCTCTACTATAATTAAAAAAAATATTGGGCTTATGTCGCCTAATAAATCCGAGGTAGATTTTTATTTTTGCCTTAATCATTTAGATTTATCGATCTGATAAACGTTATGGAAGGTATTGCGTAACGTTTGCGTACGTTTACGTATTGCGGACGTAAAATAGTACGATGATTTTTGAGAAGGAAAGGGGTGGAGGTTTAATAAAATGTATCTTCACACAGGCAAATAAAGATGGGCCCAAAATATGTGAATTAAAACACACTATAAATTCAATAAACAGGTGGGCTTAATTTTTTCTTATGGAAATTCATAATACAGCTATTAAGCACCATTTAAAGTCAAGAAAACAATAATTCCGATATTCCTTGCTACCGCGGGTTCTTCACTTAATATTTTTTTTTAAAGAATACGGATTTACCAACTTTACGCCTAGGCTTACCATCAAAATTAAGGCATGTTTTCAGCAAAAATTTGCATGCGCTTGCGCTAAAATAGTTTATATTATTATTAACATGCCGGTTCCCGGCAAGTGTTGCAATGCCACTCAAAGAAAGAAAGTGTTTGTGTTTTAATTGTGTTTATTGAAGTGCATGTTTTCTTTTTCTGTCTGTTTGACGTTTGCTGCCGATTGTCTATGGTACGACATATGCGCCACCAACTGTATGTTAATTGTACTATAACTTCCGCGCAAGTCCAATTATACGTTGTCAAAATGAACTGTATGGCAGACATACGAATATTGATTTTTATATTTAATACCTACTGTAAGCTAATTTTACTATGCCTATAACCTTCCCGGAAGTGCAAGCAAAAAATTTGTCAAAGTTTTATTGCAATCGGATGAGCGGTTTGGCAACGCATAAAATACGAATAAACAAACATTCATTTTTGTATTATTATTATATTGTAGAATTATATATTAGAAGATTAACCTAATATGACATGAAAAAAACATAACTATCCACTCAATTGTATGGAAGTGTGAGGCGCCTAAAACGGCGACTAAAAATATATTTCTTTTAGGTGTCCCGGTTGGGAAAAAATAAATGGTCACGTTAGGTATGCTCCAAGTCGCTCATTTTAATTTTGTTTAATTTATGCACTGCCTAATTTTTTTAAAAATACTATTATTTTGACATTTATTTCAGTGTTATTTTCGCGTAAATCCGTTTTCTCATATCGTTACCATTCCAAAATTATCCAATAATATGTAACATTTATATAGCGATGTGTTCTTGGTCCATTACATAAAATAACCTTAGTAAATCTCTCCAAAGATCACCGTCGTCTTGTTCACAGTGTCACAGTCCAAGCGTAATATGCGCCGTATTCGTCTTAGCGTGTGCGTTCTGGATTTTACGAAACGCGGTGCTTTGTGCTCAGATTTAACGACCGTGAATTTCCCCGAAGATGTATTCGGCTATACGAAATTTAAAATGAAAATCTAACGTGCGGAAAAAGGACTATTGTATGAAATATCTATAAATCTATGACTACTGAAAGTTATTGTTATATAATACTTAACGCTTCACGAAGTTTTTTGGTTAGAAGGTTCTTTTTTAATTTCCTGTCTAATCCTTACAATTC
Organism: Himalopsyche tibetana; assembly: GCA_030503985.1. Lineage (NCBI taxonomy): Eukaryota > Metazoa > Arthropoda > Insecta > Trichoptera > Rhyacophilidae > Himalopsyche > Himalopsyche tibetana. The sequence continues at coordinate 32,372,511 of JAPJYX010000016.1, forward strand.
CGATAAACATTTATAAGGTTTATGACTATACTGCGTGGAAAAATAGCTTTTGATTCCGTTGTAAAATTATAATAATAAATTAAAAATGAAAACGAATAGTCAAATTAAAGCGCACGTAAAAGAGCAACGGTTCGCAAAGTTATCGCAGTAATTTGATTGTAATAAGAATCCAAAAACTTATTTCAAACATATATAAAAAAATCGCTATAGTTAATTGGTTTTCTTTAAACTAGTATAAATGACATCTCATAATAAAATAATGAAACTTGTATAAACATAATACCATACGTATGTATTTTAAAAGAAAAATATAATGTTAGTGGTATTCATGGTTAACTAATGTCAGTTTAGTGGTCCATTAAAACCGATATACATATTCCATTTTAAGTTCTTGTTAGACTATATGCCGATATTGTGTTAGTTGAATAACATGTTACAATATTATTTATTCGGAATATAACTAGTTTTTAACACCAGTATTTCATGTAGATACTGTTTTAAAATATATATTTAAAACTTTAAAATATGGTGATATACAAAAGGTAAGTTTTACAAAGCCACTCGAGATGAAAAGACATCACGGCCACGCCACGTCTTAGATTTCAAAGGTTATGTTGAAAAAACATTTTTTGATAACATGTTAGGATTTTCTGATCGCTTACGTTACGCGTGATTTTTTTATAATATTTTAAATTACTTCTAACTGAAACATTTAATAAATTTATGGTTTTTTATTCATTCAATAAGTATGCTATTCAATATTTGTAATAAAAAACACCATTCATACGTCTTACTTTCAGCATGTATCAATTCAAATGATAAAACTATTTGTAAGTAAAATAGGTACTAAAAGATTACTTTATCCGTATGTAATTAAATATAACATTACGAGACGCAATTTACTATACATTTCGTTGTTTGAAAATTGACAATTTTTTTTTCTTATTCGCCAAATTTATATTATTTGTGTTCAGTCCGCACTTTTATTAAAAAGAATTTTCTTCCTATTTAATAAAATTGAAAATTTTTCGAATCGTTAATTTCTTTACACTGTTATAAAAGATTTTGTCACTTGTGGCCCTGGTTTTCACAGACAAATTTGATCCATATGTGAGACCTGGGTCGTTGGTGACATTAACTTATGAAAGAGTTCAAAATTGGATAAGCGATATTTGTTATTGTAATTCTATCAAGCACCTTCGGTAGATATGTTTAAATATATTTAAAATGTTTCACTAATGCTGTGATTAGAATTATAAAACTTTGTTAAATATCACATAATCAGTTTGGTTATCATACAAAAAAGGCAATTTTTCATGTTTGAATGAAGGACCGTAGACATTTACTTACAACTCAAAGTTGAACGGCTTTATAGATAGATATGCATACATGTTCGTCTTATCTGGAACGTCTTGCGGAAGGTTAGTATCTGCTGGGTTTTCAAGTGTGGCGGAAAGGAAGGGGGGGGGGGGGTATGATAACTTGACAACTTACTTTTGCGCGTGCGGGCTCGTATGAGATATAGTTGGAATAAGTTGTACTTATGCCTATTATGTGTTTGTATTATCAGTCATACCGACATCATATTGTTATACCATTGCTGATTTTATCTTCACCGTTGTTATAACTTATTAGATTATTCTATTTACTTTTCTTATATTAAAGTTTTTGTATAATAATGTGATTTTTATCTTTTTATATTTATATCACGCATTCACAATAAAACAATATATTATTATAACTGCTTTACAGATGAACTAGTCTTTCTAATACTCCATGACTGGCATAAAGCAAATTCGTTAGAAGCTATAAAAAAACTGTGCATCTGTTTTTTTTTAGTTAAATACTTCACATACTAAATGTTTCAGAACTAACATAAAACTTCTTGATTTAATAAAATATGGATACATATTCGCTCTGAAGCTGTTTTTGTACATAATGATAGTGTTTGTTACCTAATACACAAAAGTTCGAAATGAAAGAAATTTATTATTTTTGTCAGTAATCGTGACGTGACCAGTATAAATGCAGACAAAATCTACGGTCACAGTACACAATAGAAAAACAATTTATTTGGTATCCGTCCAACTAAATTAAGAATATTAAGAGAATCTTGGAGGAATCATGTGGTGGTCATATGCTCCGACTAGGAAGCGGATATGGAAAAAATGGTAAAAATTGAGCATGTATACAATTATTTAAGGAAACTATGGTTCATATTGTCTGTAGCGAATTATTGTAAAAGGAATTCGGGTAATTTAAATTCGATCATATTTCGGGTAGAATTAGTGGTAATTTTCATCCAATTTCAGCACTTTTATGAATAGTAATTTAAAAAAGCGTGTAAAATAGGTTTTGATATTAATTTGAATATCAATGTTAAGTGTGACTACAATATTTAATATCATGGACGTGTCTTCTTGCACGAGGAATTTTCCTACGAGATTTTAAAATACAAATCTACGGACATTTCGTTTGTCATAAACATTTAAGATGCGTATTTCTGAGGTGTAGCAGACTTGTTATAGACTTCCTGTATCCTGAATAAAGCGCTAATAATAACTGAGCGCATCCAAAAAAACACGTCACCGAGTTCTTCCGTACCCAGATTGTTATAATATGGAAAGCACGTATAGCACACCCGCGTAGAAACACAGATGAAATAAAGTTCCCTCCTTTTCATAATAATATGTTGATAGTTTAGCGTGGTATATTTAGCTGCTACAATTATATTATAATACACTAACAGCAAATAAAGAATTCCAGGAACACCTGTCTTTTAAGATTTTATTGAATTGTATACGAAATAACAAAGTTTTAAAATTTGAAAAGAACCATTAATCAAAATCGTAAGATGGAACATTTTTTTTTTTAATCATATTATAATGATCAGTTGTCTTTCAAATATATTTAAATTATTGTGGGTGAGATTTGGGTATACAGAAAAAATATAAATAAGTTCCCTGTTAAATAATAATTCATTAATTATATTTATTATATTTTGACAACATTTAAATTACTGATAATTTGCATTCAAATATTAAAATGACGTACATATCTTGTCAAACTAATTTAGCTTGTGTCGTGGCTTTACATCCTTCCTGAAATTCGTATTTTTTAATGAATAACTTTGAATGAATATGTACTTATAAAGAAAAACTGATGAAGTATAAAAATTATTAATTTGTAAATTTAAAATAACACTACATAAAATATATAACTTTAATTTACATTTTGATGTTGTCCAATTTTTAACTCGTAAGTACGATTAAGAAAATACCAGTTTTGCAATCTCTAGCATACATATGTTGTGCATAAGCTTTTGAATAGTATTTTTGATCGTCTGACCGCTCTACTCAGACCAAAGCTCCCTCCCGTCCAAATCGTTATGATTAAGTTTCCGTTAATTTCGTGCTGTCATTCTGACACTTCTTATTTATAGTGGCATCATTTTATGAGTTTTCACTTCATGTGTTCATAAAATGTATTCAAACTAACGTGACAATGAATAATTTCCATAGTTAATCGATCTGATTTATCTAACCAGTTTTTTGAAACTTGATTGAGATGTTTTGGACTTGTAAATTATATCTTTAAATATGAGTAAATATACTTACAAGATAAGCTGATACACAACAGTTGCACCATTTTAAATGGGGAAGGGTATGTAAACTAATTGTTTTAAACAAAAATGGTTTGTGGCCAGCGGTGGGCTGCCAATCCGTTAACAAGGAGCTCGCCTAATCTGAGCGTTGTATTTTATAGCGGATATGAGCGGTAATTTGCGGTGTTACAGTAAAAGAGTGTATTTTTGATCGTTTCTACACAATAGTCTCTTTTATTATATTTTTACATTCGAAATAAATTTATTTAACCTAAAATTTTGAGTATATTGTTTCATTTTACATGTTAAATGTACATGGAAACTGCAGATGATCTGCTAATATTGTTACTTTTTATTTAACAAGGGGCTCGTCAGTCTTAGTTAAATTTAACAAGGGGCTCGCGTGAGTCCCTCCGAGCCCCCTCCAGCATACCCCTGTTTGCGGCATCATTACGGCCAACATCACCGAAATGATGTGCTATTGTGTGTTCTCTCACAACATGGACTCGAGTATTCTACCAATTGCGCATCTTTAAAAAAATGGTTTTTACGAAAACTGACACTTGTTCAGTCACTCAATCTCGTGAGGATAAAAGGATTGTGTATGGGCAGAACTAGTATAGTAGAAAGCTACTCGGTTTTGTTATGCTTAGTTTTTTTAAGATTAAATTTAAGGATATATTATTGTTGCTTTTATTCATATTGTATATCTTCCTGGAAAGACATTATGATTTTTAAAATAAAACAACATTCATCTTTTTTTCTTGATTTTATAATATCACTAGCCGGTACCCGGCAAGCGTTGCAATGCTACTCAGAGAAAGAAAGTGTTTGTGTTTTAATTGTGTATATTGAAGTGCATGCTTTCTTTTTCTGTCTGTTTGTCGTTTGCTGCTGATTGTCTATGGTACAACACACGCGCCACCTACTGTAATTTAATTGTACTATAACCTTCGTGCAAGGTAAAGCATACGTTGTCAAAATGAACTGTATGGCAGACATACAAACATTGTTTTTTATATATAAGATTTATAACCTTCCTGGAAGTGCAAGCAAAGAGTTTGTAAAAGTTTTATTGCAATCGGGCGAGCGGTGTGGCGACGCATAAAGTACGATCAAACAAACATTCATTTCATTCTGATCATGATTGTGTGACTTTTATTTCATACGTTCAGTCTTTTTTCGTATTCGAAATTATTGTTCTATGATTACCGTTTCTAAAAAGATGTGCCTCACTAAAAAACTGCCCAAAACAAATATAAATAGTAAAAAACATAAATTAATGTTATTATGTTCTTACTGTTAATAGGGAACCTTAAAAATATTAATTGCAGAATATACGATATATATATTTATTCATTTACACTTATATGACTTGTCACACCTAATAGAGTAAAACCTCGTTCAAAAAGTCTTTCAAACCAAAAATGTATAATCAATGCACGCATAACCATCAAAATACTCTTTTTTTTAAACCATGTCCGTTCCAAATGTGGAGCATATAGACTCCTAATGGAGTTTATCTCAACAGAAGTGTTTCTACGAGAACTGCTTGTTACTCAGTTGCTCAACCTCTCTTTTTCCAAAGAGAGTAAGAATAGAAGGATAGGGCTAAGACAGGATAAGTGGTAAGCTAATCACTCTCAATACGCCCCGTTAATAGGATAAGATGGGTGAGAGGGGGGAATTCAAGACATCACATACATCCATGCTTTTGAACAGAAATTCATAAATCAATTGAAAAATCAATTTTATAAAACTGTCCGTGCCGGGATTTGAACCCGGGCCCTCCGTAGTCGAAGCCAACAACGTTGACCACTCGACCACACAGGCGACGACAATAATAGTTGAGAAAACATAAAAAAGAAATTGTACACTATATTATAATAATAATATAAACACGAAACATTCGTTTACTAAGCGTCAGTTCAAGTTCATCCATGCACTTGAACGCTTGAAGACGCCGAAAGGCGAAACCCGGGTCGTTAGTGACTAAATCTGTGAGAATGTACATAATTTTAACGATTCAAATTTAATATTGAAATTCCACCAAGCACCTTCAGTCGAAATCTTAAATTGTACAATATTCGTTGAACATCATGAAAATAATTACTTAAAACTCTCTTTGTTAATAATTTCGCATTCGAGATTATATACGAACATTTAATAAGAGAAAACCCGTTTAATATAAATATAGAATGCTTTTCCATCAAGTATGTGTACAGTGGACACAGGAATGATGTACGTAGCAGATTGCGTATAATATCTTTATTCACATGCATTTAAAAATAACCATAAAATAATGGCTTACTAACGTTATGTAATATAATTCACAATGTACTTTTGCTGTCAAATATCGCGAAATATTTTTTTGACGTTCTATATATAAATAGTATAGTATTAATTGAAGTGAAAAGAGTACAGTTTTTAATTCCAAATAAAACTAATCTAAGAACATCGCATAAATAACAAACAAACAATCACACCTAATGCACGAAACACATGTAAATGTAATGTCAAAATTTAGACCATAGATTTGACAGATATGAAATCGAAACAATCGAACATCAAAATTGAATTGTCAAATCAAAACAAAATGGCCGCCGTTCAAATGAAATTCAAATTCGAAGGCGGCCATTTTTGTTTTGGAATACTCGGGAGTTTGACTGGTAAAAAACATTGAAATCTACGAATATTTTAGTTTTTTGACACTGTTTGTTTATTTTAATACGTCTATAACCTTCCTAGAAGAGTAAGCTAAATTATTGTTGAATTTTTATCGCAATCGGACCTGTGGCTTTCGAATCTATAGACGCCAAAGATTCAAAAACATACATACAAACATTAATATATATATAAGATTAGAGCCGATATTGCTCGACGAAAAAGTTTATATAACTTATAACTAGTCCTTGCTAAGCGAAGCCGTTTATGAGAAATCATACAAAATTAAAGATAAAAAATAATTGCATTGAAATGGCGTGAAAAGTGCCAACGGCGACGCATTTCAAATGTTGCTTTCCACTGTGTTGAATACGGTGATTTTTTTTTTGTTTTGTTAAATAATCATTTAGAAAAGCAGTTAATATTATGTAGCCAACATAATGACTTAGATATATATAAATCTGAATTTGATTCATTTGTATTTCAGTTCGTGGTAAAAGTGATTTATCGAGAAAACAAAGGAGTTTTTAATGTTTCAGTGTATCGCATATCATTGCATAAATTAAATTTAAACAGTAGTTTAGGCAAGCGGCCAAAATTGATGTACATAAAACCTTTCAAATCTGACAATATATGAAATTTTCCTGAAACATTCTTTTGTGTGTATAATTTTATTTGTGTATTTTGGATATTTTGTTTATTATGTATGATATCTTATTCATTAAAAAATAACAATACTCATTTTATATTAAATTACAGAACAGTTCAATTTCGCGGCGTAATTAATCCCTAATTATGAAAAAAAATTGCATCAAAAATTAACGATACACTGTTATTGCAAAACAAGCCTGGAATTACACGAATAAAAATGTCTACGAATTTAGATGATTCATTAATATAATATGACAGGTTATTAATAACTCTATTACTCACATGGCTATTTTAGGTAATTAAAATTGATTATGCAACAAAAAAATATTAAATATATATTCATAACACAATAATTTATAGAATGCATGATTAAATATTTCCATACAATTTTATTCTGCTGTACCGCAATAGTAAAACGTATCAATTAAATTGTATTATAATGATTTACTTAAAATGTCTTTCATTACTACATTAAGGGAATGTGAAATATGTTAGTTATGTAAAATACAGGCGTAACTCGTTAAGATAAACAGTTTTATATTATCTTGTATCTAATTTAATGTGAAAACTATTAAAATTATGTCGGTAAATCACGGCATTGTTGATAAAATAGTTTACGATAGCCATAATGTTTGTTGATCTGACGTTTTATGTCTTTTTCGTATTTGATTTGCTGATTATCACGTAAAGTTATTAAATAATTTTTGTCTGATTGTTAAGACGCTAGGATTTCATTAACATTGATCATCTCCAATTGATTCTTGGACAGTTTGACCTTTAAACTTATAAAATATTTATTGGATTGACACAGAGTTCAAGTACCTAGTGACTGTGGAATAATTTGTTAAAGGTAATGTGGATTGTATTTTATACATTTGCCGCAAAAAATCGCAAAGGAGAAAATACCTGGACATAGTGAAAGGAAATCAGCGCTCAGCAAAGATTTAAATTGAAACGGAATGTGACCTGAGTTGCGATAAGATTTTGACAACATGTCTTTGTATAAAGATTTTAGAGTGAATTTGCAATTATGTACAAGAAAGCTTGTGCATTCTCTGCTGTGAAATATTTTCTCAAGATTTTAAAGCGTACACATGTATGTATACGTACGATGTGTAGTTTGGCAAAATTGGGTTCATTAAGTTAATTCCAATGCTTGGCTGAATTCTTTTATTTGCGAATATTGTTTGTAATCATTTCTTTCTGAATTATGTATCATCTGAAGCAATATTCTTCATTGCATTCACTATTATACAGGTAATGTGAAATTTAATGTTTTTTTTTAATAATTCAATATAAAATAAACTTCATAATATAAAATCAAGATAGCGTTACGAGAAGGTTGGTGATAATTACCCATAGCTTCCGAATCATAGCAAGTTTCGCATTCAAGGGCTGTAATGCAACAACTACAATTCTTCCAGTAAAACTTCAAAATAGGGTAGACAAGAAAAGAGGTTATATATTCACTTTCGATATGACCTGATTTTAAGAACATGTGAGTGGGAAGATTTTTTGGAGTACATACATTTGTGCAGAAATCGATTGAAAAATAAATTGATGAAAATGTTTGTGTCTGTGATTTGAGCCCGTGACCACGGTCACCGAAGCCAACAACGTTGACCACTCATTGTTATGATAATGATAATATTTATAATATGGACAAATGATGGAAATTATTCATAATGCATATACCTCATATAATTCATATATTTAGGGTAAACTAAACACATGACGCTCTTTCCACTTAAAGTGTAAAAAACACATATAGAACAAATATTCTATAATACAGATAAAAGAAAAAAAAAACTGTGATTTCGTAATACAATCTTCACGAAGAAGCAAAAACGAAGAAAGTGAAAAACTGTCATTTTTGACATGGTTGTGGTTTACCTTCAATATACAGAGATATACTTACCTATATATTATGATTGTTTATTTCTTTTATGTTTTTGTTAGTCAAATGTGTTTCGTCGACTATTGTTTTATTGTGAAGGGTCGCAAGCCTCTTTTACAACAACTACTGGATTCGAATCCCGGTCCGAGTTTCAATTTCCGACCACCGCGTTACGTGACAGCCGTTTCAGACTACAGATCGCTACGTACCTTGGTGTCTATCTCTACTTTATCCAATTTACGAAAGGATCTCGGCAAACGATTATCTTAAGTAAATAACTTTTACAGTATCGTATTGTATTGTTTCACGTTTCTGCCAAATCATTCTTTTCATGCATTTATTTTATTTTTTCATTGTTGCATGCAGTATTCCATCATGATAAAAAAAATACCAAGCGATTGAGTGTCTATTGCCTTAAAATCAGTAATTCTTTCTCTTGAAATTATCAATAGGCATCTTAGAAGCGTACATGGTTAAAATACCACTTTATTACTTAGGATTGATATGTCTACATAAAGCGATAAACGGCGTTTTCTTCTAAAGTGGATGGAAATGTTATTATTGTATATGTTATTATTGTATGCTATATGTATTTTCTAATTTAACTTTTATCTTTCAAACGTTTTGATTTCTATAAAATCGAGATATTATAACATAATCCAGTAAAATCTGAGCATCTAATACTGACTTATCTCGATAGCGAATAGTGGATATATTTTGCAAATTCTGCTTCTCGGATCCTTTCTTCGCAGGTTTAGTTTTCGATAAGTTTTTTCCCAAAGAAATAAATAATGAGCGTGTTAAATTAAATTTAATTATTTCTTATTTGAGATTCTATCCTACCATAATTTTGTTTTTAGTTTCCGTGTTTAACTGGATTGATTGTTACCATAAACGTGAAACAATTTTAGAAGTTAAAGCCATTTAATAATTCTATTAATTTCAGCAATATCAAGCATTACTACCTTTGATTCGAATATTATCTGTTGGTTCAGTTGATATTTCTCACGAAAAACGAAACCGGTATTGATCTGTTATAAATAATACAAAATTAGTACAGAAAGTGTTTTATCTTTTAATATAATGACTTTCCACCAACTCTCTTGAAAGTAAATAAAAATCAATTGGCCTAGTAAAACACAAATAGGCAATCGATAACAAAAACAAATAGGCAATTATATTTATCTCAGTCATATTTAGGTACACCTGATTAATTCTTGTTATAAAAAAGTATTTTCTCTTATTTTATTGTTTCACATCAATCAAAACAGATATACTGAACATATTAAACTGTAAGTCTTTTTAAAACTGTGATTTATTTTAAAGGATTTAGAATTGCTTTTTCCCCATCAATTTACGACGGTATTGTACCCACTACGAACGTGAAATGTATCTCTATATTATTATGTTAACCGTAGTTCCCGAAGCTGTGTTAAATTCATACAAAGTCTTATGATACTATATTAAACATATACGTATTATAGGGCACGTGAGATATCTCTAATGGTCTCGCGTTCCCGAATATCAGCCAGTGAGAGAGGCCGTGAAACATTTGAAAATCGTTGCGGAGGGTTAACGAGCCCATCAAATAATGCGCAGAAAATATCATGGGGATATACTTCGGGGGTCGTTTCGCGCTCATCTCTCTTGAACCGTCGTGCAGCAGTAAGTAGATATCAATTTGCTTCAGTATTGCTTTCATGGCCGCACAAAGTTTCGAGACACAAGTTGGATAGTTTTTGAATCGAACGCCGCCTTGTCGAAGAGGATTTTGAATCAAACTACTTTTATTAATAATAAAATGTTGTCTGGCGTTGTTGATATGTTGGCAGCATTTAGTCAAGCTTGTTTGTGGCTTTTGGCTTAGATGACGATGTTGCTAAAGACAATAATCTCAATTCTTATGTCCTCACAATGCAAATTGCATAACTAAACCATGACAGTGGTATATATTTAAAATACCCCCCCCCCCCCCGTTGAAGTCAACGGGCTTACAGCTAGTGTAGTATATAAATTAACAATGTCTGCCAAAAATATTTCAATTACTTTTGAAGATGTGATATAAAGATAGATTGTTTTTTGAAATCCTTATTGAGACCATCTTGCAACTTTTTGTGGTCAGTAATTGTGTGTATTTAAAAAAAATGCTTTTTGTTGTTGTTAGATATTCAGATGACAGATCCAAAATTTATCGTTCTGATAAATTAATAGAAATGCTTTATTTAATAGCAGTCATATCCATATGTGACATGTGCCGAAAATACTCCGTTGTACTATATAGGTTTCGCCAAAGGGATGTTGAATGACTAATTACAAACTAGTCTTAGTATATATAATATTAATATACATCGGAAAAAGAATAACAAAATGTTTTTCAATAACGTAATCATGCAGCAAAAATATCTATCGGTGTTTTGTTTGATTCTTTTAATCGCCTCAAATATGACTACTAGTGATGCAGAGTGAATTGCGCATTTAGAAATGCGGGTTTCATGAAAAATTTACTTTGCATACTATAAGTTATCTCCGGATGCTGTGGAAATAGCTAGCTATTGTTAAGTTAAATATTTTTATAAGCCGAACACTGTAACGCTATTCATTTGCGGCAATAAAGCGAGACGATGATATTGCGTGAATTATGTGTGCAGTTTACGTAATGTTGCAGACGCCCCCACACCCAATACGCTCAATGCTTGTATTGAATTGTACTGGGTGCAACTTGCGAAACTATCGTTACGATACAAACTGCACACCGTATGTTAAATAGCCAAGGTTCCCAACCGAAGGATCGCGTAATATTTGTAGTAGGAACTTCTATTTTTTTTAACCATATCCAGTCTCTAACCGAAGCACAAGGTTCCTCCAAGATTATCTGTCCCCCGCCAATCTTATTCCTTCCTCTCAGCTCAACTCAGCGTCCCGTAGCTCTGGCAAATACATCCTATGGATGGTCATCAGTGGCTTGACAGCGGGATTTATCCAGTTGGTAAAAGAGACAAGTTGAATTCAGACTTTTCTTCGTCGCTTCTTTAATTTAGCGTGATATAGGGCTGTTTGGTCCGTTTTGTTTTCTCCGCATAACTGACAAAGTCAAACCGCTGCACTTCTATTGTTCATCTCAGGAATCTAACTACTAAATGGTAAACTATATACTAAAATATTTTGACTGGGATGATATTTATTTATTATAATATTTAAATACCATTCATAGTTTTTAGTACCGAAGCTGTACGCGCTTACGTAAAAGGAATACTAGGCTTATGCTAAAAGTCGCATCGCAGGGGATCACAGATTTTGTATTACATGAAGACGGGCAGACCTGCGTATGCTGCAACGCAGGAACGTGCGATACAGACATGTGATTACACCGCTCTGTAATCCGTTATAGTGCCATCACAGATTCCTAGTTGACGCGTGCACGTTTGAACGTGTTCTTTTGATTTTTCCTTGAAATTACCAAGAAACTAATGAATTAGTGCGAAAGAAATATTGTTTATATAATACTGCTCATGTAGACCGATCTTAAAAAACGCTAAAAGAGTTATTGTAAGTCATTATGTGGCATTCATATATGTCACTTGCATGACGTAAATGTCAAACATGTCTGTAAATACGCTGGTCAAACATGTCTGTTTCTCATGTCTGCGCCTGTAAATCCTAGCCTAAAACTAGGATCATAACATAGTTTTTGGTTACATTTCCAATAATTCTAAGACCGAGACTCAATTTGTCACCAATGTGGTGCTTGGAATTAAGAGGCGTTACTGTAGTTTTAAAAAAATCAACAACTGGTGGTGTGCAATGCAAGACAAAAGGTTAGCTGCGCGAAAATTGCGCGGTCTGATCAAATATTAATTGAATAATTGTCTTGTAGTGCGCGCCATCCCGGAATGAGTGCACGGGGGCTTCCAAACTGCTGCGTGGCCGCGCGTGCGTGCACCTTAGATGGAACGTTGGTGGTGTGTCGTGAGGATTCGAGGCTATTTATTTAAAAAAAATGTTATAATTTTAGGGTTATGAAAATATTCACAACCATATACGATACAAACTAAAATCTAATAACTTTGTTATTCCACTTCTTGCTCCAGTCATTTTGACGATGTGAAAACGCGTGTCACACATGTCAGTGGAATGACAAAGTAATATTTTTTATTTTATAATTCATTATCAATATTCACAAAAATACCTCCGAATCCACCGAAAACATCAAACCTATACTCGTAAAAATGAAATCTTGTTTAGTAAAATGTAATGAACGATAGATTAAAATTCTTACGACGTTTTAAATCGTGATTTTATATCTATAAATGAAACAAAATTCTGCCATCTCCAGATTGGAAGAACTAATTAATTTAGAAAAAAATGTATTGTTATGTATTTCCGTTGTCCACTTAGTTATTTTATATCAAAATGTGACGGGTGTTTCTGGCTAACAGCTAACAAAATCAATTTGAAAAAAATGGCACTTATTGAAAAAAAATGAGGAATGAAAATCCTCTAGATGTCTAGAACATGTAGCAATTTCCGTCACCAGTTATCAGTAATCATTAATGTCTGGGTAAAATCAAAATATTTATTTGAAAATCAAAAAGATTTTCACTTCGTTAAAATACTGTACGGGTTTCCGTGGACGATGGCACGTGAATTTAAAGTATTTCTCTTCGTGACACATGACATAACATGTGGGTCGTATTGACGCTAACCACACCAGTATCCATTATAAAATAAATGAGGAGGTATTTCTACTAATATTTTACTATTAATCCTGAGAAATTTGCTGATTCCATGAAACAAAAAATCTATTCCTATTCAAACAATCACGAGACGGGAATCATTTAATGAGTACGTAGACTAAAATGAATTGAATTTGATATAATATTATATGTTTTACTCAGAATTTCTTCAAAAAATACTTATCAATTAATGGATACTGATAAACTTTTATTACTTAGTATCAAATGGATAATCTATTTTTTAATTAGAATTTAAATAGTATTTTGCTGTATCTATTATTATATTATTAATTACCGACTATTGTTTTCCGGATTTCGATATTAGTGATTATAGAAACAGAATCAGCAATTCTTCACCATTGTTGTAGAATACACTGCTTCGATTTTGAATACGAAACTGGTTTTTTATTTATGATTATTGGTTTTGGATGAATGAATTCAAGGCTTATTCAGTTATTTCCATAGAAATATTATTCATTTAATCTTATGAAAATACAATAAAAGAATATTCTGGAAACTAGATAATATGTAATTTGAAGCTCTCCAAGCCAGCGTTTTTCAACCCGTGGTTCGCAGAAAACTTTCAGATTTTTTATAATATTTGCGTTTTTTTCTTCAACAGTTTTCTTTTTGCATTACGGTCCGTGAAATATTTTTCTGTTTTAATTTTTTTTAATTCTCGTGTGTAGAAAAGTTGAAACACGCTTCTCTAAGTATAAACACAATTTTGAGTATTTTATACTATTACGTATGTAAAAACATGCATGTTTATATTGCATCACAGAGGTCAGGAGTAGGGAATCCAATCCCGGGATCCCGTACTGTTTTCGATACATTTCAATCCCGGCATTAGAAGACATGATCCCGAGTCTTTCGGGATTGTGTTTTAAAACAGAAACGTGTTGGTTTTCAAGTCAGTAGTTCAAACATATGCAATCAACGATGCCCAATTTTATTATTAAGACTTTATCTTTGCGATAAGAGTTTGCGATAAGAAAGAGTCGCAGCCGAAAAGGTAACTTGATGCCAACCATATTAAATTTCTTCAATGTATTATACGCACGTGTACTGTATTTGAATGCATTTGTCGACAATATTTATTGTTTGTTATTATTAAGCTTCACATTTCAATATCTTTTAATTTATTTTTCGCTTTGTTATCTACATCAATGAATATTCCCAGATATCAATGGCAATGTTTGTTTTGCGTAACTTATCATTCATAAACATTAATTTTGTACCGTAAACCGAAACCTTTGACAAAGTGGCGAAACAATCGATGCTCTGGTACTCTGGGAATATTTTAATATTTAAATTACTTCTATTTACTCCAATAAAATTATTATAAATGTATGTGTATAGACGAAAATTTTAGAAATCTTCATTCTTGCAGTCTGAAGTAGGTAATTGCTTTTTTTAACTATCGAAATTAATCATTTTAAGTTATATTTCGTATTTTAACATAATGTATGCATATTTTAAGTTAGTTTAATAATTATTTCGCATATTTTTTTTACGAGTAATTAAAAAATCCACTCATTCACCTCTACATCGCGAATAACTGAGATTAAGAGAGCTTTTTGGTAACGTATCGGCAGCTTACGGCTGGTTATTTAATATAGAATAATCTTCTTAATTTATTTTTCACCAATATCAATTTTTATTTCTTAAAAAAATGTACTGATCCCGGGACCAGTCCCGGGATCGAAAAATTCTAATCCCGAAATCTCGGGATCAACATTTTGGCTCGAGATTGGATTCCCTAATCAGGAGTGACCAACTAGCTTCTTCTTGTGATCGAATTTTTCATTTATTAACCCTTTCCCTTCGGATGAGCGCTATGCAAGTCATGGCCATCGCACGGATATTCGCGCGACATATTTAAGCTGTCACAAGAAGTCTTATTAAAATAAGCAACTAGAGCTACAGAATAATATATTATTTAAAAGATACTAACGGTGCTAACTGTTATTTTTCTTATCATAGAAATATACTATAATTTGTACGTAAAGTAGCAAAAATTCCGTCAAAACTACGGGATTATTTGTATTTAATTTTTGACGCGAATTTTTGAAAGGATAAGGATAAATCGAGAGAAATTCAAATTAAGGAACTTGTATATTAAATACAATAACTTTTTGGAAAATATTTGAATTTTGTTTTTAAATCAGTTAAATATGCAAATATTTACAATCGATTGTAACTTAAATAATTCACCATTTACTTTTTTTTGTAAACGATTTTGTGAGTATTATTGTACGATTTACATTGTTTTCATCAGCAATGGATAAGGGAAAGAAGGGTTTAATATGATTTTATTACGAAGCCTTTTTAAATATCTATTTGATTAGTTTTTTCGTCGTAATATCGACTTGGAAAAGAAAAAGGACGTAACCCACAGTTTTTCCAAAACAGGTTTTTATCACAATGTATCAAACTTGATACACGTTCTATCAAAAGGATGCAAGCTACAAATGCTGAATTAGTATCTAAATTTAGCTTTTAAGTTTGAAAAAGATGACCTAGTAAAAAATTTAAACCAAGAAAAAAGACTGAAATAAAGGTTTTTCCTAGACAATTTCTTCAATTAATATTAGATTATGTCTATTAAACATGAGTTTAGAAGTCTCCGTTCACTTCAAGGTTGTGTACAATTCATAATTTGCATATGTCACATAATCATCAAAACACGTTTTTAGCGCCTCCTATAAAATTTGATATGTGTGGGTTACGTCCGTTTTCCTTTCCACAGTCGATATGTTTTGATATGTTTATGAAAATCTTTTATTCGTCAGTTTTTCGAATCGTGAACTCATGTATGTTTCCAGAGAAGAAGCCAACTTGCTACGCATTTTAAAATTAATTGGACTAGACCTAGACTGCCGTGGAAATTGTGTAACTCCGTGTTTGGTGTTCCCGCAATTCTCCCGATTGTCCCAAATCTCTACGCCTCTCTCCGAAGTTCATGCATAATATTATTTGTTGAAACATTCACTAGTTTTCATCACGATTTCAGCAGTCTGCTTAAACTCAACATTTTTAACAAATTACGATGGATATAAATAAACCATCTATTCAAAGTTTCTTTACCGGTCGACCACGAAGTAAAATTCGGAAGATCCCAATCATGATTTTTTTGAATTTATGGAAACCTGCATTTTTTGTTTTTTTATTCTTCTTTACTTCTCCATATTTATATAAAAAAATATTTTGTCTACGCAGGTATTCAACGATGTTTTTTGCCTTTTAATTAAGAAAAGCATCAACATTAATTCTTATGAGATTCTTGCTAGAATCGCCATGAAATATTTTCATGAAAGGTAGCTCTCAACCTCAAAAAGGTTGGGTATCCTTGTATTCGTTCTATATTTTGTAGAGCAACCACATTGTAATGGGAACTCGGTCATATTGATCTAGATCAGTGATGCACAAACCGCGGCCCGCGGGCCGCATGCGGCCCTTTTTAAATTTTGTGGCGGCCCATCAATCTTTTTCTCTACATATTTTTTTCACGTAAAACATGTTTTTAATAAATGCAAGCAAGCTTTTTCTTAAATGAAAGAGAATAAATCGGTTCATAGAAACAGGCCCTTAAATATTATGTCAGATCAAAAAAAATAGTTGAGACCAAGATTGCATTAACTTTTGAATTACATATAAATGAAACATAAATATTTCACAATGAAACGATTTTTAATAAGCACGTACTCAATACTTTTTTTGTATGGCTTATTTATTTTTACGTTTTCAAAATATCACGGCCAAAATAATGTAATGGAATCTATCAATCATTTATCTAAATTCACTTAATATTTTTTACACGGTTTTATTTATAAAGCTGTTTTACATGGAACGTGCTTATGCTCCGTGTAAAAAATGACTAAGCGTATTTTGAATGATTTTTTTCTTTGCGGCCCGAACCCACGATAATTTGTTTTATGCGGCCCGCTAGAGCGTAAAGGTTGTGCATCACTGATCTAGATGAATATATATCCCTATGAAGTCTAATATATGTAGATAATGGCTAAAAAGTACAAAAGTTTTTAGTAATATCTTTTATTTAATTCATGATATTATATAAGTTTCAAAAATCAACGAAATATTGTCTTTAAAATGCCAGAAATTTGGTCGTCTTGTGACGTCACTGAGTCAGCTGCTATCGTACAATTAAGAGTTAAACGGTGCTAAGCCTCTGTGGGTTTGGTTTAGCTTAGAACTTATTCTCCCACATCTGTTTTTTTTTGGTGAGATGTTTCTAATGAACAAACAAACTGGACACTTGTTACTTCTGCATTTTTGGCAAAGGCGATGAATTCGATAAAAAAGAACACAAACGGATTCAGTCGTAAACAAAGAATTTTATTCTCCATGCTCCCGAGGCCACATAGATACACGGATACATACGAGAATCCTATAAGATTTACGCACACAAATAAAGCTGCCTTCCCTCTCCGTAGAGTCTTGCCGCGTCACACACCAACACTATTTCCTTCACCAACACATTCTCGCTTCATGGCGGCATTATTCGACTAAACACGCACACCGCGACTGGGAATTATTTTAGTTATTCAGCTGTTTCTGAGCGGCGTGGTGCGAGCCGCTATCATCTCTCGTTATCCTTTTTTTAACTTAACATTTATTTACTTCGGCCTCGCTGTTTGTTTAAAGTGTATGTGTACTTACATTTTTTACTCCGTTATACTCGAAGACCGAATTGTTAACTAAGCCATCCGAGTCCACCGACTCGAATTGAAAATTAAACTGTTTTGAATGTTTTGTTTTTGCCGGTGTACTTGAATTTGGGCGGCAATTTTGCGTTAAAATAATATAACATTGTGATTTGTGTGTGTCAGTGTGGATGGATTTTTTTTGTCAGTGTACACAGTTTTCCGAACGAAGTTCTCTATAGGAAGTGCACTTCCATCAAAAAAGTTTACACCGGCTGCTGTCACTTTTGTGTCGGATGCGTACCGACACTTGGGATTTATTCGACAGGACATTGATCGAATCTGTTATGATTGAAAAGGTAAATATTTACAGTATATCACGGTAAATGCTTCCTAAAATTGAATTATTATGATTCGATTTTTTTGACCCAAACTTTTGCTTACGTCATTTGTCAGATTTTTTGACATAACTGATATGGGATAATTTAGTGGGATAAAACTAAGCTATTTAATTTTTGATACTTGTTTACTGTCAAATAATGCATGAAATAAGATTGTGGTTATGTCAAATAATATTCCCGCCAATTGTAAAATCATGCATCTGCGGAAGAATCCATTATCTTTATTCAAATATTTAAACCAAAAAGTATTACAATTTGATCGAATAACTTACGCGGACTGTCGAGCGGCAAGATTATGTATTATTATTGAGAAATAAGCACCGGGATTTATTCTCCACGTGTTATGCATTAGTGCGCATGAGCAGCTTTCGAAGTTTCAGCAAAAGTTAGATTATTATTTTATTCGTTGTATTTGATGGCGTAGAACTTTTGACTTTTGTGTTCTCGCGCCATTTTCTCTCGCGGAGTACTTACCGCTCCCAGTTTGTTCATCTTCCAAGTCAATTGACTTCAATAAAGTCAATTAGGGACATAAAGGCTACTTCAAACTGAGCGACTCGGCGAACCAAGGGCGTCGTTTGTCACGATCTGTCAGAATTGATTAATATTAAAATTATTTTATTTTCTTCTAGATTATTATCCTGAATTGTTTGAAAAGCCAACAAACTTAAACGGGTCAAATACTCGATTATCGTCTTTCTATAACTGGATTATTTTCTAGAATCAACGATTAGGGCTTCCAATCCCGGGTCTAGATAAATTTGGCCATCTCGTAATCCCGGGATTGTCTTAGTACTGATTCAGGAATTTCGGGATTCACTATAAGTAATATGTAAATAATTAAATTTAAAACATAAATACTTCTCGATTTTCTACCATATTCAATATTAAAACATTTCCCTCGTTTTGTGTATGTACATATTTTTGTATAGTCCCTATAATAATTTATTTATGAACAATTATTTTTTAGGGCGGCCAGTGAAGCTACTGTTAAATACTTAAATTTATTCGTTAATGGTTGTCTGATTCTTGATAAATAATAGAAAAAACATTTTAATTCTTAAACAGCCAATTGCAGCCAATAACAGCCATATAGATCTTGGATATGTTTGTTCTTTCCTCGGATTGATTCCAAGCAACCCTGGCCTTAAAAAATCTCGTCTTGGTCGTAAGCTGTAGTGCCAGATATTTTTTTTCATTCAAATTAGTGAAATAAAAAATTGCGAATCTTGAAATACCGGGATCCCAACAAGGATCCGGGATTGTATGCCCTAGCACTGATGATGCTGTCATATTTGGCAATTCCATCAGAGGCATACTTTTTAATGCTTCATAACAATTCTGCCCGCGTTGACTTCAAAGATAATGCAATCGCACCTGCTTTGATCCAAATTACTTTCTGACTGGTGGCGAATATGTAGGATATTGACAGCTTCAGATACTTGTTGGTTCATATCACGGAAGATTGCACTTCGCAAAAAATCCTCGGCACTTGGATAGTTATTCCAGTGACTTGGGATGTCACTGGTACCCGTACATAAATATGATGTTTCGGCAGAGTTACAAAATGCTGCTTGACCTGGGAAGAAGCGAGAAGAAGAAAATGGATTGTTCATCAATAAAATCGTTGTAAATTATCTGAAGTATTATAAATCATTGAAGACTTCTGTAATTTTTAGCAACCGTATAAGTACTTAAGTACTTAATATAAAAAAACAGATTAGTGCTCACAGAACATTGTAAAAGAAGGCTCTCGCGAAATAAACATCATTATTGGAACACAAACTTATGTTTGAATGTGTTAATTGGTGACGATATTCTCTTGCAATGAATGATTGGACTTCACGACTCGTAGCAAAATTCAGTATAATATACTTAATTAAGTTCATCACACATAGACGTAACTGGTTTATATGCATGCATTTCATGTTACGATGAGTTTTTATACATGATTTTGTTTTATTTGTCTAGGTATTGAATATAATAATTTGCTAAAATGTGCTGCGATAGTAATATGTTGTTCCATTATTTCGGTTGTTTCAACATGGTAGAAGGATCCATCTAAACTACGTCGTCTGCGCATGACAGTAAACCGCGTACATTTTTGACAGTTGGACTGAATTCAATAACTGTCAATTAGATATCCATTTAGTGGTTAAATATGAGCTGGACTTTTTCTGATTAAAAATACTTTTATCGCTTTTTCGATCGAGTTTTATAAAGGCACAGTTTTATTACCCGCTGAAAATCAGAATTCATTTCATGATTTTTTTCCTTGCCATAAAACAATAAAAA
Source organism: Himalopsyche tibetana (assembly GCA_030503985.1). Taxonomy (NCBI): domain Eukaryota; kingdom Metazoa; phylum Arthropoda; class Insecta; order Trichoptera; family Rhyacophilidae; genus Himalopsyche; species Himalopsyche tibetana. The sequence goes on from JAPJYX010000016.1 coordinate 32,393,423, forward strand.
TATTTTTTTCTTTATAACGTCAACTCATGTGCTGAGTTTTTAATTACATTCAAAAGAAAATTTTATGCGTGCCAAGTGTGCATATGGTTTATTTAGAGATTTTAGTACTTTTTTGATTGTTTTATCGCCACAAATTCTTTTCGTCCACTTTTATAAATAAATCCGCAACCGCATACTTATACTTAATTAAGTAACTCGTATTTATTTTAACCGATTTAATTGAATGAGAATTTCTCACTGAAACAAGTTTTAATTTACTTCTGCAATTATTCCAAAGCTTCAATGATTGCACCTCATATTACCTCTGGGCAAACAAATCTGCTGTTAGTTTTTTGAGGCCATGAGGTGGGAAGTAGTTGTATGTACTGTTAGTGTATAATACACTGTTTTTACGATGCATTTACTAGTAGATTTACACCGTATAATATCAAATGAATTTTGAACAAAACCTCGGTGAAAAGATTTTATTTCGCCGATGCAAAAATAAATTTTTGATATCATCAATTGTAAATCAAGAAATTATATCATAATGTTTCAATGCCGACAGTAAATTCTTGACTATTTTGTGGTAAATTATTCGTTTTCTCTCATATCATGTCAAAAACATATTTAATATTCGTTGAAACATTAGCTTTATTGATAAAATATAAAAGTAATATAGTAAACGATATATTCATATGGTTTTGTTTTATGTATATTGTATTTTGTGGAATAAAAGTTCTTGACACTGAAACAATCAAGAATCAAACCATAACTGTTTGAAATTAAAATCTGGCAACCTTAGCACATGGTCTGTTAAATTTATCTTAACTTCGTTATCTGCAGAAAAAGAAAGTTTTTTTTTTATATGTCGTAGCTTAATAAAAATAAGAACAGAGATTTTCCTTCCACACCAGTATTTCCAATATTGTTCAACTAAAGAAGAATGCCAACCCCTGGGAAAGTGTGAACTATCGTAATGGAGACTGTCTCGTTTCATAGTTCCCGCAACACTTCGATGATTTTCAAAGTTTGATTGTTTTTGCAATAACTGTTCTGTTTTCTCCGAAAGATAATTCATATATCAAAAAGTTTGCAATGCCTGTAAAGCAATTTAAATGATAAATCAAAGTATGGTGATTTTTAAAGAAACAATTTAATGTTTAAAAAATACCTAAAACTGACTAATCCACCTTTCTAACTGTGACTATGCGTCAATGGTTATCATGGTTGAGGAGCATTCTCGTTCGGCTCTCTCAGCTTAGCACTTGCACTCTTTTTTCGCTGGAATAATTGTATTTTTCTTAGTTATCATGTAGTGATTTCTCTTTTGTCGGCTACGATAATCTTAGTTTACAACTTTAACTGATTTGATTATCAATATTTTTGTTTATGATAGCATGATGTTTCCAAGCGTTGATGTTCGTGAGAGTTTCGATTTAATTCAATAAAATGCCATGTATATGTTGAAAATGGATATTCAATTCCTCTCAGTTTGTAGAGTAGTTAGCAGATCTTCTTCTACACATTTTTCTTAGTTTCTTGATATTGTGCTCCTGTAGACAAACTAAATCGTTTAAGCTCTTAGCAACTCTGCACGCTGCCTTAATTCAGGGAAAATGACATGACGTAGAACTTCGCTCCTCTGACAATTGTAGAGTACGTATGTGTTTATTCTATCTTTTTGCACAGTTATTATACAAATGCCAAGTCTAATGATCTGATCTATGGAATTGGCTAGTGTTTTTTCAAATTTATTTTAAAGAACTACTGAAGGAAAGTATTCACCAGTATATCAATCTTGCCAAGTATTACGCTATTAAAGAGCTTATTTTTTTAAATGTACGGATACAAATATTGAAAAAATGTGATTCTTAAATAATTTATATAATGAATTCTTTCAAAACGATTTACTGTAAAGTGTGATTTAATTGATTAAAAATGTATCGTGTTTTGATTTGTCTGTATGGAAAAGTTGAGAAGCCCGCCGATTCTCACAGATGAAGGTGGAAAAGAGAAGCGACGTCGGGTGTCACTTCCTGTGCTGGAGGGTGGTCTTCCTCTATTTAGCTGGCGTCCTCCCTCGCTGATGATGCTGCCGGCTCTCTCCCCGGTTTCCGTCGCGCGGGCGCCTCCGACCCCACTCTTTATTATAAATCATCCCCCGCGCCCCGGATCGAAGGCTCCGCCACCATTGCTTCGCGATAAAGGGTTGGCAATGGAGACTGCCTTTTACTAGACGAATAAATCTGGCGATAAATTTAATATGCAAAGCGTTGTAATGTTCATTTCCAACGTGGCTGGCTTACAGTGTCGATCGTTTAAATTTTTACACGCACGCCACAACATGGAACTTGTTATCAATTATTATTATGTCATTATGGTATATAATATATTGAACACTGAATTTATACTAGGAACATATTTTGTTTTGATTTATATTCAATAATAAATATCTACAATCATTAATAATTGATGGCAGCGAAATAATATTCTTTTCTGTGCCGCAGAAAGGAGAGTACGCAACAAACGTATTGATATTTCAAATTCCGGACAACTTTGGCGAAGTTCTGAGAAAAGTCTCGAAGTGTTTAACCTATATTACTTTAGATTGCAGTACTTCTTGGGAAATAAATCACGATTGTATTTTTTACGACTTTTTTTGAATAATTTACTGATCGTTGCCATATAAGTAACTGCCAAGGAAATATAATTGACCAATCATCCATCAAATTTATTTTTATCAATAAGATTATATAATTTACAATAAAGACATTCTTTTCGATTTGTTATGCTTTATTATAATACTAACCAACAATGATATATCGACTGTGGAAAGGAAAAAGGACGTAACCCACACATATCAAATTTTACAGGAGGCGCTAAAAACGTGTTTTGATGTATTTGTGACATATGCAAATTATAAATTATACACAACCTTGAAGTGCACGGGTACTTCTAAACTGGTGTTTAATTGGCTTAACCTAATATTAATTAAAGAAATTGTCTAGGAAAAACCTTTATTTCAGTCTTTTTTCTTGGTTTTAATTTTTTACAAGGTCATCTTTTTCAAACTTAAAAGCTAAATTTAGATACTTATTCGGCATTTTCAGCTTCCATCCTTTTGATAGAATGTGTGTCAAGTTGTATAAATTGTGATTATCGAAAAAAAGCTGTTTTGGAAAATTGAGGGTTACGTCCTTTTTCCTTTCCACAGTCGATATATAAGTATATAGTATAAATATTATCGATAGTTATTTTTGTTGATAAACTCGTCATTTTTCGATTCGATTAAAATAATGATTCCACTGAATCATATCAATCTCAAAAATCCTTATCATATTTAAAAGTCGAAAATCAGCAATAATTAAAAAATTTAATTAATAATTAAACTATTTTTTCATGAAAGAATAGTTTCAATATTTTCACCATTTCCGAATTTTCTTCTTAAAAATAAAAAAAAATGTATCAAATAAAAGTTTATATAACAAATGTCACGTGAAACATGACAGTTACAAATATGTTTTGTTTTTTTTTCAACCCAACCTCTTCTATTTTAATTAATTCAATGTGTTAATTACTAAACATTTTTAAATAACACTCACTAGTCCCTTGCGCCATTTAGACAATTAGAATGATTAATTACACATACCAGGTGCACATTAATTAATTTAGTGCGTAGATACATGCTCTGCAATTTATTTTAGTTTCAGGAATATAGGAGCTATATATAATATGTTATGTCATTTATATAAATTTGCATACGTGGCTACATCTTTCATTAAATTGAATGTAGATAAAATATTCAATAATCTTAAATCTAACGCTACAAAAATACATGTGCAGCATTTATGTTACTATTAATTGACCTGGTGACGAGAGATGCCTTAGCAACTAATGAAATATATTTAAAAAAAAAAATATATATATTAAGAGTCAGTATTTTATTATCTCCGTAGGCAAGTAAATTCTGATCAAGTAAGTGTAGGCTATGCTGATAATTATTCAATAATTACTTAGTAGAGAGATCCCTATTTTTTTTCAAACCCGAAATATCCTGCGTTGCCCTAGAAATATTTGATTCAAGCTTGTGACCTTATTTTCAAGAAGCGACTTTCTAGGAATGGCTGGAATATTCTGATCAAAATTTATTTATTTATTTGACTATATGATGAAAAATATGCAAATTTCTCAACCTGAATTTGAACCCAACACCACAGCGATGTGATCAGCATAGATATTTAATTGGAATTGTATAAAGCAAACCTTTTGAAAATGAAACAAGTAAGAACTATGGATAGGATAGTTTTACAGCGTGTTTATGAGCAGTTTATTAACATTATTTTAAGAATTTAGTAGATTGACTAACTTGTTTACATACGTACATTTTAATAGAAGTATGTATAATATAATAAAAATGTTATGTCAAAATATATACTAACCTTAATTAATTTGTAACTGGACAGAGTGTAGATTCTTCTCGTATATCTAAGAACATTTTTAAATTTCACACTGTTCATGGTTTGCTTAGCTATTCGATTCCTTTGCTAGGTGCAATATTGTAAACACGCTGTCTATGTTCGGGCGTAGTTTAAAAAGAGAATTTATTGAACGTCGTGTAGGCGGCGCCTAATTCACAATGGCCCCATCATACCCTAGGGGGCAATTACACAGACAGCCAAGGTCATAAACGGTCAATGCGACTGAAGGCAGTAGAGGTAGGCTCACGTTGCTGTTCTTTTTATTTCGTCGGCACTTCACGATATCTCGCTGTCCACGTTCTGCGAACCGCAGGATGATAAATTTTAATCGCGGATCTAAGAAGTTTATTATTTTATTAATCGAATAGTATTTGGTCAGATTGTTTCTTGATATATACAAAATTTCATTTAAATATTTTTATATTGTAAATAATTAATTAATATTAATGATATTAATTAATTTAATAACATTATTTTCACATCTGATTCAAAAGGTGGTAGATTTAAATTGGGCGACGGTCACCAGGGCGATATATATCAATAGAAAATAATTTTATTGGTCATTGATTTCGTTAGTTATTTTTTAAATTTAATAGACTCAAGTTATAAACAGCATAAACGTCCATGCAAAACATTCCTGGTACTTTATGGAGCTGGCCGATTTGCTTCACATGTTAAAATACTGTAAAATGTTTAGAATTTTATTTTTACTTCTTAATAAATAAATAACTTTCCCCTTTATAATTTTTGTAAGCGTATAATTTTTTTGATAATTGAATACCATATATTAGTCAGTTACGATTTTTTATAATCTATTTTTATTTTCTACACATAAATGATAATTCGACCTTTAAATAATAAAGTTATAATTGTACAAAGGTAATAATTTGCAAATCCGCTACTTCTTGGTGTGGGATTTTAAATGAGTACGCTGCCTACTTACTTCTTCTCATTGCATAATACATACTTTATTATAGACAACCGTAAGATTCAATGTATTCGTATAAATTCAAATGACTCATGCAAGTCATCATTGAATGGTGAATTTGAATTCAAGTACATATACCAAATACCATAGTCAGTGGCGGATTAAGCACTGTGGAGGCCAATAAGTTTTGGAGGCCCTGTTTTTCGAACAACACAAAATTGCTACAAAACTCTTTGTAGAATAATAATGAATATTGAAAACTGAAATTAAAATATAAGGTTTTATTTAATTGATGTTACTTTTGAGGCCCCTAAGATTTGGAGGCCCCAAGCGCGCGCCTCTTCCGCTTATGGGGTAATCCGCCACAGACCATAGTACACTTAACTTGTGTGAAACAAATAACAATTAATCATGAATTAGCGTCTATTTGGTAGTATATACATACATACAGTCACTGATTTTTACTATCCAAGATTTTATAGGAAAACACACTAATAGCCAATTTTATTACACGTTATTACAGGCGGAAGAAGGGTAATTTTAACATACGAATCATTTCCTCGAGATGTGTCACCTTTCGATCTGTATGTTAATGCGGAAGGCTTAGCACAGGCAGATTAAGTAAAAATCTAACCTAAATTTGTTCACATTTTCGTTGTTCACTGTCAATGCTTCACTTATGATCACGATCAACTGAATTAGTTGATAATGCTCGTCATGAGCGAAACCGGTCCTAATTTATTAATATACATACTTATATACCTGAATAGAAATGGAACCGTTGTACCACTGAACCATTGGTTTTCAGAGAGCCGAAGATAAACGATGCTAGATTTGCATCACAGTCTTTTGTCAGAAAGTAATATGATGATGATTCATGATGCGTAAAATAAATTGATAATCTTTTGTTGCGTTTAACTTGAAAGTTTCGCTTTTCATTGTTCCTAATTAAAAAGTAGCACATATTTATTGAATCAAAAATTAAATATTTTTTAAATTAAATCTATCGTAAGATAAAACATTCGCATACTGTGACTAAAATCTGAATCATCCTCAACTCTCTACAGTCTACACTAGGGGTAACCAACCTTTTTCGACCCTAGAGCGCAATCTAAAATATTGGTTGGGCGGCGAGCATCACATTTTTTCAAAATTTCAAACCCCGAATATCGTGTTTTTAAGCCCACCGAGGAATTTTAAGTCCTCAATTCCCTATACTTTTTCCCCAAAATATCTCCGAAAATCGTTTTTTTTTTAACTCACCGCGGAATTTGAAATCCAAAATCCTAGGAATTTAACGATTTGATAAATTAGTTGGCGGGCGCATCGGAATCAGTAACGGGCACGGGGTTGGTAACCCCTGGTCTACACTATTGAAACGGTAAAATATAATAGTAAAAACCAATTGTTTCTGATTTGCAAGGAATACAGAAAAGCGTGGGCTCGATATTTTTTTTCTATTCCGTATACGAATTTGTATTTTTAGGTGGACTCATATATTCGTCTGTCTCTTGACAATAAGCCATGAATCTTAATCAATGTTGTATTAATCATTTTGATTGTTCACAGATGCGTGATTAGTGACAGTGGCGTGAAGCTATAAAGAGTATAAACTGGCGTGTATCATCAATTGTGTTGATTTCTCTCGGCCATCAAGAACGACAGAATGCGAGACACGTCGGTCTCGTTAGGAATCATCCGGTGTAATTTGATAGAAATTGCACCATCACATCATGATTCGAAATTGTGTAACTTGAAACATGGACCTATGAACAGATACTTATTTGGAAAATGAGTGTTTTGAAATTCTCAGTTTACTTGTTTATCCGTTGTTAAATAATATACAATGTTCAACAACATAATATTTATATATATATTATGATTTGTTTGAACTGAATACATTACACATATTAAATTGACACTGAGACATCGGAATCCAAAGACGAGATACGATCATTTTGTTATTAGACCTTGAACTTGGTTGTTTTCGACAGAGCTCAGTTTGGTTTTTATTTTCAATCTCCGTCATTCCGATGTTTTCGGCATGATGTCACAATATGGTAAATAATCCTTATTGTCTTTTTTTGATCGAAAAAAAAAGTTATTTAAACATTGCTTATCTTATTTTGTCTGTTCTGAAATGGTTTCCCCTATCTCAATTATATTCATTTTTTTCCGATGGACTTTCGGAAATTTGTGGAAGTTCATTTTACAATACAAAATTTATATAAAATACAAAGTGACTTAGATCATTCCACGTATTGGAATATTCGGACATTTAATACGTGGAATGATTGAAGTCATTTAGAATTTTATATAAATCTTGTATCATATTCAATTTGTTAAAATATATGCGTATATATTTTAACATACTTATTCCATATTTTTAAATGCCGTCTTATATTATACTACTGTGCAAAAATGTTGTTATAGTGTTAGTGATCACTACAATACTGCATACTGCACCTATGCCATAATTGCTCAAATCACCCAAAAATATTTATTATAAGTATTGTTTGTATAAATCATGGGTGGCCAAACGTATTAATGGTAGCGGTTTACTAATACCGTATTTGCTTAGTTGTCATAAGAAGAGTAGTAATTCAAAGCACAACATAATTTGTATGAAAGGAAAAAAATAATAGATAATATAATTCACTCAATTCTTGTTTCAAAACATCAGGCGGGCGACTAGAAAGGGCTCCGCGGTCGACGTCTTGACCATCGCTGGTATAAATGAATCATTGAGTTGCAAAAACCATTCTGGACGGTTTTTAAAATAACTACCAGTGATGGCATCAAGCTCCATCCTGTTAAAGAAATCATTTCGAAAATTTGGATTTGCGAAAAACTTAAGTTTGATAACTAAGTTAGAAAATATTTCAAACTTTCGATACACATTATCTGCATACAAATTAAATTGTTACATTGTATTTGTTAACACGTATAAAGAAAATGTCAAAATAATAATACACTTAATGTTAGGTATGTATGGACAGCAGTTTTTCGTCATTTAATCAAAACATAAAAAAGCTTCCTGCGTGATTCAAATATGCTCAACGATTCAAATATGCAATTACATTTATAATCGTTGTAAAAACAGATCCATCTCATGGTTCGATCTTTTCTTTATTTCAGTTACTTTTACTCGTTAAACGTTACTGAAAGAATTCAAATAACTTTCCATGTAGTTTTAAATCATTCCATAATGAGAGTTCAATGTGTAAAATGACAAAATAACATAATCTCATGTTTTGTGCTGTTAACGAATATTTTTTTCTCTCACAAATACAATTTAAATATATTTTTTGAATAATGATAACTAGATAAAATATTAATGTTTACTGTAGAATTATATGAATAAAAAAATGATATCGAAATTTCATCAGGAACCTTCGGTCGAAATTTTAAATGAATAAATAATTGATGCCACTGGCTAACTGCGATAATTAATGTGTTCATAGAAGAACTCCTCACATTTCTTTGCGAAGTTTTGGAATAACATCTGACTTTCGTGTCCGCATGTTTTTCTAATGCGGGACACATTTTTCACTCTCATTTTGACAGCTCAACATTTTGACGGTTCATTTTTTCCAATTCAAAAATCTAAACAAATCCGCGCGCTTACCACAGATTCTATTTCGGATTCGCCGCTCTCTGAGGAAGTTTTTATGCCATTAGTCTTTGAAGAATATTAAATTTATGATAAAAATATTATTGCTCCCGTGGAAATCTTTTTGTCTTGTAAGTGGGAAATTTTCTGGCTTATTTATTATTTGTTTATTTTTTTTCTGGTTTTCATTGTAATTGCCATAAAACAAAACTTGGCAAACACTTTTTTATCACTTGGTCACGCGTACTGAAAATGACTTAACCTGAACTAAAAATGATTTTTTGAAAAAAAAATACATTACAAAATACAAGGATTATCCTATCATATTCAATTGCAAAGTGGTACATTCTTCTATTTGAATTAATTCTACCATACAAATAAAAGTAAAGAGTTATATTTGAAAGGCTGAATAATTCTTCATTTTTATCATAACATAAATGTAATGAGTTATTATTTGTTAATTTGTTCAATACTTCATTTAAATATAAACCATGTTTTACTCAGCCCTATTAAAAAAGCTTAAAAGGTGGATTATTATTTCCAAACAAAATATTCGGCACATCTATATATCTCGAAACTCCGGTTCCACTGTGTAACAAATGAAAAATCATAGTTTCTAGTTAAGTAGGAAACAAGGTTTTTGGCTGGTGTAATCTTTTCTGCACATTTTTTTGCTATTTTCAATGATGGTCTAAACATATTTTCTAATTATTAAATAGCAGTTTTCACAGAATTTTCGTAGTTGTATGTATAGTGTCGATCTAAAGTAAAGGTTACCAACTTTTTTGGACCCTAGAGTGCATTCTAAAATTTTGCTAGGGCGGCGGGCACCACATTTTTTTAAGGTTATTGATAATCCAGGAATTTAACGATTTGCTCAAATTAGTTGGCGGGCGCACCGAAATCGGAAACGCGGACACAGGGTTGGTAACTCCTGATCTAAATCATAATAACCACTGTCATTCTAAATTAACCACAGATTACCAGTCGTTACATTTTGGAATTGGTAGATGTAAATATTCTAAGCATGTCCTAATAGAAATCCCAAAATAGCAAATGACTGAGTTGTTATACTTTGGAACTGAGGTATCCATATAATTACGATTACTCTACTCCTTTTGTCAGTAAAATGTTGTATTAAACAAAGCAAATATTTCGAATTTCTTAAAATTATTTTATTACTCTTAAGTTAAATTAAGTATTCTTCTTCACATGTCTGTCGCTGATTCTGGACAGCTTTTCAAAATATAAAATTTGTCCAAGAAATTTGTTGCGTTCAAGCCTCCCACTCGCCATGTCAGGTGTGTCAAAATGATTAATCTTTGAAAAGACATTTATGAAGACCATTCAGTTTGAATGTTGAAGAGCAGCATCCGTATTAAATGATACTTTTTGAATGTATCATTTCGTTTTTCCTACAAACAATGTAATAAACCCTTCGTTAATAAGGCGTCGACTGACTAATTAGCAAAAAGTATATCTTCCAGAATATTTTTCGTTGCTATCATTCGTACTGGAAGCGGGCCAGATTCATTCGAGTTGCGTATAGTTACCTCACTTAATTGAAACAATAAAACCACAATGGACAGCCTTCTGCTTGCAACTGCTATACTTCTGACTTCAAACAATTTGTTTTATGGAATTATATTTTAGATGTCTGAATTTATTGACAATTTAAACCCGCTAATGCTTCTGTACCAAAGTCTATGTATTTTGTATGCTTTATTGAGTTACCATGGTTTGATTTATTTAAATGAGTTATTATACCAAACATCGAAATTCACAAATAACTGGAAACATCATGGTCGTATAAAATAAACGTTTGTTTACTTTATTACTTCAAAGTTATGTTTTTAAAAAGTTTGCTCTTTAGCAATAGGAACATGTAAAAAAACTGCTGTATGTTTTTTTCACATATCGTTACTCTTCAATCGACACTATTAATAATCATACCAGCTTAATGTTTACCAGGATTTCCAGACATTTTAATGTTAACAGAAATGTCACGGCTTAGGAAATGCAATGCTGACAAACAAACAAAAAACTGACATTGCAAATATAAATATTTTAATTTGGTGAAAAGTGCAAGGGTGTCCAGCCAACCGGTCGATTGTTATAATAATTGTTGATTTGGAAAGTAACATTTCTTTCTATATATCATTTTAAATTTACCAATCAAAATTTTTCTTTATTTTTTTATACCTACTTTCTTCTCAGATTCTAGTAAGGAGGCAGGCAGACTATGAATTTAAGTAAAAATACGATCCTAACCTAAATAAAAAAGGTAAGGCACCCTTGACTGCGCAGTGTTACCTGCTATTGGAATACTAATAATAAATTTAATCCTATCAGATCTTACTTTCCATTTCAAAGAGAAGTCTCGGTCAAGTTATATTTTTTGAAGATTTGTTTCACCTAGGTATCCGGGGTTTGATGTGAAAAACTATTGGTTTACGCTTAAAAAGTTATATATGTAGTAAGTATAACTACTGTATTTTTTCTCTTAAAAATTACGCCTACGCTTTGTAACTGTTTATTCATTTTTATTTCAAACCAACTTCCCAAATTCCAGATGTGGCGATGGTTTTTATACCTGACTTATTTTTTCACATCACCAGATGTCACAAGTGGATAGTTTTGTGTGTTTATTCAGCAGACGAAAGAATAAAAAGTATTATATAATAGTATACAATGTAGGGTTAAATTAATTTATGATTGTTAGTTAGCAGATTTTTAGGCGAACATACAGATGGTGTTTGCCTTTTTTGAACTGTTATTTTAAAATGTTTTGACTTTACATATATGTATGTATATATTTTTTAACGATTGGGGAATTTGTATGAACAAATTTAATCTGTGCAAAAAAAAAACATAGTGCTCCTTTGGAGGGTAGCCAGGTATGAAGACTTCACTCTGCCAATTGTGTCATCGGAAATAATATAATTGTACGACAGTGTTAAAATTATTTATTTCTTACATATGATTAATGGAGCTGTGTATGGCTTTCTTGTTTCATATAATTATTGCTCCAGTGAATATTTAATTAGGTTAAAACATTAGAATTTCCTCGTACACCCATCAAACGCTTAAATCCACACGACTCGGTCTTTTCAATTCTTAAATTCGGAAGATTTATCAAAAAATAAAATATTATTTAAAATGTCAATATTATTGCTCGTTTTCCCATTCCATAATTTGTTATAGTGAAAAAAAAGCGACACCTTTACCATGCCGACTGATTTTTTTTATTTATCTAATATATATAAAAATGAATGTTTGTTTGTTCGTATTTTATGCGTTGCCACACCGCTCATCCGATTGCAATAAGACTTTGACAAACTTTTTGCTTGCACTTCCGGGAAGGTTATAGGCATAGTAAAATTAACTTACAGTAGGTCTTATATATACAAATCAATGCTTGTATGTCTGACATACAGTTAATTTTGACAACGTTTGCTTGCACTTGCGTGAAGGTTATCGTACAATTTACTTACAGTGGGTGGCGCGTGTGTCGTACCATAGAAAATCGGCAGCAAACGTCAAACAGGCAGAAAAAGAAAACATGCACTTCAATAAACACAATTAAAACACAAACATTTTCTTTCTTTGAGTGGCATTGCAACGATTTCCGGGTACCGGCTATAAAAATCACACAATCGTTTTGACACTAAATACACAAATATGTAATTGAAAAATGGAAATATTTATTCAATTATTAAAATATACATTCCATTTTAAGAATTTTAATAATTATGGGTTCGACGGTAAATCTTGTGAAAATTCATTCTTAACAGCTTAACGACCGCACGTTTTTTTTTATAAAATTTCACCTGGCGAAATAAAATTTTGCGAAAAATTATAATTTACTAAATTCACTATAATTTGTAAATAAATTGAGATATCTTTACAAAATTTAATTTTCTAAGCTTCCAGATACTTCGCCTATACGCCGGCCTGCAACCTTTGTTTTTCAAATACGCGTCCGCGGTCGTTAAGCTGTTAATAAAAAAAATGCAAAAACTTGGTTATTCCACTGATTGTGTTGCTAATTGTGACACGTGTTTCAATTTTGTCACAAAATAAATATTCAACAATTAACAAAAAATGTTCTAGCTATACAATTTTGAACGTGCTATTGTAATATTCAAGTTGGTCATTCCTAGAATTTTATTATAAAAAAAAATGTGAATTTATTATTTAAACACGAAGACATTCTTTCTCGGAATAACAATTAACTTGATATTAAAATATGTACTAAATTTTATGGAAGTTTGGTTTAAACCAAACACCTTGAATAATATAGTGGTCAACTGTTAGATTGGTTTTTTCTTATTTCTTCCCAGCATGTGTAATAAATAAAATATCTTCGAAAAAAAATATCCAACGTAAATTACTCAGAAATATGTACTAAAGCAGGTCATCATTTCATTTTACGGTGAATTCTCTTCTGTGTAGGCAGCGAGTATTTATTATATCATAACAAACAGCCCATCATATCGAACATAATTCTTGCCGCCAAGAATTTATGCAATGTCTAATTGCACCGCAATCATTTTGATACCGTTTTGATACACATTAATATCCTGCTTCGTGTCCATTGTTTCAAGTAATATCTCAATATGTGTTTGAGAATAGTGAGAGATGGCCTATGATCTGACACGTCGTCGTTGCAAGTTGAATAATTTATACCAGTGATGCTCGTATATTTATTTATTTCATTTCATACGAACGTCGGCCGTTCATAATACTTAAAAATAATAAAAAAATAAGTTTGATTACCTTCTTATGAAACGGATAATTTAAAGAATGGTAATAAAAAAGAGAAACAAACCAAATAATATATACACATATATATATATATATATATATATATATATATATATATATCAGTGGCGGCCGGTCAATGTGGCATTCGATCAATGCACCCCTTATACATGCAGGGGCGGTTATATTTCATGAAATAATATTCAAACATAAAATTTATACTATTCACTCATTTTAAATTCTTCATGTATCTATTGTCTACAATAAATATTTTAGAAAAAAATATTTTATTTATTTGAAAATTTTATTTTATTGAATTTAAAATGAGCGAATGGTATAAATGTTATGTTCGAATATAATTTCATAAAATATAGCCGCCCCTGCATATACCAGGGGTGCATTGATCAAATGCCACATTGACCGGCCGCTACTGAGCAAATGTATAATAGATAATAGTATTCCGTTCTCCTCCGCTCTCTCGTAGTCTTTGAAAAAACAATCCGGCCCGTTTCTCGAAAATTTTGGTGACCCCCTGTCCACTACACAGTGTAGATGAACCTTCTTCAATCGGCGTGCTCAATACTGATGATAGTGTAATCCTCAAATCTCTCAATATAATAAATGCCTTCACAATCATAGCATTTTTAAAAGTTTAATTGCTTAATATTGTAATAGATAATTATTACTCTCAGTTTCGATGTTTTGTTGGCTATCGATTGTTAAATGATAATAAATGAACACTATTCCACAGTGCCTTATGAGTGTCCGCATAAATCATGTGTGATTTACGTATCTACAATTTAAATCAGTTGGTCCTTTGGTTCTTTATTATTCTTTTTTACAAATATTTTTATATTCACCTTATGCAAGAATTTTCATTTTCGAACCGTGGATTGATTTTTTTTTGTAAAACTTGTAAGATTTCGAAAGTCGAATTTTTTTTCGTCATAATCTCATTTTTTCTGAAATCCATATTTATAGAAAAAAATATTTTTCCATTCGAGAACAATAAACACGATATTTTTTGTAAACGATAAGAATATGCATGACAGTTTCAAATTATTGTGAAAATCTAATGACGACGTTTAAGATTTAGAAATAAGGTCCAATGACGACTTATTGGATTACAATAAATTCTCTTTGTTTCTAGTAGGCGAGTTCAATTGGATTCTACATTGATTCTTACTATTTTTAAATTTACTCAAAAATATTGTACCGTTTAATATTCTTTTAATATCTTGAATATCGTTTGCATTGATTCTCGAAACGAAACACATGTTTCGTGATTATATTGAAATTAATTAATACCTAAATTTATTGGATACTCCAATAAGATTAAATGCTTGTAAGAAAGAAAATAATTGATTTATTACAAAAAATGATAACTTGTGTTACTAGGTGTCTGTTTCACATATTCAGACTTGAGAGAAAATAAATAAATCAAGGAAGCACTTATGAAAAACACAAAACATTAAAAATAGTACGAATTTTAGTATTGCACACTAGGCACCCCTGACCGCCGCTTCGGGGACAAGGTTGTCATTATATTTGATACACTGCCCGTCCTTAAATCAGCTTTTGGTCCAGGAGTTTCCAAATAACAAAAATATGTAGTGGGGTAGCCCACTTGTCAAGCAATTCTCTCATGACGTGTACTACAAAAGAGTTCTCCGTTCTACATTGTACATACCGCTCCCACAAATGACAAAAACCGATGTTGTCCACCTTACAATATGCTACAATTTACAACTTTATTAAATGTATTCGAGTGTGTGTTATATATTATTAATGTATTCTACTACGTTTATTTATATGTGTATACGTTTACAGTATAGAACATGCAGGATAGGGTAAAATTAAAATATTATTTTTTAAAAGTATTTTCGTTCACCTGCGTCTGTGACAGCGCATACTCATGTTCTATTACGCTTAATTAATTATTTATGAAACTAGTTGTAAGTGTTACTATTTAGCCAGATGCACATGTAAGAAATAAGTGAAGAGCATGTTATTATTAGAAATTGATTTTCACAACGTGGGTCATCTATTTGCAATCGCTGCTCATGATGGCTATGGGTGCAGGCTACAAGTGAATTTGCCTCATTCAATATTGTTCATCGAAGATTTAAATAATTGCTTACACAAAAGTGTGGTAAAAATGTTCAATAACGCGACATTTTTCTAACACTGTTTTCTGAAAAATGTGTTTGTTTTGAATGTGTGTGCTTTTTGTCATTTTTAATTACCTGAAACGGCGATGCCAGCTTTCAGATAGGCTGATCAGATAGCGTGCACTGCGCAGTCAAATGGAATAAAAATAAATAATAGCGAAAAACATACACCAGCGGTGTGTTTGTCTTTAGTTTTTCGTGTTTGTTTTACTATTGAATTGTACACCGGCTCGGCCCTCTCTCGCGGAGGCCACTGTGCACGGTCCACGTGACCACCCATCCCACTGCCGCCACGCTTGTTTTTTGTTAGTCAGTCAATCGTTCGGCACGCCGCCGCGCTGTCCTATCCTATACGATCCGTTCTAAGCCGAGGCCCGACTTTTCCCGCCGGTCGATTTCATTCGCGAAGTAACCGATTGCTTATTTGAAACCGATTCCCGCCCCCCGTTTTCGTAGCGTGCAATTCGCACAGTGCCCGCCTTCGCTTTTCTTCTGGCACCGCTTTCTCGTATCTTTTGTTTATTATTTCCGAATTTTCTTCTATGCTTCATTCATTTCGAACGGTACGTTTTGCATCTCTGATTCTTATTTCTTCTTCTTTGTATATCTTCGACCCTGTAATTCATTTCGTTCCACACGAAATTTGGAATACTTTAAAGCTGTTCTTATCCCCTTTGAAAAGAAAAGACTTTAAAATATTTCATTGTTTTATTTGAATTGAATTCTACCCATTCTTATAAAACAATTAGTCTTAACTCATAGTTTTCTATGCAGATTTATAAAATTTTCGTACATCACAAAAGTCGTATTTAATTCGAAAAATAGAGTTAATTAATATTATTCATGTATGTATATAATTACTATGCAATGACAATAAATGCGTGAACAAGATAAAACATCGCATTTTTATCAAGTCTGTTAAATTGTGACATTTTTGATTTATGTTCGAAAATTATCGAAATTTAAAAAATCCTGATAATAAGATTCTTATGAGAATAATTATATGTTGATAGAAATGACTGAAAATATCTGAATAATAACACTAATAAATATATTAATCAGTGAGTGTTACAAGTATTTGTATGACATTGGAAATTAAAATAATTGATAAATAAATTAATGTGAGTGCCTTGTAATAAGAACATAAGATTATTGAAAAAAAGTGTTAAAATGTGTTCACGGCGGTGAAGATATCTGTCATTTATTATTGTGATTTGAAAGATCCCATGTGGCGCTCGGGCTGATTCTGCGCCTGTGCTAAGCTCATACGCCAAACACCTGGCGGAAATCACGTCAAACTAATCAACTCGGAGCTTTCAGCGGGTATCATAAGATTTTCGCGCCATTTTTAACCTCAATAATATCTCAACAACTTTAACATGTGCAACTGACGTTTATAACGAATACACAATAATATACATACACTATTCTAGCGTAAGGCTTAATGTGAAACTTTTGCAACATTCTCATTCTAGTCTAGTGAAGTTAGCCGTCGATGTTTAATTTCGTTTTATTATTTTTGACGGCATCACTATTTTGAGCTCTTGAATGAAACTATGTAAATTGTAATATAAAGTGACGTGTCATTGTAAATAATAAATTACATATTTGCCTGAGGACTTGTCTGTCCACGGAGGAGGACGACAACATACACCTTTCGGATATATTGTATTTTTTATACCTGCTACAAAAAAGAATTCTTTCAAGGTACGTTTTTTAGTATGTAGATGAATAATTGTACGTATTCCAAAGCCATATAGTGTTGCCTTCGTACATTTTTAAATGACTAGAAGGTAGCCGAGGCACGCAGCTGGTGGTCTTCTTATATTGTGTTTTCTATTTTTATTATTTCATTGTGAATGCATCTCGAGAGATTTTTGACAGCCGAGGATTGAAAGTCTGGCTTTACTAAGTTGACTGATCATAATAACTATTATAATGCTGGTCAGAGGTGGGCTGTTAATATGTTAACTAGGGGCTAACTTAATCTGAGTGTTCAGGTGAAGGGGTGGATATGTTTGATCATACCAAATGCAATCTAACGTTTCTTTTATTATGTTACAAATATGAAAAAAAATAGGTCTCTTTTATTTTGCACATATAGTAAATGTATTTTACGAAACATTCCCAAAAAGCAGCAGTCTTTTGTTTCATAACACAAACATCTACAGCAATTGTTTTTGATCTAAGATTTTTTTAAATTTAGCTATGGGCGCTATAACTTCAATTATTTGAGGTAATTCAGTGTTTGGATTGGTTAGTTCAGGGTTTCCCAAACTTTTCCTACAATGGAACACTTCGCAAATCCGGAAATTTTAACGGAACACTTTGCTTATTTTTTTGATCAGGTAATTCATAATAGTATAAATACAAAACAAATGTTAATACAACACTTATTATTTTTATATGGCTCCTGCACTCTGACTTCGTTATAGCATAAAAAAAAATTCAGCCTCGCATACATAGGTTGTACATAACGGAAGTAAAACAATAATAACATATTTCGACACGTTGGAGAATTCTGCTGACAAACTGGCCAAGAAAGAATTTAATGACATTTATATCGGATTACCTGATAAAATCGGTCAGATATTCATAATCACTTGCGCTGAATTAAGTATGCTGGTTTTGCTGTTGTGGAAAATGGATTCCAAACCAGGGAATCATAATTGATAATTTTTGGAAAACATTGGAAAATAGTGCTTTCTAAGTGATGTGGGTGTTCGCGGAACACCTATTCAGGTTCTGTGGAACACCAGTGTTCCGCGGAACATAGTTTGGGAAACCCTGGGTTTGTTTATGTGGATCTCTTCAGTTTGCTTTGTTAGTTAATGTTTTTCTCACTGTATTTGTAGCGTTATTTGTGCATTATAAACAAACGTACATGATAATATAATGATTTTATTAATAATTAATAAAATTGCAATAGTTAATTATTAAAAAAATATTTTTATCGAATTTATGGTATTTTTATAAATAAATATTATTGCTTGGATAAGGACGTTGACATTTTTTTTATTTTTATCGTTAGATATGTTTTTATCAAGCATTAAGTTTTAAACTCTACCATAAATGAAATGGGATATTTGACATGTGAAGTAGACCGATAAATAGATATTATCGTTTATCTATTTGGCAATAAATGCCAATAAGATTAGAGATGACGATAACTGGCTTAGTTAGTTACATCAAAAAATTATTTCGGAATTTCTAGTTCGACAATTCAAACATTATTACAATATTTAAAATCTAGGTGGGACGATCGTGGTTAATTATGCTGCATATACTTTTGAATCTCATAATAATTAACAGCACAATGTCAGAGATTTTTTTTTTCATAGAATAATGAAACATCGAGAGATCGTGGGAAAATATATAAAATCATTTAGAAAAAAAACAGCTACATTTTTATGTTAATATTTTATAGAAACTTGGTAACTTTTTTAAGGTTTTTTTATGTTCAATTTTTTAAAACTGTTTTATATTTCTTATTAATCAGCGAGCACTTCAATTCCAGAAAATCTTGCATTGATTGAGTTTCAAAAGCATTGTTTTAGTTTTTACATTGGTACTTTTTGGACTACATACTTATAATCCAGCAGAAACACGACACGTTAGGTTTATTAAAATGATTAAAATGATGAGTCTTGTGTCTGGGACTCATTATTATGAATAGGTCGTGAATACCACTATACAAGCATTCGTTATAAATTGGCTTGCTGCGCATAAAACGACATGTCTGAATTCATTTATTTGACGACACTGTATTCCGGTAGCGTTTTCTTCTATACGTGTTGTAGATGAATAAATGCGTATTAATTCGATAATTTATATATCAAAGTATTAACGTATGTTTAAAAAATACTATTTCTACTATTCATTCGAAAATAAAATGGTCACACATGTTTCATTCAATATTTTCCAGTAATGCAATGTTTTCAATACACTCTGGTTTCGCTTTGAACTATCTCAGCAAAGTTATTCTGATGCTCGCCCTTTCTCATTCTGACTTTCGGCGTATATAACATAGGCAGATCAACCTGTTGTGCTTTTTGAAATTCCACAGATTTTGTAATGTGTGAACAATTGTTATTTCAATGTTTATATAATAACTCGAAAATGCGGATGAAATTTCTATCCCATCATCCTTAAGCAATAACAAAACAAAATTTGACTGTCTCGTAGTTCAAGTACAAAGTCAATCTTTACATTAAAATTTTGTAATTACATAAGTACAAATTAATTTATGATATCGTTTTTTGTCGTTCACTATAAATTAATAATAAAGTAGTGAACGTAAAGTAGTATGTTTATAATGTCTAGAAAATGTTGCTCGTGCTTTGATAACATGGACGTACATAGCCAATATCTTTGTGATATATACAATGATGTGGTGATTTATTATAAACTATGTAGTCTATAAATAATATTAGAATCCACTTTCAGAAAAAAAAGTTGTCTACATTTTACTTTATCTCGTACAAAAATCTTCGACTAACTAATTAATAGCTGACAAACTCACACTTCCGTTCAATAAATATTTAGAATAAATGCTGCCCATATAATAAAAAAAAATTCAGAGGAAAATAATGTTCTTACCAACAGTAACACAACAAAGGGGCTTTTATCAAGTAATACATTTATAATTCTATATTTAAATATACACGAAGACCCTATTCAGTTAGTATGAAAGCGATAAATAAAGTAAACATTTTTTTATATACACCAGGATTGTAACATATCGGTATTTAAAAGTTGACTATTCGTAACATAGAAACGTGTGCGCCGTGCCTGTGGTGTAGTGATAACTAAAAAAACTAGGAGCGCTGATTGATACAATATTTTAATGCTCTCTAATAGCAATGATCCAATTTCTGCACCAACAAGTTTCCAACAAAACGTTCTTCCAATACTCTATTACAAAAATCAATGTATTATATTTACGTACAAATCAACATCACAAATTTTTCAAATCGTATAGAAAATATGAGAGCGCCGACCCAACGCGCCTCCGCCCCACTACACCACTGCTCGTAACTATTATACCAGTGGTCGGTAAGGCGTGGTCCGCTTGAGGATTTCTGTGGTTCGCTTTGAAATATGGGACCATTATTTTTTTTTCTGTTTTTATAAATTGTGGTGGCCATATGCTCCGACTAGGGAGCGGATATAGAAAAAGTCCTGTCCTAGCCCTATCCTTATCCCTACCCTTTTCGAAAATAGAGACGTTGAGCAACTGAGTAACAAGTAGTTCTCGTAGAAAAAACTTCTGTTGAGATAACTCGATTAGGAGGCCCTTTGCTCCACATTGGGAACGGACATGGATTAAAAAAATAAAATAGTGATCATTGTAGTTACGAATTGGTAACCTTAACTCTAATCTGGGCTAGTAGTCAACCTCTGACCATCGATATGTAAATATTTAGTAAATATCTAAAAATAACACGACACCATATACCTTAAAAATTAGATGATGTACCCAAATGATGTGTAAATCCACAACTGCTTTGATTTATTCTATGTGAGTGTTGAATGTGCCAATATTAATAGTGTCTATGAGCAGTACCACCATGCAACGTTTTCTCTAATTTTTATATTGTGCGTGGACCATCGACTTCTGTGAGCAGTAAATTTTCATCAAAATAAAAAATGTTCGCAAATATAAAAATTTGGTGAAATATACCTATTTTTACAATAATTCTGTGTTCGGCCTTGTGCGGAGATGGAAAAATGTGTGCGGGCACACCTTAGCGGGAACATTGCCACTATGCTAAAACTATATGAGAAAACATTGTTTGTTCGACCGACGTTAACGCTTCGTCGCTAAGTTTTGGACGTATCAGAAAGATGCCGTCAATGCACAATGAGGTAAAAATCCCGTTTCTGTGTGTTTTGGCGAAGTTACGCTTAATATATTTCTGTCACCGATACCGGTTTTATAATTTTATGTAAAAAGCACTTGTTTTGTCTGTTTGCTAAGAAATCACAGGCAAATATGACTTGATGCCGAAAATAGATAGGACATGTGATATTAGATAGATTATATGCGTTCATCATGCAAGATCAAGTAAATCACCAATAAATAAATTAAGACTAACTTCTGGGACTTATTTTGCGATATAGATGTAATGCAGTTATTTCCGGCATTTTTACATTCGTAAACCACTGAAAATATAAAAGATAGTTTTTTTTGTATTATTACCGAAAGAAAATTTCGATGAATAAATCCTGGAATGGAAAATTTGGGCGTCGAAGGTTGGTTGATAATAGTGTATTATGAAAAACAATGTTTTTTGCTATGCTAAAAACTATATATTACACATATGTACATATGTATAATATAGTAACATGCATAATATGCACCTAGTCAAATTATTATATTTTATATTATACCAACCTTTTTTTTTATCTTGAATTTTATTTACGAATATGTATACAAATATTATGGGAATGACTTTTATCCATAATGTTTCAATATTTTTTTGACGAGTTGCTTTTGTTATATGAAGATAGCAATCACACAATAAAGCATAATTATTGTCAAAAAGGCCATTGTGGCGTTTTTGTCTGAATAAATAGAATATATTTTTTCTTTTCGTTTATTATTGCGTAGAAAAAGCTAGTAATTTTATGATATTGAGCAATATATTTAATTTCGAATCGACTTTTTTTTACTTAACTAATTGCCTAACAATTCTTTTGAAAACACAACAATAAAATCACATAGGAATGCATACGTCTTTTACCCTTTCGGATGAAGTATATTCACTCTTTCATTTTATTATAATTGATACAATAACCTTAATAAATTATCACTCGGCAATGTCTTTCTTGTTCATTCTTTTCTTTCACGCCATTTCAGAAATTTGCATAATATTCGTTTTATGACAATTTGTTTGTGATACTATTGCAAGGTGACATAGGACCAGGTAAACGTACTCAATCTAATGGGATTTAAATTCGTTTTAAGAAATATTTTAGATTCATATGGTAAGATAAATTCGAAAAAAGTTAGGCATGTGTTTTATTTTAGTCTTTTATATTCATTAATGTAAGACAGCGGTTACCAAACAACGACCCGCGAGAAAGAGGATCCTCTAAAACTTCACTTAAGTTTCCAATTAAAATATTTTACTTCTGGTCCATTTCTTGGGAATTTTAGTAACACCTGAAATGAGGATATAGTAAATGGCCAAAAAGCATCCCACACTAGCGATTCCTTTTTATAGTGGACTATGTGACTGCGCTGTTGTTTTATGTTGTCTTCGAACATTTTGTTTTTTTTTTTTCATCTCTATGCTTTTTGTGATATTGACATTATTTATTGATTTTTTTTTCAAATTTATGTCAAAATGGAGAAGCCACTTCGTTGTTATATCAAAAATGGCGGGATCACACATGCAATTTAATTTAGTTTGTCATATACAATAGTTGCTATCTTACCTCCTTCAAACTAACCTTGGGATTCAATCATCGACGTCTTCACAAACACTGTGTTGCTATATTGAGAAGGCATTAATGCTAACTTCAAATATTAGGCAATAGTTTTTGCTCGTTCTGCGTGCTATTTGAATTGAATGAGCAAACGGACACTCAGTCGAATAATGTAATCACGATTCGTCAGAATTCGTTAAAGAAAAAAAATGCATTGCCAGTGAAAAATAAAGGGAAACTAATCAAGCACACGCCATACTCACTGATCGAATCACCTCACTTTGTTCGATCTAAACTGAGAACATTATTAATGATAGGTAGCCATCGATTTGCACTTACACGACTATTTCATAATCTCAAATGAATAGATACAAACATCAATTATTCAGTTGCCAAATATTACACATACTTGAACGCTATGTTATTAGATACATAGATATTTTTTGGCCTCTAATACAGTAAAAAATCAAACATACTCAGTACGTGACCGGTGAGTTAAGTATTTAATCATTTTTTTTTCTATTGTATACTTAATTGGCCTTTTTTAATTTAAACAATGAAAGCTTTAGGGAAAAATCTGTAAACTTTTAATATATTATGTATATAGAATTTGCTTATAGATAGATATTCGGGTTATTTAAAAAATAATATTATCACAATGAAACCGAAAGGTTAATTTAAAAAAAAGTTATCTATATAATTGATATTTTAATGAAATAAATACGAAAAAAAAAACATATAGTCAACTGAAGAATGATCGTAATACTATATATTTTTTGACTCTAAGGCGACTTCGTCGACAAAAATAAATCTCTGTATAGAATCTATCTGTAAGTGTCTGAAAAAATCACATCAATAATGATTTTAAAGTTAGATACAGACGTTTAGATGAAAAAAATCCTCACATACATGTGCGCGGGTCGAATATTTAACTATCGAGTCACTGTTCCATGTTCAAACAAGTTTTTTTTGTTGTCTATCACTTCTACACAGGTCCTGTCACAATCCCTTTTCTGTGGGACACACTTACGCAGATCCTTCAACTTTAAAAAAGTTTTTTTTCTACCTTTATTATAATATTTTGGTATCAGATATTTCTACACTCTTAAAATTTAAAAAAAATCCAAATAGGCAGATTTTAAGTAAGTTATTCTATATCTACATATGAAGAAAGAACTCAGTGAATAAAAAAATACAATGGATTCAAGTTTGTTTTAAAGACGTATAATATTTATTATAATTATTTATTTTTTTATATTGGTTGACAATTTTATTATATTATCTTATAATACCTGAATGTTATTTACATATCGACTGTGGAAAGGAAAAAGGACGTAACCCACACATATCAAATTTTACAAGAGGCGCTAAAAACGTGTTTTGATGATTTTGTGACATAAGCAAATTATGAATTATACACAACCTTGAAGTGCACGGATACTCGTGTTTAATTGACATAATCTAATATTGATTAAAGAAATTGTCTCGGAAAAACCTTTATTTCAGTGTTTTTCTTGGTTTTAATTTTATACAAGGTCATCTTTTTCAAACTTAAAAGCTAAATTTAGATACTAATTCGACATTTTCAGCTTCCATTCTTTTGGTAGAATGTGTGTCAAGTTATATACATTGTGATTATCGAAAAAAAGCTGTTTTGGAAAATTGAGGGTTACGTCCTTTTTCCTTTCCACAGTCGATATTATGTATTTGATTGTTTATAATCGTATTTGTTTTATAGTAATGTATATATTTATAATTTTTATAATCAATTGAATAAATAAATACTATATACAAATTTTTAAGGTACATGCTTCGTTGTTTTACGCCAGGCACTGAAAAATGCAACTGGCGTAGGTATCTCCTCATCCAAGTAAGGCGTTATTCGACCGATTTCAAAATATATAAATAACATTAAATACTGCTGTTTTCAAACATCGAAATTTTTAATTCAATGAAAAATATAAATTCTCTATCGTCATTAATAAAATAAATGTCTATACCCTTCTATTAAGTATCTTAAGTAATGGTAAATATTCAACTATTATACAACTTGAAATGTACCCAGGAATTGAGAAAAATCATTCGAGCGATAAAAAAATGTTTACAAACATCGTATTTAAAATAAAGAATATATTTATTAATGTTGACAATCGCTGTAATCTTGGTACAACCATTGGAGCATGGACTTTGGGGTGGAGAATTTTTACTTTTGTTAGCCAGAAAGCGAAACTCCTAGGTTGTATTTGGACCTGTCTCGGGAGAAGTCACGATGTGAACCAAAGAAAAAGTCTCATCTCAAGACGTTGATTCCGCGCATGTGGATTTGTAACGCTTCTATACTACAGTTGATGCTAAATGGTATTTTGGTAACATCGGAAGAGGGTGTTTTTCGTATTTGTATTTACGTTTATTATAATAAGAGATAATAATACAGTATACATGCATATAAAAAATAGCGACGCATGTGCGACTGATGTGAGTCTAACAATATAATTGATTTCAACTGATTTTAGCACATAAGTATTAATAACAGATACAAAATAAATAAAACAATAATATTGAGTCAAAATTATTTTGACGTTTCATCTATTGCGGGAGACATACTGAAACCAACAATGTAGCAACGGCAGAATCGCTTTAGATTTGTATAGTTCGTCGGGTAAAAATTTACATTTTAGATATAAATAAATTCCCGTTTTTTTGTTTATATAGTTAATTAACTTACCCATTTGTGTAAGTGTCTTCATTTTAAGTATTAATGATTTTTAAATGTTTAAAAGCTAGCCTCAAAATCCCGAAATCCGGTATTGACAGTAAGACGATCCCGAGATTTCGGGATTGAATAATTGCTCGGGATCCCGGGATTGGGGACCCTAGTTTTACTGCTGTTGAATCTTCCCAGTTTTACCTAATACGATGTTTTATTTTTCTAACAACTTCTTTTTTTTGCTTTCTATTAGTGGTAAGACGCGATTTGCGCACCACTGATGCGGACAGTCGTTGGTCGTCCCACGTTAGCTCAATGTTTAGAGCCCCGCTAACGATATGCACATGCAGTCTTTGTATCCGCTCGCAAAACAACTCACTTTTCTCGTTCAAAATCAACAAACATTATTGCGATTCTTCAACCGTTTGAAAAAAACAGCGCATTAATGACTAATACGTCAATATTGTGTTAAATTCAAACAATCTTTGAACAAACATTGTTTGAATTTGTGCCTTGAAATATTTCATAAAGAGCTCTTCTCGCATGTGGCAGTGTTATATTACTTTGCTGCTATCATTCAGGAACCTTTGAGTACCATCTGTATAATCTAGTTGTCATTTCACTAACCCAACGAAAGCTTTTTTAGTATCTATTTCGCGAATATTAAATATCGCTAAGTTCACATTCATTTCGAATGTATAGACTTATTTGTGGGATATCTGAAGCCATATTTTGACAGTAATAACTAATAAGAAATAATATAACATTTTGGCGTCACCTTTTCATTTCACTTCGAAATACAAATAGATGCATTAAAACACATACTGATGCACCAGGATGCCAACATAAGTGACTTTTTACTTTTTTGTATGATATATTATATATATAATTAAAATCGTAAGATTTGCCTAGAAAACTTCAATTGGATTTTCAGAATCTAGTTAGACTCTAAGTCGGTTCCAAGTCGTGGTAAATTAAGTAACACATTTTTATTTCATCAATATATTACTTGTCATTCTATGATATTATGTCTCTTTGAGTTGATGTCGGGTCATTTTCCGTGAGATTTGAAAATATTAGTGTATTTTATATCTACTTTAATGTCAAAGTTTTTTCGTTACTTTCACGTTGTCCGCTCCTTATCAAATCGTATGCCGTTCACAGAAATCTTTCAAAGATGAATTTTCCCGACTAACTTTTATATTATACATTGCTTCTAGAAATATAAACAATTTTGTAACAAATAAAAAACATACTTGAACACGAACTCATTGTCAAATTATCAAAAATCTACTGATCCGTCACTAAAACTTCATTTTTGAGCTAAGCATGCTTAGTAATTTTAAAGCATCATTGCATGTATACAAAAAAAGTTTGGTATTCAACTTTTTTTTTGGTTTCTTACTGAATTCACCTTTCTCAACATTTTTCAATGAATTATAGCAGATGATTAGAAAGAAGCAATCGGTGATTTGGTGAATCGGTTTTTTCAAAACTCCGTTTTTGGTAAATGTGAGTTGCGATTCTAGGCTACGCAATTGTTTAAAAACTTCGTCTCAGATTTCAAAGGTACCAGCAATAATGTGAAATTAAATTGAAGGAAATGAGAAAAAACACACTTAGTATTTACAAGGAGTGTCCGGTCGATAGGTCTTGAACTTCTAAAACTGGTTGTGGATGTGAAGATGAACGTCAATAACATTGCTGCTCATTTACTAGTCAACAGGTTCATAAAAAAGCTTAACTGCGCCTAGGGCGGCGATTATAAAAGTGTTCACATATCCAGAGAATTACCACACCTATTTTTTTCCCTCCATGATGACAACTGTAATTATATACAATTAAATGATGCTACGCCATTTTTTCTTTGTCATGAAATTTTGCAATTTGAATATGTATACGATTTTTTTGGTCCATACTCATGTGAGAAGATTTTTTATTTTTGAGGTAAAAATCCTATACAATTTAAAATCTGCATCGAGAAATTTACTACTTACTGATAATTATTTCTCGTTAAGGATTTTTTAAAATTCTACAGAATATATTTTAAAATGTGATCAGAATCGGTTCTGCTCAGTGAATAAACATTATTAAATAATCTAAATATAAAATATAAAATTGAACATTTAAAATTTTACTAATTGTTATTTTGCAACATAAAATTCAACCATTTTTGGTTAAACGTGTTTAAATGATTATATTTTTATTATTATATTGACTCTTCCCATGCGGTGATAAAAATACTATTAAACTATTAAAAATATACGTCTTGAGTTTTTACCGTCCGTCAAAGGGTGGTAAGTGTTAAAACATTTTTTTTCACTTGGTTCTTCAAGGGCCAATAACATATCGGAAATATATTTTAGCACCGCAGGGAAGTGTTAAAGAAATGTGTTTTTTTATATCAGGCTTATCCATTGGACTGTTGAAGTATATTCATGTAAAATTTCCAGATTCCAGGTCTTGAAATTTATCCTATTATTATTTAACAAATTAGGACAATATTGACAATCATTGTTTCCTTCTTATGGCCTAAGCTACCTACCCTCCGATAGTTGTTACAACATAAGCTATTTATTCTTAATAACATTTATATTCCTGAATATATTCGTGGATGGATATTCTATTAATTTATTCTTCGCTTAAGCGCGTAAGTGCGTAAGTTTGAAAGCACTGGTCGCCGTGACTTTTGGGCTCGCATACAATCGGCCACAAGGTCGATTAGCACATACCTGTTCAAGTGACGCAAGCATTTATTTTACAAATGTATTGAAACGCTTCAAAAACTTGAATCCTTATCCAGCACACCTCTTGACAACGAACCATCGGCCGCAGTTGTTCTCAATTAAATGATTGCTTCTCCAAGTATAAATTATTGTCATGATGTAAGAGATGATACAAGATATTATTTCACTTCTGCGTATAACACTTCTTTAACAAATGGTTGTTATGAAATAACGATTCTATGACGTAGCTGATGACGTAAAATTATGCATCCGCTGTATGGTTTTATAATTCATATAATATTTCCATTACTCTCCAGTCTGAGCATGTGATAAGATAAATTTAAGAATTAAACTGACTTTTTCTATTGATTTAAATTTGGGATCAATATCAATATTGGTGTTTGTGATATCTCTACTAAGGCATCCAATCCCGGACCCTTTTTGTCATCCCGGGGTTGTCAATTTGTCAATTAGAACATTTACAATAAAATCGGGTATAAATTCAGGCTTCAGAAATTTTTGCTCGGCGATTTTGAAATTCTGGGATTAAAAAAAAATTGTGGATTTCAAAAACCCAGGAATTAACAGAATTTTCAAAATTAAATGACGCGAGACCCTTTTTTAAATCGCAACTTTCTCAAATGTTCTCAATCCAAAACTCCCGGAATGAGTACTATCACAATCCCGGGATTTCGGGATCAAAAAATTAGACGGGATACCGGGATTGGACGCCCTAAACTGTACTCCTTAAATTCTCATTGATTTTTGCTCGTAAGATCTTTCAATTTAAATAAATGAAGACTTCTTTTTATAATTGAGTTTTTTAAAATGAAATGCTGAATGAAATAACGGCAATCTAACGTTCGGATTTAAAATTACATACAGCAATAATTTATAAATTTAATAAATTTTTTTTCATCTTTTCACTCAATAATTCTCTACCTACTCAAAAAATTGAAACTGAACATAGTATTTGTCGCCGACACTCCATTAGTAAGTTTCACTTTTGAGCTAATGATAACTGTCATTCTAGTTCTCATGTCTTTCCGTAGGTTGATATTATGTTTCAGAATTGACTACTTGTTTAATTTTGTTATTTTCGGCCATTGCCAACACAGTTAAATATACTTATTTATGAAATACTGAGAACGTTTTACGCCAGGGGGGCAAAGTTTTTGGATGAAGGGCCACATACAGGAATTCAAAATGAACGGCGGGTCGCAAATAAAATACTATTTGTTATAATTTTTTTTTGCAAAGAATTTTAAATGAACTAGACTAGAAAAGACGAATGGAAATGTTTTATATCTTTAACATTTTTTGAAATTCAGGTGTTAGTTTTGTGTTTAAAATTCTTAAAACTGTTGAAAATTTTCAGTTCCAAATTTGAAAGTACATCCACGTAAAAAAATATTTTCCGCGGTATCCCCTAAGTCGTTACTTGGGTCGAAAGTTATCGAGTATCATGCTATCAATCCTAATATTGATTGTAATTGTTCGTTTAATTTTACATTAAATTTTCATATATAAAACTTCTCAAATTTGTGTCACAGTATATTATTCCACAAGCTAAACAAGTAATATATTCTATAATATAGTCTCCGAAAACGGTTTGTTGCTTTTTTCCAATTATGTATATGTGTAATAACAAAACTTCCCTAAATGAAAGATTTTTCTTCATTCGTTTGCTACGCCAGTGCTTCCCAACTTGGGGTCCGCAGGTTTTTCGCGGGGGTCCGCCAAAATTTTCATTCTTTCAACATTCTTTGTGATAAAGTATGAAAACAATTTTCGGGGGTCCGCAGATTATTGTTTTCAGATTTAGGGGTCCGTGGCATTAAAAAAGTTGGGAAGCACTGCGCTACACAAAACCTTTTTTGTTGGTCTAAATTAATTTTAAATCAATCCATCAACTGTTTCCTTTTTTGCTTTATTAGTTAAATTAACACCATATATGTTATGCTTAGTAGTGAAATGTTTTATAATATTATAATCTTTCATTACTGATATAAAAATGAGACAGATATTTTTTTTATTTACGTAATCAAAAAATCAAATCTTTTTTAGAAGTGCGCTTGTTGGCCGCGGGCAACCGAAAAATACCCGCCGGGCTGGATGTGGCTCGCGAGCCGCAGTTCGCCCTATCCGGTTTTACGTCATTAATCATAAAAAGACGTCTCTAAAGACTGCTTACTAAAATCCCTTTGCTGAACGTTTTGTCATTGCCAAACTTCTTCATTCAATATATTTTGCTTTGAAGACATTATACCAATTACAATGCTAAATAATGGAGTCTTTATAAAAGATTTCATATACTTACCTCAGAATATTTAATACTTTGGTTTCTTACACTTCTAAAATTAGTCGAATTTCATTTTTTGAAACTAAAATCTCGTTTTTAATATATTCTGCCAGACGTCCGAGACCTCTTCAAGGTCCACTCGGTATTATCAAATTATTCAATAAATATTCATCCAGCCTCAGTTTCTTAATTGGTGAATTTAAATGTAATTTTTGCAAATGAATTAACATTTTATAAAAAATTGTTTATTCTGTTTATTATCGAAAGTAAATTTTTGGTTGAATATAGTCTGTAGCAAGGAACTAAAAACTCATTCATTTAACTACATTTAAATTATATATAAAATCAATATATTGGTAAATGAACTACATATTATTAAAAATATACGTATTATACACAGGCATATAAGAAAGACAAATTTCTTCATAAACTATTTAATAGATTCCTGTTGATTTTCTATGGTAAAACCGAGCTGATCCCAAACATAGGTCTCATTTTTTATTGTGTATAACGAATCTAAGCGCCACTGCCGAGTGGTTTATATATGAATCTGAATCCATCTTCGTATATATCGGGTTTTCAGTCGAATTATTAATTTTCTATTAAAAAAAATATAGGTATCTACAATTTTTTCATCCAATCGATTCATAGCAAATCGCCATTTATCTTGAAAGTCTGTTTATAGTTTTTAAAAAGTCTTTATAGAAACATAAAAATGGTCCTCACGAAACACTTAATTATAGTAAGTAATTTAAACACTCGAAATCTGATGCATTTGGATTTTGTGACCTTTTTGCTGCTTTTTAAATTTTTGTGCTTACGTTTTGAAAAAATAAGGCATCCAGTATCTAGCAATGATAACATTGTATTGTAATGGTATAATATTGTATTTAGTTTTGAGATCATAATTTAAAATCAATATTTCAACGAAGATTCCATTACAATTGTGGACAGCAGACAAGTTAAACTATGCGTAGTAGATAGTTCGGGAACAAAATATCTAAGTGAAGGTGCATGTTAACTTGACTTGTAGTTTGTGAATCCCTCCTACGTTAATACAGCACTGTCTTACAATCGGTCGTTGCCTGTCTAGTTTTCAAAATATAATGTTAATTATTGTTAAGTTGGGCGGCGGCGGCGTCTTGGTCCGCCTTTCTCATACGAAGCAGGTCGTTTACCTCTTGCCAGAACCCAGGTACTGTCGGCGAGCGGACATGAGCATCGAACGGCGAGGAATTTCAAATGCCTATGAGCTGAACACATTTTGCATAAAAAATAGCCGCACATCAGGTTTTTACTCATATGATATGAATCATATATCATTTTTTTATGAAATAATCCTGTAGAATGTAGGTAATGCTTAAATCTTATTTTTATAGCGAAAAGTTCGTATGCAATTTTTAATTGAGTAATTTGTTACTTCATATTTAACTACTCCGCATTTCATATTTTTACAATATTATCTTTTCTGTGTGTAAGAGAAATTCTTCAAGGCCATACGAAAGTTTTTATTTTACATATACAACAAATTTTATTGTTGAAAAATAAATTGAAAAAAAACATATAAATCACGATCTTTACATATTATTAAATTGTATTGTTTTTTTGGCACTGGCACTTTTCCTGAATCTTAAAAATACATGTTTTCGATCTTGCTTGGCGTTGCAATTGACTTTTTAAATCCAATAATGAACTGAATTCTTTTTGAATTAAAAATGACTTAAACAATATCTGTGATGAGCAATACCTAATAACTGATTTTTAAAACTCTGCTAGGTGCTCAGTTTCATATTTTGTTATTTATGTTTAAACAACTTCGGAAAACAGGATATTTTTACCATAATTAGTCGAAAAACGAAAATGCGATAAAGATATAAGTTTTTTTTTTTAAATTATTTTGATTCTGTTCTCTTCCATAAATTTTGTCAAGAGTACATAATCAAAATAATTCAAATTTTATAATAATGTTCCATCAAGCACCTTCAGTCGAAGTTCTAAATGATGTAAGATTTTTTACTTATTGCAGTTATCAAGTTATTCCCAAAAAATACTGGTAAGTATATATTATAACATATTATTTATTGCTTATTAGCTTTGCTCAAGCGATCAGGCGGGTCTGCGTTCAAATCCCAGCGGGGTCAATATCTAATTTAGATTTTAAAATTAAAATTTGAGATCTTGTACATGTGTGTCTGTTTTAATTAAGTTGATATTGAGTAAATAATACATATTATAATAATGCCAAATATTTTTTAAATTCAAATAATTTGAAACGATTATTATAAATCATTGAAGGTGCTTTGTGGAATTTCAATATTAAATTTGAATCTTTCGAATTATATACATTTTTACTTGAATTGACAGAACTGACGGACTCATTTCAAGTCTATCTGTGCACTTGAACGCTTGAAGAGGCCGAAAAACGAAAGCCCAGTTGTTAGTGACAATTGTGTGAATCTATATCATTTGAACGATTTATATTTAATATTAAAAAATCATAAATCACCTTCAGTGGAAATCTTAAATTACACTAAGGTTATTTAGAGGAAATGTGGGTAACACGTTTTTCAATGTATAATGTAACCATAGGTGTGGCAAGTGAGAACTGAAGTTGGGTGTAAAGTCTTAAATTAATAATGACCTGTATTTGGAATTGATGAGACTGACCGCCAGAGAAAACGTCAATGCATACACCCACATAGGTTGAAACATGCACAGTAATTTCAAACATTACGGTCCATGTTTAGTTCTATAGATAGAGATTGTTTTCAGTTAAAATATATATACACATCTATAAGAATGAAGAATAATTGTAAGTACAACGTCAGAGCGAGAAATCTTATTGCATAACATCATATTTTAAATTTTTTAAATTTAGAATTTTTAACAAAAGGCGGGAACCGTGTCAGTTGGTATATTTAAGGTTCGATTCTATCAGAATTTAAAGCTAATGGGAATACATTATATTAAATAATAGTTTTAATTTATAGTCGTAAATATTTGTTTTTATTTATAAATATTTAACTCGATGGCTGCACCAGTTACGAGTTTACTCGTCAATAACTAATTAAATTAGTAATTGCAAATTATAGCCGGCGTGCTAGGTAATTAGGTACTTTTTTCTTCGGCAGCTAAAAGGGTAAAGAAGCTTTTATAACTTTATGTGTGGATATCACATCCAGCCTATATCTTTTTAGTTGAAATGTGAGTCTTTTCTTTCTAGATTCTAGAATATTCTGCCGAGTGCCGACAGTTGACTAAATTAACACTTCTACGACAAAGGCGTTAGTTTTAAACGTATTTTCCGAGTTTTCTTAAAAAATGATTATTCTTTGCAATACGATGGTTTTAGAATTCTACACTATGTTTCCAATAATAATAAAAAAATGACAAGTTTACCGTGTTTCTCCGAAAATACGACATCGTCCGAAAATATGACCCCGTGGAAATAATGTGATTTTTTCTTTCGGAATGCAATGACAGGTAAGCTAGCTGTGCGCGGGACTGATATTAAAAAAATGCACTTTAAACAATATTGAAATTTGATATCCAAAACTATCGAAATGAACTCTCCCTAAAAATATCGGCAGCAATGCTCTTGCATTTGAGCTTTTTGTTGATGGTATCGTATTTTCAAAATAAAAACATGATTGCAATGGATGAAATTGCAGTATTTCTGGACCGAGGATCTCAAACCTCGATTGATTACATCGGTTCCTCGTCAATTTACGTTCCTTCCATTGGTTAAGAAAGTGCACGTGTCACCTGTATTTTGGTAATTCGTCTGGATGGGAAGAAAATTCCACCTCTTATCATCGCAAAGGGAAAGAAGAACAAAATGAACATGTTACAGAAATGTATGCTTTGAAAAAAAGTCTGGTTCACTCGAGCAGTTATAAGAAATTAGAATTAATGGGTAAAAATAATTGACAGTTGTATTTCCAACGCACAACAACTAAGACAAGAAATATTCATTAGCTTATAACTATATTGAAAAAAAATATTTATTTAATTATCATTGCACAAGGTTGACAAATTATTAATTTAAAACTTTTACAATGGAGAAAAAAAAGTACAATTTAATATTAAAAGCAGTAGAAACAAAAAATGGCAAGGAAGTCAACTGTGTTAGCTCCGACGAACTCTACTTTAATACATAAAAAATAGTATTCGTCGGAACTCACCCACGTCTACGTGGAATATGTCGAAGCAATATTGTTAAAGCTCACCCCAGTGGCATCCCTATTGGCAGGCTGGTTCTACACCTTGGGAAAACAAACAATTCATGTCCGCGATTTCTTAAAAAATAATCGGAAACATTTAGATGATGAGGAAAATGAGAGATTAGGAACAATGATTCAATAATAAATGGATTTGTTGAAAATTAAGGTCGAAATTCAGAATTTGGATAGCTGTGACGATGTTCTAGGAGAAGATGAAAAGACTGTTTTCGAATAAATTTATATACAAATATTATGTAAATTAAAATTAATAAGCTTATAAATCTTATATATTGATTTTCGTTCTTGAAAAGTAAAACATCCCCGAAAATTAAGCCTTGCGCATATTTTGGACCATAAAAGAAAGTGAGACCGTGTCTTATTTTTGGAAAAACGTAATGCAGAAGACGATGGTAGTTATGGTAATGAATAGGGTATCCAATCCCGAAGCCTTTTTCCAATCCCGGTATTTCGGGATTGAATTATTTTGAATCCCGGGATTGAGATTTTCTCACCGAGGAATTTGAAATCCTCAATTTGCTATACTTTTTTCCAGAATCTCACAGATACTTGTTTTTTTTTTTTTTAGCTCACCGAGGAATTTGAAATCTCCGATTTGGTATACTTTTTCCCAGAATCTCACAGAAACTCGTTTTTTTTTTTTTTTTAGCTCACCGAGGAATTTGAAATCCCCGATTTGGTACTTTTTCCCAGAATCTCACAGAAACTCGTTTTTTTTTTTTTTTTAGCTCACCGAGGAATTTAGGAATTTGAAATCCCCGATTTGGTATACTTTTTCCCAGAATCTCACAGAAACTCGTTTTTTTTTTTTTTAGCTCACCGAAGAATTTGAAATCCCCGATTTGCCAATTTCGTGTAAATTTCGAGAATTTGCTAGAAATTTCTCAATCCCGAAATCCCGGGATCGCGGCCATCTCAATCCCGGAATTTCGGGATCAGAAAATTGAACGGGATCCCGGGATTGGATGCCCTAGTAATGAACACATGTGTATAACATATATACCGGGTTCAGGGTAATCCTTAAGTTTCAATCGTTAGCTAAATTTTAAAATGTTAGTTGTGGTGTTGGAATAAATCTGACATTAAATTCTATATGGGAATAAATTATGATCATAGATAAAATACGAAACCTCTTTAATCCCATCCATTATTATAACATTAGAAACCCGAACGTTTCTCAGTCTCTTTCATCTATGTCCGTATTCAAACGAATTCACGATAAATTTAAATGAGATTAGTAATATAAGATACGCAACATACAAGTTCCTTTATTTTATTTTACCTTCCATTTAATCCACTTGTATTCTGTTTCAGTGTTAATTCTATTCAAATGTACACTCCTTCCGTTTATTGTCAGTAATACTCTTCATATGACGTAGTATTTTATTACATACATACTGTTTTACAAATTAAAAAGCGGACTTACACTAAATAAAATAAACAATTGTAATTAAAGACAGTTATTTTATCGAAGTATTCTGGGCAACAATCGAGAAACAGATGTCTCAATATACAAGCGGATCAAATGACATTTAAAAAATAACCGTGTCTAGACTATAATATTTGTAAAGCTTTGAATTTTGAAAGCTACGTTGCGCGTAGGGAATCCAATCCCGGGATCCCGTACAGTTTTCAATATATTTCAATCCCGGGATTAGAAGACATAATTTATTTTAAAACAGAAACGTGTTGGTTTTCAAGTCGGCAGTTGAAGCATATGCAATAAACGATAACCAATTTTATTACTAAGACTTTATCTTTGCGATAAGACTTACGATAAGAGCGTGTCGCAGCCGAAAAGGTAACTCGATGCCAATTAATAAATTTCTGCAATGCATTATACGCTCGTGTTCTGTATTTGAATGCATTTGTCGACAATATTTATTGTTTGTTATTATAAAGCTTCATATTTCAATATTTTTTTAATTTATTTTTCGCTTTGTTCTCTACATCAATGAATGTTACCAGATATCAATAGTGTTTGTTTTGCGGAATTTATTATTCATAAACATTCATTTTGTACTGTAAACCGAAACCTTTGAGTAAATGGCGAAACAATCGATGCTTTGGTACTTTGGGAATATTTAAATGACGTCTATTCATTTCAATAAAATTATTAAGAATATATAAACAACAATTTTAGAAATCTTCATTCTTGCAGTCTGAAGTAGGTAATTGCTTTTTTCAGTTATCGAAATTAACCATTTTAAGTTATATTTCGTATTTTTGCATATTAAGTTAGTTTAATAATGATTTCGCTTATTTTTTACGAGTAATTAAAAAATTCACTACACCTCTAAATCGCGAGTAACTGAGCTTTTTGGTAACGTATTGGCAGCTTACAGCTGGTAATATAATATAAAATATTTTTTTAAATTATTTTTTCACCAATATTATCATTTTTTATTTTTAAAAAAAATGTACTGATCCCGGGATCGAAAAATTCTAATCCCGAAATCCCGGGATCAACATTTTGGCTCGGGATTGGATTCCCTAGTCGCGCGTATTTATTCTTTTGATGGGTATCTAAAAGAATATTTTATTATGGTATCATATAATATCAATATTTTTTTCAAGTCATGGGGACAAATGACTAACAAGATAGAATTTTCAACTGATACGCATGATCACAGAATGAAAGTACATTATATTTTACGGGTTTTTAAAGAAAGTTTTTAAAAATTCTTACATTTTCTTCTACGATTGGCTAGGATAACACTATATATAATATTTCGAACATAGTTCGAGTATTTCAGTATTCATTATCGTATCAAAATAAAATCCATGGAGGCTAACTATTAATTGAAAAAAAACTATAATGATGAATATCTGTTATTTAAATGATCACGTGTGTAGTTTGTACGGTGATGACGTGACTTTAATAGCATATGTCTATATTTTAGATACGTTTGCTTTTTGCGAGTCTACGGTGTGTAATTTAGCATAGTGCTAATGCGCGTTTCAGAATCTTTTCACATCGTAGCTTGTGTTTACTTCACATATTTATTTCTGCGCTTAAATTATTAAACTTTGAGGTAAGGCGTGAGTAATCTGGAAATTAATCTAACGATTTCCCGTTGACAATATTTTACGAGGTATGGACGTAAGGTGGTATTACAAGATTTCACACTTGCTCGCTACGTATAAAAGCTCTCTTCAGCGTGCTCAAGCAACTTGTATAGAATAAGTTGTATATTTATTAGTGGGTATAAAAAATAAATCAAAAGGTTTACTTCATATAAAGTATGGTCAAGTATGGATAGTAGGATTTATTATAAAAAATCCCTTTACCGTATTTGGAGTGAGACTTACTGTAGCATAATATAACTTGTTTTATTGCCCTTGACCGTTGAAAAAGAGTATTTTTACATGATATATATGTTATAAACATATTTCATTTAAACACTTGAAATAAAAGTTTCTGTTAATCTCGATTGTATTTCGATTTTTTATGAAAATTGATTACTTTGTCTTGATTATTTTGTCTTCCTGTACTGCCCAGTGAAATTCCACGTTTGCGCATAACGCCCAGACTCAGGGTGAGTGTTAAGTGAATGTTTCAGGGGAAACTGTCATCAGATGTATAATATTAAAAACTAAAATAGCATCAAGGAGCTCAGTAATTGTTGTAATTATTAAATCGTTGAATCCATTTTTTTATCCATGTCCGCTTCCAATGTAGGGAGCATATGGCTTCCTAATGATGTTATCTCAACAAACGAGAATTGCTTGTTACTCAGTTGCCCAACCTCTCGTTTTTAAGATGAGAGTAGTGGTAAAATGAATAGAGTTAGGTCAGCATTAGTGGTTAGATAATCGCTCTCGTTACGCCTAGTTATTGTAGGATTGGAAGGGTGGGAGGGAATTTTCAGACATCAAAAACATCCATATCTTTGAACAGAAATCGATAAACCGATTAAAAGTATGCCGTTCGTACTGGGATTCGAACCCGTCAGGTCCAGCATGGCAGCCAACAGCGTTGGCCACTGCGCCATGGACTCGATATGAATCTATGCTAATAGTATTTTAGACAGTGTGAACAGTGTCTTAAATACTCATTTTTTTATTTGAAAAAATAAT
The DNA here is from genome assembly GCA_030503985.1 of Himalopsyche tibetana. NCBI lineage: Eukaryota > Metazoa > Arthropoda > Insecta > Trichoptera > Rhyacophilidae > Himalopsyche > Himalopsyche tibetana. The sequence goes on from JAPJYX010000016.1 coordinate 32,432,849, forward strand.
ATATGTATGTTAAATAAGATTTATTGGATTGACTGCATGAGAAATTCATTGAACAGATATTTTCTTGGAACTAAAGACTTGCAAAATCTTTTATTGTATAATTTTAGATTTTTGTAATAAACCTACATTTTATAATATGACAATTATTTACCGTAGGGATAATGGGATTATTTTTATTGTTGTTTACGATGCTGTCATACAATGCGTTTATGTATAAAACAACGAATAAAATCTTCTGTGAGAGAATTTTATTTTATTTAACGAAAATATTGTTTTGTTTATTTCTTACAATGATTGTTTATAGATGCTTGTCAGTCTTATAAAAAAGTTTATACAACTGTTCCATTACATTTATTGAATGTTTATTACAATATAAACTATCATATTAATTTAAAAATAACTAGAAGTATTTTGACAGCTATTATTTACAGCGTTATGCATACTATGAAAACTTTTTGCTTTTATCTGCTATAAGTTATAATAATAAAACACAAATATTTACACTAAGTCAATGACATCATACAGATTTTAAAAACTTTATAGAACCTTCAATTGATGTGGTAGAGATTATCGTAGAGATTATCTTGCCAGACGAAAAAGTTGTGTCAGACTTTTCGTAGGTTAACTAACACATTATCAGATCTCCCGGTTGGTGATATATTTAATAACGAAGCGTGTATTTTTAATAACGTGTAAGTTTAGGGCGAATTTTGTATGACTATTCAGAGCACGTCGCTTTCCGGACGCGCGATATTGTGATCGTCTTCATCGACACGCCATTTTAATATTCCGTGTCATATTATGCTTGCTTATCACGTTCAGCCACACTCAAAAACATCACCTTTCTTTCTCTAGTTCAGCGTGTTAAACCAATGGTACTCCAACCCTCGTCCAATGATGGCCATCATATACAATATAACTTCATTAAACCGGAACATAAGTGATACTGGATGTCTATTTTCTTAGGTTACTCAACCTTGTGCTCGTATTCCGTAACTCCTCGTATTGCTTTTTCCTTACTTAAATGGGCCTTCTGCAATATATTCAGAAATGTCTTAGGACATAACTGTTTTCTGCAATAAAATGTGATAACAGTTTATTACGAAAGCTTTTTTGAGCTTAGATCTACTTCGTAGAATAGAAGAAAGTTGTTGAATACAATAGAATTAAACCATGATGTAACCGAGTCGAAGGTTCTGATCGGCCGACCGTTCTTTGGTGTTTATTGTATGTGGATCATTTGACCGCTCAAGTGAAAAAAGGTAGCAATGAAGCCAATATATCCAGTTATGAATTGACTGGAGAAAGAATTTAAAGCATTTGAACTAAGGAATGTTTGTTTACCCGCCCAGTAAGAAATACATCATGCCGCCTACAGTCATATCAATATAATGACTTCCCCACGATTGATTTTACGATACGAGTAATAAGATCTGAATCAATTACTCATCGTGAACAATTGACATAATATAATAATATCAGGAAATAATTTATTAATAATTTATGTTGTATTTGCGTTTATTATTTGACCTTTTATATCTAATTATTGTGTTCAGTTTTAATAAGATTTAACGTAACCATATTTTCGTGCAAGACAAAGCCTTATTATATAATGTTTCCCGTAAGTAACTTATAATTTCAACAACTAACCACAACTTGTGTAACCAGATCTATTCGGTTAAGGCCCATCTACGTTTCGTGGTGTAACTCATAATAGCGAGTTTACAGAGTTATTATCTCTTTAGTTTGAACTCGTTATTTACAACATTTTTACTATTTCCCACGCAGCATTTCTTTCGCAAAATCTTTAAAAAGGAATGAGCTCTCTTAAAATTTTGAAAAATTGACTAGTTCTGATTATTACTATCAAAATAGATATGACATTATTGTGATGAGTTTACCAGTAAATTATTTTGTAAAAAAATACGTTAACCTAACTTGTATTATATGTATGTACTTAAAAAAATTGTGATGACTTTTAAGTTGATTGACTTGGCATTTACTTGGTAGAATTCATTATAATAGGGTAAAAATAGCAACATATTTAGTTATACAGTTTTTTTTATATTTATTAGTTAATAGCTATTTCGGCTTTCGCCATCGTCAGAACAATAGTTCTGACGATGACGAAATAGCTATCAACTAATAAATATAAAAAACAACTGTAGAACTAAAGACTTTTGAGTTACTGTTCAAGTTCTATCTATTTAAATCATTTTTGAAATAACTGAATATATGTCGTAAAATCGTTGCATATTTAATATAATATTAGCAATTCCTTTTATTGTGATAACCTTAAAGAATACCATTTTTAATTTCTGTTTATTTTTATATTGCGTTTGCGTTTATATTGTAAATAACCTAAAACAATGATTTTATCCTTGCATGGTTGGTAAAATACTTAGTTGATACGTTAAATGAACATTTTTCTTTTTTTTTTGATAAATTTATAAGTAGTTGATATTAAAGTTTCCACACATCGATAATTTCTTTAAATTATTTAATGATCTGTTATATCTAACATCATATTACTTCTGTATTCTGGTTATCCCTTACTTCAGTAATCGGCGAAAACAAAGCTCGGTTAATACTAATGCTCGCCGAAGTTATAGTAACAGTGCGCCCGCCTGCAAACCAACCGTCATTATTTGACTAAGTTACTAGTAAATTCATTGGGAATATAATATTATTATGCGAATCGGCTCTGTTTGAAACTATATTAACACAACAATTTAATGTAGTACAGATCATTTATTTTCAACTGTACAAAAAAAGATTGTTTTCAACATTTGGATTGAATAATTTATATATAATGTTGAAGTAAAATAACAAAATAACAAAATTGTCAAATTTATTTTTTATTAAAAACGAACTTCCACAGTTACCGCCGAATTTATTTAACACTGTTTTTAGCCCTACATAAAAAAGTGTTTAGTTGACAACTTTGCGGATTATTTAATAATGTCGTCTATGTCGAATTTACTAAAAAAAAAACATCGTGAATTTATTAAATTGAATACTTACCTTATTTTTTTATTATAAGTTAGTATTACAGAGTAGATAAGAAGATGGATAGTGTATCGTTTTTTAGCTAGTAGATGTTGTTATGCTTAATTAAATTTAAACAAAATAGCTATCAACATACTTTTTTTAGTACTAAATATAGTGCTATTTCAACCTTATTATAAGGAAATTTTACTAATATTTAACGATATTCATCACCTAAAACGGCATGAATAACTAAGTATTAAAAAAACTACACATCGCTGTTTTTTTCCATTTCCAAGAAATAATTTTCGTTATTTTAGAAATAAAAGTCGACTGATTGTTCACGTATTGCACGCAATAAAGAAAATGCTTATTATTAATCGGTGTTATAGAGGGATTTGTAAATTTTCTTTTTAAAACTGTCCAGTCGAATAAATTGGCAAGACATTTGGACGTTTAGGTATAAGAATAAATTAGCAAATAATACGAACATATTCTGAATTTTAAAATTATTTGATGTAACATATTATTGTTACGAAGGAATACTTTATTTAAAAAGTTTGGAAATATCTAACAGCTAAGAATTGATGAGAACTCATAATAGCCTTGATATCGGTAAATTAAATGTTAGTTTTCAAACAAAACGAGTGTCTTGCCTGTCTTATTTAATTTCCTCATTTGTTATTTATTATTACTCAAAAAGTGAATGTTCTTACTTTTCACACATTAGAAACAAAACCGACAATAAAGCTATATTGTTATGATACATTTTTTCTGAAAATCTTTTGAAATTAAATTTTACGCTTGCTTTCTTTTTGTGAGAAACATTCTCGGACTCTACCCCACATGTAATTTGTTATCACTGAAAAAGTCTATAGTTCCCAAGTTTTCACCCACCGCATTTATGAATTAAAAAAAAACATTATACCCATATTCTTACGTAACATTTTTTTAATGCCTTAAAATAAATTTCAAGTAAGCTTCGTTTCATTGAAAAACATCCTCGTACTAAATTGAACTAAACGTGCATGTAAAAGGTATTGATTTTTATCGCGTAAGATCAATATTATGGGTTGGTGGGGAACCATGTTACATTAAATGCGTAATCAATAATTTAATTGTGCTGCTTAAACTGTATTTCCTCAACTTCAATCAAAATAATACATCTAAAGCTGTTTGTATTTTCACACATGCATTTTTACAATCATTAAAAAATAACAATATGATTCTTTACATCTCTATTTTTTCATTTAGATTTTCATGTCATTTAGATGTCAACATTTTGTGTGAATTTTTTTTTGAAAATTCAAGCGCTCTCTGAAATTGTTATCTTTATAAATTATGCAAAATATGTTGGATGTTTAACAATTCTAATAATAAAAAAACTTAATTTTACAAATTTAACAACATTGCATTTACATTTGATATCGCAATAATTGCCACAAGTTTATTAATGCAAGCGCTGGAATTATTTTAATTTGATTACGTTTTTGCTTCACTTTTATAAATTCTAATTCAGTATACTGAAGCGATGTAAAAATGACGTGCATATTTGTTTTAATTTTGTTTTTTTGATAAGGCAAATTACCTACGTTTGTTGTATTTAATAAGAATTTATAAAAAAATGATACAAAAAGTTTTAATTGGTATTGCAGAATACTTGTAACGTAGCTTTGTCTTATTATTTGTTGTTGTTTCGTCTAGCATTTTTTCGTATTAGTCAACCTGTGATTTGCTAGATAATCAACAATGCCTCATAAAATCTACACATTCCGAAATTAATAATTGCATCATGTTTGGAAAATTTGGTGTGCTTCATACAACTGCAGTCGATTTAAAAATAAATATTCACCGAACGATGATGGCGGCCTTATTATTGTGAATTAAATATTCGACATTTTAATATAATATACGAAGTTTCAGAGAAGTTTTGCTAATCTGTTCAACATACAAAGATTTTTTTTATACATTTGTTCAATTCGTTATTTTAACTTATATAATATTTAAAAGCTATTTTATTGTATTGCTTAAACATTTTTTATAAATATTAGAACCAGTGTTCTTGTTCGCGAATACCAGTTGATAATTTTAGCTTTTTTAAAAAATAATTGTATTACACCAAGAATTAACAGTCGGTACATTAAAAATAAACATGCGTTCAAAAGTTAACGCAATAACATTATATAACACACTCATTATTTATGACATATTTTGGATTAAGATGAAAGAGTAACAAAGTTGTGTTAAAAGTTGTATAAAAAGACAATTGAAAACGGCCGATCAAATCCAAATCGATTTTCATCGTTCTTTGTTCATATACCCCAAAATTGGATTCCGTATATGCTTATATCGTGTTGTATTCCTTGATAAGCTTCGTAATTTAGTAGTCAATATCAAAAGCATAACTTTCAATTTTTCAATAGTTCCTATTGTTGTAATTGCTTTTTAACTGAAATAAAAGTATTTTTTATATATGTATATATCAGTTGCGCCTAAATTTACGACGTTCGAGGGCAATCACTGGTGTCATATAATACCATTCTGATCTTTGTTTATAAATTGGCAAAACATAATTAATCAATCGTCTAGACAATTTTGTATTAATTAAGTCCCTCCAATTTTAACAATTCCACCTACAAACGGAATATTAAGTTTAGTCAGTGATCTAATTCATTTATTCTGCCTGACGTCAGATCAAACCATACCGTTCGCTAACAATACAACATTTTCGGATGTTACAGTTTCCTAATTGCACGAAATGTTGTGCTCAAATGATGATAAATCGCACCGGAAAGACAAAAGAAAAATAATAATCGAAAAACATATCTCCGTAATCAGTGTCACGCTTCGTCGGTTGTTTCCTTAAGTCTCTTTCATAATCCTCAAAAAAATGAAGAGAAATGATGAAATGTTATGCAGTTATTTTTCCCACAATCTTTTTTTATCTTAAAGGTAAAATGAATACATATTCGCAATCAGTCATGCTTAGCGGTATATTTCGTACAAACAATTAGTGTTATTAATTTCTAAACAGTGATTAAATAATTTTATTCATTTTATTAACTGCAGGTATCAATTAAGGCTACCCAAATGTTCTTGTATGGTTTAAGGGTATCCCCCAGCTCTTCTGCATAATAAACCAAGCCAAATGTATTCACCCTTTGATTATATAATTGTTGATACTCGTGATATTACGTACGAATAATTCTGCTATTTTTGAAACCGCCTTTATTGTAATGTATTAAAGGAAAACCTATATTTCATTGTTTACGTTTTTGTTGCTAGGTAACCCATTCTATTTTCTTGATTGATACTTATTTTCTTTACGAAGCATTCATTTCCATTTTCATTCAAACAATAAATCCTTATTGTTATTACATGTAAAATTATACGTTTATTATTCAATTTATTCGAACTGGTTCATCAAATTATTTTGTAAACCCGTCTAAAAAAATGATTGTTTTATTATGGAGTCAGTTCTTGTTTTTTTTTATTAAATATTGCACCTTTATAGTAGAATGAAAGAATGACCAAACATTATCAATTTTTGTCCATTTTTTTCTGTCCTCAACAAATTATTTGCTTGGGTAAAGAAAACAAGAAAGACGTTAACTAATTCATTTCACCACATATTAATTATTGCCGAGTCCGTGGTGCATAGTGGTAAACGTTATTGATTTACGTGACGGAGCTTACGAGTTCAAGTCTCAGGACGAACAGAATTTTTTTCCGATCGTTTTATCGAGTTCTATTTCAAGGCATGGGTGTTTGAGATGTCTAAAAAATTCTTTCCAAACTTCCAATCCTAAAAGTAGAGAGAGCAATTAGTTAATCACTAGTCTGTTAGGACAGTCAGACAGCTAGGGCTTTATCGATATCCTTAAATTAAAAACGTTAAGGAACTGAGTAACAACCACTTTCCTTGAAAAACGTTTGTTGAGATAACTCCATTATTGCCGTTTGCTTCATATTAGGAGCGGACACGAGTTAAAAAATTCAATATGCACTTTTATTAATTATAAAATACTTATCTTTATTTTTTTAATTAAGTTCAAAGGCGTGATATATTTTTTACGAGTGTTAATAGCGGCTTCATTAATGGGTGCACAAAATCTGGATTGTGATAAAGTTTATGTTTCTTATTATTCCATTGTTTCTTGTTCTCCACAATTGTGAGTTTCTTCCCACGAAGGCGTGAGAAATGAAATGGACTTAGTGCCTGATTTTATTTGCAAATATTGTCGGTTATAAACATATAATGGGATCATCGTATAATTTCCATGATTTATATGCAATTGTCTGTCAGATTTTTGTTTAGAATTAGATTGTTTTAAATAACGTGTGCAATTACGCTGCCATTGAAATTCAAATTTGCATAAGTCATTGCCCCGGTTTTTTTGTTTTGATAAATTTTAATCTCCATAAAATTTAAATCTCCATAAAAACGTCTTTAAAGAATTTGAAAAAAATTGATACAGGTAAAAGGTTAGGGCTAGAAGAGTTACGATACAGGTAAGTTATGTACATACATTAAGTAATTTTGATTTTCAATTTTATCGGTATGAAACATTAAAAATGTTTAATTTTACCATATACTAAGCGTATATTTTAAAAATATGTGATTTCAAATAATTTAAAATTTAACACATTTTACCAATATTTTTAGCTTAGTTGTACATATAATTTTCAAAATAACAAAACAGTATGAAAAATATTCAGTATTTTTTTAAAATTTAAATACAACTTAACATTTAATTGAATACGTTCATGTAGAATAAAATAGATGATTCATTAACGCTTTGTAAGCATGTGCTCTGTCCTATATAGTTATTCTTAACACCGTTTTAAAGTTTAACAATATTCATGTACCTTTGATATATATTTCAAAAATAATCTTTAAAGCAGATGAAAACAATTTGAGTCGTGCGTTTAACAGTGCTGCCAGCATAACAATGTGATTGACAAAATCTAATGTGATATATTTGGATAAAAGTAAATTTATATTTAAAAAAAACCTTAATTTCTGACTTGAGCATCTGTGGAAAAATGGTAAAAATACGGGTCTCTCTATTGATAGTAATACCAAGTAATTTAAAAAAATATATATTTGTACAAAAAATTGACATACCAATCTAGTGATAACATATGATCAAAATAAATTATATAAACGACTCAATGCGCAGGTAATTTCGATTGAAGAAATAAAACGATTATCGACCATTTTTTTTGCTTGGTGCATTCACGTGTTGCTTGATTGTTGATTATTTCAACTAAGCAATGAAGATATGAATACGTATGAACATTTGGAATGCAACTTGTAGCTTATGTGAGTCATACGAGAATTATCTTTCTATAATAAATATATACAGAAACGTTACTCGATGATATTCATATGGCTCAATAAAACAGCTAGCATGTGCAGCTAGCTCTTCATAAATATTTTGTAATTCATTGTGCATCCAATGAATGGCACATAATGTTTGTCATCGCTTCGAGTACCTTGTACGGATGGCTCTTGTCTGTTGTGATTTTCTATTCGAAACATTATTATTTCATATGGAATGTTTTTTCAATTAGATTATGGGCGTACGAAATAGGAATGTGTCGATAATTCAACATTGATAATGTCGTGACTTGAATGTGGTATAATAGATGGGATCCTCACCAATTAAATTATTAGTGGCATATTAAATTCCAAGGAAAAAGCACTAGACAAAACTAATGCTTGACTAAACTGACAATAATTATTCATAGACCAACATAACAAAATATAATTTTTGACTGCTGAATTATTTAAGTATCAAACCCATGGGTATTAAAAATGACTAATATAAGTGCGGTTAGTAAATAGTAATATATTGTATAACAAAACTGTCAGACTACTTTCAGTTTTCTAGATCAGCGTTTCTCAACCGGGATCCACTTGGAACAAACGATAGCAAGCCAAAACACTAAAATGCACAGATCCTAAAAAAGATCAGGCGAATGAGATATCGCTCTAACATTTTTGTCGTTGACGCCTTGGACGATATTGAATAATTTTTGGCTTAAAACGCAATTTACCGAATTGTGCCGCTTAAGTTCTTTAGCCGATTATGTGTCGATATTTAGCAGTCCCTAATTTTAAAATTCCGATGCCTCCGGAACATCTTAATCTTGCCTGTCTCTTCTTCCAACCGGTAGGATTTTGGTCTCCTGGTTGAGCGTTGGGTACTATCCATAGGATGTACTCAGCGGAACTGAGGGTTGCTGGCATATTGATGACATAGGAGGAAGTAAAACAATTGAGAAACATGAATATGGTTAAAGAAGAAGATCTATGAAATATCGAAAGTAACAAATTTTAAAAGTGTATGACTAAAGTCATACCCTTATACAATTGACTGAACTGACATGAAACTGAATTCACTGGTCAGAGTTCAAACATTCAATATTAAACGCCGCATGGAGTGCACACATATCGAAGACTTCTCGCTGGAGTGTTTTTTAAGTTCATTAAGTGTACGACAGATAGTATATTTTTATTAATTAGGTTGAAACGATGGCAGGGCTTTTATAATTTTCGCATGGGGCTCAAAGTTTCTAGCTGCGTTACTGATAGTAATAATATTAATTGATTAAAATGGTTATACTATGTTAACGTGGACACATCCCTGCTCCTTTACGCCCCTGTGCTTTATTTTTTTACAAACAATTTAGAAATCGATAGTCAGTGTTTCGATTTGGTTTTGTTTGACCATTATTGTTGTTAGGAGAGCGTGACAGTACCATCATATACTTTTTAGATCCGCTCTGTGAAATTTCGATGTCACTGACTAAGTATGTACTTTTTATATTAAACACTTTATCATTCAATAGTTTAACATATCGGCTCATAATCGGCAAAAGAACTTAACCGACGACACAATTCGGTAAATTGCGTTTTAAGCCAATAATTTTTCAATATCGCCCAAGACGTCAACGAAAAGAATTTTAGAGCGATATCTCATTCGCCTGATCTTTTTTAGGACCTGTGCATTTTATTGTTTTGATTTGTTATCGTTTGTCCCACGTGGATCCCGGTTGAGAATCGCTGATCTTGAGAACTGAAAAACAATTTTGTTTTAATTTTAGGATAGGCATTGACCATATATAACTAATTAATAACCGCACTTAAGGAGTCCCTTTTCAGAACTTATTACGAGAGAAGTTTAAAGAAAATCTTCTCCTGTAAAATTTATTGTCGGTTACGATTTTCTGCATATTACGGGTCGATATAAAGTCATTATGGAGATACTATAATGATAACATTCATGTTGGAAATGCTAAAGGAATTCTTAGATTTTTTTTACTGTAATAGAAAAAGAAGTCCCTCAAAAATTGAAAAATTATCATGATTTTTAGTAAAGAATTTTGTAAATGTTAGGTACTGTAGGTAGGCAACAATTTCATACGTTCGAATTTAATTAAAACTGGTATCTAAAAGAATGAATGCTTGTGTATTTTTTTTCTTAATTTAACTTCTGATAACTGGGCGCCGAGAGAGCCATAGGCCAACTACCAATCCTTTACAAATTCCAGCCTCATTATTACTCTTTCTGAAAAGAAATTTCATTGACTATTTCTTTCGTTGAAATTATTCGAATTAAGTTTAAACATGTTTCAAAAAACCTGATTTATCAAACCACCAATCAACAGTATGTCCAGCAACCTAACTACCACTTCAAAGATATTTTTTTATATTTATAAGTAAATTGTTAACGCCTACAACAGTACCGTTTGGTTCCCAGCTTAAGTAGCTTCAACCCATTACTTTTGGTAGTGAAAAGGAAATCGTAAACCGTCAAACCAATACGTTATTTCGAGATTATACACGAGGGAAACAGTTGTAATAGAGATACTAAATTCTATAAAATTTTCCACCCAATGACTTAATAGTTCACTCATGGTATTGAAAAAATTGTCAACATATAAAACTCTCGCGCGATAACTATCTATAAACGTATTTAGCCCTACAATTTTCTATTCATAACGTGCTTTATAGTCGAGATAGGATTGCGAAACTAGAGATTCTGATGGCTGTGCATGACATTAATAGTATTGTGGTTACAATTTAGCGATCGACTCGAATACGAGGGTGTTTTACTGATTTTCTCGCCACAACAAAGAGCCTAGCACCATTCGCCTTTCACCGTAGCGTCCGGATGTCGAACCCGTCACGCGCAGCTTCACGCAGGCCCCGCAATAATAATAATAGGTAGGCCACTCGGCGGAAGCTCTATCTCCAAACGGCCGCTTGCATTCTGAAGTGATCTCCACAATGGCGGCGATGCATTCTAATTTCAAGTGGGGTCTTTCATTTTTATTCCGTCATCATAAGTGACGTTCTTATCTAAATCAAAGGTTTCCGAAAATTTCGTTCGACCGAGCAATAAATACTACGAAGAAGATGTCATCATTTTCCATACATATTCTTACTATGATAAAATGTTGATTTTTAACGATACACGCAATTGTGTTACAATAGTGGCCTACCACATATTAAAGTTAAAATATTCCACAGATCAAATCATTTAAGTTTTTCAGTATGTTCAGATTTTCGTAGTGGTTAAGGATATTTGATTTAAAAATTGACACAAAACATAGTCTATAAAAATTTATTTCAATCGAAAGGTTTTTGTATTGGTAACCCTCCTTTGACGATTCATTGTGAAAATAACTTGCACTACAGAATTTCGGCTTTTTATCAACAACTCTTAGTTAGAACTCTTTCAAAGTAAGGCAAGTAATGATTCAGAGTGTCTATGCGTGTGAGTACCTTTTCCTGGTCACATATTTTATAAATCCATAATTTCAAATTCGTTAATTAAGATGATAATTCGACATTTTAAACTTATATTCTTTTAACAAAATATGTACTACATACACTTTTACTGCCATTAGATAGCTTTTTTGTTTTTATTTTTCAATTATGATCTTTGGTCTTTCTAAGATCGATATCGTAATTAGGTAGTAATACAAGTACTTAATTGAATAATTCTATACGTACAACCTTTTGGAAAATTTGGTTTTTTCGAATCTTCAAACGAGTTTTGAATGTTTGATTTTATTTTTATTTTGACCGTTCTCTTACCCATCGATTTAAAAAAAATACTACACTACTCCATGAATTGATGTAAAGTGTATGCAAATCGTATGCGAAACAAAAGTAAAAACAATGCATTCGTTCAGCGGATGCTATTCGACACGTTATATTTTATAATAATGGAACATGGATATTGGAACAATCCACCTGAGATAGCTAGCTACAATATACGCAATCGATACAATTATTAATATCAAATTTGATGTTATTCTGTGCGATCATTTCATTGATTTTTTAAAATAAAAAATGTGTAACGGTGTACGAATATTAATATAACTTCGCTAGAGACTTTCAGTTACATCGTAACTTATAATTTATTAAAAAAATATGTCCCGTATCCTTGCAGTTTAAAATGTACTTCTAATATGAAGTAATTTGATGTTTTCTTTTAATTGATTTACTCATCGGACAATTCAGTTGCTGTCCTTTTGTGCCTATGTTTTCTATATATGTATGCGTAGATGTACGTAATTGATAATGGGGGTTGTATGGGATAGTATTCGACAAAATTATCACCTATTTTTTTACTTTTCAATGTAGTGTCATTTTCCATTTACCTTTCAAACCTATTAGATGAAGCTAGAACAAAATGGTGTGATCAGAACTGTACGGACTCGATTGTAATTAGATAAAAGTATTTAATAAATTTAAAATTCATTTTTTTTCTTCCGACCATTTTTGTCCGTATCGTTGTATCCGGTTATCCGATGATTTAAGTACTCGACAACTATTAAGATGGTGTCATAATACGGAGCGTAACTCATTATCATTGGTAAACACATAATTAAGAGTTATTCATTTGATTAAAAATGTCAAGATTCTCGTTTGAATACGTATGTAAATCACTTTAAATCCTTCGTGGAGATTCTCAAATATTTATTCGTCTAGCAGTTTTAAAACATCGTTACCTATTTGCCTTTGTTGAAAAATGAAAAACTCTTGACTGGATATTATGAAAATCATCATAATACATTTTTCGCTTCTTGAGACCGATTTAATCTCCGACGTTGCAAGTGTTTTGCAAGTGAAATGACTTGCAGCGCCATTTTCCCTCCGCTTCTGACACATTTACGAATCGCGGCCGTAATCCGCCAAGTCTTTGTCTTCCTGCGCTTCGCTCACGGTCTCTGCTTCTTGAAACTTTGTCTACGTGTACCTCGCGGCTTAGCTCATATATTAAACTTTACCCATACGTAACTATTGGTACACGATAACCACGACAACTATACAAACTACGAGCAAAAACGTATGGATTTTTTCCGAGTAGTTCTAAACACACTGAGAACAAACAGCGCCGGGTTAGGTGTCAAATGCTGCATGCCTGAACTTTGATTTTTAACCTGAAGATTAAAAAAAAACGATTTACGACTCACTGCTTAAATAATATATTTTTTATTACTCAGAATAAAAATTGCATTTGGCAGTATTGCTAATAATAGCCAAGGTTCCAGATTTTTCGAGATATTTAAATTGCATTAGATAAACTTGATGAAAACTTTTATGGACCGTAATCACCTCAAGGATAATAGATATCACAAATAATTATTCCTAAAATTTCGACATTTAAACTTAAGCCTAACCGGGTTTTACTCTTAAACCTTCTGATCGCTAGAGTTAAACTCTTATCACTAGGCCACATAAGTTGTCTCTTCGAATGAAAAATTCGAAAATAATGAAAATCTCAATGATATCCTTGCCTCTTATACGAATTCATGAGTCAATAGAAAATCAATCAGTGTGTGAATTTTTCGATTCGGGTTTTAGAACCATCGGCACTGCGTAACCGAGAACGGTCAGTGCCCTAAAGAATTGACCAACAAGTTGTACTACCAACCTACTACCAAAATTAATCGTTCGATTTTATGAATTTTAGCTTTTCAGTCCACTTTGCCATATTTTTATTTAAACGCCTCTCGAAAATTTACAAAAGAACCGAGGGACGAATTACAACTAGGGCATCCAATCCCGGGATCCGGGATCCCGTTCAATTTTCTGATCCCGAAATTCCGGGATTGAGATGGGCGCGATCCCGGGATTTCGAGATTGAGAAATTTTGAGGAAAACCCGATAATTTACACGAAATTGGTAAATCAGTGAGCGGATTCTGGAAAAGTATACCAAATTGGAGATTTCAAATTCCTCGGTGAGCTAAAAAAAAAAACGAGTTTCGGTGAGATTCTGGGAACAGGTATAACGAATTGAGGATTTCAAATTTCTCGGTAAGAAAATCACAATCCCGGGATCCCGAAAAATAGGGGATCAATCCCGAAATCCCGGGATTGGAAAAAGGCTCCGGGATTGGATACCCTAATTACAACTAAGTGCACGTGAGATATTGTAATATTTAACAACAAAAATCAATGTTGTACGTTGAATGGATCGTAGTTGGTTCTTGTTTTGATCCAAGTATTGAGACTGTAAAATGCTTAAATTGAAGTAGGCGAGTTGGGCGTTTCAAAGTTGACCATGGGAACGTCACACCCAACAAATTAAATTACTTCTAACTGCACCCGAGTGACGACATGTCCTGACTCTTACATGACACCTCATTCGCCCTGGCCGACACCCGACTGCGACTCTTCTAACAAATTAGTTTGTGCGTTTTTACGAACCCACTTTATCAGCAGAATTTAATTATTTTTCATAAAATATCTCGTTACTGATGTTTCTAGGAGGATATATTTTTTTTACTTCATTGCTAAAATATTAGAATATAGATAAAAAGAAAAACATTATTTTTAATAACTGACAATTTTCTCCAATCTAATTAATACAATATTTTTATGCAGTATTTATAAATACGTTTTAATTAATACGTGTCGATAAAAGTAATACAAAAATTAGCCGTTCGTTTTTTAGAAAATTAATTATGTTGTGGTTCTTGATATTCGTATAAAGTTTATAACATTAAAAAAAATGAAAATTTATGTACAAATAATACACAGTTTTACACACACACGATGGTCAGTTTATCTCCACCCAATTTAATGCGATTAGTACATTTTTCGATTGTAACCTAATTTGTAATAAGTATTTAGTATTCTTTTGAAAATACTGTTTTCCACGTAAAATATGCGTATTCGTAAACTTAAATATGTACCTCTAAAAATATATAGAAGTCCCTACTGTTTTTATTCTTTATTATAGTTTTACATTTCAAAATGTCGGTCCCCGTCGGAGATTTTTTTACAACACACTTGGAATGTAGTAATTATACGTACTTAAGTATTTATTACACAAAACAAATGTTGGAAAAAATCTAATGTTTATGCAATAATACATCTCAAATTATTGTATGTTGATAAGTATACTGTACCGTTATTAAATTTCTTGGTGGCAAAATACCCGAGTAAAGATGTTCAGCTACTTGACTATATTGACCAGGATATCACTGGGAAAACAGTATTCTGCACTTGACCTGGATCATAATATATCATATTACCAACCAGTATTCATTCAGCGGTATTGTCGTGGCCTATACAGGTGCATCATCTTGAATGGAAGTTTTGCATACCAGTATCTTGTTTCCGATGAATTATGTAATTATGTAATATTCCGCTATGATGAGCGATAACTCTTAATGATTTCAATTGCATACGATTATCTAGATTAACATTATTTCTTATAAAGTTGATTTTACTTGATATTGTATGTGTTCATCGCATTTTACCTTTTCAACTATTGCAAAAATATTGAATTATTATCATTGAAAATATTTTATTGGTAAATGGTAGTATGGCTAATGGTAATGGCTAGGCATTGCAATACCGGACGAATCTATAACTATCGGCTTTGCAAGTATGTATGTATTTTAAACGTCATGACTAATTGATATTGCAGTACTGAGTGAGTAAGTAAACTCTAATCGGTTTTTTGATATTTTATATATTTCACATATTTCACATTCATAAACGGGTGATTTTCATAATTAAAATAATAATATGTACATCATTGAAAAGCTTACCGATTTCGAAACTTCTCAATATTGATACAACTCTTAGCAGATTAAAGTAATTCAATGGATCGCTAAGATTTTTTACAAATATGCGATGGTTTTTTTACATGTACATAAATTACAAAATAACTGGTGCATTACTTTAAAAAAATATTTAAAAAACAAATAGAAAAACAATTGAAATTGGCAAGGAAGTCATCTGAGTAATCTCTGACCTTAAAAGTTTTCTTTAATACCTACATAAGAAATAAATAGTATTTGTTACGTCCACGTGGAATACGTCAACATCCGTGTTGTAATGTAAATCTATACAGTAGCACGAAACATTTTTAAGCCAAGTGCTACTTTTCCAATTTAAAATTTGCCACTCAATAGAAAAATAAATTTTCTCACAACTACTTACTTGCTCGCCATATTGTATAAACAGTATTTGAAAAATTAAACAAATATAATTATTAAATATAATAAAAAAAAATGGCACTGAAAGTAATCTGTGCACATTTCTGATTTATACATTCAAAATATGTTATTGGTCAATTATCAATACCGAAATACCGTTTTTCAAAAAAAAACGCCATGAATTCCAGTATACCTGCTTCGGTAATATCTCTATAAGTATGCAATTTCTAATTGTAGCCGCTACAATCTAGCGCAGGTGTGGGGAACCTGCGGCCTTTTGGCTACTCTAGTGCGGCCTTCTGGCTAATTCTGTATCTGTAAATTTAAGTAATTTTATAAATTCCTGACATTCTGACCGTAAATTCCTGTTTCCGACCAAAGATTCCCCAGTCAATGTTTACTGCGGCCTTATGTCGAATCAGAAAAATGAATGCGGCCTTTAGAAAAGAAAAAGTTCCTCACCACTGATCTAGCGTATTGATGTTACTGCTTAGGAGCGGTAAATCAATTATTGTTGTATTTGTTGGTTGAATAATTTGATATGTTTACATTTTTCATACAGCAGAACCTCGATCATCCGGACTAATTGGGGATGAAGGTAGTCCGGATAAGGAAAAATCCGGATAATCGAAAAAAAATCATAATTTACACGGAAAGACATGTACAATCAGTGTAAATAATTTGTATTTGTCTAGGTCTAGATTTACATAAAGCTTAAGTATTAAATTATTTTTTATCAAGAAATTCATTTATTAGTTTTTGCTTAACCCTTCCTTTACTATGCAAACAAAGCACAAGCTCCTGAGCTGTGTATCCGTTACACATCAGGCAAACGGGAGTGAATCATGACAATTATATAACAATACTACAGCAGTACATACTACATATAATTGTCATGATTCACTCCCGTTTGCCTGATGTGTAACGGCTTCACAGCTCAGGATATTGTGCTTTTTTTGCATAGTAAGGGAAGGGTTAAATAAGATAGCTGTTCTTTTTGAAGCTGCCAAATCGCGAATACTTTTAAGACATATAAATTATCCTGATATACACTCTTTTTGGCTCTCAAACCACTTCATGGTGACACATTTAAGCACTGAAATTCCTTGGAATGAGCAGAACCAATATCTCTTTCTTTGCATATTTCTTCTTTGTCTTCTTGATCTTGCTGAGACAAATATTTCCTTAATTATTTTCACATCATTCAAAATTTGAAATCCAAGATCGTTCGCATACAAATTTAACCACTTGGTAAAATATTCTTCGACAGATTCAGTACATATTGAAATTTGTGCTATTGCTTCTATAATGTCTATAACAATTTTTGGTGTGTTACTTGAACTTTCTGATAGTCGATCTGTCTGGGTTTTCCCACTGTCGACAAATCTAAGAAATTCCAACTCTCAGAAATTTTAACGTTAACATTTCATCGATCTGGTTTAAGCATTCTATTGATAGGCGAGATTATGCATTATCTAGTAATTATAATGTTTTTCCTCTTTTATCTATGCAGTTTTGATATTTTTTACTTTTGGAATGATTTTAACAATTTCACCATTTATCCTGGTTTTTTTCTGATGGCAATATTCAACCAGAAGATTTCTTCGATTTCACATATGTAAACAACGGCGGGATCAGTTCGCCACGAGAAAGTTAGCAAATTCGTAAAAAAATTGTTCCGGAAAACAATCTGGATAATCTAAAATCCGGTTAATCGAGGTCCGGATAATCGAGGTTCTACTGTATATGTTATTTAAATAAAAATACTATATTTTTATAATTTTTTCAATCGGATATGAAATCGAATAAAATTTAGACTTAATCTGTTGGATGTAAATAATAAATATTCAATTGATAACTGTTGGTGTATTCTAACTAAATTTTGATTATATAACTAGCTTTGACACAGATTTTGTGTCTCTGATAATTAAATATGAGCTCTCACTTAAAGAGGAAAATTGCTGCCGAATCCAAATTAAGTAACATTTTTTTACAGACTTAATGCTTGAAGACGTTAAATTGTTGCGAGTAAGAGTTAATTAAATAGTTCGTTTCGAATTTTCGTTTGTACCGTTTAAGTCTTGAATTAAGTCAGATTTTACTGACTTAATTTGAATTATCGGTTCACTTAATTGAGTCTTGCCACAAAATTATTAAAGAATTAACAATATTCTGCTTAGCTTTATTAAATTTATAATTTCTTTAAGAAGCGCTGACAGGTGTTTCGGACTACAAAGCCACTTTAAAAACATCCAATTAAAATATATTTAACATTGTGATAATTTTCTATCTCCCCAGTAAACCTGGCCTCCTCAAAGTTTAAAATAACTTTGCGAACTTGAGAAGTGCAAAACATCAAAACGAAAATTCGCCACAGCTCGTTATTAAATCTGCTTCATGAAAGTAATTAACCGTCCATTGTTTGTATTTAAATATTATTTTCTGTAAGAACTCTCTTGACCTTTGAATATCAAAATATTTTGCTGAAGCTTCTTCGCGTAGTTAACATAACCTGTCTTCCACAAGTTATGGCTCTCAAACCAAACGACAGGTGATATCCATTGTTTGGTAGATTTTAATAAGTTTGACAGCTGTAAACTATGCGTATTACAACATAAGTTTTTTTACGATAACGAGATTTTATATATATGACTAGCGAGTACCCGGCATGCGTTGCAATGCCACTCAAAGAAAGAACGTGTTTGTGTTTTAATTCTGTTTATTGAATTGCTCTGTATATCTTTTGTATTTCCGTCTGGTGCGTATACGAATAGATCTGAAGGTTTTCCAACGGGTGAGAAGGCCACATACAGCTGTCTATGTGAGAAACATGGATTTTCTAATTTTAGTCCACACCCTTGTAGTGATTGTCCCTGTGCTTTGTTGATGGTCATTGCAAATGCGAGTCGCACCGGAAACTGCAAACATTTAAATTCGAATGGCATATCTGTTGGAATCATTGAGATGCTTGGCAACAGTATATTGTCCCCTTTAAATTTTCCTTTTAATTTGTTTAGCTTCAATGATATTGTGCATTATCTTTTTCAATGAATGTCTGGTACCGTTGAAAAGTGGTGGATTTATATTTCGGAGAAGAATAATAGGTACGCCAATTTTCAATGTTAAAACGTGTGACGGCATGGCTGGCAAATCAATTGAATGTAAGAATTCAGAAGAATTTATTGCGATATTTTTAGGAAAACTTTGTGAATCAATTCTCTTATTGTTTTTGTAATTTTACAGAAGTTTGTTGGCAATGTAATACATTGTTAGGATTCATCTATTTCCAATTTTCCTCAGAGGATTTTCATCAAGCTCAGAGGGGTTCGCGCAAGCCCTTTGTGAAATTTCGCTAAGGTCGGCCAGCCCCTTGTTAATCTCAAACCAAATGATTACATAACTGCAATTTCTGACTTACATACATTATCTATGACAGTATCAGTATACACAGTAGTGCATTTTCGGTCATTTACATTGATGAGTTTACAGTAAATTGCATATTGTTACATATTGTAAATTGAATAAGTAAAAATCGATTGCTTATTTAAGTAGTCCATCAAAGTGATAAAAAACTCACTGCTTCCCAGAATACCGAAAATTGCTTTGATATAAAGCGAGCCCCTTGTAAATGCATTGGCAGCCTACCGCTGGCTGTACTAATTTAGAAAACTTTGAGGACGTCCGCACAACAAATCATGAAAGTTTATTGCAATCGGATGAACGGTATAGATACAGGAACGCATACAGGAAAAACTACCAAATTACCGTATTGGCAGCCCATTGTTGTATGTTTTGATTCAAAAACCTTTGCTGGTGTCCGCAAAACAACTCACCAAAGCTTTATCGCTATCACCTGAACGGTATAGAAACGCATACGGAACAAACAAACAAATTAACTTATTGGAAGCCCACCGCTGATTGTATTTATTCAGATACCGTTGCGCGTGTTCACACAACAACTCACCAAAGTTTTATCGCAATCGGTTGAACGGTATAGGAACAGGAACGCATATGAGACAAACTAATGTATTGGCAGTCCACCGCTGATTCATATACATTCGCGGGCGTCCGCACAACAGCTCACCAAAGTTTTATCGCAGTTGGATGAACGGTATAGGAACGCATACCAGACTAACAAACAAATTAACGCATTGGGAGCCCACCGCTGATTCATAAACCTATTTTGGCGTCCGCATAACAACTCCCCAAAAAAAATATCGCAATCGGATGAGCGATATAGGAGCGCATAGGTAACAAACAAACAAACAAACATTCATTTATATATAAACATACATTATATATATATATATACATATAGATGACTTATTGAAAGTTGATTACTCTAAACCAGTGGAGTGGCACCTACGGCGGTAAGGTTGCATGCGGCGACTAGATTAAAATATTCACTTTGATCAAAAAATATACGCATGCGTTTTGAACCCATTATATGTTCGAGCGTCGAAAACAAAGGGGGGGGGGGTTTCATCGTTTTCTTTACTGCGGCCTTATGTTGAATCAGATAAATGAGTGTGGCCTTTAGAAATGAACCGGTTTCCCACCCCTGCTCTAAACGTAAGATAAATTACTCTTAACCCTGTTTTTCACAACATGTTTAACAAATTTTAAATAAATAAATGTGACACATTTGGGTTTATGTAAATTAACTGATTTATATTGAAATTATTAATGCAAATTAAGAAACATTATACATACATATCGTGGGGATTGTTAATTACAGGGTTATCAAGGTATTTTTAAATTAACTTAAATAATCAATTTGAGAGTACTTAATAGGATTTCGTTTTTGCCGCATTCGTTATCTTTGTGGAGCATGTTGCTACTATGTGGCGCCCCCATGATTTCTTGCCTCCCTCCAATTGTACATTTCAGCATCCTTCAGTCCCACTAAGTACATCATATCGATAGCACCCACTGGTCGGAAGAAGAGGCAAGCAGTATCGAGGCATCCGCAACACGTGACCTAGAGAGTTTCAACGTCTTTTCATGACGACTGACGTAACAAGACGCTGCGTTCTACTTCTTTTATCTCGTCACAAAATCAAACCCCCTTAATCTATTTTTGAAGTTTAGTCGGTGAATATGACCTACTTCATAATTATCTTCGAAAAAGTCGATGGTACGCAACATATATTTTTCATATAAGTATATTATAGGATCGAGACGGCACGCATTACTAATGATTAATGTGAAAGTTAAGACTGTAGGGCCATATTTATTAAAAATCCTAATAAATAATCAATTTTAATACCAATTCAACAGCAATTGCACAGTTTTATAAAATAATCGACACTGGTTGCGCTCATCGCCAGAATCACGACTTATAATTTTCAGTTAAAAATACTCACCGGTCCTAATCTGTACACATTATTGTAGGATAAATACTTTTTTATATTATAAATATATAGTGCATTACCAATTAGAATTGTCACTTCATAAAGAGTATTAAAAATAAAATTAAGGGATTTTTGGGAGTCACATTATTTTTATTTGTTGCCAAAGAACAAAAGAATTCTTTAAAAGGGTTTATATTTGTGAAAAATTGGAAGACATGTATCAAGCGTAAAATTTAATTTCGGCTTAGTTCCCTTCCACAGATAACCTTAATAAAAATCTGTGACAAAATCAGATGTAATATAATCTAGAAAATTATTTAAAAGTAATATTGAACTCATTCATTTACAGTTTTGAATATGCGTTTTAAAATTCTAAAGAAATGTTAACTATGTACTTGAAAAAAGTTGTAATATTCTTTTCAGATCGACTCCCTTAATAAACAAAAAAAATGTTTTGTGATGAGTCAAAATAAACAAAATATGTAGAGTACGAAAAAACAGTTTCTAACAGAGAAGTTTTACATTTAATCTCCGATTGTAAGACAATACATATACGATAAAATAAAACAAACACGCTTCGTATCATCAATAAAATTAATATATATTCAAAATGCTCACCAAAATTAACTTGAAAATTGATATTGTTAGGTCTGATCTCTCCGTAATTCTCAGTAAAGAATCCTGATCAGATTTAGTGTCGACAATACACTTTATTTATTCTGTTAGTAATATGATCATTGTTTCTCTTCGGGATGTCTAATAACAGAGCTGAAGTAATTCTTCACTCCTACTGAATCAATTTGAATAATGTTTGTGTAATTGTAATCAGGTAGGTATGTTTAGGAATGATGATATTTTTGTTGCGCAGTGAATACGCGGTATTGTGTATATCAGAGCTCTTGTGTGTACCGAGGTCACATTTACGTAATTCAATCGTTTCGGCAATTTTTTCGGTTTCGTTTTGTTGGATGACTAGATTAATTTATTGACATTGAGACTCTTTGTGTGAATTTATTCAAATCTGTTGCCGTGTTGAACTTTGTATGTACGCTATTTACCAATCGTTTAATGCATATTAAATAACGGATCTTATATGTCACGTACCTAATGCCTAGACATATAGTTGTATTATCGTTGGTCAAGGATAAGTAGTGTCAAAAAAAAATCATGATCGATTGATTGGCATTTGCATTCTTGAACTTCATTATAATAAGGTAATAAATCAGCAATTTATTTAGTTTCAAAATGAATGTTAAATATTATTGATATCTATCTATCACGCCAACGCCAGCACACTATGATTAAACGAATTTTTCAATACGATATAGACCATAAATCAAATAAATCAAATAAATCAAATAAATATAATATTTTTAGTATGCACTTTATTTAATTTCATAACCCTCAAGTATTGTACACTTTTATAACGACCGGATTTTGGCATCTTAATACATTCAAGTGCACGGATAAACTCGATTTGACAACACAGGTCGATAGTGATAAATTTAATTAAAGTGTACAATACAACGAATCAAATTATTTTGTATTGAAGTTTCATCAACACTTTAATTTCCTAAATTCATAAATCTTGTTGAAATTGTTCTGAAACAAATATGTCGAAAACTATCGTAGCGCAATATGATGGATGTACATATATAAATATATAACATTTCCGAGAAGAAACTTCTGACCAATCCAAGATAAATGATTCAACTATTCTTAAATCATTTTTCAAGCTCGCTGAATAATCCTTTGATTATGTCAGATATGAAATATATTTTAAAAAATTGAAGAACAGTCTGAATTATCACATTGGATGAATTTAGTAAACTGATTATGGCAGTGGAATTAAGTCGATAAACAGTATGTATTGTCTAACTTAGGGGTGGGTAAACTTTTCATTTCTAATGGTAACATTCAACAAAAAGCCGCAGTAAAAAATACGTTGACACCCTTTTTTCGTCTGTCGAACATATAGTGGGTTGATTACGCTCTTTTTCCAAACGCTTGCGTATAATTTTTTGATCAAAGTGAATATATTGATTAAGTCAAAGGGCTGCAGGTTCCCCTCCACTGGTTTTACTATTTAAAGTTTAAAAAAAACATGATTTTTATACAAAAAAATATTTGACAATCCTTGTACAAATAAATATATTGCTATATATTACCTCAATTTTATAGTGTTTTAAATTGTTCACCAACTAAAAGAAAAAAAGTACTTCATCACAAACTTAAAATGCCAAGACACCAAATGTTTGCTTTATAATATTGAGATGACAATATATTGTCATGTATTTAATCAAATATGTATGTACTATTATCGTAAACGATCGTCTTGTAATATAATATTTGGGGTTCGCGATTAATTGATGCCCCCCGTGATCGGAAATATTCGAAACATGTCATCTAGCGATGCGATCGACCGGCTCTATCGGCAAGGGGAACATTCCTTTGCCCTCGTCTTCCTTCGCGCTTCACACCCCAGCCTATCTTTATTTTTACCAGAGCTACTCTGACTGCATTCTTCGCTTGTAAATAAAGGAGGGTGGTTCACTCAAGCTCTTCTCAGTGCTTATTATCTTTTGGATACTAAAATACACGAACAGATAGTTCAACGTTAAAGTTTTGCTGACTTAGCTAAGTTGTTACTTAAATATAATTATCACTTTCCAAACAATATTACTTTTATTTGAGAATCGATTTGTTAGTGTAACTAATTAGTAAAAATGACAGCATAACCACCTAATGAAAAAACACTTTGATCCAATACACAAAATGTTTCTTCAATGTATCATTATCCGGTATTGAAAATATAAATATCGGTATTACAACAAAATCATTGAGAAATATACATAAATAATAATTGCCAATTGGAATCACAATAGCGAACGAATAAACCAATATTACCGATGCAATATTTCGGTATTGGAAAAACAGTATAAATACGATGATCTTGGTTTCGTTAATACTGGTAATGCTAATTCAGTGTTATTTTTTGTGAATACCATAAAAATATTGTCATTTTTCAACAAGTCACTGCAAATATAATATTTTTTGCGATGATAGCAGTGCATATAATTCAAAAATATTAACCTAGTTAACAAATGATGATCTATGTTATAATAAATCAACGAATATATTACATGATTCATATTTTTTGTATCATATTTAATTTACGTATGTTTTTATTGAACACTGCTTATAGACATAATACCAAAAACTCGTTTAGGAAGCTCAACTCCATCACCCCTCGCACCTCCTCTGCAGCCTCTCGACCCTCGGGATCCTTTGTATTATGCCGTGACATCACTGACCGATTTCACTCCGAAGTTTTCCTCCTTTAAATAATAATGACTCGTATGACTTACCTGGAAGACGTATTCATTAATTTTATTCCACACAGTACGTGAATCGAATTATCAATGAAGGTAGAAAAAAAACAATTAACTAAGAACTAATTGTTGTTGTGTATACTTTTTTTTGGCTCATCTGCTTTTTAAAATCAATATAAAAAAATAACGCTAATAGTTATACATGATGATCGTTCTGATGATTGAATCAGCTGGCGGCTAGAGTTGATCTCAGTACTTATTTCCATGAACACATAAAAGGGATTCAACATATCAGGGGCCTAATTTTATTGTATTATACTATTTTTAAATTTTATTACAATTTATCCATAAAACTCACTTTTTTGCGTATTTATGCTATAATTGTCGGCTGGTAAGTGTATTTAGTCAATTAAGTTAAGTTGCTCGAAGTAAATATTCAACTGTATAATATACTATTCTTGTAGAATTCCATTTTTTTACGTTATTGAAATGAATTTCTAGCTAATAAAACTCCAATCAATGCATTTTGAATATTAGTCATTACCTGAATGCTTTTTTTGTTTTTTATTTTATTTTATAAAACATTTTACTTGAATGTTTATTATACCCTAATATCGCTTATGATTTAAGATTTCGACTGAAGGTGCTTGGTGGAATTTCAATATTAAATTTGAATCGTTCAAACTATGTACATTCTCACAAATTTTGTCACTAACGACCCGGGTTTCGCCTTTCGGCATCTTCAGGCATTCTAAGCGTCAGTTCAAGTTCATCCGTGCACTTGAATGCCTGAAGATGCCGAAAGGCGAAACCCGGGTCGTTAGTGACAAAATTTGTGAGAATGTACATAGTTTGAACGATTTAAATTTAATCGCTTATGAATTTATTTATTTATTTAACTGTTTATGGTCATCTTTTAACAATTTTATTATAAATTACTAACTGAAGAATTGGTCTAACAATTATGTATATTCTAAAATGTGTACGACATTTTTTGGTGTATGGTGTAATTAATTATGCTTGTATTTTTTATTTCCTACGGCCAGGGTTTGCCTCGGAAAATAACCGCATACGAATTCTTTGTTATCGACGGTGATTGCTGAATCATCTAAAATGATGATCTAATGAATTATTTTTGATGTTTTTCATCTTTTGTTTGAGTAGCATGAAGGTCTTTTAGAGATGATTTGACAGACATATTATTTAACACGTTTAATTTGCTTTTGTGAACGTGTCATTTTTTATCCGCTATTTGTGGCGAACTAAAAGTGATCAAAGTTCGTAGCGTTTCTTTGGATTTTGCATTTTTGTTATATAATATGCAGTTTAGTGAAAATCAATCTTTTATTTGTAAATAATGTGTAGCTTGCTGTTAAACGTCAAAAAATCAAACCGTGGATATGATAAACTATGTGCTGTAATCAAACTTTTTTTGAAAAAATATTAAGTGCCCGAACTCACTGTCAAGCCTTTTTTTATTCAATGATCGTTTCTAATGTGAAGCATATGTCTTCCTAATAGAGGTATCTCAACACAAGTTTTTTTACGAAAACTGTTTTTTATTCAGTTCCTAAACCTCTTTTTTTTCGAAGAAGTTAGGATAGAAGGATAAGGCTAAGAAGTGACTAATTTTTATTTAATCTCTCTCGTTTTGCCCTGTTTATTTAAGGATCGGATGGTTGGGAGATTTTTTTAGATATCAAGACAACCCATTGCCTTTGTAACAGATATTGTTAAATTGAAACATTGAAAACTATTGAAAAAAATGCTGGTCACATTGGGACTCGAGCTTATGAGATCCATCACAGAAGCCTTGTCTTACTCTGAATAATCACCGATCAACTTATTTTACAGGATCGGAAAATATCGAAAACTGTTGCGAATGGAATCCTCGTGATACAAAAAGCACATTAAATCAAACATTAGACCCTTTGTTATGGTCACAGAATAAGTCTATGAACCTGGTATTGTTTTGTGTTATGGAATTAATTTGTGAGTGTTACGATACTCGGTACATAACATTTAAAAGAGATCTAAAATAAGGACGAACAGCCAATGATTTCCAAGAAAAAGATCAAATATTTTGAACGTAAAATAAAAATAAAATTTTGCAAATATTGATTTGAAATATTAAAAATGCCAAAGAAAAAAGGTGCAGGCTGTAATTATTTACTATCACCAAAATAATTTGTATTGCAAATTTGTAATGTTAAAATTATCTTTCGCTGTTGTTGATAATCCCGCATTAAATAATGTTCAAAACTGAATTTTTTACTTAGTTCAAAATTGTCAATTGCGGCTAAAAAAACTTGAATATTTATCATCAATTATCCTCATCACAATTGGACAATAAATAAAACGTGTAGATTTAAAAACGTTTATGTCATTGTAATTCATTGCATTAAGGGGTGCAACATATTATGAGGGTTCCTTAATTTTATTCTATCGTTATATGCGGGTTTGACATATGTTTTATGTGTACTCTTTTGATCTGGCCCGTTATTATAACACCAAATGTTTAATATTATTCACAGTAATATTGTATTCAACTACTTGATATATTTAATTTATTATTGCCTCCGCATACATATTTAATGTTTTATGGATATTTTTGTCGACGAGGAATGTCTGTGTTTAAATTATACATGGCTCAATCCATATGTCATAAAATTCATTTTGAATTTCCACGACTATAGAAATCTACTAAGGTAAATTGAATTGAATATTTTCCTCAAAATTTCAATATAAAATCTTAAAAAACAAATTTTTCAAAATTTTGTTAAACCTATAACGAATACATACTAGACTTGCGTTGATTTGCAATGTACTGGTCGTTTTGTAATGTTGCAATTGGTATGATAGTTGTTTTAACTTCAATGGATATTCGTACACTTACTTACGTTTTTCTACAATGTAATTTTTAACGATATTGCAACATTTCTCATAATCATTCAATATGAAGATCCATATCGAAAACAAACTCTCGCTCGAATGATTTTGCGATGCATTCAATTTTATAGCACATTATTATTGTCTATTTATCTTCGTATTTGTAATAGTTTACAAATTTTATCATCAGTTGCATACCTAGTAATTTATATTTTTAATGTTTTATTAAATTGAAAATATTTATATCTATCTTAACCAGTCGAGTATTAAACAGAACTGTAGAAATTGCACTCAAATAGCCTGAACACATCAAAAGTGGTTTCACTGTAGGTACATATATCTATCAATATTTGTTTATTACAATACTTTCGTTTTATAATTAATTTACACGAAAACAGATAAATGATCGGATTTATAGCGATAAGTAGTACAAAACTATACAAATTAATATTATACCAAACTTCAACATTTTTAGGGTGCTTACTGTTAATACGTGGTGGAAAGGCATTATATTAAAAAAATAGTCATTTGTACTAATTCCATGTTTAAAATGGATCAGGGCCGGATTAGTTTTATTTTGTTCTTAATAAATCAGTAAATAATCGCTCCTGATCTTATTAAATATAATTTGAATTAGTACAAATGGGTATTTTATGTTAACATTTTATAATTACCTCATTAAATTGTAGTATAAAAGTTTTATAAAGTTCTTTTTCTTATTTATAATAAATAATAACGGTCTTTTACTTATTGACAATGAGCTTCATTTGACTGTAAATTAAAAAAAAACTTCTTTCTGTTTCAGGTAAGACATCTGAAAATACATATCACGCGTTGGGAATAAAATTTACATACATGTAAGTAAAACAAATAAATATATATTATTTTATCCTGTTCCATAAATTGAAACTTGGTCAGAAATTTCGTTGATCTGTATTTAGCAACACCTAGTCGACTGCTCTGCCTCACGTCGGATGTGTGTTTGATTATATTGTAGTTGTACATGTTAGCTAAATTTAGTACATGCCAACAGTAATAAATAGCATACAATAAATATTAAATAATTGATTAGGAGTACGAAAAATCTGCTGATTTCGGCCGTTCTGGTTTTTCATATCAAAGGAACGTGTATCACATGTGAGATTGCAAACGCATGGTCCGCAGTCAACATAATTTTCGTTGCAAATTTTGTTTATTTCTACCATAAGATAATAAGAGGTGTCTTTATAATGAAGTGGGTATCGGAAATATAAATTGACTGAAATAGTTAAAGGAATTGGTTTATAACTACTGACGCGTCTCTGTCATACCATAAGTACCCAACGTTATATCCACACCCACTCGTATTTAATACTGTAAGTATTGTAAGTACTATAATACTGTAAATACTGTAAGTATTTACAGAGCGCCATATTGAGATTATGTCGAAGCCTAGATTCCCTAGTAATGAAATGCTTATTGAAATACTAAATTAACTGAAATAATTTTAATAGTCTAAGGGATTGGTTTATAACTACTGGTGCGTCTCTGTCATACCAAAGGTACTCAAAGTTTTATCAACTATCAATAGTTAAGGATTTACAGCCCGGAATACTGACAGTATTCCGAAACTAAGTTCCTACTTCAATGTACATATAGCGCTTTTAAATCTAACAGTAGTTTCGCAGGAGCAATTTCTGAAGACTTCAAATAACTATGAGTTAAAATGTAATAGAAAATAAATACAGCGTATGTAATGTAGGAATGATATTTCGTGTAAATGGTTAAAGAAATAAGGAAATAATAATAACAACAAAATAATTGATCGTTACGAATCATCATGCTTGTGTAAGCTTAATTACTATTTTAGTAAAGCTTAGCGCTATGCAGTAATTTGATGCGTTAACAATTGGCGACCCGAGAACTAAAAAATCCTAATTATACATTTTTTAGCGAAAAAAAAGTAACAACGAGGTAGTCTTCTAAGTACGATTAATGGTGTTCATTGTCACCATTGTTTCGTCATAAATGTTATCTACACTTAGAACCTTATAGTGGTGTGTAAAACTCCAAACGTTTCACAAACCGAGTGAGATCCCTTCCAGTTCTAGTAAAATTATTTTATTGAAAAAAAAAAAACCAAAATCTACTGCTGATGCATCGATACTTTTACCGACCACGATTAGCGCATTTGTTTTCCCTGGTGTCACTTTTGAATGCCCGCTCGGTATGAACGTTGGCAGACGCTGGATATATTTATATATCTGAGTGATTTATTAATGCATCGCATCGCAAGGCTCGTATTTTTTAATTTACACATTTTTTGATTTTCAAAGCGTCAACACTTTAAATGTAATAAATATTCGGCGGAAATTTTGTAAATCGTGCTCGCTCTAGTTGGGAGTCTTCAAATAAAATTTTATTCACGTGTTAATTATTAAGTAAAATGGACTGCTAAAGACCAACATAATAACAGGCACCTCTATCAAATGCCGTTTTAATTTGTGAATATTATTTTTAATTAACCAATGAAGAAAAAGTTGCCCTATTAATCTGTTATTTAACATTATTAAATCATACTTTTGGATCTAAAGCAGCTGATATTTAGACTAATATATTTCTCTTATCCAGTGGCGTTCCTGCAATAGTATGCATCTGGGAATAAAATAAGAAGCATCATTTTTTTTCTAAAACATTGCTGTGGTAACATAAAGCTTGTAAACCATTTTCCTACATTCAAGAAAAGCCGTTGATTATGGTATGAAATATATGATAATTTCTATTTGGAACAAAATGAGAAAAGTATCACAATATTTATGCAATGCTTCTGACGATGGTGCTTCTTCCCCAAACCGGTTCCAAACACGAAATACGTGCACTCTGTTTTAGTAAATGGGACACATTTCTACGAAATTGTAAGTAAATGATCTATATAATGAAATAATCTTGTCCTGATAGTTGTAAATTGAAAATATTGAAACATAATATCGTACTGTGAAAATAAAAAGATATAACTGACTGTACGTGGAATTAAAAAAAAAGTTTTGTAAACCCGGGCACGCGGATACATATGACATATGACCCCCTTACAATTCATTTGGTACGTCACTGGTATTATAAATAACTGTATCAATGTAGCTGGAAAGTGATATCGTTCACTGTTATATCTGTTAATTATTCTGCAATCCAGCTAAACATAAAATTCAATTAATATTAATAACATGTTAAAAAACGTAAGAATAGTATGTATATTTTCTTTGATTTGATAATAAATGATTATCTTTAAAGCTTTCTCGCGTATTATTGACATCTAAAATGAAATATTTGTTCCCATGAAAATTATGTGTAATTGCAGTTCATACGAGTTCAAGGAATACGAAAACTTGACTTATATTATGGACAGTTGTGAAAAATGAGATCTGCGGATCGCATGTATCAAAAAATAGCTATGTATTCTCTATGCTGTGATTTCATAAGACTCGGTAATCACGAATGGAATACGATCCATTTGCTGTGCTGATTGCTGATAGACATGCTGATTCTTTAGATTGATAACGCCATTGTTATTCAAATTTGTTTTGATATTCATTTTATGAAGGATCATCAACTAAAAATGATAATTGTAATTCACATCCGTTATTCGAACGCAGAGTCACGTATCGCGATTGATATTGAATCAATCTTCAACTAAACAAAATCAAAGATATTCGTCCTCCATTTTGAATTAAACCGCCCACTAAAAATTTCAAAGACGTTCAAACTGCACATTTTTTAAAAACCATATTCGCTCCGAATATAGGGCATATCGCCTCACCATAAGTGTTTCTACGAGAACTTCTTGTTACTCAGTTGTTCAACATCTCTTTTGAAAAGAGATTAGGGATATAAGGATATGACTAGGACAGGGCTAGTCGTTAGCTAATCGCCCTCGCAACAATCGTTTTGAGGATAAGCTGGGTGAAATGAAATATAAGACATCACACACACCCTTCAGACGATAAATCGATAAATAAATTTATAAAAAAAATATTCGAACGCGTGACCTAGGTAATCGAAGCCATCGACTTTGACCACTCGACCATGCAGCCGGCTTAATATTTAATAGTTATTACTATTATTTAGTAACATTTTGCGTATTCTAATCGCATAATTAACGTTAATGAAATCATGTCTACTCGGTTGCGTGTTTCGTAGGTTCGAATCCCGGATTGGAAAATTGAATTTTCGATCGATTTTCATATATATATCGAAAGGCATGTTGTTTGCGATGTTTCTATACCATCATACTTCAAACATTTCAAACATAGCCCTATCCAATCTAAAAAAAACGGGGCGTTGAGAAAGCGATAAACTAACTCCGAGTCCTTTTATAACTCCATTCTACTTTCCGAACCTCTCCGTCGACAGAGGTTAAGCGACTGACTTAAAACAACAATAGTACAAAATTCAAACAATTCAAATTTAATATGCATCACGACCGTAGAATGTATGGCTAAAAATGAAAAAAATCTTGATTTTATTCAAAATATTCTTCATCTTATCTATCTACGCAATCATTGCGCAATAATCAATACAAATACGAGATAATTCAGTGTTGTATTTCTGTTGAAATCTAAAACAAACACATTGGCTACGTACCAAACATGAGAAAAATTATATTGCTCTGTGTAGCTTCAGTTTCATCAGAGTAGATATTTTGCTTATTGCTTATTATCTTAATATTTGGTGACTGGAAAATATTTATTTATTCAGTTGATAATCTTAGGTACACGCTAAATTTACATTTAGTGCTTATTCTCGTATTCATAAACCGACTTTGGCTGTAATGTTTTTTTATGGATTTCACTAAAAATATTTTTTGCTCGTCTAATTAGTTGTCGAGTCCTATGGCGCAGCGGTTAGCGTTGTGGGCTTCCGCGCTGGATCTCACGGGCTCGAGTCCCAGTACGAACAGCATTTTTTCGATCGATATATATATTTCTATTCGAAGGCATATGTGTTTGTGATGTCGATAAAATTGTCTTCCACCTTTTCCGATCCTTTAATAACTGGGAGTAGCGAGAGCGATTAGTTAACCACTAGTTCTGTCCTAGCCTTATTCTTCTATCCCTACTACTCTCTTTGAAAAAGAGAGGTTGAGCGACTGAGTACAAACAGTTCTGTTAGAAAATTTTTGTTGAGATACCTCCATTAAGAAGCCGTATGCTCCACATTGGGAGCGGACATGGATACAAAATAAGTTTCAAAGGCTGTAGTAACACTCAAGTAACAGTGAACATAGTAAAATAATATTCCACTATTACTACGTTTTTTTTTATACATTTTGAATTTTATAATTATTTTATAACTACTTAAATTGCTATTATTTTTTAATGAATTTAATATGTCAACGAATTCGAAATTTATTTAACATTAAAATGTTAATTATCATTTACTATTCTTATGTTAAAGAGAAGCAATCCGTGTAGAAAATAAGTAATCAATTGTAAAACCGTAAAACATAACAATAATCGGATCTATACAATTTAACAAAAATCTGTTCAAAGCAGGCTAGTAAATCATTATGAAAAATTTTCTTTCTGATAATATAATGGCCTCTTATTATGTTCTAATGATTTGGAAGCACTGCATTTTAAACAAATGTGATATGACGTAAGTACTCGAACTTAATTTTTCGATTGCCAGCAGTAGCCATTTAGCAGCAGCATTCATACGTGTACAAATATATTGTACGTCCAACTTCTTATATGTACATAAACGTAAAGACAGAAATTTTTAAACGCATAGGTAACAAACACACCAGGTTAATGTCCTTTTGATTTTTTCCAACTCAAATCATCTAAGTGAACTCGAGTCTTCTGTAAAACCAAACATGTTTTTTTTATTGGTTTTGAGTGAGAGCATTGAGGTCAAATTACTCGGTAAAATTTAATTGATTATTTATTACCTAATCGAAGTATTTTTTTCCTTATGCCAGATATATTATTATAATGAAGAAATATTCGGTAAATTCGTTGATTTAACTTTTTTATTACGACCAATACAGAAAACATATTTTGAGATATCAACTTGGGACACCTGGCAATCTTCGTAAATTTTTATAGTCACATCAAATAAAAAAAATTGTCGATATCATGTTAATGATGGATTTTTAAAAAAGTTGAAACATATCTTACACGCTGGTGGTATTTTGCGGCTACGAAATTGGTATTTTTTATATAATAGCCGAATTTTTCTCTTTCTTTGATGAAAAGCACCTAAGCATTTGTGATTTTCATCCAGTTTTTAAAAAGGCAAGACTTATTAGAATACCCATTCTACTCATATATTAGAATACACAATTAAACTGCTTAATGCGATTATGATGAACCATGTTTTTTTATTGTGAAAATTGTATTGAAAAAACGGTCGAAAATTAATGGCTGTCAAAACCCCCGCTTGCTCGGTTCGATTGAAGATAATGGTTTAGCACGTGTAGACAAGATCTATTAAAACAATATGAAGAGTAAACATGTATTTAACCATTAGGTATAATAATAAAAGGTATAATCTATTTCTGTTTTGCGAAAAAGCCAAGTTTGTACTTTTCATAGTCATCTATGCATTTAAGGGTTAAATATAACCGATTAGGCGTTCGGTTAAACAGTGTTTTCGTTAATATTTGTAGAGTAGGGTGAGATCAGGAATGGAATCGTTGTCAACAAAACGTTGTCTTTATCAGTATATGTTCGGTTGTTTATTTTTCTCAAATACATTTAAAGAGATTTTTCACTTTATTATAATACATTTCCATTTATAACTTTTGAGGGGAAGTTCGTGATAAAGATTCGATTTTAAAATCAATTTGATTGAAAGTCACCGCTGCAGTATACGTTACGTACAGTATCGATGCTGTGGTACCAGTTTGTATAATCGCAGGCACGTTAATTAATTATTGGTAAACAGAAACGATTTTTTTATTGATCTTGCAGTTTTTCCGGTTATGTTATCATAATGTTGTCGAGCTTGACTTCACGGTCGAGAGGCTTAGCGAATATTTCTTTTGTTGATTTTATAATGTATACACTTCACATTTGATATTCTTTTGTTGTAACAACACCTATATCTAACAAAATGACCGGAAGCCAATGATTGGTATGCTATGTCAATGGAAAACCAGGTTTCGACAACTTTTTTGCCACCTGTAGACTGACACCAAATAATTAATTATTAAATAAACCCAGGTTTTTTTCTGTCATTTCGATGAAAGCTTAATGCCACTTTGTATTGCAATGATTATAAGAGAAAATCATTTTCATAAAGTATTTGTCGGATTATGTGGTAATTAAGATAATTTGTAATAATAATCGTTTAAGTAATGTGTAATTTGCGCACTTTTTACGTTATTTTATGCTATGTTTTTTTTTAATAACAATGCCATCCTATCATACTTGCGTAGTAAGGTAGTGTTTCAATTCAATTAGTATAAAAACATATTTATAAACAAAAATGCACTCAGCTGTTTCACCGTTGACCGAGCAGTGACGCACAAAACACCATTTCTCTGGAACCAGACTTAATAAACCGGTGCAGTCACTAGAGAACAATTTGTTCCACAACATTATAGATTTTACGTGATTATATAGAATATTATATATGTTAACATGAAAATACAATAATAATATTATCTATATTAACATTACAATGCAATATTAACATAACAATTTAATTTGAACGCATTGTTTGCATCAAATAAAATCAAATAAGGTTCTTTTTTATTCAACACTGATCAATATAACCTCAATAGGTGATTTAAGATTTCGACTGAAGGTGCTTGGTGGAATTTCAATATTAAATACATAGTTTGAACGATTCAAATTCAATAGGTGATGTTTCTGCAACACTGTGACCCCTCGTGTGTTCGAGAAAATGTTTCCGGGACATGGACGTAAATGTTAGGGGTCATGTAACAAGTCCCGGGACATTTGTGTCCAAGTGAATGTCAGCCTATAATATACACGAATCGCAAAGCGGAAGGTCTGTCGTATTTCCAACAATTGAACAGCAAGCTTTAAGCACTATTGATAATTTGATTTCATTGTTTTTTTACAGTTTTTTTGTAACCTCCTTTTCTTAATTTCAATTATACAGTGTAACATGGTAACCGCTTCTGATTGCATGCCAAATTATAAAGTAACTACATTAAGGTTTCGTACACTGTACGTCTGAACGTTGATGTGATTTTAAAAATGTATAGCAATAATCTATTAAAGATATCCATTGCTTCCCACCGCTTTTACCCGCGATAATAGACCACAACAAAATTACATATAGGCGATAAATTTTGGGGCTCACCAATTTGGTTGAACCGAATGCGTTATTTTAGAGTCGATTTACTACATTTCAATAACAAAAAAAAGAAAACGAAACCGGCTTCCAAAATGTTATTAACCACCGCTAGGCGTAATGCATTTTGTTGGCCATGTTGTATAATGTTGCCGCTGTGAAATGCCGTGGGTGCGAGCTCGCTTCAGTACATCGCCCTCCTAGTTCTATCCTTGAACTCTAGCTAGTCGCATCTCCTTGCTCTTCCTCTTCCTCTTTCCTTCCTCGTCATTCTTCTAGTCGACTTGACTCGTTCC
This sequence comes from Himalopsyche tibetana, assembly GCA_030503985.1. Classification (NCBI taxonomy): domain Eukaryota; kingdom Metazoa; phylum Arthropoda; class Insecta; order Trichoptera; family Rhyacophilidae; genus Himalopsyche; species Himalopsyche tibetana. Next base: position 32,469,490 of record JAPJYX010000016.1, read on the forward strand.
CATCGTCCAATGATAATATCGTATATATTTGTATATTATCCACGTACACATCGCACGTACAGGCGATAAGTGACCATACGTCGATGTCTTCTTTGCCTATACATTTTATACATGAGACGAAAAAAACGAGCAATATTCTAAATATATTATTAAAAAAACAATGATCCTTTTTTTACGAGGAATGTGTTGAGATAAACCGGTTTTACTATTTTAGTGTAATTTTTATATAATTCGAAAATTCCATACTAAAATATTAATTTTTATTTTTCGGAGATCAGTTGTTATTATTTTCATAAATGCATTGTTTTATTATTCGATCGTTTAAGTCACCGCAGAATCCATCTAAAATTACGTTTTAATTTATTTAGCATACTATGGCACACAACTCCGGGCATACGCCCGGAGTTGAATGTGGTTTCCACCTTCTCTGTAGTCAATAGTTTGACCCATAGGAAAATTTCATACAATACAAAATCATAAAATTTTATCCAAAGGTATGGGTTAATTTTTTTCATCTCTTCCAATCCATCTTATCTGAGCTTAAATCGTCAATCTTTCGATGGATCTTTAATAGCTAATCAGGTTCCTGTAGAATATTATCGGATGACATAATTGGCTCGATTACGAATGGAACGATTTACGAATCATCGATAAGTTTTACTTTTGCTTTACTACCACTTTTAAGGTGTTCACTGTCAATATGTTGTCAATGGCTTAAAGTCTATCGGGTTTGGTTTATAGAGTTCCGTTTCATTAAAGTGCACATAAGTTTTTATTTACCGCAATTTTCGTTTGAATATGAATTAATACTATGTAATTTAATGAACGATTCTAATTTAATACTTAGATTTTAGGTAAACTAAAGCTATTTTACGAACTCTGATAAAATTATTGAACCGCAAAAAAATATATGATAAAATTCATGCCGTCGATTAACGTTTTACCCGTATTTGTATTTTTTTCATCAATTCCTTCAAAAACGTAAAATCTGGGTTTCACTGTTTATACCGGTCTGAGTATTTATGAAATTGTCATGATGATTCATGGATATTTTTGGTGTATACATTTTTATTATTTCGTAAGCTTTCTGTCTTTATGGATCTCCCCTATTTACGACACTCCATTCCATTCGAATGGCTTATTTGTCTGTTTTCACCCTGTCCTTGTGCAACGCTCCACAAAATCTGTTTCTTGTCTTGGGGTGACCCTATTTTTAAACTTATCGCTTCTCCCTGCTAAAATCATTATACTACAACTCCCCTTACCAAATTGAAACGGGGGAATGTGGCCTTTGAAAACGTGTATATATGACTAAACGATTACCAGATGCAACCGAATTACCATACATGTAGGACCATTTATTATTCCATCACGTTTGTCTGCTTTTATGCAATATTTGTCACAATCATTCAAGTCAAAACTTGCACAGTAAATAAAAATAAATCTTATCACTATCGATCGACCAAACGTTAATTCTGCACATCATGTTCATTGTTAACAAAAAGCTACCACCTTAAAACAATATTTGTTTCATTATATTTTTCATTCTGAAATCTTTTAAAAGCCTAAAAACTATATTAAATACATCCGTTATATTTTTCTTTTTTGTTAGACGTTTCATGTTTCATATTTAATTACTTTATTCCTGTGTAAGCCGGCTGCGTGGTCGAGTGTCAACGTCGTAGACTTAGAACACGGAGGTCACGGGCTCGAACCCCAGGACAGACAGTTATATATTGATTTTTTAATCGATTTATGGATTTTCATCCGAAGGCATGGATGTATGTGATGTATTGAATTCCCTGAAATTCTATTAGCTAACCACTAGTTCTGTCCTAGTCCTATTCTTATATCTCTACTCTCAGAGAGGTTGAGAAACTGATTAACAAACAGTTCTCGTAGAAAAACAGTCTCTTGAGACATCTCAATAAGTAGTCTATATGCTTCACATTGGAAGCGGACATGGATAAAAAAGCATTTGTAATTAAAATACTCTTTTTAATAACATGTTTATAGTAAAAATATGTTTTTGAACAATTTTCCCATAACATTGTAATGTTCATGTTTTTTGTATTATATTTTTAAAAAAATGAATTCTCGACAGTAATTCGTCGTGTAATGCCAATTATATGGGAGCCGGTAAATTGCTCGAATAACAAGTTCATCGAATAACCAATTCCTCGAACGTCAAATGCTCGAATTACGAATTGCTCGAAATTTTTTATAAAAGTTTTATAAAAGCTTAAACATTAATTACTCATTCTTTAAAAAAATATTTATGCGGGACTATAACGGGAAATAAAAACCATAAATAAAAAAAGTCATAGTAAAAAAAAAATCGGTCACTCGACCACACATCCAAATGTAAATAATAATAAAAATGAAAATAGTATTTTTTTATCCCAACTTTTTTTGTTTTAAGATTTTTCATGACTTCTACGAATTTCATTTTTATCTCGTGCGACACTTGTTTAGAGAGTGATATATAAAAATAATTTTCGTAAGTATTTATTTTAACCGTGTTCGCTCCAAATGTGGATCATATGATCTCTTAATGGAGTTTATCTCAACAGAAGTGTTTCTACGAGAACTGCTTGTTAATTAGTTACTCAAACTGTTTCTATATTTTTCCAGAACACATAGAAGACTAGGGCTAAGACAGAACAAACAATTAGCTTATCACTATCGCTACGCCCAATTTTTAGTAAGAATGGGTGAGAGGGTTTTAAGAAATTACATATATGTGTGTGTGCCTTTAAATAGAAATCCATAAACAGTTTGAAAAATAATTGATTAAAAAGTGTACGTAGTAAGATTCAAGCCCGTGACCTCCGAAAACAAAACCAACGACCTTTTTTAAAGAATGGGTAATTAATGTTTAAGCTTTTATAAAACTTTTATAAAAAAATTCGAGCAATTTGTAATTCGAGCATTTGATGTTCGAGGAATTGGTTGTTCGAGGAACTTGTTATTCGAGCAATTTGCATTCGAGCAATTTACCGCGAACCCAATTATATTACTATTTGTTTGGAAAATTTTGTGATAGTAATTTGTTCACTACATTCGCTAATTTCTAACTATTTATCAAGTATATATAACATGATAAGTTAGCGAAGATGTTGCTTAAGCCTAATGTGATCCATTAGCATCTATATATTGTACATTGATGCATATCTTCGTTTACTATTGCGATTAACACCGCTACAGTGATACGGAAACCAGCTATTATAAGTATTTTTTATATTAATCTTGCGATGGGAAAATCTCAAGTTCCAAACAATGGAGCTGTAAAAAGAATTAATTACCGACGAATAATAAAAGAAGTCTGGTATATATTGAAAAAAAACGTTAATTAAAGAAATATATTTTCTTTGTTAATTCACGTCACATTATCTTATTATTTAATTGTTTAATATAACGGTAAACAATGACTTTTTATAAAATGTTTTCTTATGTATCGCATATTATTGATTAAGTTAGCACTTGATCACATAAAATGTTATTTATATACGCGATGAAGCCCTAGCAAGAGAATGTAAAAATATTTCTTAAAAATGTAGTAATATTAATCTTAGATGAACTGAGAAATAACAAATATGATAAAATAATGACTTAACTCAAATACCATCAAAATCGATTTAAGATGAACACAGGGTATTCGTCAAACACTGTCGTGTCCACGCTACAGTGCCAATTGCGTACCTTGTGATAGTACTATTCCCGGGCTTTCGGGATTGACAATTTTTCCTGTCCCGGATTTCACAATCACTTTTTTTTATAAAATCGGACAGGATCCCGGGATTTGGGATTCCAGGGTTAGAGGCCATAGTGCCAATATCACATCAAAGAAGATCATTGTGTAATAAAGTTCCAGACCGTTAGATTTTTTGTATGTTTGAATGATATTTATTACGTGAATCACCATTTTTATCTTCTACAGTTAAATTATACTTTATAAACAATTTTTTGTTCATTTATAAGTAATTTATATAAATGGATTTAAAAAAATCTCAGGTATTGTATTATGGCATTAATACATATTGTAATATTAATCATCAAATTATTGGTACGCTTACTGTTCGTTCTGAATTTCTGCCTTTGTGGCTCTTGTTGCCTGCTTCCAGACAGAATCTTTTATTAGTTCCCTGGTAAAGTGGATACGATCCTAAATCACTCGCATTCACAATACTCCAAACTATAATCCTCTTGGCTGATACATTATTTCTAACAAGTTTGCTAGGTATGCTTACTATGCTATAATACATATCCACTGTTTTACGTCGTCTCAGATGTATTGTACATATACAATTTAAATATTTAATATTACATGCAAACATAGCTTTTATTTAAAATTAAATATATAATTTTAATTCATCATCTTGGATACCAATATTTTTAATAATTCCACACTTTTTTATATAGAATTTTTGTTTTTTTATATAAAAAGTTGTATATTTATTCAATTTATACCGTCGTATACTTTACGAAATACTGGACTCTAGAACAGTGCTTCCCAACCTGTGGGCCGCGAAATTCAGTAGAAAGTACAAAAATCTATATATTTAAGTCTATCAAATCGGTGTTTCCCATATTGGGGGCCGCCGGATTGGATTGGGAATTGGATTCTGGGGAAAAGTATAGCAAATCGAGGATTTCGAATTCGTTGGTGAGCTAAAAATAAAACGAGTTACGTTATTGAGGAGGGCCGCGGATTTTTTTTTTTTAGATTTAGGGGGCCGTGGAACGAAACAGGTTGGGAAGCACTGCTCTAGAAGACCTACAAATACAATTATTTTATCGATTATTATGTGAATTACTAACATTTTTTTTAAACATCTATTGTGACTACGTTCTTTCGTTTTTAATTATCGATACCCCCAACGGATGACTTTGTCTTTTTTAGGAGAGCGAAACCATTTTTTTTTTATTTCTTATTGTCGACTTCTGTCAACCATTTGGCTTAATTCTTCTTTATTATAATGTATTTATACTTATTTTTATTAGATACTTTTTCAATCTTGTATTTTACTTTACTGTAAAATAGCCAAAAGTGAATAAGTGATTTGTTCCTTAGAGGAAAGTGGTTTTTCTAAATAAATATCCTAAAGCAAAAAGATTTTTTTATTTAGAAACGTCTTTCATAACTGTGATTTGATATGTTAAAAAAATACTTTCTCAGTGACAGAACCGTCGATTAAGATCGTCTTGGCGTTCCCTGGTTTATATTATATTTATTAAAATTATTTATCAAATTGAATAATATGCACTCTAGCACATCATTATAATAGATTGTTGTTCCTCGTTAAATTAATGATTGAATAGACTGTGTGAATATTTATCGTTAAGTGTTTTGTTTTGGATCGCATACTCAATTAAATAAATATTTATTTTGAGATACCGTAAAGCATTATAATTGATTGTAAACGTCTTAAATAAAACGAATGGCACTAAAGATTCTCTCAGTCTTAACATTTTCATCATTCAGTTGAAATCATTTGAATAATGTTTTTGGGAAATTGTTGTTTAGTTGCTTGCAAGTTCTTAGACCTGAAAGCTTAAGCCACATTAATATATTATTTTAAACGTTCTGTCATCGCATAAATAAGTTGTGTCAACATCTTTATTTCATTATTTATAAATTGAGCGTTATTTAATAATCTTTGCCGATTTGAATTTCTCTTTCATATAAATTGAGCCCTACACATATTATTAACATATTGTCTTAAGTACAATAAACGAAAGCTTATCGAATGAAGAAAAACACATTTTTCGGTTCCATGGCGCAGCGATCAACAACAACGTCTTCCGTGACGGATTTCACGGTTTTGAGTACCAGTACGGACAGCATTTTTCTAATCGATTTATCGAATCCTGTTCGAATGCATGGGTGTTTGTGGATTCTAAAAATTGACTGCCCCTACCTTTCCGATCCTTAAATAACGGGGCGTAGAGAGAGAGCGATTCGTTAACGGCTTCTCGAAAAAAGAGAAGTTGAGCGACTGAAAACAAACAGTTCTTCTTCTTCTTCTGTTGAGACACCTCCATTAGAAATCCATATGCTTCACATTTAGAGCGGACATGGATAAAAAAATGGTTATACTTAACTCAAACACATTAAATGGTGGCATATAAATTAAGTACTATAAGTACTATAAGCATTTAGAAATTCTGTTTATGCAATCAATAGGTTTCCATGGTGAAGAATACATTTTTACCATCGTTTTATTTTATTAACTTTTATTTATAAAAAAATGGTTTATTTTTATGAATAAAATTCTTTTCTACCAAGAATTTTACAGTTAACACCTTAAATAAGTGCAGAATGCATAATAAAATCAACACTTTGTTCTCCTTGATTATTATTTTTATTTAATATGTAAACTGATTTGTAATAACATTATATTAAACAATTGTTCAGATTTCACAATTTTGTCAAAAACTATAATATTACCTACTTTGGAATATCAATACTGCCTTCACATGCCTGCGTCGATACTAAAACTTTGAAATGTACTTTTCGCAATAACTTAATTCTCACAGGAGTTGTATGAAGTAGGCTTTATTGCTCAAGAAAATGCGTCTCCCGGAGACTTCTCCTTCCGCCAGCTGTCACCGCCGTCTATCAGGCTGCGGCGGGTGGCGATGGCGTCGTCACTTTCGCTCGCGTCATTGCGCCAAGGCGCTTTGATGCTTCGGGAACACTTTCATATTGATTGATACTCTAACGTAGTCTAAAATATATCAAATTGCATTCTGTGACACTTCTGAGACACCTATTTTTTCTCTTCCAAATCAGTGATATGGAAATAGTGGCTCGGTGAGCGATCAAAATAAGCGTTATCTAAAGAATTGCGTTGATACTAATACAGTGGTATATTTATTTATTTTTCGTATGGTAGCGACACGTTTTTCTGTTCGGTGGAAGATGCTAATAAAAATTTAACAATGACGGCATTACAAATATATTACAAAAGAATTATTTCCAGAGTTTTTACGTGTGTATATTAACATATATCATGAATTGAGCTTTCGACCCTAAGAACAATGAAATTAAAAACGAAATTTCATTATCATATATTTTTTGTAATAATACCTTGGGTAGAATTTAAAGACATATATTAATTATACTATTCATCTATAAATATAACTAATGCTACATTGTTTTTGGTGATACTGTAGAAATAATTAATGTTTATATAAAACATTAAAAAGAAAAATGAAATTTCATTTGTTTGTTATCAATAAACCGTGATTTTTATACGTTTTTCTAGAATAAAATATTTGGAAAACTCGATGTGTAATTAACTTTATTTGTACTAAAATCAGTTGAATTCGAAAACAAATATATATAATAGTCAGTTTCGAAAATTATGTAAGTATAAATTTAGTGGCAACATAATCAAAACCAAATTGTAATAATCTCACAGTTTGCAATGAAGATATTTGCCCACTTATTTGTATCAAGTATCAAACAGTTTCCGTTATTAATATTTTACTTGATGAAGACGTCCCGCCCTTCCATAAACCTTTCGTTCATTATTTATTTTTCACTTTACGTGTGCTTTTCACATACAAATATACCGAATGAATTTAAATATTAATTGTGTATTTTGCAAGCGTGTAGTTGCTCTACATTTTTACGTTAAATGTTCGATTTTTTACATTTTTAAGAACTAAAAATACCCTTTTATATTACATATTAGAATTAGATGGCCTGCCAATGGTGCTTATTAGAATTCATTTAATCAGGGAACCTGGTCTTATAAAAATAGTCGTCTCTTGTAAATTTATTGCACCCTCATAAATAACGACTTGTTGCTATTTTTACAGGGCAATTTACTTTACCAGTACAGGAGTTTCTGATAGGTGTAGTTTCTACAGAAAGTTTTGCTGTCTTGTGAAAGTCTTATTTTATTTGATAATAAATAATTCTTTTCATAATAATAAATTAATAAAAACTATATTATGTAGTAATGCACCGTTACAAAATTATGATTTGTAATTTTTTAAATTGAATTATTTGACTTAATTTAATCGTTTAAATGAAGAATCGTTATTTCTTGCCACATATATATAAATCAATTGCACATGAAAACAAGCACAAATTATTATGCCTTTTTTTATTTGTATGAAAATATTAATCATTTTTTTTGGTCAGCGATCAAAAAATAATCGAAGATGTGGTTTAATACAAGGCTGTGGAGTCGGAGTCGTGAAAAATTAGCGGCTCGAATTTAAAAAATATATATATTTAATGATTTGTATGAAAAAAAAAATACATATTCCAAAATGTTGACATTGCATGCTTGGCTGACTAAAGATCATCATCGAGGATACATATACATGTGTATTTAAATATGTTTTAAAATAAAAACGACTCCGAGAATGTTTTTATTTTAAAACTGGACTCGGATTCGTATTTTTTTTACACGACTCCACAATTCTGATTTAATGGACCAACAAAGTTCAAAATTATGAATCGTCAAAAATGATCTGTTTAATATTATACTTATTTTTAACGCATTTTTGTTTGTGTATGAATGATTATAATTGTAATATATATTATATAAATTATATTTAGTTAACTTGAAAGTGTTGTGCAATCATTTTGCTGTATACTCTTTTTTCGATGAGATCCCCCTTATCGTATTCCATGTTCCGTTGAGATTTATGTAACGGATTACGCATTGGTTTGCTGCAGAATCGTATGCCATCATTATTATTGTATTGACTTATGAGTGTATTATTTAAAGTCATTGGCTATATTTACATACATGGCTGTAATAATCAGAGTGAAAACCGATAAAAACTATCGAACAAATATCTCATTGCTAAGTATTATATAAATATATCGACTGCGGAAAGGAAAAAGGACGTAACCCACACATATCAAGTTTTACAGGAGGCGCTAAAAACGTATTTGGATGATTTTGTGACATATGCAAATTATGAATTATACACAACCTTGAAGTGCACGGATACTTCTAAACTGGTGTTTAATTGACATAACCTAATATTGATTAAAGAAATTGTCTCGGAAAAACCTTTATTTCAGTGTTTTTTCTTGCTTTTAATTTTATACAAGGTCATCTTTTTCAAACTTAAAAGCTAAATTTAGATACTTATTCGGCATTTTCAGCTTCCATCCTTTTGATAGAATGTGTGTCAAGTTATAAATACATTGTGATTGTCGAAAACAAGTTGTTTTGGAAAATTGAGGGTTACGTCCTTTTTTCTTTCCTTTCCTTTCGATATGTATGTATTACTTATTGTGTATATATTTTTCTGATAATTATATGTTTGATAGTCCCTCGTAATTTGTCAAGATGAATGTTCGGACATTACTATTATATTTTGGCTTATGGTTACTCAATAATATATATGTGCTTAGAACCTGGGTGTTTTGTGAACGAACGAATCCATACGTTTTTCTATTAAAAGTTAACGAATTTCACAAGATTACTTGTCAGATTTAATGTAAGAACTATTATTTCACTCGTACTCTGAAGTCTATATTGATTGCGTACAAAAAAAAATGCGGCTAAATTCTTAAAAACATTAATTAATTATTAGTCATAAAGCAATATAGAAAAAATAACAGCCATTATCTAATTCCACTAAAATTTTGTTTAAAAAAATGATTTATTTGTTTGCCATTACCAATCAAAATAAAAAAAAACAAACATATGGATCGTTTTTGTTGGTGTATTTTGAAGTTGACTAGTCTTTAGTTCAATATTTTTTTATAAATTAAGTACTATAAAAGCATTTAGAAATTCTGTTTATGCAATCAATAGGTTTCATTAGTGAACAATACATTTTTACCATCGCTTTATTACACGAAATGCTTAACTTCCCTTACCAGACATTATTAATATTGATTGACCACTTTTATAAATGTGTGTTGGATGATTTTTATAGTTATTTTATGTTATTGGCATTGCGTTTAACTGATTGCTTATTATTATATTTTACGACAGTAGGGATAATCGTCGCTATTAATATAAATGAAATATTAAATATATCTCATAAATGATTTGACTCGTAAGGAACTTACATAGACTCTTTACCGAATCGAAAAGTAAGTCAATTATTGCTATTTTGTCAGTTTATATAAATAAATAAATCTCTTTCACTTCATGTTTTTGTTGATATGAACATATTACTAAATTTACCTCGGCTGATCGTAAAGGGTTGTGCTTTGTCTAATAAAAAAACTTTTTTATCCATAGAAATATGTAAAATTATGAATCCTTCAGTTGTGTTGATACTACATACTGTCATGTTTGTTGCTGTTGTTGATAAAGTTGTCATTTCTTTATGGGTACCTTTACTTAAATAAGAACATACTATTAAAAAAAAACATATTCCTTTGAAGAACGCGTTAGAACAAATAAAGTTATTAATTAATTTGAAAATAATTACATATTCGTGTTATGCTGTCAAGTGTATTTTGAATTTTTACATTTTCGGTTTTGCAAATTTAATATATTTTTTCTACTTTTATACAATTCAATATGCAATGTTTTTTACGTATAACATGATTATCGTAAATAAATTATTTTTCCTTTCCATTACCCTTACCTATCTCTATAACATAGGTAAAACACAACATAGAAAGCCCGCGGGCAGATATAAATCTTTCCTCGCTACTCCAATATTGGCACTTGGATGTAATCTACGCGATAAGAAGTATTTAGCATCAACTTCCTCTGCCTGCATCATCGTTTATTTCAGATCTGGTGCGAGTGTGAAGCCTTTGACTGCTTTCGACCAGTTAATCTCAGTATTACCTCAATAGTAAGAGCAATTAATAATTCGCCAATGAAATAAGAATGACATTCTGCGTGTGAGTGACGTTTCGTTGAAATGTAATACTGTAATCAATGTCAATAAATAAATTGATACATGTAAATTAATGCTAATGTATTGCTGTACATATATGATCATACTGAAAGCATTTTTAGTTGTTTCACATAGATTCACTGTACTTTGTGTTGCTCGACCATTTGTATGTTATTTAAAAATATAATATATTTTTGATATGGTAATCGTGTAGCTTATTTAACATATTTTTTAATAATCGCCGAAGAATTGGGGCTTGTGTAGGAAAAACGGCGAAGTGGTCACTTAAAAATATAACACGATGGACGTACATATTTTATTTTAAAAGAAGTTTCTTTGATAAAGTTAAAATTTGTAAAACCATATTTATATATTCACCTATGCGTGCAAGTGCTTTGAGTACACACTTTATTTTTTCTTGGTCTATACTTTACACCATCTTAAAACTAGATCGTTTTTTTCGTTTGTTTTCGTTATCCGTTTTATTCAATTATTTATAACATAATCTTATTATGTTGTTTGGACGTCCATCAATGTAAGCCATGTTTATCCTTATACAGACTAATTTATTTTAACGCCGAAGTATTGATCCCGGCGTATGTTTAGTTGCAACAAATGTGTGTAGCACTGGCAGGAGTATAACAATATTTACCTCAGGGAATCTTGATAAAATGGAACGCTTCAAGCGTATAATACGAAACGTAAAGTGTATTATCCTGTGTCGTTTTTTTCCAAGAAATTCTATCAAATTGACTAAAGCTGAGTGCACTTGAACCGACGGGACTTTGAAGAGTGCGTGATTAACTATGGATCCCACAAATTTAAATCAATATAGCGTTTCTGACGGCATTAAAAACATATTAACAAAAACAGTATGTTAGTAAATACGAATGAATTATTTAAGCCTAGGTTTTTTGGGTATCCCAATTTTTTTCCAAATATCTTACAATAAAATTGTAATATTTTTTCATTCGCATCATTATATCGACTAATGCTATATTATATCATGGTGGTAATTGTTTTCATCCATTTTTTACATTAGGTAGGTATGTAATTAGCGTAATTTGAGGTTATTCCAATAAATTTATTATGATTGGTATAATATCATAAAAATACATTTTTCTTACTTGAAATTTCGGCATTGATTTTATATTAAAAGTGTTTTCAAAGTAGTTCTGCAAATATCAATCGTCTACTTTATTAGTCAGACAGGTCTAAAAAACTTGTTTTGAAATAATGGGAATATCAATATTCAAATGATCATCATAAATAAATAAAGAATTATTAATATGTGGCCGAGAATTTGTCAACAGGTGTGTACAGCTTTGATATTTAAGTCGAGTTCAGTAGTAGGACATTAAAGAAAATAACAACACTTCGTATAATTCTATAAAAGTTTGTCGGCATTTTTTTTTGGTTATCTGATTACTGGGCCCGGTAGAGCACAACAATTTACAGATTAGTGTTTATTACCTCCAATTCAATTTTTTTGGAGTTGTCTGACTAACAAACTGTACTTCCGATATGTCAATATGACAATTTTTAGAGCAACAATAAAACCGATTATATATTTCAATATTGAAAAAATTTTAATAAACATCTAACGAAGATGTCAAAATGCAATGGAATGAAAATATAATAGTAAAGGTATAAATACTGATAAGAGATTTTATTCAGAATATTGAAAAATATGACACTTTTGCACTGTGTCATGTATTTATAATTTCTTTCATATTTCTGTTCCAATTGTCACACCTTGTTATAAGATTATTGAATTTGATATAAATAACCTTGTATCGATATCATTTTATATTTCATCAGTTGATAATGCACGCCATAAACGAAACCAGTCCTGATCTAAAATACATTATGTTGAATTAGTACTCAAGTTTTTTTGTCACTAGTCAACGCATTGAAAGTGAAATTGTTTAGTGTTAAAATCTCGTCCACCGTAATATTGGGATTTTTCATGTTGGAATTTTATGTCATTCTTTGGATTACCCGTATTTTGATAGACAACCAATTTTATTTTCTCTTCTAAAGAAGCAAATTATTATCCCGGTCCTTTCGAAATGTCTATAAAATCTCACTTCACATACTAGTATTAAATTTGAGCGTAAAAATGTTAAAAAGTTGGCCGAGATATTACAGCACTCTTCGCCGTTCTTCTAAGACTGTTTATTTTTCATTCAAGTTAGCGTAGCTCGAACTAATTTTGTTTCTTTTGATCCGTTTTAGTGCTTGAAAGCTCGTGAATTGTCACACCTGTTGAGATTGTAATGCGATAAAAAAGCTCCTGAAGTATTTTCAACAAAACGACTTGTATCTACACATGTTCTTTAAAAATACAGGAAGTCAGGCGATTAGTTTTTGCTGTTTATTTTAGAGACATCCCATGGAGATGTCTCCCAAACTTACACTTCTAAATTAATATGTTATTAATACTTAGTTATTTTAAAATTTATTGGTGAAATAATGTTAATTGACAAAAAAAAATGATGTTTTCAATTCATTTAATAATTAAAGTAATAGTTTTTACGATATATTGTTAGTATATACAATGTCTGGGTCCGTAGCACAGTGGTCAACGTCATTGGCTTCCGTGACGAGCAGATTTTTTCAATCGATTTTTCGATTTCTGTTTGAAGCTATGGGTGTGATGTCTGAAAATTCCCACCTACTTGTACAATCCTAAAATAACTGCATAGCAAGAGTGATAAGTTATCCACTAGTCCTTTCCAAGCCTATATCTAATATAAACGGACTAACAATAAAAGATATTGTTTAATCTTTGACTACTCATGTCAGGCGGGTCTGGTTTCCCAGTAAGTGGAAGTAAAGTCAATGTAAAATTTAAGACATGGGGGCTTATGAGTTAAGTCATCGTTGTTTTCGATTGAGTTGACATGACATTTATTTTTTCATTTGTTGTATGTTCCAGCATCGCACCATCACAAGTGCAATTCTTTTTTTGAAACGTATGTAACTAGATTTTTTAAATTGTATTTTAAAGCTGAAGCTGAATAAAAATAAGAGCCACCAAGAGGTGAGGTGAGCCAAGTAGTAAAATGGTAAAACTTTTTTTATTGGACAATCACGTCTTTACTTGGTGTTTTGGTGAACTGAATGTTTTTACTTTCGGGAGATTACGCTATTTCAGTGTATACGTGCTGAGCTCAATCCACTTTTATGATACTTTAAGATATGTGGAATATTATAACGCATCTAACTATTTTTTCCTAAAATAACACTCGGCTCACTTCACCTCTCATGGGCTTATATGATAGTTATTTGATATATGCGACGTAAAAAGCGAACCACGTTGTCACGTTTATTATACTGTGCGATCGCTTTACTTGTGCGTGCGGGACCGTGGCGCTGCATGCATTTCCGGTATGACAGCCGCAAAAAAAATATTGCCAGAATTTTAAAATCTTTATTCCCTAATAATAGTCAAAATATACGTTTTTAATATAAATAGTAAATGAGTTTCAATACTCTGGTTTGCCTTGATAATTTTTATTGGTTTTTAAAACCATTAAAAGACTTCAAAGCGTCGGTATTTCTTTTCTTCGTAAAAAGATTAAACTTTTTCCCTGATGGCGCACATATCAAAATCGTTTATTATGCTAGTTTTTTTTTCTTATCCTATGTTTTGTGAGTGATTTGATAAGCTTGTCTCCTGTATTGACCATATTTTTTTATATTTTGAATTGTTCTTACACTAACATCTATAAAGAAAAAAAAATGGAATAGCATAAAGAGAGCTGTTATGGAAAGGACCATTAGGATTCGTTATATTTTAAAATAAGCCATTTATGTATTGCTAAATATATGTCATATACAAAGTGTGTATAAAAAAACAGTTATTTTATTGTTATTTAAAAAAAAACAAATAATACTTTGACTTGCAATTAAATCAAAGTAAATAAATTTCCCCATTTTTTAAAATTGGGGATTTTTTCGGAAGTTGGTAATACAGTGATTTCATAGCTGTCATTTTTGCAATTCGTTCATTTGCTTTAAACAGTGGAATTAATTGTGATCCGTTTAGCTTTTCTTCTTTACAAAACTTAGTTACATTGGCGATGATATTTTTAGCTTGAAAGCGCAAAGGTTTAGGCATGATTGAAGCGATAATCAGTATGATGACGGCACGACTTTTCAATACAGACTAAACTCGTGGACTAAGTGAGATAGGTAGAATGCGCTTTGCGGAGGGGGGGTTGCATATTTAGTTTCAACGATCATCGCATTTCCGTGCGCAAACTTATAGCGGTCAGGGAATAGCATCTAAGATGAAGCAATTAAATTTGAATTGTTTGAATTTTGTACTTTTCCATGAGTTTTAACTCATGGAAAAGTACAAAATTCAAACAATTCAAATTTGATATTGAAATTCCATCAAGCACCCTCAGTCTAAATACTTAATTATGAAGCAATTAATTAATGATTTTATATTGTAAATGAATTTGTACAAAGTGAGCGCCAAAACTACACGTCGTATTAAACTAATCTACAGTATAGAACAATCGATCACTATTTAGTATTTACCTATCTATTTTATGACGGCAAAGTACTGTACAGGATCGACAATAGAAGGGGCTATTAGGATCGTGCAGTTATCGGGATTATAGACTAAAGCTTTTGTTGGATGCATCTACGACAGGTAACATACAGTGCATAATGCAGGCCGAGCGAGGGTACATATATATTGTTTTACCTATTAGTATTGGCCATTGTTCGATCGACCACTCGCCATATTTGGACGTTTCCCACTTCGGATACTTGTTTGGCCACTTCCGGCCGCCAAGAGGGCTCACGTTCGTTTGTTTACTCTCCTCTTGCCCTCCAGAGAACGCTGCCGGCGGACGGGACTTCCGATCCGCGAGCCATGTTCCTTATTTGGTACGTTTCAGCAATTATCATGAATCAGATAGCCGAATGCGGATTTGAGGGACGCACACAATTATACTACTACATCCAATATGGCTTGCTTAATGTTTTCGCCAATGGTACCTATCGCAGTATGCAAATATTGATTTAATAAGAATGATTTAATTATACTCACCAGACGGATTTACCGATCGATGTTTTAGTTTTATTTTTATTACATGTGAGTAATCTTGAAATTGAAAAATTATTGTACCTTAACTTTGCTGTGGACCGTCAAGCTCGTGTTTGTTATTATTAGCTTATAATTATATACAGAACGCATTGTATACCCCACCAAATTTTCTTTAGGAATGTTATCGTTTCACTCTCTTGAAGCTCGAAGATCGTTTTCAAGTTAAAAGCATTTTTCTCTTCTTCTTCGGGGCCGAGTCAATAATCCTGAAATTGTTATGACTATTAACTAACATGCTCCCAATTTTTTCTTACGTAGGCGAAACTGTGACTTGAAACTTTCGTTTCTAAAAATTTGTTCCTCCCGTAGGACGTTTGAGTCGCCAGTTCCAAGGGCCGTTCGACTGATCAACTCATTGCCTAGAGAACTGGACATTTTTAGTGACAGTATTTGTGAACTGTTTTTTAAGTTTTACTTTTTGATGTCATGATTTTGTATGTTGATTTTAATGTATTGTGTAGTATGATGTATTATGTTAATTTATTTGTTCTCATTATGTTAGTGCATGGCGAATTGGCGTTAGCTGTTATGCCATGTACTGTACTTTTAATTTTTAAACATTAAATAAATATACTTATACATTATTAAAAACAAAAACGCATCAATTGAAATACAAGCAACGGGCTGAAACCGGTTCTGATCATTTTATATTATTGAGGAGTAAGTACCCACTAATTGCCCGAAGGATGCTCTATTCAACAGATTTTACTTTAAAATAATTAATGTTTTTTTTTTTAAATTAAATTTGTACTTTTGGTCAGTTTGTTTTGTTGCTATGCCAAAGCACAGAATCAACCGTCTAATCCAGGGGTGGGGAACCTTTTCTTCTCTAAAGGCCGCATTCATTTTTTTGATTCGACGTAAGGCCGCAGTAAACATTGACTATAGAATTTTTGGCCGGAAACAGGAAATCACGGTCAGAATATATCAGGCATTCACTAATTTACATAAATTAACAGAATTACAGAATTGGCCAGAAGGCCGCACCAGAGTAGCCAAAAGACCGCATGCGGCCATAAGGTCGCAGGTTCCCCACGCCTGGTCTAATCGTAACAAATGTGTATACGAATCCATTTTATACGATAATCAGTATTTGTCTATTTTCAGATTTCGTTCAGGGCTTTATTCAAAAGTACAGTTCAGTTAGCTATAGTAATATTTGGGTTTACATTTTAAGCTTTGGAGATTTTTTTTAGCTCTCGTTCGTGTACCGACTGCGTCGTTGAAAGCTCCTGACCTCTGAAGTGCGCACACGAGCCGCTGCGAAACCTTTCACTAAGCCTCTTCTGTTATTTTAGGTCCACTAATCACGGTCCAAATTTCCAATACGCGGTCACTCCTGTCTATAATGTACCTCACTGTCTGCACTAAGTGATTTTCCAAAGGCTGGCCGTACCCGGCGGAGCGTTCGTGTCGAGTGCCACATGAAAATTTAAAGTAGGCACACTAATATAATGAACAAGCAAACCATGTTAATGATATTAACTCTTGCGACTCGTAAAATTACTTGACTTGATTATTGAACACACATTTTTATCTTATCCTAAATGAAGCCGTGGTATTTTTTTACAGCTATATTATTTGGCAGAGCTTCTCAGAAGTGATCTAATCTTTATATGTATAAGTACTACTGAAGACTGCAAGCTTTATTTTATTTATTATTTTTTAGTCATGTCCGCTCCCAACGAGCAACATATGAACTTCTAATGGAGTTTATCTCAATAGAAAAGTTTCTACGAAAACTGCTTGTTACTAAGGTTTTTTTTTAAATTTCCTTGGGTACTCAACGTTGTACCTATCACCAACCGCTACGGCTTCACACTCTTCTTACATGGTGTGTTCTTAGTTTTGCCAGGGATGTCCCGAGAAGAAATTCCTCAAGAGTTGGTTGCATGCACTACAATGTGCACAATGATAATAAATAATCAATTGCTCAACTTTTCTTTTTTCAAAGAATATAGAGACAAGAATAGCGTTAGGGCAGTACTAGTGGTTAGCTGATCGCTCTCACTAGGCCGTTTTTTAGAAATGGTTGAGTGGGAGAGGGAATTCAAGATATTATATTAATCCATGCTTTCGATCAGAAATCAATACATCGATTAAAAAAACAATATATGAAAACTGTCCGTATGAATCGTACTTGCGTAATCGAATCTGTGACTTCAGTGTTCTTAGTCAACGACGTTGACCACTCAACCATCTAGTCGACGTGTTAATTACTCATCGTAAATGGTGACAATGGTTTTTTGTGACTGTTTGGAACATGACAACTCATTTCATTATTTAATTAGTTGTCAGAAACATTTACAAACTTTTTAATACGTACCTAATGTAAAAGGTAAAACGCTCTATATTGTTATAAAACTATAACTATGTGATTCACCAGTTGGTAAAATAGTGCTTTACATAGATTGAAAAAAAATATAATGCTACAAAATTACTTTTTAATATACCTAAAAGCGCAATTATCTTATTTATAATCTAATTTATCGGTTGAATAAATATAATTTCAAATATTATTCTTTTTAGTAAAGAACTATCTTTATTATTGACTTTTTTCAAAGCAGTATTAATTAAGCTTACGAAGAAAGTTATTAAATCAATTATCATATCAAAACATTTATGTATTGTTTTCATTCTGTAATTATTTTTAACTCATTTTTCTGTTTCTATATTTTATTAACATATTGTAACATAAATACAATCAGTCAAAAAATAATTTAATATAATATTATCTGACAATATTTAAAAAAATCATAAAATATATTATTTAAATTTACTTCACAGTTTATAGCTTGTTTTGGTAAAATAAATGTCTCTGGGTCTTTAAATAATGTTAACAGTGTGACAACCGTTCCAAATTTGGTCTCAAATCCGCTTCGGATTAAGGCCAAATCAGTCTTATTGTGTTTTTATGGCATTGAATATTAATTTCAAAATTGTGCATATTGCCTTATGATTTTTAAACTTTGAATCTTTAAATTCCACTTCCTAAGTTAAGCATTCGTCGTTTTTGACACTTTCGTTGTTTGTATTATATATAAAGATTATTTCACAAAGACACGTTTATTTAGTTAGGTAATGCATATAAATAGATTACGTCAACATATTTTCTATTACCAATCCTTCTAGGATTGGAATGCTGTCTCACGTTTTGCGCAGACGGCCTCCAAAATATTTTCATGTGTTTCGTTATTTTCTGATGAAAGATTGTCTCAAAAAGATGGCACATTGCAAATTTAGATACTGATATATAAACGTATTTTTTTTATTAAAAAATGGACTCTTTACCAATGTTGTTTTGCTATAGTGAAAATGATACTTTTTCGATCCCATTATGTAGTAGACTTATTTATACTGAAAAACATAACGAATAACTATTTAAAAAATATCAGGGCGCAGAATATAAAACAATGGAATCCTGTTTATAATATATTGCGAAACTATTTTTTAAAGTGAAAGTAAAATCTGTGAACATAATATTGGCTTGATTTAAACTATTGAATCTATCCAATCATTAAAGAGTATTTTTGATTTTGGTTTATATTTCAATAAAATTTTAAAATAATAGTATGCTAACAAATCATTTAAATTTAGGGTCATTTTGTGGTATAAAATAGATTTCACTTAAGAATTTTATGAAATTCTTTATGCGATACAACTTGTATTGAACAAGTGATAATAGGAATGCAATACTTACTTCTTTTCTGTCTGTTTAATATTATACCAAGTAAACACAATCGTTGGACAAGTGGATAAAACAAATACATATATGAACCAAAAAAAAAACAAGCAATTCTCTTGACTTATGCTAATTTTTATAATTATTGGCACCCTTTCCATGGCAAAGCTTCTTTGATGTAAAATTATCAGTTGACATGGTCGTAAAAGTTCTTGTTTACTATCTTTCTAGTTGATCGCCAGTCTTTGTAAAATTTTGTCTAAATAATATATAATATAATAAACAGTAACCATATTATATAATTTATATATTTATCGTGACTATTTGTGTACATACTTCATGTTTAAGAGTATGTACAGCAATAAAAAAAGGTGACGCTTTTTCAGTGGCTTAGATACCTTGAATACAATTGAGTTAGATTGAGATACCTTGTTCATTTTCGTTTTTTAAACATATCTCCAAAAGAACGCGTAGGGAAAAAAAATAACCATATGTTCTCGTATTAAATTGAAAAATATATTATCTTTGTCAATTTGATTCACGAAAATATGGCGACTTTTCAAATGTACATGGTTGCTTCACGTTTGTTTGTAAATGTGTCCAGAAAAATGAAAACGGACATGGTGAGTTTTGGAAATGGGCGACTCAATTATTAATAGCTCCATGTAATCCTTTCTTTGTAGGCATAGCGTGCTGAAATGTGAATTTTTTTCGAGATATTTCAGAACACATGTGCAATAAAAAATACTTACTCTTACCACGGTATTTTCTTTCATCAGTATGGAATGTTTCCAAATTATTTGCTCGTGATCTTTACTGTTTGAGTGGTTCCATGTGCTGTCAGTGTTTTGAGCTCTTATAACAATAATAAAATCACGGTTAACTTCAGCGGCGTAAACATTGAACTAGAATTAATAACCCCATCAGTGTAAATTTAGTCGATTTCAGTGAATGTCTATACAAAATACTTGAATATAGGTTTTTATAAATGTAAAGTGGTTCCGAAAAAAATGCGCGTGTACGATATAATTATTTAGGTAATTATGGTTTATATCGAATTGAGGTCGCATTAACAAAATGCAATACTTAACATCTATTACGCGTAGATTAAATGGTGATGACATCTTGAGTAAAATTTATAACTCTAATGGTTCTTTGCGTCACATAATACGTGATGAAATATGTAATTTTCACAGTAAATTTTATTGCAAGTCTATTATAAATAAAGAACACCTTTCAATTATTCAAGTGTTAAAAATATAGTGTCTCCAAAAATGTGAGACAAAACTGTTTTATATAATGAATACACAATGCTTGAAATTTAATTTAATCTAGGTTTTAGGTATGTAAATTTAACGTTTAGACAATTAACCCTCCAGAGACGAGAGCTTTTTTCCGATAAAAAAAATATTTTCTAAGCCATATTGAAGTCACGGATAACTTTTATTCCTACCCAAAATTTAAAAAAAAAAAACGCTAAGTCGATGTATAGAAACCCCGCATGACTATATGGTCATGCTCATCCTTTTATTAGCGTGTAATATTGAGTACGGACAGTAGCAAGGACAAAAGTGACCGCATGGGCTCGCAAACATTCGGGGTTGAAATATAGCTAAACGTGATTTTTTTTAAAATATTTACAAATTGACATCTTTAAATCAACATAATTTCAATACAAATATATTAGCAAAATAACTGTTAATAATTTGATGTTTTT
The DNA here is from genome assembly GCA_030503985.1 of Himalopsyche tibetana. Lineage (NCBI taxonomy): Eukaryota > Metazoa > Arthropoda > Insecta > Trichoptera > Rhyacophilidae > Himalopsyche > Himalopsyche tibetana. The sequence continues at coordinate 32,490,862 of JAPJYX010000016.1, forward strand.
ATAAAAAAATAACTAACAGTTTCAAAAAGTAAATTCAAAAAATCACATGTGCTTTTGAAGGCCGTTCCTGTCCCCACGGCTGATGACTAACTGTAGTCCGTACCAATGTTCCCTCTAAGGCAAGAGGTTAACTGCGCGGAAATTTCAAGGGCTGCGCAGAGGGTGCGCGGACCGATCAAATATTAATTGAAGAACTGTCTTGTAGTGCGCGCCAATCCGGAATGAGTGCGCGGGGGCTTCTCAAGTGCTGCGCGGCTGCGCACGCGCGCAGCTTAGAGGGAACGTTGGTCCGTACCCTTCTTAACAAAATATGAGCGATAGCAACGATATTCAGGTAGAAAAAGTATGAATAGTGGGATCAATAGACAACGGTGTTTTGTGTGACCATATGGTGACGCTCGTCCTTGGAGGGTTAATGTTTTCAGTAAATTTAGTACCGTTATATGAATTGTCGGGTCCGTGTTCGAGTGGCTAACGTGGTTGGCTTCAGTTGCAGTGCTCACGAGTTCAAATCCCAGTACGTACAGTGTCGTGATTTTTTAATCTATTTATAGAACATGGGCTTGATCGATTGGCTAACCACGGACACTAGTCCTGACCGGTCTTGGCTCGTTTTTGATTGACTATAATACATCTAAATGTTACGGCCGAATCCATAAAAGATACTATTTATTAGTCTTATTTTCTACCCTTTTTACGTACCGAAATCTTGTTGAGTCTGCAAAGAGGGCTCTCGTATTCTTGGGTGGGCACAGGCCGAGTCTTAATTCTTTTCCCGAATATGTTCTGGCGAAGTATAACGATTATGTTGGCGAAAAGACGTTGGACATTTTTTTTAAAAACCCCCTTTCGAATATTGATAGTGAGTAAGTAAATAAAATTAAACTGTACAAGCTTGAAAAGTTTACTTACCAACTGTCGAACTTATTTTACTTGCGAGCATGGTTCGATTGCGACCGTTTCGAGCTTTTACCTGCTTTCAGAAGGTTGCACACATTTTTTTCAGAACTACATAACCTGTATTATTATTGATTTTCTGAAAACTGCTATTTTTCTAACTATTTATGAATTGACTACCAGACTTATTACTTTAACGTCTGACTATATCATGGTTTCAAAATACTAATGAGAAAAACCTCAAAGTAACATTTCCCAAGGAAAAGCCATTGGATAAACAGTACGTTTAAGTTATTTTTTATTTTCTTTAGTGACTGGTCAGTGGCTACTGTTTTAAAATTTGTAGCAGCAATAAAAACACTATCACGTTTAGATTCCGCGGCGTAGACCAGTAGAGTAAAATTTATAACTCCAACTAATCGTTTTTACTTTGCCACGTGTTGCGTGCTGGAATAGCTAATTGTGTCAGTAAATTTCAGTGCAAGTCTGGCATTAAAACAAAGAACAAGCAAATACCCTAGTCATTTATTTAATCAATATGGAGTGCTGCGAAAAAAAGATCCAAACCGTTAAATTCATTTCATTAAAGAATAAATCACTTACTCCTTTCATGGTTTATTTTAATTCCAATATTATTTCTTTATATATACATAATACACACAAGTTACGTCAAATTTCACGATGTATATTTATAAATTGTACTATAACTAGTGGGCTTAAATTTTAACATATTCATAATGAAATACGTTGTCGCTTTTTTCTGTCCGCTTCATATTTTTCTCGATTACGTCGCGCTAAAATGTGTCAACGCCAAATGATTTGTAGTGAAAGATGACCTGTCGGTATGGAAATATCTGCATGCGAAATCAGTTTTAGTTGATATTTCACGCCTTTCAGTGTTGATATATATATCAGATACCGGACTTAAATACAATATGATAAATATGCCGAAACTCTCTGGTAATATTTTCCATTTGGCGATAATTAAATTCTATTTTCTGTCTTCCTAAAAATAAATACATTCGTAACCTTTTTTTGTGAGTTTGAATTATTTACATTTAATTAGAGACCATACAAATTTCTAAATAAATGACGTTTAATGTATTGTATGTACATCAGTATAACTTAAGGATACATTAACAACTTGTATTCGATTGTTTTGATTAATTATATGGGCCCATTACAGGTAAAGTGAGCCAATTGGTATTTTAGAAAAAAAAGCTTGAATGCGTTGTAATATTCTACACCTCTTAAAATATCGTAAAAGTGAACTCACCTCAGTTACACATACACATCGCAATAGTGTTATCTCCGTAAAAAAAAGGTATCCACCATAAAACATATTATAGACGTGATTGCTTTTAAAAATCCAAGAAAAAAGTTTTACCATTTTACTACTTGGCTCGCTTCCCTTTTAGAGGGGTTATATGTATATTTGTGTACCCACAACATATTCTCCTTAAATAAAATAATGTAAATTTGAATCGTTCAAACTATGTACGTTCTCACAAATTTTGTCACTAACGACCCGGGTTTGTTTTAGCAATAAAATAATGTACTTGTTCGAGGTTAAAGTGCAATGTCTGCTTCTTAATTATGTTTGTTACGATATGTAGAGACAGCAGAAAATGTATACATTTTAATCTGAAAACATAATATGTATGTAAATATACATGACTGTTATTGTTGTTCTCTAAACGTCCGCTTGCATGTTGTTTTAATCTGTAGTATGCATCCGCAATTCCTAGCTAGCTATCTTCGGCCCATTCATATTTTATTTGCCGGCGCGTAGCAGCAGCACTAGTGTTGCGTTTGTGATATTTTTAGAAAAAACTTTTTATTTCAAGATGAGTGTATCGAAAAAGAAAGTAAAAACGTAACGATCCCGGATTATCGTCACAAATTCAGTCGACCCCGTGCCGCACACCTGTTGTGTTAACTGCTTGCATTTAGATCCAAAGAGAACGTTGTGGTTTGTGGTGAAAATTTGTAGATTTGCATGGTTTTTAAGATATTCACTATTTTTTTTTATAACGGTTCCAATTTTTAAAAAGTTTTGGGAAGTAAAAACTCACTATGATACTTTGAGGTTGTGATGTTTTTACATTTATGAAATTTATCTCTCCATTAAAGAAAATTGACTCTCTATGCAGAAATTTATTATATTCAGTTATTTATATTACACTTTTTTCTTTAAAAAATATATAGTATTTTACAATTCCAAATCGTTTAATCCTTAGTTTATGCATGGGTATACAGAACTAGGCAATATTGTTCGTTATAAATAATGTATCATCATTTAATATTATATCACTTCATGTAGTTTACATTATTCTGTTTAATATGTATGAATTATCAGTTGTTGATTGGGATAGCGCGGGGATGGGGAACCTTTTCATATCTAAAGGCCACATTCATTTATCTGATTCAACATAAGGCTGCAGTAAAGAAAACGTTGACCCCCCCTTTTTTGACTGTCGAACATATAATAGGTTGGTTACGCTCATCTTCCAAACGCTTACGTATAATTTTTGAATCAAAATGAATATTTTGATCAAGTCAAAAGACCGCATCGGAATAGCGAAGAGGCCGCAACAATTATATGCATAATTATATGTATGTATAATATAAATACCACGTTTGATTTAAAACTATCTTTTTATATCTCGCTATCAATTGAGCCAGATGCGATTCCCGAGTGCCAGAAAAAATACTGTATAATAAATTATCAACCATTCTTATATGCTTAATTTATTATAATAACTGAAATATCCCACGCAAATTTCGATTTATATCCGTAACTTTCTATTACGGTGAGTTCATTGATATCGTATTGTTTACTATACAGAGAATTGAAAAAAATGTGAATATTCCAAGCGCTTAACGCAAGATATTAATTTTATTAATCGTAAATGTTTGAAAATCGCTATTGTAATTAATATATTTCGCATAAAATCGGCATTGTTTGTTGAAATTGCTGCTGAAATGTGGAGTTTTATAGCCGTCTCTCTTGGCAACGTGGACTGGATACGTGTCATAAACATTCGGAGTGAATTTTCTTTGTCGTTGTTTCTCAAAGTGATACCTCAGTAGTCTCGGATTTAGGAGAGTTAAATGTCGTAAATGAGAAATAAATCACATTTGCTGTTAGTTATATTCGTATATTGCAAAATGAAAATACCCTATATTACTGTAATATCCAAATGCGAAGTGAATCGGTCTACTTCTATATGATTTTCTCGTACTTGTTTTATAACTCTACAATAATCAATTAATGATACCTAACAGGAATTTAACATGAAATGGTCAAAAAAAGAAAATTAAAAATAATCTTATTCTAAATTTTTCTCAAAAATATATTGGCAAGCCATAATTTAATATGGCAAAAAACATTGATCAAATGTACAGAATCGGTATGTATTTGGTTAGTAATCTAAAATGTATGAATTCTATAGTTATTCTATAATTATATATTTGGGTAACATAACGCCTGAAAACGGGACTGCCCCGGTGAAAACGGAACGTCTGGACACATTATATTTGGGTGATTATTATTTTGATAAAACAATCAATATTTGTATTTGAGGGTATTATTTTCAAACACGGCTCGTTCCAAAATGGTTAAAAAATTAAACTTGAATTTTTATTTTGTAAAACAATATACATTTAAAAGTATTTTTAGTTTATTATTACTTTGGAATTATATTTTGTATGTTTTCAAGCCATGTTTGTAACTGGTTTTTAGAAATAATTTCAAAATTTATATTCATTTACTAAATAACGTTCATGTTTTCACAATTTTTGCAACAAGGAGCCGTGTTTGGAAATAATAGCCTTATTTGTACACTTAGATAACGAATATTGTCTCAAAATAAGAAAAAAATCAATCGCTAAAACAAGCAGTCTCAAGACTTAAATTTCACTCAAGCTTTTTGGAAGCTATGTGAATTCAAAGCGCTACGCTAATCGACGGCCTGCGTCGTATTTTGTGATTCGCCACGACGCGCGCTGGCTTCCACCAGACACAATTAACGGAATGCCGCCTAAATCATTACTTCAACTAGTCTTGCCAAGTCAAAGCAGATTAAAGTCATCAGTATAAACGGATCGCCGCCTTTCTGTTCACACCGCGAGCGCGACCTACGAATTTTCTTCGCTCCACGTTGATATATCTCACACTCGTATATTAAAATTTAATATATAAGTAACCTACTTACATTTATATTTAAGCTTCATATGCTTTTATTGTGTAATTTCCAATTTTTTAAGCACCCTCGTTTGAAACAGTGAGTAACTCTTTATATTTAAAAAAATATATCGAATTAGTACAATGCCCTTTCAAAAAAAAAATGACAGTCAACACCTTAACACATATTTATATCTAGACACTTTACTAGTTATTCCTGTTTCACCTTTACCAGTATTTCTCCACGTGTCATTTTTTTTAAAGTTCAAGAGACTTTTTTATACACATGTTGGGGAAAGGGGGCTGTTTATATCCCAGTGGGTGATCGAATATTGAGGTTATTCAGGCAACTATTTATTTATTTATTGTTAAAAATTAAAAGTAGAGTACATGACATAACAGCTGACGCCAATTCGCCATGTACTGGGAAAATATAATAAGACAAAATATTAAATAAAACTACATAATACATCAAAATCAAGAAATAAAATAGTAAAATTTAACAAACAGTTCACAAATACAATCTCCAAAAATGTCCACTTCTCTAGGCAATGCGTTGATCAATCGAACGGCCCTTGGAACCGGTGACTCTACCTACGAAGCGAGGTATAAGTTTTTAGAAATAAAAGTTTTTGGTCATAGTTTCGCCCACGTAAGAATAAATTTGGAGCATGTAAATTAATAGTCATGCGAATTTCAGGATTATTAACTCGGCCCCGAAAGAGAAAAGAAAAATGCTTTAAACTCGAAAACGATCTTCGAGCTTCAAGAGAGTGAAATGATAACATTCCTTAAAGAAGTTTGGTGGGGTAGTATTCCTTTAAGGAATTATCAAAGGGGAAGAATTTAAATTTTTTGAAATACTAATATCTTAGAAATTATTTATAATAATTATGGGAAGGTTGCGTCACTGTCTTTGAGTCCTGCTTTATGTTTTTTTTTAAATCCATGTCCGCTCCCAATGTGGAGCATATAGCCTCCAAGTGGAGGTATCTCAAAAGAAGTTTTTTTTCTACGAGAACTGTTTGTTACTCAGTCGCTTAACCTCACTTTTTTTCAAAGTGAGTAAGTAAGAAAGGAAGGATAAGGCTAGAACAGGACTAGTGGTTGACTAATCGCTATCGCTACACCCAGTTATTAAGGATCAGAAGGATGGGAAGAGAGGAAATAATGTGAATTGACATCACAAACACACAGTCTTCGATCACAACTTTGAATAGAATAATTTTCAAATTCACTGTGATCTGACCGGGAATTGAACCCAGACCTGCGTGATCGGTAAAGCAAGCTCTAACCAACTGGGCCACAGCAGGTTTTTGTTAGTTTACTATTAATTTACCCTTCAAAATGCGAGGAAACAAAATAGGGGTGGAAAACTTCACTATTAGATTCATCTTCATTGAGTATTAAAATTAAATTTTAAATTTTGTTGATTCAGAAAATAATACAATTCTGTGGACGTAGGTATTTTTTCGTATTGCTTATTCGTTTTCGAAATTTAAATAAAATAGTCAAAATTAATACAAATGTAGTAAATCTAAACTGTTAAAAAAATGTTCATTTGGAATAATCTGAATATTATTCGTATCTGATATTTATTAATTTTGATTTCAATCCAATTAAAAAAAATATTCGACTTCTCGTAACATTTTTTTTATTTAAATTTTATATTGAAGTTTTTTGTTATTTCCATAATGGAGATTCTTGCCCTTACCATCCATCACCTAACCGCAGAGTCAAGGATGACTTATGAATATTAATTCTCTCAAAGCATTTGAATAATACGGTTTTGTTGTCTTTTCGCGTCAAAGAAATATTGTTTTGTTTCTCTTTCATATTCTTTAATAAGTTAGAGGCCTACTGGCAAATCTGCTTTGCAAAACAATAATCAGGTTAAACCTTGGAACTAGGACGTTGGCTTTTCTGTGTTGACATATTTAACTATTTTAATGATGACTTTATTAATAGTGTGGAATGTAGTTAAAATTTCGTTCAAGCATGCACAAATTAACCTTTATGTACAGCGACAACATGCTCAAGATTTCTTGATACAATTTATGTTAACTTGATATTTCAAAAACATATACGTTTATATTCGTCATATGCTGATATTTTCAGTATTTAATTTTCAACACTACCTTCTTATAATTTAATCACAAACTCATTACTTACATCCAATCTTAAATCACATAATTTAAATTCTTTTGCTATTTTTATTAGTTCATTTAATCACTGAGGGTTATGCTGGTTATTGATTGATCCACTACCAACTGTTATTTGTATGCAGCCGCTGTTTTCTGGCCGTGTTCCATAACGCAATAACAATCAAGAAAATAAATGAATTTGATCATATTCATGGCCTGATACAGAGCTGCTGTTGACCTATTTTTAACCATCTACTATTATGCGTAAGAAAAATATATGTAGATTGAATTTAAAAAAAACAAATAATCTGACTTGCTCAGCCATTTAGTTGGAAGTTGTATTAGGTATTCTGTTTTATTTGTATACTGAGAATTCGCAGTGGCGTTAGAGTTTTGGTTAAAAGGTAAAATGCAGTTCTGTATCGAGCCAAGAACATGAAGAATAAATTTGTTTCTTTTTTTTATCTCTATTGCTTAATGAAAGGTGGCCGTAAAACGGCGGCGGCAATACACATAACGGGTGGTGGTGAGAAAATCAATAACTGACTCGTAATTTCATAACCTTTTTGAGGTATTCACTGTCAATTATTGCTAGAATGGAAAAAGTACTTTAAATGGAGAAAAAAACATTTTCAGTACCTATTCTACACATGTACATTATTTATTATAAAAAATGACCGGTTGCGCTCATCGCTAGTATTATCATCTGATGTAGTATAAAACAATTTAAGATTATTATAAAAATTAAGTAAAACTATAACAAGGTATAACATTTTTTTTTAAATTCTTCTACATATTTCATATTTATTCACCAATTGTTTACCAATATAAAATGATACAGCGTTTTGTATAAAAAAATAAGTAAAACTAATAACAGCGTGTGACAAACAGTCGATAAAATTCTACTTTATATTATCATATTTCTTCACCAGTTGTTTGTCACATCTTGTTATTGTTACCGAACCATTTAATATTGTATCAGTTGATAATGCTCGCGATGAGTGAAACCGGTCTTGATATATAATACATAGTAGACTTAGTGCAAAAACTGTTGAAATTTAATTTCATATCGTGAATCAGCTCTATTCAATGTAAAATCAAAATGGTTCCTTACTTCTTACCAAAGTTGTCGATATTACTGTATTTCAAAGCACAGAGAATTTCAATAAAACAAAATAAAAAAACTTTAAAAATAAAAAAGCGACAATGAATTTAATTGTTATTCTTGTAAATAAACTGTTGACTAATGTATACGATACTAACTTTGAGATTTGTTGGGAAGTAATCTCTCCCATCTTTTTACTTAGCTGCAGTTGAACACTTTAAAACGAAACTTGTACGTACGCTAGTTCGGAAGCGAAAAAAAGTTTAAAAACACCGGGACCGAATACAAATAAAGTCCTACCAGCCGAAACCACTTAGCCGCTAAAACTTCAGTACAATTTTTCAGAGTCTATTAAGATTGACTGCTCTCGAGTTTCGCTAACGTTCGGTACCGGGATGTGTATGTGCATTTTTAGTTAAGTTTTATTAAGACGCCCGCTTTTCACTCGCTCAGTCACGTCCCTTCACACAAAGTGCTACATTCTACGGTGAAATGGCATACATTTTTATTTGAGGGTTAAATTGCATTCAGGACACGCCCCGCCTCTCTGCAGTCGCATGCATTTCCCGCCTCGCGGAGGTGAGTGAGCGTGGCCTGACCCACCGGAAAAACTTCCTTATGAATTGCCATTTGAACGGAAATTGCTTTCTGCGTTACCCGTTGTTACTACTAACTATTCATCGACGAGACTGTGAAACTGAAAACGATTTCACATTAGTGGCTACTCGTATTTTTTTATATTTTTTACATAAACGAGAATAAGCATTATCAATAACGATATAATTTATATTCTTGATTATTTTTTGTGGACATTGTGGATGTGATTTTATCGTAGCAGTAAGATTTTTTTAAGGACCCATGTTAATGTTGTTTTTATTGAAGAAAAATTAGACAACGTCGAAAAAATTGAAGCATGCATTTAATGTTCTTAAACAAATAGAAACAAATTTTGGCTGCTAACATTAAATTTATCTTAAACATTTTGTATTTTTCCGATTTCAGAGACATAAATTACGATTTTTTTGTGTTAATGTAAAAATGTACATAAGTATATGATATTTTATTGACATTTTATAAATGCGTACATTCGATACATGTCTATGTGAGACGTTATTTATTTTATTAAACATATGTAAGTACATGCAATCTGTGCTTAAAATATCAGTTTATATTACATATTTACATATTGTTATAATTATACATACCTTACAACTTGTCAAGTCCAAGCAAGAATGGGTATGTATGCATATATAACATATCGACTGTGGAAAGGAAAAAGTTTTTTTCGATAATCACAACGTATACAACTTGATACACGTTCTATCAAAAGGATGTAAGCTGAAAATGCCGTATTAGTATCTAAATTTAGCTTTTAAGTTTGAAAAAAGAAGGATCTGTGGAAATTGTGATTAGAAAAGAAGACTTAAAAAAAGGGTTTTTTTTCAAAAAAAATATTAAATTAATATCCAATTAAAACTAGTTTATTAGTTTCTGTGGACTTCAATGTTGTGTATATTTCATAATTTGCCTTTGTCACAAAATCATCAATAAACGTTTTTTGTGTGTCCTGTAAAATTTGTTATGTATGGGTTCCTTTCCATAGTCGAATTGTTTACCAGGGCTTGAAATTAAAATATATATTTTTTCATAAAACCGCCCAGAGCTGAAAATAGTTGTCTATAAAAGAGATTTTTATTTGATTGTTTCCAATCGCTACCTTTCGGAAGCCAAATCCATGTTACGGCCCTATTGTTTCCAATCGCTGTCATTTCTTCTTTCCGGAAGTCATCTTTTATTAGTTTAAAGAAAACTTTGTTAATCTTATTTTCTATGCGGCTTTAGCTCATGATATTGTATGTTTATTTTTCTATTGGTATTATCGTTATGGTAAATTAAAATAAGTTGTTTATTTTGGAGCTCACGCGTAAATTATGAACGTTCACTCCGCTGGGTGTGTTACATTATGTCAAAGTTATTTCCGGCCATAAAAAATGTTTTTCGTTATGTGACAAATCTCTTGATTTTCCAAGGTTGCTATAATTATTGGCCAGTTCTTTGTATGGTGGTCTCGCATGATGTAATGAAACAAGACGGATATTATAATAATGCTTAATCGATACACTATTTTCACTAAACTTCAATAAAAGGAAAGTTATACGAATGACTTATATTCCCGTTTATTTTTGCCACAACAAAATACTGAGATTCAAGAATGTACGTCAAACATTATTTTATTCGTTTATAAACGCGTGATAAGTAATATTGTTTTAAACGTAAAGCCAATGCTGAAATGCAGGCAACGCAGCGCAGGGTAGCACAGAATTGGCAGGTGCAGGCAGGTGAAGCAGACATGTGCCACCAGCGAAATCTCTGGCAGCTGCATCACGCAAGTGACATAATAAGAATGATTCACAATAACTTTTAAGAATAGCCTACAATCTGCATGAGTAGTATCTTATAAACAAAGTTCAATTCGTACTAATTCAGTACAGAAGCATGTCTTCGTCGCACGTGCCTGCACTGCAGCAAACGTAGGTAGGTATACTACTCTGGACTACGCTGAGTCGCCTAGCCCGAATATCAACAGAATCGTTTATTGTATTTTGCTATTATTTATTTATTACACGTGGCTTAATCATTCATCACTTTTATGATGTTCACTGCCAATTCTTTGTATAAAGGCATTACATATATGAAAAAATAAAACACTTTTGCAATAATTCCACATTATTTAATTATAAAAGCAGACATTATTATTGTTGAATGAATTGAATTGTATTTTAAATTATTGAAACGAATGCTTTTATTATTATATATTTTATTATTAATACAAATTTTAAGCAGGAATATACAATATTAAATAATCTGCATTGAAATGATGTGACGAATGTATGATAGTTAGTTTTTTAAACAAGCGAAGCGATGAATACAAGACACAGTTATGTTTTTTTTTTAATATTCGCCTATATGAAATTTATTAAAGCAAAATAATGTTTTATTTCTTGGCAGCCTAACAATTTGTAAAAAATAATACTCAAGAGTAAAAAAAAGATATTCAGGTATCGTAATATAGCAATGATCATTAAAAACTCTTCACCAAAACATTTTGAGTTATAACACCACAAGCTAACGGTGAATTCATTTCCACTTTTCTTTTGTTTGCAGGTAAGCCGTTCTACAAAAAGCTGCTATTGCGGACACTCCGAAATATATGACAAAAAACTTTAAAACATTTCGTCGGAGGTACGTTTTGTTTTTATCACTTTGTTAAAGCTTTTCATACAAGAGAGAGTGTTTATTGTAAAAGTTGTTGCAGTCATGTAAAAGACCATCTGATGTTGAAGACTTTGCAAAATGAAATCCTTTTGAAAGCTGCCACTCCCTCGTATTGGGGTGAGTGTGGAGGAGGTATCAAACACATTATATATGTATGATGAAAAGCAATCTTCAAGAATAAAGACAACAATGATTTTGTTTCGTATGAATCGTTGCAAATACAGTTGCACATATGTTCATGTATTTGATGAATTCTATAAGTCGTTGTCAATTAATGATTGTGTAACAGCCAAAGTACATTGCCCATTTTAACCAGTTACAGTATACACGAGAGGACACCTGAATACTTTAACTAGTCAATGCGTTAATTAAAGACGTAGTTAGAGACGTAGTTTAATTGTTCCCAAACTTAAAAATACTTGTTAGTAGTGTTACCACCCACTCCACTGATGTGCGTGCCCAATCACGCAGTTGTGTTTCACAGTCGTCTGACTTTCACGTTACCTCAAAATTTTCAACGTCTTATTGCCATTCTCGTCCTCTTTATATTCAACATGTATAACCTTACCGGTCCTAACCTAAACCATAATCTCCTTTTTACTTTGATAAGCGCTCGTCAGTATACCAACTAAGGATTCTGAAGTCTCGGGTTTTTCAAAGTCCCGGGACTCGAGGCGTGATAAAGTCAAAGTCCCGGGACTCAAAATTTTTATTTCCCCTTCAATAAAATTATATTTTTATTCAAATCAAATATTTGCATGTATGTATTACATACATACATACATACATACATGCCTTAACGCCTTTTGGGAGAACGCACTAGTAAAAATCGCGTTTTTTAATACAATGTTTAATAATTATTATTTTTCTTATGTAATGATGTAAGAAAGGATAATATCGGTACATGTAATGAAAAAATATCAAAGAATTCGGCCGCCGTCAGGAGTAAATTTATGACCGTAACTTCACAATACAGCTTTTAGACCTTTTTTGTCCGATTGAGACATTGGTACTTTTGTATAATAGTGAAAAAACATTTGTACATAAAACAACATGAGGAATGAACATGTAATTTTAATATTTTGTAATTTGCATTTGCTACAGTTGTATTACAATATATAAACACATAGTATTTGAAACTACTACGAAATTATAAATCCCAAAAATCTGTATTTTTATCAGATCCCTTTTATATATGCATAATAAATTTTATTTAAAACCCCTGGCTTTAATCCTTTAGCCTGAATATAATGCATTTTTTTTTCAAAACTGATCCCGAGAATAGACACCAAAGTCCCGCGACATTTTCCAAAAAAGTCCCGGGACTTAAGACAGCAAAAAACCTCACTTTTAGGGTGTTCACTGTCAATACTTGGTGGAAAGGCATTATATTAATAAAAACACAATAATCCTTTGTACTTCATTCCACTTTATTTAATATGTCAGGACCGGTTTCGCTCATTGCGAGCATTGTCAACTGATAAGAAATATAATTTAACAATGCTATTTATACACAATTGAAAAGTTATACACAACAATTGGCATTGAAAAGAAATTGCCAATTACATTAAAGTGATTCTAAAATAACACAAAATTAAAATGTTCAACACATCTAACATATAATAAAAAAGTCATCCCAGATTAATAAATTCAGAATGCGATTGAAAGTAATTACAAACATAATTAAAATTTGGGAAATTTTTGACAAAGTGATAAAATGCTACATTAATAAAGTGAATATGCTTAATGATATGAATATGCTTAATGATAGTTTTATGTTTTCCCCGCTTCCAAGTAGTTGGTGTGTTCATCACTTAAACAAAATCGACAGCCAGGAAGATTCTGAAAAACAAATTTTTCAAAGACCATATCAATTCTAACAAAAGAAATCTATATTTATTTATTTATTTTTTTATAATTTATATAAAAGAATAGTTAAAAAGGGCTAATGCAACGGATAAAGTAACGGGGAACTAGCAAAAATTATATAATCTTTTATTTCTACTCTGTCTAGCGCTTAAAAGTGAGTTTATACACTTACTTATTAATTTATGCATTGGCTAGTGAAAGTGAATTTTAATGACTTAAGCTTCAACTAAAACTTTAACTAAGCATGTTAATATATAGATTGGCGAGACTTCACACTTTAACTGTGGTATGTGTTTTAGTTAAAATGACCAACACATTGGAATATTGTTAAAATTGGTACTGTTTATGTAAAACACTGCATCGGGTAATACTTTTAATATGTATATGAACATTATAAACTTGTACTGTGTGTCGTTTTTATTTTAATTTGAGATTGAAAATATGTACTTAATTTTGTTTGACGCAAAAAGAATCATGAAGTCAAGCAGCTAGAAAATTAGTTTCTTTGTTGTACGATCTTTTTAAAAGATAATTTTAGCTAACCTTAAAATTTAATTTACTGCGCATTCTGCGTTTTTATTTTTTTCTTGTGTATAACATTAAAATACCCTGATAAATAAATATATGCAACTAAAAAAGTGATGTAAGTTAAATAATTTCTGAACATTGTTTTCATATCTTCATTTGAAAATAACATAAATATTCTGTATAAAATATTAATTACTTGATAAATATATAATTACGCGAGTGTAATGCAATTTTGCTTAATTTATTTCTGCCAATGCCGTTTTGCTTAATTTATTTCTGATTTAAATATTTTTAAAGAGACTCTATTCCGAAACCTTGAAAGCCTTTTTGATGTATATTATCTATCTTAATATTATTTATTGTGCACAGCTAAAATCAACAGAAAAAAATATTTCCTAGTCATTATATATATATTAATTTTGTTGTCCTGTATCAATCAGGAGTCATTCACGGTTCGGTTCCTTGTTTTTATTTTCTTTAGTGATGAAACGTATTATATTATTTCGTCTGACGTTTAATAGTAGTTCGGAAAGCCTCCGCTAGAAAGCGCCACCGGCCTCTCGTTTCTTTAATAAAGCACAGTCGTTATCCTAAATATAAAGTTATTTTTCAGCGTAATCTGCAAATAGGCCGTCTAATTATGTAATTTTATAAATCTATCACCTGATATTCATATTGTTTTAAAAAAGTTTAACACACTTTTTCTTCATTTAAATTTTATGCGTACATTGAAATGTTTTTAATCACAGTTTTATTTAAAAAATGTAATTCTTATCTTGCTTTCAAAAAAGTGGTGATGAAATCTTAAGAATATAATAAAATAAATAACGAAACTATTTTAATTTCTATTTATTTTGGCATGTTATTATTTATGAAGTTGAATATGTTATTTGTCGTAAAGAATATCATATAATGAATAATTCATACTGTTGTCTAACTAACTTTATTTAAAATTGAACCTGCTTGCTTGATTGTGGGTTTTAAAAACTGATAATTAACTCAATGTCTTCTTTTTTGTTTAAAAATAAAAATCTAATAATAGCAATTCACAGTGAAGCTTTTTCGAGATGTAATTATTAATATCAATGGGTATTTGATACTGAAATATCCTTCATGGATGTGGGAGAAAATTTCTATTCCTCGGAATGTCTAGCGTATTTTAACGTTTAAAATAATAAATTCGTTCGATAAGGTTGTTCTTGCTTCGCAACGTAGGCGGATTGAACGAGATTTCTTTATGAGCGCCTGTCTGGGTTAGATTATATAAATGACGATACAATTGATCTCGATTGACTTCAATTAATGAACACTGCGCCCAGAGTCACTCATCGTTCATTGTTGTCGTCATCGCTGCTGATGATGAAATATTTTCGACTCGTTACTTGGTGATATTCATACGACTTTTATTATCTGTACATCAAAAGGTTTCATACGTTTACACTAAGCGAATACAATATAATACGAATTGAGCAAAAGTATACTTTTTACGATAATAAATGTACGTGGATACTATTTCCTAAACATCAGTGTAGATAGATATCAATTATTTCCCTTTATATAAAAAAATGTTTTTATGTCGTCACCTTTCTGGCAGAATTTGGTAAGAGACAGAGATTGATAGTACAGAGTAAGCAGCAAATGAAAAAATCATCTTATAGTATAAAGCTTCAAACATCGATATTTTATATTACATAAAATACAATACAATAATTATATTATCAAAATATAGATGTACAATGCCGATCTGACAGACATATGAACTTAAAATGAATAGATAGGGACAATGGACTGCCTTTAAACCGGCATTCACAATAATTGCCTTTACAAATAAATGTTTTTTTTTTTGTAAACTGGTATAATAAATGCACTAAATAAGTTATTCTATACAATGAATCGATATCAAATAATCTCTTTGTATACTCAACTCATTTTTGTCAGATTTCTTACTTACCAACTTCTGCCAGAAAATGACAATATTTTCTATATATATGTAGTATGTTTGAGTCTTATCCAAATCCGAACATTTAGTTGCAGAGAAACAGCAATACTTTATTCCAAATACGTACAATAATTGATAATTAAATCTTTCTCGCTTTTGACGCAAATTGACTCTCATTTTCAAATATGCTATATCGTCATTAGTCTTATAACTAACAAATTAACGACATATGCAAACATGATTAATATATTTCGAATACTTATGCAATAGTTTCCAATGTTTGAATCTTTACCTCATTTTATGTTTAACTTTAATGAATCGTAAAACAAATTATATTTCATGTAAAAATCGTTGAAATAATTTTATTTTCAATTCATAAGCTTAATACACCCTGTTGTTTGGAGAATCTTCCTCTGGAGTTTTTGAGCCTGTGCCGGCGAGTGCATTTGTAAAGCCATTTTCATGTGCCTGCTACAAAGTATAAAACAACAAAAAAACCCAAATTTAATTGTATGATTTTTTTTATTGATATTGTTTATTGAACTTATAAATATATAAACATGTCTGTTTCTTTACGTTTCTTCACACACAGTAGTCATTAAGAAATGCAATAATTAATGTTACACATTTAACTTCAATCTTGTTATTTGTTATAAGATTTAACCTAAATGCGACTATTACCGCAATTAGGCTAAAAACCACTGAACCTACCTCGTTCGTCTGGATACGTAATATAGTATTTTAATGGTAAATTTTTCACATGACAGCAAAAAATATTAAAATTGTATTAAAGTGCGAATTCCAATCATTAATTATATGAAATGAATTATACTTATGTATGTATTTTTAAAGAGTAAGCAATATTATCTTGTAATGGGCATGTAACCTGTGAGGTTTTGATAGCTAAATTGAAAAAATCTTTAACATGGTTTTCGAAGTGTCAATTTTCACATTCCTTTTTTGGTAGCAGTTGAAAATACTACTTTAAATGTTTATTCTATTATGATATACCGGTTGAGATTCACTGTCGAAAAGGAAGTTGATATGGACGTCTCGCTGTATTTTATAGTTTCTTTATGGACTCTATGGTATTCATTACCCCGCGAGAGCTCTTTGGCTATGATTTTCTACTTAATTTTATTTTCGTGGTTTGTTTTATGACTTGCGGTCTTTCGATGCAACATTTTACCCGACTTGAGCTGCATACGGTTACTCCTCATGTACAACAGTTTTACTTCAAAATACTTCAAAAATCTTACTGTTTTTGTTGGCTTTTTATATTTTAACAAAGTAGATTGTTTCGAAAACAGATATTGCTGGATGTCAAAAGTCGACCATGGGTCTATATGGGCCGTAATGCCAACTAAACCAATACACTCAGTATTGATTTAAACTTTGTTACTTAACTACGCATCTGAAAAGGTTTGTTACGAATTTTACGATACATACAAGTTAATAAAAATCCACGTAAACTGTCTACACAATCATAGTTATGTTGAGTAAAGACAACGCGTATGTGAATCTACGAAACGTTTTATAAAACTTAGTGATACACTGAAAGATATTATGTTAGTTGCTTGATGAGAGTGATGTACACCTCTCGTTACTTGATCAAAAATAAAACATAAATTGTTTAGGTGTAAAAAATAAAATATCGTAATATAGCTACGAATTAACCAGTTCGATTGATCTTTTTTTCGATTAAAAACGTTATATGGACAAATTCTTTGAAATAATTAATAATTTAACTAAAGCGTACTCTAGTAAATGCGAATTGGTTGAGGGATATATTTATCACAGAAGTTTGTTATATATCTTTCGAATTTTTTAGAGATGCCTTGATCGGTTTGCTGACTTTGGTTGAATTTTATTCCCCGGCTCAGAGCTTTTATCGTTTGAAAGATTTTAACCATCGTACACCGAACAAATTAATCCGTACGAAGCAGTTTTCTTTATTACGCAATCAATTTTTATAACAAACATCAGATAACATTTTCCTCTCATATGTTTCGTTTCAACGAAGTAGATTCAATGTAGCTAGCTATCTACGTGGTATTAAATTATAAAATCTTGTTCATATTTGGGAACAAAAATTTTAATTTCAAATTATTTATACACCTCCACGAATATGATCTAATAATGGATTTCATTAGCCAGAAAACCATACTAAATAATTTTATCGTAATTACGTAATTGTTTAAATACATTTTAATTGAAATAATATTTGAAACTATCCATTCACTATAAGTCGGCCGACATTTCAGCTCTGCGCCATATGATTATTCATTTTTGACCAAATATTTTATTGGTACATTGACTTATCTCGAACCACTTGTGTTTGTTTATTTTTTTTATTGTGTAAATTAAATCTTTGTTTGGAAATCCCAGTATTTATTGAATAGTATTTTTGCAATAGTTTATGTAAATAAATAAAAATACATTTTAGCAATAAATCTTGTTGTTACTTGAACAAGATTCACCTACTGTTATGAAGCAGATGCCACATTTTTTTCTACCTGTCTGCAGAAAATCAAATTAACGTAAGGGTGCAGTGGGGCCTAAAATGCTATCCTTAGGTGAATTTTATTAGCTGATCGTCGGCTTTCACTCTCGCTCTCCGTCCACCGAATGAGTGGCAATTATTATTTAAGCGTTAGTTGGCAGCAAGGCAACAAGCCGGTGTTGCCAAATAATGCCGAATGCTCCCCACTAAGTATTCTGCCCAAAGTGGAAGTTTATTTATTTACTGGAAACTCGACGCGTCGAGAGATGTATAAAGCCGATGTCGGACGAATATTGGATTTTTTCTTTTTCTCTTTTGCACCCGGGATGTTGTTGCTGCTTTATTTTAAGCGAGAATAATAAACGTAGCTATTACCGATGTCCATCGTATGAGCTGTGCGCGAGCATTGCCAGTAAACATTTTGCCGTGCATAATATGCAACTTCAAAATCATTTCACTGCAAATTTCCAAGTGATCTAGCACCATTTTAAATCTACCAAAGAATTTCTTGAGATTCGTCTATTTGAAGGACTGGATTTCTCGCTGACGCTTAATAATTTCAACATCTGAGGAATTTATGATGTGAATTATTTCTTTCAACCTCAGCAACTCTTAATATTTGGTAAGGCAATCATTTTGGAGTCGATTTATGACGGAGTATCAAATAATATATTCCTTATTATAATCCGAGGAGTCGAAAATATGAAATGTTTCTTCTGTTAGTGAGTCCATTTTTCAACGATAATGCTTCGAATATCAACATATTCCGTGTGCATGTGGAATTGCTCTCAATTTATGACATATATATTCTATTCTTAAATGTTGGTTTTTTGGGACTTACTTGTTAGACCTTCTCAATATATTGAACCATTTTTTCGAAAGATCGTATTTTTTGTCATATTGCTGAAGCAATAAACTTAAAAAAATGTTATATTCTGTTTTTATATAAAAAAACATTTAACCCTTAAATGCTTGGTGTTGGAGATATACAACATACTGTATTTTAATAATGTACGTTTAGTCAAATCTATTATTTAAAAATTAACTTTATTAGAACATGGCTAATGTTCAATAATAAATTGTTAAGACGATTTACAGTACTGATAACAAATTATGTTTATTTCGAATTGATATTTGTGAAATTTGGTTATATTACTTTTTGTCGGACAAATCGTTGTTAGTAATATTATTATAATACTCAATCCTGCAATGATTTTTTTATAAAGTGATTTGCTTATACATATATTGTTAATGCTTTTTGCCACGCATTTTTTTTATTTTTATGGAAAAAATGGCATCTATGCAACATGCAGTTTCTCTTAAATACTGGTTAAGAAAAATCTCATTGTTCAAAGATTTTTCAAATTCTCTCTGAGCTCTCTATGTGTACAAGTGTAATACCTATATATTGAATAGTAGCAAACGACTGCGAATGGATTTTGGAGGCCGAATTTTTCCCAGGTTTCTTTTTTCGGTATTCCAACGTTAACTATATTATAACAATGGTTTATTTTAAAATGCGAACTTCACCTGGTGCTAGGGTAATAAATACATATCAGTGTCTCTCGACCATCTGTACCTACGTCCGGGCAACACTACACCTCCGCCGCTCCCAAGTGTTCTCAAACTGTTAATTAGTAACGTATACATGTATGAAATGGTTTCTGGTTATTTTATGAATGCTCAGTAAATACTCGCATGAAAATAATTATTAAACATTTATGCCACTAAGATATAAACATAAAAATTATTTTAAAGATCACGTTATAAATATTTTTTTAAGCGTTTTAAAATTTTTCTTTTATTTTGTAAATTTTGGACATTCTTTGTCAGAAGTTTTTATTTGATGTTCCCTAACATTACTTAATTAAATTGTGAATTTTAAACTATGAGTCAAGTACACTTCTGCATCGGTCAGATGTATTCAGCGAAGTATATTTTATTTATTAACGTGTAGCCAACGGCTGATTGTACATGATAAGTGTGTAAGTCGACTTACCTGACCGATAGGGAACGAATTATGCCGTGAAGTATTTTCATTCTCACGATGTTTAATTAGTTTTGATTTCTTAGTAAAGCACACGCATAATCAATCGAAATTTTACATGTTGTTGACTCGACTCGATGTAAAAATTCAATGCTGATTTTTTTATATACACCGAATTTTATGCTATGTTAATTAAGTTTTTAAGTGATTTTCTCTACCTTACGTTTTTGCCTGATATTGTTTTTAATTCAAAGCTATTTGGCGCTTTAGTAATATTTTACGATGGCCACATATATTTTCTTTGATGTATCACATTTAGTCGTGTCTTGAATTTATTAACATCACTCAATGATGATTTAACTTGAAGTTCATTGACTTGTGAAACTCACGTATTTTTTCTATTCAACAATATAAATTAAATGTGTAGGGCACCTGCTTCTTTTAAATGTTCAATGAAGAAAACCGGTGCCACCCATAAAACTGTAAACGATGGCCGCTTGATTTATTATGAATTATTATCTGAAAAGTTTACCACGTACTTACTTACTTTTTTCATATTTTTGTGTTTTGATTTGCGTGGGAGGCAACCATTCACAAACAATATCATCGCGTCCTCATTTATTTTTTAAACGTCAGGCGTCATCATATCTGATGGAAAATAATAAATTTCGTTCTGAAACAGTTTCGTCCAACAGCCGCACGCCCAAAACGTGAATGATTTGCGGAAAATTTTTGTATATTTCTTCGCTAATATTCGTGTGGCTTTATAACGTGTCAAGCGGTTTTAATTTCTTACTTTCAACGACTTTTATTTTAAATTCTACCTTCTATACTTTTTTTAAACACGATACCACTTAATCTAAATGGCCAATATACGTGTCTAACATATGTTTAATTCATTTATCGTTATTTATTATCATTATTATCGCATGCGAACGACGTTTATATTTGCCTAAATTTCAGTTAAATGTGAACGTCGTTCGCTTGTGATTGAATTTTGATCTATCAGTTTAGTCTTTCTAATATTTTTTTACATATTGTACATATATAAGAAATTGGCAGACCTTTAGAAAACTGATGTTTTGTTTGTGCCTTCGTTGTTTTTCTGTGATAGATTGTAATAACATGAAAAACTTTTTATCGACCGTATTATTTTCATTAACACACGTAATCAACATGTGCCGAATTGGCTATAATACTGCAGGCTTTGTTGCGTCAAGAATATTCAAAAAATATAATGATAAAGGACATATTAGGAACTATCATAAAAAATAGTAACCACAGACTACAATTTATAAATTATTTTAAAGCATTTTATTGGCTGCTTAATTATCATCCGCTTACTTCGGTTCGAAGGCATATAATTCTGTCAAGTTGTCATCCCTTCCAACAGTATCTATCAGTGCTTTCCTTATCTCATCTTTATTTTTATCCGTAACTTCTACAAAGAGATATGTTGAGGGACTGACATACAACGAGTTCTCGATGAAAAAATTCTGTTCAAGTTTAAATACCATATCGATAATCAATATAATCGACATTAGCGGACACGGTATTACAATTTTTTTGTATGTGTAACCAATTTATAATCTTTCAAAATCAAATAGTGTCTAGTCATGACACCTGAATATTTTTGTAAGGGTTTACAATCTCCGGTGGGTGTTTGTGGTGTGGTGGCTGTAAGAAAGTATCACGATGACAAATAGTCCGCTGAGGTCTTTTTCTCCCGCGGAGCCTTCGCTACAAATGCGGATTGAATGAATGATTTATTAGGTAGCGACCTACTAACACCACTATGCTATGTATGCCACCCTTACGCTTCGTGACGCCCTTTTACTCGCAAACTATTTGATAGTGTCGTCGCTGGGAGAAAGTTATCCGATTATTTTAAATTATAAAATAATTTCCTTTGTCTCGTGTTTTCTTTACACTAACGGTTATCATTTCATTAATAGGAAACATATTAATAAAATATCATATACATATTATAATTATAAACTACTGTTGGCTTCGATTTTTTAAAAATAGTTATCGATTCCAATAATTTTAATAACAAATCTGTAAAGACGTTAAGCTTTGTTATCTACATGCCGTTCAAATAATAATACTTGAATATTAAATATCATTTTTTTTGTTTTCTATTTTATATATGTCCTTGTTAACATTTGTTTAATCTATTTATCGCGATGAGTATGCACACATCTTTACACATAGCAATATCAACAATATAATTATTATAATCTTATATTGACAATTCAACACATCACACACACGTGAATCTGTAGAGGTATTTTTTTTAGAAAATTTTAAATAAGGGTCCGCTGATAAATTTAAAATATAAATGCATTTTATTTACCGTAAATCCGGCACTACCGTTAGTTTTCTAAAGTAATGTGCAATACAAATGCAAAACTCATACATGATTTTACACTTTTGCAATGGTTTAGTTGCGTTATGTATCATAGATTGTAGGTGATGTATTTATCAACTAATTAATGATACGTTTTTGGATGATTTAAAAAAAGGTGACTCTTGGATATGTAGATAATATACGCCGTATACTATCTACTGTGATATAGTATAGAGATAACTTTTTGGTTTTAGATTAATTGAATATATTGTGCAGTTTTATGTTCCATCACAGTGATAAGTGTGTGGCACTGATAAAAAATATGCTTGTGACTGGTGGCCTTACCTTTGACTATTTTGCACCCCTGTGAAATCTGACATTTGAAATTACCCAAAAACGTTTTCAAGCTGTGAAAGGGAAGTAGCCCGGCACCCGCACGATTGAATGATGATGTATTGTAGCCGTAATGACGTTTGTCGGTTTGTTCGCAAACAATTTTCCCTTTGTGAGGCGGCAGCATTGTGGCCGCCATGATTTTTGTGTTACGCGCTTTTTTTTGTTACGGCGCGATGCGGAGAGCGCCATCTCTTATTCTTTGTGCGGGCAAAATTTGGTTACGTTGTGTACACGTAGAAACCACTGTTGAAGAATTGAATGGGTAATAAACCTCGGAAATTAACCATTTCTCTGCTGGTTTAATGGATGATTCCTGCTATCTCAAATAATATCCTGAAAAGATTTTCCTTCTCCTAGCTCCTGTCTTATGAATACAAATTGCTTGGCTAACAAATGTGGTTATTGTGAGAAAATATCGCATTCAACAAAATTGTTTAGGTAGGCCTACCGCATTATTAAAGTGTCAATGTTCGTGAAAATATAATTTAACGACGCCATTGATAAAAAGTATGTGTTTATGTAATAAACATTGTTTTTTTTACAGTGAGTATTCTTTGCGAAATTATGTCTGAGAAAAGTAATTGTGATCACAGTTGAATGATTTGTAATGTGCTCACATTTTACTTGTAATCGCGAGTATTCTTTTCTGAAATTTTCAATGTATACTGATAATTTTGACCCATGGTTATTGTATAATAAATTAAATGTCAACATGGCCATGCTTCACATTTAAGAGATGTGCCAAATGATATTATGATGCCATAGACAAAACCCCCACCGTTTACATTTTTTTTTAAAAATATTATTAATAATAAATTCTATATAATCTTGTCATATTATGTTTTTTTAGTATTCGTTGTAATTGTTCGGTGTCTAATTAGATTTTACTAAGATAAAAACTAATGTTTGTCGTCTGATATAAATAAGTAAACCAACATTATTGTTTTAAGTAAAACACCTAAAAGAGTGTTATTTGTGTATTTTCAATATTTCAGAAGCTTAATAATAATAATAAGGAAAATCATTTTTTATTAGGTTTTGTTACAAAATGTACATCGGAAAATTGCTTATATATATAATCATTTTTGGCTACATAAAATAAGCTATAGATAATATATATTGACATATTTTGATGGATTCTTGTCAAACCACTAATTGTATTACAAAATGTGACTTGGTCATTTTCCTCTTTCAGTCTGACGATGCTATGTACGTGTCACAATTTGTAACACAGTTAGTAAAATGACAAAGTTATCAAATTTAATAATATATTATTAAATACATTTGTTAAAATTGTAAAACAAGGTGCAACTGATAAATTATTGCATAAGACTAAGGGGTATATGTATTATTAACATTGCCCTGTGTTTTGTCAAGGGGCCACGAATCCTCCCTATTATGAAGCGTAGCGCGCGAGGTTTGTTCTAAACCCACATCAAATGTAGCCAGCAAACTGGGATTGTGCAAATTTATCCTGCATCGTTTGTTTGTAGGCCAGGCGGTGGTAGGTAACTGCTTTCCACTTGACAAATATTTGTTTTTATGTTCCGTATATTGTTTTTTACCGGGTGAAGAATAATTAAAAAAAAAATCCTTTTTGTTTTTCTAGATTTATTATATATTATGGTTGTGGAATATTTCCATTAAGTGTATTCAGCGTACATCTCTTGCGAAACTAAAAACATTTCTAACAATGTCCTAAAATAATAAAAACATTGAATATTAATTACCTGAGCTTATTTTTTAGACTTCGTGATTGTAATATTATTACATTCATGTATATTCAGTATTATATTATAAAAACACACGAGTATGTATGCATATTTATTACTACAAAAATAAATCGTAAAGATTATAATGATGTAGTGTCTCAACAGTATCTAAAATAAATATGCATGATAATTATTCGAATATTAAACAATGGTAGTTGAATAGTTCAAAAAATATAATACCTTAATAAAAATAGTTTACCATTAGTTCACGTAAACTTGTTTTAATGATATTTTCGTTGATTCGTTCAAATATTTGAGTGTATTAAAATGTGATTTAGCAGTATATATTTATTTGTGAAAATATTTGATTTCTAATTACTAATACATTTTATAGTTCATGTCAAAATTGCCTTTCGTACTTTTTTCAGAGCGTGTATCAATATTTTGATAAGGCACGCGTAAAAAAATAATTATTAAAAAAGCTTTTTCATATCCGTATATAGGTCTGTATTAATACGGAATAAACTTTTTTCCTCTCAGCTTTTTTTTGTTGGCTCGGCGCATGAGGCGAGCAAAAAAAGCTTAATTATGACGGCGGCGTCTTAGTGGAGGCATTTCGCCAAAGCTCCCGCTTTGTCTTTGCAAGGAATTCTCATCTCACACCTGTGGCTGGAGAGGTTACCCGCCTTCCGGATGATGCATTATTGTGTGTATGGTTTGCACATCGGTCGGCCGTATAGTGAATGCTACATGATATAAGTCTTAATTTTAAACGTCTTTTTGTTTTCTACTTATGTGCACATTCGCGAGATTTTATAATAAGAAATGCAGTGACTTTACTACTTCATGTATTTTATTCTACTAGAAATCACTTTATTATGTAATATATGTCTAAGAAAATATTGATATCTCTATAACCTCTTCATAAAAGTGATACAACTTACTGTTTATTTTACATTGTACACAGTTCACATTGCGTTAAGACGTTTGTCAAAATTTTCTCTGCTGTATTTCAAAAATTGAATTTA
The DNA here is from genome assembly GCA_030503985.1 of Himalopsyche tibetana. Taxonomy (NCBI): domain Eukaryota; kingdom Metazoa; phylum Arthropoda; class Insecta; order Trichoptera; family Rhyacophilidae; genus Himalopsyche; species Himalopsyche tibetana. The sequence continues at coordinate 32,516,782 of JAPJYX010000016.1, forward strand.
GCTTCATAATTCTTGTTCAAGAAATATATCCTTTCTATGAATACCTAATCACTGTTTCATCACAAAGCAACAAATTTAGTGTATCGCTTATTTATGAAATTAAAAAATTCCAGTACTTCCATTTATGCATATTTTTGATTCATTTTTTTTTTAAATATTTTGATGCTCTTTGATGATTTCTCATTACCTTTTAACTCTTCTGCCACAGATAAAATTATTAAATGTGATATATCATTATCTGCTATGTACGGTAACCTTGATTTATACATTTTTATATAGATTTGTAAGCATTTCCAAATACGAATATTGTTTGAATAATCAGTTTATATAATATAAAAAACGCTTCCTTTAAGCTGTTGAACTTGTTAAAATAAGTAAATACAAGAAAACGTATATCGTCGTGTGTAGATAGCTAATACAGGTGTATTGGTTTGCTTTATTTTTATTGTTCAAACAATGACAAAGCTCTTTGTTGAAAGCTTTTGCCTACCCTGAATGGAGAGGCAAACACCAGCTCGGGTTGGAGCGGGGGGACGCAGCCTCCCTCTCGGCGATAAGACATTATTATTAAAAGTTCCTGTCACCATACGTCATAAAAGTTGGTTCCGCGCGGTGCGCTAACCGCCGCTTCTCGGAAGCTGTTTTTCCTTTATGTTTTGCTTTAACGCCTATAAACAACACGGCCCGTTGCCTGTAATTTATATCCACTATCAATTTTGGTTACCCATCGTCACATGTAACTTGTCTACTTCTAATATATTTATTCCCTTAATGACATTTTAGAAACGTGATTAGCGGAGTGTTTATTTTAGAGGCATATTTTCAACAAGTCTATCTTTTGTTTAGCAGTAAAATAACAGTAGCATATTATATTGAATGATTTATTTACTATACACACTGCCAAAGCATCTTTGGCTTAAATGGTCCGTATTATCGATCACACAAGGCAAATTTAATATCCAATACGAATTATTAATAAAATATTGCTATGCGCCTTATATTTGTAACACAAAGAAATGAGATGAAGTTGTTTTTTTTTATAATTAACTGTTCACATGGAATTTATTACTTGACTGAACTAATTACGTGATACACATTTTTTACTGCTTCCAAAAACTTTTATGACCACACACATATGCCATAAAATTGTAATGTAATGTTCTTGTAAAATGAAACAATGTTGAATATTTGAAATTTTTCTTGTATGTTTTCCCGCACGAATCAGTTAAATTGTTTCGTCGTTGTTTTTGTAGCTGGTAAAATCACGTCTAAAAATCTATAATAAACTATGATGGTTTTATGTTTGTTTAGCATGGTTTGCGGCACACACTATTAGTTTTGGGTACGGTTCTGTTGTGTTGTATTTCTTAATAATAAAATTAATTCGATAGTATGACATGCACGAAATTCTTGAAACTTTACGATATAAATGTTTTCGTTGAAGGGCTTATTAAAATTTATTATTTTTGTCCTAAATTAACATGAGATTTTTATGTTTAGTATAAATTACTATCCGGATTCCCAATCGGTGGGTTAGGCGAGTGATTCCTAAAGGTTGCCAACACCTAAATAACAAATATAAATTATGCAAAATTAAGTCACAAACTTTATTTTAAACGATATTTTAGTGTTCGAATAACATTATATGGCTTTTTTTAGAACGTAAAATAAAAATAAAATCTTGGCCTGAAATAGTGTTGAATTCCCATGTTTCATCTGTCTATGTGCTACCATGTTTCACACAAAGTTGTTTGAGTATATGTTAATTTAATTCTCTAAGACTATTTTATCTCCAATTCCATTCTGTTATTGGTTAAAAGTGATTTTATTTATATTTTTAAAACATAACGCAGAAATATTCTAAGGATTGGAGATGTTTTGTTACAAATCGAATACAGAAGATTTTGACTTTGGCACTTTATGTATCACTTTACTTACATTATTGGATTTAAAACCATGTATATATGTATCATAAACACCCATGCCTTCGAAAAGAAATCGATAAGTCGATTTAAAAAAATGCTTTCGGTCCTGGGATTCGAATCCGTAGGATCCGACAAGGAAGTCAACGACGTTGACCGCTGCTCCACGGACCCGACGATATATTTAAATTGAGAATTTACATTTTTGTTTTATTATTATGGGGCTGGGTATATGTCTAAAAAGAAAATTATTGTTAGCGTAAATTATTATTGTACAACAAGAATATATTAAATTAATGATGCACAATCAATTAAATTGATCCAAAAGCAGTTAGACTTTATGGGATAGTTGGCATTCTCGTCGATACAAAACAAGTTCGAAAACATGTATACATAAATAAACGTATATTGTGTTGATTTAATCGCAATTTTATCACGGAAATTTAATTATATAAAACTTATTTAGTATATATCTAATGAATATTTTTTCAAGTAAACACAGTAGCGGCCGTACTTAAATTTATATAGCTTGATATATTTTCATGTACAGTGAAATGTACGTCTCTATGAATACATTTTCAGGGCAATTTTTGACTTTTTCAAATGCCTGCCATTAACGAGTCGCAGGCATTCCATTTTAGTAACGAATGTAGTAACTGACAGATTCTCAATCACGTACTTCCTATTGCACATCTTTGCTTTAAAGCATTTTTACCAACAAGTGATGTATGACTTGACTGTCGTGAAGCTTTTAAATTTGTATTTTATTTCGGAGCCGATCGTATTTTATTTGTATTAATTAAACGAAAAAAAACCACGGGGACAGAGCCCCAATGTGGGGCATAGAAACTACTAACAGAGTTTATCCAAAGAGAGATGTTCATACAAAACTGCTAGTTATTCAGTTGTTTAACCTATTTTGTTCGAAGAGAGTACAGATGTGAGATTGAAACTAGGCCACGACTTGTGGCTAGCTAACCGATCTTGTCATGCCCCGTTTTGAAAATCGGTGAGCAGGAAAGGAATTTTCAAAAAACAATAACATCTACGCCTTCGAACACTAATTCGTAGAACGGCTTAAAAATCAATGAATGGAACTGTCCGTAGAGGGATTCAAACTAGTGAGCATAACAACCGATGCCACCAACTACGGTGAGCACTCAGCTTATGGTTCATATATCAATCATACCGGTAATTATTGACTAAGAGCTAGAGAGTAGTAAAACATGACACGCCTATGTAATGTTTATTATGCTTATCATTGATAATAATAAAAGATCGGTAGTATTTTAATATGTATCTAAACGATAAGTCAGGACCGGTTTCGCTCATTGCGAGCATTGTCAACTGATAAGAAATATAATTTAACAATGCTATTTATACAAAATTGAAAGTTATACACAACAGTTGGCATTGAAAAGAAATTGCCAATTACATTAAAGTGATTCTAAAATAACACAAAATTAAAATGTTCAACACAACTAACATATAATTAAAAAGTCATCCCAGATTCATAAATTCAGAATGCGATTGAAAGTAATTACAAGCTAGTTCCCCGTTACTTTATCCATTGCATTAGCCTTGTTAACTATTCTTTTATATAAATTAAAAAATAAAATAAAATAAATATAGATTTCTTTTGTTAGAATTGATATGGTCTTTGAAAAATTTGTTTTTCAGAATCTTCCTGGCTGTCGATTTTGTTTAAGTGATGAATGAACACACCAACTACTTGGAAGCGGGGAAAACATAAAACTATCATTAAGCATATTCATATCATTAAGCATATTCACTTTATTATTGTAACATTTTATCACTTTGTCAAAAATTTCCCAAATTTTAATTATGTTTGTAATTACTTTCAATCGCATTCTGAATTTATGAATCTGGGATGACTTTTTAATTATATGTTAGTTGTGTTGAACATTTTAATTTTGTGTTATTTTAGAATCACTTTAATGTAATTGGCAATTTCTTTTCAATGCCAACTGTTGTGTATAACTTTTCAATTTTGTATAAATAGCATTGTTAAATTATATTTCTTATCAGTTGACAATGCTCGCAATGAGCGAAACCGGTCCTGACATATTAAATAAAGTGGAATGAAGTACAAAGGATTATTGTTTTTATTAATATAATGCCTTTCCACCAAGTATTGACAGTGAACACCCTAAAAGTGATAAACGATAAGTCACAGGACAAAAAATAAGTACAGAAAGCATAATTTCACATAAAATTAAAAACATTTTTTTTTATATTTTAAAAAAAATATCAATTGAAATTTATCGTAGTAATAAATAAGAACACGAATACATCACATTTCGTGATTGCAAGTTAACTTCTCGCACGCACAGGTCTATGTTTCCGGGAGAGCCGCTCTCATGGTATGATCGTTCTCTGGCCACGTGACTCTGCTACGTGACGACCGGAAGTGTACCCTGATAAAAAGCTACAGGTACGCAAGATGATGAATCACATCAGCACAGGCTATTTTTACTACTCGATAGTATTTATTAAACATACATACCATTTTACACAGACACCTATCGCATTTGTTGTCTTTAGGATCAAATAAACATATTTAATTGTTAGTTAAGAATGTTTTTTTATAATATATATTACTCTCTTAAGTTTTTAGATAACAGTTAAAATGGAAGTATACCAGTTAATGTTTTTGATTATTCAAATATATTTTTTTCTGTTTAATGTAGGTAACTATTATTTGTCTTTTGACAGGCATGAACTGTCAATTGTTATGTAAAACTTAAATAGTATTCAGATTAAAAACATTTTGTAGTATTTATTTCATCATTTTAAGTATGATTGCAGCCAACTTCTTTCAGCCGAAAAACATTTTCTATCGATACAAATTAAATTATTTAAGTTTAACAAAGATATCCACATGTTTAAATATATAATGAAAGGCAAGTCTCGTTTACTATGGCACGTCTAATTATATAGGTAAATCTATTGATTTTCCTTTTATAATGTTTACATATCACTCACCTTATAACAATACTTTACTTAGGTTAAATGTATTATAAATGCCTTCGTGCTCAAATGATCATGCTACGGCATAGATAGTCCACACCGCACTGCCAATGCCCATCCGCACATGGTGGACGGTCACACGGTCTAATTACCCACCTCGGCTGTGCATGAATGCGATGGCCCACATATCCCTCTGATTCCGTAGCCATTACCCAGCCTTTCTCCCTGCGCCGCCGACGCCACCGACGCCGCCTACATTGTCGTCGGGACGCACAATGGCCTTTGCTTAACCACCCTAGCCAACCACCCCCGTGACACCTGTAGCTTCGCTTTCCTTTGTCCGCTCCACGTCCCGGATATGTCCGATTCGATATTCAATTATATTTGAATGTGAATAGCGGTAATACTTTTTCTCTACCATCCTACTTGAAAAAATTGCCATACACAAACGGAACATTTTTTTCTTACACATTATTAGTTCTTTAAAAGTATTTTTTAAAGTATGAGTTTATTACCATATGTCCTATATATAATATAATATATAATACATATATATATAATCGAAATTGATTAAAAAGTTATTCCACAGGTTCTGTAACAAATTCTGACTTGTGCTTCGCCTCTTTTAGAAGCATCTTCAGACAAATTATCGTAAGGCTATTTACGAATAAACTAAAACCTAATTATAATTCTTAACTCATATACTTAATTACAAAATGGAAATGGGGCTTTTTTCCTTCCTACTGAACGCACGGTAGGGGTAAGGTACAAACATATGAGGATGAGTGAATTCCGAAGTAAGGAAAGGAGAGCTGCCTGGCTTGCTTAACATATTACTTACTACTGATTCATTACTTACTGTTATTGATTTTATTATTTCAAAAAACTCTACGCCGCGATTATTCATTCGGTTAAAATATGTAATATATATTTTTATAATTACAAATGACATAACGAGATCTTCACAATTACCGTATTTTAATAAAAATATATGTGCGCATTTTTTTAAAACATTGAATTCGATCACCGAATAATTATATAACTACATCCAATCAGAAAAAATAAATAATATTCAGAGGTGGTTCTCAATATTTTCTGGAATCGAGTAGATTTTGTTTAGCTAAGTTCCCTTACCATATTAAACAATGTTTTCTATTCGTGTTAAAAATGTATTAAATACTTTATGAGGTGCCGAGTAAAATATATGAATAAAAACATTTTTTAGATCGTTAAACCTCTTATGTTTTATATTAACTATTTTTTACTCTTTCTGAACTTGAAATGCGTTATAAACACACAGCTTGAACTGTAGATTTAAAAAACACATATACTGTCCCTCAGTTCGATAATACCTATTCAATTCTATTGAATTGTGTTTCGTCATTCATCTTCAGAATCATGCATAAAATCTGCCATTGTATGGGCGTTTAATTGATTATGCCAGGTAGGGTGGTGGGAATGTAAGCGCTTTTTATTATTTGCTTTGTCTCCTTTTTGGGGCGTTTTTTTTGGGGGGTCCGTTTGAATGACTCGCTTTTATGTATATTTTTTATTGCGATTTGAATAATAAAGAAAGGAAAATATCTTCAATTAAACTCTACTTTCGACTGTTAAATATTTGAATTTATCGCTCGTATATAGAAATGTGCGCTTGTGGATAATAATAACGATATAATTTCAATTGAAAGAAACGTGTATTTTTTGATCAGGTTTATTATCGTTACAAATAATGTCGTATTTACTCATTTAGTTGAATTAAAAGTATGTATTTTTTAAATATTGTTAAAGGGGGCTACCCACAGCCCTGGCTCGAAAAAGCCACTCGGAGCAATGCTAGTTTATTGAAAATGAACTATTCTCTATGAGATTTTATAAAACAATAGAAAACTCACACAATGTTTCATGCATCCTTATGGAGTTCATCTCAACGAAAGTCTTTCTACGAGAACTGCTTATTACAGAGCTTTTTTTAGAAAAAAAAGTTAGGATATAAGGATAGGACTATGACAGGAATAGTGGTTAGCTAATTGGTATCGCTACAACCCTTTTTTGGATATGATGAATGGTCTTGAATTTTTGGTCTGATAGACATCGAACAGAAATACTGGGATTCGAACCGTTGAGACGTTGACCACATGACCACAGACTATAAAACATTTCGAACAGTAAAATATACCAGGGACAAGATTGTTTGCAGAATTAACTGTTTTTATTTTATTATTTAACATTCGTTTGCTATTATTTCATTAAATTTCAAGAGAATAAATATCCTATGCTATATGCGATAAATACGTTTTCATAAAGCAGCAAATTATAGAATCCACGAATAAATTACTTATTTATAGAATAATACATTCCAGAATTGCCAGTGTTTTGCCTATTGAGAAGCTTTTTTGCAGTCTTTTAATTGTATTAAATTTTAAAAAATACTTTCCTTATTATTGGTGACGGTTTCTTATATTATATTTTTAGTCACAATAATTTAATGCCTTTACTGACTTAGTTAATTAGACATTAGACGATTCATATAAGTACATATATTTAAGACGTAAAAAGTATATCTGGAATTCGTATAATGCTTGTAGTGAATACATTTCTTGTATATTTTGTAATTAATTGGATGAGAAATGTAAAAAACTTTTCAAACCTACATTTCTAGATGTGCACGTGAACTTCTGCACTTCCTTTTCGCTTTTATATTTTTACCCAAGGAATGGAGGAAATAAGTTAGATAGGTTTCTTGCTGGTTTATCCGCATTTATTTCTTATCTCAAAGGATGCTAATTATAGAAAACCATTACTGAGATGCAGCTGGTAACATTGAGCTTATTTTATTGCATAAGCAGTTTATTTTGAACGCGGTTTACACGGCATAAAATTTATAAAAGTTATGAAGCTAAATGCTTCTTATTTATATTATGAATAGCATAATTACATCAACCGTAATACACTTAATCTTCAATCTTTTTGAAAAAAAGAATCTTAAGCTACATGTTTAGTGAAAAGCAAAAATCCATGTTTAGCGGATAAAATACGTTTTCTTGACCTTGTAAGGACTTGAGTCTAAAATCTGTATTGAAGGTTATTAGTTATTACCGCACAGGCGTTGTATGGTCACTTGATATTGACACATAGTCGTCACACACGAAAAAGTCATTACGAATTATACATGTTCTACGAACATGTGCTTAATAATATTTTTTTGTCTGACCATCATAAAAGATAATAAGTATTGCGGTTTAAAAAAACTACATAATGAAATACGCTTACCCACAAATATAGAAAAGAGTTAGTTAAAAGATGTTATTGGAATATAAAGGTTATTTTAAGATTGTTAGAAATTGCTCGAATAACTTTCATGAAAATTTTTCTCTTGTGTCTCTATTACGAGATATTTAATATTATTACGAAATCGGTCGTATTAACACTGCGTCGTGGCTTATTAAAATGTAATAAAAGTATCCGTACATTCATTTTGCATTCAAACACAGCTAATGCCAATTTATAGTTTTGTTGTGTTTTATTGCGACTCACGACATTACTTGATCAGAACCTAGTGCCACTTATTCAATGCATGTATACTGAATGCTGATTTATGTTTGTACGTCACGGCAGCTTACCAAAAGACAGGGTAAACGTCTTCTGATTCTTGCGGCAAATAATAGACCTACGGTAGTTTGACTTCAAGAGCTCAGACATAAGAACCTACCAGCTACTTATTACGTCCAAAACTAAAAAAAGGCTTTATGAAAATGATATCACAGTGAAACCTGAATACTACTTGTCTTTTATACCAATCTGATGTTTTCCGTTAGACCGCTGATGGCCTTTCATATTATGGTGTACCTGACGGTATGGTACGATGTGATGACTTTAAGGTAACAAAAAGGGTGGCGGGTGACGGAATCTTGAAGATACAGTGGGTTGGCACGTATGATGTGTGTATAGTCAACAATGTTGGTGCTGAATTTTTAAATAAACAAATTGTTACCATTTTCCAGAGCTTTCAACTGTTTCAAATTTATAAATACTTCTGTTCCACAGTATCTGTAAGTATTATTTACGATTCATTCGGTCTTGTAATGTTGGCTGCATCTGTTGCGAGCTTGATGCATATGAGTACAGACGTAAAGCGATTCCACACTTGCAATTACACGAACGCGGCATGCGCTCACTGCAATTCCTGCATAGGTATTCGTTCCATCAGGTACGAGGAAAGTGCATCACAGGAAATATTCGCTCTACAACCCGCTAGTGGTTTGACTTGTTATATATCTTGACTGTCCCGCGCATTTATTTTCTTAATACTTTTACTTGTATTGTTTCCTAGTTTTGTCTGATAAATTTCTCAATCATTTTTCAAGAGTCCTTTCGACAGGGAATAACAAAAGTTTTATTTTAAATATAACGTTATTTATGCTCTTTACTTAAGACTATTCCATTTTTTTCAAAACGATGTCCGCTCCTATTGTGAGTATGTGCCTTCTAATGGAGATATGTTAACATTTTTTTTCTACAAAAACTGCTTGTTAATAAAAATAATAAAACATTTTTAGTACTTTTTCCACACAAAATTTATTAGATCAGGACCGGTTTCGCTCATGATGAGCATTGTCAACTGATAAGAAAAACAATAAAACAGTGATATTTATACAAAAGTTAAGTGATAAAAACAAGGTATGACAAACAATTGGTATTACAACCTAGCAACAGAATTGAAGCAAAATACAAGGAAAATAAACTATAAATAAAAAGTTGAAGACCACTTTGCAATGAAAACTATTACAACAAAAACCAATAAGGTATGAATTATCATTAACAAAGTAAAAACCAACAATTAGTGCATATAATAAATAAATCTTAATGTCTGTCAACCAAATTGAGTTGTGTAAGTGTAACACTACTACAGCAGTATTACATATAATTGTCATGATTCACTCCCGTTTGCCTGATGTCTAGCAGATACACAGCTCAGGAGCTTGTGCTTTTTTGCATAATAAGGGAAGGGTTAAGAAAACGGACCTATTATTTTAAATTATTTAACCAGACCATTTTATATGACCAGGGCATCGTCATTTGGAATCTTTAGGCGTTCAATTGCAATGGATAAACCCGCAACGACATTTATTAAACAGTTTGTATCGTTAATATAATTTAAATAATTATAATTGAGAAATTCAGGTAGTTTCTACCGCAAAGTCTTTAAACTAACTTCATTGAGAAAATAGGTTATGTTATTATTGATAAACCTAATCTCACGTAAACGATACAATAAGGAAATATTAGAGAAATCAACTTTTTACGGATAATTATATATAGTAAAAGGTACCAATACATATTGTTGACTTCTACGGTTACAGTTGAATCGATGTTTATTTCGTGTCATTGGCAGGCTTTGAAGTGATACATTTGGATTGGCATGCTATTGTTTGTTTCTTGTGACGCTCTACGACAGCTAATGAGAGTAACTGATGCACTCGTATGGAAGCTGCGATCCCATATGGCATGTGTCAAACCACCAATCGACCCCATACCTGCAGTTGACATGAATACTGAACATGCATTCCAAAAATACGACGTGTTCAGGGGAATTCGGAAAAAATCGGAGTTTTTATAGATATTTAATTTTCATCGACACATTTTAGATGTTTAATATGCCTAATGGTTGGTTATACATATATTTTCCATGTAATACTTCAATATAAATACTTGTTAACCAAGTATTTAATGAGTATATCAATCAATCGACTTTTGAATAAACATTTAATAAGTTGATACACTCAATTTTATTGAAACGTATGAAATGCAAACACTCCTATCGTTTTTCTGAAAATGTTTTTACTTATTAATTTGAGGATTACGAAATATGATAATAATATATTTACACATACATAAATTCCTATTGATATTTAAATGTTAATTGTACTGTTGCTTAATCTAACATAATATAATCGGCTCCAAATTTGACATGTTAGGTAATGGCAGTTCAGTTTACATTTTTATACCATATCTGCTCCCAATGTGGAGCTTATAATTGAGTTTATCTCAACAGAAATATTTCTACGAGAACTACTTGTTACTCAGTTGCTGAACTTCTTTTTTTTCCAAGTGGGAATAAAAGGATAGTGCTAGGGCATGACTATTGGATAGCTAATCGCTCCTCAATACGCTCCGTTTATAGGATAGGATGGGAGGGAGGGAGGAATTCAAAACATCACTTACATCCACGCCTTCGAACAGAAATTTATAAATCAATGGAAAAGTCAATTTATAAAGCTGTCCGTACTGGGATTCGAACCCGTGACCTCCGTAACCGAAGCCAACAACGTTGACCACTCGACTACGCAGGCGGTAATTCAATTTACACATAATGGGCTTTTAATTATTTTGATGATATCATTGATTAAGTCGTATTTAATATTTTATTCATCGAATGTCTATTTTTTGTTACGAAGTCTACCTTTAATGTGGAGCCCATGAATTTCTAATAAAGCGTAATTTTTTTTTTAGAAATAATTGCTCGTCACTCAGTAGCTCAACCTAACGTTTTGTTGTTGTTGAGAGTATGAATAGATTGGTAGAGCTAAGAAACATAACTGTTTTGAGAACTGATTAGGCGAAAAAATTGCAATATCATAGACATCCACGCCTTCATGATTGAAAAATCGATTTTATGACACACTCTGTACTGAGAATCGAATTCGCAAACACCGCAACCGAACTCATATTGTTGATCACTCAACTACAAGATCGAAATTCATTTATCTTTGTTTCACGAACTTTTATCTATTTTACCCGAACCTATGTCAAAACATTGTGTTATCGTGTTATCAAGTTCATATATCTTATATACTAATTTTCAATTTATAAACATATTCTGTAAAACTCGTATCACGTTCTATGCTGCCATATTTGTACGATCCATTCTAACTTCCAGAGATAGTTTTGGCATTATAGGGATAGAATTTTAATCTTTGTACATCTTAAATCCTCAGACAAGGCTCTTATCTTCTGAGCCAAGTTTAAGCTTCTGGTGGTCGATGCTGCACGAAATCTGAACAACAGCGGTGTCAAGTGCACGTGTCTGGTTGTACGCCTTCTAATTTGCGTGCGAATATCGTCACTCTGAGCCTGGCTTATCCGAGCTGAGCTCACCTGAGCGGATTCAAGTCTCGGACCGTACTCGGCATGGAAACTTCTGCGGTGTCTGGTTGGCGACTCATCGCAGACCACACGACACCTGATAACGAGGCCCTTTTGACCCTAACAGATGTGTCTAACTGTGGACGTTTACACGTGTGTTATGTAGATACATGTCTTTTGAATTTTGCTCGAATTAATTATTATCTAATTTGCACAAAAAAAAATCACCGTTGTGATGGAATATTTTTGATAAAAACTTTTGGTACTTTCGATGGTTTCGGCGGTAACTTTGTGGAAGTTCATTTTAATAGAAAATTTAAATTAACTTTGATTATTCCACGTATTGTGTAACTAACTGTGACACGTGTTTCGCCTCTTTCAGAGGCATCTTCAGACTTACTATCGCAAAGTTTGCTTAAGTAATGAAGCAAGATTGATTCTAACATTTTAAAATTATAAAATTACAAAATGGATTGGGTTTTTTTTCTTTAAAATGTTAGAATCAATCTTACTTCATTACTTAAGCAAACTTTGCGATAGTAAGTCTGAAGATGCCTCTGAAAGGGGCGAAACACGTGTCACAGTTAGTTACACAATACGTGGAATAATCAAAGTTAATTTAAATTTTCTATTAAAACTTTTGGTTGTCATAAATTATCATACACTTATTTCATACTTAACAGCAATAAAAGTCTTTGTCTCATTTATCAGCCTAAATTTTTATTCCGTATTTGGTTTTTTTTATCATGTCAGTAATCGGTTCTACAATTGCTAATCATGAGGTGATGTTCCTTCATCTAAAATAGTTGTAAAGCTAAAGTTTTCATCACATTAAACTCTCAGATTGTGTATTTCAAGCAATACAGATAATGTTAAATGGTTTTGAACTCAGAGCTATTTGTTTTGTCGATGGCATGATGCTGTAATAACTGTCAACTATAAAACATTTTTGTTCTAATTTTTACTTGTAAATATTGAGTCAATATTTTTTAAGTATTTTTTTCATCACTACGAAAACTTACATTAATTCTCTTGAAATTTGAGCTTAAAAATGAACCTTTCTCTACAAGTCGATTGAATGGCAACAATGCTTCATAAATCGAGAGCTTTTTCCATGGAAGGTAATATGTTAGCAAGGTAATAAGTGTTTTTGCCAATACGCTTGGCAATGTTAAGTGAGCGCATTTCGTTGAAAACTAATGATCCATTATGTTCTCTAGCAAATGGGTGTACCGTACCTATTAAGGTTTCTCCAACCGTATTCTTGTGTTGCACACAAAACTTTTCTTGGAGCTTTTAGTAGAATTTTGAAGTTTCTTCAAATCTTCAGCAATTATTATATCACACTAAGAAATCTGCAGCTGCAACGACAATTTGGTAATAAAAAGAGTGAAAAACTATTTTATAAACAAGTTAGTTTATTCATTTCTAAAACATGACAATATTACAGCTAAACATTAGATGTATTTAAAAAAAAGTAATGTTTATCCAATTAAAATGTAAAACGGCTTATACATTATAACAGGATATACTTAACATTGACGTATGAGCTCTCGAGAGGTGAAGTGAGCCAACTAGTAAAATGGTAAAACTTTTCCATTGGACTTTTAAGTACAATCATGTCTTTACTTGGTGTTTTGGTGGATTGCATATTTTTATTTTACGGAGAAAACACTATTTTATGTGTATTAACTGACGTTCCTTCACTTTTACGATTTTTTAAAACTTGCCAAATATTACAACGCATCTAATTTATTTTTCCTAAATACCGCTTGGCTCACACTTCACCTCTAATAGTTCCATATTATGTCCGGTGTTTTTTTTTCATTGACTTTTTATGGCGAATAACTGCATACTATATACTTAATCATTAGCTATATCGTATTTTTGCTCACGCAGGCTTTTTTTTCGTTTTCTTATTTTTGTTAGTCTGTGTTTGAATGTATTTTTTAATCTCATCCCCTCCTAGGGAAAGATTATGAAGACTTACTGCGTTGGCTTACAGGGAACAATTTCATAAGTTAACTGGCAATTTAATTCGGGTCATAAGTTCCAACAAAGAAACGCATTACGCGTTTTTCTTTTATTTCAAATATTTTACAACTTACACGTGTAAATTTACAATATTGTGTAAAAAATTACCACGAACCGTAGTTCGCATAGTCTTCTTTTGTAATAGTTGAAATTATTTATTGTTAATGATCCTAGTATTATTTGTTTCCTTGAGCTTTTTTAATACTAAAAAAACAGTATTTAAAAAAAAACAAAATACAGTATTTAGTTAGTAAAACGAAAATACAGTATTTTATAGTAAAAAGAGTAATTAATTTGTTTTTCGAAAAATAGTGCACAATTAATAACAAGATACATATAATACAAATAGCTGAAAGTTATTTTGGTGTTTTATTTCAATTATCCGTTATTTTTGCTTTGTTATAAATGATATATTCGATACAAGCTATTCATTCACAAAACGCACTAGAATTCACTGTTTTGTTCTGGTTCAATCGGTTTGCCGCATATTGTGTTTTATGTAAGTCAACATTTGCCAATCATTTTCCGTAAAATTACTGTTCATAATAGGGGTCTATAATAATAGAAGCTAGGACACTTGATTATTTTACAGAAGTAAGTGATACGCTGTACAACAAGAGTTAAACAATTGATATTTAAATAATTTAATGATTTTTCGATGTGTTCAATATTATCACAGTTATTAAAAGAATATGAACTGTACCTTTAGTGCATCTTATTGAGTTTTTCAAATATAATTTTTGAAAAGCTTAATGCTTAGAAGCCGAATGGTACAACTATTGTTTCATGGTTAATTTGTCATATTAAGGATATTAGGGGATACGGATTACATACATACAGATATTTAATTATAAAATATATAGGCAAATACGTCCTTGCTAAGAACTTGTATTTGAACTTAACAAAAATGTTTTGTTTTGATTTTACTCGTTTCCAGTATTCATTGATATTCTAAGGTTATTGTGTATAGTATATATGCAATAGTGTAATTTATTCGTCATAATAAAATACGTCTCTAAGTATATATCCATTTAACATCTTATTTTATGATAAGGGCCGGCGTCGCATAACTTATAACATTCAAAACATATCACTAATATAAAGCAATGTCACAAAAATCACTTTAAACGAGTGCGTACACTTAAACTACATTTTACATAAGCCATTATGTGTTCGACTATCTATAAATAATGATGTATTGACACCAGTAACGCCATGTCATGCCATCTTTATATATAGCAATTCACTAAAAAAGTTAACATTATCTATTATTACGAAGATAAATATTTATTATTGTCGTGGATATAATTGGCATTTAGCTTCTCCAGTTGTAAGAATGCCGATGCAGCCGTAGACCCGCTTATGTAGCTCGTAGTTTCACAGTGGGTCGTAGAGCTCGCGTAGCGTGGCTTACATCTCTATTATCGGCGGAAATCGTAATCGTTACGCGGCTGCTCTACCATCTCTCGAATGATTTAACGGTCTCTTTTCTGCGAGCATTTACATTCATGGCAACCACTTTTTGCCTCTCCATACCGTCGTGAGATGAATTTACGTTGCATGCAATTCGAATGGCATTGTGTGCAATTTTATGAATATTTTATACTACAAGTTGGATTGGAGGCAACAATAGAGCACTAAAGTTGAGAATATCAAAACGTATATCTTCATTAGTTGTATGGTTTTCTTTTGTATTTTATCTTTGTTGCTTCTACGGCGAATTTAACTGTATGTCGGATAAATAAAACTGGCTCACAAGGTTTTCACTGAGCTTTCAAGTAAGTCTGATTTAAAATATTATAGAAAAAAACAGACATTACTTTAAACGAATACTACTAAACCAGTAAAATACAAAATTGAAAATCATAAACGTACAGAAGAAAACTATGTATACAATTTAAAATATATTCTTGTTATATTCCATAGCTGATAATATTTCAGTTTATTTTTCATTGACTCACAATCCTCAAGTATTTTATTAAATGTTTTTGATTTACAATTCGTGATATCATCCTTGATATAAAATAATTAATCCCAAAAATTTGGTTACTGCAGTGAATGTGGTATTTATTATAAGTCTACACTCTACATTGAAGAAAATCTCGTATATTAGATAAAATCACATTCCACCCAAATATGGAAATGTATAATTTTAAAATGTTGTTTTTCAATCTAGACATATTAAATTATTAAAATAAACAAACAAAGCTGTAAGCGTATGTCAATTATTATTATTCACAGTAAATGACAAAGTGACATTCGACATTTTTATATGTAAAAAAAGGTGAACGTTTTGATTAAAATTTTATAATGCCATTTCTAGAGTGTTTTTCGTGGGACAGAGCAGTTTCCATAAGCCTTGGCGAGAATATAAATTTGCAAAAATAGACTATACACGCCATTCTCCCCGCTACGGCAAGGTAAATTGTTTAATACACATAACCATTTTCCGTGATGTATATCCTTTTGGTGGATTTTCCTCGGAGCCCGGGGCCGTGCGTCGCTTTATTTTCTTATTTTCCTCCGGCGGTTGTTGTCGTGTGTTTACTTTAAATTCGCAGACAAATCTGCCGGCGATATTAAGATACTCCCCCGGGACCTCCTTAGCTATATTTTCCATCCAGGTTCGCTCGTCGCCCGAGTACCCAGCATTTGTATACCTAAGTGTTTCCATTATTTATTCAGTGGCTTTTTTAATGGAGCCATGTCAACCGTGAATTCTTTCTCTCGTTTTTTATCATATATTTATAAAAAATGATAACATTTATTTTAATTATTTATTTTTTATAATGTCATATTTACTGGCAATAATTATAGACGATACGAACTGGCTTTAATGTTAAAAACTAGTGGGTTTTCTTTTTATAACCTCAAATAACTCCCGTGTTCTTAAAAACCTGCAATGGCGATGCAAGACCAGGTTGTAAATTACCAATAATTCGTCACACTTTTTTAAAGAAAAAACATTTTTTTTAAATCATTTATTTATTTTCATATATCAATTTTATTTTATTCACTAGTTTTTCGTCAATAATCATGACATATACATTCAATATGCTAGGCATCACTATCATTATGAAAATGAACTCTCCTTATTCCATTGTCAACCGGAATAATGCACATTTTTGATTTTTGGCATTTGATTAACAAGCATGTTGTCTTATTGTCATTTTTAGTTGGTAGCTGTTTGTAGATATATGTATGTATATGAAGGAAGCTTGTATAAGAAATTAGTATTTATTTAAGAAAACACGGAGAAAAAAATAAGTAAACTACATGCCAATTTAAAATTGGTAAAACTTGTACGGATAAAATCCCTTATTATCGGTAATAGACGATTTTCCATCTCGGAATTTGTCGAATTCGGAGTAGCTTCATATGAAAAATAAATACAGTATGTCATTTGAGAATATCGATTACATATAAATGATATAAGAACATGTTTTCAAGATAAAAAAAAAATAGTCAATTCGTTTACAGACATGCCCGTTCCTTCGATGAACACGATATTTTCTGATTTTACAATGATTTCTTTTTTCTGATATCATTTGTTTTTTTTAAGACTTCATAAGTAATTTTAATCAAAAGAGCATGTTGATGACAATAAGTTATACTTAATTGTTAATTTAAAGGATTACGGAAGTGCGTCATAGAATAATAAAATGTATCAATTATCTTTAAATATATATTTTACAAAAGTGTTGTTTTGTCATTTGAAAATTTAAACAGTCTAATATTATTAGATATTTTTAGCCAAGTTGTAATTTTTTTCGTATAATTATTATCAGAGAAATATCTTCCCAAAACGGTACCGTACATTGGGTAGAATCGTTTATGTATAAGTTACCCTCGAGGTTCGTCATATTTATGAAATAAGTGGATGCCCGTTGCAGGCTTAACAATTTCATATTAACTTTGTATTTTGTTTGTGAAATTTATCTTTTTCATTCATACTTATATAATATGTATTCTCATTTGAACTTCTCTTATTAATGTGACATTCTGGTTTTGACAAAACAGTGTCGTTTTGTTAAAGTACATAAAATACACTCTTATGAAAATATTTTCTAACTGAAATATAAAAAAATCATACAAATTAGATATAGTTTACTATTAATTCCTGAAGACATGAGCTTTTATTGAATGGTTTTAATCTGTCATAATTATTTTCTTTTCATACTGCCAAGAGTTGAATTATAATATATAAGTATTATGTTAATTGATATTATTATTTAATATCAGATGTATTAACTTTAACCATTGTTTTATTGTTTGGAGGTAAGAAGGAGGCTTCATATATAGCAAATAAATACGCTCGGACAAATTATCAATGTGAGTTATTATTGTATTAAATATTTTGAACGTCCTTTACGTTCGATTTTCTCTAGAGGTTTGCTTCACATAATTTTTTTGATTTTGAAACATTGTGTTATAATATAATTATTCCATTTGATTTAATTGTCACTTAAAGCTTTAGTACAATAAGTATCAACGGACATAACCAATAATTATTTAGAAGGATTTGTAAGTTATGTTGTAAATAAACATTAATTTTAAATATAAAATAAAAATATTCGGAATAATAATTTCGTTAATATATTACATTTTTAAACATATACTTCGGTATCATCTTAATATTCCTCGTTTGTGTACACGGCGTCTATTATTTTTTCCCAGGACGACGTAGCGTATTCCCATAATCCTGAGCAGTCATTTGACGACATTTTCTACACCCCTCCTATACAACGAACGCTATTATAATGCGATATATTTATCGGACCATTAAGCCCAGTTGCACTAAACTCGTTCCTACTCGCGTCTAAGACATCCTGTTAACGTTCCTGACTTGAGGTGACAGGATTAGTTTTGGTGTTGCCATGAAAACTGCCGATGTTTCTTGGCGTATTTAATTTTCTTAAGTTATCAAGTTATTCGTTTCGTTTTCACTCACGTAAAAAATGTGCGCATTGGCGATTGATAAATTATCGTCTTTTCGCTGTAGTTAAAAAAACAAATGTTTGAATGTATTATAAAAACACACTAATGTATTGCAAACCGTATTTAACTTTAAAATATACCTGTAATTGATTTATTACATAGCTGAATCTTTGTTAGTCATATCTTGTGAATCAGTTTTAATATATTGTATTCAAAACTGTGTTTATTATTGTTTTAGTTCAAAATGCTCGATAACTTTTTCAAGTTTTTAATACCTAAGATAAATATATTTTTTTCCTGTTAGGTCCGAGATGTTCTTACTTCTCATTTTTAATGGGTTACAGTCTGATCACATTTCATATTAAAATAGTCTTTTTATAGTTATTTTTTATTTCATTGAATCGAAATTTAGTATATGAAAGTTCGTATAAGTAGTAAAAATAACTATAGAACTAGTTTCACATATTTTTTATGAATAAAATATGATAAATATTTGCATTATAAACAAACTATTCGTTTGCAATAAAAATATTATAATATATATAGATACATGCAGCGATCCTGGATATGATCCGAGCTTAACAGTACTACAAACACGGTAGCATGCAAACTTTTCTATCTTACTTTAACGTTGCTCTATAAATTGTAATGTATTTTCATATGGAACTAAAATCCGAGGATTAATCATTTCTTTAATTGTAGTTTCTATTTAAAATGTGGTTGCGGAATAACGGTGGGAATAGCGGCTTTTAATATCACATACGGTATAGTGTGCTCGACGCAGCGTAACACGGGTACATACCATCTGCAATGACTGACTGACTTGCCAACTTGCATTGTTGGCTATGCACTTTGACAGATATTCGCAATAAATTCCCGCTTTACAAACAGCACTTACCTATTCCATCGAGCGATGCTGCGGAACCTTTCAATATCGAACGGCGCTGTCTAGAATTTAGATAGCGAAATGCTTATGATAAATATTTTATTTATCTATGGTATCACGTAAAGAAGTATCCACCAGCTTAAAAGACATTACAATTTGGAAAAAAAACATTTTACGATACTAAAAATGCTTAATTTTGAAAATATATCTATCTATGCATACTTTAAATTGTCTTAATCCCTCTCATTTTATTATAGATATATTTCAGTGTATTCATTTGAGGTTTTCTTACATTTTACTCATGTTCCCTTTCGGTTAAAATGAATATTTCACCTTTATTTGTGACGTATAAATTGTTTACACTGTGATGAAACATATTCACAAACTAAAATTTAAATATATCACAAAGTTAGCGAATACAATTGAAAATTTTGTTGTAGGAATATTTCGATTACATCACCGTAACTTTTTAAAACTTTGCGAGCTTCTAACAAGTTTGTAGTTGCGATTAACATTTTCTTAACGCTTCTTCTATCGTATGTTTTGTTTTCACAGTAGAAATAAACCATTTCACTGACTTTCAGAATTAAAATTGAGAATACGACAGCGATTAATTAATTAAATAACAATTAAATGTCTCCGCGACCGACAACTATTAACATATTATTTTTCTACGAATATTTTTGATGGATTTGTCAGTAGCTTTATTAGTAGAATAGCATTAATAAGTTATCAAACCGAACGCTATATTTTGTCAATCTGTTTATCAACTATAATTATAGGCATTCTAACGTCTGCTTCATATGTATTTTTACTTACCAGTGAAATGATATTTGGTGTCGTTTATATATAATAGACGAACTTTTTTTGTTTTACAAGGTAACGCGTTTAAAATAACCTTATGATTAATTACTACGCAATAAATTTATTTCCCCAGCATAATCATCATCATTGTGTTTTTCAAATATTCACATTTATATGTGAATATTTGCAATTGGAGTATCTTTCAAAGACTCTTTGAGAAGGAGCATTTTTTAATACAGCCTCTTGCCAAGTGAATATTTTTTGTTTAAATAAACGTGATTTTCACACTTATTTTATGATAGTGTACAACATATCGTTGTGAGATAAAATGATTTTAATTCTATAAACTTTATATGTAATGTTGTTTATTTTGACGTTGATTTATGTAATATAGAAATAGTTTTCTTTTAACACGTTTTGTCATCTAATAGTGTTTTTAACACTTAATAAAGAGTGTGTTTAGCTTGAAATTGTGATCGTCTTTATGTTGTTTTCAAAATACGTCGAATGACGCAATATTTATAATAAAGATATTACTATATGGGATATGACATCTCAGATACTGGCGATTAAATAAGTTATTGTTAATAATATTAGTGTATTTGACTTATTCTTCAAGTTTTCATAAAAATAATAATAATACAAAATTCATCCAAATAGATTACTTTAATTTGTACGACATTATGATAAAATTTCGGCCCGCCTTATAGGTTCTTTCAAAATACAGTTAAGGGCTTGTTAAAATAAACTCTATATGTTTGATATTACACCTAAAGCAATTCCTGATTAGAATTATATATCCCGAATATCCATTATAAGTATTCGTAATGAGTTTTATTCATTGTTCTTCCTAATAGCAGAGAGATAATTTATTAAAACAGTACATAGCATAAAAACAGGCGGGGAAAACATAATGGCAACAAACTAAAAGGCCTTTGGCGTGCTCTACATATTTTAAGTAGATTAATATATATTTTTTTGAAAAATATTTTATTAAAACCTTATAATTTTGAAATTAGAAATTTGAAAATTAGGTTTTCTGATAAAACCCTTGGAAAACATTACTGCCGCGCTCTTTTCGGTATTAATTTTGATTCGCCATTTGTCGCACCAGTCTGCAATTGTATCAGCAGCTGATTGAACTTGCGTGACAGCGCTTTGTCGATTTCGAGATTTAGCTAAAATAGCCGTATCACCTGCATATTGTGCTATAATTGCGTCGTTTTCTCCGCCGTAAGGAATGTCATAGGTGTACATATTGTACATATTGTAAAACAGAGCCTTGCGGAACTCCCGCCCGAGTTGACCTCGGTGAGGATCGAATTCCATCCATTTTAACATTGAAACATCTGCCTGTCATGAATGAATTGAGAATTTTTACGAGGGGTGATCCTATGCCAGCCTTCTACATTTTGAATACAAGCCCTTCAGTCCATACTCTGTCGAAGGCTTTTGCGATATCTAAAAAGAGGCCAGCCGTGACTTCTTTAAGAATGAATCCACTTGTGATAAACTCCGTTACTCGGAGGAGTTGGTGGTTTGTCGAATGGCTAGCACGAAAGCCGTGCTGAGTGTCTGGGATGATTTTTTTCACCGTAACAACTTCTTGTAACCTAATCTTAATTACACGCTCTAAGACTTTGCTCATTGCGGGGAGCAGACTTATTGGCCGATGATTTACTGGAAGATTATGATCTTTTCTAGGTTTTGGAATGAGAAAAATATCGGCTTCTTTCCATCGATGATGTTTACTAGCGAATTAATGTCCTTTTCCGGGAGCTGCTTGAGAGTCTTGTTACCAATTTTGTCATTGCCCAACGCTTTCCTGTCGGGTAGATTTTTGATGAGACTTTCCACCTCGGCAAATGAGGTGGGATAGGTAATTTCGCCATCTGCATCTTGAGATTGATCTAGAATTAACTTTGCAGCGATTTCTATATCAAACGCGTTTTTATTCATGACACAGAAATTCATTAATCAATTGAAACTGTTCGTACTGGGATTCAAACCTGTGACCTCCGTGTTTTAGTTCAACGACGTTGAAACTCGACCGCGCAGTCGAAAATTATTCAATAAAAAATAATACTAACGGTGAACGTTTTTTTACAGTATAGATTTGAAGTATAAAGTTGCTTATTATACAAGCAAAACACATATCGCATCGACGTTCGAGGCTACGTTGAAGTAAATACTTTTAAGTTTTATATATAAAATGATTATCTTCGCTATCTACAAAGTAAACGCCGAACTGTAATCGAAAATTGTATAGTAAGTATTTGATTTCCATTTACTGCATGTGTCTCACATCGCGAGAGTTTCCCTCTTATTGTTTGCTTATAAAATTAATACGAAAAGAAAAACAGATTTTTGCCCCAGTAGTTAGGAGCGACGATATCCTGCTGCCACTTTTGCTGCGATTCTGTGAAAGCAAAAATATTTCGGATGAAGTCGTTAATCTGTGCCTGTCGCATAAGATTGATGCTCTCACATACACTAGCCCACGATTATATTATAAATACTTCAAATCACAAACATTCGCAACTCTACCCAACATAGTCGTTGTGTTTACCTTTCCTTATCTGTCTTTAAATTGGTTTAGTTAATTCGAAACTATTCTTCTATTTTAGTCTTTTAATCAAATTATAGTTATTTTATAATATCTCTGTTTGTGAAGGGACATTTAAATGGCTTTCAATGAAGTATTATTCGTTTTTTATTATTTATCGTATACAACACGAAGTGTTATGAAGCGACAAAATTACACGAGTGATGCCAGCTGTAAACATAAAATCAATCTCTTTATTTCTTACATTACGATATTGAGTTATTTTAAATCCATAACCGCTCCCAATATGAAGTATATGACCTCCTAATGGAGGTTATCAAAAGATTTTTTATACGAAAAGGGCTTGTTACCCTGTTGCTCAACCTCTCGTTTTTTTCGATGAGCGTAGGGATAGAAAGGATAAGGTTAGGGGAAAAATAGTGGTAAGCTAATCGCTCTCGCTACGCCCCTTTAATTTAAATTAACGAAATTGAATAAAAAAAATCGTGATGAGATGGTTTGTTTTATATACATGTTTATCCCAAAACACTTAGTAGTCTTGAAAAGACATTGGAGGAATAAAACATGATTTTCATATAGTATATAAAAAGGTAACAATTAGAATACACTGTAAACTATGTAGTACACAATTAATGTACATAATTTGAACGATTCAAATTTAATATTGAAATTCCACCAAGCACCTTCAGCCGAAATCTTAAATAAACTACTTAATGCTATTATTATAAACTATGTTCTTTTATTGTAGAAATTGTATTAAAAACGGTCGAAAATCAATGGCCGCCAAAACTCCAGCTTGCTCTGTTCGAATGAAGGTTACTTATAATGGCTTAGCACGCTTAGACAAGACATCTATTGAAACAATATGAAGAGTAAATATGTATTTCACCATTGGGTATAAGAATAAAAAGTAAAATCGATTTTTTTTTGCGAAGAAGCCAAAAAAAGGTTAATACTTTTCGTAATCATCTATTGGGTTAAGGGTTGGAAGGGTTGGAGGGAATTTTTAATCGATTGAAAAAAAGCTGTTCTTACTGGGATTTCTGCCCGTGAAGTCCGGCATGAAAGCCAACGATGTTGACCCCTGTGCCATGACCCTACCAGAATTAATAAAATACATTGCCGGGTTGTAACTTATTATTCGTAATACTTAAAGATTATATGTAAATTGGTCAGCTTGATATGCGAATTCAATTTAAGCATTTAAATATAGTGTTATAGATTATTACAGGACCTCAAAACCAGACTCTGGAGTTTAGGTTTTGATTTTATCTATTCTACTCATAACTCTAGAGCGAAAGACGAGAAAGTGAGAACGTATGCACGCATTTATTCGGATTTCTTAAGTTCGAGTATTTTTTTTAAATATAAATTACACGTATTTTTTTTAGGCATCTGCTTATGTTGATTGACATTGAATATGTAAGTTTAAACATAAAATCATTTCTATTTAATTCGTATGCCAAGTGCCAGATGCGATATCTTACCTTGAAAGTCGCTGCATTTATACTTGAACAAAGAGGCGAACAGACACTGAATAATAGAGCCCGTGAGAGAATCTTTTGACTCTTGATTGTTGATATCCTTGAACTTTGAATGAAGCAGGTGTGCGTTGGTTTGTGTGTTGAAAGATTGCGTCTGCCCAGTTGTTTGTTATTGTAGTGGTGTCGTGTCAAATTTACAATAAAAACATGTTCAGATTTCGACAATAACATGCCTTATTTTAACTTGTTAGGTAAATATGATTTCGAAGACCTAAACCAGTCTCACTGATGACACGTCAGTTTATAATAATAACTTAATGATAATCATACAACATTATTCGTGGTAGTATTGACAGATAATTACCGGAAAACAAATATTTCATTCTTGAGTGTTTGGGCTTAACAATTCTTGTTATGTGGTAAGTCATAAAACCGCACTCGAAACTAGCACGTTTTTATTAATTATTTTCAATATCTCACATAAAATTATTATATAGTTCTAGTTATCGGTTATTTATGTATAATTTTGTTTAAAAAAATCGTTTATTTTCACGACCATCTCCGCTTCCCAATATGGCCTCCAAATGGCGGAATCTTAACATTCGTTATTTCTATGTTATGAGAGTATTAGGGAATAGAAGGATAGTGCTAGCAAAATGCAAGTGGTAAATTAATAGCTCTCGCTAAGCCCCGTTATTTTAGGATCCGGAAGGTTGGGAGGAAATTTTTAGATATCACAAACACACATGCCTTGAAACAGATATCGTTTGCAAAAATGCTGTTCGTATTAGAATTCGAACCCATATGATCCGTCACGGAAGCCAATGACGTTGACAACTGTGCTACGGACCGGGAAATATAATTATTTCTTACTTATTGCAATATAGGTGAGTTATGGAAACTTTTTTGTTAATCTCTTGACATTTATTTTTATAATCTGACTAGACTTCTCACATTATTAATTTCCCAAGAGTTTTTCATTAAGATACGAATAGAGAAATGATTTCATAAACTACTTAAAGCTACAACGCTATGATTATTAGATTATCAGATTCAATTCTAGCCCCCTTATGCAGATATTGATCGTGAATACATAATGCTTTAGATGAATTGTTTTCATAATTTTTACACCTATTTAATAATACTTACAATAGATCCTGCGATAAAACACGTCGATTGACTCGACACGATCAACGCTCAGCTCAGGCTGGGGATGCCGTCCCTAAGTACGAGAGTTATGTCTCTAAGACGGCGCGGCATCTGCCGACGGGCGCGCGCCCTTTGTGATGTAAATATAAATAACCCTCACCCGCCCTTAATTATTTTATATTGTTGCCGAAAACGTCGCCTCGTCCCCCACCTTTTGCGAGTAGCACTACGTCATTTTATCATTTTATTTCATGCTGATTTTCACGGCTGACGAGCGTTGCAAAATAGGTTTCTTAAAGTTGTGTGTAATGGATTTGTCAGTTTGCACGGTGCTCCGTTGTGCTGGCGCAAGATTTATTCGTTCTGGAGTTTTCCGCGACGGAATGCAACCGCACAAAGAATCGTTTTGTTATGTATCTAACCGTGTTTTATTGTTGCGCTTCGTTTCTAAAAGTTGGCGGATGACAGCTGTTTTGTTGAATCTAAGTACAACTATGTTCGTGTTGAAACAAAATGCATTTCGTAGATATATGGTATTGTGTTTTTTTAATGTCACGATATAATGTTCAATGCATAAATGTTCTTGTAATTATTAGTCTCGTACAATCCAATATTGTGTGACGAAAGTCGTGAAAGTCGTTAGTTTAAAAAAATGTAATAATTATAACTATACATATTTATGCTGATGATACAACTGATGATGATGACAACTGATGATGACAAAATGCTCATCATGAGCGAAACCGGTCCTGATCTAATAAATTTTATGTGGAAAAAGTACTAAAAATGTTTTATTATTTTTATTATAATGCCATTCCACCAAGTATTGACAGTGAACACCTTAAAAGTGATCTATTACAGTTAACAAAATAAGTGTTAAATTTACTGCAACTTTCTTAATAAATGAATATGTAAATAATCTATCGGTAGTTCGGTATTTATAAAAATTAAACCCAGTGGGCACTATCTCAAGTGATCGAGTTACCCCGCGAAGGTGGCGGAGTTGTCGCACGTTTTAATACTAAACTTACGCTCTCATTCTCAGCCCCGGAGAATTTTCGCTATTTTTCTTATCAAGGTATCGCAGACGGACCCCCGCGGTTCGCAGGCCCTAATTTAAATTCTAATTTTTACATCCCCGCGCGCCTTATATTATATTTTTGATCTCGTAATTTTTGATGGATTCGACGCGTAAATCTTTTTAAACACCGGCATAGATTGAAGTGGGAACACTCTCTCCCTCTTTCCACTGCTTCCCCGTACTGTAATAAACACCTCAATGGCGGCATTACCTTTTATTAGGATGATCAATTCACGTTGTACGTGTAATCAATCTTCCCTACCTTTATCTCACCTCTAAAACGAACACT
Organism: Himalopsyche tibetana; assembly: GCA_030503985.1. Lineage (NCBI taxonomy): Eukaryota > Metazoa > Arthropoda > Insecta > Trichoptera > Rhyacophilidae > Himalopsyche > Himalopsyche tibetana. The sequence continues at coordinate 32,544,069 of JAPJYX010000016.1, forward strand.
GCCCGTTGATCGGTTCTCGTGCGTGTGTTTTGTGTATATGTATTATATTATTATGTAGTAAGGGTGTGTGAGTAATAAAATTGGAGGAGCCGTGTAAAAAATACGTAAAAGCTTTTATAATGCTCGTATACAAATAATAATGTTAGATACTGCTTACAATTTATTGGCGCTCTTAAGTCATAATAGCTGATTATTATCCTTAGCTAAAATCACTTTATTGATGTATTATTTCACGTTTCATTATATTATACATACAAACGATTTTAAGAAATCATAAATTATATTCATAAGGGGCATTTCATGGTATATGTATATAATTATATGTATGGATATGAAGAATTTTTGATAACCTTCCATTGAAGTTTTGATCGTTTAAATTTTTTTTTAATTTGTTATTAGAAGAACATGTGAATGAGACGCTTAAATGCTTTCATTTTTTGTGACATATATATGTCGTTGACATCTGACGAGATGAAGCCTCAGTACGAACATCATTTTTACAATCTCTTCCTATTAGAAGGCATGGGTGTTTGTCACGTCTAAAAATTAATTTCCACCCTCCTGGCCCTAAAATAACGAGGCTTAGCGAGTAACTATTAATTAATTATGTTTTAGCTCCTTTCCTTCTTGCCCCACTCTTTTAAAAAAATAGAGATTGAGCAACTTAGTTGAAACAAGCAATTCGCGTAGAAAAACTTCTGTTAAGATACTAATATTATGAGGCAATATGTTCCTCATTCGGAGCGGACATGGATTAAAAAATATATATAATGTTATATTTGGCTGCTGAACGACTTATTTTGAGCTGTTAAAACGACATTGCAGATGTTACATTTGATAATGTAAAGTCATCTGCATCTGGATACGGCTACAGGTAATACAGATGATGCTTCTCATAGTTTTCTTATATGAATCGTCCTTTAGTCATCTGAGAATGATATCCAGTCCAGTTCCTCTGTACATAGTTCCCATTTTGACTGATACAATTGAGTTAATGTCACGTGATCCCATAGGAAGCAGTACATATCGGGTAGCTTATATATAATCATACTATTAAGGAACAAACGTTCATTTCATAATCATATTAGACATAATTACTCTCCTATTTTCATCATTTCATGTTTTTAATTTTAAAAGGATCATCAAATTTTTTTTGGTAACTTATTCGGTAATGACGATGTGGTTTTCCGCACCAACAAAATCCTAGAATCCTCCTGTGGCAATCTAAATTTTAACCTAAAATAAATACATAATTATTTAAAGTTTTGCTATTTTTTATGAAGTGTTGTTTCATTACTTCAACAAAGTTTATGAACACAATTAAAACACATATTTATTTTTAATTTTATATTTTTTACGTATTTTTTACCGTTTGCAGGCATATCGATAGTTGTTTATGAAACCTTCACCACAAAAAATCACTGGCTCCTCGCTATTCCGACAAAGACTTCTTTATTAATGTCAGAATTAGTATTTTATAACAAACATTAATATCGCGTCTCTCCTTTGTCTGTTTATTTATTGGTGTCACCTTTGGCTTTCAGTCTCCTACCTCTCACAGTTTTTCCTAAGGCGAGCGCTTTTACCTTCATCTTTTGGCAGCCCCATTGCGACGAACATTTTTCTTTCTTCTATCGGGTGTCCTATGGTTTCTTGTCTTACTGGCGGACCAACTGCTGTGCGCTTTATGAAAAGTCGAATCAAAGCCTTGCTTTCTTTCGTATTCAGCGACAATTATTTTTGTGAAAACCAGTTATGTTTTTGAAACATTCATAAACGTTTATATAACGTTGTTGTGCTGAATCTGGTATGTAAAATTAGAAACGAAAAATCAATTTCATATCGACTGTGGAAAGGAAAAGGACGTAACCCACACATATAAAATTTTACAGTAGGGGCAAAACATGTGTTTTGATGAATTTGTGCCATTAGCAAATAATGAATTATACACAACCTTAAAGTGCACGGTAACTTCCAAACTGGTGTTTAATTGAAATAATATAATATTAATTAAAGATTTTTTTTAGGAAAAACCTTTATTTCAGTCTTTTTCTTGGTTTTAATATTTTACAAGGTCATCTTTTTCAAACATAAATGCTAAATTTAGATACTAATTCGGCATTTGTAGCTTGCGTCCTTGTGACAGAATGTGTATCAAGTTTTAATACATCGTGATTAAAAAAAACCTGTTTCGAAAAAACTGTGGGTTACGTCCTTTTTCCTTTCCACAGTCGATATGTGTATCAATCAAATTTATTATATTATTTGTAAATTGAATTTTACACTACATATACATTCTCTTATGACTCCACTCACCGAAGTGTAATTATTAAAAATACAAATGCATCGAGTTATAATTAAATTTTTGTATAGCTTAAAATTATCAAAAGTTTAAAGCTTTCCAATAATTGCTATAAAATATTATGTCTCGAATTGTATTACTCTGCAATAGATAATCAGCATTTATTTATCTCCAAGAATACGTGCCATACTTAATTACACAGCATTTGAAATAAAAAATTTAAAATTGAATCGTCAAATATATATATAGGAAAAGTAACATTGTTAAATAAAATGGAAGTATTTTATAGTGTCATGTACAAATTTTAATAATTAAACATATTTATACTTATAACAACTAATTAAACATCACTGTCAGTATAATACAGGTGCAGGTCGGCATGCTAGCAAGCTTTAAGTTTGGAAAGGTTTCATTTTTGCTCTGACATATTAATTAATTCCGTATGATATCATAGACACCAGTGGGTTACCAAGTAGTTTAGCAGACTTCCTGCGTCAATGCGGATCACCCGTCATCCTACTTCTGTAATAACTAGAATTTTCCTCGCATTTCATCGATGAACGACGCTGTAAACCGGATTAGGTCTAGAAAATAGAAAATTTAAATTAACTTTGATCATTCCACGTATTGTGTTACTAATTGTGACACGTGTTTCGCATCTTTCAGAGGCATCTTCAGACTTACTATCGCAAAGTTTGCTTAAGTAAACTTTGCGATAGTAAGTCTGAAGATGCCTCTGAAATAGGCGAAACACGTGTCACAATTAGTAACACAAAACGTGGAATAATCAAAGTTAATTTAAATTTTCTATTAAAATGAACTTCCACAAAGTTACCGCCGAAACCATCGAACGGATTAGGTCTCCTTAAAAGTAGTTTTCATCAAGGATGTTTTTTTAGAAGATCGATATTGAAAAGTAAAATTATTTTTACAGTCGATGTGTACACACAAAAGTAACAGTAAACGATGTATATAGTAAACTGTTTAATATATCTAGTTTAGGATTTTTTTCCTAGTTTCATTCGTCGAACTATCAAATAATTGTGCTTCAACAAATCAAAGAAATACAACAATTTATTTATTTTTCTTAACCAGACGCTTATAGTTGTAAATTAATTGTATTAACACACATAATTCTAGTCAAAATATTTACATTTCATTCAATGTTACGTCAAAGTTAGTATAAGATTCATGTTATTGAATAATTTTATAGCTTAAGGAAAAATAAGATAGTGGGAGCAGGTCTTAAATTTATCACACGGGAAAGTATAATCAACTATCTTTCACTTATTGTAAGAGTTAGTCTTTGATCTAACCGCAAGAGAAGGTTTATCAATCAGATGTTTTGATGATAACGTCAATTTTGAATCCTAAAAAAAATTAGTTAGTTCAAAAAATATGGCTAGATTTTTAAACCAGAAACTTACATAATACACATCATGAAAATCCGAAATTTTAATTTTCTTTCACTTGCGAAAGCGAAATATTCAGGAAAATAAATATCAAACATTTCGTGTTCTGTTTTATAAGAATATGCAATCGATTTAACTATTAAATATTTGATACCGTTTATGCAGGGATTAGCGAGTGGATATTATGCAAAAACTTTGTTACATGTGCGTGTTTATTCTTTATTAATCCGCTTTTAATCCGCCCGTCCTGCGATACAATAAACATGAGTAAGTTTGTACTCGCTGTTTCGCTGTGCCGTGTTCGCTATCTGCAGACACCGGCAAAGCACAAAAGCACCCATATCTTTTTGTACCCTCGTCCGTGTATCGACTGTTCGACTCTTTCTCGTCGGATCGGCCAGGGTGGAGAAGCGTTGATCGCTGCCTGCACCTCTGCTACTCTAAAGCTCGCACCCGCTATCTTGTTAATTAAATCTGAATAACTACAGCTTTCGGGAGAAGCTTTTTAATGCTGTCGTTATTAGCACAGCCGCCAAGGCTAAACTCCAAAGCCGCAGTGTTTTTGTGAGTTTTTTCGGAACGTTTGTTGGCTTTTCACGTGTTTCGTTTGTGTCGCAGGGTTGATAAGTACCATGTCTAGTGTATCTTGCAGTTTACTAGATATGTGTATACTGAAGCTTTGCGCAATGTGACGTGATATATTATTTATGTCTGAGAGTATGCAGGTCGGGTGCACGGATACACAAAACAAAAATCACGTATGCTTTCTGCAATTTAAATACGCTGACGTTGTTGTTTTCGACAATTTCTCTAACCTCATTAGGAAGAAATAATTATGAAGCTAATCCACCACCAATTAAATTCCAAAATAATTACCACAGCTGATATAATATTTATTGAAATACTGAGACAGATGGGATACATTCAATCAAAATAAAACTGTATTTGTCTATTTGTTTGTATGTATACTTTATACACATCATTAATTATGTGTGTGTCGAATTCTTAAAAATAGTTCTGTAAAAAGTATTCTTAGATTTTATTTTAATTTTAAAACTTCGTCTGCGATATTGTGTGGATTTTGCATACAATTTCTGCAAAACTTACGTAAGTTTTCGATAATTATATTACAAAGGCAGTTGTCAATTTACTGGAAAATATATTTCAAAGTATGTGTCCTATTTCGTAATATTATATCTAGCTGTATCGAGATGCCGAGAACAAAATCATTTTACACGTGCAAGTTACGTCTAGATTATACGATAAATTAAACAATAATATATTTGTGATATGCTTCGCATATCGTTACATGTATGATATATATAGTGCCATGCGTAATTAGTCAGTGCGTGTTTAAGCGCTGGCATCAGGTGAGCTTAAGTAGAAGTGTGCAAAATTATTTAGTGGCTTTATCAAAGAGTCTAGGCTTCAAGACCTTCTGTTCGTGAACGGTGCCGTGATCAACAATTTCAATGCCGACGGCTTTGCTTCATGAGCCTTAACACTTTGTTATTTGTAAACCGAGTCTTACTTACGCTAAGCATACACTAATGAGCTTCGGGAATTATTATATACATACGTGCTGTTCATTTTTATTTCAAACTATAGAAATATAGTTACAGTTATATTATGAATATTAATTTAGTCCAATATTAAATAAGATTTAGTATAACATACAAAAATTGTTTATAATCCTTAAACATTTCGCTAAAAAAATTTATGTGACTATCAAAACATATAAACAAATTAAACGTAAATTATAGTATTATATAGTTTATCAACGGAATTTAATAATATAGATAGTTTTAAGACTGTCCTGTGAGGTATTTATCTATTAAATATTTGAAAAATTAGAGTTGTTTATTTTGTCATCTAACAACGAGAACTCCTTTATATTTTTTTTATAGATTCTCGAATATTTAATTATTACTCCATTTTATTTTTAAATCAATGTTGATTACTTCGAGCATAAAGTACTTTTTAATCAAAGATTTGAAGCTAAAGTACGATCAATTTTCAGTCAAATCCGTTGCGTGTAGTTTTAATTAACTTTTAAATCGTTTCGATAGTAAATAACGTGATTTGTCTTTTGAATTCGTTATAAACTATCACATCGATCACATCGCAATTAAAAATTCTTAGTCAATTAGCATCAATTACGTAACATGAATACTTAAAAGCTTTGGGCACAGTTTGCGATTTCAGTTTGATACAAACGCAATTAACTTATGCTAGCACGGTTCGTGTATAAACTGCGCATCAAAAGTATAAAGAATAACGGTATGAATGCACCTCTAATTAGTGTAATACGATAAAAGTGCAACAAAACACTTTGCAATCACGCCGCTTCCAGTACGTTTATTACAACACAAATTTAATCCTGAATGCAATTTAATACAAATACAAAGTTTTACCATCATAAAGTAATTTATTCAGATCATTTAATTGGATACAAAATGTAAGGTTCGCCACGTTAATATTTCTGATGAAAATTATAGTTCAAGCCTACATAACACACAGTGAATCCAAAAATAACTCAATAAGCAATCATGGCTAATATTATATTTAATTCAGTATAATTGATAATTATATTTTTGAATTTCAAAATGTCGATACAAGTGGAATCATTGATTATGTATGTTGGTTAAAATATTAACACTAAAGAGTAAAGAGTAAAGATTAATCGAGTGTTCCAGACAAAAATCCACATGTTAATTAAAATAAAAAAATATTTGGTAATTCGTATTTTCGAGCAGACAAACGAATTGGAAGATAGCCTGATAGCAATTTTAGTAAATAAAACTTAAGCCTATTGATTTTCCCCTCTGCTGTTTTACTTATATCGTTTGATTTGGTGATTTGGATTAGCTGCTATAGGCAAATAATAATAATTCAGCGATCGTATTGTTCAGTCAAATAACGTTTACAATATTGACAGCCTTAAAAAATTTACAACTAATTTTTAAAACAAAAATCGTGTTCAGTCTGGCTTTTGAAGTCTCGAATGACAGTTACTGACGCTTTTGTAAAGTACGTTTCATTTTTGTTCCATCGAAAGCACAGCTCCATGTAGCCATTTTAGCTGGTTGTGCGTAGAAGCAATTTCATTCCAAACTTTCCACTATACAGACATTATTTCTTATTTTATTTATGTTAAAGTTTAGTTATTGGGAAACTAAGCGTAATGGAAATACTTTTGGTATCATTAAATCTATTGTTTGACGTTTATTGTTGCTTATGAAAGTCATAAACGAAGAAAAAAATATTTATAGTCCTTAAAATTGTTGATAACAATTAATATTTATTGGTAGATTTGTAAAAAAAGAAGGTACACATTGTGAAAGTAACAGAAATTATTACTTATTGTTTTAAATAAAGATATTAATAATTAAATTTGAATCGTTCAAACTATGTATTCAACGCTCCCTCCATCTTACAAAAGTCATCAATAACCACATTTCGTTTAATATATTGTCTAAAAGATTTTTCAACTAATATTATTGCAAGAGTTAAAAATCTATTCTCACTTTGACTATTTCTATTGATTTTTTTAATTTTTTTCAATGTAAAAAATGATCTTTCTACAAAAGCACTTGTCGCCGGATATTGTAATTATAAAAATATGTTTTATCAGTTCTTTACACAATAAAACCGTATACTAAATGGAAAAACAATTGATGATCTTGTATTAACTTCGGGCATAGCATAAAATAATGTTTAAATTACTTAGTATTTCATTTTTATGTTTGTATTTTTTTTACTTTATTTAAATTATTGAGAATGTATGTCCACGATAATTTAAGAACTCTTCAATTTTGCAGTCTGAAGTAGGTAGATACTTTTTTCAGCTATCGACATTAATTATTTTAAGTTATATTGCGTATTTTTACATAATGTGTGCATATTAAGCTTGTTTAATAATTATGGCGGATATTTTTTTACGAGTTATTAAAAAATCCTCTCATTCACCTGTACATCGCGAATAACTGAGATTAAGAGAGCTTTTTGGTAAGGTATTGGCAGTCCACAGCTGGTTATATCATATAGAATATTTTTTTTTCACAAATATTTATCAATTTTTATTTCTTAAAAAAATGTACTGATCCTGGGACCAGTTCCGGGATCAAAATTTTGGCTCGGGATTGAATTCCCTGGGTTCGAGTGTTTTTTTTTGTTATGGTTACCGCTATTTTTCAATAGTATTTGCTGAAATTTAGCCGAAATTATTGTTTTATCCTGTCAAAAGTTTTGAAAAGCAGAAAGTTGTTTATATACTTGATAGAAAAATCTCTAATGAACTTTCCGACGCTTTTTGTTATCCTTAAAACCGGACTTGAAAATTATATGGCGTCTAAAGCTTAAATGGTACCAATTCCGCCACTGATATCTCGTATGTAAAAAACTCTTACATCGAAATTATTTTTTTTTCGTAGAGACAAATTTAATTTGAAATAATAATGATATTTTTTTAAGCTTATTTTTGATAGATGGCATTATACGATTATAACTGGAGCTTTTGGAGCTTGGATGGCATTATACGATTGTAGCTGGATTCTACTGGAGCAGAGTAATAAGGGCGAAAATAAAAAAATGTATTTATCTTATTTAGTATTGAATATATTTCTCACACACATTATTATAAAAGCCGTTTAATATAACATGTCTTAAATACAAAGATACTTTTTTGCGTTCATACTAAAAACATTGTTTTGTAGTTTCGCCCTTGTCAGCCCCTGAATTAAAATAAAAATAAATACATATAATTTTTGTAGCCTTTAAATTCAAAACATTTAAACGATTGTAATAGCAATATTAAACTTGGTACCCAGTGTGTAACTCCTATTCCTCTGTCGACTTGTGATTTCAGTTATTTTTAATACTTTTTAGCTATCTATTATTAAATGAATATCTTACTTTTTTTGTTTTTGAACTCGTACATTTACTTTGAATATATTCACTGGGTCCAGAAAATGTCTTTCATCCTTGTGCCTATCAATCTGTGAAATTATTGTGAAAACGGTAAAGTGACAGTCTCACCCTGTCCTGACACCTGATATTAGGGCAGTGGCTTACTTAACCGCAACTATCAATTTGAATATAACTGCAATTAAAAATACCCTTGATGCGTTTAAAAGATAAATTAAAAATACTAAAGATAATAAAGAGAAAATAAAACCGTTTATTATTCGAATGTATTAAAATATTAATTTTATTAAATGCATGAATTTCATCTTGTTCTTTTTTCATATTTCTTTTAATTTTCAACACATAAGTCACAACGCATTGTTAAATCGTGCCTTAAGTATATATGATGGTGTTTACATGAACAAATTGGATCATGGGTTCACAAATTTTTTCATCAAATGGACAGCTTTGAAATCAAAAATATTTGGCGGGCCACCCTTTTTGGAAATATTTTCTGTATTTAAAAAAAATAAGACAAACAATAAAAAAATATTTCGTTGTGTATATTATATTCATATTTTTAAATAAATTTACATTGTTATTACTATTTTTTTTTCGTCATTTGATTTATCCAATTGTATGTTTGAAACTAAATCCTGCAACCTAGGCTCCAATTTTGTGCGTAAATACGGAAAACCGATGCGATGTGATTGTCTATTTTGATTGATTTTGATCTATTAATGATCATTGTATTTTTTTTTCACAAACACTGGTACAGTAAAACCCCCATTTATGCGATCTTCGGGACCGTATAATTACGGACCGTATAATTGGGGGTGTGAATCTCATACAAAATTAGGGATTTGGGCTTTTCGGCGGAAAATGCAAAACTAAGATTTCCCTTCATTTTTGCAAAAAAAAAATATTGTCGAAATTTTTAGTTACTAAGTGAAAAAATGCAAAGCGCGCGAAGAATGCCGCATATAGTCAGACGCCCAGGTATGTGTGTATGTACTTCTAAAAAAGAAAGTCATTTGATAAGTATGTTTGATAAATATAAAAATGTCGGACCATTCATACTTGTCAGAAAAAAAATATTATCAAAATAAATTTTATACCTCGTATGAAGAAACACATGTATGAAGATGTTATATGTAAAATAAATCTCGCGGGATACTTCGAAAAGTCTCGCGGGACATAACTGGCCCGCGGGTCACACTTTGTGAACCCCTGAATTAGATGGTAGCAAGGTATAATGCGACGCCGAATGACCTCTTTGTTCATTCAGTAGTTTATTGTATGCTTAAATTTCTCCGAATGAATAAAACTCTAATTGTTTATTAAATTTAAAATTCGAATATTTGAATATGAAAGAGCCGAATAATTAGTCAAATATCGAATATTCGTTTGAATTTTCTATTCTATATTGCAATTATAACATTACTGACAGTGGTCTTCTTTTCATATATAGGTCGTAATTGAGTTATTTTTAGTTTGACGTTATATTACGAACGTTATTATGATTTTTCTGGAATGCTAGATAAAGTTTTTAATTTTTACTTCTATAAGTGTAGCGTGATTCCCATCGTGGGACGTCACTTGGCGTCATTCGGTATTTCTCTGTTTTATCTGTCCCGGGAACGCAAGATCCGGCCAACATTTTCTTTCGCTTCCTTCATTATTAATTTTCCATTTGACACGTTCGATTGTGATGCGCGATTGCCCTTCAAAAGGACTTTCGTTTGATAGGCAGTAAGCACACGGCGTCATCTACCGGTTTTTTTTATAAACTGGTATACATTATGATAAATCGCCAATTTGAATAATTATAGAAAGGGCGTTTTTCAACACTTAATTAATGCTGACCATATCAATACCTAGATCCTTCAACTATTTACTAAGGGTCAATTCAAGTTCATCCGTGGACTTGGATGCTCAAAGATGACGAAAGACTACACCTAGATCTTTAGTGAAAAAACACGAACACGTATACAAATTACACTATTGAGTTTTTTCATTGAAATTCCATCAAGCATCTTCAATCGCAATACTGCATCATATCGTAAATTATAGCTCTACCTGGTTATGACATTGTAAATAATACATAGGTCATTTTATGCAACATGCTTGTAGTGATCGTAACTAGTCCTGATCTTTATTTAAAATGAGGTAGTAGAAGGGCATCCAATTCCGAACGCATTTTGTTATTCTAGAATTTCGGGAATCGCGTTTTCTCTAATCCTAGGATTGAACATTCACCATTAAATCGTGAAGAAATTCAGGATTTCAAAAATTTTTACTCGCTGATTTTGAAATCCTGATAATTTACGGATTTCCTAAAATCAAAAAAATTGAGACCTTTTTTTAAGGTCCCTTTTTGTAATTCTGAATTTCTCCACGAATTAATAGTGAATTTTAGATCCTGGGATTGGAAAAATTGTGAACCCCGAAATCCCGGGATTACAAAAAGGATCCAGGATTGGATACCCTAATCGACAGTCCAACAACTAAGACAACTTAGACAATTCTGTTACTTTCTAAGAAATATGCATTCGCTCTTAACATTTTATGAAAATAATTAGAAATATTCAGGATATTGTTTCATGATTTCTGTCAACGACAATAAAACTCACATTATAACCATCAGTATTCCGTCTACAAATCTACTTTAATGCTTTTAATACCTGTCATAATAATAACGGCTGTTCTTCACTCATTTTCACTTCTATAAGATTACTTGTGTTGTTTCTCTGATTTTGTTATGTTATTGGTTTGTTTTACGCTTTATAAGTTTAACATAATGTACTAACACATCCTAAGAGACGTGATGAGAGTTTAGGTAAAATCTACGTTTTAAAATTGTTTCATGTTGTTTTATAATGTTATTTTCAAGAATTAATGAACATTATTGTCTTTAATTTTCCCAACAAAAAAGTTAGCAAAACGATTATTATAATCTTGATTTTCTTCCCTTATATACACATTTGTCTTTTAAGATAAGTATAGTTTATAACAATATAAAGGAGCTTATTTTTGTAACAATACTTTTTGTTTATCACGATATCTGATAACTGATGATGAATATGTTTGAACTTTTTATGATGAATCTGCCCACGATTTCTCACTAATGCGTGTTTATTGAAGATACCAACATTATCGATAGTAATTAGCCTCCGAAGCTATTGTTTTAAGGATGGTGAAACTATCTGAAAGTTATTGGATACGAATTATTTATGGTTGACCATGTTTTATTTGAAAAATAAATATTGTTGCTTTAATCTTCTTTCATTCGAGATAAAATACTCGGATTTTATAAAAGAAATTGTACATTGACAATCATGACAAAAAAACCTAATTCTTCTTTGCGGATATTTCCTTTTTTCGAGCGAGACCCTCTTTAGTGTCGTTGTTTCAGTCTAAGCTTCCCTCGTACAAGAGAAGAAGCGTCCTTATTCAAACCTGCTGAAGTATTTCCGGTCAAATCCTCGAGCGGCCGCCTCCCGACACTCGCCACCTGTTACTCCTCCTTCTTAAAAGCTCTACTAGCGAAGGTTTTTGTTTACACTTGGCTTCTAGTGAGAATTTTTCCACTATTGTTTCTTTTGTCTGCCTTTCACTTCGCACACATTATTGTATATATTGTTATGTATTTTAGGCTTAACACTATTTTTAGTCATGAGTTTTGCAAACATGTATTCTTTGTCTTTTGATCTGCATTTAAGTCTGCTTTTTATTATTATTACGCAATAAAGATTACAATTCTACCTCTCCCGAGAAAGCTTTCTTTACCAAAAAGGTTTCCTTCAAGATATCCTCACCTCATAGTTATTTGTGTTTTCGTTTTTAAAACTTGAATTTGATTTAAAATTTTATTTTTATTTTTCTTTGCTTACTACTTATATTGGTAATAAACTTAGATATTGATAGCAAATTGACGATCAGGAAAATGTATGCCAATGAGACTATGAATTTCCGGTTTAAGTTATTAATTAATTTATTGATATATTAAAAAAACGCTCATTTGTATTTTCTAACTAATTATTTTTCTTATACGTAGATTTATTTATCGTTATTTATTTGTTATTTACGTTATTTACGTTATTTAATTTTTGAAACGATTTTAACAAATAAAATAATCTTTAATTTCTTTTATCGTATTTGAATTTTTAATATAACTGATTCTATAATTCGTTTCAAAATGTTTATTTGCTGATTTAATTTTCATTTGATCTTTTGCAAGAGATGAGAGATATCAAGAGAAGTGTCCGTCAAACGAAATCGCAATTCGTGACATATTTAACTTTTGGCATGCGGGGAAATCTCTCGAATTATGACTACGGCATTATCCATCCGCAAATCTAACGTAACGACGTGAAGGTAGCTTCCGATCGCGAGCGCTTTCGATCAACTTAAATCTATTTGCTAAGCGCTTCCATCACGCACGTTCCCGCAGATATTTTCGATATTATTTCCGTGTTGGCGCCTCGGAAAGCTCGCCCTGAACCGTTCCCGGGGAATCCTCCCAGACGGGCTTTGTTAGGTGTGCTTGTGAACGTGATCCGGAAACAAAACAATAACCCCTCCACACTGCTTCGGTTGCCCGTCACCGTCTGAACACACTTTACAATGTGTGCTTCTCAAAATCTTATCTCCACGAAAGCATTTATCGACAATTTCACCAAACATGCATTGCCTGGATAATTTAATTATAATTAATAATCGAGTTGAAAGACTTCCAGTTCATCATTTTTCCTACCTTAACTTACATCAAAACTTTATTTGACCATTTTTAAAATATTTGTATGGGCTTAAAATCTCAAAAAAATGTCAAATCAAGATAATGGAAAACAATAAATTGTATTATAAACTGTATTTTTACTTATTTACCTTTTTGAATTTTAATGGATACGATAGATCGTCGATGTTATCATATATAATTAAAAATATATAATATTTTAGTTATACTTGTAATGTTTGACTTAATCAAATCTTAAGTCATATAATCGAATGAAAGTATTGAGTAATACATATTCCATTGGAAGTGATTATTCATCTTTCAATACTCAATAAATTTACGATTTATGCGTAATTGTGCATTATAAAATCGTTACTGCTCTTTTTAGTTTATTATTCTCTATTTCAAAGATAAAATCATAAATTTAAACATTTATTTATCAGATGCGTTTGACGTTCCGAGTTATTATGACTGTTCGTAGTTCATCGTATAAATATTCTGGTTTTTGAAACATAGCAGTTATGCTGATTAAGATAAAAAAAAATATGTTGAGAAACTCCCTCTGTATGTATTATAGTTTGATATGTTCACATGTCTTGTTAGAATCGTCGCGTTGCGATGTGTCAAAACATGCGGCAGATCGTTAGGTTCGATTCCCGATTCCCGGATGACACGTTATGACGAATCCCCGGGATTTGTTTTACAAAACCTTAAGATCATATTTTTTCTGTGGTGTTGGCTATCTTGAAAATATCACTTTCTAGTTTTTCAAAAACATTCAACTGAAGTAAGCCTGCCTTTGGACTTGTTTTACCTAAGTAAGGTAGCAGGTTACTTTAATGTGAAATTTATTTCAGAAAATATATGTATTTTTTAGTTAATCCACGCATTGTATATCGCCCGGTGTGGTATAATTGTTTAGAGGTTGCTCTACCGACCAGGCGGGTCTGAGTTCCGATTCCCGGTAAGGTGAATGTCTAATTTAGATTTTTCAATTTAAATTTGAGATCTATGTCATGGGTGTTTGTGATGTCAATTTACCTCGAGTTGATCTCGTGAATTTTATTTAATAAATCTAATGCTATAAAATTACAATTCTTTGTTTGAGCAACATCTGCTGCTGTTTTTTCGTAAGCAAATTCGATGTATTGTACATGGTTGCTGCGTTGAATAACATTTGATGCCAATTGATTTATCTGTGTCGTTTTTTATTGCTAGAATAATTGAAAACAACTTTAAAAACAAATTACATATCGAAAAACGACCAACAATTTGATAGCTTTATAGCTCAGGAACCTCGAAGAAGTATATTCTTTATCAAGAGATATCGAAAATTCGACCAGTTTTCTTTTTCGCGAGAGTCAAATGTGAATGATTTTGCGATGTCAAAGCTTTTGTGAACTAAATGTTAAATACTCCTGCTAACAAACACGGTATTTTCCAACAAGAGGTAACAAATAAAACCATTCGATTGTCGTGATTTTTTATTATATTATACATATTTATTCATTATTATCAAATTAGTTATAATATTTTCTAATTTTTAAATTGTCTTTGAATGAAATTATTCTTCAAATACTACTTTCAATTTCAAATAACCTAGAAGATTAAGTACAACATAAACTCACATACCCTATTTCTTGAATCAAATAGTATTACCAATTTATCTACCATCTATACCGAAATTGAACCATATGAGCGTAGCTTTTTTTACTACTTACATTGATAAATTATATCCATAATGATCCTGTTCTCGAGTGGTCAACGTTCAAATGCGTTCCTTCTTAGTGTCTCGAGTCCTCGGGATCTAGTCTGCTAGGATTTAAAATAAATCAATGAATGGATTTGTGTACAAATATACATGTATGGGTCGTTTACATTTCCTCTTATCATCTGTTACTAACAAACTAAAGTCATTAGTAACTAATACTTTCCTAGCTCCATCCCTTTACCTATAAACGCAGGAAAATAGATATTGACCGATTGTACTACAACTAATTTTTGTAAAACATCTTCGGTTCAGATGCTCAATCAAGAGTTAATTTGATTCAAATTGGATGACAACAAATTTATTTATGATTTAAAATGATAATTGAATTATTTAAAAAAAAATGTCGCGTGCCTCGCCGTCGGCGGTTCGTAAGACACAATAATTATTTTGTAAAAAAATTGCCTTCGCGTCCTATTGTACATGCACCCGACTTGTTCGAAAACGGAAGTCATCAGTAGAACCCTAAACAGACGTTGTTAATTTAATCGTACAATAATTGAAAGAGGATGGATGGACTATATCGGCGACTCTCAAGATAAACAGGAAGTAATAATAATGACTTGGGGTCATATTATTTAAGAAGTTACTGTGGGGTAGCCGCAGGTAATTTATGGAATAAATATTTATTTTATTTTAGCAATGCTTCGAAGAGTTTTGATTCGTATAGTTTCGCAATTATTATGTGTATCTTTGTTTTGCTACGTTTAAAAAATCTTACATTTATGCAAGTTCGTTAGTTGATACATCACTTCGCGTTTGTAGACAAAATCACGCATCAAACATTAAGAGATATTCAATATTAATGAGCTGTATTAGTGTATGTTTATTGTAAATTGTTATTATTACTTACTTATTTGAATTTGACGCGGTTTCATGTTTACTTGTTGTTGCTTAAAAATGTTTTGGTTCATCTATCGTGCACATCTTTATGTGTAAAAAAAATCTTACATAATACATTGTGTTGTTAGAGATGTAAAGCAAGATTCCGTAATTTAGTTTTCTTTAATTCTATATCCTTTATACTTAAAACACAATTGCTGAAAATCTTATAAGTACAGATTACTACAAAACACTTTTATTATTTACATATTTTTTAATTTAAAGATGAAAGTTCATGATTTAATTTGAACGACAAACTCAAATTTGACCTTACTTATGTTCAATTTATTAAGTTTCCCCTAACTTAAATGTTGAAGCTGGAAATACCAGATTTCCCTTTAATTTAAATAAAGGGAAAATAATAATTTTCGATCGCGGACTTGCAGGGGTGCCGTTTTACAACCGGTGATTGAATTGAAACGTCTGATACTAACTTAATAATATTATCGATGCTTCCCGTTGAAGGGGATCTTGAAAAATATGTCATTTTTTATGCTAACTTAGGCACTGAATCGATTTATTAAGTTGACTCAACTTTGACATCGTTTCAGAGGAAAGAACCACTAGATAAGCTTCTTCTTCTGTGAGATTTTAGTATTTATTATTTTAGTATTCATTTCACAAAAAATTATACTATGTTAACTCGAAATATATTTTTAAAATTGTAAGATTGTTTTTAATTAACTGCATGCACACTTAAAATATTTATAATTATTATAATTATAACTTATCGTATTTTATTCAAACAGTAATAAATGTTGTTTCCGTGGTATTGGGCTTACTAAATTAAAACTAACATTTTTTATTTATTAATAAATGTGTACTTCGTATTATTTTGTTTTGCTGTTGATACAGTCGTTTGTTGATGCTTTTAATGTTAAAATGCAATCAAATTTGTTTGCATGTCCATCAACATATACTATCCAGAAACAGCTGCCAGACATTTCATGTATTTTTAAATGTTCGTGATTTTGCTTATAGCCACGTAATAAACAATCCCACTAAATGAAATTGTCACCGTGGCACCTGCGAGCGGTAAATAAGATAAAGTTAAGCGACTAAAATATGGCGAGAATCACCTACCCACACTTTGAGAAGCTCGTACGTGATCCGAAACTGAGATCAATTTGGCTATCACACCTTGTTTTCAACGGTTCTCATTCTGTGCAATTTATCTATAACATATTTTTTAAAAAATACTTGGAGGATGGAAAATATCTATATTAACTGCTTTTCAAACAAAGTATATATGCACATTTTTGTGAGGGGCGTAAAATAAGGATATATAAGTATTTTTTTCTAAAATTAATATTTTATCTCTACCCTTATTCATCCACTGAATATATTATGTTTTTTTCTGATGTATCTCAGTGCGTCAGTTTTGATTTCACACTCCCACATGTATACCAGATCAATGTTTCTTAAGCGGTGGTCCGCGAAGATTTTTGGGTGGGCCGCGAAAATCTGCAATTCAAAAATTGTTCATATGCATTTATAAAAGCTTATATTGGTGGTGCGCAAAACATTTTTTGATTATTTGGTAGTCCGCAGATGTAAAAAGGTTAAGAAACATTGTACTAGATCAGGCGTGGGGAACCTGCGGCCTTTTGGCTACTCTGGTGCGGCCTTCTGGCCAATTCTGTAATTCTGTAAATGTATGTAAATTCGTAAATTCCCGACATATTCTGACCGTAAATTCCTGTTTCTGGCCAAAGTTTTCCTAGTCAATGTTTACTGCGGCTTTATGTCGAATCAGAAAAATGAATACGGCCTTAAGAGAAGAAAAGGTTCCCCACCCCCTGTACTGGATGATTAATAAGGAATGCTTACCTCAACTGAGATGTTTTGAAATTCCACGAATGTTTGTAAATAAGTCACTCAATAATTTGTCCTAATTATAGGTGTCGCTGTACACACTCACCCTAAACCTACATCTTAAACGTCAATTTGAAAAAATCTAAAATTAAACATTAACCCGAATCCATTGGATTGCTACAGTAAAATTTGTGCCGTAGTACCACTTAAGGTTTATATATCGATATGTCTTTAAATTGAATGTATTTTTTGACATCCAAACAAATACATATAAATACTTCAGTTTCCCTAAGTATATGAATTCACGCAAGTTCTGAAACGTGTATGTATAAGCAGTGTGCTTCTTTCCGCGTATCATCATGTAGTCTAGTCCAGTCAGTATAAATGCATGCATAAAAAATAAACAATTTACAAAATGTTTGAAGATCCTGATTCAGTAGGGCAAACTTTATAATTTGCAGCCTCTAAATGCATTGCGCGTGATTCGATAAATGTAACATTAACGTAAATTGGCTGAAAGCAGATAAATTGATTCGGTCACGTCTCCCCGCCCCAGCCCTTCCCTGTCTGAGAAAGTCACGTGCCGCCCCTGCCGACGATCACTTTACCAAAGTTTGTGTACTTCGGTTTCTTGCCGTCGCTGAAACACCGAGCGACGTACGGCAAAATCACGAGTTTCTAGTTTAAGTTTCTGGAAAATTATAATTACTTATTAAGTATAACATAATCCTACATCACAGAACTCTTTTTTAAGAAGTGTTTGGTGGAAAGCTTGTTGTGTTACATATTATTTTACTTATATATTTAATAATGAGACTTTGTAGGGTCTATGGCACAGTGGTCAACGTCGTTGGCTTCCATGGCGGAACTCACGGGCTCGAATCCCAGTCCGAACAGCATTTTTTTCAATCGATTTATCGATTTATGTTCCAAGGCGTGGATGTTTCTGATGTCTAAAAAATGCATCCCAACCTTTCAATTATATAATAATGTGGCGTAGTGACAGCGATTAGCTTACCGCCAATCCTTTCCTAACCCTGTCCTTTCTATTCCTACTTTCTTCAAAAAAGAAAAGTGGTCGAGCAACAGGGTAACAAGCAGTTCTCGTAGAAAAAATATGTTGAGATACCTTTATTAGAAGAGGTCATATGAACCACAATGGTAGCGGACATGGGGGAAATACATTAAATAAGATTACTTACTTGTTTCAATTGGATTAAATAATTCTTATAACATTCTAAAGCAAAAACCTGTTGGAAATGACGGGTGGTCTGGTTAAGTTAATAATTAGCTATGTAGTGGCAAAATATAATTTTAAACCAACAGCCGAATAATAATTTCAAAATATTGATAAACAATTTTATGCTATTGCTTATATCTATAATATAATTTTAATACATATATCATTTTAAGTGATCGTATTGTCTAATGCAATGTAAACGGCACTAAAACCTCTATGATGAAAAATGATAGATCTATTGAACGATTTTTTTGAAGATAAATTTTTCAAAAATTAAAAGTCACTTTAATCGTTTAAAAACACATTGATATTTATCTATTCGCAATTGTATCCAAATCTTTATTATCGGATTGTTTTACCCCTAGCGGACTCTATTTACAATTTAAATTATCTAAAACCATGATACAAACATATTTGCTATGTCATTATATCAGTACAATTTTATTTTTAATACTTAGGCGATATTTAAAATATCCACTTGATATTCCGAACATACTAAAATATACCCATACATGATTCTGAATAAATATTTGTCGAATATATTTACTTGGAATATTCATTAAAAAGCTGTTCATTAAATAATACATTGAATATTATTATGCATGATGAAAATGCATATGTGTTTGTTCACTAGAAATTTTGGTTGGAAATTTGGTAAATTTGATGTGGGCGCTTAAATCTGAATATGGTTAAAATTTTATGGAAATTTGAAAACGTTCATATTTTAACTGAATGTTAAAACCGGTTCGTGGAAATAATAAAACATCTATTTTCAAATCATTTTGTCGTATTTGTTTATTTAAAATATATATTATTTTTGGCACTCTCTACACTCTACAGGCTTATTTTAAGATTCAATTTCAATGAATTACTATTTTCATTGAATCGTTTTAATAAATAAAGCTAACTTAAAATACCGTAATAAGTTTGCGCGGGTAAAAATCATTTGTATAATCTAATAAAATGTTTCAAATGCCAAAATACGTGTTTTAGGTCTATATAAAATTAAGATGATTCTTGTCCAAAGTTTTTCTTTAGTGAAGGAGGACTTGATGTGATATATCTAATAATTGATTAACTGTACCAAATCAAAATATGTAAGTTGTAGACTGTGGAAAATTGAGAAGTTCAAAAACATAAGACAATCGAAAAAAATACATGTTAGTAGCTCTGAATCGCTATTATCGAATTTAATATTCTCCTAGCTTAAGCAAATTATAAAACCAACACTTCGATCCGATTTCGTGATACATTAACAGACGTTACAAGTGTGCAATTATTGTGATAAGATAAAACGACATTTATTCATCAAAAAAGATATTTGGTTTTCGGGATCCGTTTGGAATTAACATCTATATTTTTTTGCTTGTAGGAACAATTAAATCCGTTAATTTATTCCCATAGGACGTACCAAGACGAGATAATTTTGGCAGCGACTGTCAAGTAAAACGTAGCCACACTAATTAAACAGTAAACGAGGAACAGTACCCAGAAATATTCGGGGTGATAAAATATTTAACCCTAGTACCGCACCCGCGTTTCATTGCACAATACGAATAGCAGCTTTTTGCAACATTCTTCGTGGGGTTTTCTTACAACTTTTAGTTTATGCTGAGCTAATCACATATATTTTTTGTTTTTAATCCACGTTCACTCCCAGTGTGGAGCATAATGCATCATAATGGATGTATCTCAACAGAAAGTTTCTCAGTCACTCAACTTCTCTTTTTTCAAAGAGAGTAGTAGGGATAGAAGGATAAGGCTAGGACAGAACCAGTGGTTAACTAAACGCTCTCGCTACGCCCAATTATTGAAGGATCGGAAAGGTGGGAGGGAGTTTTTCACAAATCACAAACACCCATGCCTTCGAAAAGAGATCGAAAAATGCTGTTTGTACTGGGATTCGAACCCGTGAGATCCGGCACGTAATCCAACAACGCAAACCTCTGCGCCATACACATATTAATAGTAAAAAAAAAACATATTTCAATGCTTGGATCATTTTTTCTATTTTTTTTTTGATCTATTGCACTTTTCGAGATCATATATAAGCGTACATACTTGTAAAACATTCTTCAGGAATTGTACAAAGATTTGATTATATATATTATCAAATTTTATGGCCTTTTAGCATTAAGCAAAGTATCAATCATTTTGCCTCAAATGATGCAATTTTGTAATTTTTTTCTTATTGGTTTAAATACTTTGCTAGTATTTATCAATATTAAATTATATTTATTATACACTTTTATGTTCTAATAATGATACCGAATTGATACAAAATGACACTGTGGTATGGTTATATTCATAAATAACTCGCAATTATGCGTACTACTAGAAATATGCCGTAGCTTTTATTCTCCCAGCAATCGACGATGTCCTTATTTATACTCGCAGAACACTAGATTTAACGCCCTGCTTTATTGGCGGCCTTTTTACTCTCGCTCTCTTTGATCCCGTTTTCGAATGTCGACAAGCTAAATAGCGCAGTGAGAAATAGTAAGCTTAAATATTATGCAAAATATGTAATACGTTTTTTTTCTTTATACATCTCTTGCTTAATACGGAAGATAGGTTCTGCTAAATAACCGTGTTAATCGAAACCGTGTAAAGCGAGACTAAAAAATGTATCGAAAAGAGGGTTATAGGTTATTTTTTAGAGATATTAATAAAGTAAATACATATTACTCTTGAAAATTTATTGAAACGTATTATGAAACATGAAAAAATATTATTCGATCTCACTATCACTAGAAATTATCACAGGGGTTTTTTTTCTTCTTTTTGGCTGAATGTCATCATCAATCCCTTCATCAACGCCTTCGATTATATTTTCGTCATTTTCCGTCGGCCGTATCAAAAAATCTGTAATCTTTGATTGTCTATCTGTTTTGAGATTCGTGTAAATTTCTTCATATCGAGCAATGCATTGTTTCATTTCTCGTTGAAATTTTAAAGCTCGATCCATATCCGGATCATTATTAATAAAATAAATTTCTATATTTCTTGCAATTTGTAATCCATCTTTTATTGTTTTTGCCGTAATATGTACAATGCAAAATTTAATTGTTTCATAAAAATCAGGGCCGGCTTTGCTCATCCCGAGCATTAATTAATGAAAAATAATCGATTAAACCAGTGTCTACCAAACGTTTTTACTTCATGACACACCAAATAAATGCCTTAAAAAGAAAATGTAACTTATTTATCTGAACACTTACAACTTTGTGTATATACCAACATCATTGTATCCCTGTGTCACGTCGACCACACATAATATAAATGTGAAAAGTTTTGAGGCTTATTCTTTCGCGGCACACAGTTTGGCAAACACTGCTTTAAACTGATGTACATGTATTATATTCACTGTGAAATTTAAATATTCTTGTATACAGTTTATGGAGAAAAGATTATTGATACCAATCTAAAGTTTCTCAACAACTTCAAAGTGCAACTTGTTTAAATTTTCTCCGAGAGGTGTCGCGCGGTGAATGACGATTTTAATATTCAAGAATTCAACTTTTCTTAATCGTATTGGAGAGTAAGGATATCGCCGCCGTTGCCCCCGATTCAAGTTCGCATTTTACCCGCAAATGAACCGCTCGTAAATTTCATTCCAGCACTCGTTACTTTTTCATGGAACAATCTCAGTGGCGCGTAGCTCACCAAGAAGTGGAGCCGAGCCGCCTTGGCAGAGCTATGGTGCGTGGAACGAGAGAGCATCACTCCCAGTCATAATACTTCTTCGCTCAAATCTCGCAAACTAGTTTCCTGGACGTGTACCGCGGGGCTGGTGATATATTGGTTTTCAAATACACACAGACCGAAAGAATTTGAATTTTCCATTTAAAACCACTTCCTCATTCATTTTATGTTGTATTATTTACAGTCAGCGTTTAGAGGGAGCTATGCAATGAAATCCCTTCTTAATTGTAGAAAAATTGCAAATATTTCTAAAATTAGATGAAACTCTTTATTTAGCACACATTAGTGTATGTCTTCCACATGTACAATTAATGTTTCCAAAATTTTATTGTGCCAATAAGGGTGTAAATATATACAAGTAAACATATTTTCGTACGTGTTATTTAAGTCATTTATCACCTTCTTCGTACTCTTAAAATAATATTAATTTCATGTAAATCGTAACTCTAAAAAAAATTATTGAAATACATATATTACTTCTCACACAGCCAATAAAGATAATTAATTGTTCTTGCAACTTTGTCGGGTCCTATATATGACGCAGCGGTTAGTGTTGTTGGCTTCCGTGGCGGATCTCACGGGTTCGAATAGCAATTTTTCGGTCGATTTATCGATTTCTGTTCAAAAGCATGGATGCTAGTGATGTCTAAAAAATCCTTCCCACTCTTCCGTTCCTTCAATAACAGGGTGTAGCGAGAACGATTAGTTAACCACTAGTCCTGTCCTAGCTTTTATCTTTCTATACCTACTACTCTCTTTGGCAAAAGAGGGGCTTAGCGACTGAGTAACAAACAGTTCTCGCACAAAAAGTTATGCTGAGATACCTCTATTAGGAAGCCATATGCTCCACATTGGGAGCGGGTCTAGATAAAAAAATACTTCTGAGTGACAATATTCGACACCTTTCTTTTTATAGAGCTTCGTTATCCATAGTTATATTCGTTTATTTTAGTCTTATAAACCGAGAAAAATCTTTTCAAGTGCCATTTAGACATAATTCATGCGTATGCATATACTTTTTTGATACTTTACTTACCGTTTTGCAAAGTTAACTTTAACAACTGGAGTTGGCGGAGTTTGCGGGCCGTGACCGATACGCTCGTAGCGAATCGCTTCTGTTCGCATCGACTCGCTAGGAACCCTTTCCCCTAAACGGTGGGACCCTTTAATGGGAAAATTAACGCGACACGCCCTGCCTCCGACTTTGAATACTTTACGGCGAATTTCATAAAATTTAACGCCTGCTTTTGGATCGTTCGGTGGGTAATGATTAAAATAATATCGACGAAGGATTGTTCTTACAACTTAAAATATAATTACATTATAGTATTACATATCTTGAATTCTACGTAACGAAAATCTAATGAATACGTAAGATTTCTTACGCTGTGTTTTCTAAAAAAAAATAATATGTATTCGTCCAATTTTTCGTTTCAAAATTGCCCAGATTGAAGAAAATCTATATGAATATATTTCGTTAGAACTATTATTTATTAAAATACAATTTTTACGTTTTATGATTCTTAATTCGCGATGTTGGTAATTGTATTTGTATATTTTTTGACTGTTTTAATTATTAGTGAGCTATCCATGCCATTGTTTCTGATTTTATATTAGTTAGCAAATATTTGAGAAAACAAACAAAAATTATATTTATCTATCGATGCCCTCAAACAATGAATGGCAGTCTTGAAAATGTGCCATTCAAAGAGTTCAAAGATCAGCTTTATCAATCCTTCTTCGCGCCCTAAAATACTTTTTCTTTATACCAATTAGTTCTAGGAGTCCCCCACAAGTGACTGAAAATTTCCTTTAAACATACTAGATTGCTCCCGGTGCCTGTTTGAATATTCGCGTCATTAATTGAATGCACAGCGAAAAGGTTTTATTCACACAGTCTGGCGGGTTATTTCAGTTCGCGGGGGTAAATAGCCAGTTTCAGAATGTAACGCGAAGAAAGGTATGGTTAACGGGCCGTATTCCTCTGTTCACGATAACGAGGAATCCCCTTATTCCCTGTCGTAGTGGTAACTTTCTTCTCAGTGAACCTCGTCAGGAGTCCCCCGGGAATTTCTCAGCGTCTTTAATACTCGCGCGCTCATGAAGAGTTTAAATTTATCTTTAATTTTTTGAAAGTTTTCTCACTATGGTATTGTTTGCTTCTGAGGATTGAGAAAATTCTAAAGTGCTGAATTATAGACTTCCGTTACAAGATGCTTATACGCTGGTTTATGAGTGCGCTAAAAACTAGTGAACTTTTCAAAAAGTTTTCTTGAAAGCTTACCGTTTAGTGAGTATTTCAGAAATAAAAAATAGTGTAGGTAAGTTACTTCTTCTTTTTTTTTTTAATATGCAACATATTATGTGTGTATATTATATTGACGGCTCTTGACTTTTCGTAATTTCGTACGTTTCTTTAAATTTTAATTTCGGTCGATAATGTAACTGGGGAATAAAATAAGTAAGTAAATGCTGGCTCGTCAAATATCAAGTAATGACTTGGAAATGATGTAGCCAGATAACATCAACGTTTTAATCAACAAAGATATATGAGGAGCAAACATTCAAAAAGTGTTTTGTCACACAAATACAAAGCTTGAAAAATGATGATTTAAGTGTTGCAAAAGTGATGGTTTGTATGAATGTGTCAACTTTATGATTTCATTTTAATATGAAAAAAAACCTTTTTGAACACTAATTTTGATTTCCATTCATAGGTTTTATTATGGGCTATCAGAATTGATATAAAACGCCATTTTTCAAAATTTGTGACAAAACACTTTTTGAATGTTTGCTCCTCAATGTGCTTATCACAAAAATCAGCAAAAAAGAATTTTATTTATTCTTCTTACGCGCCTTATCTAGGTTTATTTAAATATTTAAATGTAAACTGAAATAAATTATAATAAAAATATTTTTAAAAATAAGCTTTTATTAAAGTGTACTAAAAAGGTAAAAATAATTCCGATATCTATTCCCTCAAAATTATTCCCTCGTCTGAGCAACATCCTGACCACATGACACTCTTCAGCATAGTAAGTCGGATCGTTGACTTTCCAGAGAATTGGGAAACAAACCATCTCTCACATTCTACTATCGCTAGTAGTCAACGGTAGATTAGAGTTATTAATTTCGGAATAATTGTCTCATATGACTAAAAGTAAAAGCGCGCGGTGAAAATATTTATTTATATTGTAACTTACTTAAACTTACTGTAACGTACTTAACCCTTCCCTTACTATGCAAAAAAGTACAAGCTCCTGAGCTGTGTAGTCGTTACACATCAGGCAAACGGGAGTGAATCATGACAATTATATGTAGTACTGCTGTAGTAGTGTTATATAATTGTCATGATTCACTCCCGTTTGCCTGATGTGTAACGGATACACAGCTCAGGAGCTAGTGCTTTTTTTGCACAGTAAAGAAAGGGTTAAACAAGCTTTGTGAAAGTAATATTGTCTGAGGATGCCCCTGAAAGAGGCGCAACACGTGTCACAGTTTGTAGCACACACACTCAGATTATTCCACAATATGTGGAATAATCTGAGTTATTTTTAATTTTATATTGTAAATTAGGTTTAAGTTATATATTTTTGCCGGGTTAAAATTTATTTGATGCTATATTATACATTAAGTTTCAGATAAATATTTTCGCTTGCTCTAAATGTATATGATATTATATTGTACAATAAGTTTTCGAAACACATTTTCGTCCGGATTCAACTTATTGGGTATTATATTGTACACTAAGTTTTAGAAAATATTTTCGGTCTACTTACATTTATTTGATATTATATTGTAAATTAATTAAGTATAAGACAAGTTTTTTTGCCCACCTTAAATTTATTTGATATAATATTGTATTTTATGTTTAAGATAAACATTTTCACCTACCTTAAATTTATTTTATATTATACTGTACGATCAGTTGTAGATTAATATTTTCGTCCGGCTTAAATTTATTTGATATTATATTGTTCATTTAGATTTAGTTTGAGATAGATATTTGAGGAGCAAACATTCAAAAAGTGTTTTGTCACAAATTTTGAAAAATGGCGTTTTATATCAATTCTGATAGCCCATAATAAAACCTATGAATGGAAATCAAAATTAGTGTTCAAAAAGGTTTTTTTTCATATTAAAATGAAATCATAAAGTTGACACATTCATACAAGCCGTCACTTTTGCAACACTTAAATCATCATTTTCCAAGCTTTGTATTTGTGTGACAAAACACTTTTTGAATGTTTGCTCCTCATTTTCGCTTGGCTTCAATTTATTTGATATTATATTGTACAATAAGTGTTAGATAAATATTTTCACCCGTCTTAAATTTACTTGATATTATATTGTAGATTAAGTTTTAAATACATATTTTCACCCGTTTTATACTTATTTGATATAATATTGTACATTAAGTGTTAGATAAGTATTTTCGCTCGCTTTAAATTTACTTAATATTATATTGTACATTATGCTTTAGATAAATATTTTCGTCCGCCTTTAATTTATTTGATATTATATTGTACATTAAGTTTTAGATACATATTTTCGCCGCGCGCTTTTACTTTTAGTCATATGAGACAATTATTCCGAAATTAATAACTCTAATCTACCGTCGACTACTAGCGATAGTAGAATGTGAGAGATGGTTTGTTTCCCAATTCTCTGGAGAGTCAACGATCCGACTTACTGTGCTGAAGAGTGTCATGTGGTCAGGATGTTGCTCAGACGATGGAATAATTTTAAGGGGATTGGTAACGGAATTATTTTTACCTTTTTAGTACACTTAAATAAAAGCTTATTTTTAAAAATATTTTTATTATAATTTATTTGATGCTTTTTAGTCGTTGCGTATGTAAATATCATACACAATTCATATCAATATACAATTAATATTATGTTCAAATATATTTTTTAAATGAATTCATTGTAGGACTTAAAAGTCCCCTGACGTTCCAACTTGAATTTTTACTTAGGGCTCGGAACGGTCGCATAAAGCTCTGCGTTTGAGATTTTGGCTAATTCATGAGTGGATCCATAGTATAGTATTACTTAATATTACATATTCTTTATTATTATTTAACTGAAAATTACGTAATCTATTAATTTTGGCAAGCAAATCGGCTTTACGCGGTGCTTTTTCGCTTCACTAACAGCAAAAAGTTTTAATTCTATATATACGATCGCATGATCAACTCTACTGTCCTGCATCTTATCTACAGTAGAAAATAAGCCATGCAAAAAAGAATTGAGTATTTGCTTATTAAAAATCGTTTCATTGTGAAATGTTTATGTTTCATTTATATGTAATTCAAAGGATAATGCGATCTTGGTCTTTGTTCATTTTTAACTATTTTTTATTTGACATAAAATTTGTAGTATTAAGCAGCACAGTCAAATCTAAATTTTCAACAGTAAGCCTGTTTTTATGAACCGACTTATTCTTCTTCATTGAAGAAAAATCTTGCTTACATTGATTAAATAAATGTTTTACGTGAAAAAAAATGTTACAGAAAAATATTTAAGGGCCGCCACAAAATTATATCCGGGTCCGATCGCATTGAGGCGGACTGGTGCTGTATCAAACGTGCTATTGCATCATCGGCCGAAGATGTTCTCGGATTCCGGAGGGAGGGGCAACCAAAATGGATGTCCGAAAATACGTGGAGGAGAATTGAAGAGCGGGCCAGGCTAAAAGCACTGAAGGACAGTGAAGCTGACCCTGAAAAATTTGAAGAACGTCGCGCTGATTATCGTAATCAGGACAAAGTTGTCAAGAAGTCTGCGCGACTTGACAAGCGCCGATTCTTGGATCGGCAAATTGAGACAGCTGAGGTGGCGGCCCGCAGAAATGATACCAAGAAGTTATTTAAAATTACGCGCGAGGTCTGCGGAAAGCGACCACCGACTCCCGGGCCAATTCGCGGCCCTGATGGAGCAATAGAGTCAAACGCAGAAAGCGTTAAAAATATTTGGAAGGATCATTTCTGCGAGGTGCTGAACCGACCGCCCCCCCAGGACCCTTTTGACGTAACCGAAGAGGCTACATCTATGGACCTCCCCCGAGTGTCCGGTATTTCAGACCGTACGCCCACACATGCCGAAATCATCTTGGCAGTGAAGAGGCTTAAAAACGGCAAAGCACCGGGTGGAGACGGAATACATTCGGAATTTCTGAAATGTGGTCTTAACGCCGTCCTACATCCTCTCTATCACCTGATGGCCAGGGTGTGGGACGGTGAGCGTTGTCCTAGGGACTGGGTGGACGGTGAGGTGTTAGCACTCCACAAAAAAGGTGATCCCCTCAGCTGTAACAATTACCGAGGCATAACTCTTCTCAGTATTCCTGGGAAGGTAATGGCACACATTCTCTTGGCGAGAATAAGAGGTCCCATTATGAAAATACTTAGGAAAAATCAAGCGGGCTTCCTCCCTGGAAGGTCGTGTGCGGACCAAATACACAATCTTCGATGTCTCCTCCAGCAGAGCAATGAATTTAACAGTGCTCTTGCTTGTTGTTTCGTCGACTATGAGAAGGCATTTGATAGTCCGCACAGACCCTCTTTGTGGAGGATACTGGATGCCTACGGGATTCCGCCAAAGATTGTGGCCATTATCAAATCCTTACATGAGAATAGTGCATGTTGTGTGAGAATCGGTGACTCAAATACCGAATGGTTCGGGGTCACTACCGGAGTGAGACAGGGGTGCGTTCTTGCACCATTCCTGTTTATTATTATCCTTGACTTCATACTTCGCAGGTCAATTCCGCCTGATCGAGGTGTAGCTGTTGGTCCCGGTCTGAAGCTGTGTGACCTTGAATATGCCGATGATGCTGTAATATTCGATAAATCCATTGAGGGCATCCAGGAGACTATTGATGGGTTAGGAACTAACTCAGGTCGCATTGGTCTAAAAATTAATACTAGTAAGACCAATGTGATGTGTAACCAAACCTGTCATGACTCTGATAGGACCCTTACCAGCGCGGGACAGATCATCGAGAGGGTTGACAGCTTCAGATACCTCGACGTACATATCCTCGAAGACGGTAGTACAAAAAACGAGCTCGCCATTCGTTTAGGAATGGCTGGAGCCACATTCAATTCAATGCGGACTGTCTGGGACACACAGCTGTACTCGATTAAAACCAAATGCCACTTGTTCAACGCTTGCATTCTGCCGGTAATGCTTTACGGTTGCGAATCATGGCACCTGACGAAGACTCAGAAAAACCGTATACTGAGCTTCGAGAACAGATGCTTGCGTCGGATAATGGGGGTGAGGTGGTTTGATTTTGTGAGGAATTCAGAGATAAGGGAGCGTACAAGACAGCGTCCCGTCACGTCAGTGGTTATGGAGAGACGTTGGAACTGGCTGGGTCACGTGCTGCGGATGCCTCCGGAAAGCCTCAATCCTGCCTGCCTCTTCTTTCGACCGGTGGGATTCCGGCATCCTGGACGTCCGTCGGGTACTATCCATAGGATGTACTCGGCGGAACTGAGGGATGCTGGCATGTCATGGGAGGAAGCAAAGCTATTGGCGGGAGACAGGGAAACATGGAGGTGCCGCGTGGCGGCCATATGCTCCACATAGGGAGCGAACATGGCCAAAGAAGACAAAATTAAAAAGGACCGCATGCGGCCCGCGAGCCTTGTTTTGTGCATCACTTGTTGTCTCATGTTTTTCGTTCATTCAACTAACGTGAGCTTCCACCATATATTATATGAATTGCGGACACTAATCTATCTGTTTGATGGAATACTTGATTACCCCTTATCGGTAGTAATTGCATTTAATCGCCAAATAGTAATATGTTGATACCACTAAAAAATTCTTCGCTGTTCTTCAATTGTCTAAATCGGGAGTCGATTATGCACAGCATTTCATAAGGAACCAACCATGGAAATTTTCCAGTTTTCCATTATTGGTTTTTGTTCTTCAATACTTACCAATCTGCATCGATATTAAATCTATACCGTTTACCCTAAAGTCGAATTTGCCCTCATCTAAAATTCGGTCAAACTATTTCAGTGATTAGAATTTTGTAATGTTCCATTGGCAAAACAGATAATTGATTTATCGACACATGTCACCGAATTTTTGATGTTCAATCGACAGTTAAAGATTCGATATCCTGCACTTATATTCCATAACACCTTATCGTTTTAAAGCATAATCTTATAATAGAAATATAGCCCTATAATATTAAATTGTATTGAGACCGATTAACGCTTTCGTAAAGGCGTGAGATGATTTCAAAACTGATGACGTTTGCGTTAAATTTTGACATTTCAATAATCCCGAAAGCAGGGTCACGCCTTGGCGACTAACAGAGCAAGTTAAGAAAAAGCTTATAAAAATGAAACATATTTTAATAACAAGCTTCCATGTATTTATTTGTGTTTTTAAAATTAGCTTAAAAGTACAAATCCGTTTATTTTTTGATCCGATTTTTTACAACAACTTTGGTCAGAATATTTGGATTGAATGGATGTTACAGTCGTGAGTCTTTTATATCCACAACATATTAAATTATTCAACATTTTGTTTTCTAAAGGTTTTTTTTTTAAATAAACAAGAAAATCCCTCTGCGCTGCTCTGTTAGAAACTTAATTGCTTGTGCGCGTACAGAGTGAGAGTGTTTTTTCGGTGTTTAATTAGCGATTTGTTTGTTTTCAGGTGGCCGCAGCGATGATGTCCTGTCCCTTGCCGCTGCCGCTGCTTCAGCCCACCCTTCATCCTCAGCCGACCCTCGCGGCAGACTTCCCCACCATACACATCGGCATCAAGGTGAGATATTCTTTGACATTTTTTTTTCACCGAGTGGAATCACCAATGCACATTCGAAGATTGTATGGACTTAAATCAAAGAACACTCAATTTATTCAATTTTAAATGAATGTTAAATAATTGAAAAACAGGAATACTAAGAAGGTAAAATACTTAAAATACACCGCCGGTGTGGTCGAGTGGTCAACGTTGTTGGCTTCGGCTATGGAGGGCCCGGGTTCAAATCCCGGTACGGACAGTTTTTATAAATTGATTTTTCAATCGATTTATGAATTTCTGTTCAAAGGCATGGGTGTATGCGATGTCTTGAATTCCCCCCTCTCACCCATTCTATCCTACGAACGGGGCGTATCGAGAGCGATAAGCTTACCACTTACCACTTATCCTGTCCTAGCCCCTATCCTTCTATCCCTACTCTCTTTGGAAAAAGAGAGGTTGAGCAACTGAGTAACAAGCAGTTCTCGTAGAAACACTTCTGTTGAGATAAACTCCATTAGGAGTCCATATGCTCCACATTGGGAGCGGACATGGTTTAAAAAAAAAAAAAAAACATGAAAAATACAATAAATGTTTTTATGTTCTGGTTTTTATTATTACTTAAATCAAATTACATTTGATGCGTGTGTTAATGAACACTATTTATCAACTTATAATAAATAGCGATTTGAGCCATATAATTGCCAGATTAATATTCTAATTTATAAAAAAATATGTTATTTACATTCGCAAAACACTTAACATGAGATTTAAATACCACTACGACCTTTTACATACGTGAAAAAGATTTTTTTATTATTTTCGTTTCAAGTGTATATACATACGAAAACATGTTTTAGACCATTCTCAACCTTTTTGGGCCCGTGGCCGCTTTTGAGACTCATATTTTTACGTGGCCCCTGTTTTTTTTCTTGTTTTGAAGTTTAAGTTTGTAAAAAAATGGTTCACTGTCGATAATTCGTTAGATGTTATTTTATTTTAAAAAATAAAACTCTTTTTGTACTAATTTCACATTATTTATTATAGACAAGGATCGGTTTCACTCATCACAACCATCATCAACTGAATGCTAAATCAACATAAGTTGATAATGCTCGCGATGGGCGAAATTCGTTGTGATAAATAATGTGTAATTAGGACAATCAGTGTTTTTTTTTAATTATTATTTCTAAGTGTGTTGGACTATAGATTATTAAAGATGACAACGAATTAATTATAAGGAATATTAAAACGTGCGTCAACACTTTTTTATTGTTAAGCTACCATTTTTATTAATGTACATATTTTTCAATATAATCGTTAGAGCTTTAGTGTAGACTGCGACGCCGAATTATTTTTTGTTTAAATAAACGTGATAAAAAAGAACAGGCTTTTACCGTCCAAGCATCCGTTTATCGTCTAGAAAAATGCTCAAATATACGTTTAAAGTGTTATCATAAATTTAGATGCCCAAAGTAAATATATATTTCGATAGCTTTTCAAAATTCCTATGGAACTAAACTACACTCTATTGCTAACCACTTTTCATCCAATATGAAATATATTATTTGCTATGTTATTGGAGATCTTCAGTCGGTCAGTATAATATCAGGATAGACATTAACCATGTATTACTATTAACAGCATTAAAGGAATTTCGTTATCGAACATAGTACGAGAGTATTTTAAAAAATATTCTGTATTTTTTTTAAATTGTCGGTTACGATTATCTGCCTATTACGGGTCGATTGATACAATCCATTGAACGATAAATGGTAACAAGATCATAAATTCTGTAGTCTAATCACATAGAGAATGAGGATTATTCATACAGTATTATATTTCATATCGTCACCGAATGTATTATTCTCGTTGCTGTATATTTACGAAATATTTACTTTCTCACACTCGGCTTATCGGGTTACGTTGACAAAGTAAATTGCGTTTACTTTAAAGTTTTTATGCTGCTTTAGGCTTTACGTATATGTAAAAAAATGTGTGTTCAGAATTGGATTATTCGAAATATTCGGGCACGTTTTCGTAATAAAATTATTGTTTTTTTCCCAGCTCGAACCGAATATTGCGACTTAGTGTATATTATGATGGATATTCTACTAAAGCATTCAAATACTCTCGTCATGGGAAAGCCGAAAACTGGTTTACTACTCGGCTGCGTAGAATTGGTTAATATAAAACCAATATAAACACCTCCCTCGCAGAACGTAATATGCTCATACTTTAATAACACAGTGGGGCTTTCATTCGTGTCGTAATAGCATTTTCCTGCTCCGATATTCTGCGAATCCATTCAGTACAAAAGCGGGCCGAGTTGAATGCTCATTTTTTTTTTTTTTTGAATTTTCTATGAAGTAATATTGGGAGTGATGCAAGCGCTTTGTGTACCATATCCACATAGAGCGTGGATATTATAATAAAATTTCACTTATTCCTTATTTTTTTTTATCCCGTATTGAAAATGTATTTGACTTTAACGTGGCCTTGTACATACATGTTAAAATTGTTGAAACTTACAAAAATAAATTGATTATATCAAATATTGAATCCCAAAAAATATTTGATTCGAAATGTCTATATGTACATAATATTAATTGAATATTTCGCAACAAACATCTAACATGCATTTCTTATTTTTTGTTAGAATTGAAGATTTCGCTGAATGAATTTTACTTATAAGACTATTGGAGCCGTAGCTCCAAATAATTGTCGAATCAAAAAAAGCCTACATCTGAACTACTCCACATTTAGTTTGCGCTTAACTATCATTTCACAAAAATCATGAATTAACACTTCCGAAATTTCGTTGTAAAACACTAAATTTATCGCTCAACAATTTATTCGTAAACACGCTTTTATCTAAGTCAGAAATATAAAACTTCTGAATTTATTATGAAGAATTTGTTGATAGACTGATATTGAGACAGAGAAACTGATAATTTCTAGAATTATTAAGTTTGATAACTATTTTCAGTCCGCCATGTCTATTTTTCTCCTATTTTTAAGTTAACTAGCTTTACTATACGACACTTAATGCCAGATAAAGCCGAAAAGTGGCAATATTGAATTGTCAACTATTTTCATTTTATAATGAATAAATCGAAATATTTACATATACATATATATATATATATATATATATATATATATATATATATATATATATATATATATATATATATGTATAAGTTACAATTAATGCAATAATTTAAGTAAACACAATCAGCTAAAATTATATTTCTTCAAAACAAATTGTTTTAAAATAAATTCCTAATGCGATAAAATATGATAAGTCTTGCTGTCGAGAAAAACAAAGGAATAAAAAAAAAACAAAACATGGTTTTATTTCTTGAAATAATGACAATAAAAAATGTCATCATCGAATGGTGGGGAAGCAAGACACAAAGCTTGGATGTAACAAATATAATAATCGAATAATTAAATTTTCCCTTTGGACCTCGGCCTAAGTAATCCGGAAAAGCGAGGAAATCCCCGTGGCTTGATTCGCGAAACAGATAATGAAGGCGCAAAACATGATACAATTATGTAATTGGGCAAAGTCGTTAGAATTGCGGAGACTTGCAAACAATTTTCCTGGCAAATAAATTTTATAATTGAAAACCTAATTCGGGAGGCGGAAGACAGAGAATTTTACAAAAGTTATCTTTCCTCTCCCTCTGCTCGCGTCACTCTCCATTCTTTCATCTTGAGCAGTTGTAAGACACCGGTGACAGTTGATATCAATCAAAGAAATTCATAAACATATTGTGTTTGTTGTTATTACTTTTTCACAAATGACTTAACAAAACATTAACTAGTAAGATTAACTTATTGCCGTTATCATTATTGGTGTGTGTAACTTTTATATTATTTATAAAGGAAATTAATTTCGCTTATAACGTTTTTATTTCTCAATTGGAATGTATCCTTAGAGTTTTGTTCGTTGTATTTTAAATTGTCCGTTATGTTGCACAATCGTTAATACTCAGCAATGCAAGAAATTTTTCAAATTCTGATCTTGTTTTCCTGGATTTACAACATGGAATAAAAGTGAATTTAAAACAGATAATGTAAACATGTAAAGCTATATCGGTATTTTTTTTGATAACATTAAGATATATTACAGTATATTTTAGTATTTAATAGATTTTTATATGTAGGTAGGTGTTCATTAGTCAGAACCAAAGACATACAAAAACTCATTTGTTTTTTTTTAAACACGCTGTTGATTCTGCTTTTCTAAAGCTTAAGTTATGTTGACAATATACTTGTTTATGCAATATGCGGAGTGTATTCAATATATCAAGATGAAATGAAAATGACCTGTTTTTTTTATTCCTAATTATAATGTTATTACCAATGTTGCGAAGTCATCGAAATGTGTGTAAAAATGTTTGTTTTGCTACATTCAAATTTAAATATTAATTATGTTCGATTTGCACAAAAACACCGCAAAAGCGCTCTGTGTGCAATCGCACCGAACCGAAATGGCTAATGTTGAAACAATATTGAAAAAAAGCGACAATTGGTAAACGACAATTAAACGACAACACCGAAAATAAATTAGACTAATTAAAACAAAACAAAGCCCATTAGTATGCAAACATGTAAATTATTTGACAGAGCGCTGAATAAACATAAAATTTCCACAAGTTTAGATGGATAAACTACGGGAAATATTGTTTTATTTTTGGCTTGTCAAATGAACATTTTTCGTTAAATGACTAAAAAATGTTTTTATATTCGTCAAACTTTAAACTCTTTTCATTGAAAAAATAAAATAACGGTAATGAGGTTTTTTGGGCTGTATGATAATAGTATAGGAACATGATCGATTATACGTACAATCAACATTTATAATATTAGAAATTTAAATGTTTAATAAATTAAATGTGTCGAACTTTATTTTGTATGCTGTAGAGATTGTTAAATTATTAAGAAAAAAAACATTCCAACTAGGACTTATACAAAAACCAACTTAAAAGAAATAGTTTTTGAGTTCCAACTTGCCTTAATACTCTGCATTAATGAGGTTTCAAAGTTTTCCAAAAGAGAGAAATATAACTTAAATTGTGAATTAAAAAAAAAAAAATTCGATTATTTATTAGAAACAATGTTACAAAAAAGTGCATATTTTTCCATGTCCATGCCCGGCGAAGGACTTCTGTGTATCCGAGTCAAAATGCATAGCAAAAATATTTTATAAATAAACCTAAACATAATATTTTGAACGCTATCATTGATCTTAGTACAAATTTCATGTCGCCTTTTTGTGTCAATACATTTAAGTAAAAACATTCATACTTTCGATGGTTTCGGCGGTAACTTTGTGGAAGTTCATTTTAATAGAAAATTTAAATTAACTTTGATTATTCCACGTATTGTGTTACTTACTGTGACACGTGTTTCGCCTCTTTCAGAGGCATCTTCAGACTTATTATCGCAAAGTTTGCTTAAGTAATGAAGCAAGTAAGAGTAATCACCAACCCAGCTGAGTCATTAGTAGAATGATTAAATTTGTTTGCTCTGTTTCGATTTTATAATCCCCTCTTTGCTTCCCTTAAAAAGGAAAAATCCCAATCTGATTGATTGCAAATCATTAGTATCATTATTTGTTTGCTTTATTTCGATTCTACACCCCCCTCCTTGCTCCTCTTAAAAGGAAAAAAGAACCCAAAAACTCCATTTTGTAATTTCATAATTTTAAAATGTTAGAATCAATCTTGCTTCATTACTTAAGCAAACTTTGCGATAGTAAGTCTGAAGATGCCTCCGAAAGAGGCGAAACACGTGTTACAGTTAGTAACACAATACGTGGAATAATCAAAGTTAATTTAAATTTTCTATTAAAAACATTCATGTTTTAATTAAAAATTAGTATAATTTTATATTAAAAAACCGGGTTATCAATTTGGAAAAACCGGCATTAGAACCGAGCTTTCAACACCGGTTTCTGAAAATGGCAAACCTTTAACTCCAACTCTTTATTTTCGAATGAAACATCAATGATATTTTTTGTTTATCAGTAAAGGTATTTGACTAATTTCTTCTAACGATTTGTATTAACTTGTATGAGCACAAAGTTAAATTAGTAAAAAAATCGGACCAGCTGGTAGAAGAGAAAGAAAATGCCCAAGGTTCAATCAAAGCTTTAGCGCCATCAATAGTTTGTACTCTTATATTTATTGTATACAAGATATATAATACTATATGATTGTAAATTTTAAAGGGTTCGGGTATACAAGCCATAAAAATAATGTTACTAAAGAATATTACAAATTATAATCTGTAGTATAAGTTGACTCTCTTCTAGGGTTAATTTCATTGATAGCAAAATATAGTGAAAGCATTGTGTAATAACTGTGATTGCACTCCATTTTCAATTACCAAAAGAAACCCTCTGGGATTTAACCGTAAATCTTATTGTGAAAGAAAACTTTTTCTTTCATTTTCAATGAAGCCTTACGCTGGCCATCGTTGCAACAAGTTGAAAAGACTACTTACATATAGCAAGTACCTACATGAAATAGTGCATCCCATTCATCGTGGCATTTCAAAAAAAAAATATTTCGATAATTAAATTCAATGAATGGCATTTTTGTAGGTCAATCTGATTTTTTTACCTTTAAATTAAGCCACGCGTTTAATCTCTTTGAGAAGTATCACCAGATAGAACATTGCAAGGTTGATGATGTTTTTTTAAAGATGAGTAATGTGTCACAATTTGTAACACAACAACAGGAGTAACACAGTTATGATATTTAATTTTATATTAATCCTGTATCAAATTGTCTTATTAAATATTGTAGAATTAGTAAAAAAAGCGTTTTTTTTAATAATTTTTTTTTATATGTTCATAGTTTGCCAATATTGTAAGCATGTATAAATGATTCAATTTTAGTGGATAGCTCGACCGAACCGTTGTTTTTGTTGTTTTCACAAGTGAATTATGGAAATTCGGCTTGCATTTGTAGCTGCAGGTCGCGGTCGGTGTATTTACGCTGGACTTGTTAAAAAGTTAACCACTTTGTTTGATATTGAGATTGCGTGGAGCGCAGTCAAGAGTAGTTTCCTCGCTGCTACCGGTACGTTGCCCGCCTACTTTGATTACGCCCTAATCAAATTATTTAAGTTTTTTAAATTATTTTTATCGGGCGCCACTTCGTTTAATTGAGTTTCTTTTTAAGCAAAATATCCACGTACATAAAATGAAGACCTGTAAATATTCACACCTTTATAAGAGTTAATATTACGTTTTTTTTCCATTTTTAAATTATTTTACTTTTTTACTGCTTAAATTTATGTCTCGTTCTTTGAAAAAAGTATAATAAATGTTTAAATTAATATTTTCCTGCTTAAGACTTAAGTATTATATTTTATCACAACTTATCTTTTATAAATCTAGTCTCACATAAATAAATATAATTTTAAATAAATAATACACATATTGTTGCATTCAAACCTTAAAACAGAGGAAAACATGTTGATGATATTTAAGTTTCACGTACCTATATTTGGGTTTTGCTTTATAAAATTGTCATAATATATACTCTGTTTTATTTTACCATCACACGAAGAGTAAGAATGTTTGCTTGAAAGCGATTTCTCCGCAAACATGTCTTTCAAATATGATTCGTATGACTTAAATAATAAATAAATAATATGTATATAAACCTATTAAAGATTCTTAAACATACCGTACAATTTTACCCACATTCCAATAACATTATTGGGCTTATAATCGACGCTTTCGTTTTCCTTTCGCCTCTATTTTTTATTTGAGCATTATCGTTACCAAAGACAATGTAGTGTAATCGTTTATCGTACAACATGTTGCTGGCTTCCTATCCATAAAAGCTTTTTCTAACCTTTTCCGCTGGAGCTTTTTTTGCGGCGGTAGCCAAAGTGCTCCACTTTTGAAGCCGTCGCTGGCGGGCGGGCTACTTTGTTTTTCTGCCTTATTAAATGTGAAATTTAGTTTTTTATTTATTAATTAAGTCTTACAATATTTTAAATCATTTGGCCGTTGTCCATGAGTAAAATATTTGTATTAATTTGA
The DNA here is from genome assembly GCA_030503985.1 of Himalopsyche tibetana. Lineage (NCBI taxonomy): Eukaryota > Metazoa > Arthropoda > Insecta > Trichoptera > Rhyacophilidae > Himalopsyche > Himalopsyche tibetana. The sequence goes on from JAPJYX010000016.1 coordinate 32,583,679, forward strand.
AGTATTAACATAAAAAATAAATTAAAATCTAAACCGTTAGACAAGAAAATCATAAAGAAACGTGCTGGTTTTCAAGTCGGCAGTTCACGCATATGCAATAAACAATGCCCAATTTAAATTCTTTGCGATTAGATTTACTACAAGAGTTATCGCAAAAGATAAGGTAATTTGATGCCTATTGAATTTCTTGAACGTATTTTAGTGAACTGTATTTTAATGCATTTGACAACAGTGATTACTTTTTTTATTGTTCGTTATTTTAAAGCTTCACATTTCAATATATCAGTGTTTTGACTTTCATGAATGTTATCAAATAGACATCAATTGCACGTTTATGTTTTGCGAGCTTTATTTTTCTATTGTTCATAAATATCAATTTTCAACTGTAAACCGAAACTTTAGACTAAGTTGCAAAACAATTGATGCTTTGGTACATCGGGTATATTTAAAAATAATATTTAAATTACATCTATTTACTCCAATAAAATTATTAAGATTGTATGTACACGACAATTTTAGAATTCTTTACTCTTGCATTCCGAAGTAGGTAGGTACTTTTTTCGTTTATCGAAATTAATTATTTTAAGTTATATTGCGTATTTTTACATAAGGTATTCATATTAAGTTCGTTTAATAATTATGGCGCATATTTTTTTTAACGAGTATCCAATATCATCAATTTTTATTTCTGAAAAAAACGTATTTTAATGAAAATTATTTCCGGACCAGTCCCGGGATCCCGGGATTGAAAAATTCTAATCCTGGGATCAAAATTTTGGCTCGGGATTGGATTCCCTACTCCTAACTATATACAATATACAACAAAATGAAAATTTAGCAACTAATGACTTAATGCTTTTTATTGATTGATTTGCTTATTAGAAAAAAAACATTTGTATTGTTTTTTTCTAATGCAATGATTTCTTTTTTCTGTGTAATAATAACATTCTGATTATAAGTAATATTTCATTGCCATAAAATCGAATTAAAAGTTAAATTTGTACTGCTTCAAAATGTCATTTTTATAATAATGTAAATTATCATTAAGCTATGAACTATAATTGAAAAATACCTAGCCATATAAATATTTCGGCCAAATTAGTGCAGCGAGTCTCGTGTAATATGTAAGTATAGTAGTTAAAGCATTATGAAATCTTTATTTAGATGGCAAAGCATGTTAGCCCTCTGTGTACTTTTAGACATCGTTTTTTGTTTTTTTTTATCACGTTTTTCCTCCAACTTATACGTGGCTATTCATTAAAAACTTTTATAATTAAATATCTTTTTGAAAATGTCTTTAAAACAACGTTATTTTTCAAAATATTTTGCAATATAGAATAACAAATACAATGAAGTTTCCGAGATTTGTATTACAAAACGAAAATTGTCAAATTGTCTCGTATAAGAAATATAAATCATTGCATTAAGAACAAATCATAAAAGTATACGCCACCTTCATTCAACGGAATCAGCAGATAAATTACAAATGCAATTTGTCATCGTCAACAGTGATAATTAACTTGTAGTCATATGGTAATTAATAGATCGCATGTGACAATATCGAAAATTATCTAATTATCTATTAAGTACACATATTTCTCCAAAACTCCAAATAAACTACCATTCAAATGTGAATCGTTCAAATATGCACATTCACACAGAGTTTGTCTTTAACGACCCGGGTTTCGCCTTTCGGCATCATCAGGCGTTCAAGTGCACGATTGAACGTGAATTGACAAATTTTATATTGAAATTCCACCAAGCACCTTCAGTCGAAATCTTAAATAATTCAGTACATCTTACAAACTAAGTAATTCAAGGTTAAATTAATAATTCCTGCGTAAAAATAGTTTGTTTTTTGTTCAACGAAACCATTTAACTTTAATTTGTCACATCTTTTCATATATGCATTTATAATGATCATTGATTATGAAATGATCGTCAATCGTATGTTTATTTTCTCCCTTCAAAAGATTAGCAATGATATATTTAATAATTAAAGGCATTCTGCTCATGTTTACTAATAACGTTAATTTATTGATCAATTTTGAAATTTTGAAATTTTGTTATTAAAGATGTTGGGATCGCAAAATTTATATTCCTGCTTAATTATAAATTGATTCGCTTTATTTTTAGACCTTCAAAATAATAATCTTACATTGTTCAGTCAATTTGATTCTTCTTCCCTTGTCTGTCATAATTTTTCATTATTAAAATGCAAACAGCTTTTGTTTTCGTTTAATCGTTATTGTTCGTCCCCGTCGGGTCGTGTTTATTGTTCGATGCTCGTCGAAGAGGAGGCTCTGGCACTGGCTGTGATCAAAGCCTTAAGCAGCTGCCGCCTCGCCTCACTTGCCTGTTTTCTATTTTCTTCGGAAAACTTTTGTTTTGCGAGCAAGTCTCTACGTCAAGTCCCGACGTTTATTTCGGCCGCCTACTGATTGTTACTCTTGATCCTTTTTGTATTGAAGGCTTTTGGATGGGTGATTTCTCAAACGTTATTACTTTCCTATTTATGTTTATCAATTTAATTTTGTACGCACACAAATTTTTCACATATGTAAATATATATTCTTTCAATACAAACGTGCGTTAAAAAAATATTTCACGATTTTGAAATATTTCAAACATGTTTTTTTATATATTACGACACCGACGTTGTCATATTTTAATTAATTTATTAATACTGACCGCCCTATTTTTTTAATGTTAGCATTAAAAATACCTTTTTTTCTTTATTCGTACTTCAGTCTTTGATTATATCTGTGATAAAATTTAATATAATTCCCTTTGAAGTATTTCTAGTGACATCGCCATAAAATTGAGCCTAAATATTATTTTACGTTTTAAGAAGCTCGGAAACAGGTGGTTTTAGGATTACACCTTATTCCTTCTTGAGACTGTCTATTCTTGGTGGGCGGCGTCATTAAAGAGGCCCCCCGCAGCTTGCAGCCCTATTCACTAGTCGCAGTCGCCGCCTGCTTATTGTGTCTGTCGGGGCTCTTCACCTCGCCCAACACTGCCTACACTTGCGTCCAATAAACAGGTTTTACTCATCAAACTGACTTTGCTGACTTCAGTTGTTTATAAAAATAACTAGCATTTTTAATATCCCCAAGTAAGAGGAAAACATTTTGTCAAAAAAAGAATATCTACAAGTTTTATGACCAACGAGTATTTGATTTATTTATATTTATTCCATATAACATGCTTGTTCTCAATCCGAGATCGCGCAATTGTAAAATTCGATTTTTATGTTTAATTTATATATTTCTGTGCTAAAAATGATGTTTTTTTAAATTATTTAGAATTTAACACATTTTTCCCGTTATCTATGTTTATCATTTATAATCTCGAAATTAAGCAATTAAATCCTGTTTTTTTGCGAGAGCTAATTGTTATTAAGTCGTTTAACTTATATTGTTTGGAACATAGAATGATGCGACAAGGAAAAATACGTTATCCATTTCCCTATGCTTCGTTTTTAAGGATCTGATATTAAAGGTGGATGTATACAACAACGAATTTTTTTTTTTTTATTTAATTAACATTGCACAAGGTTGAGAAATTATAAATTTAAAACTTTTATAATGAAGAAAAAAAATAGTAAAATTTAATATTAAAGGCAGTAGAAAAAATGACAAGGAAGTCAACTGAGTAAGCTCCGACGAACTCTACTTTAATACATAACAAATAGTTTTCGTCGGAACTCACCCACGTCTTTGTGGAATATGTCGACATCCGAAGCAATATTGTTAAACACCGTTAAAGCTCTCCCCAGTGGCATCCCCGTTGGCAGGGTGGTTCTACACCTCGGGAGAACAAAGAATTCATGTCCACGATTTCTCAAAAAATAATCAGGAACATTTAGATTCACATTCCCAAGAATGGTGGAATTATCATTTTAGCCTTGTATAAGTTGAAAGAAATATATGGCCAGATACCATATATTTCTTTATATATTAATATATACATCCCTTTCCAATCGGAGTCAGTACATTCTTCTTGGCCTACTCTTGATATCAATAATCTTAATGTGTCCGATATGCGGTATGCCTTCTCTCGTCTTTACCCAAAAGCTTCAGTGGGTCCTGATGGTATTCCCCCATGGTTGCTCAAAGGCTGCAAATCTATTTTAAGTACACCTCTATTGTATCTTTTCAATTTAAGTTTAAGTACCTTCACTTTTCCAAAATGCTGGAGCTTGACTCGCATAAGATCAGTCCACAAAAAAGGCTCTCTTTCTGAAATCACAAATTTTCGTCCAGTAGCAATTTTATCAGCACCGGCTAAACTTTTTGAATCTATTATACATAGGTATATTTATATGCATGTTGATTGTCAATTAACTGATTCTCAACATGGTTTTAGATCAGCACGTTCAACTACAACCAATCTAATTGTGTATACTGATTATATTTCGCAATCTTTGGATTCTAACTGTCAGGTTGATGCTATTTATACGGATATTTCTAAAGCATTTGACCGTGTTGACCATGATATTCTCTTGGATAAATTGAGTGCTGTAGGATGCTCAAACAGGATGATTAGTTTTTTTGTTTCCTATTTGTCAAATCGACGCCAATATGTTGATTACGCTGGGTTCATATCAAACGTCTTTCCAACATATTCCGGGGTTCCTCAAGGATCTAATCTTGGCCCAATTTTATTTCTTATTTTTATTAACGATATTATAGAATGTATACGTGGAATAAAGTATCTGCTCTTTGCTGATGATTTAAAACTGTTTTTACGTATCAGTAATGAGTCTGACTGTACTATTCTGCAACAAAATATGAATAATATTTTACATTGGTCTATAAAAAACAAACTCGACTTCAACATTTCAAAATGTTTTTGTATTTCCTTCTCTCGCTCAAGATTACCCATCACATATAACTATGTGATATCTAATGATGCTTTAAAGCGTTTGTCTGAAGTTGTTGATCTTGGTATAAGATTTGACTCCTCTTTCACTCACATATAACTTCTATTGCACTGCGTGCAAGCAAACTTCTTGGGTTTATTGTTAGACAAAGCAAACCATTTGAAAACCCAACTGTGTTTCGGACGCTTTATGTTTCTTTGGTCTTAAGTAAGCTTGAATATGGATCCATCATTTGGAGCCCATATGAAAGTTCATACAAGCTGAAATTGGAGAGAATCCATAAGAAATTTCTAAGATATTATTATTTCAAAAAATTTAAATTCTTCCCCTTTGATAATTCCTTAAAGGAATACTACCCCACCAAATTTCTTTTAGGAATGTTATCATTTCACTCACTTGAAGCTCGAAGATCGTTTTCAAGCTTAAAGCATTTTTCTCTTCTTCTTCGGGGCCGAGTTAATAATCCTGAAATTCTCATGACTATTAATTTACATGCTCCCAATTTATTCTTACGTGGGCGAAACAATGAGCAAAAACTTTTATTTCTAAAAACTTATACCTCGCTTAGGAGGTATGAGTCACCAGTTCCAAGGGCCGTTCGACTAATCAACGCATTGCCTAGAGAAGTGGACATTTTTGGTGATGGTATTTGTGAACTGTTTGATAAATTTTTCTTTTGTATTTCTTGATTTTTTATGTTGAATTTGATGTACTGTGTATTTTTATTTTATGTTTTGTCTTATTATATTTTTCAAGTGCATGGCGAATTGGCGTCAGCTGTTATGTCATGTACTGTAATTTTGATTTTTAACAATAAATAAATAAATAAATAAATATACATCGATCCATAAATTAGGGAATGAAAGAGTGCGTTCTGGCATCCAAACTCAACAATGCAAAATAATATGGGAGCGGAGATAAGACAAATGAATATAAAACAATAAATTAGCCAAAATGTTTACAGCTCAAAAAATATTAGTCGTCTAATCATCTTTGTGTAGCTGTAGAGATATTAAATATGAACAGCTCTAAACCGTTAAGTTATTTATAGTTTCCTGGCAGTAATAACTGCAATAAAAATTGACTTCTTAAAATATCTAAATAAATATTTTTTTGAGTGCGCTTGTTTTTTACGACGATAGAACGTGTATCTATCCCTGTGCATTAATACATCAAAACACCCATTTTTTCTGGCAGTATACCGTCAATTTGATAGTTAGTACGTTTCAAAGATAATTTGTCAAAAAAATGTTGATATATATAAAATGCATATAATTTGAAAAATTGCACATATTACATATATATTTATACAGCGTCGTTACACTAGTTACAAATAAAACCAGGACTGGGGAGTCAGGTCAAAAAAGACTACTCCGACTCCAAATTTTAAATAAAAAATGACTGAATGCATAGAATTTTTTCAATCATTTCGTTTTAACTTAGATATTATGTGTACCATAAAATCATCTTTAGTCAGCCTAGCATTCGGTGGAAACACTATGGACAAACCCCCGACTCCATGACTACCGAATACGACTCCACCGCTCTGCATACAACTAATAACATTTTTAAAATTCATTCATTACCGTGTTATATTTATTGAGTTTTGATTAAAACAACCCTTTTTCATGAAGTGGTCATAAATCATTCAGTAAAATTCTTCAATCAACTCTGTTGTATCAATGCCGTTAAATAAAATAATCTTTTGTTACAATACAAATTCATGTTGTAGACTGAAAGTGGCTGGCAGTAAATTTTTAGTGTGCGAACATAAAGCTGGGTCCCGCAAGACGTCATCATAACCGGCCGCGCTTTATACACTCTCCACGAAAATGTGGAAACTTTTTAACGATTCATTTTAAATTGAGGTTTATTGACACCTCGATTTTACCATACAGCGACTCTGCTGAGCGGTCGACGCTTTTACACAACTTCTTTCAAAGTAACTTAAACACATTAAAGGACAATTTTTCAGCCTCACAGTTTATGTTTAAACGCCAAACTTGGTTTTGTGTAGTTATTAATATTTTGATAAATGTTGTTTATGTCATCAATTGTTGTTTTGTTGAAAAATCCGAATAAAACACAGAAGTGTGCTTCGGAGATAATCAATATCTAAGTAAGAACGAGTTTCTTTTATAATTTATTTCCCTTCACTTTTTTCCATTATTCAAGTATTTTTGATGAATTTTTACTACAATTATTTATTTACATTTTAGTTTATTATTAAAAGTTAAGCCGAAAGAATTTCAGCAACGGCTCTTGTATTCAATATATGTTTGTTCGATTTTTTTACAAGCATATGCATTATTATTACATGTTTTTTTTATAACAGTTCAATTGCATTGTAGAATAAATTAAATTAAGTACACACTCACACATATAAATATATATATAAATACATCCAGGCGAAAAGTCAGAAAACCTTGTTTTGAGATATTAGTCAATTTCGATAATCATAAAAATCTCTATTCATGTATTATAACTATTAGTTATCGTCTTAAGGACTTTATGAAATTCGATAATGATTAACGAACTCGATTCACATATTATATAAAAGCTTTAAATAATTAATAGCCTTTTCGCCAATAATCGGCATTGACTTGGTCTACATTATTTTCATAATATTTCAAAATTCACGACATATTTTGTTCACATATACATCACTTGTTTTTTTTTCAGAAAATACGGCGTGTTATAATCTATCTATCTACATTAATAACTCAAAACCGTCGGTTTATGATTTAACGCCTTCTGCCAGTATGCCAAGTAGTATAATACTACGACGAATTTCTAAGACCTGCAGTGTTTCTAACAAGACGACGTCTCGGGGTGCAAATAATAATTGCTCTCTTCATTAATCTCATGCATAATTTTGCAGGAACCATTTTTTGGTTTTTGTTATTTATTTTGACAATGTATATACTTCATAAAGCTAAACCTAGTCTAGACGGATTATTATAAAATGCAAGTTACATAACATATTATTTATCTTTACTATCTAACAACAATAGCCTAACCAAGCTGAGATATTTTATACAAAGAATATATTGTAAATTTGAATCTTTCAAATTATGTATGTACATTCACACAAGTTTTCAAAAGTACGTTCAACTGTGTGAATTTACACAATTAGAACAACTAGCTGTAAGCCCGTTGCCAGCAACGTGAGATTTTTGTTGCATTATACTAATAATATTTAAAAATAATGTTTAAGTTTTACAACCATTTTTCGTAGTAGCAGAAATTTCGTAAATTATTTAATTTTTGGAATAATTTTTAAGTTTGCTAACAACCATTTTTCGTAGTAGCAGAAATTTCGTAAAATATTGAATTTTTGGAATAATGTTTAAATTTGATAGCAACCATTTTTCGTAGCAGCCGAAATGTCGTAAATTATTGAATTTTTGGAATTATGTTTAAGTTTGCTAACAACAATTTTTCTTAGTAGCAAAAATTTCGTAAATTATTTAATTTTTGGAATAATGTTTAAGTTTGCTAACAACCATTTTTCGTAGTAGCAGAAATATCGTAAATTATTATATTTTGGAATAATGTTTAAGTTTGCTAACAACCATTTTTCGTAGTAGCAGAAATTTCGTAAAATATTGAATTTTTGGAATAATGTAAGTTTGATAACAAACATTTTTCGTAGCAGCCAAAATGTAAATTATTTAATTTTTGAATAATGTTTAAGTTTGCTAACAATCATTTTTCATAGTAGCAGAAATTTCGTAAAATATTTAATTTATGGAATAATGATTAAGTTTGCTTACAACCATTTTTCGTAGTAGCAGAAATTTCGTAAATTATTATATTTTGGAATAATGTTTAAGTTTGCTAACAACCCTTTTTCGTAGTAGCCGAAATGTCGTAAATTATTTAATTTTTGAATAATGTTTAAGTTTGCTAACAATCATTTTTCATAGTAGCAGAAATTTCGTAAAATATTTAATTTATGGAATAATGATTAAGTTTGCTTACAACCATTTTTCGTAGTTGCAGAAATATCGTAAATTATTATATTTTGGAATAATGTTTAAGTTTGCTAACAATCATTTTTCATAGTAGCAGAAATTTCGTAAAATATTTAATTTATGGAATAATGATTAAGTTTGCTTACAACCATTTTTCGTAGTTGCAGAAATATCGTAAATTATTATATTTTGGAATAATGTTTAAGTTTGCTAACAATCATTTTTCGTAGTAGCAAAAATTTTGTAAATTATTGAATTTTCGGAGTAATGTTTAAGTTTGCTAACAACCCTTTTTCGTAGTAGCAGAAATTTCGTAAATTATTTAATTTTTGGAATAATGTTGAAGTTTGCTAACAACCATTTTTCGTAGTAGCAGAAATTTCGTAAATTATTAAATCTTTGGAATAATGTTCAAGTTTGCTGACAATCATTTTTCATAGTACCGTAAATCGACCTCGGCGCATATATCGACAGCCCTGCAGTTTTTAAATTGCAAATTATTGAATTTTTAGGATAATGTTCAAGTTTGCTAACAATCATTTTTCGTAGTATATATATTTTATTCAACTAATTTTCAAATACGCTAACAAATTCATTTCGTAAAAGAAGAAAAAGACCCGAGGACATCAGTACGCACACATTTGTGAAAAGTGAGTCAAAAGTGAAAAGTGAAAAGTAAAAAGTGAAAACTAAAAAGTGATTATTTTATCGACTATTAATATATAGATGTTGACTTATTCTCCAAATGGAATTTTTGAAAAACTTAGTTCGCTAGTCAATCGAATTCTGTTATTTTGATAGCATTTATTTTCATACGATCAATATGTACTGTGTTTTAAAAAGAAAGTTTTCAAAAAAAAATAATGTTATAAACCCAAAAAAAAATTCTCGAGGCAAGATTCGAACCTACGCCTAAAATTTTGAATACCTACAAACAACCGAAGTCACTTTCAATAGCAAATATCGTTCCGTTTTCAAATGTTTAATTTATATGGTCAATTTTTATCACTATGGGTAACTACCTAGTTAGCTTAGTTGATAGAGAGCTCGGCTGGTAATACAAAGGTCGACAGTTCAAATCTCGGTTGACGGTGCTGATTTTTTGTATGGGATTTTCAGAGATTTTAAATGACACCAAATTTGGTTCATCAAATTATAATATATGACGTCATCGAAAAGGTAGGAATAAAAAATGGCGACATCGTGGCTGGTGAGGGGGAGGGGGAGGAGGAGAGGAAATCGAGGAAAATCATAAGTAACAGTGTATATTGGAAAAATATGTCTTAAGTATGAATAAAAAGTGACAGCGTGGCTTGGCAGGAGGAGGGAGAGGGGCAGGGGGAGGGGAAATCGAGGACATCTTACACTCACTCACTCAGACAAACAAACGGACATTATCGGCTATTAATATATAGACTAGCTGTAAGCCCGTTGCCCAGCAACGTAAGATTTTTGTTGCAAAGTATTTAATTTAATTTAATTTTATATTATTTTATGTTATTTTATTTTATTTTATTTTATTTTATTTTATTTTATTTTATTTTATTTTATTTTATTTTATTTTATTTTATTTTATTTTATTTTATTTAATTTTATTTAATTTTATTTAATTTTATTTAATTTTATTTTAATTTATTTTATTTTATTTTATTGTATTTTATTTTATTTTTATTTATTTTATTTTTATTAGAAATTTCGTAAATTATTTAATTTTTGGAATAATGTTTAAGTTTGCTAACAACCATTTTTCGTAGTAGCCGAAATTTCGTTTATATTTAATTTTTGGAATAATGTTCAAGTTTGCTAACAACCATTTTTCGTAGGAGCAGAAATTTCGTAAATTATTTAATATTTAGAATAATGTTTAAGTTTGCTAACAACCATTTTTCGTAGTAGCCGAAATGTCTTAAATTATTTAATTTTTGAAATAATGTTCAAGTTTGCTAACAACCATTTTTCGTAGTAGCAGAAATTTCGTAAATTATTTAATTTTTGAAATAATGTTTAAGTTTGCTAACAACCATTTTTCGTAGGAGCAGAAATTTCGTAAATTATTTAATATTTGGAATAATGTTCAAGTTTGCTAACAACCATTTTTCGTAGGAGCAGAAATTTCGTAAATTATTTAATATTTGGAATAATGTTCAAGTTTGCTAACAACCATTTTTCGTAGGAGCCGAAATTTCGTAAATTATTTAATATTTGGAATAATGTTCAAGTTTGCTAACAACCATTTTTCGTAGGAGCAGAAATTTCGTAAATTATTTAATTTTTGAAATAATGTTCAAGTTTGCTAACAACCATTTTTCGTAGGAGCAGAAATTTCGTAAATTATTCAATATTTGGAATAATGTCCAAGTTTGCTAACAATCATTTTTCGTAGTAGCAGAAATTTCGTAAATTATTTAATATTTGGAATAATGTTCAAGTTTGCTAACAATCATTTTTCGTAGTAGCAGAAATATCGTAAATTATTATATTTTGGAATAATGTTTAAGTTTGCTAACAACCATTTTTCTTAGTAGCAGAAATTTCGTAAATTATTAAATCTTTGGAATAATGTTGAAGTTTGCTAACAACCATTTTTCGTGGTAGCAGAAATTTCGTAAATTATTATATCTTGGAATAATGTTTAAGTTTGCTAACAACCATTTTTCGTAAATTATTAAATCTTTGGAATAATGTTCAAGTTTGCTAACAATCATTTTTCGTAGTACCATAAATCGACCTCGGCGCATATATCGACAGCCCTGCAAAGGTTTCAAGTGTGCAAACAAATATATTTCGTAGAAAAAGAAAAATATCTTGGAATCATTTTTTTTGAATTGGCCACACTAAGTATTTGACATATTCTATTTTTGAATTTTCAATACAAACAAACAATCAAAGTCAAGTTTGAAATAGTTCTTTTTTCGAATGCTTAATATATATAATCTAATTTTGTCGCACCTGAAAGTTTGCCCTTTACCTCAGCGGTAAGACGTTCCGTTCATATTGCAAAGTTCCACGTTTCGAATCCGACCCGCGGCAGAAATAAAATGTCAAATAAAGTTTAGCGTTTTTTCACATTTAAAACTATGTGCTTCTTCAGCGTAATGAAAAAATACTTCTAGTATGAATAAAAAAAATGTCGACAGTCGGGCTGGTGATGAGGAGGGGGAGGGGAAATCGGTGACAATCATATAGAAGATGGATGACACTGAACAAAATCTGTCAAATCAGCTCCTAGCCCTATAATTATAGCTTTAAAAAATCGAATCAGTTCATTTGATTATTTAAAAAACTTCGTAGCCATGCAAATTTTGAAATAAAGTTCTCTCAATATTAATTACGATGCTTTAGTTCTAAGCCAGGAAATTTGAATTTTGAATATAAAAAGACGTCCATTCCAATTGGCCGAAAAATGTGATGTTCAAAATATGTTCAAAATAAATCGCTATCATTGGGCGAAGTGGACATCAGTACGCACACATTTGTGAAAAGTAAAAAGTGAAAAGTAAAAAGTGAAAAGTAAAAAGTGAAAAGTGAAAACTTATTTTATCGGCTATTAATATATAGATTCCACCGAGAACCTTCAGTCGAATTCTTAAAAAATATTGTATGTTGCTATTACAGTTGAAATTATTTTTCATTACACAAAATATTTTATTTTGTGAACAAGCGAAGTACATATTTGTTTTCTCTTAACATTTGTACATTTGAGACAAAAAAAGTTATTCATGCATTTCAACGTATCAAAAAATAATCTATATATTAATAGCCGATAATGTCCGTCCGATTGTCCGATTGTCCCCGATTTCCCCTCCCTACGAAAAATAGTTGTTAGTAAACTTAAACATTATTCCAAAAATTAAATAATTTACAATTTAAATACTGCAGGCCTGTCGATATATGCCCCGAGGTTTATTCCTGCTACTTCGAAAAATTATTGTTAGCAAACTTAAACATGATTCCAAAAATTAAATAATTTACAATTTAAATATTGCAAGGCTGTCGATATATGCCCCGAGGTCGATTTCTGCTACTACGAAAAATGATTGTTAGCAAACTTAAACATTATTCAAAAATTAAATAATTTACGAAATTTCTGTTACTACGAAAAATAGTTAGCAAACTTAAACATTATTCCAAAAATTAGGTAATTTACGAGGTCTATTTCTGCTACTACGAAAAACAGTTGTTAGCAAACGTAAACATTATTACAAAAATTAAATAATTTACGGAATTTCTGCTACTACGAAAAATAGTTGTTAGCAAACTTAAACATTATTCTAAAAATTAAATAATTTACAATTTAAATACTGCAGGGCAGGGCTGTCGGTATATGCCCCGAGATATATTTCTTTTACTTTTAGAATTTCCGGCTTATTCAATAAATAGGTTTGTGAGTTATTTTTCACGCCAGTAAATTTTCTGACTACTTAAAAATGCAACAAGAATCGCGACTTGTCGACAACAATTGAGGTCAACGGGCTTACAGCTAGTAATTATTATATGTGAAAATATAAGCAGACTGTATTTTTTTATTTGAATAATATAGCTTCAAGTCCAATTTATTCTTAAAGAGTTTACTTATATGAATTAGTTGAAGTTTTACGTACATACGAATAAAATGTTTATAGTTATTTTTGTCTCGTCTTGTGTTATTTTCTTAATATGCTTTATTCTCTTTTTACTGACCACCGTTCTGTAAAATCTAAAGTCATCTTAAATAGCATGCATCGTAAATTTTTACCCGTGCCCAACAATATCACAAAACAAAACAGTATAGTGTATATATACGTTTTTTTATACTTCTAAACATCCAGTTATACAAAAATCTGTTAGATCAAAATATGTGTAACACGACAGCATTGTAAAATTCTTCTTAATTTTCTCGAATAAATTATTTCCACAAATTGTTATTATGCATCAGTTGAAAGCATACGAAAATTTATTTAAGGCTGAAACTTCTAAATTCAAAGTATCAAATTTTCCCTCCTTGGTCCATAACGTGCAGTATGCTTTCATTGGCTCAACTTGCACAGACCAAACAGTGCAAGCTGTATTTCAGAGTTCCTAGGAAGTATTAGCAATTTCAAAGTACATAGGTGCAGCCTGCCTAGAAAAGCTGCCCTTTTCTCCGAAAGGAATTAGTCTCGTTAACTTTCGCCTACGGGGGAAAAACTTTCGTAATAAAAGCTTGACCGTTAAGCTCAATATTTGTCGAGGCTCTTATCACCTGAAATGTGAATTGACTGTGCACGACACAATGGTACAATTTTTATGGACGTTCTATATGTTTACACGGCTCCTACAAGAGTGTTTGGCAAAGAGTTTACAAGGAAAATGTAACACTTTGGATTTTGAAGTACACCACACACGACGACTTTCAGCTTAAACTGTCTTCAGAGCGAATATTATTTTATCAATTTTTCTTCAACCAAAAAGTCTAATAACAATCATGAGTTATCTTTTTGTATAATTTTATTGAAATACTGCTACAAATATGAAAAAAATAGTTCATATCGACTGTGGAAAAGAAAAAGGACGTTAACCCACACATATAAAATTTTACAGGAGGCGCTAAAAACGTGTTTTGATGATTTTGTGACATATGCAAATTATGAATTATACACAACAGTGAAGTGCACGGATACTTTTAAACTGGTGTTAAATTGACATAACCTAATATTAATTAAAGAAATTGTCTCGGAAAAACCTTTATTTCATTGTTTTTTCTTGGTTTTATTTTTTTACAAGGTCATCTTTTTCAAACTTAAAAGCTAAATTTAGATACTTATTCGGCATTTTCAGCTTCCATCCTTTTGATAGAATGTGTATCAAGTTGTATAAATTGTGATTATCGAAAAAAAGCTGTTTTGAAAAATTGAGGGTTACGTCCTTTTTCCTTTCCACAGTCGATATAATCTCAAAACAAATAATATATTAAAAAAAAAGATCATTAGGTATGTGAAGCAACCAAAAACATTTAGTAAATATATTACTTTTGGTAAACTCTCAATATTATATTAATGAATGTAAAATTACATTGTTGTATAATTATATCATTGATAATTTCTCGAAAACCTTTTTTTTTCAATTACAATGTCTTACGCCGTAAGGCTTACGGTATTGTCAGTTAACACTAGAAAAATAAAATTAATTAGGTATTTGTATTTCCCACTTTATATATCCGATACTCTTCACATTGAATCGTCTTATTTATCGATAGCACTTGCGTACATACCAACTGCTTTGGCTTTCAATAAACACAACAAATAATAATCTGCATCTCAAATTCACAAGTTGTAAGTAACGGCTTATACATTATATATAGAAATATTCACCGGTAAAATTTACTTAGGATGAAAGCAGTAAAACTATTCGAATGATAGCTTACTTACATACCTTTTGGTGTAGCTGCGAGTACGTAGCTACTGTGGGACAACATGTTTGAGTTTTCGCCGAACGCATCTTCAGCCGATAAACATTCACAGTTTCCGTTTGTGTTCGCACATTACCCACCCCCTGCAGCCCCAGCGACATTCCCTACGTGAACATTACTACTTCTTGGCTAAGTTTCTTAGTGCTAATGGTTGGTTTATTTTATTACAATTTACGTTCGCGAAGTGGGGTGTCCTAATAGTGTGTATGAACGTAATTGTAATATTTATTAAATCATTTAATGTTTTTTTTAAACGACCAAATAATGCAAAAGAGTTTTGTTTTTATATTATAACTAGTATTAATATTTGCTTATATTTGCCAAAAAAACATTTAAACAATCGTGACAATATATTAATACCGCATAACCAAATTATAATATGAATGATTTGTCACTATTCATTAACGAAAGTTAATCATCTCAGTTGATAATTCTCATCAATTGATAATGCTCGTCGTGAGCAAAACCGTTCCCGATCATATTAAATTAAGGTGGAATAAGTACAAATGAGTATTTTTTAAAAAATATAATAGTTACCCACCAAGTTATGACAGTGAATACTTTAAAATTGGTTAATCAACTCGTTTGTAAACCCTTTTTTTCTAACTATAATACAAATATGTAAGCCGTTAAATTTATTTGTATTCGCATACAACACAGGCTATAAAACGATATTTAGGTAATTGAAAAGGTTATTTCAATTAAGATTTTTTTTTACTTAAAGTCATTTTGAAGGACTGTTGAACGTATGTAAACATAAAAATATCAACATCACATAAATACACTACGTTCAACGTAGGTTATTATAGTTTTATGAATTATATTATATAGTATACAGTGACCCACATAATATAATGAAGTCATGTTATAGAAGAGACAGAAGTACTTGTATGTTAACCAGACTTCAACCGGCATCCGGCGTCTTTCGCAAGATATACAGTTCAACTGCGTGTTACGGAAACAAACTTTGCTCTCCGACTATCGGAAATCTATCGGCCCTGTTCGCTATACTAAGTACACGCCCCACCTATGGTGCCTTCCTCTGCTGGCTTACCTACTTTTCATACCTGCGAACATTTATTTGGTTCTATTACCAACATCTTGCCTCATGTTATACTAGATGTAACTTGGTTAATGTGTAAGCGGCTTTATAGTTTCGTGAGTTATCTAAGATTTCGTGTTCTGTTAAAATAACTAAAGGTAAAACTATCCAGCGTCTTGTTTTTCATAGAAAACTTTATGTCGATAGTATGTTTTTGTAGACTTCATCATCATCAGTGACGTGAGTTTTGTAGGCATTTAAATATGGTCCGGATCAGTGGCGGCCGGCTAATGTGCCATTGGATCAATGCACCCCTTGTATATGCAGAGGCGGTTATATTTCATAATATAATATTCAAAAATAACATTTATAACATTCACTCATTTTAAAATCTTCATGTATTATATTGTCTATAATAAATATTTTAGAACATTATATTTTATTTTATTTTAAACAATAAATAAATGAAGAATTTAAAATGAGTGAATGGTGTAAATGTTATCTTTGAATATTATTTCATGAAATATAACCACTCCTGCATATACAAGGGGTGCATTGATCCAATGCCACATTGACCGACCGCCACTGCTGGATGTAAGGTCCCATAGATTTAATGCGATGTTTAATTTTGCGCTTGCCGGGATTTGAACTCACACCCACCTGATCGCTAAGTCGAAAATTTCTCCACCAGACCGCAGAAGTCGACTTTTTGGAAAAATTATAATCTTCTATACATATAATATTTTTTTAGCAAATGCCATAAGCGTGTTGAAAATTAAATAGTAAATAACAAACGTAGTTTCAAAGAAAAAAATACAATCCAAACCTATTTCATAATTTTGACAAAATGAAATGTTAGGAAGACTCGATTTCTATTCAAACGCATGGATGTTTGTGATGTTCCCCCCACCATTGTTATCCTAAAATAGCGGGGTGTAGCGAGAGTGACTAGCCAACCACTAGTCCTATTCAAGCCTTATTCTTTCTATCCCTACTCTCTTCGAAAAAAAGAGACGATGATCAACTGAGTAACAATCAGTTCTCGTAGAAAAACTTCTGTTAGATATGGGTCGACGTATGCTCCATATTGGGACCGGATTAGTTTTTACGTCATAGTAAAAAAAATACAATTTTGTAACCTAACTAACCGAATAAATATTATGATATTTATAAATATCCTACTGTAATTGTTGTAACTGTTTAGTCTTGATACATGCAATTTATTACGTAAAGTTCTCTCGACACCAACAGCAGTCAATAAACAAAACGTGTTTTTAATCGTTTTTACACGATGTCTATAATTACTTATAAACTATGAATAATTGTCTACTTTTATTTTACACTTAATTGTGAACAAAATTTGTTATTTGAATACTATTGATCATTTTGTAAAGCATCGTTAATCTATCTAAATCAACATACAGTTCCATTAGCATGTTAACAATGGGGTACGTCAACGAATCCGTTGTATAGTCATGATAAATAAATTCGCACTTCGCTTGTCGATACTCACTTTATTTGTTTCCGGGCAACGGAAAACGTTTACCGGTAAAACACAACATGCCCCAAAGTAACACTCAATCAATTAACATTGTTAATTTCCAATATTGTGTGTGTCCAGGTGAACGAGTAACCACGTTACGATTAAGAGCGGTCGATTGAACTCTAGTCCTAGGGGAACACTCTGTACCCAGTATGTCGCCAAAACAACGCTTTGCCGCTGGACACGGCAAATATTTACCCACAATGCCCCTTTGAAAATGAATCAACAAACCTTGCTTGATATTGTCTTTGCTCTACAGTCTCTCAATCAACATCTCATATTCATGGCATGATGTATTAATATAGAGTTTTGAATATATCCGAAACAACTAAATCAAATATTATTGCTTTGACTGAAAAATATACTGCCAGTACAACCCGATTCATCAGTTTAATATTGGACCACTCGCGTTGAAAGTTTTCTGTATGTTGACAAAGGCTTTTTATAAAAAAAATACCATAACGACATGTAATTGTAATTTTACTGTTTTAAATAATAATTTATACATAGTTAACTTGTAATATATTTATTAATTTAATAATATAACTTTAAAGCGTATTTATTTTTAATGTCACGAGTTATTGCTGATGATAATATGGATCTTTTAACTATTTCAACATGTTATGCGTCAAAATGCATGAACTATGAACCGATGGTTTTACATACACCTGTATTAAAAAATAGTTGAAGTTATTAAAATTACAAGTGAATATAAGAATTCTTTCAATCATTTTTATCTACAATATTTTCCGTTTACTGTATAACATGAAAGTCGATGTGTACTGCTCATACCTATTTGTTTTTGTTTTTTTTTAATTTTGTTACTCTATCGAGATATCGAATGAATTGCATATTTATGCTCACGGTGTTTATAAGTAATTTATCCGAAAAGCACATTATTCCCTCCAAATAACATCATTGTGCTCACTGAAGCGTGGCGTAATCTAGTATTTGAGGTATTCGTAGTGTATTGAGGGCCTCCTGCAACCCAACAGTAGTACTGCCTAGTCAACGTTCTATGACGAGAGTCTCTACGCTGCTACGTTATCCTTCCTCTACGCTGCCCGTGGAGTCTCAATCGAATTGTGAATTTGACCGAACGAGTGTTCAGAGTTTAAGCGGAAATGGCGCGATTGCGTTTTTGCTTGGTTATTCGTTTTTCATTACACTTTTGAATTACATTATTTTCTGGCGCTGTTCAATATGTACATATGTTTTGGAAAATATTATATATTTTTTTCTATTTTTTTTTACACAGTGAAACCTTGATATATCGTTCTCGCAATACTTTTTTTTATCCATGCCCGCTCCCAATGTGAAGCACATGGCCTCCTAATGGAGGTATCTCAACAGAACTTTTTCTACGAGATCTGTTTGTTACTCAGTCGCTCAACCTCTCTTTTCCAAAGAGGGAAGTAAGGATAAGGCTTGGACAGGACAGGACAATTAGTTAACTAATCGCTCTCGCTACGCTCAGTTATTGGAGGATCGGAAGGATTTTTAAGACACCACAAACACCCATGCCTTCGAACGGAAATCGATGGAAAAATGCTATTCGTAATGAGACTCGAACCCACGAAATCCGGCACGGAAGCCAACAACGCTAACCGTTGCGTCATTCGCAATAATAGCAGTATATAAACGTTTTGACATTTCAAACTTAAATCTACATATATATTTTTATCTAAAATACTTTCTGTACTATTACGACAGGCCACTAAACTAAGAGACATAATTAAGTTTTAAAAAAGTTGAGTCGCCAAATCTATAATTTGATTCGAAGAAGTAACTTTGAAAGCTATTTTATGATGCTTTTCAGTTATCCGAATACATATTATAATTTGTAATAATGCCACAATGAAGCCGAAAAGCCAAAATATATGGAAGCTTACAAAATTTGAAAATGCCATATTAAATTTCCATTCACCCCTTCAATCGACAGTGTTAAGTATATTTATGAACGAGACAGCTGGTGTACTTTTGATAAGGGTACCGTTATTTATTGTTTCCAAATAAGTATGAATTGTCTATCAACCGGCATAACATACCATTTTAGCCTAATGCCGCTTTGGTTATAAACGCAGAATCCTCTGAGGTCTTAGCGAGCCTCTGCAGTTTCTACAGCCCGCCGGAGGCTCCTGCCGGATGCATTCAGAGCTATATTCCCTTGTGCTTGATTTCCGATATCGGAACAATTCAACTGATTCCTAACCGTAACCAAAATACAACAGTCTTCCTCGGGCGAGCATATCAAACTGCTAGACATCTGTAACCTGACTATCTGGAAAATCTCTGTACTACAAACAACATGTCGGATATTCACGTGTTCTTTAGGCGTATCGTATGACACACATAACATTGCAAATTTTGCAGCCTGGTACGAATATTTGCTTTGATATTTATTTTTGATGCACGGATTCTTCATGTCACAAATCTTGACAAGCGTGTTTTCGTTTCTTGATTTATCATTTCATATTCACAAACTTTCTTTACTGTTTGCAAGAAAAATAATATTATGTGATAATTGTGTGTACAAATAAGATGCGTACCAGTTTGATCGATACTCACGCTCGACATTGCAGTGATATTGCAAAGCAAGCGGGCCCTTTCGAATTAGACTTAGATTATTCCATTTGAACGAGCATGCACGTTGAATCCGTTAACGACTTTGATGCTTAACCACTACACTGTTATAGTTTCCGTTTAATTTATTAATTGTTTTAGCCCTATCAAAATAATAAAGTAAAATCATCATACAATGAGTCTGACCCTTTTGACTTAGGTGGAGTTACTTATTTTGATATATTATAATGCAATTATACCAATCAAAAGGCCTATTCAATCAATAGTATTTATTTGAGTTTAAATTTCTTTTTAATTAAGAATTTTCTTTTCTTTTATTATGATATGTTTAAAACCATTAAATAAAAAAATATTTTTTTTAAACACAATCTCCGGAAAAAAATATATTTTGTGGTCAATAAAATAAAATACAGAAAAACTTACATACACGGTTAGGAAAAAGTTACTACTCTTGCTGGACTTTTTAAATTCTTTTTTAAGACTTTTCTTTTTAGTTTGATTGTACGCCCCATTATAATACATAATAGCATTTATATAACTAATAATATTTGTGTAATTTAAATACTCGAAAGATCATTATGCCTTCAACAGGTTACCTATGTTTACATAAACGATCATCAATATATTATATAAAACAAGGTCGTTTATATTCCTACCCCACAAATAACTTCGCGAGTATCAATCCCGATGAATATTGCCGCGTGTCGTTTGTATTTTTTTCAGCCAGAACTCGGCTCATCACTTCACGGAAGATTGCATTTCCGGTAACGTGGAGAAGTACTGCCTCTCTCTCTGGTTACTTTGTACTCTCTACCTGCGGCGGTTGTTTTTTTCTGTTTTTCCGCTGCACCCCAATTTCGAAGGCAAACATTTACAGAAATCTGCAAATGCTGCACATCACTTTTGAATTGCTCTTCAAACAAAATACTATCGGATAGATTAAAAACATTTTGTTATATAAATTCCGAACGCTATTCTGTTTTGTAAGCTTTTGGATACTTCTATCCGCAACACATATCGATATTTAGTTTAAACTTAATATAGCTTTGTATTTGCGCCTTGCCCTTGATATTTCTACGATATTAAAAAATAATTATCACACTCTCTTAATCGATGTTTTATTATAAGTAATAAGTTTATTGCATCCAAATATGAATAGGAACTAATAAAATATGTTACTTTTAAGCGTTTTGTGTTTTTTTTTATCCATTATTTGAGATTGACTTTATACGCCCGCTGTGGTCTAGTTGGTTAGAGCTTGCTCTACCGGTTAATTTCAAATTTAGATTTTTTCAATTTAAATTTGAGACATAAGACATGTGTGGGTATTTGTGATGTCAATTTAACTCGAGCTGATCTCGAGTGACTTACAATAAATCCTTATCGAGTTTTTTCTCTGTAAAATTTTATTTACAAGTAATTATGATGAAAAAAAATACATTAGGAATTTTTACATTATTAAAAAATATTTAGAAAAATTTCGGTATAATTTGCATAGTAACTAATGTTAATAGCACCACTTTATTATTGAAACATTGATACAATTATGTAAAATGTTAATTATTTTATAAATACAGCAAATCTATCTATATCTATCAATTTTAGCTTTTAAATTAATTAAATGTTTTAATTTAAAATATTTATATTTTCATATTATTCAATGCTTTTTCTTTTTTTATATAAACCTTGTAATACGACATAATATTTTTTGCAATTTATAATAGCGTAGATTTATTTTTGTTATGCAACTTTTTTAAAATCTCCTCTTCAAAATAATTAAGCAATCGTGATTGTGTTTTATTCAATAATCATTTTCCGTATTCAATTTTAACAACGAAACGCAGCTCTGTAAAATTTGGCCTCAGGTGAAAAAAAGACCTGGGTCGTTTGAACGAAATTAATTAATTTCGTGTTTATATCATTATTGAGTGTCTTTTTATATTTGCACATACAATATATATGTTTAAATTTCCTTTTATTTATATCTGGAAAAAATCCTCTCAAAGACAGTAAAATATATTATATTCATTATAAGAAGCATCAATAAAATTAAATAAAACCGCTTTTATTTCATTGTGATAAGTTGGTTTTTACTTTGAATTTAAATAAACGAATGGTGTGATCTAATTACTTTTTTTGGAAATCATAATTAAGTCAACCGGATTAAAAATATATTTTTTGCTAGTTTATCGTCAATTTGCTGTAATGAAATTTTTTGTAATGAAGTTTCTCGAATATATCAAATAAATAGAGCGGTATTTAGTTAATAAAAAACATTTCAGTAAAATAACGGGACAGTTTTCCGAATCGCGGCCGTATTTATTCATCACGGAGACGGTAGAAGGGGCTGAAGCTTCGCGGTGCTACGTAGAAGCTCTCCGCCGGAAGTAAACGTGCTTAAACGCTCGTAAATATGTAAATAATTGATTTAATCCAAGATACTAAACCGCCATATCTAGATGAAAGTGTTTTTTTCTCGTCGCGATAGATTTTCATGCCTCTTGAACGAATTGGATATCTTGTGATGAAATACTTTGTCGTTTCTATGGTGCTTCAGCCACCCTTCGATGCCATCTAGATTGATCTCGAAGAAGATATACGAGTGGAAATAGCCACTTACCATAATTTGCATCATTACGTTGATTGGGTCGAATCAATGTTTCGTTTAATTCGGTATCAAACGGACTTACCTGACATTTCAGTTGAAAGATAATTTACAATTCACATATTCGTGTCGTCTATAAATAATTTAGTTGGGCTCATTTTACAGTAGTAATATATGTTAATTCTTTTATATTTAGTGAAAACTCCCGATTTTTTTAATTCATTTTAAACAAAATCATATAACTTATGTTGTATCTTGTATCGATCACATTATGTTACAAATGTTAAATGTATTTTTGAAACTTCAGCAGTAGTATGGTTATACCATCATTATTTGTAGTAATATATTTTTTTTCCCTTTCAGTATTGAATTATTCCACTCATTATTATGTGATTTATCTATATATATAAAAGAAAGTGGGGTTTGTTACACCACGTATATCTCGAGAATCGCAGCTCGGATTCTAATGATCTTTGTTTTATTAAATTCGTATCCGCCTAGAATAGCAGAATAAGCATTAAAACATCGGAAAAATATCACGGCAAAGAAATTATGAAGAAAATTAATATTCTCATACAGTTTTCAAATGGCGAACACCTTGAAATAATGAAAATGTCGTTCGTATGCAGATTTCATCCGCTAGGTGGCAATTTTTCCAAAATTCATTTGTTTTTGCTTCTTTTGCATACGATTGACTTCTAAATAATTTTAAATTTAGAGTATGGATTAGAATAAAACAAATCGATGATATAATATGAAAACGAAATAAAATCGGATAATGTTGAAATAAGGTTATGTTTTTAATTAGATATGATAAATTTTTTGACAAAAATATTACGCTGTTTGCACGAACGTTGCTCTACTTTGAGATGCCACGTTATTACACTTGGAAAGCTACATCGAAGAAATTTTAACGTCGAAAGCAAGGCGATGCGGTTCCTGCTCATCCGAATGACTACTGATGCTCTTGGTCGCATGTACACAGTTCATCCGAAAAATGACGAATGCTTCTACTTGCATGTCAACAGCTCAATTTGCTTGAAAATGATACTCATTACAATCGCTGAAGAAATTGTTTCTGAATCTCCAAGTCAGATACGCACATTATTTTCTATCATTAATTTGACATGCTTCCCATCGAATCCCCGTGAACTGTGGAACAAGTACAAGGATGACATGTCCGAATACATTTTGCATCGAATTCGTGTCAGTTTGGGGAATCCCAATCTCGAGGTGAATGAAGAGATACATAACCAGGCTTTGCTTTAGATCGAAGACATGTGTTACCTCATGTGCGGCAGTTTGGTAGTCAAGTTAGGAATGCCAACGCCAGATCGTGGAATGAACGACGCTTTCAATCGAGAATTGGAACGTGAACGTGAATATGATCGAGATGCATTGAACCAATCAGTTTGAACGAATGTACCACTGCTGAACCCTCAACAGAAGGAAATTAGCGATACGTTAATGAAAGTAATTGATGATGGAAATGGTGGCTTATTTTTCCTCGATGCGCCCGGTGGAGCTGGGAAGACATTCTTCATGTCATTGATTATGGCCTCTGTTCATGCGAGATAAAAAAATTGCTGTAGCAGTTTCTTCTTCTGGAATAGCAGCCACGTAGATAGATCAACCGCTGCCGATGAAATAAACGCTTGCCTCAAATAATTGACAAACATGCGAGTTGCATTGCTAAACGATCCATCTGCCGAAGATTTCTCCAAGCAATTGCTGACTATCTATTTATTCATTGTTCAAAATTAAAATTACAGTACATGACATAACAGCTGACGCCAATTCGCCATGTACTTGAAAAATATAATAAGACAAAATATAAAATAAAACTACATAATACATCAGAATCAAAATCAACATAAAAAATCAAGAAATAAAATAGTGAAATTTTACAAACAGTTCACAAATAAAATCATTAAAAATGTCCACTTCTCTAGGCAATGCGTTGATCAATCTAACGGCCCTTGGAACTGGTGATTTAAACCTCTTAAGCGAGGTATAAGTTTTTAGAAATAAAAGTTTTTGCTCATAGTTACGCCCACGTAAGAATAAATTGGGAGCATGTAAATTAATAGTCATGAGAATTTGAGGATTATTAACTCGGCCCCGAAGGAGAAGAGAAAAATGATTTAAGCTTGAAAACGATCTTCGACTATCGTCGGTAACGACCGTGTTCCTGTTGAAAAAATCGAACAGATTGATTTCGTTTCCGCCGAATTTTAACAATTTCGTCTCAACGAAGGACGGCTTCATCAAAAAAATGTTCCCAAACGTCTAATCACAAAAATCACAATTGGTTGATTGAATGAGTAATTCTTGCGGCGAAGAACAAAGATGTGGATCATTTCAACTTCACAATTCAAAATCAAATCGTTGGTCCACTACATTCCTTCAAATCTAGCGAACTTTCGCAAGGTGCGCGAAACATTCTTGCGCAGACTGTACATATAACATATTCTTTCAACCAAAAAATAATTATTTCTGCTTCTCTATGATAGTGTCATCAGAAATAGTTTGTAGTATCGACCAAACTATTTTTTTTTCGTTTATTAGAGATTCGCGCCGCAGCACACCCAGCATCGCCTCGCGGCACACCGCTTGCGGAGCACTGCTTTAAACGACTGAAAAACTGACATGCAATATTGCGAAACACCACCAATGACCAAAGTTTTGGTAGCAAGTAAAATCATCACCTGGGATGAATGGACAATGGCGCACAAATGCGCATTGGAAGCACTCAATCAAAGTATGAAATATCTGTGCAATGACTCAAGATGTTTTATAGGCGCAATGATTCTACTATCTGGCGATTTCCACCAAACACTACCAGTCATTCCAAGATTTACCGCATCCGATGAAATAAACGCTTACCTCAAATCACGACTCTGGCGCTATGTAAAGAATCTTCAGCTGACGACAAACATGCGAGTTGCATTGCTAAACGATCTATCTGCCGAAGCAATTGCTGACTATCGGTAACGGGGGTGTTCCTGTCGACGAATCGAACGGATTGATTTTTCACTCAACAAAATGTTCCCGAACGTCTAATCACAAAAATCACAATTGGTTGAATGAACGAGCAATTCTTGCGGCAAAGAACAAAGATGTGGACCATTTAAACTTCACAATTCAAAATCAAATCGTTGCATTCCTTTAAATCTATCGACCGTGTAACAAACGAAGACGAAGCAACCAACTATCCAACTTAATTTTTAAACTTATTGGATCTGCCTGGCTTGCCACCGCGCAATTTACAACTGAAGGTTGACTCGGTAGTCATCATGCTTCAAGTTATCAAGTTAACAGAACATTTATTCACTTTTAAGGTGTTCACTGTCAATACTTGGTGGAATGGCAATATAATAAAAATAATAAAACATTTTTAGTACTTTTTCCACATAAAATTTATTTGATCAGGACCGGTTTCGCTCATCGCGAACATTATTAACTGATGATAATGCTCAGATGATAATAACTCAGTTGATAATGCTCGCGATGAGCGAAACCGGTCCTGATCAAATAAATTTTATTTAGTGGGAAAAGTACTAAAAATGTTTTATTATTTTTATTACAACATTTATTGATTCTGAGGCGGTACGAAGTTCGTCGGGTCAGCTAGTATTTACATATAAATAAACCTGCAGGTCTATAATTTTCTACTTGATGTTTTGAATATATCTTTTGTAATTCGATGTAAAATTATATTTACCGCAAGTAAATCTGCTTGTCGATGAAACGTAATAGCATTTGTTCTAAGACGCTTAAATGTAGCTGAGATAGTATTATAAACTTTTTTTTTTTTTTATATTTGTGGTATAACTTTAATCAAAACTTATTTACGAAACGTTTTGAATACTATTTCAATGACTCGAAAGCGATCGGTCCAAGGCTTTAATATCCAATCCTGCTGGTTATTTTTTTTGCAGAAAACTTCCCCGAACGCGCCTTTGTTCTGAAGTGTTCGTCAATCAAGTTTTCGGAAGATCTACTGCCAAACCTCAGTTCTGACAAAAACCCTTTAAGATTTTACCAACATCGTCTTCGCTTTCAACTCTCCACAATTGAAAATTTAACGTCACGACTGACCGCATTTTAATTACCGCAAGGAAATGGTCAAGGTAAATTTGCCTTACTTTTTGTTCTGCGAATTAATCAACCAAACGTTTTTAACCAATAATCCTTTCATATCGTTTTTTGTTTATTAAAAAAAAACTTTTGTGTGGAGTTTATTTTTCGCATTTCTGATAATAAAGTGCTTCTTAACGCTTCTGTAAATAAAATATACAAACGCTTCTAAAATGTTTGAACTGTAGAAAATAATGTCTGTTTTCAAAAATAAAAAAAAATCATAACAATAAATTCAAAATAAGGAGTTTTTGGTTCGAACAAAAATATCGTCATGTATATGAGTTTCATACTTATTTTTAACATGAGATATGTACAATTTAAATGTATTGTTTATTCATTTCTTTGTAATGTCGTTAACAAATGTCATGTAATCTTTTTCTTGAAAAAACCCAACGTTGTAATAATGAGATTTTTTTACGTATCCTTTTTGAAATGCTAATACAAATCTTATATATAGTAAACTTACAGTTGTATTTTCTGGCTGTAACTCAATTTGGTTGTTTTCTAATCCAACAGTGTTCAGTTTCTTTTGATCTCATTTAATATTTACGTAATTGGAGAACAAAATTGCGCTACACAAGAGTGAATTGGGCAACTTTTTACGTCTCTGTTATGTCTGCGTTACAGTAAAACATTTATTTTCTTTTTATTACGCACAAGTTCTTGTTAAGGGAGATCTCGAAATTTAATCTTTTCCCGAATGAAAAGTCCCTTGAAGAATTTTTTCAAAAATCTGATCTCTAAGAGACCGGTGTCCTTGTCATACTCACACGTCACTGAAAAGCTCCGTCCCATTCCTACGTAGACTTTCAAGATTTCTTTATCCAATTACCTGGGATAATTCTCACCTGTGACTGGTGCCACCTGCTCCGATTTTAGGGTCGATTTGCCGCCGGTCTTTAGATATTGGTGTAAAGGTACGAAAAACATTGGAATTGAGATAGTTGACTCGGTCTAAGGGGATATCAAATCGTCAATAAAAGCTTTATTTTCCGAGATATGTTTACGTTTGTTTGAATTCTCTTTGAATGTGTTCATTATTTATTGATATTTGAAATAAGTTTTTGTTTTGTATGATGTTATAGTGATATTTCATAATCTTAAACGGATTTTATTTTAATACACAATACATTATATAACTCACTACCATTTCAAAAAATATATATTAAAAGCTATTAACAAAGTATTTCGCCGTTTGTCATATAATAATTGATGTTATATATTTATTTATATATTAAATTTATGCTGAAAAGTGAATACATGTTTTTCGCTTAAAAAAAGTGTGATAATAAAGTTTTGTAATTTAATTTTATAAAATCATATTATATGTGCACAGTCGAAAAAAATATGTTTATATTTGAGTTCTTGTATGCTGCTTCGAAACGATCTCGGTATGTACATATGTTTATAAAAAAATATTATTAATATTTTGAAACATCTGAAACATCAACATGAAATTTGCAATAATTTACCGCAACAAATCTCACACGGTTAATAAATGAAAACAACGTCAATTTTACGACATCCTTTGACAGTTTCTGATAGAAGTTTAATGCTTAAAGAACTTCCACGCAAGCTTTTGATCTCTTACATCTATTCCGGTCAAGATTTGTGCATTGCTTATGTTGTTAATCATCTAAGAGAATAATAAGCGATGCTTCTCACTTGCGACGCATTGAATAATTTGAAATTTACATCGAATCGAATATATTATATTTTAACCCATATAATTCATTAACCTCAAATTAATTACTAAATATATATTCACAATTGTGGGGTTATAATGCAAAACATACTATTTCCAAAACTCATACTCTTAAGTAGAGTCAAATACTATAACGAATAACACAAACAAAATAACATTTGTATAAAAATATGATTTCCAATTTGAAGACGACAGCCTTATAGACATTTTAGATTGAAACTGATAGGATCAGTCGATTCCTTAGGCTTGAATTACCTTATCTGCACACCTAACTCAATATCGCTCATTTTGGAAATAGTACGTTTTGCATTATAACCCTACAATTAACAATTAATAAGTAAGAACATTATCCAATTTTTCAATCGATCCAAATGTAACTAATTTGTAATTGCGTTGCTAAATAAATTGCTGGAGAACTAATATTTTCGCTCAACTCATGGTAATGCTCGTGATTTGTCAATCCGATCCTGATTTTTGGAAAAAAATGGATTAAACTCAAAAAGAGTTTTATTTTTTAATACAATCCTTTTACACTAAATACTGAAAGTGAACAAACACATTGAAATCCATTTATTTCTTTATTTTGACCGGTTTGGAAGAAACCTTACATTTCAAGTTTTTTATGGTAATATATATATACTTACCAAATCTCATTAAATTTAAATATTGCATTGAACATGTCCATCGAAAGGTACTTTTGGTACGCGTCAATACAAGTTCATCCGTGCACTTGAACGCCTGAAAAATGCCGAAAGTCGAAACCCGGGTCGTTAGTGACAAAATTGTGTGAATGTACATAATTTGAACGATTCACATTTGAATGGTACTTTATTTTATGTTTTGGAGAAATATGTAGTTTTTTTTTTGTATGAAAACATAGTGGCTATAATGTGATGCGGTGAAAGTATGCATTGATTCTGGTGTATACTCACAGGGATTTCCCCTAAAACATTAATTCATGTTACACCTTTCTGTTTCGCCACTTACACGAATTTCCTTTTCAGATCAATTTCTACCGGTTCAAATTTTTGATGAAGTTTTTTTTTAATAGTTAATTTGGAAAATTGTAAACGTCTTTCTTAATATAGATATATAGCAAATATTAAGTTGCTTAGTACTCAGATTTTTGTTTCAACTTGATAGCTTTGACTAAATCTAATTTATGATTCTCAATTTTTTTTATTTTGTTTTGGAAGTTGGTTGTTAAATTTTTCAAGAAGTTAGTCAATTTTTTTTGATACAACTTTGCAAATGTAACTTTTTCGTAAGCGAAGCGTTTCCATCCGACCTTGTAGTCGAAGGGTCAACACTTTTGAAATTCCTTTGTACTCAGTTGCATGTTTAACATTTATAGTTTAGTAGACACTTCTATTGATGTGATACATAAAAAATCACATTAGAGTGGAGTACTTTTTGTTTTCGTATGTTTCTTATGAATATATGTATTTCTCTAAGCCATTTTTAATATTATTTTTTACATAAAAGCTAGTCAACAGTAGGGCCTAAAACTATTTTAAACGTATGAAAATTGGAGCGGTTAAAGTTGTGTGATTTAATTTTTGTTCGAAGGGGCTGTTCGGGGAGATTGATGAAGGTTTGATCATGTAAATTACGTTAATTCTCCCTGGTACCGCTATGTTTTAACGCAATTATTTCAAACTGTGTAAAAAGTTTAGCATTTGTCATTAACTTACCTGAAAACTACTCTCGCTGCCGAACATATCGTTATCTACCCTGTTATGCCCATTCGAGTGGGAATTGTCGAGGGGGCCATACATCACTTTGGCGTATTGAAAAAGAGGGAGGGAAGTGTGCCTTCAAGCAGAGCCCGTCTCGAAATTTATCCCCACTCTTTGAAAGACTCTCGTACGCCTCACTGTCGAAACTTTTGGCTAGGTAAATAAAAAAACACTGCTCTTCAGCGATCGAATAAACTTTACATATTCGCGTCTCCTGAAATCTGTATGATGAGTCTGTTAATTAGTTTGCACTTACGGTGACTTGGATAATCATTATTTATTGAGAGAAGACCGATCACTGATTTATGTGGTTTTCTTATTTATTTTGACATATTCGTTTTAACGAGACCATTTATCTGCCTTTAATTATTTGTCCCTACATATATTAATTTTGGAGATGAAAATAAATAATATCAAAGGTATAATATTAAAAAATAACGTCAGCCAAACCGGTCTTAGAATAAAAAAAAAGTGAATTTAAAATTGCAATATTTTATTTGTTGAAAATTATTGATTTAGGTAAAACGTTTTTTGATATACTGAATTCACATAAAAAAACATATTATGTTTTTTTATTAGTAATGAAATATTGTCGTAGTTTTACTAATCTTTCAATTATGTTCCTTATAACACACTTTCAATATTGATTTTATTTTTGATCTGTTGAAAATACTCCTGATCAGTGAAATCAGTCTTCATAATTTATACAAAAAAATGTGAAACTAGTACAACAAATTGTTTTTCTCATTTTTATAAATATAATGCTTTTCCAATAAGAGTTGAACTGTCTTATTTTAAGTTATCAAATTAAAGTGGTAAGTACGGTTCTTTCCCTTTTAGAAACATTCTGGGTGCCAATCACTTCACAACTGTTTTTTTTTTAATCCGCACTACCATTTTTGTATTCTGACTGTAACGAGCTGCATTTAATTACTAAATATACATTTATTATTATATATTTTTGAAATGTGTGCATTTTAATGCTGTCTATTTACCTACTAAGCCATAAACCCAAAGTTATATTGGAATACTATTGTAAATTTTCACAGTGATTTAGGTTAATTGGGGTTTTTTTCCACGCTCGAGGGTTTTTCTTTGGGAAAACTTTTAAGTTTTGTGTACGACTAGCAAACTTTTCAACCCTCGTTCGACTTACATCATAATACTAATAATGTTGGCAAACCAAAATTGGCAAGGAACATGCGCCTCTAGGTTGAATGCCTGTTTCAACAAGCCAACTTTTAATTGTCGCCGGTTCAGCTCTAATAATACCTTTTTTCAATTTACCTTTTGCATTGATTTGAATGGGCTATTTCCGGAATTCTAAAAACTACTATTCATTTTAACAAATAGTCATCTATTACCAAAAACTGATAAACTCGACACATTAAAATCTGATGTATTTTAAAATAGAAAAGCACCGGAATACAAGCATTGATTAAACGATTAATTGTTGCTCATTGCAATCTTTCTTTTTTAACTGAAATTAGCTAGATGCTGTTAAATCACAATCAACAGTTCTGTTGAAGTGCCATGCTTGAAAAAGGCAAAAATAAAAACAATTTACACTTTATAAAAGGTTTCTTCTATAACCATACATACTGAAATAGCTTATACCAGTGGCTTCCTTGGCTAAATTTTATGGCTTATTGAACCCAAATTGTATTGTCCACCGTTTGGCCATTAGAATAAACATATATCATGATTTTCATCTGGTATTCGATAATTTGTAAGACAGGATAATAAAGAAAAAGATATAATATTTACTAGTTGTAGTAGTGTTGAATGGTCAACCTGATTTTTGTGGTTACTTTTTTATTTATCATCATTATAAAAAATATGCTTTAGTTACTTTTATTCGTTTATCATTAATAATTTTATATTCGTTTATTATTAATAATTTTATAACATTCACTATGTTTGTTTTATTATAAAATACATAGCTATCATATATTAATGAGCATAATACATTAGTTGTAAATATGTTTTCATTGTATGGATTAGAATTCAAAATGTAAAGTGTGTTTGTAAAATATAAAGTTATGGTTCTAAGGTACAAAGATCTTTGATTTCCATTTAATTGAAATCCGTCTGTTGATCTTATCCTGTATGTAGTTTTACAGATTTTGAACTTTCTTGTTCTCTTTATTAACAACTGTTCCTTCTTTATTATTTTTTCTATGAGGTTAGTATACCCAGCAACTATTTCGTAGTTTTAAATCTCAATATGTCATTGCGTAGAAACAGGTAATTGATTGGAATATAATACTTTTTTAAAAGTTAAAACACTGTATTGATTGTGCGCCACTGTTATCTCCGCAAACCCGATTCGTTTCTTCTTTTTACGTTCCGCCTTAAGGGAGGAATTTCTATTCAATTGTTAGCCGATATTTTATGCAGTCATTCTAATTGGGCCGGAAGAGAACTAATGTTGCCCAGGGGAATAACTCGTGCGCCTTTTTTTATTGACGCACATCCAAAGTTCGCTTTCATGCAAAGGATAATTTATCGTCCATGCCTCCTTTTAAGCGGGAAGTATCGCGGAAAGGTGCTCGGAGGTGAGAGGGGACTGTAGTCCCATATCAGAGATGGAAAAACTGATCCTGTTCAATAAACACAGTCAATCCAATAAGATTGACGATCTTCATGTGAGAAACATTTGATGGAAATTTAATCGGAGATTTATTTGGCGGTTTAGTTTCCGTTTTGGAACTTATTTTAGATGAAAATGGTTTATTTTGATCCCCCACGCATTGATAACAATACAAAATAAAAATAAATTGTCCGGAAAGCAAATTAATTGTTTTATTGTATGTATATTAACTTTTAGACTTATTAAAATATTTATCCAAACAAGACTTGAAATTAAACTTTTCAATTTGAAGTCGAAAATCGGTGTATTCTGGTTTCACTAAAAGATTTATAACTCATTACGGAAAAATTAGGTTAGTACGTTGGCAGTTTTAAATGTTCAAACAGCTTTAATATAATGCAACTATTTAAATACGATTTTAAAAGTAAAATAGTTAAACAACATTAACACTCGAGTACCGAAACGTCGACAGTAGGATCGAGGACCGATGGGATACAAAGTGACTTCAGACAAATCTGCGTAATATTTGCATTGTATTGATAGAGGTACCATTTTAGTTCACACTAAATATCAACGATAGATGTTATTGGCATTTAGTGAATAGTTGAAATAAGAAAAAAATTGCAATGCGGGATGCAGGTACAAAAAGGTTAAAAAATATATATCCGAGTCGTGCTATCTTACAGTCATAAAAAAAATATGCCAATGGTTGTGCTTATAAATGAAAATCTGGTGATATTTGCTTGGTGGGAAAGGGCATGTAAACCGTCAATCAGACAGTGATCCGGAACGAAGGAAAGTCTTGGCCACTAAGTTTTCTTACAAGGGGTATGTGAGATGACCCGTATAATTGACTCTAAAAAACGGAAACGATATCTTTACCACATTACTGATTTACCTAATATATTTGAATTCAAGACGAATGAGACATATATTATCCCTAAACATTACTAGTTCATTAGAAAAACCTATTGATTTTTCCTGAAAATTCGTATAGTTTGCTATTAATTTATCATTTCTTCATACATGTACTTGAATTTTGGGATCGATCAATTAAAATGTATTTTTTAATAACAATAGAGAAAAAATTCCGTGTACACGAATAAAAATATTTTCATAAAATATAGATTATAGAGTTTATATATATATTTTATCAAAATATTTCCTATTTTATAAACGAAGTATCAATAAATAATAAAAATACACAATATTGATTGAGGATTCGAGAATGACAAGTATATTCTTTCTTCTTTCGATAATTATTGTTAATAATTCGATGTATTTTAGAATACAATTACTATTATAACATGTTATGGTTAATTTTATTCTTGACGTCATTCTTTTATCCAAAATCAATATCTTTGTAACTGTCTCATTCTATTATTTTTTTATCCACACCGTTCAATGGAGCATTTTATAAATTAATTTCAAAGAAAATTTAGACTTCATCTTATTACAACAAAGTCAATTTTACTTAGTTTGCTTTTTCTGTTTTTTTTTTATTGACATTCGTTGCTAAGCACTTATTGAATTAAACAATCGCATGTGAATGCCAAAATGTATCATTTATTCAGCTTACAATTTACAAACTACGCCCTTTCCTCGAATATTTTAATCTTTTAATCCAAATAAGACATGTATTATATTATATTAATTATTAGTATTTTTTCTTTTTTTATATAGGGCTTCTTGCAATGACCCATAAACGTCGAGACGTTGTTGTGTTGATATTATTTTGGTGACCCGATTTCTGTGCAAATCGCAAGAATTCATTTTTTACACCTTGGAGGTCGTGCATGAGCCGTGATTTACGACATGTTAAGAGAGATGGTGTTTAAATTATCCGGAACGTTAATTATTACGGCAAACGGTGTGACATTACTTTCAACTAGCAATAAATTTTATTTAAGTCTATTTTCCACCTCAAGATTGTTGATTGCGTCGCGCTTGTGAACGTCAACTAATTATTAGTAAATTTTCGTATTTATATATATTTTATAATTTTCTTAGTCGACTCTTACCTGTTTTTAAGTGCTTCAAATGTTTATTTAATTAATTTGCTTATTAAGTAGATAAACATATTGTAAATATGTCAACTCGTAATTGGCAGAAGATCGTAAGAGACAATTCATAAATTGTACACGAATGATCAGGTTTTAATCATAACACAAAAAAAAATTAACTTCCTTTCGTAATAAGTGCACAAAAAGAATTCCAAAATGCGGTTAGTAAAAATTGTTTTTTTTTGCGAGCTTACTACGAGAGGCAGTAAAAAAACTTTATCCTGTATCCGTATGAATTGTCGCATACGCTTTTCTGTCGATTACGGGTCGATATAAAAAAAAAACTAAACAATGTTGGTTTCAACAATGCATCTAATCTTAAATAAACACACTTTTCTATGATGCTTCATTTAATAAAGTGATGATATCAGACAATCTTATACAAGTTCGATAGGTGTATGTATTTTCACTTCAAGCTATTCGAAGCTCTACGTATCTATCTATCTCTAATTCCTTTTCTAGCTATCGAATATTTTTAGTTATCAGATATTTTTCTAGCACATGTGAAAAACGATTTTTTTCCTACATTTACATATTACACAATGTCATCATACAAACTTTATCGGATATTTGAAACTAAATTAATTTTATAATTGCTATAAGTGACATCCTGCTAGAATGATGCAAAGTCGTGTTGCAATAATTTACATTGTTGTGGACATTATTAGTTAAAGTGTAGCGGCGCCATTTTGGAATATATTTTGATGTTCCGTTGTTAGTAGTGACATAATCCCTGGTTTTGTTGATGCCTTTGCAAACTTGCATCGTTACTCGGTTTATTACTTGTTTTGAATATTCTGACTTGCATTCAACGTTTGGAAAACTATTCCTTAAATCTATCGCAGTCGACATTTTGAATTTACAGCACTATCGACGAATAACTTTTTATTCATTATTAATAAATATTGGTTGTCGAAAATTATTTATCCATTAAACATTTATTAAAAATACGAAATATTTAAAAAAAGATACAGTTGATAAATATCTTTATAGACTGGTTTTAA
The DNA here is from genome assembly GCA_030503985.1 of Himalopsyche tibetana. Taxonomy (NCBI): domain Eukaryota; kingdom Metazoa; phylum Arthropoda; class Insecta; order Trichoptera; family Rhyacophilidae; genus Himalopsyche; species Himalopsyche tibetana. The sequence goes on from JAPJYX010000016.1 coordinate 32,619,991, forward strand.
AATAAAACAGTATCTCTTAGTCTAATCCAAAAAAATGCATTATGAATCTTTATGTTCTTTGACTCAATGCAGACTTTTATCATGTTTCGAAGTAATCACAGATTTAAATTTCGTTCACATTTAACATTGAATATTTTCCAAATTATGCAAAATATATTTTTTACAGTTTTTATTTATCACATGTTATGGATAATGCTAACGTCACGCATTTATGTACGTGTTAGAAAACGAACAAGAAAATCAGCTAGAATTAAAAATAATCAAGAAGATAATCCCGAACGACTTATACTCTAAAGATACAAATAAAACTTTCTACCGAATATGTTTCTAATGTATAACCACACTATGATTCCTGAATTGTAACATAATCCATATAATGTATTTGCTATTATGTCCATTGTATAAATATAATTGGAAAATATTTGAGTTATTCAAACAAAAGATTATTAGTTATCAACTCATGGTCTCTGTAAAAAGCTTTTCCGCAATAAATGTTGTCCACTAATATGATTACTTCTCCTGCAGGGCAAGCTTTGTGTTTTGCAGGGGAGTAGAGTAGTGTCCGCGGTCCAGCAAAAGCGACCGCACGAATCTCTTTTTTTTACAAATACAACGCTTTCTTTTAAATTAATTTACTTTCCCGTCCGCCTTAACAGTGTAAATACATTCTGCACTACGTCGAAAAAATATTGTCATACCGTAAAACACCGCGAAATTGCCAGACTCAGCTGCAACTTTACGGGAAATTGGCCCTATTTTTTATTCTGCTCGAAACCACCAAAACTTTACGCATTTATTGTATGGCCTCATTATGAATACTTCTTTAATAATATGAATTACGGGACCCGTTTTCTTTGCTATTTTGTTTAGTTAAGATTTATTGCAATATTAAAAATAAGAAGCAATTATATGCAAAGTTTATTTATTTTCACCGAGAAGCATTTCAAAATAACTTGGTTTACGAGTTCTGTTACAGATAATTTGCTCAACTAGTCTCTCTGGCAAGCCAAGAAATGAGCGATGGAATTACGAAAAAAATAGACGGCTTATCGTTTTTTCTTCGTCTTTTATTCAGTATCGAGTAGACAAAGTGTAGGATAAAAACCTAAAAATCAATTGAACAAATTAACATACACTAGCTGTAAGCCCGTTGGCCCCAACTGGAGGATTTTTTGGCGTTATAAAAAATAATGAAATTTTCTGACATGTAACAATCAAATGCATATTTATCAAATCAGAATAAATAAACTTTACTAATTCGCCAAACTGAGCTTATTTTTAGGAATATCTGAGTCTTTAAGAGTTGAAGTAAACCAAATATAAAAATGGTGAAACTTTTCCATTTGACTTTTAAGTGCAATTACGTTTTCAATTATTTTTTGTGGGAACTGTCGTCAACTTTTAATTTTATGTGAAAGTTTATTAAAAAATAAGCATTAATAAAGTAATACAAAATATCTTAGATTCTTCCACGTATTGTGCTACAAACTTGTTTCGCCTATTCCAGAGGCATCCTCAGACAGACTTACTTTCAGTAAGTAAGTAAAAGTAAGTCTGTCTGAGGATGCCTCCGAAAGAGGCGAAACACGTGTCACAGTTTGTACCTCAATACGTGGAATAATCTAAGTTATTTTATATTAAAATGAACTTCCACAAAGTTACCGACGAATCGTAAGCGTAAATAATGTATTTTAGAGAAAAAAATATTTAAATTATGCAATAAAGGGTGGGTTCAGTTCACCTTTTCCCATCATCCTAATTTGGCTCACTTTGCCGTATTTTAGTCTTGTTGACCCCAATCTATCAAACTATTTCGTTTACTTTATTTATATTAGTATTTGAGCATACATTTATCTTTTCCAAAGCATAGACTCGTTTACTCGTTATTTAAAACAAAAGATACAAAACTTTTAAAGTATCGGGATAAATTCTAAATACCCTCTGTTAAAACGTTAAATATTTAATTTTAAGGCGTCAGCATATATATGACACACATAGAATATTTACATTTAACTGTCGAGACCATATTATGTAAAATATACCACATTCATTATTTGACAGATGTCACAATATTCCTTTTTTGAATCTTGAATACAAATAATCGAAGTCACTTTTAATCGCAAATATCGTTCCGTTTTCAAATGTTTAATTTATATACTCTATTTTTATCGCCGTTGATAATTATGAAGTTAGCTTAGTTGATAGAGAGCTCGGCTAGGAATCCAGAGGTCGATGTTTCGATTCTTGACCGCGGCGCTTTTTTGTATGGGATTTTCAGCGATTTTTGATAATTTGTTACACAATCAGTGGAAAAAAAGTTATCAAATTAAGTTTAGTATTCAAAAATAATTTCTTCGCAGTTACCGCCAAAATTATCGAAAAACCACGATAATTTGCTGAAACTCAAAGCAACACGGCCATGGAACGTTTGGTCGGGAAACCATCCTTGTTGAAATACTTATATTATATTATTATTATATATGCCCCAGTATGACGCAGACATCGTAAAAAATATTTTGTCTAGACGTATTGATCTTTCATTTAGATATATTTAGTTGCGTATTTTTCTAAGCAACATTTAAATATATTTTTGAAAATTCGATTCGTTTTGTATCCATTGTTGAAATAATGATGTCGAAAATCTTGCGCACACGAGAATATACACTTTTTATAAAGATCCTGACCGGTTCACTCATCGCGAACATTATCAACAGATGGAACTAGTCGTGTTCTTAAAAAGAGTGAAATTAACAATTATCAACTTTACAGTATTAAAAAAAAGAACACTTTTTTATTAATTTCTCATTATTTATTTAATATCAGGACCGGCTTCGCTCACCGTTAGCATTATCAGCTGAAAAAACTGATAATGCACGCGATAAATGAAACAGTTCATTGTTTATAATAAATTATGAGAATAGGTACAAAAAATGTTTTTTTTATATATCAAGCCTTTTCAATTCATATTGAATAGCTTTTAATTTATTAAAGATTGTGAGTAACAACTTAAAAAGTAGTATTCATTGCGCTTTATAAAATTCTACTGTTTATTTAATTAATACCACAATTTTGTGGGCTCTTTGAAAACTTCTTATTAACTTTTTGTAGACAATGTAGATTTTTGTCTGCTGTAGACTCACCTATGCTGCTTCAGATGCTGCAAGAGGGTGCTAGCCAGACGCGAAACATTAATTTATTGGCTTCTCCAATATGATTTCATTTTTTATTAAGGAATATGATATGTTTATGTTTAAAATGTACTGCAAAGTTATATAATAAAGTGTTTTTAATACATTCCGTGTCGCGTTACTTCTCTTATATTATGCTTACAGTTTCTCAAATTTGTATTTGATAAGAGAAAACAAAATAAATTAATTTAAAATTAAGCTGTCACTGCCACTGGAGGTACAAAACGTCACAAACACGCGAGCTCTGCATTTTGTATACATGTACTATGATATTATTGTTTTCTTGTAGCTTTACCTGTATTGAGATTGAACTTTTAGATATACATCTATATCCATCCCCCCTAATTTGTTTATATTACCACTACACGTTCTCATAAACACGTTATGTCAATAAAGCAATTATTTACTTTCTTTTTTATAAAATCTTTGATGGTAAGCATTAAGCAGATGTTTCATTAGTTTTCTAATAACAAGCATAACTTGAAAGAAAAAAAACATTAAGTTTATGTTATCTTTTCATTGAATAGTCTTTTTATATGTACCGCATGGTTTATAAGTAAAGCGCTACACCCGGTTGGGCAGTCGGCGTGAAAGGGGGTACACTTAATTTTCGTCAAGTCTGTCCCGATTTCCAGGTTAGGCCCTAGCGTGCGCACTCCCCGAGGGCATTGCTCGTCCTTTCCGCTGATAATGATTCCCTCCTCCGTTTCCTCTTTGTCTTGCGAGGAAATAGCCCTCTGGTTGTTTGAAGTATCCTTTGACTACCATCACGGGCAGCCCGACCTTTGACTCGAAAAATAAGCAATTCGGACTTTCAAATGAGGCTCTGAAGTTTGGAAGAGGTTTCTTAAAGCGTCGCTTTGGATTCGCACCGAATCGCCACAGTTTTGTGTTTGCTTTTCTCTGTTATAGAAGCCTGGTGGCGGTGTCTAATAGTTACGTAACGTGCAACCGCTAGTTAAATTTGTGTGTTTTATTAATACAAATATTCTTGTGATAGATCTACATTCCCTAAAACCACAAACATAAACATTGAAGCTTTAATCAAATTATCGTAGAAAACGATCCTACTGCATAAACGACCTGTACTTCGGTTACTAAGAAGAGAACTCTAACCCAGTAGTTTCCAACACTTTTGCTACTGCGCCTCCCTTTGAAGAAAAAAATATCTTCGCGCCTCCCCATCCTTTATTTCATATAGTAACAAAGACACTTTTAGAGGGTACATATATATTTTGGACTTTTCGCGCCTCCCACGCCTCTCCGGTTAGAAATCGCTGCTCTAACCCCCTTTTCCCGGAGTATAAATATTAGAACATTTTGTTTCATTTATCCCCAATAGAATATTCATTAACGAATATAATTGAGATTGCATTAGTCGATAGCTGAAAAATGTCCGTAGCAGTAATTTTTCAAGTAAGAACTTTTCAAAACGAACAGTGATTTTTTAAAAACATGATTTACATCCAACAAATAATAGGCATTTGACAAGTAAGTTGGGTCAACCTGATTTTAGTCAAATTGGTCAAAGTATTTTTTTTATGTAATTATAAGATAATTGCGATTCTGTTTCTTTTATTCTCAAAATTTTCTATGTTCCTAAATTGGAACACTTGAATCACACTGATTTTTTTTCACCCATAATTTTAAAAACGTCAGATGTCTTGGAAGATAAAAAAATTCGGGAAGATGTAAAATGTGTGGATGTGTTTATAATACCAACAATTGTAATTGAAAATAAATGGAAATCCCATAACGGGAAGAGGAAGGTCAAAATCTCCTAAGGCTATATCTAGCAGGGTTCCTGATATTATTTTAATATGACCATTAAGATCATTAGATAGTTAGATAGTAGAATATGTGCAATTTAAAAAAAAATACTTCAAAATGTTGTGAAAAACATTCTTTCATATTCATTATATTATATATATTTTTTTATGTAATATACCATAATATAGTTCAATACCTTACTCTATGTATGTACACTTCTTTATAATTTTAATTGTGTTCAAATAAACTATTTGTCTTATTTTAGTTTTCTAACTTTTACCCAATTACATTCCCAGTGTTCCAATTTTGGAACTTGTTGAAAAATCTAAAAGTGAAAAGAAATAATCTCATCTAGTATCATATCACTGTGTTGAATTGAAATTATCATGAATTTTGAGAAAAAAAAATCGGACAAAAATAGGTTAAAGCTTCAACTGAGAATGAGAAAAAATATTAATTGTCCTTTTTTAGAAATGTTAAACGTAACATTAATTTAATTTTGCTCTTTAAAAATGTCTTTCTTGATGACACATGCCTATCTATGTCTTTTCTCTATATAGGGCGAACATGGCGCGCGCCAGTGACGTCATTAATGTTTGACCTATTTTTTTTCTAAACGATTTTTTATTTCCTCACTTTAATTAGGTATATGCGATTTGACAATAGACTTTTTGTTTTTCGTTGATTTATTAAATATTTAAATGCATAGATGTCATTGTCAAAAAGCATCTACTACATTTTTGCACAGCATAACAATCATTTTTTAATTATTTATTGTATCATTTTTTTTTCTATTAACAATATTCTGTGTTCTAAATGTTTTTTTTAAATTAAAGTGGTAAGAATGTTCTTGGAATCATTAAAACAGTCTCTTTATTGGTACGGGATAATTTAGGAATTTCAGTTAATAATTGTGCGTAATCATATTTTTCTTTTTGCGAAAGCTTTTTTGATAGTAATAACCATTTTTTTATATTAATGTACACAGGAAGTTTTTTCGCGGTGAAGAGGTTTTGTAAATTCGTTTCGCGAACATCGTCTTGTCTCTGAAAATAATTTGACCCACCTCGCGTTAGTTTAATGGGGAATAAATGGATATTTTCCATGTACGAAATGTTAAACTTTAACGAGGTCTGTTACTTCTATATGCCAGATTTTTTTCTTCTTTGTTTACGTTTTCTCGGAAAAGATCTGTGCCCCGGGCTATTTTTAATTAGATCCTTACTGAACAGACTGTGTTCTGTTGTTCATTGTAAGGGTTACGTTGGCAAATATTCTAAGCTACTTGCTACAATAAAGCTATTTACTTTGTGATATTTCTCAGGTAAAAATTTGATTATTTTCCCGGAGTGCTCGTACAAAAAACGACTGCATTCTTTTCAGAGGGTAGTTATAATTAATTTAATCCATTCTGCTTATTTCTTCTTTAATGAACAAAGAATAGAGAGCTTTTTATGTGTTGGCGTGGATGCTCGAAGTTCTTTGGTAATATAACATCTCACCTTTTGGTAGCATCATTCTGCGCATTGCTTAGTAATTTTAATATTAAATTTTATTTTACAATCATTTATTCATAATAAGATATATTAAACAGCGATAAATATGTTTTTTTAATGTTCGCTGTTATTCATACCAGCTAACGCACTGTTTCCCAACCGGTGGATTACTAATAGCTTTGGGGCGGGGGCGCCAATTAATAAAGGTAAACAAAAATATTAAGCAACTAAATCGTAAATTGATTACCAGAAATAATTGAACTTGTAATACCTTCTAATAAAAATAACCAACTTTGGCCTTTTTGACAGATTGACTGAACAATCCAAATAACAGATTACTATCCATAAGAATAACGTTTTTAATTACGAAAAAGTTATTGATTATTGAAACTTTTTGTTTTACAGGTGGAAATTCTCCATTTCATTCTTTACCGTTATTCTATTGAAAATAAAAAATAAAAATTCGATTTTAAACCTTTATTAACCTAGTTAATGACCCTAGATTAGAAAATGATATCTATGAAAATACTATTTTTCCGTGTATCTATCCATTAATGCAAATTTGATTTACCGGTGACTGCAATATTATATTATATGATGAAATGGTGCCACAACTTAAAACAAAAGAAATCCCATGATAACATTGATTTTTTCAACATATGTAAATCACAAGGATTTTTTTATTTGCAATTCCTAATTCAGTCGCGCCAGTGAAATTTATTGAATGGAATTATTCATTACTAGGGCCTGCAGGTAATCAGGCAAACATTTTAAAATCCCCGAAATATCTTAAAAAAAGATCTCATATTTTTTATTTTTCAGAATTTCACAAATTCTTGGGTTTTTGAAATCGGGCAGTGACAAAAAAAAATTGCGAAAGATCTTTTTTTTTTCATTTTAAGAAATTAATAAATTTCTAGTATTTTGAAATCGACAACAATTTTTGAACTCCCGAATTTGTCCGCGACTTAATGGCAAATGTTTAATTCCAGGATCCTGGTATTGAAAAAAATGTGAATCCCGAGATCTCGGCATTACAAAAAGTTCCGGGATTGGATGCCCTATTCGTGACAGAGTTAGTTATCGATATTTTCCTATTAAAAAGGACTACTCAATTAGTTTATTCTCTATGCCATTTCCCACGTATAGCGTAATAGTTTAATGTTAATTAGCAATACAATGCGAATGATCTCAGCATTAAGTGTGTTGATTTTGCCATGAATTAATGTTATCTAAATTCTGTAGATAAAGCAGTTTATGCGCCTCATGTTTTTATTCAAGTTCACTGCAGTGCGAAGACCCAACCGAGCTGCCAGCATTTATAAATATTAATGCACTCTTCATTTTTTCGTTTTACCACCTCGCAAAGAAAAATCGTTTACGGCTTAACTTTCATAAAGTTAGTTACTTATACATTATGAGTTAAATAGTTTTTTTTTATTATATGCAAATACTAAATAAAACATACTGTGCATCGCAATTGTATGAACGATTAATTATTAACTGCAGAATGTACTAGTGAATATTTTAGTCTTTAATAAATTTATCATTTTATACTTCTATCAACGTCTTAACACGATTTATCACAATACATAGTCTATTTTAAGAACCTTGTTTTTGTATATTTCATAATTTAATTTATATTCAATAGCATCATAATTCATGAAATTAAAAATTCAGTAAAAGATATTATTCAATGAGCTGGGCCGAGAGCAAATCACGTTATACTAAATCGTTACAAGCTTTTACGAATTTAATCACATTATTATTTTAGTTAAATTAAATTGTTTTTAATATACGAATATTAGAAATATAACGCAATTTTGTTTTTTGACCTGAATCGTATTTAAAAAATAAATACTGCTTTTATAATTGTAATTTTATAAAAGCGACGTCTGTCTTAACTACCATTTAAAAGAAACAATACCTAACATTCTATGATTAGTTGGAATTAACATATATTATTAAAAGCAACTGTTTGTATATATGGTTGGTTAAAATATGGTTTCAATTTATTCTTGTTGAAAAAAATTAAATGATCATGTATTGCACATTAGTATATCCTAAAAATACAACTTTTGGCGGATTCACGAATCAGAGCATATTGCGTAGCGAACCGGCACCGTGTCTGCGAGTCAGGTAGCCGGCTCGTCAGCATCTTCTTGGCGCTTGTGTGTGTGATCTCAATAGTTATAATTCTACATCCAATTAGCAAGTGACGTGTGTGGTGGAAAAGTCTTTTAACTTGTCACGCGATTTTCTAAGCTGACTGCATCAGTCGACTCTGTTTCCTCGCTGCTGCAGCCTCGCTGTGGCCTCGTCGACTGTAGGCCGTCAAATGTAATGTCGCCAGCGAAGAGAGATTACTCTTTGGATGTGATTCATGACAGCACATAGTTATGAACAAATAAATAGACTGAGTCAATCACATTATCTTTTATTATTTTCCGCTGAATGCATTCATGTCAATCATCAACTTTTTATTAAACACATTTCAATGAATTTTCTTTTAAACGGAGTCTTCTAACCGGTAGTGACAATATTATAAATCTGTAAAATTATTACTATTCGCTTTGTTTCATTAAATAAATACAATATTATTTCGCCAAGAATCAAGAATCATTTAAGTTGATAATAGATAAGTTAAGTTTTGTTTATTTATATGGTTTTACATATACTATTATATTATATTTACGGCGTATACGGATTTTACTGTTAGTAAATATAAACACATGCTTATGTTCAAAACCGCAGTCCTTTGTTGTTACTTTTGCTTAGGTTGTTTATTTTATTTTTAGAGTAAAATATTTTTTTTTTCAAAAATACGGTTAATTTAACATGTTTTTATTTAAACTTTTAATACGCATACATTCTATGCTTCTGATTAATCCAAGTATTAAAATTGATACGTTAGAGAAAAAAATGGTACATAATATTTATCTTACTAGTGCATCTTTACTACATTTATCATTATCTGATTTATGTTTCTATCGCAGAGAAGAAAGGGTTGCCAATATAATTGTTCCTTATTACTAACTAAATTATTTACTCACATGTCTTTACATAATAAAAAAAATAATGAATAAATTTATCGAAAGAAGGGTATGTTTCTTACTTAAAATCAATAATATACCATAAAAAAGTTTCTTAACTGATTGTTGTGTGATTATTTTTTTCTGATGGATTCAGCGGGAACTTGGTAGAAGATCATTTTTAATATGAAAATATCTTTGTTACTCAACTTGTTTTGTTACAAATTGTGACACGTGTTTCGCCTCTTTAAAAAGGGCCATCATACAGAATATTGCAAATTATATGAATATAATTTTTGATTCATAATAATAATAGGTATTTAGATTCCTAACAATATACTTTTAGATTTCGCAGAGAACATGACAAATTATCTGTGACGACAGGCATCCTGTTAAAAGTTTCCGAACGTCGATACTAATTAGTGTTCGGTAATTTGTCAATAATTAACGGTCCTTTGGCACTCGACACTTTCTGAACTGTAGACAACACTTTTTAAAGGGCATATCGCGGCCAACGAGTAGGTAGTGGAAACAAAAAACAACCCATCGAAGCCTCTTTAATTATTTACTACATTTATTTATTTTAGACGCTCTGAAACATTCGTAGCTTTATATACAAAGCATGGCATTCTAACTCTTTTTGAAAAGTTTTATTTCGTATTTGATGTATTGTGATGTCGATATCGCAATATTTTTTTTATGTATCTTGCTTTATGGTTTAGATATAACTAATTTGAATAAATTATAATTATTTGTGCTTTAATTTTGATAATGATCGCATAAATGTAATCAAAAACTCAATATTTATTTTTACTTTTAATAGCATTATTTAACAATGAACATTTAAAGATATTTAATATAATTATCAGTTTTGTTGTATACATATTAGAAGTTAGATTAATGTTCAATTTATATTAGTTCTTTACTTTTCGCCTCTGTTACTTTAGAATTTGCGATTAGAAGATAACTGGCTCTAGTTAATGCAGGGTCAACATCAATCATTGTTAGTTTTTGTCTCTTAAATATTTATAAATAAGTTTGGATCGCTTATTCTGATATATTAAAAATAATTTATAACACCCTTGTTAAATTGTATTTCAAAATTTTGGCAGAAACTATGTACGATTTATTTTGGTAAGTGTTTCTTGTAATACGATCATAGGAATCTTGTTCTCGTACCCGTATGGAAGAGAAAACACTATACTGCCGGACAACTTTCCGCCCCTCTTCGCTCCCCGTTCTTGATGATATACTTTGAAACTGTATTACAGATGTCGCTGGGAGCTATCCCTAATCAACACGTATCTTCAAGTGTCATCTTTGGGGTCTCTCCTTGTCTTGTGAGAGGTACTCGTGTTACCATTGTGTCTTAAATTTAGATGGGGGCAACTCTTTGCATCAAAATTTGCCCTTCTGAATGATCTTAGTGGTATTCTAAAATCCTTTGACGCCGTTGCTCCTGAGATCAACCTTTAGTTAATTTGGCTCCCAATATATTTTCAAAAATACATAAATAAGAATTTTGTTGAATCACATTCATAAAACTACAAACACCGCTATAATTAGGTATTCTAAAAAATATTATGTCTGTACATAAGTATACATATTTTTAAATATTTTACAGTGTACTCAACATTGTATGATTTTTTGTAATATTCTTACGTTCCAATAAAATTTGTGAATATATCAGATGATACTTTTCTAAGATTCCACTTTAAGGCTGTTCTAAGTAAGATGCCAACATTTTGTAAAAAATACATATTTTGTTTTTCAAAATTAACTGAAAATAATTGTAATATCACTCTTCAAATTTCTGATACTGTTTATTCGTGTATATTAAGCTGCAGACTCGTGAAAAAACGGATACTCCAACATCGGCATTTAATAATGGTTTTGACTCTTGACTCGGATTTAAAAATAATGCAACATCTTTTATAAAATTAATGAGTATTTTTTAGTATGTTATAAATGCACAACTTTTTGTTACCAAAACACCACCCAAAGTGAAGAACAAATAAAATGATAAATAGCAGTTGAAATATTTATTATAGGCAATTAAATGTTCTTACAAATAAAATAATAAAGACGTTTTGAATTTTTTCAATAGCTACACAATAATTTATAACGCTCATCATCGTATTAAAGCGATATCTCAACTTCATTATTAAATCATATGACACGGTATTATCACATGTTCTGTAGCAATAATCATGTAGTTAGGTTTCGGCACGGTTAGTGTTATGTTGTAGTCGGAGACCGATCTGCCGATTGGTAATGCTCCACGAAATGTAAGTACCGTAGGCAGGAGGGCGGCGAAGTGAATAATTGAAATATTCATCGCAAACTCGGCAAAATGATAGCGCTAGACTATAGAATGCCGATACTAGTATGAACCTTCCTTCGTTCCTCTCATATTGCTTTGTTTCAATATCACGCTTGAGGGGTGGAGCTGTTCTTGTACAAGCCTGAGTCTATCATACGTTGGATTTAGTATGTGAAGAAGATGTGATAATTTTACATAATAATCTTCTATTATAATTTGTCAAGGTTAGCCGTCATAAAATTGCATCCATCCTTATAATGATTAACTGTGTTGTTATTTTTATCAACATTTAAGGATATTGCAACTTGATGTGATATCGTAAAAATTTTCAATACCCATATTATGCAATTCGATCAAACGCATGTTACATATATTTTTAGCTAAAGATTATTATCCTGCCATAATCATTGATGTTCCTATTTATTTTTAACTGCTTGGAAGATCTATGCATACTTCGATTGGAATCTCTATTGTACAGTTGGAATGCCCATTAATAATAGAAATCACACTTCGCGACGAATGACATTTACATAGCAAAATTGTTTGTTTAAATCAGTAGAAAAGCTAAAATGCTCAATTTAAACGTCAATTTAAAACCAAAATCATTCTTTTACTACTCTGCTTCTACGTTATTATTATCCCAGGCGTCTATTTTGTTGTAAATGCCCCAATTTTAGCCGGGAATTGTTTTAATGTTAGTATTATTTGATGTTGTTTGTTAATTGGCGACATGTAACAACTTATACGCTGCTGCCGCGAAGAAACCGTTTCTTTTAGATATGATTGCAACCCACCCCTTTCCTGGTGTATCCCTTAAGGACCTTACGATGTTGTGGTATGATTATTTGTATCCAATCAAATAGTCTTATTGCTGTTGTAGTGCATTATTGAGCAACTGTGGGATCGACCATAGTTGTTAGCTACTTCACAAGGGTATTTGTACATATTTTATGATACATGACTGTTTCATTGCTAACATGGAATTACAATCGCCTAAAGAAAAATTGCAAAATGATTCCCTACATTGTTTATAAATAAATGTATTTACTTGTGCTGAAAACAAATGCCTGGTAGAATTCGACGACGATAATTTCGTATAGATACAAGTAGGGATTCTGAAGTCACGGGTTTTTCAAAGTACCGGGACTCGAGGCGTGATAGAGTCTCGAGTGCCGAGACATCCCGGGACTTGAGACTTTTATTTCCCTTTCATTAAAATTATAATTTTATTCAAATTAAATATTTGCATTTATACGCCTTTTGGGAGAACGCACTAGTAAAAATCGCGTTTTTAATACAATGTTTAATAATTATAATTTTTCTTATGTAATGGATATGTGTAATGCTTACGGATAATTTTTACTAAGAAAGGATGATAATGGGATTACATGTAATGAAATAATATCAAAGAATTCTGCCCCCGTCAGGAGTAAATTTATGACCGTAACTTCACAATACAGCTTTTAGACCTTTTTTGTCCATTTGAGACATTGGTGCTTTTGTATAAGAGTGCTACAGCTATATGACAATATATAAACACATAGTATTTGAAACTTCTAAGAAATTATAAATCCCAAAAATATGTTTTTTTATCAGATCCCTTTTATATATGCATAATAAATTTTGTTTAAAACCCCAGGTTTTAATCCTTTTGCCTGAATAAAATGCATTTTTTTTCAAAACTGATTCCGAGAATAGACGCCAAAGTCCCGGGACTTAAGACAGCAAAATACCTGAAAAGTCCCGGGACTTTCGTCCCGGTATGTCTCGACATAGAATCCCTACATACAAATGACATCGTATGCACTTGTTGCTAGAGTGATGTAAATGTTTGATGCAAAAATATTTAATTACCAAAAAACTTGCCCACTCGTTGATTGAAATAAGTTAAAACGCATCATCAAGTTGTGTTATAAATATTTAATAGGGCGTTTTTAATGCGTTTGTTAAAAATATATATTTCTAAAGTGAAGAGCGAAGGATGCATTAAAAATAATCTTAAACTAATCCAGATAATTTATTTATGTATTGTTCAGCTTATTAAAATATGGTGTTCACTGACAACTAAATTCAAAGAATAATATACTCCTTTGTACTAATTCGAGAGTAAATTTGTCTCTTTCTTTGATCGTAATTGCGTTATGGAAGGTGGCCGTGCGGCCACAGCGGCTGCATGCACATAACGGGTCGGATAATCAACAATCAACTTGTATTTATTTATTTGTGTCAGACTAGTTTTGCTCCTCTTGAAAATTAGGGAATTTGTATTCAGGGCATATTTCTAGAATAACAAGTAAGACTAATATAAAGCATAAAAGGAATACACATACAAATAATTGAACCAATTATTGATATTGATATTCAATATTTCATTATGCGTCCAATGGGTTTAACTTAGTTTTTTTTTGTTTTAACAGTTACCTGATACTATAAAAAATATGTAGAATAAGTATAAAACGGTGTTTTATTTTTTCATATGTATTTCATATAGAGTTATTGAATTGATGAAGCGCGAGTTTTTTTTTAAATTTACCAAAAACAAAATTAATTTTTAATACGAAATGGAAAGATTTATCCAAAACAATAATTAATTAATACTAAATATCGAAACGGTCAAAATTTATCATTGGATGCTACATTGCATTGATATTGGACATCCGAGTTCGTCCGTCGAGTGCATTGGACTTAATCATTAGACTCATCAGATCCACCATTAAATTAATGTCCTTTAGATTCAGTTCATATAAGAGAAGCAGGAGTAGCATTCATTGACACACCTTTGGCCTCGTCATTTCCACATTCCATTGGCAGGATATCCCTTTAATTATTTACCTTCAGTCTGTGTATAGTTCAACTGCAACGTAATACGAACATCATGTATGTTATATCGAAGACATACTGATATAATTTATGTTTATCTGTGAAGTAAAAAAAAACTGAAATTGCGGAGTTCATTTTGATACATTGTTTTAAATATTTTTACGCAAGTAAATTGTAGAAGCGTATCAAATTGTTCGCTTTTGAAATCCAAACCCTCGTATATTTATATCAATATTTGGTATATGCACTTAATTCTAAAAACTACATCTAGAAAACAGTGATTTGTGTTAATGATAAAATGTAGTTATCCACGAAGTAATGTTACTTGACGATTAAATTAAAAATTATATGCGAATGTCTCTTAGGATTGTGCAGTGAATTTATAAAAACATATATATAGTAGTACTGCGTCCATTTAATTGAATTATTAAATTAAATGATGTGGTTTTTTTAATAAATTTCAATGCATTAAAAAAACGCGGTAAAATAATCATTTGTCTTAAATATGACTTTGAAAATTCCAATATTTGCTTCGAAGAGGACGAAAAAAATCGGTACCCAGGTAGGTATATATGTGAAATGTAAGCATATCAAAAGACCCTCGCATTGATGTAGCCATATTTATGTCGATATATCCTTAAATAGAGAAATATCTTTTTTATACGATATCTGGTATATTTTATGAGGCCATTGATTTGCAAGCATTTTCATTTGATTCTTGCCTGAGAAATAAAAATTCTGATTATTATATTAATACTTCGAAACCAACCAGTCAATTTTATCTACTCTGTATATATATATATATATATATGTATATCAATATTCCAGGATGTCATTATCAAATGAAAAATATAAAGGAGTACCTATAGTAAATAGCAGATACAGATTTAATTTAAAAAAATAAATACTATCATCCAATGCACGATGGCTGAAGCACATCAGCAATCATATTCCCTACCATTACAAAAGCCTTAATAAAATGGATTTGTATAAACGAAGCTTTGACATTGCTTTGTAGCTACCGCTTTTACTAGTCAAAGCTTTGCATTTCTATCTAGTCTGTATAGAGGCACGTTAGGTAGGCAGTGGCTATGAATAATTTAATATTTCCTTATTACATTAGAATTATTGTATATTAACAGAGAACTTACGCGTATGTGAATGATATCCATTAAAATTATTCTAGCATGAAACTCAATATTATAAATGAAAAGTTGCTATAAATTGAACAAAAAACGAACTTAACATGCCTGCCTGTAAAACTATAAATATTTTACGATTTTATGTAAAAAATAGGTCCGGCTTAGCGCGGCTAAGACCATTTTATTATTCTATTCAATTGTTGGCTATTTTTTTTTTATAAAATGTAATTCTGATATTCGAAATAATTAGCTTTAACATTTTTTTTACTACGCTTCAAATTAATATATGGTTATTTAAATTATTATATTTATTTGATTGTGTGATTAAATATGTTTTTTCTTTATTCTACAGGTAAGTCTTCTGAAATTTCATAGTGCAGTGTTAGGGAAAACATAGGTAAGTAATGATTTATTTACTATTTTAATTTACCCCTAGTGGATGGTCTCAACAGATTTTGTTTTATCATGACTGACTGTTATTGAAACATAACGTATCTTTTGCGTAAATAGAAGGATAGTGCATAAAAACGACTACTAGTTCATAGCTACTCATTTCCTTACTACTTTGTAGTACACGCCCATGGGCATTCATTGACCACTTGCTTAAAATATGTGCATGTTTTTTTTTCAACTCTAAAATACATTTTTGTCTTAATTTCAATTATTACACAAAGATTACACACAATAACAAATAGTTAGTTAAGGAGTATTTTACAAAATTTACAAAAACAATTACCGAGCGAGATTCAATAAGGATACAATCACCAATTTCATGTTAAGAGTATACATTAGCTTCTTTATTTCATGTTTTTATGAATCTCGTGAGTTCACGCTGCAATAATGAAATAATCCGTTAAGTATTTAACGGTTCTCGTAAGATTGTCCAGTTATTATATTATAGTCTACATTCTGCAATGTATAATATAACATACAGTGGGTACTGTCGGATAGTAATTCATGCAGGACAAATCCGCTAATCCGTCAATCGTTCACAGATGTCACTACAAACATTTGGTCGTCGGATATAAACTATTCAGTGCATGCATATAAATTTTTCACTCAATCAATTAAGATCATTTTGATTGAATGATGTTGCTATAAAAATAAAATCATTATATTTATTTGTAGAAATTATATTAATAAAACGCAGATAATGGTTGTAAATATGTGTATCTATTAAAAATCAGAATCCCATTTGTCAGCTTTATACTAATTTTCTTTTATGTAATATTTACCCACTGTAATTCGGTAAAAAAAATAACAGCAAAGACTTTGCTTGCATCATCCCCCATCCTGAAATTGCAGAAGCACACATTTACTAAAAATAATGTTGCACTGGCTTTTGACCATATGGACGAAATTAAAAATAAAAAGCTACCAACTTCTACTCCCCTCTCACGCCTAAAACATTTAATGCCGTCTTTAATTACCAGACGCATAATTTTTGTAGTTGAACATACGAAGGAAATATTTCTCCTGTGCTTGAATTGCTGTCTTCAAATACAGACGTGCGAATTTTATTTGTTTATATGATGTATCGACAGGACTGAGAAGATTGGATGCCAATAATATTTTATGTTTTTATCAAATATGTGAAATCGACTTGCGGCAAGGAGGATTTTTCCCGAGTGGATTTGTCCAAGGCCATCGACTTCCGCGTTTGTTTCGATCGTTGGCCCGAAGACTTTGTTAGAAAAAACGTGACCGTATTTATAATGCGACATGCTGTAAGCGCTGCCCGCGAACGACCGTGTGCGAAATTGTTATTATTACATACCTGTTTGATCGCACGGTACTTACTCCGGCCGTAGATTACAAAAAAACACCGACTAACGCATCCACTTCTATAGATTATCCAAAGAAGATTATTATTATGTCGGAGACACGGTCCACCTATCGATTGATTGATTATTTGAATTTGAGGTTTCCCAAATTTGATTAACCCGCCCTTTACTCTTACGTGTTTGACATTATTGTTTATTGATGCATATTTTTGTTATCACGCGTAAGATCGGGAACTTCAATCAATATATTATATGTATGATGGTTAGCGGAAGATAAATCAAAATCATCGGGCTTGGTGGATCAACAATAAAGAACTTTAAGCCACTGTCATTAACAATTATGCAATGCAACTCACATCCAACCAAGAGGCGTACCTTGGATTCAGCGTCAATCTTGAATAGAATATCAACAAGAAAGGAAAAATGTTTTTTTTTTTAAAACGTAAGTTTCTTGGGAAAATTATCATAAAATACACTCTTCTTACTCTTGATGCCATTTATTTGGGTTGTTTAGAAAGCGTATTCTTCATTGATCTAAGCCCCTGGTTGTATTAAAACCGTTATTACAAATTTAATGATTTTTATGCTATTTTGTTTCACAATAATTTTGATATATTTCATTTTATTTACATACATACATACATTGATAAACCCTCTCTAGCGGCGGGTATCAATATAAACAAATATTGGTTTATGAAGGATTTATTTCTTAAAGCACATTTTAATCGAAGTTTTTGTATTTAAATCATTTATTAAATTATGAGAGCTTTAGTATAATAGAATATGGTTAACATATGACGATTTGATCGTTTTTTAAATATATCCATCCTATACGTATCTTGCTTTAAATTTATTTATAATAAAAAAAACAATACAGATTGTTTGAAAAGTTGAATACTTATCTGTCGATAGAATATCCACTTACTTCCTTAAAATTGAATTAAAAATATTTGTAAATCAATATCGGAAATATTTTGTTAGCGCGCGTGTATCATGCATTCGGCGAAACGTAATCAATCATATTTCATAGCCGAACGTGGACCACTGTAATAATTGTAGTACACAGCTTTTCCGCGCAGACATGGTGGCGCATTGTGCGACTAACATCGGAGGCCGCTGGGTGGCTTTATGACGCAGCAATCAAAGGATTAAGTAAAGTGGCCACTCGTTTCGGATCGCGAAGGATGGCTGAGGGGCGCGGGCTAGGGATCACCTTTGAAGTCGCTTTCCTACGCCTGCCTTTCGCCTACTTCTGACTCCGCGAGTGCAGGACGACACTGCCGTGCAGCCGCCTCCTGCCAATAACCTTTTCTGTCCGCCTGATGGAGTGCAATTCTATTTACAACATTTTAATTGTGACATTATCCCTTCATGAAATAGATGTTGCCAATATTTTCGATAATATTGAAAGCAATAGTTTCATTGTAATATCGATAAGGATAAGATGTTTTTCAATAGATGTTTTTGCACATCAATTTCATTGTAGTATATAAAATATTTTTTTTGCCACTAATAATATTGAAACGTGGAGTGGTTTTAACAGTAGTACATGCATGACAATAAATTAACTTCCTTTTTTAGAGTTAAGTTTGAGTGAATACAGATGAAGTATCTTCAATAATTATTCATGCATACCACTGAAATTATATATAAATATATGTGGAATCGATAAAGCTGGCATAAAACATTATGTGGATTACGTTAGTTGTGTATATTGGGTCTTCATTAATTAGGCTTTTATAAAATTAAACGGTTTACTTGATTAAATGAGTCTATTATGTTTTAATTCGTTTTTGGATTAAAAAGTACACTTATTGATTTTTTATAAAATAATTGACACTTATGATTATTCAATCCTATCTGCAGGACACCTTCTTTAGACACTTTCAATCAATTTTGAATTTTTAGATATTTTACTCTCGAAATGACGTGTATTTGGTTAGTGCAGGCGCAACGTGTTACACGTGGTCTGTGGCTTAAAGCGGTCAAGTCCACTTAAGAGTTGAGAGCTTAACGTGAAAATAAATATAATAAAACGTATACGACTTTTAACTTTATGGCAAGATAAGGCACTATGAGACTGCGGACCATATAGGAGATGATTTTATTATACACTTTTTTGTCGAGCAATTTATATTGCGTTTTTCTTTCATTTCTGTTTTTTTTATCACAAAGCATTCCGTTTTTGTTCCGATACATTTAGGTACTATTTTAATTGAGTTGATACAATGTCATTTTTATTTAAAATCAACTTAATTCATCTACATCAAATCAAAGTCTATTTGTATACACATTCTTTTTGACTCGTGTTATACGATGCTTTTGACCATTTGAGCTATAAAACCAGTTCGATATTTATATTTAATTTGGTTATCTTTTTTTTTCAATTTAATTCTGAAATTTCTATTACGCCTTTCTTTAAGAATTTATATAGAAATATAGTATTATATTGATTTTTATTTACCAGTAGAATTGACCGAATTATCGTTTCAATCAAATTTACCTCCCCATACCTAATTATAAAAAAATCTCTCGATCAGTAAGCGGAATTATCATTTTTATATTGTTTAATCGATGCCTTTATAAAATTGAATATCCAGTTACGGTTTCCATTTAACTCTAACTCTCCCACATTTTGTGCCAGGCAACGAATTTGTTGTAAAAGTGTACGAAACTTGTATTTGTTTATTTTAAAAAAATTGATTCATAGTGAGCTGAATTTTAATTCTGTCTCAAAAAATGTCTTGTTAGATAGTAGATGACATAAAAATATTTATCTATGAAATATTTCACCCTGTTATTTTAGCGAAATATAATCAATTATAGGCCAATGTAACTATGTATAGCTTGAGTTAAGATTTATTGTAATATTTTTATAAGAAAATTTCCAATGGCTGTCGAATGAAGATCGCATCTTAAATTTTTTATTCGTACCGTAAAACACTTATCATCAATACCTCTTGTTATTAAAAATATATGAGAACGATATTTTTATAACGCTGTATTTCTCGACAAAGAACAAAGTTTGAATTCCTGCATCAATGTCGGATAAAATTATTTATCGTATTTTCTTATCGCCTCTTTTAAATTCCAAACAAAGGAAAACAGATTTTTCAGGGAAGGAGAGTCTTATATTTTACTCACAAAGACCGGGTTTCTCGAATGTTTTGGAAAATATGTTCCTTTCAAAATGCCACAATAAAAGCACGCCTTCTCTTTTTACGTATTGCCTCGTTCATAATTTACATTTTTTTCTGAATCGTAAATAATTAATGAAAACAGACGGTCGCTTGCCTATATTGTTTCTTTTCATGAGCGATAAGCTTTGATTAAGCCTCATAAACATTTTAGTTTTCTTATTCTGGTTTCTTACACATTTATAACGAAAATTATAGTATATATTGATATAGATGTATTCATAAAGGCATATTTTATTTAAAATAATTTAATTTTATGATTCTTATTTCCACAATAAACTGTATGTTCATTTGTTAGTTGTAACAAAGAAATATATATTTTTTAATTAATGCCTTTTCACCAATTAATTATTGACAGTGAACACACCAAAAGAAATAAAAAAATGTGCAAGAATTTAAACGTAAATATCGGCAATCGTTGTGATTTTAACACACTTTGTTAAATTATTCACTAACAACAGAATACTGACAATCAATCTGTGATACATTGGATACAACAAAACGTGAGAAGGTGAAGAATTTTATGTAAATCAAGTATTTATGATGGATTATTATATTCTAAGTACTTATTAAATATACGAATATTGTCTTGATGGAAGGTTGCTATGTTTTTTTATCGAATGTATCATCGTATTTATTAAACCGGTATTTTTTTATTAGAAAATAATGACAATTAGTTTATTAATTGTTCACGTGCTGCCAAGCCCATTGTAAAGCCAAAGTACATCTGCGCGTTCGAGGGATGAAGATGTATGGAGATGTACGGTGCTTCGCCTAATGCTTTACGCCTTCCTGACTTATGAATTTTACATGATATCGTTGTTTGTGTTTTTCTTTGCGCCTTTCCTCGCAATTCCAGCAGAGGCCGTGTCGTCACGCCACGCCAGTCTGGGGTCTCTTTCTCTCTGACCTGTGCTGAAAGGGTGAAGGCTCCACTAAGCCTGGGATGCCTAGAAAGGAATTTTAATCAAAATTATGCCATCATAGCAATCAGGGTATGGAACTGGGAAACAGTTGTAAATAATGTTATGTATAGTACTTACAACAAAATATATTACACATTTCCCATCCGTGATACTGAGACAACATGCTCACGTAAACACACATTATTTTTCTACAACTATTCTCGGTAGTAAACGAAATTTCATACATTAAATATCATCAATATTATACATTATAATCCGCTACTTAGATTTTATTCATATACATAGTTTAATAAACATTTTAACTTTTAATGAACTCTTTTAAGTATATTAACGTTTAAAAATCTTTAATACTATAGCTTGAATATCCAGCGATCAAATCTCAATTATAAGTTAATAATATTATATTTACTCAATAAACTTACCTGAAGGTATGACGACAGTTACCAATAAATAACATAACTTACTCCACCGCAGTATTGGTACAGTAGAATCGAACATTATTGAGAAATAAATTAACGGTATAAACGATGCACCCTTTTTTTAAAGCTTACCTTTTACAAAAAATCTTTCATATTGATTAGTAAGAGTAATTTAAATTTTATATAATTTACTGGTTGTGTGTCCAACGGTGGTGTATTCTACCGTTTTGAAATAAGATACATACACATTACGGAATACTAAATGTAGATAAATAAACCGCTGAAATTAAATTTCACGGTGAACCTTTGTCATTTGTTGCCAGGACGAAAGATTTTTTTGTTGTAACACATTACAATAAAATAATGATGCTGCGAGTATTCAGTATACATATTCGTATTAATGACAACTATATTATGCATAAGAGTGGATAACTCTTCCCCCGGCTTCATGTTAAATTCAAATTTTCATGCGTCCAAAGTGTTAGTCTTTTTAGTGTATTTATTCTCCAACACTGGCAAGAGTCCTTTCAAAGGTAGGAAGGTATGCCAGAAGCAGATAGATGCTTGAAATTAATTTCAATTGAATATACACTTTGAAATGTCCTAATGTATCCCACGATATTATACATGTCGAGTGTAATATGGCGAGGGTCAGAATATTGCACGAGCAATAAAATTCATACCCTAGTAAAGATAAGTGTCCATTTTGGGGAAGGTTTTACAAACGAATGAGAGATTTTCCATATATTATACAATAACATATGATAACTCGGATATGATTTCTAGACGCTAAATGTAAAATTTCTAAATGCCTTATTTTAAATGTAATAGTTATCTTGTTTGAAATCCTGAATTTGATTAAATAATTTTACAACTTTTTAAGAGTTGATTTATTCAGAAAAACTATGTTTTTAAACTTCGCAACAGCTTCCAAATGTGAATCATTATTAATGATATAAACATACATTAGTGTCCGTTTGAAGATATTGTTTACGTAAAAACACAACTTGTACACTTGTAATAATGTATAAAAACACACTTGTAATAATGTATAAAAAAGCTTTTATAACTATTATCTGCGCCAGTATTAGAATTATTTATAAATACATGTATGAAGGTGTGGTCTGTATTATACATATTATATAGAAGGTACCTTATCATTTTAACATAATTTAACTTTCTTTTTAAATTTTAGACGAAAAAATCTTTTGTTGACAACTATTTCGGCTTCACGCCCATGTCAGACCTATCTACATACACAATATCTATGGAATAAATACAATGTCATTTTGAACTTATTTTGATATAGTTCTACTAAATTGATGCCAATTCAATTAATTCTTTTGACGTGTCCATACTGTCAATTGTTAGTCAAAAGCTATTAAATTAAAAAAAATGTTTTGTACTAACTAAAAATTATTTATTTAGAATCATGACCGGTTTTGACTATCGTGAGCATAATCAACTAATCTTAGTTGCTCTCATCGCTTTTAGTTGTCATTATAAGTCCACATAACTTAACATATAATTCAATATGTGTTATTTTGCTATTTTTTTACATTAGTTTCTTGTGAAATCTTTGTTCATTTTATGAAGTCATAAATAGGGGTGGCTTAGGATGTATTTTAAACAAAACCGATGAGTGGTGTGGTGACCCACCGAATTAGCTTATTTTATTTTGAGATGTCAACATTCTACTTGCTCGTTGCCATTTTATTATCTTGTCCTTAATCTTTTTGTGTCTATCTGTGCAGTTTTATTTTTCACTTTATTTTACTGTAACTTTGCACACTGCCTTACTCGTGTATTTAAAAATATTGTTTATTTAGATCGAGGGAGTTTGGTACGCTTTCTACAAAGACTGCTAAAATTCTTATGTGTATTAGTTTATTTTATTCTTTTAAATCGTATACCAGTAAATCAACTGTAAACTGGAAAGAGAAATTTCCAATTGTTTGTTTCAATCTTTATGAATGTTATACATAGTGAGTGGCTCAAGCGAATGCATATCGATAATGTACTGATTAAATATAGTAATGAACGTAATGGATGGATATTTATTGCGATCGCATATAAATGCCGGTAAAAATTGTGGTAGAAACCATTTCCATTAAATTGGCATCGATTGCCGTGTGCATTATTTTATTTTTTATTGCATCGCAAGAATAAAATTCACTATGGATAACAGTCACCTATTACGCTATATCGATAGTGTTTCACGTCCGCGGCAGCCCCGTCGATAAGTTCCGTTAACGCAAGCTTAGGAGACCCTCCGAAGCTCGCTAGGAAATATATTCATCCCACCGTTCCGTGGCCGTTCTCCTTTCCACTGCTAATGCATTTTCACCATTTATTAAGTATCGCCTTCAAAAAGGTGTATGTACGGTTGGCCAGGGAATGGATAACTTGACCTCTCCGACCAGTCGATGCAAGGGTTTGTTTTTGTTGAAAACTCGCTCAGTTCGCGGGGTGTTGTCGGTTATGTTTTGTTTTCTTTCTAATTGGTTTCGGTCATTTATTCTAAGTATACTGAGCGTGTCGATCGGGGGTGAAAATAATAGTCTTTCATTCTTTATATCGTTTTGCGGATCGGTCATCGCTTTGATGATTATTTTATCGACGTTATTAGACCGCGCTGGTGTTCTATAACAGCATTAACTTTATTGACCGGTGCGAATTATACTATTTTAAATCAATTATGTCGACTTATTAGCTCGTTTTATAGATATTTAAAACAATGCTTTTTACTATTGTAAATCAAAATGTTTCTATTCTTTTATTGATCTTTCTAGATACATTTTACTGCAAACAAATCGATTGCAAATATAATTGTTTTTTAAAATTACATGCATTTAAAACACACTACTTTGAATATTTAAGGAAACACTGTTGGTTCTATACTCGAACTGATAATTTAATACAATGTTTATATTCTTATAACCTCGGATGTTAATGAAAGAGATCTTAATATAAATAATAACTCATGGTCTGATGTTTGCAAACACGCATTTCGACTTACTTAACGATTGAATTTAGAATTTAAATGAAAATGGTTTTCAAATGAGAGAAAATCATGTCAGCTATTTATTCTTCATTATACAATGAACATTACTGATGACCGTGACAAAGCTTACAATACCTCCAAACCTATAATATTATATATTATGAGCCGAATGTGTTATGTAGCTTTGAAATATTTTACAATAATTGATAATTTTCTCTCTGTCACTTAATATCATTAATATATTAATATAAAATGCAAACGATATTTTACACCTGATAAATAAAAAAAGACCGTTTTTCAAATATTAGAAAAGTCATTAATTAATTAAAAATGTGGTGTTATTTTATGTGTAAGAGTTTAATCATCTTGTACATATGTATGTATGCCAGTTGCGAATTTTTACTTCAAATACGAAACTGTGCCGATATTAAGATCTCTTCTAATTTTTCTTAACTACACGCTTCACACTTTTTATTAGCATTTTTTCTTCACATTCTGTATCCCTTCGAGTGTATTTTTAAGCCACTACGTCGTTACAGTTCAAACAATCATTAATCTTTGTGGTAGTCTACCTCTTCTCTCGGCAACCCTTATCTCACCCTACTTGTATGTTCTAAGAACTAGTAAATTATTTTCCAACATCGTTTTTATTAATAGAAAGCGATACTCATATAGTTTAACTGCGGACAAATATTATAATTTGTAAATTGTTGGAACCAAACAAATTAAAATAACTATTCAAGATTTATCCCTTAATATTTGTAAACGATTTTTATTCGGTTTGAGCCCCACCGTATTCTAAATCACATACCCTGAACTGAATTAAAAATATTTTTTTAATGTCTTATAAAAAAATATGTTTTTTTTACATGCCATACATAACTCAGTTTTTGACAGATTTTTTCTAGGTATTCTTTTTGTTATAATGACATACAATACATTAGATTATATTTAAATACATCACTGACTCGCAATTTGTATGTTGCTATGTCGCAACGGTATTAATATTGAGAAAAAAAGCCGTGTTATTTACATTATGGATATATATTATTATCATATTGTGAAGGTTCCATGAAAGTTTGTGCTCACAATCATGTTTTTCAATTTATCTTTATTCACCTCAATATTTTTCCGTCAAACACAGGTTTCCATAGACCATAGATCATTTCCATTTTCCTCTATACTGACGTATTTGTGAAGTAATGTATACATGTATACATTAAAACAAGGAAGCAATAGTATAATGCATTATTATTCCTTATTATTTTTAATATGAAATATTGGCGTTTATATTGATAATAATTGAGCTTGTGAATCTAACTTGGAATAAATGAAAATACTCTGAAAGTCATTATTTGGTGATTGAAAAGTAATAAATGGTCAGTGAATATATTCTTCCATGGCACAGTGGCCAACGTCGCTGGCTTCCATGTCGGACCTCATGGGTTCTAATCTCAGTACAAACAGATTTTTTTAATCATTTAAGAATTTCTGTTGAAGGCACTCCACCATTCCAATCCTAAAATAAGGGATTGTAGCGGGAGTGATAAGCTAACTACTAATACGGTTCTAGCTCTATCCTTTTTAGTTCTATTCCCTTGAAGAAAATAGATGCTTAGCAACTGCGTAATAAGCAGTGCTCGTAGAAAAAATCTGTTGAGATATCTCCATTGGAAGGCCATATGCTCCACATTGGGAGCGGACATGGATTAAAAAAATATATATTGACAGTTAAGTAAGTACCTATGATATTTTACGTTTGTTATTTTGCATATTAAAGGCCGTTCAATTTACCATTGGCAATTTAGATAAAGAACTGACAAGTGATTGAACTCTTACTTACCAAAAACTAAATGACATACTAATCAAATGAAACGGACCCTTAAATCTTATCCCGGCTTATACGTTTTGTCTTGTTTTGCCATCACATACTATAATAGATTGCTTCAAGGTAAATGTATTCATTGTAAAACAAATGTGTAATTTTACTTCGTCAAAAGACCAGGAACTGTCGTATTGAGGTAATGTTTTATTGCTAAGCTTTTACTTCTCTTTAATTTGAACTTTCGAATTGTTGTGCTGAAGCAGTTAGAGATCGGAAAAATGAGAAATAATTCGATCGGAATAATAGTTGAAGATATTGGATGCTTACTTTTCTCATTAATAAGAAAAACTCTATGTATACATCGTTTGATGTGCTATAGCAGTATTGCACGCAACTCCTCTTTAACGACTTCTGCACATAGCGTCCACTTTTTTCTTCTTCTTCTTCATCGCCGTCGCTCTCGTGTGTGTATTAAATACATTAATAGTACCGAAGCGTGACTGTGAGCACATGCGCGAGACCAAACTGCATTTTTAATAATTCATATAATATTAATAAACTTGGCTGCTTAAAGTTTATAATTGATATAATTGCCTTCTCAGCTAGTTATTTAGAATTATTTGTACAGAAAAAATACACTTGATCGGTACTGCTTCTTATTTTTCATAATATTATTACAAATAACAGTGTTAATTATTTTTCCCGATTTTCATTTAAACACGACTTACATATGACAATTTATTGTAAGATTTTGTTATATACGCATATAAAAAAAATGTAATAGTTATCATGCATCAAAACTGTATTATGAGTGTTGTTTGGAAAAATCCAGATAACTAATTTTTGAAAGACTATTGCATACATACTTTCAAATAAAGATTGTATTATAAACGTTTGTGCAATTCCTTAAAACTTAAATAAATCACATAAAAATAGGGATAATCAAAAATGTGAAAATGATAGGTTTGTTAACTTATTTCATGCATTAATATTTGGATTATGCCCAAACAAAACCGATATACGTACATATTTGATTTACTTTTTCATAACCTCTTATCATTCAAGCATATCAGGGTTATATTATAATACCTGTTGTCTGTCTATTATTGTTCATTAGTGGAGTTTTCTATTCATGTAATAATATTATTTTATTTGCCTGAACGAGGTCTTAAAATAATGCCCCATACCTGTTTATGGAAGCAATTATAAGTTCAGTTATAACTATTTACAGCATTCTAAAATTTTACCTAAATATTTATTAAGAAAACTAATCATTCCCGTGCATTTAATAATAAATTTTCAAAAAAAAATACTAATAAAGTATAATTTAAGATTTCGACTGAAGGTGCTTGGTGGAATTTAAATATTAAATTTGAATCGTTCAAACTATGTACATTCTCACAGATTTTGTCACTAACGACCCGGGTTTCGCCTTTCGGCATCTTCAGGCATTCAAGTGCACGGATTAACTTGAACTGACTAATAAAGTAATAAAGTAAGTACTAATAAAGTTATAAATAATACTACAGTTCAAAGTAAATTTCAAATTATGCTAGATTACTATCTACTATTACAAGATGAATCATTGTATATTTTCATTCTCTTAGGATACCTAAATTAATTTGTATGTAATATTATCTAAAATAATGTTTAAAGTATGTGTAATAACAGCGAACCTGAAACTGTTGTTTGAAAATTTTAAGTACATTAGTTAAGCGGTTGTACTTATTCTGATTTATTTATTTATTCATACAGTATTTAGGCTTAATAATTTTCAATTGAAAATTACAGTTGATAACTTGGACTTTGGTGAATACACGGGTTGCGTTTTGTAGTGTGACAACCATTGAAATGGAGTACTGATTTATTTTACTTTGTAAATGTCATTGCTTTTATCTAATTCATGTCCGTCCTCAATGTGGATAATATGGATTCCTAATGGAGAAATCTCTTTTTTAGTCCTAGTTTTTTTTTTACAAGAACTGCTTATTTATCAGTTGATCAACCTCTTTTCTTAAAAAAGTAAGGATATAAAGATTAGTAAAGAAAGTGTTAACTAATCGCTCTCGCATTGCCCTGTTGATTTGAAGATTGGAAGACTGGGAGGACTAGATATCACAAATAACAACGCCTTCGAACAGAAATCGATCGTGTAGGTCTAATCTTAGTTCTGATAATTCTTTTTTACTCTTATTACTTTTTCGCGAGATCAAGATTTAAAAAATATTTTCAAACGTCTTTCGGCATAAAATATCAAAATAATTTGGAATATTAAAAATGTCGAGAAAAAAGGTACCGAACTCCGTTCGTGGGAAAAAAGCACAGATAATTTTTATATATCGACTTACTGATTTATAAGCTTTAATAATTGTACAATATCAAATTAAATAAAAATTGATAATATGGTTACATATGTACATATATCTATAGCTATGTTACTAAGTGTGACACAACTAGAGGAATGGAAATGTTTTGTAATTGTTTTACATTGAATAATACATGTCCACTAAGTAGTTACCGTAGAATCAATTAAAAATATTTTTAAAACTGTGTAAGTATGTTTTTTAATTTAGAAAATATTATGATATTGGCTTGTATCCACTTATTTATTCGTATCTCGCGTTAATTGTTTTGCATGTTATCATTTGACATATCGACCGTATTAGGATTGATTAATATGATTTCCGAGTGAATATGTGCACGAACACTATTTCTCCGTGCAAAAAGATACATGCAGCAATTATTGTATATGTCAGTCATTCAAAGAAGAACACACGCTGGCTTCGATTTCCTGTTGTTTTTTTTTTGCTTGTCTCCAAGATGGTTGCCGGCAGTAAGTTGCCAATGCTGCCAACTCGGTCAATGGCGGACTAAGTGAGGAACAAAATGTAATGTAATAAAATGGAAGAAAAAAAGCAAATGCGCCAACAGGTCGGTTGGCGCGACATACGCCGGCTTGTTGGAGAACTAAGTTCAAGGCTATTCTCATTGCCATACTGGCAGACGTGGACCGCCGAGACTAAAAGTCTCCCGATATCCGAGTACATTTATTCCGACGACTGTGTTATAATCCATTTTTTTACAAACAGCTTGATAATAAAATAAATTGTACTATTTATCTATTGTATATGTACTGTTATCGTATTTTGTAATTGTTTTGCATATTCAAACAATTGGCCACTAATCTACATAACGTATGTCGAGCAAACTCACGTTAATGTCAATTGACAATAATTAATACGATGATAAAGTGTCTCACTTAAAGTAAAAATATATTTTCATTATTTGTTAGTGAATTCGGAAGATAAAAACATGGTTTATGTCTCTGAAACAAATAATTTGTTCTAATTTCCCGTTGGTCATTATGATTATGATTATATATTTTGACAATGCATTCAACTAAGTTTTGTCGATGACAAATGATTTTCTTTGCCGATCAGAAAATATTGTTTAACAAATTATATATAACCTAATAATAATTAAGACCATCTGGTTATTGCAAAATTATAGATTTATTTTCCCATTACTGTTTAAGTTTCGTCGTTTCCGTACAAAAATGATTTCTTCATTGAATTGTTTTTTTAGATGTTTCTTGTCTGGCAGACTGCTGAATTTAATTTAGTAAGCTTATTTCATGACTGAACATAAAATATTTATTCATTCTACTGGCCTCTTCATTCTATGCTACAGTGCTACCTATGCGTATACAATTAAAATTAAAACTTTTGAACGGATTTACGCTTCTTTGGTTTTCTGTGAGTGAATAAAAAGATTCAAATAATTATTATTTCACAATTTATTTCTAAAAATGATATTGTTATCTTTAATGGTCATTTACTACAGTGATATCATGACTAAAAAAAAGTGTAGGTTTATTTTTATTACAAAAAAATCTGTAGTATTTTTCCAAAAGTTGTAAAGCTATCATAGTCAGTGTTTAACTGGTCACTATTTAATCAAACTAAGGTGGAAAGAAAACAATTGTAACAACAAAAATCAATTTACTAAAATAACAACCAACGGAAAAGATTCAATTGAGAAATAACCGTGAGCATATTCATTTTCTTAATTATATGAGATTCTGTCTATCTGAAATTTAAGTAAAATTATAAGTTCAGGACTTATTTTTAGGATAAGACGGGTAGAAGGGAATTCAAAACATCACGTACATTCATGCCAAACACATGGTAAGTACATATGTATGTGATGGACAGAAATTCATAAATCAATTAGAAATCAATTTATAAAAACTTTGCGTACTGGGATTCGAACCCGTGACCTCTGTAACTGAAGCCAACGACGTTGACCACTCGACTAATTATTGTTTATTGTATCTTAATCTTAATGAATACTTTTAAAAAAATCTCTACAAGAATATACACGAACCCGTTTACGCACATTTTGTACGACATTGCTTTTATCACCTTATATATATAGTTTTCCAATTTTTTGAGCTAACAGGAATAAACCTCTCTGTGCATAGTATTTTGAAGTAAGTATATCAAAGGGATGAAGCACCATGTTATTTCGAATCCGTGTAATACTGATCAAGAGTATAGTGTAATAATTTGGTTTTAATCTTTACCAACTGATACTTACATCATCGGCTGAAAATACTATATACAGGTAAGCGGGACCGTTACAATTAGTATATTGACATAACACATGAGCCAACTTGTATAATGGTAACACCTTTTTCTTCCACCTCGAAGTACAATCACGTCTTTACTTGGTGTTTTGGTCAATTGCATATTTTTATTTTACAGAGAACATTATTGCAATGTGTAATTAACTGAGGTTACTTCACTTTTACGATACTTAAATACTTAGATACGAAGACACGTAGAATATTACAACGCATCTAACTTAGTTTTTCTAAAATAACACTTGGTTCAAGTCACCTCTAATGGGCCCAATTATAATGTGACAAAAATATTTGTTGTATCTTTCTTAATCTGTTAACAGTTATGTAAATTGAAATATTTATTGTGTAGTGAAATTAGTTATTTACAAACCTATAATTTCAGATGTAAGGATTCAATGCTATAAGAAGCATATTTCTTTTATTTACGTTCTCATCTAAAACGTGATGTTTGAATACGTAGCTGTGATACTGCTCACCAGTGCCTATTATTACGTTACAATAAAGATGAAATAATTTGGTCGGCTCACTTTCGTAGTTTGTTTTTTTTTTTAGTTTGTAAGATTATATCCATCGATTGCGAGTAACGCTGACTAATTACTCGTATTAGGAGGCCCCATGTCTGCCAGTAGGTATTCATGCGTCTATCCACGAAGTCTACACCTCGGTTAGGCAGCGTTTGTTGTTAAGTAATAACATAATTTTATTTCGTTTCACGGTGTTGGCACACAATCAGTTTCTTTACCAGTAATTTTTGTGTTAAATGTTATTTAGTAATTGTTTAAATCTTCACAGTGACGTGTTTTAGTGAAATAACTGTTTTTTTTTTGTTGGTTTGTTATGTTTGATTTTTTTTAAATGTTTTATTTTATCATTTTCGTTGTCAAAATATTTATTATTTATAAAAGGGCTTTCTTCGTAACACTAAAAACCGAAAGAAGCATAATTATCCATAAATCAATATAATTTGTGTTGGTAAATTTAATTATTTTTGTGCTTGTAATACAATGTGTATTATAAATTATTTTTTGGAGTAGAAATGTAAGTAAAAACTCATTAAAATGTCGCCTCCCGTGTTCAAACTTCAGAGCAATTTTTCTCTACGCTTTAACGTGGTCTACGGCGCTACGCTCGTAGCTCGCTCTTGCGCTTGCGTCCAGGTGAACAGATCTACCTGTGTGTGAACTCACACTATCAAACGATAGCGCCGCAACAGGCCCCCTCACGCACACACCCGAATGGTATTACCTGTTACGTCACATCTTCATGCCTAAGAAGGAAACAGCTACACACACCAAACTACCGCACGAAAAGAGACACCAAACATACGACCACACTCACATTGCATACCTGTTACGTCAGATATATATACCGAAAAAAGGGACAGAGATATGCATCCTTCGTCGGAAGCGAAAGGGATAGACGATTTTTGAATTACAAACACATTTGCATCGTACCTGTTACGTCAGATAGTGTGTAGTACGAGAGGGATGGAAATATGCTAGGACTCCGGTCGTACGAGAGGGAACGATAACCGTGAGGCGATCCTCGCGAGAGGCAATGTCCCTCTGTTTAGTTTGACGCGAGCAGCCGTCGGGGCTAGACGCGCGTGCTCTTTGCGAGCCCTGTGTTGTATCTATCTGCTTTTTTTACATATTACATACAGTATCGTCGTATACCGCTTCCACTTTACTTAACCGTACGTCATCGTCGCATTCGACTTCGACTCCTCTCTGTCTCTCACCACGTCCCACAGCATATCTACACTTTGTTTGGGTGAAGGATCTACTATCGTCCTGTTTCCGCTGTAATATTTCATGTTATTATTCATTCAAGTTAAATTATTCTATCAACAATTCGTCAATTTTCTTAACATATATTATTCGTATTTCTCAAAAAATAATTACTTTACTTCAAAAACAGTTGTCAAAACTAGTTACCTAAAAATAACTTTTTTTTACGAAAATATTGTAAAAATTATACGTTTGTACTAAACTGTCTGTATTATTATTTAAATAATTATTAAATTAGTTTTTTTCACATAAGAATAAGCATTTATATTTATTCAACTCAGCGAACGACCGGTCTGACAGTTTATATTCAATTAAATTCATTACAGTTAATCTATTACAGTTGCTAACGGCTTTTTTACTCCCGGCAGAACGTTCTTCTGCTCGCATACCATACGAAAGAAAGCTCGCGCCCAACACCACTCATTGAAAAAACAACAGCGGTCGAGTATCGTCAAAGCCGCAACAAAAACATCACCGACCCGTCAAACTTCGCGAGGAAACGGAAAGCAGATCGAGAAAAGCCCTCCGCAAGTTCCAGATCACAGCACACCGCCGGAACTTTCGACAGACACCTCGTTAATAACACTCACTGTCTCGAAGACGTCACGACAATTCCACAACAGATTATTCGCCTTTTTCTCTGAAGAAATCCCTCAAGAAGACATTCAAACTATCGTCCTCGCTCCGGTTAAGTTTCCAATTATCCTCCTTCGCACCTCGCGCCAGGCTGCGGCTCATTTTCGCAGCGAATTCTCCCCAAGATTGTAAGTTGTCTGCTCTTTCTATTTATCTAGCGGTTTGCCTTTCGAAGTGTTTTATTCCCCGTTAAAACGGAAGTGACGCCCGTGCATTATTTCACTTGTGATTGTATAAAATCTAAATCGAAGTAACTTTTAAGATTGTGCTTTAATAAGTATAATCTGAAGTTTGACGAGTCGACGCGAGAAAAACACAGATTCCTTTATTTACTGCAAAGAACACCGTCCGGAAACGTTTAAACTGTAAGAGAAATTATATAAAAGAAAGGCAAGTCACCAAATTGTAGAGACATTGTCGACTATATTGTAAATGCTATGAATTTTTGTATCGGAGCTAAGTGCGTCTTTCGATAAAACCAAAGACTAGAGGGTAAACCGAATTTTAGTTTTGTCTCTGTTTTAGAAAAACATTTGACATATAATAATTTAAGACTAAACGTTCTCAAATACGTGTGTATTTTTGTGCAATATTTAAATAGAACGTAGCGATTAGTTAACCGAAAAATTGAATATATCCAGAACATATCATTTAATTTTGTGGCGGATTAAAAAATCGCGTGAAAACATCAAATTCAATTCAGTACCTCTTTATTAAAATATATCAAACCCATCATTTTTATCCACACTGTAGTTAAAATACGTTGATTTATCTAGTGTACATTTGAATAGTAAAATAGATTAAGTTTACTTTAAGAATTAGGTTTAGTTTTCATTGTGAAAATAATGAAACAAGAGTGCGTGGAGATAATCAAATCGTAGATTAGAAAAAATAATAAATTAGATCTCTCAACTCTTGACACTTGACAATCTCTTGACAATCACTTTACACTTATTCTATCTTTGATATCGTCTTATACACGTCTTTTAATCAAAATTGACTTTAAAACACTGTGACAATCCTTTTCAAGTTTCGTGCACGACCTTGCGACTCATGCTGTGCTAATTCTAAGTATTTCTAATCTAAGATTTTCATTAGGTGTTTTTCTAACACGTTGTGCCGTGCTAAGCCTTTTCAACTATTGTATAAGAACCCTTTTTAATAAATGTGTAAACGCTTTCCTTGTGTTGATTAAATGCTTATTTAATCTAAAGAATCTTAATACTTTGGGGTTTTCTGTATTCTCCGAAGTTCTCAAAAAATCTATCGATATCATATCGGCCTATTTTTCGTATTACTGTTCTACACTAAGTGTATTGTAATAATTATTTGTACTATTGTAATAAATCATAGTCAATTATACTATAAAATAATTTAGATACGTAAGGTGAATCATTATATTATAAAAAGTTGCCAAATTTACTGCATAGTTGTGAATACGTTTATTAGACTTAATCCAGTACTGAGTAGATATTGTTTTACATATAATATAATCGGTGTTTCAAGCAGCATAAGAAATTTGTAGAATTTTCTTTTTGGCTCGGAAATAATTTTCAGTCGTACCGACTAAAATTGCATTTATTAATCTTAAGGTTTAATTGATCCAATCATTTACATTGATTGTATCAAATACTCGTCAATTTCGTAAAACATTCAAACGCGTCTGTGTAAAGTAACTGTTTTGGATCGCTCAATTTACTTCATCGCGCTTGAGCGTATCCAAGTCATTTTTATTGGGGAATAAAACTTCTCATCGTATATATCGACATACTTGCCAGTTGTGCACTCGTTTAAACTTGATACATATTCCATTATACGAACAGCCAAAGAGTTGGAAAAAGTGCTTATTTAAATACCAGGCACTAAAAAAACGATCGCATCCCGCCAATAAGTAATTTGGGCTGTCATACATTGTTGGATTTCGGAGATTTTTGAAACTCTTAAGGAACCATAGCTCTTTTAGCCAGATCTTATATATTGAAGCGTTTACTCACTAATAAGATTATTGGTGTCAAGGTGCGTATATTGAGATCTACGTACCTCGCGAAGAGTCCGCAGCCCCAACCCGGTGCTCCCGATCCCTGCCACGACGTATTTTCAATCGTACCTGGCGTATTGCCCCGCGGGCGCCGGCCTCAGGGCTTCAGAGGCTCCCGCCGGCCGCTGCCGCTGCGCGCACTGCTCCGCTGCAGTCGCCCCGCTCGTCGCGCACTTCGCCGCCGCCCCGATCGCTCATCACCACCATCACTTGACCGGCGGCAGCGCTCTCTACGAGCCGCATCTTCTGCAGCACCACCAGCAGCACCAGCAACTCCAACAGCTGCAGCAACTGCCCGCGACGCTCATCTGCGACCTGCACGCGCCCAAGGCGGCACACTTTCTCGCGCCTAGCATGGTGAGTGTATTTTCTCTCCGACCGCCCTTTTTACATCGTCCTATTATTTTACTCACATTTTTTCGTTTATTTATCTTCATCCAATATTTATCATTTGTGCCTTCAATATCTCGAGACCATTCATTAGTAAATTATTTCACTGTTTATGATTGCTTTATTATTATTTATATGATCTGATGCTTAGATTTTTTTATGAAATATGTATTAAATTAATTTCCACGAACCGACAGTCAAATATAATAATACAATTAAAATGAAAAAAGCTGATTAAAAAGTAATAAATACTATTTCTTTGTTTAGCAAAATAACCTTTTCGGTTCTAAGCAATTACAACACTTTATAAAATAGTGTTGAACCCTACTATTATATGGGTTTTTAAATACAATCATTATAATTGACAGAATTAGAGCAATCTTATTTTTTCAATATGGAAAATTTAAACCTCGGAACAATTGGAATTGTGGTATATCAGTTTCAATAATATAAAAGTTTGGATTTGTTGGCATCGATATATCCACTTAACCTTTTCATTTTTTAGTAAAAATTGCGAAACCTTAAAATAAGACATCATTATGTAATGTTATATGTATATATATTTATAGAAAGAAGCCTTTTAGGATGTATTCATCCATGTGATATCGTCGTTAATATAACAGCCTTTGTGATGCATCATTGCACACCGCGATATTTCCCTCGTCTGCTGCCGCTACAATATCTTATGGCGACATTTAGTGAGTTGGATATATGACTAGACTTTGTCACTTGATCTTCAACCGTAACAAATGTGACATCTTCATTATAAGGATAGAGATATTACAACAAAGCTAATGAATAACATCTTTATCATATTCCAAATAGGCATCAGTAATATTTTGTTTTATAAAACATAAACTCATTAGCATAAGTAATCAATACTTGATGATATTATTATAGCTAATACAGATCTATAAACGAAAAAGTGAGTGTATTGAAAATTTCTTTACTAACCTTAAGCATAAAGGATTATTCAATACGACATTAAAAAATGACATTGCATGATAAAATAACTGTTATATAAATATTATTATTTATTTTGATATACTATTTTAAACTAAGACTTGTCACTTTTGTACATTGGGTATTACATTATTATTTATATCAACGAAAAGGATAATATATCACTTGTATTAGGTGGACCCGAAAGTATTCGCGTATTTTTTTTAAAAACTTTTTCAATTTTATTTATTTCAAAAAATTTACAAGTAAATTATAAAACATAAGCTCCATCAATATTCAACACATCTTCCCATCGTTTTGGCAGATCTTCGATCCCTTTTTATGGTCAATCCCGGCTTAGGCGTTGGAACTGGGGTTTCTTTCCGAGAAAGCCATTGTTTTTTGCGTCGTTTATTATCGTAAACGACCCATTTCTCGTCACCAGTTACAACGCTATTCAAGAAGGGACTATTTTTTTGTCTTGTAAGCAAGGAGAGGCACGTGTTGCGTCGCTCGTTCTTGTTGGCTTCGGTCAAGGCGTGCGGTACCCATACACCCATCCTATTCGTTTTACCGATGAGTTTTAAATGTGTTTGTACAGTGGTCCATGGGGATCTGAGTCTCAGCGACAATTCCTCGACTGTTTGTCGTGGATCCGACTCGATTAGAGATTTCAGCGCCTCATTGTCAAAATTTGAAGGCCTTCCGCATCTCGGCTCGTCAATTAAACTTCTGTTGCCCGATTTAAATTTTTGAAACCAATATTGACATCTGCGAGCTGTAACCACTTCACCATAAAGATCTTTGAGCGTTTTAGTAGTTTTTGTGGCATTCCAACCCAAATCAAAAAAAACCAGCATACAATGCCGGATGTGAACTTCGCTAGTTTCGGGTCTGGACATCTTACCCTTAACAATAAAAAAAAAATTTATGCACGAAAATAATGTTAAACCATAGTTCTACAAAAAAAAAAACTTACACAGATGTTGCCGTCACCGTGTCCAGACACGAACTGAGGTAAACATATGGTCTCAAAAATACGCGAATACTTTCGGGTCCACCTAATATTAAAAATGTTAAGTGAAGATTTTGGTATGCAATTATTTGTAAATGACGATGAATTAAAGTATCACATATTCGGTCAAATGTTTATTTTTTATGAATTACATTTTGCTACGTATCTAGTATAAGTGTTTATTTAATTATCTTTGAAAGAGACGAGTCTTCATTTTTTTTGTCGTTTTTAATTTGTGCGCGATTGAACCGTTTTCAGTCGTATGAAAATATGATGTACATTGGAATGCAGACTTGATGTAGCGAGCAGGAAAAATTAGTCACTTCCGCACTAGAACGCTTTCCCTCGACTATATAGGATAGGGGAGGTGTTGATGTCAAAATTGCACTTTTTATGCAGAGCAAACTGCCGATAAAAGCGTAAAGAAAAACAGTTTTTGTTTCACACCTAATAAGGGTTATTTTAATGAAATTCTTTTTCGTTTCATCCGTGTAAACGATAGACTCTTTTGAAGATTTTTTAAAGATGTTTCCCCTATCACACTCGTTTTGAAACTCTTATTCTGCCGTTACAATGTTGATTCAATAACTAACAAAAGCCTTATAATTATATTATTTATTTTATGGACAACCAAATTAAACGGAATAAAATTATCTTTTTTATAAACAATTCTAACTGAGCGTAGTTGTACTGTTTACTAATAAGTTGGCCCACGTTTTATATTTATTATTCATAATCCGCATGGTCAGGATTTCATAAACATATTTTTAAGCTATTTAAGCGTATGGCTTAAATAACTTAAATTATGACTTGGCGTCCCGAGATCCCATTTCATATTCTTCAGATAATATGTCAGGAATGGGTGCGCTGGCTGTGATAGTTTCCGGTTATTATTTTAAACATGAAACGATCCTTGCTCCGGTTTTCACCCAAATGTTTCCTTGTTACTTGAATAAACCTGCTACTTATTGGACATTCGCAAAAAATGATTCGTAGAATGTCTTTGTCGTGAATTTTAATGTCTTCATACCTATATTTAAGAACGGACCTTAAAAATATATTTTATACTAATTAGGTAATTCTACCGAAGTTTTATATTTTGTTAATCTGAATGGTAATACAATATTCTAAATTAAAAAATATATTTTACAAAAAAAATATATCTCTATAATATTGAACATATTTTCTATGAAAAAAATTGTCAGGAGACTTTTTGTGTTACTCATAATTATAATGTGTGATGCAATCAAATTATTGTATTACAATAAATACGTCATATGTCTGATTGTCTTATATTTAAAAATAGTATGAGTTTTGTTCAGCTTTTTATCATTCGACTGGCTTAAGAATGTTAATATTATTAGATAATTTCTTATTCATAACATTTATTTATTTTTATTTATTTCCATCGTATCAGTATGCAGTTTAATAGTGTTATCTAAGCGTGCATATATTATATTTCCACGCCAGTCTGATAAGTTACGCCTTTGCTGATAACCGTTTGCTTTATCTGAAAAAACCCTACTGTTTGCCAAACAGCCACATGTCATTTGAAATGAATCGGCCTGGAAGCTAGCGGCAATAAGAAAAATCGATACGCTTTTCAATGAGAAAAGATAATCTCCTGGGAAACCTTTTTGTCGGGGGTATAGAATCGGACGTGCCTGGTAGCAAATTTTGCAGTCCTCGGATGACTCGGCGATATGATTCATATCTTCCATATTTTTGGAGGTATTATGATACAAGACGACAAATAATAAGGGCCTATCGGATAACGCTTTTTTAATAAGCGTCGTTGATTTTTCACGTTGTGTATTGTGTAAAAGAAATCAATGTGTGCTTTGCCTTTTGTGCAACATTTTATTTTGTTTCGTAAGTATTCAGATTCAGTAAACATAATACATTTCTGCGTGGAGAAATAATACTTGTATAACTTTGCCGAATATCTATAAACTGTTTCTTGAACTATTTAAATATTACAAAATCACACGTGTTGTTGTTAAGTGTTGCAAACGAAAAATATTGCCAGATCAGTATGATTTCATATAAAAATAAAAAAAACTCTGCCAAGAATAAAATACTATTTTTTCACTATATTGCTAGACTATATTCATGAAAAATTATGTTATTACTAGGCACTACAATATAAATGTTTCTGCAGTTATTTTATTAATGTAGATATGGAATACTGTTGCAAAGTAACTTTTTAACCATTTAATAACATAAATTATAAACATAGACAGACAGTCATCGTTACTCACGTACCCATGTCGCACGTATCTTTCCTGGTGTATACGATAGTGAGGCGAGCATTGTGCGGTCTCCCGAGTTGAACTCTTTGCATTATAGTCTTACACTTACATCCCGCACTGGCTGCTGGCTTAGTACATCACCGCGCACAGATCGTATGTAGTGGATGGAGAGTGTGGAATGCAGTCAGTCACGTTTTAAAACCATTGCGCCCTGCCCTTCCCCCTTTCTGCGTTCCTTCTCTCGAGGCTTTAGGGCTGCCATATCGGCCTTGATTAAAAATAAGGATAATACCCGGCGAACGGGTCTACATGCTGTATCATTGATATACACAGTGGAATAAGTAATTCTAATGCGTGATTTTATAACTGCAAAAAATAGCAGGTGGAAACGGATCAAATTATTTGTACATTAACCCGAATATGAACATTCAATATGATTTTCTTCTGTTGTCTTCGTTTATTTTTAAACGCTCGTTGATTTATATAAGCCAAAAAAAAGCAGGCATTTCAGTTCACCTTACTAATTTTATACAGAATCTTTCTACGGGTAATTTATACGATATTCATTCATAATATATTATATTTCTTTGTCGATTTCTGTAAAATCTCTTAAAGTTATTTCCCCCAAAACTTAACTGTATTGGTAAATTTGCCTATTGAATTGAATTCCTTTTCTATTTATATTCTAAACCATACTAATTATAGTAAAAAAACATTTCATTAATCACTACGTCACTTTTTACTTCGCGTAATTGTTTTCTAACTATCGTATAAAACTAGTCTTATTTTTTTATAAAATATTCAGTGAGTAATTCAATGAATAAATAAATATATTAAGTTTTCTTTAATTGAATACTTCATGTCTTTCATTTTTTTTTTACACCATATTTATAATTTATTAATTCTGTTTATTTGGAGTCTTGACAACCCTTCTTCGTGGATATGAATGCACTTGAACTTATGCAATGCCATTGCCGCTGCATCTATCTCTCAAAGTACTGCGATGATGATCAGTGCCGGGTTCGTGAATTAAAGACTTAAAAATATCTAGACAGACGGTGCACGCTGACTAAACATGTCGGTAAATATAGGTTAGTTATCGTATTATTAACCAACGTTGAGCGTTGGGGGTGATTGATTACACCAACGATGGAGGAGTGAATGTTGTTCTCAAATATATTTTTTCGCTATTTTATCTTTTATAATAATGAATTATTTTTATAACTTGTACATATTTTGTCAATTCAATTGCTAATATGTTATGCAACAAAACTTCAAAATATATATTTCGTAAGCGACGTAAGCACGAGCATGATTTCAACATTATTATTGAAAAATAATGAATTTGTTCTGGTAATTTCAGATTTGACGTAGACATGTTTTTTTCTCGAAATATTGAGAGTGCAGTGTAAAATAATAATATTACTAAGCACTAGAATATGAATGTTACAAGTCCATTATAATAGTGTTTTGAATAACTTTTATGATAAAATCTATATGCTCTATTAGCTTTGAGAAGATAATTTATATTATTTTTTCCAGTACGCCAGTTGTGTTAGATAATATCTAGTCCTGGTCTACGGTATACCCCACTTCAGATGCAACATGCAATCATCTGCAGCGATTGACGATCTAAAATGTACGCGGTCTGTGGTCACTGCAAGCACCATTCCTACAATAACTTGTACACTGGTATTCGGATTATTGTTTCTAGACAGTGTTTTGTGTGAGCACTATTCTAACGGCCTGTGAATGCCTCATTGTATTTCATATTGTAAAGTTTTACTCGCAGATGCTATTGGTTTGATATAATTTATTGTAAATACCTAAGATCATTTGGTTGTTTAGTACTCATTCATGTGGTCCATTTCGCCTACTTTTGGATCTGGATACTTCTTTCCTTTTTGAACCAATTGAAAAAAACTGACGTTTATATTATTATTTAATACAAATATATAATATATGTACAATCGCAATAGCCATTCATCAAAAAGTCCATACTCAATTCGAACCATTTTCCTTCCTAAAAAACGCCCCACTTCTCCGCAAACAAAAACCTCTCTTTACAATAATATATTGCTAGAGATGTGAATTTCATAATTTAATAAATTTAACATACATTTAAAATGCGAACAATATCTTTAAAAATATAAATTAGTTAATTAGAACGTTAGATAGAAATCTAAAAATCTAAAATATTTATATTATCGAATTGAATTATATCAGTAGTACATAATTAGTTGCAGTATAAAATAAATTGTAAACGAAAAGTTCAAAATTTATATGATATCAGTTTAACTACTTACTTCCACCATGGATTATTTGTCAAAGAAAATATGTATATCGGAAAAAATATTCAAAATTTTGCTGTATTGTAATAGGGTCGATATTTTTGATTATATTGAAAAGAAATATCATTCATACATGTATTTAATATTGAAAATTCACATACACAGTATGTTTACATACTTTTGTTATCTTACTGATACTCATATATGAGGGTATTACTTGCAAACACGGCTTATTCTAAAATGGTTTAAAAAAAAAATGAAACTTGAATATCATTTTGAAAAACAATGTTCATTTTAAAAGTTTTTAAGTCGTACATTACTTTGGAATGATATTTTGGATGTTGTCAAGTCATTTTTTGGACTGATTTCTAAAAATACTTTCAAAAATTATTTTTATCTACTAAATTACATTCATGGTTTTTTTTCAACTTTGGATTCAATTTTCTATAAGCTGGGTTTGCAAGTAATACCTTCATATTATACGTTCACTTGATAAATGCAAACAATGTCATTATCAAATATCAAACATAATTAATCAAATTGTAATTGCAACATGAGAATTTAATAAATAATTTCAACAATTATTAACAACGAAAAACATGAAAATATAAAAATATCAAGGGCCATATCTAGCGTGCTTCTGTATATAAACCTTTAGTGTAAGTCAAGACTATATTCGATAACTGAATGCGTGACGATATAATTAAATACGTATGATACGAATGATTTAAAACGAATGTATCATAATATATAATAGCAAAAAGTTGTGCTCATATTTGTTCTAGGCAAAAATAAATCTGTTTATATGTATTAAAGTACATTTATGCTTAAATCGTATGTGTTTATTTTATTTTATAATATCATTCTTCTGACTTACTTTTTATTACGTTATCTATTAAAATGGTATGTAAATGTGTATAATTAGGATTAAAATACTTAAAAAGATTTTTTATCAAAATCCGTTAACATTGCGCTGCTTAACTATTATGGAACTATGCTAAGTTAACGTAATGAATAATGGATATAGAAATATGATCCCGACTTCTTGAAATGTAGTGAGGCGTTTCTTGCAAGATGCCGAGAACACTTTGGATCGTAAAAATCTATTTACGTACGATGTTCAAATGTGCATCTACGTTATTACAAAGACTATGGATGAGTTTACTGCTCCGTGAAGTATTAAATCTAAATTTATGTGTGAAACTTTCTTACTGGTTGAATAAGAAATGTTATGTAGAAAAATGCAGATGATCTTAATTACAAACTTTTCACATGAAATTGTCATTGTATTTGATATTGAAAGTAAAATAAACATAAAAACTTTTAGTGTCATTATATTGCCGATGCATAATTCAAATAACTCGCATTGACATATACAGTATGTTGTCAGGTAAAATATATACATATTTTTGAACGCGTAATATTTGCAAATCAACATGTTATATGTGTAAGATGAAAATTATTTGATTTATGGTACCTTTTACAGTATTTAATTCGAATATCAATCATTTTACAAAACAAAATTTCAGAGGTAAATATTAAAAATAATAAACTTTGATATAAATCAAGGGTTTTTATTTTCTTGTTTTATTAAGTAATGACGTTATTGTGTATAAAGGACTGATTTATTATCAAACGACGTAATCTTTTAATTAAAATTTCGTCCAAATCTTCATTTTAAATATCTGATAAATAAATATTCTCATAGGTTTATTGCCTTCACATAATAAAAGAAATATATATTTTTAAGTAACTGTGGCAACTGTATTTGCAACCATTTTAGCTAATGAAAATAAACAGTGCATTTTGAATAAACAATGAAACACGGTGACGGTAGCA
This sequence comes from Himalopsyche tibetana, assembly GCA_030503985.1. NCBI lineage: Eukaryota > Metazoa > Arthropoda > Insecta > Trichoptera > Rhyacophilidae > Himalopsyche > Himalopsyche tibetana. Next base: position 32,664,755 of record JAPJYX010000016.1, read on the forward strand.
TTTTTCTGATTTACGAGATACTCTTCTACGTCCGTTTGTTGAATGCAAAAAGCTGCAGGGATACTTGTTATGTTATACATTTTTATATATAATTTATTAACTTCACCGCCCTGCCCTCATTTAGATATTTTCTCTGCTGAGACGATAAAAAAGCTTTCATTGTTTCCATTTTATTGCTTATTAATTCAGTATTTTATAATAATAACAGAAAGTTTTATCTTTTTTTGTTGACGAAAAGTTCTCGTTAAAGGAAAAATCAATTTTCACGATAATTATTTTTAATCAAGTAACGCGTCGCTGTTGATTGTGCAATAAATTTAATATAACAGTTAGTGGGTATGAATTAAACATACACAAACATCTAAAAACTTTTGTTTATAATTTGTTTTAATTGAAATAGGACAAAATTTATTAATTGGAATATCTTAACTGTAAAACATTTTTTTTTTGCATTCATTCATTGCCCAACACTATTGTATTTTGAAAAATATTTTTTTCAACGACACACAAATCGAATTAGTTGTCACAATACATTCAAACTTAAAGCTTTGCTTGAGCCATACCAACAATAAAATAGCTATACCAATCAAGAATGTCTAACAATTGTTTCAAAATACTATTTATCTGCATTTAAGAGTCCATTTTATATATGTAATATGTGACAAAATTCGTCTAAAAGAAATAGTTTACACACTACGGCTAAACGATTGCTATAAAGTAAAAATATTCCACTTTTTGTAATTAAAAATGCTAGTCGCTTGTAGGTTGAACAGTTCTAATCACTGCTAGGTGCTGCATAAATAAAATTGCATGTGCAGCCGCATTCAATAGGCATCTCAGTTTATACCTACTGCATTTCCGTTGGTCTAAGTAAAATGCATTAAAGTTATTTTTAAGATTGTGAACGAAGTTTCTACGCTGTGTTTGACGTCGACGAGGAAACCAGGTGTAAATATTGCCAGTGTCTTATTTACGAGAAGGTAAATATTCGAAATGCTTTTTTGGTCATGCTTGTTTTAATGTTTGGAAGTAGTACTGCGATTGCAGCTTCGCTCAAATAAATGAATTGTTTACCGTTGTTTGTCTGATGAAAATATTTAATTTATAATTTATTATTATAAATATTTAATTTTTCATATATTTTATTATGGACTATCAGAACAGGTATTGCACTATATTTTTCAAAAATTGTGACAAATCACTTATTGAATGTTTGCTCCACATATGTCATAATTAGGGAATCCAATCCCGGGATCCCGAACAGTTTTCAATACATTTCAATCCCGGGGTTAGAAGACATGATACCGAAACTTTCGGGATTGATTTTAAAACAGAAACGTGTCGGTTTTCAAGTCGGCAGTTCAAGCATATGCAATAAACGATGCCCAATTTTATTATTAAAACTTTATCTTTGCGATAAGAGTTTACGATAAGAGCGAGTCGCAGCCGAAAAGGTAACTTAATGCCAATTATTAAATTTCTTCAATGCATTATACGCACGTGTATCGTATTTGAATGCATTTGTCGACAATATTTATTTTTTGTTATTATAAAGTTTCATATTTCGATATTTTTTAAATTTATTTTTCGCTTTGTTCTCTACATCAATGAATGTTACCAGATATCAATGGTGTTTGTTTTGCGGAATATATTGTTCATAAACATTCATTTTGTAACGTAAACCGAAACTTTGATTAAATGGCGAAACAATCGATGCTTTGGTACTCTGGGAATATTTTAATATTTAAATTACGTAAATTTACTACAATAAAATTATTAAGAATGTATGTATATACACAACAATTTTTTAAATCTATATTCTTGCAGTCTGAATTAGGTAATTGCTTTTTTCAGCTATTGAAATTAACCATTTTAAGTTATATTTCGTATTTTTGCATCAAGTTAGTTTAATAATGATTTCGCTTATTTTTACGAGTAATTAAAAAATCCACTCATTCACCTCTACATCGCGAATAACTGAGATTAAGAGAGCTTTTTGGTAACATATTGGCAGCTTACAGCTGGTAATATAATATAGAATATTTTTTAAAATTTATTTTTCACCAATATTATCAATTTTTATTTCTTAAAATGTACTGATCTTATTATATCTTACATTCTTATTATTATCTTAAATTCTAATCCCAAAATCCCGGGATCAACATTTTGGCTCGGGATTGGATTCCCTAGTCATAATCCATTTGTTATCTGACATATTATGTCAACTTCACCACTTTATTGTAAACTATTACTCATTTTATTCAATATATCAAAACATGCATTCAGAACCACACAAATAACCGCATTAATTTAATGAGAAAACGTTACAGTTTCTCTTTACTATTGTCGTCTATTTATAGACCTGAATAGGGATTCAGTTCTTTGTCTCTTGTTCTCTGATATCGTGCAGCGCTGGAAGCTCAGTGCATTTGTCCTTTCCATTGGTGCTGTAATATAAATCCGATGCTGCTATTCGATTAACTTGTTGAGATAATTATCTGCGGTTTAAAGCTTAACTAAAAGCTCCCTCAATGTATATAATGATGTATTTACAGAAACTAAACGTGATGTGTAATCAACATAAGCTTTTATAACATGGGGAGCCTACTATCACTGTCGGTCAATCGGAAATGGTGTTTAAATAACTTGCATCGCATCGCTTGGCATAATGTAATTCATTCGGTGTCTTATAAAGATTCTCTTTGTAATAGTTTTGCATTTTTAATGAATTAAATTGGTTATAAAGGTATGTAACATAATTACACGAAAGTAGTGCGCTAAGAAAAATCGTTTGAATTTTAATTATTTTATTTTAATTGGCTATTGTCAGTCATGTTAACAAATGTTCAACATTCCCCTCGCTAAAACGTTGGTACTTTTTGATTCCTTGGTCACTAGTAAGGATTTTCAAGCGGCTACGTTTGTGCCTTGATTTTCTATCGATGTATGACCGTTTACTAAAAATTATGGATATTAATAAGACCTCTACTCGATCGCTCGCTGTGGCCTGGTTGGTTAGAGCTTACTCTAACGATCACACGGGTCTTGGTTCGATTGCCAGTAAGGTTTATTTTAAATTTATATTTTTTAAATTAAAATTTGATACCTAAGACATTTGTCATGTCAATTCTCCTGGAGTTGATTTCATCATGTTTATCTCTTATGATCTTTCAACTTCAAAATATTTAGCGCATTTGCATAAACTGTAAAGCTAACTATTAAAAAAATAAAACAAATACAAACACATAAATTATTAATTCAAATAACTAATCAATTTTCATCCTGCAAACCGTTTCATATTTTCAGTAAATACTTATGATTTGGCTCGTAAAAGTATACGTATGCTCTTTGATTTTTGGTGGTAAACCAATTAAAAAACTTAAAATATTTTTTTTTGTAAACTGGTAAATGCTCTTTTATTTGACTTATAATTTTACTACTTGGTTGAGTATTTTGTATCTTGACAAAGACGATGTACACTTATTAGTGCAGGTAATCTTCATTAGAATCGGAATGACGGCGATAATCGTTAAAAGTCAGAAGCTTAATAAAACCTTATAGCTATCTCCGCTTCCTCTTGTGTTATTATGATGAACTCACCTTTGCGACTTATCGAATCGTTATCGTAACCGTGAGTTACAACCTGCAACTCGAGCCACAGTGGCTGCAGAACGGTGACAAATTTCCATGTCATTGTTGCTCACAATGGCCTAATGACAGGTGTCAGAATTGTGCTTCCATAATTGATGCCTGCGATTCTACGGTGAACTTGGAAATGCATATTCTTGCTGAAACAGGTTGCCGTTGCAATAATTCCTCACTCTCGCGAATCATTTATAAATAAACGTAATCACGCTAGCGTTATACGACTGAGAATATATTGCTAGTAATAATTCAATATGTGTACGTAAGTGCATATGATTCTGTGATGCAAACCGCCGTGTCATTTTTTTGTATATAGTTTAGTTAGGTTAGGTTACATACCTCAATAAATTTGTCAACCTAAATAGTATTTTCATATAAGACGTCTCCTGGAGCAGTGCTTCCCAATCTTTTTCATGCCACGGCCTCCTAAATCTGAAAAAATAATCTGCGGGCCCCCGGAAAAAAATATTCCACATGTTTATATTTCATCACAAAGAATGTTCACAAATAAATATTTGTACTTTCTGCTGAAAGTTTTTGCGGACCACCGAGCACGGTTTTTCAATGATAGTAAGATAGAGTAATAAGTTTACTGCCAAAATTCCCTTGCCATCAAAGGTCAGCGGATATATTAAAAAAAAGTATTATGTATATTATACAGCAATAATATTTTTTCCCGTTGTTACATTATTATATTCCCTTGGTCGATATTAAAAACTTTTTGAATAGTATTATTGTACTCTAAATATGATACTTCTTTTAAGTAGGCAGGTTAAAGTTATTAATGTAGGTACTTTGGATGCGCCTCGCATAGTTTTCACGGAACGATACGAGTGCACACTCCACCGCCTTCTCGTCGTTATTCCAAGCGCGTTAACCATGGGACAGGTTTGCGTGATCACTTTTTCTATTATCGTCTGCCGGCGTTGTGCATTTCACGATTCACCTGGCAAATAGGATTTGTATTCAACGTTAATTTGCGCTATCAACGCGCTGTTTTAATACCGCCACAGTGGTGGAAAATTCGATGCCTGTTTTGCAGTTTGTTTTCTCTGCCTGGTCATTCGAAGTGACGAAAAATTGCGACTAACAATTCATTTTAGAAAATACGTTTTACGTGTGTGCATATTATAATTAGTATTCTTTTTTTTGGTTCAGATTTTAATGATTTTAAATGATTTCAGTATTTAAAATAATCAATAATTATTTATTGTTATTTATCTCGAAAGATATTTTTACCAGTTGTCGTTAATTTCTTCGACAGTGTTTTACACAAAAACGAAAAAAGGAACTGACTTGTGTAATGTATTGTTAAACAGATTTGGAAAAAAAATAATTTTACAAATAACAGTTTTGACGGTTGTAACTCTTAAAAATATTTTTTAAATAGTTATGTCACCGTACTCCACATCATTTAATGTCCCATCTACACGCAACTGATAAATGTATACTTTTAAGGCGAGTATGATGGTGGTCCATATTTAATCATGTTGAACCTCTTGACATACACATTACAAAGAGGTAAATGTATTCTGCAATTTAACTGCATATTTGCATCCGGTGATATGAATATTTCCTCACTTCCTCCCCTTACAAAGATACTGCCGCTCCCGGTAGAATTGGTGTTTGCAAACAAAGTTTCAAAATAATTCACTGAAAACAAATTTTACGACAACTTTCATACGGTCTCGCATGTTTATACCTTTGCTAAAGGATGGCGTATACATATGATGGCTATAAAATAAAGTTGGCATCGTGTCTAGTGCCGCTTTGAATGTGTACTTTCACAATAACACGAGGGATATCTTACTACTGAATAACTTCATTACCTCGTATATGTGATGTTTGAGTTTTATTACTATATCTATCCACAGGTTGAATAACAAACCATTGGATGTGCCTGTTTATTTGCTGCAAAACTGAAAAATATGTTTAAAAGTACGAATTTACTACTTCATATAACGACGATTATAGATATGACATAGTGCTTTATTTTCAGCACCCGAACGACGTTATACATTCAACCCTCATAAACCGCCGATCTCAAGACCAAGCTATAGAAATTCGCCCTATAAGAGGACTAGGCACACATAAAAAATAGAGTTTGGGGTTTTAAGTGTATTTTGTAAATTACACGAAATCAATATGTATACACATTTTTTTATATTATAAATTACTCGCTTTGTTATATGTATTTATTTTTAATTGGACTTCGCAGGTAGTTTTTAACGTTATATCTTGAACCATAATGAGTGAATATTTATGTATAATATTACACATTTACGAAACATGTAATTTTAATTTGAAAATTAAGCGGTTTGTTGACAACGGTACTTTAGGACGGAGCGCTTAAAAACCACTGCATTTCAGGGTAGCGATATAGGAAGGTTTACTGTATTTGAAAATGTGACGTAGAGCAATACCAACCAAAATGGCGTAAACTCAAAATCATTTTTTTATAATATATTTATTATACCATATATTACTGCCTCCGGTTACACAGTTGACTCGATTGATATTGTCGAACTTATCAATTATGCAAATTTGAAGGTTTATAAGTGTTTCTATTCGTTTGTATATCATTGTATTTATTCGTATCCTGTATTATTTTTTTATTTAATGTATTCAAATTTAGTTGAAAAATAATGCAATTTAAAATTTTTACATAATATCTACAAGAATAAACTGCTTTGATTATCGAATAATGATAAAAAAAAACCGTTGTTTAATAGTAAAAAATATTTGTTCTTATCATTGTTAGATAATACGTTATTTCGCAATTCAAAACATGATGCTCCATTTAGTTTAGGGCGATGTATTTGTTGATGTTTTAATTAAAACAATTAGGTAATCGAAAGCAGTTCGAGTAACTAATATAATATTGCAAACAAAATAGCGTAATATTATTTTACTGGAATCCCTGGTTGAAAATCTCTCCCATACTTTCTATCGAAAGTCCATAAAATGTATATCAGTTATTATTGCAAACGCCTTCGATATGTTGTTATTATGGTGCCAATGGCTTGAGCCCTCACACGGTTTATGGTGTACTTCAGTAAAGTTACTTCGGCATTCGTACATTTTCTGCGGTAATAAATATTAAATTCGTCGGTCGGCCGGGATTAGACTGCTCATTTCTGAATGTGTTTCCAGTTTAGGGATTCATTACTTTTTGTACGGTAATTAAAATTAGGTGCTCCTAAAATCTCGAAAGGGTTCCGAGGGTTTAATTTGAAATATCTACAAGGGTCATGATTACTCGTTATCAGTCAAATCAAGAGGCCTCGTAAATCAATCACAAAGTGTTGTTATTAATGCTATTATTTGGTTTTCGGTTTATCGTAGTAGAATAATTTCCGTAATAATGAAGCTTAGTTTATTTCATCTAAATATCAAAATTTAAACAATTTATTTCAGTCAAATGGAAGCAAGAAAATGTAGTTTTTTTTTAAATGTTTAATTATCCAGTACATATTGTATATATATACTTTGTCAACAAATACCTAATATTAATATTTATTATAAAGACAACTGTTAATTACTTCACAAATTTTCTTAATTGCATTTACCCACTTTATTATATTGGTGTATTTTATAATTTATTTCTTTAGCAGTGACGAAGTTTTGAATATTATATTTCAATAAAATATACTTACTATGTACATATATACATTCTTACTTCCGTTGCAACAAAAAAACTCGTAACTTTATATTTTGGTCAGCGTTAAGAATGCTACAACTGATGGTTATTTATTAGCATTTTTTTCTTGGAAATTAATATAGGCGACATCGAATGAAACATATTTTCATTTAACATCGTATTGTTTTTCGCGCGGGATTTATGCTTTCAGTTGGAAAATTTATCGTTTCTGCTTTATTTTTTCGGTTTGTGCGTATTTAATCTTTGTTTGTTTCAAAAAAATCTAACGAGTTGACAAGTTGTGCGGGGGAATAAATGGTTGTTTTGCTTTTTAAGAACATTCATAAACTTTGCGTATTTTTCATAATTATTATCATGGGGGCTGTGCGGTTACTTAACTCTCAAAAGCTTTCTTACTTTTTGATATTTTTAAGAAATTTTTGTATATTATTTTTTAAAAGTATTAGAAGAGTTACTTTCCCAAACCTGCTGAGTTCAAAATAATGATTTTGAAGTAATACTACTTTTATAAACTAGACGCAAAACTGCAAAAAAAATGAAAAAAAACTTAGTTGTCAATAAATATTTTAAAGGAAGACTTTCATTTTTATACCTCGGATATCATCGAGAAATTGAGGTTTGATGTGTACGTAAACATACATACTATGTTTAAATTTTAAATAAATATACATGATATCAAATTGTCTTGAAATATTAATAGATACAGAAAATAAAGAATCATCAACAAAACAAGAGCAAGTATCTATCTATCTATGCATGTAAATTGTTTTAAATATAATTAAAGTCGAATTGGCAGAATAATATTGGTCATCCGCCAGTAGTAAAGCAAACATTGGAACAAATTCACCATTTGGATTAAGACGAATCAATATACTCTCGAAAATATTAACTTCTTTTGGTACACACGTTCACAAGGGCCTATAAACATTTCTTCGTAGGCATCATTATGAGTTAAAATTATAATCTGTCTGGTTATCCGGTACACAAGAGCCATAAGGAGCGTTAAAGTTTTATATCCGATTTATACCCGACGTAAAAATGCTCACCAAGTTAAGAAATTGAGGAAAATGTTTTTCGCGTTAATTTTATCGCCAGTAAATCATTGTCAGTCGATGGGAAACAGGGCCAAGTGGGACTTGAAACCATAACTGTGAGTGATAAAGCCCGTAATGTAATGTTCTTAAAACACTTAACTAAATTAAAAGGCCAAGGGCGGTCGTGCGGGCGACCGGATCGACGGAAAGGGTAACTTGTTCCCTTGCTGGAGAACCCCGTTGCCGCTTCTTTTGCCCCCATGTTTAGTTAGGTATCGCGGCGTAGCCCTTTATTATGGGACTGAGCGAAAATTGCCGTGTCAACATAAACTTGCCTACGGTTACATTTCGAATATATTAAATCTTTGATTTGTGTATATCGCTTTGCTCATATTCTATTTCTCCTTGATTGTTATTTGATCATGATAAACACACGCAGTATTATCACCATATGGATAAATGCAGGACTTGAATTCAAAGGAAACGCTGTTAAAATTATGTATTTATCTATAAGTAATAAAATATCTTTCTGATTAAATAAACTGCTAATTTAAAAAAATAAATAAACGTGACTATTAAAAAAAACTGATTTCAATGAGCAGTGTAAAACAATCGTTTTATATAACTAAGTACTTTGTATTGAAATACAAAGATTTTTAAAAAATACTTATAATATAACTATTCTTATTTAATTATTCGTAATTGGTAATTTCTTTTCAATGCCAATTGTTGTTTACAACTTTTCATTTTTGTATAAATAGCATTGTTAAATTATATTTCTTCTCAGTTGACAATGCTCCCAATGAGCGAAATCGGCCCTGACCTATTAAATAAAGTGGAATGAAGTACAAAAGAATATTGTGTTTTTTTATTAAATAACGTAGTTGTGTTCTTATGATTTAGAATATTAGATTTTTTTATTCATACAATAACACTTTTGAAACGTTAGTTTGCCAGTGTTGTCTTTACAATGTCGTTTGTTTCGAAATTACCACTTCCGTGGAAACTTTTCAATAATATATTCGTTATTAATATTGTAACGGAACTACGTTATTAGATATGATACGATAGATATAATAATCATGGTCGTCAAGTGGCCTACAGTTGCCCTCCCTTCATAGCTCTTGATTAACGTCAAGCACTGTTAGCGTGGCGGGTTAGGCACCACTTGCCCACTGCCACTGCATACAGATATTGTGTACATACGATCTCGCACTCCATAATGTAAACCATCGCTGTTGTTTGCCTGCTTGGTGATATAAGCTACAGGAAGCTTGAGGTGCAATCTGATAATGATGAACCTCATTAAAAAGATTAAAATCATATATTTTGATAGCGATAAAGAAGAAACCAACTCATAACTTTTTTTGCGAAATGAATATAATTTATTTATTTATGGTAAATAAGTTTAAGCGTGTATCTTTATTTCACATGTTTCTATTCAGTTGACTAAAGTGTATTCAAGTTAAACATTATCGTAAGTAAGTGCTCGAAGGTAAATTTAAATGGAAATATATACCTTTCGGCTTATAAGAGACCAAAATGTGAATTTTGTCATTCCGGATTTATCAAGATACATTGCAGATGGAACGTAATATGTTTTTTAATTAATCGATAATGAGCAATTGCTGCTGTAATTATAATAAAACATTTTTTTCCATGAACATCACCATCGTTTTTTGTTACCGTTTGTTTTGAATCTGATACATGTGTGATGACTTTTACACGCAGTTTTTTTTTATCAAGGTATCTGAGGATTTTTTTTTTTGTAAAATATTTTATTTGTGTCACCGCATTCATATCTTTCGACTGCGCGATCCCTAATAATGCTTGTTTTTCATGGCCGTGCTTCATAATTTATTTGAAATATTTTTATGAAAAACTTAAAACTTGTACAAAAGATATCACGAGTACTGTCTTTACAAATTTCTGCCGTTACTAACACACGTACATTTAGAAATAGTGTAAATCTCAACATCGTGGCGCGCTCCCGCATGACGTCTAGTGCAGCTAATTGTTCCACTTGCGGTGTTCAGCGCCAGCCGAGGGCGCGCCGCAATCCGCAAAGTCCCTTCTCACATACTGTTGTGGGTAAACAGCAGTCCAAAACTTCCCAGATGAACGACCAGCTAAGCAAATGACAGAATAACGCATATGGATGAATTTGATATGTTGAAGGGCTGCCAGAGTAATTGGCATCTAAGAAATGTTGCTATCGACGAGCTATGGGATTTTTGCATACAATATATACTCTATGTGACGTTTTATTATTATGACTGCAGAATGAATAGAAGGATGTAACAATCGCATTTTTTAAATTTATAAGAAGGTTTAAAGAAGAAAAAAAAATAACAATTTTCTTATAATTTTGTGTGTAACAGGGAAACACAATCGGCCGAAGTCACACAAATTAATAAAAAGTTAATCGCGTCTCGAATCATTAAAATGATTGACAGAAAAAATCATCTGTTTATAATAATATTTTTCATAGTTTAATCTTACTTTTATTTTAGATTTGCGCCTTTTGTTAAATTTTCTCAATAAATCACATTACTTTCGTTAGCTCAACGATTCGTCTTATCATTTTTCTGTTGTGAAAAAAAAAAGAAATTTGGTTGACATGTGAAGGAACACTTGTTTTTGTACCGATGCACAGCTATGTGCACAGTTAAAAACCGATCCGGATAATATTGTTAAGTCACCCGGTTTCTACACTCATTGTTTTTAATTGAAAAAGAAAAAAATATATATAACTGGTATTTGTGGTCTTATAATGATTATATATTTATATTTTATATATTTTTTTGGCAACGTTGCTTACGTATGGAAAATAAATCTAAAACGAAAACGAGCTGAATTAACAAGAAACATATTTAGGGGTTGCAATAAGTCCGGTGAGCGGCGAGCTTTGGACCCCTCTACTCCATCGCCTGTCGAACCGACAGAGCTTTTTCGAGATGCAATTAAAATCCACGTCCTATTTTTGGCCAAAGCAAACTTTCATATCGGTTGTTACAGCCGATGTGATATTGATTGTGTTTAAACCGTCCCTTGACCTTATTATCGGTTAGTTAGCGCGGAATCACTTTTTTGTAATTAATACGAATTTTAAAAAAGTCGATACCCTCCGACTCTTCCTTTTCTCAATTCTCGTTTTCCTTCAGTGAATTTAATATTTCGAAGATTTGGTAGATTTTTTAAATGCTACTTAAAAAAACGCAACAATAAAAGTCGTGCGATACTTGAGAAGCAAATGTTCAAAAAGTGATTTGTCACACAAATATAGAGTTTGGGAGATCATGAATTGAGTGTTGGAGAAATCACAGTTTGCTTGAATGTGTCAACTTTATGATTTAATTTGTATAGAAAAAAAACCTTTTTTGAACACTTATTGTGACTTCCATTCATAGATTTTATTATTTTATTTATTTAATTAATTAACATTGTACAAGGTTGACAAATTATAAATTTAAAACTTTTACAATGGAGAAAAAAAAATAATAATATTAAAAGCAGTAAAAAAAAAAATGGCAAGGAAGTCAACTGAGTAAGCTCCGACGAACTCTACTTTAATACATAAAAATTAGTATTCGTCGGAACTCACCCACGTCTACGTGGAATATGTCGACGTCCGAAGCAATATTGTTGAACACCGTTAAAGCTCTCCCCAGTGGCATCCCCATTGGCAGGCTGGTTCTACACCTTGGAAGAACAAACAATTCATGTCCACGATTTCTCAAAAAATCATCAGGAACATTTAGATTCACATTCTCAAGAATGGGAGAATTCATATATGGACTATAAATATTATGGACTATCAGAACTGATATTAAACGACATTAGTCAAAATTTGTTACAAATCACTTTTTGAATGTTTTCTCGTCACTTTACACTATGAGATACTTTATTGTTGAAAGGAAACATGAAGTAAGGGAGAAAAATAAATCAACAATTATATTCTATTGTGAAATTAAAAATAACTTTTATCTTTAACCCTTCCAAATTGATGCAATTCATTAGTTAATCATTTTGCAATGTAAATGTTTGTATCTGTTGTATCATTATTGTTTGTTTGTTTTCTATCCTCCCCTCCTTGCTTCCCGTTTTTATTTTTATTTTTTTAATACATCATGTTAGAATATAAAAAATAAAATCATTCGTACTTAAACAAGCTTTGCGAAAGTATGATTGTGTGAGGATGTCTATAAAAGAGGCGAAACACGTGACACACACGTTAGTAGCACAATACGTGGAACAATCTAAATTATTTTAAATATTATGTTAAAAGGAACTTCCACAAAATTACCGCCGAATCCATCGAAAGTATTGCATTTTCTCTTCAAGCGGTAGACTTATTAAGCTAAGCAAGTCAATGAAATGTGTGAATGATTTAAGGTTTCATATAATTTTGTTTAGGAAAAGTGTGCATTAGTTATCGATAGATTTATTTTAAATATTGCTTATTTTTTTCTTCTAAGGTCCATTTGAGTGAGTTGTAAATGCCTTTAAGATTCATAATATTAACAACTCAAAGGGTACATTGATAAACGTGTTGTCCGTGAAGATGACCAGCACTTAACCGAAATAAAGTAAAAGTTTACATCCTTTTAACTTGCGAGCATAGGAAACCTTTCACCATGATTGCAGTTCCCAGGTTCACTGATCAGCTGACCTTGCTCTGAAGCTTTCGCCGATATTCGATGCTAAATCAACCCCCAAACTTTCCCTTAGGGTATATTTACATGTTTTGGTAGGAAAATATTATAAATATTTTTAAGAACTTTCATGTTTAACTTTTGACTGTGTAATTTAGTGCCCGATTTCACGTTTGAATATTACATACATCTAGACATTGTATTAGAATAAATATTCATTACTAAGTGAATTATATTTTTAAATAGTATAATCAATTCTGTTGTAAACGAAATAATATACATATAGTCTTATGGAATATGATATATTATAGCAAAGAACAAAATAGAAGCCAACTTAATTGCCTATGTCAGCGATATTCCTATGTTCACGTTAATTACCGAGTGCTATTTGAGATATTTAAGTAATTATGACGATAATATTTTAAGTCGTATTCAAATTATTTGTGTTTGAATAAAGTTATAAAGTTTCATTATTATATTTGTTTCTAGCTTGATCTTTCAACGAAAAAGTATAACTCTTAATATTAAATTTACGTAGATACTGAAATTTGATTAAGATCATGTTTTGTATTATTTTTTTCGAATTAATATTGAACCATTTTTAACGTAGCTTTCATTTTTTTCAAAGTTAGATGTTAATATTTCTGTTTTGATATCTAGAAAAGAATTCGATTAAAAATCGACTTGATTGCTATTTGCTCAATACTTTTTCGCATCGGAGCCGGCTCTTTAGTGGAGTGGCAGTGCTCATATCTCAAAGGAAAATGTTGGTTTAAATTTCTCCCCTTGCCGCTTCCCTTGTACTGATTTATACCAGTCGTTATGCCAAAGACTCGGCTCGTAAACCACATGCTTTACGTCTACGACGCGGTCGGATCAAAAATTATACCAGTGTTCGGTTAACGGACGATTTGAGGAAATCATAATATCGACTTATGTTGTACATTTCATAACGGCACACCTCGACATAATTGAACTAACCACCTAACTCATATCAAATTTTCTGAAATATGAATACAGACGACCCCCTATACTGTATAGATCGGGGGCTACGCTATAAGAATACTACGTTACAGAATTTGAGCTTACGTTCTTTCAATTGTATTTTGTGAATTGAACGAAATCTGCAATCAAACATTTTATATTTAAATTAAATGTTTTAATTATTAATTATTATTATTAAATTTATTTTATATATTAAATGACTCTCTACTTAGTTGTTTAAAAAGTGGCAAACAGCGTACTGGCAAATATTTTTTCAATGCACGTTTATAAAAAAAACGCTAAATGGAAACCGCTATACAGAGAACTACCGCATACGCTATAGGAAACTTCTCTAAAAGGGGAACGCTATAGAGGGGTTTACTGTATTTAATGCCTACATAATAACAAATAACGATTGCTTTAATTTACGTTACCGTTCTATACTAATTAATGCCTTTTGATTACAAAACAAAGATTACTTTTTTTTTACTTTTCCAACTAAAGAAAAATATTAAAATTTTCCTCGTATTCAGTTTTTCTAGACTTGTTTTTTTAACGAAAATAACAAATTAACAATTAATATACGTTGATGAATAAAATAAATATAATAGTGGTGTAAATGATTTTGTTTGAATATGAGTACAATTACTCGTATATTGGTTGGTATAAAACATTATGTATGGATGTATAATAAATTCCATCAGAAACAGAATTTATTTGAACATATTTCTCTTTATTTTTGTGTTTATTAAACACAACTGTGTAAGATACTTAGTAAGAAATAGGTTGAAGAAAAGCATAATGTCGAAAATATATATGTACTTTTTCAGAAAACTCTTGAATGAAAATATTTTTTAATATTTGCTGAAACAACTTTTTCTGTTTAGTATTTAAACTATGTATTATACATTGTTACATAATGCGTTGTTTTAGAAATTCTAATTAAATAGAATTCCCATGAAAAGGCGGAAAACTTTTACCATTCTTTTCTGTTGTGTGCTTTTAATCAACGAATGGTACCTATACAATTCGCATTATTTGATTTTTATGAGAAAACTTTTCATCGTTTTTTTCTGTTTACGTTAAAAAATCTTTTGTTGGCGTAAGCAGATTTTTAGAGAAGTAATTCTTCACAGCGAAATATAGAATATCCAATTGAGATTGTTCCTTTGTTAAACAATGCTTTTGGTGTGGTATGGATCAGCTAGGCTTACAACTCGACTCGAAATAAATTTACCGACTTCCATGGGTATGTACTAATCTCTAACATTTTCACTTTTAGGGTGTTCACTGTCAATACTTAATGGAAATGTGTTATATTAATAA
The DNA here is from genome assembly GCA_030503985.1 of Himalopsyche tibetana. NCBI lineage: Eukaryota > Metazoa > Arthropoda > Insecta > Trichoptera > Rhyacophilidae > Himalopsyche > Himalopsyche tibetana. Next base: position 32,680,060 of record JAPJYX010000016.1, read on the forward strand.
AAACACAAAAACACAATATTCCTTTGTACTTTATTTCCACTTTATTTAAAAAGGCCAGGACCGGTAAAATAATATTAATGATTAATAAATAACACACTGTCAAGTTGACAATGCGCGCCATGAGCGAAACCGGTATTGAACTTTTTAAATAAAGTGGAAATAAAGTACAAAGGAATATTGTGATCTTATTAATCTAACATTTTCCCTTAACTCATTCCTTCGATTTAGTTAGCTGCCATTGAATATTACAATGTAAATATATGAAAAAAATGTTTTTGTATTAATAAATAACCACACATTATGAGACATCCATTGCTCGATTCAAGCTGGTAGACTTGTAAAATTTTAATACATATACTTATTTAATTTTCAGTAATTCATTTTGATTAATGTAAGTACTTTCTAAGTTTACAGTTGAAACCGAGATATAACTGAATATTTTTGTATAATAAAAATAGCTAAATGCGCACTACCAAAGCCCCCTATATTGAAAGCCATGCTATGGAGCTGAAAACAGGTACTTTTTTCAGATAAGTGGGCCGGCGTCATAATTTTTCAAAGTAATATCACATCATTATAAAGCCATTTGTTTCTGATATATTGTAGGAAATACATATTTATATTGTAATTATATATCTTTTCAACTACATATTTTTCAAAATAAGAAAAAAACACATTTTCTAAGGTTTTTGAAGAAAAATCTCGGAGAACAAAAGCAAACAAAGAAGGCAAATCATTTTATTAAAATTATTTTTTTACAATATTTCAATACAGAATATGAGGTTGGATAGTTCATTAAAAAAATCAACGTCATTATTGGGATTTTAATCAATTAATAATTAATCTCAAAATTTATTTGTGCACACTGGTTCGTTACTCAATCTTTCCATAGGATTTCTCAAATCATATCAGTAATCAAAAATCAGTAAGTCAAACTAGGGTAGCACATTTCACTTCATTATTTTTTAAATATTAATATTGATTAAATCATCATTTACTTGGTATATTGCCATTATTATATGATAACACGCAGCATTCATTTCATAATATCAAAATAGGCGTCAAAATCGTATATAATATAATATGGATTCCGCTTGTTACTGTTGTTTTATGTTATTTATAATCAATATTTTATATAACTGTGATATTTTATAGTGGGAAGTTAAATTTTATTTGTTTTACCACACATCGCATTTCTTGCCATTCGCTATATTTCTTACAATCATTACTTAATTTGCATATATGACCCTTCCGATGTATCGTAAATTGTAAATTAATAACACCAAAGAATCACAGAATATCCATACAAGAAATCTTTCAAACATACATGTTATATTCAACGAAAAATAAGCTCATAAATTGGAATTTAGAGTTGATCTACGTATAACAGCCATACAATTTGTTAGGAGCGGCTGGGATTTAACGGCCCGGTCTTTTTTGCTGTGTTTTCTACGACACTGTTTGGAAATTAAGACTGCTATGGCACTACTCATCCGAAGAAATTGCTATAAAAAATGACTAACGGAGAAAATTGGAAATAAAGCATGCTGAATTCATGACATACAAACTCGCGTACCTTTGGCACTCTTAATAATATGTTTTTTTTTTATCTCAATCGTTTCCCATGAGACTACATAGATTGCTTTTACTGTACCAATACACACTTGCCTAAAACAAACTTCCTGTTCACTCTAACTTTTTATAAAATATATCATTACCGAACGAATCTCCATTGTCAGGTACGAATTCAAATCGAATATATTCGGCTCTTTTTTGACATTTGAATATGTGATATTATTATTCAGACATTATTGATTCATATTATAATGCAGGTCTGTGGAGTCGAAATTTTGCATCATTTTTAAATTGAAGTCAGACCATTTGTAAATACCTGATTCGCGGTTTTTTTTTGGTATTTTCACGACTTCCAGCTTTGATAATATAATGTATATCCAGCCACTGGGTTAACAATACATGTAATTTGGCGCCGCTGTATTGTCTATTTACAGTACTCGTTCAGTATACGTTCGTGATTAGGGAATCCAATCCCGAGCCAAAATGTTGATCCCGGGATCAGTACATTTTTTTAAGAAATAAAAATTGATAATATTGGTGAAAAATAATTTAAAAAAGTTATTCTATATTAAATAACCAGCTGTAAGCTGCCGATACGTTACCAAAAAGCTCTCTTAATCTCAGCTATTCGCGATGTAGAGGTGAATGAGTGGATTTTTTAATAACTCGTAAAAAATATGCGAAATAATTATTAAACCAACTAAATATGTATACATTATGTAAAAATACGAAATATAACTTAAAATGATTAATTTCGATAGCTGAAAAAAGCAATTACCTACTTCAGACTGCAAGAATGAAGATTTCTAAAATTGTTGTGTATATACATACATTATTAATAATTTTATTGGAGTAAATATAAGTAATTTAAATATTAAAATATTCCCAGAGTACCAGAATATCAATTGTTTCGCCATTTAGTCAAAGGTTTCGGTTTACGGTACAAAATTAATGTTTATGCACAATAAATTATGTAAAACAAACACTGTCATTGATATCTGGTAATATTCATTGATGTAGGGATCAAAGCGAAAATTAAATTTAAAAAATATTGAAATGTAAAGCTTAATAATAACAAACAATAAATATTGTCGACAAATGCATTCAAATACAGTACACGTGGGTATAAACATTGAAGAAATTTAATATGATTGGCATCAAGTAACCTTTTTGCTGCGACTCTCTCTTATCGCAAAGATAAAGTCTTAATAATAAAATTGGCCATCGTGTATTGCATATGCTTGACCTGCTGACTTGGAAACCAATACGTTTCTGTTTTAAAACACAATGCCGAAAGATTCGGGATCATGTCTTCTAATCCCGGGATTGAAATGTATGGAAAACTGTACGGGATCCCGGATCCCTGTATTGGATTTCCTAGTCGTGACGGCATATCTGGCATGTGCAATTTTATTCGTCTTGCCAGATTTTTTTTAAATCTTTAAAAATTAGAATACAATATCTTAGTTATTCTAATATTTAGTTTCAACAAATATTTATATTCTCTACTTTTATGGCGGTAACATTATCGAAACGTGTTATAAATAAAAATCTTCATACTAGCAAATGATTTTCCTGTCAATTTGTTATTGGTTTTATTTTATCTGACTGGATATCTATAATCCTCGCCCCCGCAATCTTCAGTGAGTTGTATCGCTTTAATGGAGTGTCCCTCGCCTGTTTATGCATAGACGCGAGGGGGAAACTCTCCCGCCATTGGCAACGTCACCGTACGGCCATGACAGCAGCATCCGCTTTGCAAATTTAATGCCAGGAAACGGGCAATAATGCAATAGTTAAACACCATCTATATAAGCATTGACCAGCGGTTGTCAACTTCTAAACGAACAAAACTGATCGGAGCGGCAAACCAGTTAATATAGAAACAGCACACTTTCTCAGAAAAATACAAATATTAAAATGTTTTCCTGGTATGTATCAATCAAAATTATTATTCAAAAAGTATTATTCACCAGATTTGATCACAGTAAAAACTCACGATTGAAAAATATAACTTTTTTTTGTATTGCTTATGCTTTGATGAATATTTAAATTTTATGACAGAACATTTTTACTATATTACCATAAACATTATTAAAGTGATTTTTTTTAACAACAAATTTAATTTGTTTAGTTTGCACTTGCTGTGTTAGATATTGTGACACGTGTTTCGCCTCGTTAAGAAGCATCCTTGATTTCAATTTAATTTTATATTAAAAATTAACTTCCACAAATCAAGGTAGATTTCGGGGGTCCGAATCCATCAAAAATATGAAAAACTGTTAATTATTTGTGAAAAATATTTTGTTTATTTAAAATAAAACATAATTTCTTCGTTCAAACTCCAAACATTTTTGAAATAGCCTGGTCCAGTTTCACCGCGAACATAAAAAATAATTATATGCTTCAAATAATAAACAAATTACGTTTTTTATAACAGCTGTATTGCAGAAATTTAAATTTAAAATATTTAAAGCGAAGAAGAAACTTAAGTTATTTTATTAAATGTTAAAAGGTTTAGGTTCAATTCAAACACATAATTTAAACTAATTGGTTGAATTGTCCTAAACTGCTTTTAATATCGATTTCATTTGAGGAAACATTATAGGTCACCAAAAAGTGACAATTTATTTCGATATCATTGGGGACTCGGTTCACTTTTGAAGCAATACAACCCGTACTTTGAATTTTTATTAGAATGTAAATTAGGTATCAGTTTATATTGTAATAAATTAATATACAATTAAAAACATATGATTTAACATACAAGTCTAGCTTTACCATTCTACTATTGAAAAATCTATCTTTAATTGACGATTTCAATTATTTATCCTAGCATTTTTTTGAGCATTGTGAGGTTTTTTATTAAATATATTTTATTATTATATGATTTCTATAACGAATATTTAGGATTACTTAATTTTTATATTGTTTTTAAACGTGATTGATTATTTATATGTATAATATAAATAATTAATATTTAAAAAAAAAAAATCTCTTTATTAGTAATACATTGGCATCAGAATGCACAAATATTGTCGCCGCCAGTAAAAAATATTTTAGTTTATCGCAGATTTTTCATTTTCAATTATATGTTTGACACTTTTCAGTAAACACATATTTAAATGAATATTATCCTGCTGTTCCTTATTTTCATTACTCGTAAAATAGTTCATTTCAAAATTTCATGTTCACTCCGATCAATATTTCTCATTCCTGGAAACCAATCTTCGTATCCGAAAACAATAATATTTACAGGTTTCATAATGTTTTACAGAGTTATAGCAAATGCCTAACGATCGTGATTCCAAATTCTCTCGAATTTCATTTATGAGTCCGTCTTTCGTTGATACTTCTGCCTTTGCTAATCGTTCCAGTACAAACCTAATGAAATCATCTTATGTCACATAAATTCAATAAGCCTTGACCCCATCTTACGTTAACTTTAATTAAATAACGATCTCCTGGTATAACAAATTTAAACAGTGTTTCGTCTGCCAAAAATATATGAAATTATTATATTGTTTTTTTTCTAATATTTAACTAAATATAACATTTATTAGTAACGCTGATACCTAATCGATAAAAAACATATTTTTTGAAGCAATTATATAATCATACTACCGAGCATTTTGTAGTTCGATTAAATACAGGCCTTACACTTTTTTCATGTTTTTTTTTTACATCCGTTAGTAAATTATCATTTTAATGCTGATAATCGAAAAAAATAATTTAATGCACAAATTTTTGAATTATTTTATCCGTATAAGAATTAACCTACAACAAAAGCATTACGATCAGATTACATGTGATTGAATTATATTTTTTTACAAGATTAATACATTTTTCAAAGTTTGCCTAAGAAACTTTTCGCGGTGTTACATAAAATCTTTCCGAATTCCGTGGTGGTGTTAGCAAACGAGGCATTTCCACCCCCCTCCCCTATCAAGGAATGAGATTTAATGAAATCGGCTTTGGAGTGATGTTACCCCCACAGCCTACTGGCTCACTCCCTCCAAATGCTGAAATATTTGGTGGCAAAAACAAGACGCATAACTGCAACTCTCCCAGAACAGATTATGTTCGCAATACAAGAGCTATTTAATTGTTGAACGTATACCGTAGAAAAATTCATAATAATGGGTATGCAAATATTGTGACTGTTAATAAGATAACATTCATACAAAAGTATTTTGCTTATATAATACATTTATGCAACGAATATTATAACATAGTCCAAAATAAAGTCAGGGTCAGCTTAAATATTTTCTTTCCACGTGACTAAGAGCGACTGATCCGAAAAAGCTCTGCAGGGCTCCATATGTCCTAAATTAGAACCAGACATGTTAAAATATATATCTGGGCCTTAATGCTAGATGTGCCTTTTTCAGATTTTCACCAGTTGAGTTAAGAATCAGAATATTCTTAAAAATACTCTTTATGCTAGAAATCCTCATGTCAATCGATTTAAAACGAATAAAATACAACGTTTGCTAATTTGTATGTCTAAATAATGTTGCAGCATATTTGAACCAAGAAATGCCTATGTCCACATAGATGATCAGATGTTGAGATGTTGAGATTTTTTCGTGTTAGTAGTGTCTATGTTCACTTGGGTTCTTGTTCACATACAAAAAATCACCACTGTAATAGACTACATAGATACCACAAATAAACAAAAAATTGCCTCTACTGAACATTTGATAATTTGACATAGGTTCTCTTCTAGCATTAGGCCCCAGATATTATATATTTTTGTCAGTGTAATTTGCTAATTTTTCGTACGAAACAGTTTATTCTGCTGAGATTTAGTTCAGAAGACCAGCAGGCTCCATTATCTTGCATGTTTTTGCGGATATGAATAGGTAAAATTACGGTGTTTATTATGTTTCTAGGATGAATTATTGCTACGTCTGTTCGGTCGCATCCATTTTAAAGAAACGCCGTTTGTTTATCGTTCCAAGTCATTGAACCTCACTCAAAAGCTTTTCATTGCAAATTTACACATGCACCCGCAAACTCAGGCACTAAAACACACTCACGCACACCGGTACAAATAAATATATTATTAAATCACAAGCGTAACAAAATGATTATTTAGACGCAACTTCAACACTCCGTTTGCTATTTCAATGCGTAAGTAAGAACGCATTAGTAATTTCAAACGCGTCTACACATTGAGTGGTATTAAGTTAAGGCAGCGGTTCCCGAACTTTATTTGTAGTGTTATACATTCTTAACTTTCTTTCAATATTTGACTAATTATTGTTTTTATATAATAATTATATACTTGTATTTTATTATATAAAAATAATTGTATGTACACTCATTTAAATTATTCTTTCTTCTTTTTCTACTATTACTATAATAAATATATGTATTTCTAGTTGTTCACTTTAAGGGTGTTCACTGTCACTTGGTGGAAAGGCATTATACTAATTTTATACTAATTCTCACAACAACCGGTCCTGATCTTATTTAATAAAAGTGGGAATCAGTTTAAATGTATATTTTATTTTTGAATACTTCCACTTGTATTTTATTGTATCAAAATAAATACACATACATACCATATTACAATATTATAGAGTATTTTATACTATTTTAAAAATCAAATTTAATATTTTATTTTACCAAATTAACTGTATTTTTGAATATTTTACCTAACTCTTCAACTGAATATTTAACAGAAATTCTTCTTCTTTGACCATATTCACTCTCTATGTGAAGCATATGGCCGTCACGCTGCACCTCCATGTTTCCTGACTCCCACTACCAAAAATAGCTTTGGAAAAATAAAAAATAATCATTTAAATTATTTGCTTCTATTATTATTAGAACTTAATGAATAGTAAAAACATACATGACTTCGATTGACATTTTCGTCAGATTTTATTTTATTAAAGTAATACAACTTTGCTTCACATCCTTTCTATTTTTAACTACATAAACTATGTTGTACAGATCTCTGCGTCAGAATAGGATTATATGTACTCTTACGAGGTCATGTGTGGAATACCGTGCGGGAAACTTATATTTATTTTGTATAATGACGTCAATATCTATAAACTTTAGGGATTATTTTTACTATTGAATATTTTATACAGTGCAGTTGAACGACGATTATTTATTTATTTGACTGTAATTAAATACTTAAAAAAATAATTGTCAATGTAATAATTAATGGTTAGACACTTTTTTTAAACATGGTACCGACCGTAATGCTCAATTGATTATTATCTTTGGCACATTGGTTTTGTTTATATAAACTAGGGTTAATTAAATAAAGCCATAAACATATTATAATTATGGTGTATTACTTACAACTAAGCTTAATAAATTCGGGCTTAACCACCAGTTCTGCAGTGTTCGTTGATCGATTGGCTCACAACGTTTATTGACATTGACTGCGAAACGTCGCACTAATCATACGGCGACCTGTTTATAGCTAAGTGCTCAAAACAAGTTATGAGATACGTATATCATTACTTAATTCCCAGACTCGAGTATTTAGTAGTCAGGGCTTCCAACATTGTCGGGTTAACGAGTCCAGACCATTCAGCGCGTAGCCATTACGACGTTCGTAAGTTGGTACACAGTCATTGTATACAAACGCAAAATAAATCGCGGCCCGCTTTTAATCAATTGCGAAAAAAAATAAATATTCATTTAACAACACTGATTCAATGACGAAACCTGCTTTATGTTTTTCCCAGATTGTTTTGCAGATGATTTTTCGCCAATAATCAATCAATGTGAAGTTGTCGCTTACTTCTCGTAAGAGATCGCGCAAAACCAAGAGTTTTGTCCTTGAAATTCGTGCAATTTTTTTTTTTTTTTACATATTTATCATAAATTTCTTAATTTGATACTTAAATGCAATGAAAAACTTATACTCGTGTTTACATGTATCACTGTATTAACTTTTAAATATTTCTCGTTCGCGTATTTTTGAACGAAAGTATCTATTGAATTTTGCTCAGACTCTTTTTTCCTAGATTCTTAATCTAAGTCGATTATTATTATATTCGATTTGTTTTGATGATCTGATTGTCAATTATTTTTTCTTTACAATAACGGACGGATTTCTAGGATGCATTTATTTAGTAGATTTAATACATATTCAGCTCTCTGTGTTTGGATAAAATTTATGGCCGAAACGTGCTGTTTTACGAATTTAATAAATGTATTTTAACAAGATTTCTAAGATTGTGTGAAAGTTCACCGTTTCTTCTGTAAATGGAAGGAAAAAATCGCGTAACAACGAGTAAATCGCGCTAAAAAAAGAAACGGTGCCGTCCAAAAAACTCGCGTAAAAAGAGGACTGGGTGTAATTATCATTTTATTATTGATCATTTAAACGGCTGCGTTTTTTTCTTGGCTGCTTCTGCTGTAGGGGAATTCATATTGTTTTATGAACGTACGTAATGTGAGTGCGTAGACCTCTCGATGAACACACTCGCTCTAACGGCAAACCGTTGGTAATTTCAATACCATTTGCGAATTCAGCAAATTACCTATTTATAGTGTGGCGCGAGTAAATGTTTTTGACTTGACACAGTGATGAATGATTGCTATATTACAAAGTAATCATACTTTGAACAGATAAAATATCGTTTGCTTATACTTATTGGTTTTTTTAAGAAATTTTTGTGCTTATTGTATGGCCATAAAGCAAACAACTTGTCTGATTATTGATAGCGATATTATTTGAAAGAATTGTTGATTAATTTTAACATATATTCTTTTAAGAATACAGTATTTCTGAAAGTGAATTTCGATGTAACTTTTCAAATTATCTCAATCATAGTAACAATATTGTCCCGATAATAAGAATGAAAGTATTCTTTTTACTAAATGTAAAATTGCATTTGCAAACGGAATTATATTTTCTTTCATATAATAATGGTATACTGTGATAATCTACCAAGATCATTCGACTTCGTAAAAATGTTGCTTTTGACGTTCGACTATACTTGCAAAAACTTTTAATTTACTTTGGCTTCGCTTGGTCTATAAATGAAAAGGTGTCATACAAATTCATTTTTAATGTTAAATTGAATTGGATCGATTATCTGAATTCAAATTTATTACGAGATGTACTGACGCACGTTACCATAGTCAGTAGTGTGACGAGTTCGCCTTTTTATTTGCGTGCATTCAATTTAATATTCACAGAGCGCGCCACCGGAAAATAAATGCAAAATGGCGCAGTGGACGTGGCGGAAGTGATTAAATAAAGAAGTGTTGCCAGTTATGAGAACCTGCTCTAGTGTATCTATGAATTATATTTATAGGTTATCGCTGGAAAGAAGAAACACATGCAAAAGTCATATAAACACTATTCACTGGTTTTATAGCGTCTTAAATGTGCTCAACAACTAAGACATAAAATCAAAACATCAGTCTTTTAAATGTACGGCAAATACCTCCGATTATTGTAACCAATGCATATTCAAAGCTTATAATTTTCATTAAATTATACAATTTCGTAATGTAAATTATTTAATTTCAAGTTTAAATTTAAACCCCCTTTTTGTATTTTTTTTATTTCTACCATACAATGTCTGACTTTCATTTTTAGTACGTTTCTATTACAATCAATTTTGTTTGTGTTGTGGTGATAAGTTGATAGCCAATTATAAATATATACAATGCGATGTCATTAAAAAAATACAACACACAATAAACTATGAAAGCCAAATTTTCTCTTAAATATTGACCATATAAAGTTATATTTCCTTCTTTTATACCTTTCATCCCATTGATAGCGCATAATTCACAATTTAAAATTGAGTACAACACTGTTTATTATGTTTTAATAAGCTTTAAGTTATTGTTTGGGTAAGAAATTATTATATCAAGCTTCAGTTTCGCAATAACATTTACTTATCAGGCATTTTTTCGCTTTCTGTGATTACTACTTACTTAATAACTAGTTTCTTAACCTGTGGTCCGTAAGGACTGTATTTTTAAATTATATTTTTTTGTTACTGTCTGTTTTAATATAATAAAATATTGTTATATCAGCATACTGTGTTGCGAAATTAATTGTTTTAAATAAAAAAAACAGTTATGCATGTACAAATGTTAAGAAACATTGAGTTTTCTAGTTGGTAAAAGAGCTTTGACGACTTTTGAAAGAGATCTTTCTATATAAATGTTTAACCATAGTCAAAGTTGTTTGTGATATATATTCTCATCGAGTTGCCTTCAATTACTTATAAAAAAAATTCATCCAGTATATTTCGTATGATTTTCTAATTAAAAAATATTTTGCTCGTTGATTGGCATTAGCTGCCTTTAGCATTAGCTTAAATATATTTTTAAAAAATAATACCGCACCCAATATCAAATTTAAGGTTCAAAATAATGTGTCTTAATTTAGTAAGTAAACAATTATTAATTACACGACCCTGCTGCTTTATGTTTTTGAAAAGTTTTTTTTCAAACCCTTCTTCAGTGGCCATTCTTTGAAAACATATGCGTGTAATAACTTTTTAACGATAGTCTTTTGTGAAGCGTCATTTTTAAAAAAATGTGTATTAATTTACTGATGCTTTTTTTTGTTTCAGGTGAGTTCGTCAGGGGTTTCAATTCGTCTGCCTGTTTCTCCAAGAAAGGTAACAGAATTATGTTTGTCATAATATTTTCCGTTAGACGTGCAATAATATCTGGATATGTTGTAATGTTTTTTTCGATGCAAGATTCCAATTGATATTGAAACATGCTCAAATAAAAAATTGTATAAACCCTCATTCATATTTTAAAATGAATTGTTTCCTGGGATGCATTTAAATTATGTGTAGATCATCTCAATATTTCATTTCGATACGCTTAATTGAAAAAAGTGCATATGAGATTTTTTATTTCAAAATTATCATTGATCGAAATTTCTAATGGTTTACACATGACTCTAAAACCATAGATTGCGGTTTAAATACTGACGATTTGTTTTCTTGCTTATCATTTTTTCAAGCCGAATACACAATTTTTTATCCAAAACATATATACACGTTTAGTGAAACAAATTAAAAGTAAAGATTTATTAATATTGCCATTATTGTAGTGAAAGTAACGTTGGATAGCTCTGTTTTTGACAAATGTTCACAGCTTTGCGGTTTGAACCCGCTTTACGACGCATTTTATATTCGTGTTTTTTGAACCTGAATTTTAAAAGGGTGGCAGGCTGTTTCCAGGACTTGACTAAAATATTTATAAACAATACACTAAAGCTAGGTCAGAAAAGCTTTCCAGCATATCAAATATACATTATCCCTTAAATAAGCCTCTTAAGCGAAAGCTCTCGCATATTTTTTCCTCGAGGGTTTGTGAATTTAAATTATCATATAAAAGCTGTCGTCGCTAGTAAGTCTTAGTATTTTTGGTTGTTGTGCAAATAAGAAACTATATTGACAATCTTGTACACCTAATATAAAATAAAAGTTGAGCAGTTAATCAACTCTTGACTATAAGGTCTATAAGTGTTAAAGCTAAAACAATACATTTTCGACAGAATAACTGTCGAAGCCATCAATTTTATTTCTTATTTGAAGTCATATCATTGTTTCATATCTTTTTTGAAACATATTCCACGTGCATTTGTTTTCAGAATTACTTCTTGACAAAAGTGTTGATTCTGAACCGCTTGAACTCAATTTATTCTTCGTCTTTATATTTTAATAATAGAAATTAAAATCACAGCTTAACACATTTTATTCTGAGAGACTACCAAATTTTCTTCTCAAGTCGCCTTAAATCACTTTTTTATACGATCATCCATCAAGTGACATGTCCGTCGTATTGCTCACTAACCCGAACAGAGAAACGTCTTCTCGCGCTGAAAGTTAACAAAATTCTTCCCCAATTCTCTTTATCTAAACACACTTCTTTTTTCTCATTCATATGTAATCTTGTCACCTCTGCCAATCTGTCTTTCCAAAATCTTCTCCGACTAATCCGAGCTTAACTCTGTGCTGATGTTTCAGCTAAAGTTCACCCTGTTTCATTTACTTTTTATTTTGATTCATCGGTTGTGTGAAATAGTATAAATTTTCTCTCACTTATTAAATGGTAGAAGTAAAATCATTGCAAATTGCCGTTTGTTTTTAAATTTCTTATACAATATTTTATACTGATACTCACGAAGAAATATTTCAAGCGAATGGCGTATCTTAAAACTATCGTAATGTTGACGTTGAAAGCTTGAAGATACCAGTACTTTTTGGCGTTGTGTGTAAATTAAAAAATATACATATACTTGACTAAATGATCGGCTTCAACCCTTCCAACTAACATTATTTTACGTTTTATTTGTACCTGCGATGTATAATGATTTTATATCTATTTATTTTGTAATGCGGTATTTTATAATTTATGTAAAAAAAATATTACGTAGTTTTTTTATGTTAACACGTAAGGCGATCGCTCAGGTGTATATTGAAACCAGCTTACGGTGAGAGTATTTTTACGAACCAAAAATACGCGAAAACATACTAAAATTCCCTTTCATACTACGAGAGTTTTTGGTAAACGCCGCGATCGATTTTCCGCCTTATCTTATAAATACCCTTTTCAATACAATGGCGATTTCAAGATTGCCTAAAAAGGGAATCTGCCTCTTTTCAGACTTTAAAAGTTTCGCAGAGAACAGCCGTTTTGAAAAGACTTCAGATTTGAACATGATAAAAAAAATATTATACTTATCTTTCGTTCATATTCTTGGAATAATAATGTCCATAATAAAATCGGCCTATAATTATATATACCTGACAAAATCAATATGACCCTTTAGTTATAAAATGTTACGTCGATATCGATGCTCACTTTGTCCCGTGTAGGTTTGCACCGTTCCACTTTTTATTAACCGTTAATTTATTTTATTTAACAGTTAAAAATATATGAACGTTTCAACTTATTAAATAATTTAATTTGTTTTTCCTAATGTATGCAAATGTGTGTAAAGGTTCAATTCAAGATAGCTTTAGATTAGACCAAGAAAGTGAGTGGTATATACAATATTTTGACAGTAACATGCTAGTTATTAAATGAATTAAAATTAACGGCTACAAAAAATGACGGTTGTGACATCAATGAGTGGCTATGAGAACATTTTTATGAATGAATGTAGAGACTTATAGACTATAATTTCTTGCCTTTATTTTTCGGAATTTTTTCGGTTATTTTAATATAAATGTTATAAAAATGAAATCACGTAAAATAAATTATTTAATAATGTCTCCGCAAGTTTGGAATTTTCCAGACTTTAATTAAAGTACAACATTTTTACACGTGTTAAATGTAATTTACTCTGTCGATGGATCGTGTCTACGTATACTTAAATTGTGTGAATATGCGACTAGATGCTTAATCTACCACACTATTGAAGAAATCTTGCATGTGAATTCCTTTGCGTGTATTGGCTTTTATTTCCATGTTTTTCGAATCGACTCGAGATTTATTACACTATCGACTTTGATAGCCTCTACGTTTTCACACACAAATAATACCCTCTAAAATGATCCAAAGCTTAAACGACAGATTCTTTCTCATTTACCATTCTATATTATTGGTTTTAATACATGTCTAATGTGTATTGTTTGACGTGAGTGATGTATGATAATATCTCAAACAATTTAAATTTGTCAATTGCCGTTTACTGTAATAATCATAAAAAAATACCGATTTTCCAAATAAATAAATTAATAAAATTATTCAATGTGTTCGATCATATCCTTAAAATGTTATGTATGTCAAAATGTATGTCAATACTCCCAGTATTGACATACAAACTTCAAGTTGAACTTTATTCTTTAACTGTATTTTGCTTATAAGATAGTTAATTATTTAAAAAATACGGGATTAGGTTAGGACATGTGCTTAAAGCTAACGATTTTCACAATGAGATGGGTTGGACTTGTAAATTTTGAACATTTTACACATTATGTAAACTTTAATTTACTGAAACTACAAATTTTATTTCGCGTCTGAATCTACGATCGCAGGACGAAACGCTCATTCCCCACAACAAATTTTATTTTATTTTATTTTATTTTTATTTTATTTCATTAACTATTAATTTTCAAGTACGCAAACAAATACATTTCGTAGAAGAAAAAAAATACTCGAGGACAATAAGTACGCACACATTTGTGAAAAGTGAAAAGCGAGTGATTATTTTATCGACTATTAATATATAGATTTAGTATGAATAAAAAAGTGGAGACTGGAAGGTGTGAAATCGGGGACACCAGACGGACGGACCTTATCGACTATTAATATATAGATTATACGATGTCAATCGTGGAATATTTATCATTGAAATAGTCTGAATATGGCTAGTTTTGAACTATTGCTATGCACAATAAAAAATGTATGTATCAAATCAAATATTTTTAATCACGGAATTTTATTTTAGTATCTCATGTTCAATGATTTTGATTCTCTCAATCTTTGTTACAATTATTTCTTGTCTATTTTTTAAAATTATTTTTAATTATTCTGATAATATAATCCCTATTCGAGTGGTAGATGGAAGCCATGATCCGTGTCGGCTGGTGTTTTTTCTTAGTTATGTTTGTAATTATGACATGCTGATGTAATAAAAAAAAGTTATGGTTGGTCTGTTGCATTGGTAAATGGGGAGATTTCTAACGTTCATGTTAACCTGTAAATGCTGCATCCAACCAAGAAACTATCGTACCGCTAGATGCAACTATGTACATATGTGTCGACTTATCATACTTGTGCATTTTATTTAATCATCAGATAATTTTGAGAGATTAATGTCAAACAGCACTATCTATAAAAGTGTAACCTGACAGGAGACTTGTATCTTACCAAAATAGATGTTTATTTGAAACATACTGTTAATGTGTTATCATGTATTGTGTACTGTGCGTTTATATTGCTCGTGGTAATGCTAAAAAAAACTATATAACAAGGGCAACTTTATGTAGTTAACGTTAAACTTTACTAACGATCAAAGAAAAAACTAGAAAATATTGAGATTTCGTTGTTTGACTCATATAGCTGAGAATGTACAATAACGTTATTAATAAAAAAATATTACCTTTTTGCAGATAACGTTGTTTGACTTTAAACGTTGAATTTATTGGTATATTTTTTTAAAAATATCTGAATTAAATCATTTTATATAGTTGCAACACGAATGATTTCAACAGAATCGACATTGAATCGAGGTTTTGTTGATTTTTAAGTCCTGCGGGATATCATTCATTGTATTGCATTTTCATTGGAAAATGCAATACAATGCACAACTTGTAATCCAATATATTTTACCGTTCAAACATAACCATATGAATGGTTTGTTGGAGAATGTAATCCTTAAGGGATTTTCAAGCACTTTTTAAACACAAATATTAGATAAATTGCTGGCCATCAGCTTATGTTATATATTAATTATCTTTTTTGTATCAAGTATAATATGTTTTAATACCGTGGAGTTAATTTCGTACCTACGTCGAAAACGTTTTTTTGTCTCGTATTTTCAAAGCTTACATTAAAAGGTTTATTTTATGATTTATTGATAGGTTTTATTTTTATATCCATTCATGTGTAAAATATCGTGGAATATTTTTTACGTGTGGTAAATTACACATAAGCTTAATCTAACATTATAAGAACACGGTGCACATAATTTCTCGTTCCCCCGAACCCAGCTCGCGTGTGCATATCACCGCGCTCTCGCGGTGGCTGCTTTTCTTATTTTTAATTGAAGCAATTACTTCTCATATTGTTTTAAATTTTTTAATTGTTGTTTACGTCACGGAGCACAGAGCCAGAGTTTATTGCGCTTTCTATGCGGCCGGCGTCCCTTACTCGGGGGCTCCTCTAATTGTATTTATTTCACCACAAGGCCGCATAAATATACCGACGAATGGTCACCGCGCTTTTTTTAATAACTCTACCCGTCAACAATCCATAAATAATTCAGATCGTATTATTCACGAGCTGGTATATATATATTTTTAACAATCTTGTTCACCTGAGAGAATCCGTTCGCAGAACATTTTGTTTATGAAGTGTTGTAATTGTTTTGCCTACTTTGTTTAATGCGTTCTTTAACCTTATAAATTTGACGAAAGTATGTAAAAAACACGCGTGCTTCTGTGTATATTAAATAACGTTATTATATTTCGTAACTTGCGTTTGTCATGACCATAAATGGTATAATCAAGTATTATATCAATTTTTATTGTAGAATACATCAATTAAAAGTGAATATTTGTTTTCTATTATTCTAATGTTTTACATTTAGATAAAGCGATCTCGAATTAAGATAAATAGTTGGATATTATAATCATAACTTGGGCGTAGCCTAATCATTCTCTCCCTACTACTCTCTTTGGAATAGAGAAGTTGAGCGACTGAGTAACAGACAGTTCTCGTAGAAAAACTTATGTTAAGATACCTCATTAGAAAGCCATATTCTCCACATTTGGAGCGGAAAAATGTTATTGTGCTAACTGTTGCATAATTTATTCAGTCAACAATTATTGGTGGAATTTTATTGAAAGTGTACATATTCACTTAAATTCTTCATGTTTAAATATTATACAATTGTTTTAGAGGCCCGAATGGGTGTCACTTAGTTACTCTATATTCTGTTATCGTGCAGCCATAACAGTGTGGGTGTCTCCAAAAAAACATGTTTTCCATTCAATCTCACCCCTTGTCAAAGGCCCATCGATTGACTTTACTTTAGGATTTGTACAATCCGATTATCGCGACTCACGTGTGAACTATAAATACCAGGCATTTAATACTTTCCGAAGCGTTCGAGTGTTCTTAAATTGATATTACATTAACATAATATAACATCATTTTTGTCTTTTACATACATATTTTTATATAAAGACGGATTAAACATGAACTTATTGTTCGACGAGTTAACAAACGCAATTTGATGGTAAATGTTTATGGATTTTAGGAACGTTATAATATATTTTCGGTTTTATAATAGTTAATTTTAAGGTGTTATTGGTGGAAATGCATTAAATTAAAATATACCTTTGTAAGCTTTCCACATTATTTGACATATATCAGTATCGGTTAATCTCACCGCGAGTATTGTCGCATGAACTTCCAATCAGTTAAGAATCTTTGCGAGTCGCGTAGACATCTATTTTTCTGTTTTAAATTAAAGTAGGCAGTCATAATTATTTTTTTGTGAAATTCTTGCTATGCCGATCCTATTCTTTTACCGTAGTTAATCAAAAAAATAGTTGTACGAATTAGTTTGTAATTCTGAAAATAATTTTCTACAAAGTAACCGCTGAATTTACCCAAAGAGAATTAGAATATTTCGTAGAATTTATAGTACAAAATCAACCTGTCTTATTTTTAGTAATGCAAATAAACTTCCTTGTAATTATTACCAAATTATATTACAAAATACTTTACTAATCATGAATGCGTACGGTGAACAAAATATAATAAACCCGCAATTAACCTCTGCTTGAAACCTTTCTTGGTCTTTAGATTTTTACTATGAAATTTACTTTATTGATATCTATATTATTGTAACACGATTTGCATAATATATTTTACTGCCCAAATTAAATTTGCGTTATATATATTTCTACCAAGAACTATATAATTGGTTGGGTTGGGGAACTAAATATTCATTATCAGAACAATTATTACACATGTCAACTATAATAAAGCTTTCGTGAATTAGAATATGTATTGAGTTATTTGTTACAATTGGTTATGCGTTCTATACTACACTTATTGTAAGATTTGCTTTGTGATGCATTTTTTAAACAATGCAGCTGCAGCATAAGTTCAAGCAATGCTGAAGATTTGTTAACTTAAGAAGCTCCATTAATATTTCACGCGGTCCTTTCTTACTCTTAGCTTGACCTCATATTTTACAAGCTCCAATCCGATTAGTGATACACAGACTTTGCTTTGGCTAAAACAGTTGTACTAAAATGTTACAATTTCAATTATTACTAGTAATTTAACATCCTTTCGCTTTCTAAAGATGTCTTAATGTAAAAAACATTTCAGCAAACATTCCCGGATTTGTAATCTCATTTTTATCTTGATTGCCTGGTATGTATGATAGCTTTTGTTAAGTTTGTTTCATCATATGTATACATATTTCTTAAGGATAATAATAAAAGTACCATTATGTATTAAGTTTGTCTATTCTTACAAATCAGTTTTGAAAACAAAAATATTGAGTGCTCCGTTGCCAAATCACAAACATATTGTTCTATTTAAAAAAAGCTTTTTTTTAAAATTCAGAAATTCAGAAAACAGAATTTACCTTTATTGTGGTGAATCGTCTATACATATGAAGCAGTTAAAATCTTAACGATGAATATTATTATTTTCTCAAAATCAAATCAAGATTTATGAGATTCTTTAAAAAATTGTCAGATATTCTGTTTTTCTTATTTTAGTTACAATTAGCTGAATGCATGGTATTGAAATTTAAATAATAAATAAAAAAAAGAAACCATCAAAAGTTTATTTAAACAAAATAGTTTGACAGCCATTCAAATTCAAGAACCGGTTTCTCTGAAGGGTAGATGACGATCCTAAGAGTGCTCTCGTACACATTATTGTGTTCATCGCTCGCTTACTTGCGCATGCGCTCACTTAACATTAAGTCCTTATACTATTTCAAAACATTGTGTTGTGCTTCTTTTGTTGTATTTTCTATTGCTTGTAAATAAATCCTTAAACAAAAACCTTCTTAACATTGAGCAATACACCCAAATAATTATTAACTTGCCAAACCAACAATTTTACCATATTCAAAGTTCATTTTTATATGCATGTACTGTAAGCTTAATTGTTCCACCGAAAGCTTATTACAGCTGAAAAAAATTAAACTAGATTTACTTTAGTTACCTTAGTTACATACAAATTGTTAAGTGAAATATTGAATAATCAATGTTGCTTTTTAACAAAGAAGATTTAAAAACACACTTTTAATGTTTGCAGTTTCAATAAATCGTCTTGTATCACTTTCCGCGATCTATCATTGTTTTATGCTTAACTTTGTTACTATCATGCCTTGCGAAGCTTTCGGTTTCCTCGACTGGGCGGCCTTCGACCTCCCTCTCCTTCTCTTGCATCCTTAGCCTCGCCTCTTACCCGCCCGCCTGCATACCGTCGAGCCCTTCCTTGCATACGTACACTTGCCCTCTTATTACCTGCAATTGAATATCGCCTTATTTCAGATTCGCGGCCAACCACCGCGCTGTCGGTCGCTTTGCTTTAAGCTTTCGTTTTCATCACGGGTTACATATCAATAACATCTTGTGTCATGTTAATACAATGACTGATATTTAATTTATTTAATCATTTCGAGTTCTCAGTTTCATAGCATTACATGTATTTCAAAAAAATCGTTGTTTTACGTTTCAATACGACTTTCATTGATATTTGAAGTCGAATCGATTCATTTGACAAACCGTTTTCTTTTAAGTTATCAAGTGTATAAACATAAATGACTCTTTTACCTGGATTATGTATTGGGGTATGTAATAAATATAAATTGTTTATTTTTGTTATTTTAAAACTTTATGTATTATGAAAGTTTTGTGAGCTTTTTACACACTACTCGAAAGAATAGAAGCTGAGTGAATGCAGGTTTAAACAATGTTCTGACGATGGCGTGCGCCGAAATAGCTATATACTAATTTTATAAAAAAAATGTAGAACTGAATACTTTGCTATTTTTACCTTATTACAATGGAGTTCCGCCAAGTAAATGCCAATTCAATCAACGAAAGAATATTGCCTTATTTGTATTGTGTTTTACCGATATTTTCATAATATGAGGCAGTTTTGCACAAAATAACTATGTCAATGATTTCGTGTGAGAAATTGATTCAGAATAAAATAAACGTCAATTGGTTTTTTTATCACCTAGTCATTATTTTATAAAATTAGCACGTGTTGAGTATATTGACATCGTAAGATTTTATTAAAATTTAAATCCATCAAAATCATTTCCGGTTTTGAACTCTGTTGAATGCATTTTAGAACACCTGAAGGATGAACGTAATGTTTTCTAATGCTATTATGTACTAGTGATTAATAAATATAGTTCATATTCAATTCTAGTAATGTTACAATGTTTTAATAATCAAAGATAAAAAATGAAACATAGTCAAATACAATTTAATAACTCTTTCGTTATTCTTCACATATTTCTGAACAGGGCCAAAATAAATACTAAGCTTTCCTCGCTCTGCGGTCGGTCACACGCCGTCTCTTCCCATGCACTCTTCATTGTCAGCACGTTGGGTGAACTCGGGCAAGTGCAACCAGCGAGCGTATCAAACACAATATGCAGTGTAACCTCCATTGCACATTGCACAAATACTGCAACCAGACAGTGCAACAAGTAAACCGAAAGCTCTTCTAGACGAAAACTTGTGCAGTGCGTTGTAATCGCTACACAATATATATAGCATAATAATTGTTTTTGATTTTTCGCTGAAACATAAGTATCTAAGTAAATGTTTTCACTTACAGAGACTGAAATACTTTTAATCAAATTATATAACCGATACAAAGAAATTGAAGATAATAATTGTTATGTAGGTGTTATATTAATATTTACTATTGTAGACAAAATACTATCTTTAATACCCAGAAGGACCATTGTTTTATTATGTTTTGTATGATCTTTTAAATGTTACATATTTTTTAGTCACTGAAATATTATTACATATCTGAATTGTTTATAGGCAATTTGTGTTGCTATAAACAATCATGTGTCTCTAAGTTATCTTATTGATTCTGTTACATTTAATCTTTTTAGTAAACAGTACTTTTTCAAATCAACTTAAAGCCATTACGATGATTTATTTTATGAAGAACTGAAGAACTGAAAAAATACGTTAGATACTGAATTTAATGTTCTTTATCATTGATTTCTCATTCCAATCTCGATAATCGTTGCGTGAAACAAAACACAGAAATCCGAAATTTACATTTACCGCGCACTGGTTGTTAACACAGAGCAAGTTGAATATCGAGTACGATTTTACGGTTATCGTCGGTAAAAATATGGCAAAACATATATAACATTAGCATGGAAAATAAACGGCTTTTGTAACGTAAGCTATTTTATGAAAACACAATGTTGAATGGATAACCGTATATTTTTATAAGAACCGTTCTTGCTGTTTTTTAATTGAATATACGTCAGTTTCTAATTATAATACTTACAAGAATAACCAGTTTAATAAAAAAATATTATTGCTTAATAATAAAATTATTTTTTCGGGTTGATAACTTTCTTTAGTATCGTATCGTCGCTATGCTTTTTTGAACATAGCACTATTATTTTAATTTGTTTGAGTATATTTTAGACAAATATGGCAGCTTTTTAAAGGCAATATATAATATAAAATATGTCTGCGTATGTTACA
Organism: Himalopsyche tibetana; assembly: GCA_030503985.1. Lineage (NCBI taxonomy): Eukaryota > Metazoa > Arthropoda > Insecta > Trichoptera > Rhyacophilidae > Himalopsyche > Himalopsyche tibetana. Next base: position 32,702,061 of record JAPJYX010000016.1, read on the forward strand.
GTTATTTTGATTTCATATGTCATATTTACGAATGACTGATTTTAAATTCTTACAGCAAAAAATATCTATTATAGACGAATTATTATAATAGACTCAATTCGATTGAGCCATGAAGAAAATAATTGTTTTTTTAAAGTTAGCTTAAATTGGCAGATAAATAAGTAACTCACAGTTTGTGGTATTACTTCGAAATTTTAATGAATATTATCAAAATTATAATATTAACCAACAACAGCTAAATTTCATATTTCCAATATATATATATTTCTAAACAAAACAAAATTACCCTCTATAATCCTTTTTTAAATACTATTCACCCAAATGGTTAATGGAGTATTTTTATAAATGTGTCAGTATTTAATTCTTTAACAATATGGATTAAAAAACAAGTATTTTTAAAACATCGTCGCGTTCTTTGAAACTCTTATTTACGTTCGTTTCGTTTCCACTTTGATGCAGTTCAGAGGGTCGTTTATTTGAGTTGTGTGATTCTGAAATTCGCCATATCTGAATAAGAAGGGAAGGGGGGATTGGACTGGGGATGGGGGCTGCTTGTTTTCTCTTTGAAAGAAAAACATTTATCCCTGTTATTAAATTGCCGATTGTACTAGGCATGCGAAAAATGTTTGGATTCCTGCCCACTTGGCGGAAACTTTTCCAACCAAAAATATTCAAAGTGATTTAATTTCTTGAGTTTGAACGATCAATTATTTTTTTTTGTCTACATTTCGTTCGTCTGAATAAAAATTATCAGGTTGCTTTTTTTGTCTTAATTAAATGTTAGTGTTGAATTTATAATAATATTTACGTTTTAGATAAAAATGTCATCGACTACTGAGAGTTGTGATTATCTTCAAATTCAGCAGCGTTACAGGCCAAGGTATACGTTATTAGCTGTTTTATGACTAAAAAAATGGTCGAATGGTTAAAATATAATTGTGCTTTTTCACTTCTTTACTTAAAAAAACATTTTTATGATTATTATTTTTTTGTTATGGGTTACGAATATTTTTTTTTCTGCCAGTACCTTAATGGTACCTAAAGTTTACCCTCACTTGTCGAACGTCTTAAGTTCTAAACACTCGATTCGAATTGCATCGTCTTCGGCGGGCTGCTTAGAGAGGGATATTTGTGTGAGCGAGACGCGGTCAGACGCCGCGAGACGCCTGCCGGAACGAGTTTTTGAATTTTTAAATTGCTCATTGTACAGTGGAATGTCCTCTGTAAGCTTCATGCCCCCCCTCCACTTATCTCTTGCCTCTTTCCTCGCAACATTTTTTTGGAGAGGCTCGTAACGTGTGTACCCTCTGAGGTTCTCGCCCTTCTCATGAAACACCTAATGCTCCGTATGTCATTCAGCTCTGGAATACATACATTATATTTTTAAAAATGTATATACATTTGTACTAATAACCACTTTTATATAATAAGGTCAGAACCGGTTTCGCTTATGACGAGCATTATCAACTAATGCTCGTGATGAGCGAAACCAATCATGATCTTTATAAATAAAAGTGGGAATTAGTACAAATTTATACAGATTTTGTCACTAACGACCCGGTTTTCGCCTTTAATCTATACATTTTTTTTATTATGCCTTTCCACCAATTTTTGACAGTTAATACCCTAAAAGTGACATAAATAACAAATCATTTCGATCAACTAAGTATTTAATATCGATCAAAATATTTCATTATTTTGCTTTCAAAATGCGTTAGTAAGAAGTTATGTTGGTTGTTATGTAGTTATTCACTATTTGTTCGCTCCCAATGTAGAGCATATAGACTTCTAATGGAGTTTATCTCAACAGAAGTGTTTCTACGAGATCTGCTTGTTACTCAGTTGCTCAATCTTTCTTTTATGAAGAGAGTAGAGATATGAGAATAATACTACGACAGGACTAGGGGTTAGTTTATCGCTACGCCCACTTTAAAGATATAATAGATGGAAGGGAAATAAGACTTCACATTAGGGATTCTGTGTCGAGACGTCCCGGGACAAAAGTCCCGGGACTTTTAAGATTTTTTGCTGTCTTAAGTCCCGGGACATTTAACAACCAAGTCCCGGGACTTAAGACAGCCAAATTGTACATTTTTAATTTTGAAAAAACCATTCTAACAAAAAAAAATTGGATGCAAGCAATCGCTAATGTGACCTAATAAGTTAATTTTAAAGTTACATTGGTGTCTATCCACGGGATCAGTTTTGAAAAAAATGCATTATATTTAGGCTAAGGATTAAAGGCCGGGGTTTTAACAAAATTAAGTATGCATTTATAACAGGAATCTTATAAAAGAAACAGCTGTTTGGATTTATAATTGTTGAAGTTTCAAATAACATCTATTTATATATTGTAATACAAAACAACTATTTTTAATGGGTAGAAAGAGACATGCAGAAATACAAAAAAAACTTAGACACGTGTTCGCTTACCTATTTTTGCAGCATGGGATAATCGCACAGAATTGTAAGAATTAATGGAACCAATAGTTATTTCTAGAAAATTATGTTATAAATCAAGGCGGCTTATAAACTTTTATTACCAACCGTTCTGCTAAGACTAATTGATTTTCGAAAAGAATACACGAAAGATTTTGACAAATGCTCCAAAACAATATTTTTGAAATACGGAGATAATTTACTACAACGTCTTTTCTCTGTGGAAAAAGATATCGAGGTATCTGAAGAAAATACCGATGATGAGATAAATATTGCAGAACTGTCACTGGATTACAAAAAAACAAAAGATTTCTCCATTAAAAACTAAAGGAATTTAATATTTTAAAATCAACTGAAGAACGGAAACAAAGATTATTTTTTTTATATATAACATTAAAGCAACATCGACTTACAATGAAGATGAGCAACAACGTTTATTACAAAAATAAGAAATCGGCTGTCTGATTCGTCATTAAATTCATTATTATTTTTAAAAGCATATTTTGATAAGCAAGAATAAAATATTAACTTTTGTGTAAATAATACATACTATGTATGATTTGAGGTTGTGACTTTATTATTGAATTAATTTAATATTTTTATTATTAATAAATAAATGTGTTCAAAAGATGTATTTTTTTAATTAACGCATACTTTCGCCGCCCTTTTAAAGTACGCATGAAAAAAAAATACGTCTAACAGCGTAAAAAAATGCTCAAAAAAAATAGTTTAATTGAAACGAAATATTAAAAACGTTTGGGAGAAAGATATCTTCATTTATGTTATTAGAAATTTGTTTAAATCAATTCATAATCGTATTAAAAATATAACTGTAGCAAAAACAAATTAAAAATAATATAATTAATATATTAAATAGTGTTCATACCTGATGTTGTTTTATTTACAAATGTTTTTCACTATTCTACAAAGTTACCAATGTCTCAATAGGACAAAAAAGGTATAAAAGTTGTATTGTGATTTGTGAAGTAACGGTCATAATTTTACCCAATTCATTGTTATTTTTTCAATACATGAACCGTTATCATCCCTTTTTAGTAAATAAGTACTTACAAATATTTAATTTTAATAAATTCATAATTTTATTAAAGGGGAAATAAAAGTCCCAAGTCCCGGGAAGTCCCGGGACTTTGACTTTATCACGTCTCGTGTCCCGGGACTTTGAAAAACCCGAGACTTCAGAATCCCTACTTCACATACATTCATGCATTTGGACATACATACAAAAATCAATTTATAAAAACTGTACGCACTGACCAAAACCGAAGCCAACTACGTTGACCACTCGTCCACGTAGCCGGAAAACGATCTAGGAATTTAGAGTATAGAGCATATAATATAATATATAATTTAAATATTTTTTCGAGGTTTTCCTGGGAAAATATGATAGTGATGTTTTACATCTAGTTCTTCTGGTGTAAATTCTTACTTACTCTGTATCCGTATCTTAATTAATGTTTTGTGATAACAACTCATGCCTTGAATCGATTAATTGGTTCATTACTATTGATCTGAAACCTTCATATTCCGTCTATTATTTTGATAAACGTGCACAATGTTATAGTCCAGGCGTGGGGAACCTGCGACCTTTTGGGTACTCTGATGCGACCTTCTGGCCAATTCTCTAATTCTGTAAATTTTTGTAATTTTTGTAATTTCGTAAATTCTTGGGATTTTCGATGTCAAAATCCTTGAAAGACCTAAAAAAAAAGGTCCCACGCTGGTAATTGTGGGAAATCCGCAAATTTCTGGGCTTTAGAAATTGGCATGACATTGTTTCCAGCCAAAAAAAATCCTAGTCAATATTTACTGCGGCCTTCGTGTCGAATCAGAAAAATGAATGCGGCCTTTAGAGAAGAAAAGGTTCCCCACCCTTCTATAGTCATTTGACGACTGCTATGGGACTGAAATGTATTCATCTGACCGTATATTTTTACTACACCCTTTCATTTTTTCGTATATAAGTATATTGAAAAAAAAAATGTTCTTCATTAATGTTTTCAGTTGACTGAAAACTACTGATACTGTCTTTATCGCACATATTACGGTACACTACGCTATAGCATTATATTTGGACTTCACATCAAATGTTAAAAAAAAATCTTTTTCGAGCTGTCACGACGATGATTGAAATTGCTACGTTTTACATTTTCATTTCAGATTTCTCGAACAATGTCAAAATTTTTGCGATTGTAAAAATATTTTATTTTTCTTTAAAAAATGTTCATAACCTAAAGCAGTGTGTTTATAATGTGATATTCAAAGCTCAAAAGTCAAAATTAGATTTAGAAAAAGTACTGCGAATGCCAACCCGATTGTATGATTGATACATTTTTAATCATCGTATAAATAATTTTGCATTTTCATCCCTTTTCACGCGCGCTTCTCTACCCTCGTTGGCATTCATTATTTGAATTTTTCGAAATTTTTATTTTGTCATTCCAAGTTCATTGTCCACCTAGAAACAAACAACAATAAAAATGTGAGAATTTTAGCTTGCCCGTGGAATGCTTTCAACTCCCGAGGTGCAAATCTCATAATTTAACCGACGCAACTTCGTCATTGTCGCTCTTATATCCGTATTTACGCTTTTGTTTTTTCTGTTCCATTCCTGTCTCAAAATTTGCGTAATTGAATTCATTCCCTCTTCCCATTTAGAAAGCAAAGAGACATTCTCAGTTTCGCATGGGAACGCAAAAAAAGCTCACGGTTTGCTGAGATAGGCATTAAAAAGAAAATATTTTGTTTTTATAAACGTGTCTTATTTTGTTTTTGAAATGATAGCTACACGCCACATATATTTAGCCGTGTTATTATATTATAATGATAACTTCTCGAATATTCAACCGATCAATATGAATATTACTGAATTCACTCTTAAATAAAAAATATTCTAATGTTTAATACTCCAAATGCTAAAAACATTGTGAGATACTTTTTGTTTCACGGTCAACTAAAATGCGAAGTTGCCTTTACAGGATGCGCCAATTATAAATGACATCATAAACTAGGCCACTACTTGCTATTTTTATTTTACGCTTATTTGTTTATTTATTGTGGTTATTTTAGTTATTGCAGCTTAATTCTAGCTTTAGCTATACTTTTATCAGAATATTTAATTATTTGGCAACCCAAATAATATTGAAGTTTGTCGCTTATTTCACTCACATTTGGATTTGATAAGAAAAGCAACTGATAACCTGCTATACAAACTTCTCATAGAAGGTAGAGTTCGCTGAATAATGATAAGGTTACAAGATTAAATTCAACTTTAAAGTGTATTGATTTTTAATTCAAGTAAGAAAATTCAAAGTAAAAGTATCAATAGAAAAATTGATTGATTTTCCCGCAAAGTAACACAAATTAGCTAATCGATTGTAATTTTTCACGTTTATTATTTTTAATTGCCCCGTTTTAAGGTTTAAGCAATTATTACTCTGAAGCTTCATGGCACAGCCAGGAAAGCTTTTGCCTGGGAACTTGTTCTGTGAAAACATATGAAAGCGTTCAATTTTAATGAAAGGTATCTACGTTAGTAATATTATTTGAATTAATTCTAAGCATTCTGAAGTATTACTTGATGACACTCATTAGAGGAATGATAGCACTTTCATACTGCTCATATTTTAGATTTAATGTTTAACAGTATTATCTTATACCTTGATACACAGAACAGTAAAACATATTTAATTTACTGTTTGACGATAAATACTGTGTTTAAAAATAAATGATAAAACTTTATGTATGCACCATAAAAATAAATTTATTTTGACTTGCCCGGAAGTCTTTTAAATTGGTTTTTAATCTCCGATCTAATTTAATCGAAATGGATTTTAAATTAATATTCTGATTAATGTCATAATATTTATTGTTTTTGTTCGCGGTAAATAAAATAATTTTATACTGAGACCAACATACCACAGTCGTGATACGTCGTATGGATTAAATGTTCCATCGTTTTATTTATTTGTCTCAAATGTGTTATATATTTTTGAATTTACTTTTTTAAAGAATGTGGGTTATTTTATACCGAAAAACAATTGCCATAAAACGATCAACGTAGTATAAAAAATACAAAACAAACAAAACATACGACAAAATGCTATCGTGCAATCAACTATCAATCTTTTTGGGTACGTTTTATTTGAACAAGGTTATTCTCCCATACAATATAGGGCTTAACCAAAAACCAACTTTACGAATTGATATATTTAATAAAACCCGGTATAACCCGGTTTTCGAAGTTTCACAAATAAGGGATGTATCAAATGAAAAAGTATATTTTTTAAACTTTATTTATTTATGATCATATGAACACTAAAACTAAAAAAAATATCTGTGAAAACACAAATAATCCATTTTTACTATTACCTAATTTAGTAACGAAATTCCCTAGAATAGAAAATCCTGTTTCTCTGAGTAATTAGGTTGTATAGTTTTAAAATCTAATGAAGAATGCAAATGTTTGTTTATTTTGATTGTAGACTCGTAAAATTCGGCCGTTGGTGTTTTTGAGTTTAATGTAGGTACTCGTGTAGAGTCAAAATGTTCAAAAAATATTTTCATAATAATCCTAAATATAATGTTTTCAACGCATCTATTGATGAATACTGACTTTTAAACTACATATTTCATCTCATTTTTAACTATGTTTTATAATGTCTTAAATGAAAATATTAAGATTTTTTTAATATTTTGTTTTGATATTTTTTTATATACTTAAGTATTTGAAACCAGGTTATCAAATTGAAAAAAACCCGACTTTAGAATGTCGCAAATTTTGCAAAAAAACGGTTATAGAAAACCGACAAGCCCTACTACCACACCTGACGTGTACCCTCTTCATTCAGCTTGTCTGTCGATGTGTCCATCGCGGTCCGCACTCCTTGTTTTTTTATATTGATATTCCATTAAGTGAATATGAGGCGCTATGCGGCCGCTCCGGCTACATTTTACACCCATAAAATTGATTGATACCCTCATTCGGGTGGCTTTGCAATAAGGGGGACGTCGGGAGGTCCTCTCTCAGGGGATGGACCCACCCTCGTGGCTTCTCGCTTTATTGGAAGTTTGCGCGACCACACCGAGGCGGTTTTACACTCTTCGACGGCGTTTTCGAAATTAATATAGGTAAGGTGACTTCGAAAGTAAACAATAAAGCTTATTTTCCTTGTATATATTTTTTTATTACCCAAGCTGTTCAAAAAACATTGCTCAGCTGAAAAAAACTGTTTCCAAAGCAAGCCATCATATTAGTTATAAGTAATGAAATATTTTTTGACGTTGATGTGCATTTTTAATTAACCATTATCTTACTTGTTTATGTAATTGTTTTTTTTTTACATTTTAAATACATGTATTTTTAAAGAGGTGATCATTATTATGTGAGTTGTTTTATACAGACATGCGCAATTTTACATATATAATTGTTCATATGAAATTATATGGGATGAATTCATGTCTTTAAATAAATCGTATTTAATGTTCTTGGAGTACTTACACACTTTTTATCATAATATTCAATAAATAATAATTATATAGACGTAATTTTTGCTACCCATAAAAGTGTTAAATTTTATTCCTTGCATTCAAAGTAAGGATCATAAATAACCATTGGAAAATCATGCTTGATATGAAAAATTGAACGTAATCGGCAGATAAAAAAACAACATCAACAGATAAGCAAATCTCTCATGAATATCAAATTTCACGTAGAACAATAAAGGAGTGCTATTTTTATGTTTGGTTTGTGTGATTTTATAGCGTCATTTACGGCGCAGGTTACTGCAAAAATTATCACATTACAGATAGTAAAAATACTCTGAAACATAAAATCCTCGCACATATGGTATTACTTCATAGGGCCGTAATAATTCTCGGCTGGGGCGATGTTTTATTTCTCGGTTTCCAATATTCGAAATATCGATCGAGTTTTATCGGCATTACCTGTGTAATACCCGATTACACCCAAAAGGCTCGTCCGTCATAAAATAATCCACGGTCCCGATATGTTTACGGTCTGAAAGGTCCCTCCCCCCTTCCAGTGTCCGCGGACCCTGTCCCGTCAGATTTTGCGCCTCCTCTGAAACCCTTGCCACAAACGAGGGGTGCGTTATTATCTTTGCTATTTTGAATGAAACGAATTCACGCATTTGTGTACACGGCCGTTTTCAATACCATCGAACCGAAAATCTAGCGATAATGAATGTGCGGGAGAATTTATGTCAGTCACTCTTTTATCAATATATTCTAACATTTTTAAGAATGTTCATATTGTTTATTTTGTTTGCATTTTCCTAATCAATGTGTATTTATTTTTGAAAGCATTTACTCAGTGGATGCTTTTCAACGCTGAAAAATTAAATTACCTGTAAGTATATATGTTACATAAATACAAGGCATTACTGTTTATAATTGGAAAATGCGCCACATATTTAGAAATCGTTAATAATATGAGATACACTCGATGAGAATTTTGTAGTCACACTTTTATAAAAGACAACAAATATTCATGTCCGATACCTTGCCGGGCTGTCCAGTGATCATGATCTTACCACTAGAGTACGAAGGTGTATTTGAAAAAACACACATACAATTGTAAAATTCAAGATACTGACTGAGGGTGCTCGATGGTGTTTCATAAATGTTCAAATTCTATGCATTCAGGGTCTCGTATTGCTTTCTATCATTAAACCATATTTTTAATTCTCTCCGCTGCACGAAAGAATTATTGCCTTTTGACGGTATTTGTTGCAAATAAATATTTACGATCTAACATATTATGGAAATAATTGGCCATTTATTGTGCTTAATATATTGAATAATGTCATAAATTTATTTCATTTGAGTTAACATATGATATCTGAACGTATAATTATATATTGCGTCACTGCCAAACAATAATAAAGTCTGTTTACAATAACTCTTTAGCTGCAGTTGATATCATTTTGACTGACACGTCCTTATAAGATTTCTATTTAACGGAACGCTTTGATAAACGTAATAGAATTATTTCAATGAAATTTCCACGTTTGGGGGTAATGTGCGTATCGCTTGTGTACTCTTGCAAATTGCGTGTTAATAATTTATTATTACCTGAAGGCTTTGCAAATTTGTTTCAATTCCACATCGAAAGTAATAAGCTTTTGACTCCATCGTTGAAATTAATTTCCATATTGCTATACTAAAACATAATATCTAGCCATACAATATGTTCAACCATATCCATACTGTTCGTAAATATAATATATTTTACATTACTTCCAATATCCCTATTTTAGTTTATCAATATCAAATTTAACAATAGTTTCCTGCAAGTATTTTTTTCAATGTCATTTCACTTTTCACTTTAATAGCCGACTCGAACAAAAAATTGCATGTCCTCTTCCGGCGTGAATCATATAGCATTCAATCAATCTTTTTACAAGAACTGGTTGATAATCAGTCGCTTAGTTTATCTTTCTTAGAGATGGCAAGATGCTGTGAAAGAAGTAGATGCTTCCTTATCACACCTACTAGCGTGAATTGAATAATATAAAATGTCTAAAATAAGTTACGAATGGATTGATTTAAAAAAATAAATATAGCATGCATTTTTGACACCCGCAGATAAGTCAAGTTGTAGGTAATCTGCTTTTCTGCCAACTCCACTTGAATAACTTGAATAAATTGTTTCGCGTTTGAGAAGTTTTTTTATTGGAAACGTGTTAAACTTTGCAGATAATATCTGCCACTGTATCCTTTTTCTAAAATTTATTACCGATTTTCCACAATTTCGAATGTTTCAATATTGTAAAACACTTACCTACATTCAATTAGGGGTAAAAGTATTTTTTGAAAAAGAATGTTTTTTTTTACATAACTGCTTCATATGTTATTAGGTATTCAGCCAATTTAGAGTGTACGTAAACTTAGTTCACTAAAATAACAGATTTATTTGTTTGTATTAAATAATAATGATACTTGGCCTATGTGTGCTATGTTAATCGTTAATATCGTGTGGCGTAATGTTCAGGTTATGATTCCACATTCAGATTGATAAATATCTGATCAATAAAAAATAAACTGAATTGCTCAAATGTGTAGAGATTTAATTTCGTTTGGCTGTTTCAAATCGAGTGACACTGTCTGAAATAAAAAAGTTTATATTTGCAGTTGAAGCTTTGTATGGTGGATAGTGGATACCCGCTTGCATCGTCATTTCGGTTACTTGAACCGTGCATTTTAACAATTATACCAAATGCATGTCATCAGAATGCTGGTAGTCATTATTTGCATCAATTTTATGTGATATCAATCAGAACAAACCACAAATATGTACAAACAATTGATCAAACGTATTATTATATTTTATTACAAAAATCTAGCTGTTACTGTTTTTTTTATTCAATTGAAACAATTGTTTTATGTTTTATTAATTTCACATCCATATTTAATGATTTGGTATATTTAGTCTTGCATCAATTGTAAATAAAACATATCTTCAGTACTTATTTTATGAATATTTATCTTACGTTTTTTTACCTATTTCAGAATAGATAGATCTACCCATATTTTTTTATGTATCTATTAAATCGACACCATTATCGTACTGTGCATAGATGAATCCATATAAAACCTGACATTCTATAGTCGTTAGTCGATATCACAGGCTCGATATCGTTTTCGCTGGACGCCTTTAAGAGGGCCGTTAGGAAAATGGCAAGCTCACATCTCGTGTCTCGCATCTTGTGGTGTGTAGAGTCATCAAACGGGCGACAGCTTGGCACGTTCGAGCCTCCTTGGGAACTTCCTGTCACGTACGGCGTCGCTGTTCAATCGGAAACAGACGCCTTGAAAATCGCGTCGCATCGGTTTGGGAAAACAATGCCATCCCAGACGCGGGCAATTCTACACATTGCAACAGGTTTTGCGATTGAAATCTTTCCACAAAAGCTACGGTTGCCAACCGAAGGATCGAAGTAATTTAATTTATCTTTTGGTTGAGTTGGTGCTAACAATTTTTTTATGTCAGCTCTCCACTTCTCTGTTTAAGTACATTAGAATATCTAATAATATTTAAAATACAATGTCGTAGATTTTTCTGTAAGACGCGTTATGTCGGTACTCTTTCTTTTATGAAAAATTTAGTTTTGTATGTATGAAGGATTTAGATAAATAACATTTGTGCAAATTAATAAATCTGCCTGTTACTTAGTTGCTCAACTTCTCTTTTTTCGTAGAGAGTAGGGATATAAATTATAGAGCTAGATCAGGACTAGTGGTTGGCTAATCACTCGCAATACATTCCTTTAACCATTTCCTTACTATGCAAAAAAGCACGCGCTCCTGAGCTGTGTATCCGTTACACATCAGGCAAACGGGACTGAATCATGACAATTATATAACACTACTACAATATTTTTATTATTGCATTACTCAATGCGTAAATGTATAAGGGAGGAATGCCTGAATTTTAGGTCGAGTATTTATTATATATACAGAGAAATGTAAATGATTAGAATGTATGTGTACTATTTGCACATCTTAGTTAAGAAAGGGTTAATTTGGAATTGGAGTGGTAGGTGGGAATTTTCACTCATCACAAACATCCAATGCCTTCCAACAGAAAATCGATATATTTATTTAAAAATGATATTTTTGTACTGGGATTTGATCCCGTGGGGTCTGGCATAGAGGTCAACAACGGTAATTACTTTGCATTGGACCCGACTTTTTTTAAAAATTGTATACAACAAAAAAAATGTCAAAATAACTGATTTTTCAAATTTTATTTTTAGACACAAATGATTATGAATATTTAACGAAAAAATGTTTGCTATCACTAAAGCTCTCTTACGAAGCGGTTATTTCATTGCCCTGTTATTGGCAAGGGTGGTTTTCTTTTATTGCTTTGTAAATTGTCATAGCGCCGCAATACTCGATCGGGAAAACTTTTTACTTCGTCATTTTGTTTAAATTTTTTATCGAAGTTGGTTCTAATACAGAGTAAGTATGATTATTTCCTCTGTATTTTATTATTGAATGTTTATTTTAGTTTTTTAAGACTTTAGACTTAAAATGTTGAAAAAAGTCGCCCGATGTGGTTTATTTGATTAGTCTATGATGTACTGTCGAACAGGGAGGTCTGAGTTCGATTCCCGGTAAAGACAATGTCGAATTAAGATTTTTTCAATTTAAATTTGTGCGATTGTGATGTCAATTTTTCTTGAGAATCTCAAGTGACCTTTTCAAAATATTTGGCACATTTGAATTAGCTGTAATGTCAAATATTTTAAAAAAATCAAATAAAACTGCTATTTTCATCATAGATGTACTCTACCTACAAAAGTAAATATGTTGCAATATATTGAGATTGGTTTTTTTTAAATGTACATATTCATTATTTAATTTAAAATCAAAACTGGTTTCGATCATCACAAGGCTTTCAGCTAATTAAAATTAAATAAAATCATCTTGATTTATATGATTTGATGTATCTCATGTGAAACCATTGACGAAGTAACTAAAAGTCTTATCGGCACCCTTTATGAGTATGCAGCCATGTTTCACGATTGCCCTCTATGACACACTAGTAGTTAGTTTGACTACCGTAAATCAAATGTGTTATCAAAATATGATTCGAATTCTATCAGATTTATAAATTTATTACTTTGGTGCTGTTATTTTTTGTGTGAAGCACATAAAGTAGGTGCTATTATCGCACCTCTTTTTTTCCATTCGCTTTAATTTTTTATATTGCTTGTGTGAAAGGCTTTCAGGCTACGCTCCGGCTGTTAGAGCGCCTTCGTTGAATCGTGCAGTGCTAAGTCGTCTCACACTGTGTGAACAATTAAAAACTGAACGATTGGGTAAATTTAGCAACAGACGGGCGCCTCCGCCCGTTCCACCGGTGGCGACGCCACTCTGTATGGCGACGCCTGACGGCGGCCGGCGCCGGTTTCAGCACTGTAGGAATTATTTCCCGCCCAATTTCCTCATTTACAAATTTTCTAGGTGTTTTAATTTTCACAGGAAAAATTAAATCCGAACGCTAGACGACATTTGCATAAACTGTTCTACACATTAAACGTTTACCGTTTAGTAATATTTTTATTGTTTCCCTTCAAGCAGTTTTTAAATAAAAAAAAAATTAACATTTCAATGGAAAACATTTTCTGTTAACTATCTAAGACGGATGACTAACAAATCTAATTGTAATCATATGTATTGATACGCCAAATAATTCAAAACATTATACAATAAATCATGCTTTCAATAATACACAGCATTATAATAATTAAAACATATGTTTTTAATAAATGGATTTATGGCGCTAGAGGATGTTATATATATTTTATAACATCCTCTACAAACAATCGACGAGCTTTTGATATATATTTCTATCTATCTACTAAGATTACTTACGCCATATATAAGTAATTAATACATATAATAACATATATATTTCACAGTCAAAAGTCTATTTATAATTATCGCTTGATATATTAAATTTAGCATATCAATTTATGTTTGCGAAATTTACCATGTGAGAAGAGGCCATATATTTATTAATAATTGCAGTGAAATCGTCGGCTTAGCGTTGTTGACTCTTCGAAACTTGTGATCTACATTTCCTCATTAATGGCAACCGTCTTGTACAACTAACTGCCAAGTCCAACTCCACGCAAACTTTACTTTATGCCATATCCTAAGCTCAATTTCCAACACCGATATCGTAGCTAACCTGAATTAATTTCCAAAGATTAATATAATTTTAATCGGTTCTTGCGTTTAACTATCCTCGCAGCAATTTATCACAATAAAGGATGGTTCTTGATTCTAGATAGAGCTAAACATGGCTATTTATAATCTGTAAGGCTATTTATTAGTTTAAAGTTTTTATGTATTTCTCATACTTATATATATATATATATTATATTGATATAATAATGTATTTATTTGACAGTATAGCGATTTTATTTTATTTCCTTATTTATTATTAAAGCTTTTTTTACAAAATAAGGTTTCGTACTTTCCTACCTTCTGGGAAAATAATTGAAACTTTTATGAAACATAATTCAGGTTTAAATTTCTTTTTTATCCATGTCTGCCCCCAATGTGGAGCACATGGCCTTCTAATGGAAGTATCGCAACAGAAGTTTGTCTTCGAGAACTGTTTGTTACTCAGTCGCTTAACCTCGCTTTTTCAAAGAGAGTAGTAGGGATGTAAGGATAAGGCTAAGACAGGACTAGTAATTAACTAATCGCTCTCGCTGCGCACTGTTATTAAGGATCGGACGGGTGGGAGGAAATTTTTAGACATCAAAAACACCCATGCCTTCGAACAGAAATCGATCGAAAAAATCTGTTCGTACTGAGACTCGAACCCGTAAGATCCGGAACGGACGCCCACAACGCTAACCGCTGCGCCATAGGACCTGAAATCTTATTTGTTTAATCATCGACAATATTTGTTTTAAACATGTTGCTAATTTTACATTATATCTCGATAGCCACAGCACATAGTATTATGATCGTTCAAGTTCCTTATATATATTATATTAAGTTTTAATATATATATATATGAATCATTCTAAAAAAATATTTGCAACCAGTCATCGTGTGTTGAATGTTATTTCCGCTTGACTTTGTTTATAAATAACGCAGTTTCATTTTTCCGAAGATAGTAATTATAAAATAGTTTCTCAACCCGACCAATGTCGCGCAGTGTTTTAATATTCGAGTGTAAATTTTTGCCATTCTTTTAATATTCGAAATTTATTTTCATTCCCGAAGTGCCGCGTTTACACTTTGGACGGAAGTAATTTTGCAACATCATTAGGGCTATTCAAGTTTTGCGGCCCTAATTCATGAATCGACAGTACTTGCCTACTGCCGCTCCCGTTTATATAAAATATTTTCGCTTTGTCATCCTGTGGTATTTTTTCGTCGCTCTATTTTTCATCAACAGAATAAATAATAATACTTTTAAAACATCACCCGTAGAATTCGCTGTGGCTTCGACCATTTCAATCGACTAATGCTTTTCCACACTTACTTTTGTATTGTATGGTTTTAATATATGATGTAAGTTTATTGTCTAACGAGATTTTTTTAAACCTAATTCAAGTTTATCAACGATCTTTTTTTTCCGTAAGTAAGCGGTAATTTTTTAACGACCAAAGATTTTTTTTGAATAAAGCCATCTGCATCGATTAATTTACTTCTAATATTTGGTTATGTCAAAAAAATATTTTTTTATTTTGCAATAATTCCACTTTTGTTTGATATGATGGACTATTATGAATCTAAATCTAAATTATCAGGAAAAATAGCTGAAAAGTTGTCGTGATGAGCGAAACTGGTTCCGATCATATTAAATAAATGTGGATTTACTACAAAACATTGTTTTTGTTGTTGTTGACATAATGCCTTTTCACAAATAATGACAAAATATTTGAAAAATAAACACCTTAGAAATGAAAATAGTTCGTTATATTTTTTTATTTGAATAGACAGTCTGACGATCCACTGACCAGGGCTCTTTTAGCAATTGAGACTGGCTGTGATTCAATTTAGTAATTCTTATAATAAAACGTTACTAAATTGTGTTTCATCAAATACACAAGAAAACATGGCATGTAAGAATGTATTGGCATAACATCCGAATAATCGAGACGCTCGAGTGTAATGTTAAATAATATACAGATTATTTACTGTAGATATGATGATTTCGATGTCGGCAATTTAGTTTTGAGCATGTAGATGTTCGTGTAGTTATATGTTGTTACACACTGAGAAAGTTAACTTTGCAGACTGGTTTGTAGGATCCGACAGCAGGACCTTTATTATCTCCATTCAGTTGGTCTCATTAGCGTTTCGGTTAAAACAGCGCGTCTCGCTGAAATCCGCACCGAGTTTCGCTGTATCAACTTTACCGGGAATCCCCTCCCGACGCTTGCTATCAACTTGAACTCTCGCCCCCGTCTTACCTTACTAATTGCTCCGGTGTGTAATTATATCACGCAAGTAGGTATGAAATACCTACGGGTCTAATGGTTGTTTGTTGGAAATAAATAATTGTTCGTCTCTGGCGGATAGGACCTCCCGCTTATCGATCTCGCTGGAGACGCCAGAGTTGGATGTGAAAGAAATATCGCATTTCATTTTAATGTTTGCGATGGCCACACACAATAAGTGCGTGACTCATTTATTATTGTTCTTTCTGGGAACCTTTTCGTTTATATGATTCTTGTTCTCACCTCCGTTTCCTTCCCTTGGCATTTGATACATATTTTTTGATATAATTTAAGATTTCGACTGAAGGTGCTGGTGGAATTTCAATATTAAATTTGAATCGTTCAAATTATGTACATTCACACAGATTTTGTCACTAACGACCCGGGTTTCGCCTTTCGGCATCTTCAGGCTTTCAAGTGCACGGATGAACTTGCAATATTTTGTATCAAACATATTCATTCGTAAAACAATTTATATTTACTTTAATTAAAAAAGTTAAGCTCGCATAGAAATAACGATGCTTCACTGCAAAATCAAGGAATACTATACATCCCTTGGTGTATTCATAAAATAATATTAAATGGCAATGAATTCAGCCTTTTAATTTCTACATTCTCTTAATAATAATTTTATAAGTATCATGTTAATTCCACCAAAGATGTCTCGGGGGTATTTGATGAATTAATTGATATCGGTTTTGCCGCTCGGTAAGTTTCGAGAAGAGTCGATTTGACTTCCAATAAATCGCCGTTGATTGTTTCCCTAAATTCTAAATGCTTCACTTCATCTGTCAGCCTGGAATGTTGGTAAAGGTATTTAGACTACCAATTGGTCAGCATTTGTTATTTGTATAAACTTTATCTGGAAATTGATCCTGCTCTATCTATCAAATAATTTAATTGTTTATCACTAATTATATCTTATCATCATACTTAAACATATTTTTTAAATATTTGTAGGTCTTCATTGCTAATTTATTTATTGATACTAACATCATTATTCGACTTTGCCTGGAATTAAGATTTTTGTTTAATCCTTCTCGATTAATTACTCGGGAATAGTAAGTCGTATTAATCTAAAAATATTCACATTCATTCATAATAAACTGTGTATTAATGATGCCAGGACGTTCACAAGTTTTAGTTTGACCGGTCGAAACGAACATTTTCTAATGTTTAGTACATATTACAGCATTTTGGTTGTTGTGGTTGTTTGCTTACTATAAATACATTACATGTCATCATTTGAATTGATTTATTAATGTAAATAGATGTCAAATTCTAATTACTATTTAACTTGAAATATCTAAATACACAGCTTTGTAAAGGAGGTTTATTTATATTATTTATTTCGCGTTTTTCAATAAGTCAGCTATGTCTATGAATTTTAATACACTAATTGTCCATCCATACAACTCAAATTGTTGTCAGTAAATCAATATCAGAACGTCGAACCAACGTTCACTCTAGTGAATAGTTATCCTGGGGTAAACACGCGCTTAGTTGATGTTAATAATATGTTATTTCCCATGCATTATATATTTGCTAAATTATTCACCATTTACCGAATATCGAGGACTATATTTATCGTTCCAAAGCGACTGGACAAACTTTTATTGACTATTATTAAGTATTCAAGTATGTTAAGTTTGTACTGCATTTTTTTCTGTGTATTTAGTTTTCGCAGTAATAAAATGAGCATAAATATATTGTCATATATAATAAAATATGTAAAACAATCTTGACTTAAAAAAAATGTATGACGGTGCAGAACAGGACAAAAGTAGGTATATCAGAGTAACATTTATATTTTGTCAAAATAATTCTTAATGGGAAACTTTGAAGCAGATCTAAGGAAAACGTTTCCTTCCTACGTCTTGCTATATGCTAACACCCGATTTTGTCCAGTCACTGAATCCGAGTATGTTTTTTTGCTTGACCGATCTCTTGGGAGTTGAAACGTGTTGGGTCGACGGCGCCCGGGCGTCTGCTTCATGCAGGATGTGACGACTAGACAGAGATCGGACAACCATTGCTTTTATGTTTTGAACGTCTTTGTCAATACGGCAGCTTTGAAAGTCTTACATATATCTGCTGGTATTGAAAATTTTCTTTATCATAGAACATTTTTAAATAAAAAATCAACATTCCTTTAAATTGAGAAATGATTCGATTCTCACTCAACATTCCAACAGTAACCGAATAAGTATTTTTTATTGAGGGTTCCTAAAATAAAATAAAAATATTTTAATTTATTGTATATTATCTCTACTATATTTTATTTGAACAAATATTGCGTCGATAATCTGACAACACTTTATATGTTCGTAGCTCAAGACATAGAAACATCAAGGTTCTGTACCTCTGTACTCTTGTGAATAAAATAATATGAATAAATGTATTATCGGGCTGAGCGCACTTTTCTCGCGTTTGATAGCATCGCATTTTGAAATCGTATTATAATATAGATTTCGGTCCAACGAACATTTTTCTTCTCGTTTAGCATCCACTCTAAAACTGAAGTTTTTAGAATAGAATATTATATTCGGCCTTTTATGGTAAAATAATTTCATTACATTAAATATTGTGCTAGGTATCATACGCTAATCGTGAAATATTATCATTTAAAACATTACTATAAAATAAAGAATATTTATAGGTTTTTATTGATAACTATTTTGTTTCGAGCACACACAGTGAAAGACATGTTAAGAAATCACCACATACTGAGTAAAATTTTTCTCTGCCTAAATGACATACCGCAGATAAAATATTTATGAGTAATCAATGAAGTTGTCAGTAGTTTATTAATTTTGTTAACACTGACGACGAAAAATTGTAAGTCCGTTATTATTATAGGAATGTCTTTTAAAAATTGTGACGCCCTAATAAATGGTGCATCACATATTTCTAGTTGTTTTAATGACGTGCTCTGTCGCTCACAATCATCAACTTTTTATATAGGCAATTTTGCTTCAACAATCATTACGTCATAAACATCACGTGTATTTTTCGGTCCAATCCTATTATATTAGACTTGCCTTTTAATACGCCTGCTATCGGAAATTATGTTTTTTACTGTGCGCTTTTCATTCGTATTTTTATACCGTTGCAATATTACACGTACGCATTTGGATAATATTAATGCTGTTTTATGTATTTTTTTAGGTCGTAAATTTCTGTTTGGGGCTGCTTTTGGCATACATATTATTAATTTTTAACCGAAAATTCTGTTTTAGTTTGTATACAATTGAATAACAAAGGCGCATCTTATTAATATTTTCGTTATGCTTAAAAATTTATTTTACTTATACAAAATAAACAATATATTTATCTTATGCTTATAATCTTGCAAAATAAATGTTATTTAGCAAAACAATAATTGTCTTCAATATTTCAGTTTTACATACCTAATTTAACAACAACAATATGTGAAACTAAATAAGCTTTTTTTATCACGTTATGTTCCGCAATTAAAAATTACAACATTATAAACATATTGAATTTAGTTTGTTGCTTTAGTTAAAAGTGTCAACGGATATCGTAATCGTTTCCGCTTTAAGCACTGCGACGAAAAAATCAGCTTTCGTTTTTAATGGGATAATTGGATAACTTTCATATCAAAGCACAACGTAAGATATTCGAAATATTTTTAAATATGCAAAACCAAGTTATCAGGCGAAGGAAGTAGTAGTAAAAACAATATAAATTCGCTGGTTAGTTTGTTTTAGAATTTTAGTTTATATATCGACCTTGGAAAGGTAAAAGGACGCAACCCACACATTACATTTTACAGCAGACACAAAAAACGTTTTTTGATGATTTTAGGCTAAAAGCAAATTATGAAATATACACAACCTTGAAGTGCACGGTGACTGATAAACGGGTTTTTTTTTGACGTAGCATAATATTAATTTAAGAAATTGTTAAAAAAAAATCTTTTTTAGGTCCTTATACCCGATTGCAATTTTCCCAAGTCTTTCTTTTTTCAACCTTAAAAACTAAATTTAGATACTAATTCGGCATTTTCAGCTTCCATCCTTTTGATAGAACGTGTGTCAAGTTGTATAAATTGTGATTATCAAAAAAAAGCTGTTTTGGAAAAACTAAATGTTACGTCCTCTTTCCTTTCCACAGTTGATATGAAAACACGTGCATTTGTCGATATGCATATTCTGCATGTCTTTTAAGCTATCGATTTATCATAAAATGCCATAATCTGGCATCTTACCAGTTACAGTTTGGGTTCATGGAACCCCTTAAGATGCATCCTTTTGAACATCTTAGCTTCGTTTTCCCGCCACGTCACTCACTGCCCCCTCACATCCGACATTTCCGGGCAATTGGTGAAGTGGGTTTTTCTTTGGCCTCCCTCTCCTTACAAATCGCGACCCTTGTTCCATTTTTCGTCTTACAAAATATTTTCGATGCGATTCTTAGAAAATTCATTCAAATTTTATTTTGGTCCGTAACAATCTACGAGTACATATGTACCTATAGAAGTCATTTTTTCGTTGAGATCTGAATTTAATTTCGGCCCCATTGTTAACCTCCTCAATATTATAAAGTTGAGTAGTTTATTCTTGACTCATTTAAAAAAATCTTTGCCGGTTTCTAATGTGAAGCATATGGCCTCCTAATGTAGGTATCTTATTTTTTTCTACAATATCTGATCGTTACACAGTTGAACAGCATCCCTTTTTATATAGAAGACAAACACCCATATCTTCAAACAGAAATTGCTGTTGGAACTAGAAATCGAACCCGTGAGATTGGTCACGAAAGCCAACGACGTTGACCACTAGGCTACGGGCTCCACAATTTCACAATATGCTAATTAAGTTTCCTTTTCCCATGCATTTGGTATTTATTGTTGGCGAGATTATTTAATGATTGATGAATTGAAATTGTTTCTCTTCCGTTCGCTTAACTTCAACAATTTTTAATGCATTTTCGTGTTTATTGCATCAAAGAAAAACCGTTTTCTGATTCTTTACTAGAATTTTGTAAACAAGTATTGTATGCAAGTGTGTGAAAAGCGTTAAAACATGTGAAATTAGTAACACATTTAGAAGTTTTTATCAAAAAATAATCCGTTAGTAATTCAGCTTTTCTTATTTAAATTATCACTATTCGCATGCTAATAGTTTGCCAAAAAATATCTTTGAAACGAGTGAGTATTTAAACAACTCCGAAACCTGTTGATTTCATCGCATTGAATGGAAAGTTTGTTCTTCTACACCGTTTTTGGTGTAGTTAAGCGTTTCACTTTGTTTAACTTGCCCAGGAAAGGACTCGAGCGTGTGCTGAAATGTGTTCCACTGTGTAATTCTGTTCCTGCTTTGGAAACGAGCCAGCAAAGAAACTATATTGCCCCTGCTTAGATTATTCTGTAGAAACAACCTGCGCTAGTTTAAAGGGTTTGTTATAGTTGCAGTCTCATCGTTTATGCGATCTGCTTGGATTTTCAACTGTGGAATGAACAAGCTTTCAACGCGGCGGTAGAACTTCCTTCGAAACATATTATTATTTCATTTTCTTTTAATCAACAATTGGTCAATCCGAAAACATGTACATATTGTGCTATTTTAACGTAAACGCTACCTAAAAATATTGAAGTAATGTATTTTTTTGTTCAATATACTTTTGAATTCAATATAAAAAGAACCATATTTCATAGGCATTACATAAGAATTTATAGAAATTATTTCGATACCAGAAACATAACACGTTGAAACTATTTTTGATTATGTTTCGCAAAACTTTATTGTTTATTGTTTGCCCGTCAGAAATAGCTTTCGTTTTGGCAATCGGGTTTACTTCTTGCTCACACGTCGTATAATAATTTATGATATAATATCGACTCTCGTTCATTGCGAATATTTACAATTTTACATCAATTAACAATTTTTTTTATCGGGATTCCATCGCAGTGTATCTTATATTCTAACTTCTGAAGTAAACGTCATTATATAAACGTTTTCAGCGATCAACATATCATAAATATTATTTTATAAATACCGGTAGAACTGTGCAATAAATAGCGTTATTGGACGATTTAACAATTATGGTATAATTCTTTACGATCATTGTTTTTAATTGTAATACGAATCAACACAACTAACTGACATACTAAAATTATAATTTGAAAATTCAGAGTAGATATTTAGGTTTATAACCAGGCATTGGCGGATCCAGGGGGGGGACCATGGGGGCCATACCCCCCCTGAGGAGATTTTTTTTCTTCATTTTTCTACTTTATTAAAACTTTATGGTGAAATGGGATTTTTAATTGTTTAGTTTACCACGTTTTATAGAACACATTAATTATGTATTGACTACTTTTATATATATATATATATATATATTATTTATAAATCGTCTATTTTTTAATGTATTATTTTTGTATGATGTATATTTTCAAATTGAATGGCCCCCTCCTTGGAAAATTTCTGGATCCGCCAATGTAACCAGGGCTGTGAAGTCGTGTAAAAAAAGACGACTCCGACTCCAGCCTTAAAATAATTAACGACTCCGACTCAGAGGATTTTTTTTTCAATAATTTCATTTTTAATTATATATATACCATCAGATCATTTTTAGTCAGCCAAGCATGAAATGTCAACACTTTTGACTATTTTGTTTGAATACACATCATTAAATATATTTTTCAAAAAAAACCTATTCGCTCATTTTTCACGACTCCGACTCCACAGCCCTGCTTATAAAGTAAGAAAAGAATATGTTCTGTTACCATAATCACGACTCAGTGCAGAAATAAATGTGCCTAAATAAATTCTTGCACAACTATATTATATTTTGCTATTGATATAATAATGTTCTACGATATAAATATTTATTTATTCAATGAATTCCTGACAATTCATAAACATTCTTTTATATTTAACTTTTACCGGTATGTACATTTTACATCACTTTTTTCAACATACAATTTTTTACATCTTTTGATTTACTTATGAGACATGTTGCTTTTTTGTCAGTTTATAATCTGACTCTTCTACAATGTTTTTTATATATATCTTATTAAGGTACGCGTTGTTTATCTAATGAGTAAGTTTCTGCTAGTGAACATGTTTTAAATTGGTAGAAAACGTTGGTAAACACACAATTTTATGTATAATGTTTCATCTCAAATGTAGAATTATTTACTGTACGTGTGATTGACGTGACAGCTCTCAGCTACTGACACCTGATTCTGACAGCGATCTTTGATCAGTAAGTCAGTCTCGTAAATATTAAGAATTTATTCCCTGCATCGGAAAAGAAATATGAATCGTTATCGTCAATTTATTTTTGTCGGTTTTATTCCTATGGCCGTATTAAATGCGCGCTGACGCTGGTATCGCGTGCATTATTTTTATTTGTTCATTTCTTTTGTGTGCCGCTACTAGGTGCCCCAACATTTTCATATGTTACATTGTACTCGGCCGGGTGGTCCAATAAAATGAACGGTCCCGAGTCATGGCATATTGTGTTGTGACCATAGCGGCGTTCACACATAAATCCCGGAATAAAAATTCGATGTTCAGTCGAACGCGTCCGCCCCTAACTTTGTTCGTTCCTCCATAATCACTTTTTCTGTTGTACAACGGCTCATTCAATACTTTCAAACATTCAACTATATGTAGACTGTGTTATGGTCAGTCATAATTAACAACCTCTGTAGCCTTCCGGTAAGAGATCCATCCACCCAGCGTTCAGATGGTTTTTTTGTGATGTTAAAGAAAGATAAAATGATAGTTTTTAATTTACAAAAACAATTTTGCGAAATAATTGCGTAGACAATATTTCAATATCTTTACTTTAATATTTTTTTTGTTGGAAGGTATCAAAGAAATGTTACACCTGATAACTCTAGTTTTATTAATTCTCAAATATATAATATGTATAAATTAATAAAAAGGTACACTTTTCATGTGTTTTCTGTCATTTTTCATGGTAAGTAGAAAATTTTTAAAAATTAATTGGTATTAGTCAAAACTAAATTAAATAATCAAATTTGGATGTTAACACAAATAATATTGGGTCGATTTTATGGAACTAATTGAATAGTTATTTCATTCAAAGTTTTTGTTAAATGTCTGGAAATGCTGATTAAATACTCATATAAGTGCATCACTTATCTTAAAGTTTTCGATTTATCGGTTTGTATCTGTTAAGTTTTTAAAACATCTTGAAAAAGTTATTTTTCGAATCGTGTTTTTACGCTGCACTATACCATGGATTGTTCATTGAGTCGTTGACGCATATTCGTCCAGACGTCATCGGGAGCAGTAATGTGCGAGCGATTCTAAATTAAGTTCGGCCATATGGAATACAAATTCCGTGCTGCTGGGCGGAATTGATTTCCTATGAAAAAAGAGCGTGCCCCGCGGCTTCTTGTAAACACCGGCCGATATTTCAGGCGATTGACTGGTCACGGCGAGCTTTCGAATTCTCCCGCCTCAGCTTTTTCAACCGATACCAGACGGAATGAATCGACCCAACTGAGCTGTATTACACTTTGGCTGTGTGTAGTTCTTTTTTACTCCAATGATATCAATGTTTCAATTTTTTTCAATGTGTTTCTTTGTGAAGTGAATGGTTTTTTAGTTATGTGATTGGTGCATACTTGGTTGTGAATTTTTCGAAGCTAATTGTTTTAGGATTTTATCATATGGTTTGTAAATAATTATTCTTATGTTATACGATTGAACTATTTAAATCTATCGATATGACGACTGTGTTGTCCTAAAAAATCTGTTTGAACGTTTCCGCGAGTAAAAAATCCTTTTTTTGTCGTAATTTTATAGTATAGAGACTTTTATATAGTTTCGTCATCGTCCATGCTTTAAATATACATGGATCTTCTTAGGGTATAAAAATATTCAAGCGTTATTCAAAGGAAAAAGAGTAGTGATATCGGTGGAATCTCTTCTATATAATTATATTTTTACACAAATCTAAACTGGTAGCGTTCGAATAATATTTTGTTACAAACGAGCACACTTTTTTAATTAATAAAAAGTTGTTGCCCCGTTTATTACCTAAAAGTTTTTCATCAGCCAGTTTTTTTGCACGGTGAATTATTCATATTTAAAATCGTTTTTATTGCCCGGTTTTTTCGTTCTGCGGGATAACTTTTTAAAACAGAGCCGATAATGGTGAGGCGAGACGATTCATAGAGCAAACAAACGTTAACTTTTTATCGAATTTAGTTTTCCACTGTAAATATTAGCGGAACATTGGAAACTGGATATTTTCGTTTTTTGCCAATGGCGGTGGTGCGCCACCTTTATACAGGGGAAACATCTATCACATTATTATTTACATCTATTGATCGATAGAAACTTATTGAAGATATGCTTTCAGGCCCGTTTGATACTCGTTTTTTTTCTTTCCAGGCTTACTTTTGACAGGAGCTTCAATATGGAAAGAATTTATGAGTGTTTTCCAACCTCGTTAGAAACGTATAACTTGGAAAGCTTTTAACAACACACATGACACTTCAATGATTTTTAATACGTTTCGTTTTTATTGATTTTCATTTGTATCACATACTTTCGTTTCTGAAATTGTTTTTTCCCGTATACTAGTTTTTATGAAATGCAGTTATGTATGATTATATAACTACGGTGGGTGTTTACGTTTAATGAAAATGAAATCTTCAGTTAGTCAAAGTAGCGATGAATTTTAATATAACGAAGCACTTCATGATATAATACGTATTTAAAGTTTATTTACAAGAATTCATTGTATTATATAAAACAAATATTAACTTTGTTATTTCACTGATTGTGTTACAAATTATGACACATGTTTCGCTTTTTTGAAAAGCATCTTAAAAGTAACTATCGTAGGGTTATTTATTAATTATACCTCTAACGCGTAACGCAATCGGTGAAATAACAAAGTTATCAAATTTATTTTACGTGAACAATAATGTCGTCAAAGTCACCGTCGAATCCATCGTATATTTACAGTTCATTCATAAATATAACTTACCAACACTTTCGTACAAATCAAATATATATATTCACTTATTTATATTTATTTATTCACCTTACTGAAAATATGATGATAAAGCCTTGTCATTCATTGATGTATATGCACTTATGTCTCTGGATTTTGGATGCATTATTTCTGTACATTCATACCTCGGCCAAGGTTATATTATGATGCAAATACACGCCGTATACATACGTGTAAGTGCAATCTTGCAATCGTGCAACGAAAATGCTGTTTTTTTAAAAATTATTTATCGAATTTAAATATATTTCAAGGCTTAACGGTTTTTGAACTCATTCGTTAAATGCTGGAAATGAAACTCGGGTGTTTATTGTAAGGATTTATCTAAAATGTGATTTATTATTAGTTAAAATTTATATTTCTAAAATAAATGTATGTAGGTATGTATATTAAATATGAATATTTTTGATTTTTGAGAAATGTTCCTATATTCGCTCCGTTATATTTTGATCTTGAGAGGTGATTTTGAATTTCGAAAATACTAAGATTTCACGGTTGTCATTACGAATACTCGAGACAGTCGAGACCAAGAATAATAGACGAGTTTTCAATACTCACTGATAAACATTCGCGAAACTACATTATCCTTAAGGCAATTATCAAATGTTTGTTTTTGTCGCCAATAAAATTTAATCATTCACAATTTACTGTTTTAATTTTTGAAATGCATATTTTCATGTCCACGTTTTTATTTCTCCTATTCATATGCCTTTTTGATTCGGCCTCGACTCTTTTACAGGGTTTTCATTCGATGCTGTGAGGCTTATACATGTACATAGGCAAATGGGAGTAGCTTTTGGCTGTGTGCAATAGCTTTCTAGTTTGCCAGTTCACTAGTAGCTGGTGCCCCTCGTTGTCATCGTGTATGGTCAGTTACTAACTGAAAAAATACTTTTATGTGAGTGGAAAGCATAGCCCTACTATGCTTTTATCACGCGTATTTTTGACAGACGATTAATTAAGTATAATAATAAAATGTCTGAAAATATGCTATCTACACCTGTATTAAAAAAAACTGTCATCTTTCAAAATACTAAAAACAAATACCGAACTTTTCTTAATTGACGAAAAATCATAAAACAGAGCATCAATTGTATGTAATCCGTATTGATTTTTCAAGGAGCCAAAAGTATATTATGTAGTTTAATTATCATCACAAGAAAAAATACGATAGTTCATTCATATTTTTGATATTCGTTAAAACAAAATTTTCTATTTAAGTATACAGACTACTTCAATAAAACTTGAAAATATCTCACGTTAGTGCGGAGTTGATGGAATTATTCCCTCTCGGTTGATTAACAAACCTTGACTTTTCTTCAATGTTTCTTACTTACGTATTTTTCTAGTATTAATGTAACAAAGAATTAGACTGTTGGCGAAATTAGATTGAGTTATCTATTCAATTAATAAAAACACAATATTCCTTTGTACTTTATTCCACTTTATTTAATAGGTCAGGACCGGTTCCGCTCATTGCGAGCATTGTCAACTGATCTTCAGTTGACAATGCTCGCAATGAGCGGAACCGGTACTGAACTATTAAATAAAGTATGTACAAAGGAATATTGTGTTTTAATTAATATAATGCCTTTCCACCAAGTATTGACAGTGAACACCCTAAAAGTTAACTTTTCCAATAAATATGCCCACTTTATTAATTAGCGTTCAATATAAGTTTTCATTTTGTACATTTTTTCTGTGCTAAAATCTTGAGACTCGTAATTTATCTAGTATTACATATTGCATATCTAAATAATTAGCATGTGCATAATTGTATTAGTCGTAATAAATATGTAATAAGTAATAATTTTCTTTGCATGCCCTACTCACAGAAACACAATTACATATGAAATTACACTTTCCGTATGCTCTGCTTAATAATTTAACAGTCAATCTGCTTTTCATATGCTTTTAGTATTTTTGAAAACGGGTAAAAGACACGACTGCTATACGTTTGTGTTTTCCCCTCACAAAGTCCGGATTACTTTCTTGTATATAGAAGTGTAAATATTGTATGGAAAAATCTTTTTTTTACTAAGCCATTCACATTCTCTCAATGTCATGTTTTTGCCACATATTTTTGTTAGGCAGACAAATATTTTCTCGCTTTTATAAATGGAGTTTTAGGCTTTTTTCGTAAATCGCTTATCATAAATTATGGACTTATTTTAAAAATATATTTTTTATTTGTTCCCTTATCGATGAAAGCTCGCTAAGAAAAGTTTGTTTTTTCTTTATTATGTTTAGCAAAATATGTTTATGGGATCAAAGTTAAATTGTTTGTTTATATTTTGTATCAGTTTGTTTTAGTTTTTTTTTTTTAAAACATTGTACCGTTAATTATAAACGATCGAACTATTTCTTACGTGGAAAAGTTGTTATGTGTTAAATAAAATTGCCATACAATATAATTACATTTTTTTAGTGGTTTGTCAGCAAATAATGTCAAATATTTTATATTTCAAAATTTCATCCTAAATTTAATACTGTGCCACGATTTCAGTTGCAGTTGACTTTTTACCTTCGCATAAAGTAAATATAGGGGAGGCTTATACCAATACTCGCAAAGCTTTTCATGTCATATATCTATTACCACTCCGCTCTTAGTATCCATTGTGAGAAATGTACTTAAGTAATGTTGGTCGGCAGCGAAGACGCTTTTATAATGGGAAATGGTGTTTTCCGGGAACGGCGCCGCTACACGAGAGCATTTTTGTATCATTTTCCCAGGTCTCGCACTCGTCGATCCCCTTTTCCGTTCATAGAATCAACCTTTTTCTATCAAAAAGCAATCGATTGTAGTTTTATAATACGATGAATCGTGGAAAATGTTCGTTGGATAGAAATGGATCGATATGAGCTTTCTTTACTGTTTTCAAAAATACACAAGTTTTTTGGGTGGGTGATAGACTTTGTGTATTGTTAATGTTAGTCAAAGTTTATTTTTATTGTGTACCGTACCAACAGTGGTTTCGAGAAGATAGTTTTGTTTTCTTTACACAAACAATCCTTCTGGAATGCAATACGCGAGCTTTATTGTTTTTAAAAATAAGAAACTCGTATTAATAAATATATAATAAATAAAATTGTCTATACAAAACTAAAACACGCATTTTGCAAATTAATATTGGCATACTATGCAATTTTAAACTCTATTTTAAGTAATGTTTTCAAATTTTCAAAACCCGCATTGATGGTGGCATATATAATATGTATGTGAAATTTCGTACAACCATTGCATTCATCCATTCTTCAATCATAATACTTACGTAAATACGAATGGTAAGTTTTTTTTTGTCATATTTTTCAATACTAATACTGTAAAAACAATCTCTATTATCTATTCAAATAATAAATATCTCCACTAACAGCTATGTCGTTCTGATTTGATAATCTAATAAACTATACTTAAAATACAAATGAAAAATAGTGTTGTGTATATTTGGACAAACTTAATTAATGCTCAAAGAAATTTTGTACAAGAACATGTGAGAACATATTATTCAATAGCTATCTTAACAATATTGAAAGTCAACCTACCTACCTGGTGTGATATAATATTAAATATTGAAAAATTGTATTAATATTTTTCATCTAGTCGTAAATTATTTTTTTTCTTCAATATAAAATCCATATACACATAATACTTAAAAATCACCACATTTTTCTCACACTGTATATATTGAAGTTTACATAGATAGGCATGGCTAAAAGCTTATTTGGAATTTGTTGAAGTATCCAACGTTCGGCCGGTGTTCGATGCGCTTTTGTTTATCATTTTATTTTCTATCATCTTGGGACCAAATAGCTTTTTCAACAAGCGGCTTACATATAAAATGTATTTATGATTTTTCAATGTGTGTCAGAAATATAAGTGAAAATCTAGCTTTAATTTCTATTATAGTCCGTTACTTTCAACATAGCCCAACGCTTAAGTTTTAAATGTCTAGTCATAAATGTTATATAATACGATTAAAATCGTACGTAAGTAACACGTCGTTATTTATCATAGAAAAAAAGTTAACTGGTTAGTTGATTGACTAAAATTGTTACTTTAAATTTACTCAAAAACAAATCAGTTGGTAATTCTCGCGATGAGTGTAACTAATCCTGGTCAAAAAAAAATAATGTGGAATAATATCTAAAGCTGTTTTTTATATAATGCATTCTACCAAGAATTTACAGAAAAAACTTTGAAAGTGACTTATGTACTTATCTCATGTTATTTCGCTTATCAAGCTCGTGATGAAGAAAATGATAGAACGAGTACAACAAAGTGTTATTTAATCTATGTATGTATGTGTATTTTTGACGTTCATTTATTTTATTACATCTTTCTTTATTGCTATTACTGGGCTGATTTGAAAAAAGCTTTTTATGAAGAATTCCATATAAGTGATATTAATTAACATACCCATTTTCTTAATATAACATATGGAATCACATGTTTTTAGTTAGTATCTATGCCATAAACATGATATGTTAAGTGATTTCATTTCATTGTCGTGTAAATAAATTAAAGAACTATTATTTAATTTGACAAATTAACTTCATGGAATAATATGTATAACATACCCTCTTCTATGCTTCGTTCAGTCGGCAATCCAAGTCAGGGTACACTTGTAATATTCTTGTAAGTCTTTCCTCCTGCTCTTTCATTGTCTCTAAACATTTAAGCGAGGCTTGTGGGGTATAAGGGGCGTTGCGGAGATTATACCTGCTGCCCGCATCCGGGAAAAGACCACTTACTCTTTCCACCGGAAATATGTCGCACCTGCATTGTCAGTCTAACTCGGAAATTCGTTTTTCGCATTGAAAAGAAGAGAAGCTGTGTTTTTTGAAATAGTATATTTAAAGTAAGTCATAACTTTAATAAAACTCTCTTATGCGATAAAGACATTTTAATTGTCACTCATAGTGATGCAAATTCAAAATATTGCCTTTAACGTGATTTTAAATCGTAATAGACATACATATTATTTTTCATCCAATGAGTTGTGGGTAATTCACGACACCATCAAAAGTCGCAATTAGTTACTTTTTATAAATATTCATTTTGACTATTTATATGCATGGTAGTAAATTATTACTTAAGGTATTCTAAAATTAAGTATTTCGTTGTAAGTGAAGCATTTTTTTTTATTGAAACGTATATCCATATAATATACAAATAAATAAGGAGTGAAAGTATTTTACAAAGTTACTGTTGTCGTTGATATTGATCCTTTCGTGTTGAAGTAAATGTTTTACAGTGTAATAATATAAATAGGATTCGTTATTCTGCCTTCATTCACTTTTTTTCTGATTGACCAATGCGTGCATCTCACAGAATTCTAAATCACCTCTAAAAGCTTTTTGCGTAACATTTACATATTTAAGGCTGCATTCGTCGGATTTACCTGCTGGAATCATATTAATGTAGTTATTTCCCCGATCCGGAAACGATTCTCGGTCGACGTTTTTTGCCAGAGGCCGGAAAATACCCCTGCGAACGGTTATTTAAAACTCGATTATACAAAACCCCGGTAAGCGGATTTGCCATCGACCAATAATACTTCGCTGCCCTCTACCTATTGCCGATTTTCTTTTTTTTTCACCTGCTGCCCGTATGTAATACTGAATATTTCCCGCACTTTTAGTTGCTACGAAATACACAATATCGATTGTGTTTTATTATTTCTTTTGTTTTAAAATGCAAAACATTGCTCCATGAATTTTGATTGATTTAAAATTTCACACAATCTCTTTTAAAAATACGTTGTTTGCTAAATCATTTCATTGTTCTAGCAGTCGTTTAAGTTAACTTGTTAAATATATTTTTTGACAAAAAGCGGCAACGTATTTCTTCTCATGCAGCATACGTTCATTTCATACTCTAATAATATTTCAGTCTACAATAAAAACGTATATTATATACAAAATTCTATTGATTTTTGAACAGTTAATACATCAGTTGAATTTAATTTTTGGTAATTATAAGTAAGGGTGTATAAT
This sequence comes from Himalopsyche tibetana, assembly GCA_030503985.1. Classification (NCBI taxonomy): domain Eukaryota; kingdom Metazoa; phylum Arthropoda; class Insecta; order Trichoptera; family Rhyacophilidae; genus Himalopsyche; species Himalopsyche tibetana. The sequence continues at coordinate 32,734,544 of JAPJYX010000016.1, forward strand.
AGCTTAAACTTATTCGCCATTCCTGTTTTAGCCGAAAGTTTTCCAATTGTCTTTTGCCAGTATCTTTCCATTAATTATGATTCTTATAGAAATATTGTAACATATTTCATCTGATATGCTAATTAATACATACATTTGTAAGCCATTTCGCACTCTCATGACCAGTTTTGATTATGTGAAAAAATAGCAAATCATTTTAGTTCTACAAATATTATTTTATATATGATTGACAGTGTTTCCGACCTATGCCCTCATCAAAACTATGTGTAATCGTATATTAACTTAGCTTTATACACTGGCCCAGAAGAGATACACAATACATCCACTCATCCACTCTAACATTCTAATTTATATTGCAAATTACAGGATTATCATTAATAAATTGAATTAAGTGTTTCTTGGGACACATGGGATTATTCAAACCAAATTAGTTTTAATTTAACTGATTATTTTTAACAAGTAACATAAGTGTCTCGTATGGGCTTAAGCTATGGCTATTCATTGATTATTACAATGTATTTTTACCAAATAAATGCCAATCCAATCAATAAATATCCAAACCTTTCTTTCCTTAAAAATCCTTTTTAGCGGAAATTAATTTGATTTTACAGCATGAAATTATTAAAAGACACGGTTTCTTGAAAAGAAATGCCGTCAAAACTTTTACTTTAGTATAATATTAAAAAAAAGATTTTTGAAACACTAGTTTGTATTTTATGGTGACGTGAGCAATGTATAATTTATTGAATATTTGTATTCAATGGTATGTTTCATCACCAAATCATTATTGCCATTTGTTTGTGGAATTCTTAATTTTTCTTAAAAACTATCGAATGGTTAATTCACTTGGGAGCCGGTAAATCGCTCGAATGCAATTGCTCGAATGGAAATTGCTCGAATAACAAGATCCTCGAATAACCAATTCCTCGAACGTCAAATGCTCGAATTACGAATTACTTGAATTGCTCGGTTATTTAAACGGTTTTAATACAGTTTAGTGTTTTTTACATGGGAGTTGATCTCTCGAGTTTACCTCAACAGAAGTGTTTCTACGAGAACTGCTTGTTAAATAGTTACTCAAACTGTTTCTATATTTTTCCAGAACACATGGAAGACTAGGTCTAAGACAGAACAAACGGTTAGCTTATCACTATCGCTACGGCCAATTTTTAGTAAGAATGGGTGACAAAATGTTTTTTTATTTCAGAATAAGCTTTGATGAGATCATATTGTATGAATTGTGTTGAAAGATCAGATCAGTTTTACTCATTTCACTTATAAACATAAAACTCTAAGAGGTCTTTTAAGAGCAGCCAATATCAATTCTAGAAATGTCACTGCCTTATCAGTGGGATAACCATTCTAAATTTTAAAATTAAGTGAGACGTTGCCATATATGTATTTATATTATTATTTTACAAATAAGTTTTTAAAAAAGCAATTTATCTGAATTATATTGAGTGTGTTTGCATCATTTAAGATTCTGAATGACTGGAATATTTTTTATACTCGTCCCACATTCATGTTGATAAAAGCTTACGTGCGTACGATTTCTGGAGACAGCGTGTCTCGTATTCTATATTAGGTTCCGCGAAAGCCTTTATTTAAATTTGCATCAAATGTCGTTCTACTCATTTTTGTGTGTTTATATCATTTTCCTGACGCTTCGTTTAGTTTATTCAACAAATTCTAAACATAAAGACAGACAATTTTGTGGCTTTTTAGCCTGTGTTATTTATATAAGTGTCTATGGAAAAGTTTTTCGTTGTATTTTCGGCAGCATTTATGACGCATTTTTTTTGAATGAATTTATTTGTAACGGTGTCTACCTTGCAATCAATGTATTTTTATTATGATAGGATAATTTTGAAATTAGCATTTCTTTATGTATTGAAGGATAAACTGACTTAACCATTTATGTGAATAATTACAAATCAAATTCATTCGGTTTATTAATGAATATTCAGTTAGACTCAAGCTAATACTAATGTAAAATGTATCTACATTAAAGTCCTATATTGTAGTGCAGTATTATTATTCAAATAAAATTATGTATTTTATGTTAAAAACAAACATCTTCGTATTTAGTTTACTGCCAATACCATTTTTTGGGTTTGTTACTCAGTATCGAGTGGTATTCTTGAAATGTTGTGTACTATACGTATGGAGTTTTTAATTTATGTAATAAAACCTGAATTTCTAATATGACCATTGATTTATCGAAGAAGTAGCATATTCAATGGTTTTCACATTCTTTAGGGTTTTCATCGCCCTTCCAATAATGACGGCGCGTATTTTGATATTCCGGTTGCGTTCATTGAGACGGTATATCTTCAGTTTGCCAGCTCTTGAGTAAAATATATTTGCATCTGCCGTGTTTTTTTTTTATTGCATTTTGAAAATACAATTTATATCGCTTAACCATTGTAACGTAATAATATTGTTATTTCAAGACTGTTATCATTTGCTTAAAAAATCAGTGCTTGTTACAATAGTTATATAACTGTGTTTATTATTTTACCATTAATTACTAAACACATTTCAAATACAAATTGATTGGAATGTTGTTTTCATGATTGATTAAAAAATATTTTTAAAGTTGTAGGACTTGACTAGGAACATATTTTCCATGTACGCCTCATCCTTATAATCCTTATTGTTTTATAAATATTTGTGTGTCATTTACGTGGCTTTCAGTATGTATGAAAATAATTGAATGACATTGAAAACTTTCGTTAAAAGCCTTGTTTTAAATACTCCGTCTTATCCCTTTTCCAAGAGAAACTCTTGTCACCGTTTTCTGGCTATGCGAGCACGAGCAGACGCTTTGTTATTTTTGAATAATAAATAATTAGAAAAAAAACACTCAGGTTGCCGATGAATAAAAGAAGAGCATAAAAAGAGATGATTGATTAAGCTTTTATACATTCCCTTTATTTAAAAAAGCAAATGACTCGTCGGGCCACTGGAGCTTTTTAATTTACTCTTGAATATTTAATGTCCAGAGGTGTGAATTTTCACCTTCAGATTGCCAAAGAGCCGTGAAAGTTGGCCGCCTCCCACATTTTTGCCTTTATGGACAAAACTGGGATAATTTGGCCGTCGCGAGACATTAGCTAATTGCAGGGGGACTTTCTGGGAACTTGTCTTTATTAGCATTAGCGTAAAACTGATTTTTAGGGCTCAAAGGTGTTCGCAGAAATTTAAGTTTTCACACTCTTTTCTCAACCCATTTTGTTCAGCTCGTACTCGGTTTTTTATCGCTACCTTTTTAAACAATAATTTATTATTGAACTGATTCTACTTAAATAGCTATATTTCAGTCAATCATTTAAGTAATTTTCACAAAAATTTTCCTGTAAAAATATATCCATGATTAAATATAATGATAGCCTTTACCAATAAAACTAAATATTTGGTAGATTAAAACATTAATATTATTTAAGATTTGGACTGAAGGTGCTTGGTGGAATTTCAATATTAAATTTGAATCGTTCAAACTATGTACATCTCACAGATTTTGTCACTAACGACTCAGGTTTCGCCTTTCGGCATCTTCAGGCGTTCAAGTGCACGGATGAACCTGAACTGACTATCAGTTCAAGTTCATCCGTGCACTTGAACGCCTGAAGATGCCGAAAGGCAAAACCCGGGTCGTTAGTGACAAAATCTGTGAGAATGTACATATTTTGAACGATTCAAATTTAAAAACATTAATATTTTTAATGAAATTAATTTAATTGTTCTCGTACATATATATATATATATATATATATTACATAAATGATCTAATTAAAGCTTTCAGAAGTATATTGACATAATTAAAAGATTTTTCTACTTTTTTTTTTACTAATTATATATTTTTTCGTTGTTTCAGGTGAGTTTAAGGCACATCAATAACATGTCACCACCAATGGTAGCTACACCAGAATCTTCACTAACGGTTTGATATATCATATATTTTTCATATTAAGAAAAAACGGTATTAATATACATATACATATATATATTTATATATATTTATATATATATACATATATATATTTATATCCCACCACATTTAGTGGGTCATATGTGAATAACCGACCTTAGTTGCTCACTCTTTCACATGTCATATATAATTACACAGATGTAGTAGCAACTTGATACCTTTTCCATTACACCTGAAATATAGTCAGCTATTATATATCTATAAATATTATTTTTATACTTTTAAAAAAATCATCTATTATTAACGTCGCTATGTTGATCATTTTAATAAACACATTTATTGGCTCATGCAGCGTTGCCAGAATTATATATGAAATTTTGTCGTCATAACACAGCAGAGTTATTTTTGTTGAACTACTTATCGTTAACATACATACATACATACATAATGTGTTTGCAGTAAATGATGGATTGTCATGTTGAAGGTTTTCATACCATCTCATATTTTGTTTTGAAGAAACTATTGAAAAAATTACAAAATTAAAAGTTTTCCACCATTTTATTTTATTATTCTAATAATCAGTGTAGAAAATATTTCTGCGACTTGTTTAACATATTGGTTGGTGGTTTATATTTTTAATAGGACTCCTAATGGAGTTTATCTCAACAGAAGTGTTTCTACGAGAACTGCTTGTTAATCAGTTGCTTAACCTCTCTTTTTCCTAAGAGAGTAGGATTAGAAGTATAGGGCTAGGACAAGACTAATGGTAAGATAATCGCCCTCGATACGCCCCGTTTGTAGGATAGGATGGGTGGGAGGGGGGAATACAAGACATCACATACATCCATGCCTTAGAACAGAAATTCATAAATCGATTGAAAAATCAATTTATAAAACTGTCCATACTGGGATTCGAGCTCGTGACCTACGTAGCTGAAGCCAACGACGTTGACCACTCAACCACACATGCGGCATTTATTTACAGAAAATTTGATAGTTTTGTAATTCAACTTGTTGTGTAACAAAGTGTGACACGTGTTTCGCCTCTTTAAGAAGCATCATCAGATCATTGCGAGAGTTACGAATAAAGTGTATTCGTAAACACCAAAAACGCGACACACGAAATACATGTATTTTACGAGAAATTTTAAAAGGTAAAACGTTTTATACAATTTCATAATCAAACCATTAATAAAAATTGCAATTATGTACTGATTTGATGATGTTGCTTTTTTAACTAACAAAGGACTTGTCGTATGCAGCCAAATTTAACAAGGGGCTACATGCACGGATAAGGGGAAAAATAGTTTTGATAATATTTACAAAAAATGGAATAAAAATATTTTAAAGTTCAATTATCAAATAATTTTATGGGTTTTGACTAAGGGATGCAAAAAAAAACCTATATGTCATTTTTTTTACACTGGAAAACAAATATAGCTACATATCTTGTAATATAAATAATATAATTATACAAAAAACAATATAACTATCAAATGATTTAATGAATTTCAATCAAGGGATGAATGTCAACCCTTTTAACAATTTAAAGCTGATCATTTGACGGAACATCCTCATTGATGTTTAAATTTTCGGAATCTAAGAAAAAACATTAGCGTTTTATAAAATAAAATATTTTATTTAAGGAATTTTTCAGTTTGATTTTTAAAAAATATTTATGTCAATATCACCTGAATCTGAGGATGGCGAAGATGGGCGGGTGGTGCATATAATGTTTCATCGTCATATTTTATAATATTAAATAAAAATTATAAATCGTAAGTAACATGAAAATTAATAACATTATTATTAATAACATATTTAGCCGCCTATGTGGTCGAGTGGTCAACGTTGTTGGCTACCGCTACAGAGGGCCCGGGTTCAAATCCCGGTACGGACAGTTTTATAAATTGATTTTTCAATCGATTTATGATTTCTGTTCAAAGGCATGGATGTATGTGATGTCTTGAATTCCCCCCTCTCACCCATCCTATCCTATGAACGGGGCGTATCGAGAGCGATTAGCTTACCACTAATCCTGTCCTAGCCCTGTTCTTCTATCCCTACTCTCTTTGGAAAAAGAGAGGTTAAGCAACTGAGTAACAAGCAGTTCTCGTAGAAACACTTCTGTTGAGATAAACTCCATTAGGAGTCCATATGCTCCACATTGGGAGCGGACATGGTTTAAAAAAATAAATAATATGTAGTGATATATTTTTTTTTTACCATGTCCGCTCCCAATGTAGAACATATAGACTCCTTATGGAGTTTATCTCAACAGAAGTGTTTCTACGAGAACTGTTTGTTACTCAGTTGCTTAACCTCTCTTTTTCCAAAGAGTGTAAGAATAAAAGGATAGAGCTAGGACAGGACTAGTGGTGAGCTAATCACTCCCAATATACCCCGTTCAGAGGGTGGGACGGATGGGAGGGGAGAATTCAAGACATCACATACATCCATGCCTTCGAACAGAAATTCATAAATCGATTGAAAAATCAATTTATAAAACTGTCCGTTCGATTCGAGCCCGTAACCGAAGCCAACGACGTTGACCACTCAACCACACATGCGGCATTTATTTACAGAAAATTTGATAGTTTTGTAATTCAACTTGTTGTGTAACAAAGTGTGACACGTGTTTCGCCTCTTTAAGAAGCATCATCAGACCATTGCAAGAGTTACGAATAAAGTGTATTCGTAAACACTAAAAACGCGACACACGAAATACATGTATTTTACGAGAAATTTTAAAAGGCACAACGTTTTATACAATTTCATAATCAAACCATTAATAAAAATTGCAATTATGTACTGATTTGATGATATTGCTTTTTTAACTAACAAAAGACTTGTCGTATGCAGTCAAATTTAACAAGGGGCTACATGCACGGATAAGGGGAAAAAATAGTTTTGATAATATTAACAAAAAATGGAATAAAAATATTTTAAAAGTTCAATTATCAAATAATTTTATGGGTTTTGACTAAGGGATGCAAAAAACCCTATATGTCAATTTTTATTACACTGGAAAACAAATATAGCTACATATCTTGTAATATAAATAATATAATTATACAAAAAACAATATAACTATCAAATGATTTAATGAATTTCAATCAAGGGATGAACGTCAACCCTTTTAACAATTTAAAGCTGATCATTTGACGGAACATCCTCATTGATGTTTAAATTTTCGGAATCTAAGAAAAAACATTAGCGTTTTATTAAATAAAATATTTTATTCAAGAAATTTTTCAGTTTGATTTTTAAAAAATATTTATGTCATTATCACCTGAATCTGAGGATGGCGAAGATGGACGGGTGGAGCATATAATGTTTCATCGTCATATTTTATAATATTAAATAAAAATTATAAATCGTAAGTAACATAAAAAGTAATAATATTATTAACATGTGATATATTTTTTTTTTACCATGTCCGCTCCCAATGTAGAGCATATGGACTCCTTATGGAGTTTATCTCAACAAAAGTGTTTCTACGAAAACTGCTTGTTACTCAGTTGCTCAACATCTCTTTTTCCAAAGAGAGAAAGAATAGAAGGATATAGCTAGGACAGGACTAGTGGTGAGCTAATCACTACCAATATACCCCGTTCATAGGATGGGACGGGTGGGAGGGGAGAATTCAAGACATCACATACATCCATGCCTTCGAACAGAAATTCATAAATCGATTGAAAAATCAATTTATAAAACTGTCCGTACTGGGATTCGAGCCCGTAACCGAAGCCAACAACGTTGACCACTCGACCACACAGGTGGCAATTAAATACCTACAATAAAATATTAAATTTAGAAATTAATACCTAAATAAACTAAAAGAATAGTCAAAAAGAAAACGAAAAAATAAATACAGCAAATAATATATACAAGTAAGATTCTATAAGATAAGAAATTGTTTCAATGTGGTAGGTATGTAATACAGTGGGAGACCCATAAATTGTCCCAGGGACCCTTCTTTCCGCCATTCAATTTGAAAATAAACATGATTCATTAATAATACATTAAAAAATAGATGATTTTAAAATAATATATTTATATAAAAATAGTCAATACATAATCAAGTATGTATTCTATAAAACATAGTAAACTAAACAATAAAAGAGCCCATTTCACAATAAAGTTTAAATAAATTTCCGTTTCCGTATATACCGTTTGAAAGGTACATAATCTTTTCGATACGACGTTGATACATATCACTTCTATACCTACCTGTTGTACAAAACTGTTCAGTTAAAAAAACAGTTTGAAAAATACTCAGACGGCCTTGGTTTGATGACGCGATTCGATTCCCCCCTCCAAAGCCCATGCTCATTGGGCAAATTTATGGCAACGTTGCATTGTGAGATCAAGTTAACGCTTTAAAAAATGAATGGACACGATCACTCAAATGCTACTCTATATTCAGGGATAAAAAAGTATATAGTAGCATATTTGCTGCACGCGAAATTCGCACTTATTTCATCAATTATATATATTAACACCATCGGTATCAGCTTGTCAAGCGCAACACAACCATATATAAATCTCCATTGACCAATGATCACATAAGTGACAAATGAGCCAGTAATTCTAAATGATCAAGTACGCCCGGTAATTTGAAGACGTGTTGTGCCACAAAGTGCCGTAAGATATACTTATATATATATATATATATATATCAGTGGCATTGGGTCAATGCCACTGAGTATATGCAGGGGCGGCTATATTTCATGAAATAATATTCATACAGAACATTTATACCATTCACTCATTTTCAATTCTTTATTTATTTATTGTATATAATAAATATTTTAAAACATTTTATTTTAGACAATGAATCCACAAAGAATTTTATATGAATGAATGGTACAAATGCTATGTTTGAATATTATTTCATGAAATATAAAATATATATTATAAGCAACCTTTAAAAAATTAAATTAAATCAAAAGGCTGATACTCATCAATGGTGTAGTTGGTATGTATACAGAAATCATTTATAAAACCTACCTCAACAGATTTTTTTCTACGATAATTTTTTGTTACTTACGTGCCCAACCTCTCTTTTTCGAATAGAATGAGAATAAAAGGATAGAGCTAGACCGGATTAGTAGTTCGCTAATCGCTCTGCTTTAACACTTTTATGAGTATCGACCTACATGTATGTCGAAGTACCTTGTCATCTATTATCTATCGCCATTCTCATATTGTTTTTTGTTATTTCTTCATATATGGATACTACACACATCCATCATTGACACGTTTGTAGAGCGTCACATGCATACATATGAGAGCAAAAACGATCTAGACGCAAAATCGAAGTAATAGCATCTAGAAAAATATTAAAAAGTGATGAAGAGTTAGTTCACTTTTAATTTTCAGCAATGCGTTTTATAATTCAAATCAATATTTATTTTTTGAAATAATAATAAATATTCTTTCCAAATTAATCTGTATCCCAAAAAATGTCACAATACTCAAAATATAAAAAAAAACCTTATTTAGTAAAAAACTATCTCACTTCTCAAGGGGGTAAAGAATCTAATTGGCGGGAGAAAATTTAAAACACTAAGGTCACCTATTCTTCCGAATATAATTCAATAAATCGAGTGAAAACTTAATTTATTAAACTGCCCGTACTGGGAATCGAACCCGTAAAAGCACCGCAACCGATACCAACAATGTTGATCATTGACCATATTGTAATGAAATTATGTTTTCCGCCATTATTTTATTACTCGTTCTCGATGTATTATTAATTAATGATCCAGCTTACGAGGAACGTAAGCTGGTTCTCGTTTATTGCTCGATAATCGCCAACGAACATTATTCGAAATATTTCATATTAAAATTCCTGTTTGTACCAACTAGCGTCAAACAGATTAAAGCCTTTGTTGTCCGATATTGATTTCGCGCTCACAGTTTAGCCAACATTGTGGAATTAATGATGCAATTATATAGATTTGCATAATTGAATGTTAATCTTCCAAAATGGCCAACTTCCTCACGGAGGACAATGCTCGAACAAAGGACACCGCGTGCGTTATTAATATTCAATATTCACCTAATTCTAATACGGTATATGATAACGGAAACTATTGCCATTTTATGCGTTGACATTTTTATTTTATTGAGATTTAGACGTCGGGAAACTTTTTATTTTAACTAATACGTCATAATGTTTTTACGTCGGATGTCTTGGCGCTCTTTAAAGTCGTGTAAAAATATTATAAATTTCTTAACTGAAAATTACAATTTTTAACGTCTTCACTGACAAAAGTTGGTGAAAAGACATTATACACATTCGAAAAAGAAAACATCCTTTTGTACTGATTCCATATTTATTTATTACCAGGATAAGTTTGACTCATCACGAGCATTATCAGCTGATAAGAATAAAGCTTTATTTAAATGTTTATTAAAGACATGGGGATTTTTTTATCGAATGAATGTTTGAAAAAAATAAATGTTAACAAAAACCAAATTGAAATAAATGTTTATTTTTTACCATCAGAGCAATGTGTAAATATAATTGTTTCTATTAACCTTTCTCTTGTAGTACTGCTGAAGTAGTGTTATATAATTGTCATGATTCACTCCCGTTTGCCTGATGTGTAACGGATACACGGCTCAGGAGCTTATGCTTTTTTGCATAGTAAAGGAAGGGTTAAGTATAATTTACTGACAGCTTATTTACCATTGGTATGTTGTTCAAAATTTCGGAATAATGGTTGTTTGTAAAGGAACGCTGAACAGTAAGGAAAGTTGTCATTTAGCTGAAAATATTTTTAAATCCTTTGATAAGCGCAACAAACAATACCCACTGTTGTGAGGTAGCCTTTCGGTTAGCTGAATTATTTCCACAAACTCTGGTATTTTCGTTTTCACTTGTACATTCTATCAATTATTAAAAGGGTCAAACCAAATTTGAATAGACGAATGCTTGGCATGGTTTAAACAAAGCTACGTGGGTGGTCGTCGCCTGTAATCTTGTATTAACTCAATCCCTGTAAAATTCATACCTATTGTATTTTCAACGTCAACTGTGAACCGAGTTTGAGAAACACTTTGAATGTTACAAAAAACAAATCGTTCATCTAAATTCCTGTGTTTTTCTCATATCTGCTCCCAATGTAGAGCATATAGAGACTCCTGGTGAAGATATTCTATGATAACTGATTTCTACTCAGATGCTCATCGGCTCTGTTTTTGATGATCGTAGAAATAGAAGGAGCTAGGGTAGAAATGCAAATAGCATAGAAGTACATATAATTAACAAATATTTGTTTTTCATATGCTATATTTGAGAGGAGAGATGAAAAGAAAAAAATGTTGTCAAATCACTGAAACGTTTTTGAATCTTGTATTTGTTATAGGTTTAGTGTATAAACAATTGCATCAGCAATATAAATGTGTGTGAAAACATTTAGTCCGAAAAACCCAAACACTTTCAATTCAATAACACACACAGTATAAAATATTGTTGTCAGTATGTATAAAATTACCGTTATATTTTCCATAGAATATATCATCAAAAAGGAGAGAAACGGTTTGAAATGATTATAAAACATTTTTAACTACAGAAGTAGGTACTTTATATATTTATTACGGAGTATTTATTTCCGCCAAACTAGATTTCGCCTGAGTGGTTTTGCAAAGTTTTATATACACTTCCATCTGGATTATTGACAATACACGCTAAGCACGCCACATCCAGACCGTGTTTTCCTTAGCTTTACAGGTGCGAGTGTGCCGTTCCCTCGCACTTTCCCTTCATAAATAATTCGTGGCATCAGTCAGCCGGATCGGGCCGGAGTCGATAAAGTAGGCGGTTTCGCAGATGGATCAAGTTCTCACCGCGAGGGCGGCTGCCGTGGACCGCCCGCTCCGCCGCTCTAGCCGCTCTTGTTATGTAAAGCATCCGCGACAATAATCCTAAGTAATCCCGCCGGGACAAGGGAATGGAAAGGGGATCGAAGGCTCCGGATCCGGAAGACAGTGATCCGGAAGTTTTTTTTACTGTATTATCCATAATTCCAAAATTAAATTATGATCCACTTAGTTCTTTGTTATATCATCTTAACGTTACTCAATTTTATACTATACATCCTGTTCGTTTTTGCCGTGGTTAGTAAAGTATTAAAAATATAATTATGTTTTTGAGGGTTATGCTTATGCATAACGTGACAATTTATTTTTTCCCTCAAACCGGGACACCTAAAAAATTGATTATTTTAGGCGTCGTTTTAAGCGTCTTACACTTTTATACAATACAATTAACTTTATAGTAATGTTTTGTCATGGCATCTTAGATTATATATAAAATACAGTATTAACATTGAAATGTATTATTTACTGCGCGCGCACGCCCACGCTTCCATGTACTAGTCCTGATTCTACCGCCAGGATTTTGATTTCCCGCGCTTTTTTTTTTTAAATTGTTACTGCAAGTTTTTCTCTTTTCGAAAACGGGACATATAAGCTGTGTTCGGGGAACACAGGGACATACCGCCTGAAAACGAGTCGTCTGGTCACATAAGTAATGCAACAAATTTGTAGATGTTTTATAACTTTTTCATTCTACTGATTCACAGTTTGTAGCACAATCGGTGGAATAAAACATAGGTTAATTATCATTCAGGTACTTTAAAAATGAATCTTTGTGAACTAAATTTATTTAGAATATTTGCTAAAATATGTAGCATGACTGAAAATTGTTGTTACCCAATTACTGTCTTACACTGTCACGTGCACAAGAAAACGTTAATGTAAATTTATTGCAACTATTCAGTTTCCATTTGAGGAAACAATTGGTTTGGTTAGTGAAATAATTATTTGTGCTAGAGAAGCACGCGTCTTAGTGTCTTATTTTGTTCTTTCAAATATTAATCGTTAATTTCAAAGAAAATATGGTCATAGTAATATGGTTTAGATACATTAATAATATGTCTCCGTCGTAATATTCAAATATTAGATTGGATGGTCAGTTATTTGTGTTGATTTATTATCTCTTTTATGAACATACGTTTTGTTTTTAGATTAAAGCTCACAAACCGCTTATTGGTCACATCTGCTGCCGTGCGGGCACCTGTAATTCACGTATCGTGGGGTTTTTCTTTGTTGAGAAAATTTCGGTCGCTTTATACCTGCCGCGACTTACGCGATTTTGATGACAAAGGAAACGTATTAGGGAGCCGTCCGACGGTACAAAGTGTTTTTTATGCCCCCTTTTGCAGTCCATTGAAATTTGATTTATTTATCTAACTTCGTTGCAAAGATTGGGTCTATTTGTTCGCTATGAAAAAATAAATATTTGGGATAAAATTATTATCCCGCAAATATGTCATTTTTTATTATTCAGCTAAGTTGCTATTGGGTGGATTGCCACGGCCTATCTTTTTTTATTTTGAAGACTTTCCCATTCTGTGTATTATCTTTTGTACGATTTTTAGTATATATAACTGATATATAAATTAATAAATAAAATAATTTATATATACTTATATATAAATTCTTTCCGAATGTTAAATGGCGAATGGAGATAACCAAAGTCCTGACTCCTAATTTCTGGACCAGTCAATTCATAACTGGCCACGGTTACTTCGCTGCCCAGCTCTTCCAGCTTGGCCGGTTAGTAAATAGCCCTGAATGTAAATGCGGATATATGATTCAGGATGCTGATCACATCCTCTGGGAATGTCCAGACTTAAATAACGAACGGGAAAAATTGCTCAAGACAACACGACTATCTGTCGGATCTGTCGGCCCCGTCGGTCATGCCGACTTGGTTGCATCGAAGGCAAATTATAGGGCATTTAAAGGATTCTCCGCGTCATTTGGAAAGAGTTGAGTTAAATAGATGAAATCTCATATTAATTAATTGATTTGGCATTTACTTGGTAGAACTCCATTTATAACAGATTAAAAATAACAAAGTATTTTAGATCTACAGTTTTTAATAATTTTATGTGTTGATAGCTATTTCGGCTTGCGCCATCGTCAGAACTATGTTTAAACTAATTATATTAGTTATATAATATATAATTAATTAATTAATATATATTAGTTTAAACTAATTACATAATATATATTAGTTTAAACATAGTTCTGACGATGGAGCAAGCCGAAATAGCTATCAACACATAAAATTATTAAAAACTGTAGAACTAAAATACTTTGTTATTTTTAATCTGTTATAAATCTCATATTGTCAACTGCACTTAATTATTTATTAACTTTTAATTTCTGCACGCTGTAGTGCATGCAACCAAGTCTTGATGAATTTCTTCTCGGGATATTTCTGGCAAAATTTTGAACACGACTAACGTTGTTACGCTACGGAATACACCCTATAAGAAGAGTGTGAAGCCGTAGCGGGTGGTGGTGGGTACAACGTTGATATATAACTCTTTATACTCAATATCGATTGTCTACATATCTGTGAAATTTACATAATGGAATACAATTGATATCTTTATTCAGCTCCTGATAATTATAACAATTTTGTTCTATATATCATTATTTTATCGTAATGTCTTTCATGAATGTGGTCATTGAATGAATGACATGCGAAATACTTTTTGTTGAATTTTACTCTACTGTTACTAAAGAGTATGCCATGCTGTAGTGGTGATCTATTTTCCAAATAAGGTTAACCATAGAGTGGATTTTTGCAATTAGATACCGCTAGTTGCTTTCGCATCAAAGTAAAACATCTCTGCCTGCATTGTATTCTAGAAAATGTATGATTGCAACTACGTATCCTAGGCTTCATTTCAGGTATTGCATTTCGCCAGACGTTCTCAGCTCGCATAAAGCGTATCTCATTAGTGTGGCCGCCGCCTCGTGACGAATGTGAGCTTAAATATTATTATTTCAATTTCTCGTTCGGCTGTAATACGCATCCAACTGTTTCTATCCTATCACATGTAGTAATGCATCATACACCTAAAGCGTCATTGAAAGATGCATCCTGACAACTTCATTACTAAGTTATACTATTGTACCTGTTGCCAAAGCACTACTTCATTTCGACAAATCCCTTCTGAATGTATGATCTACATTCTCTTGCATTTGAATTTCATTATCTCAACATTTCATATAAATTGCTTTTAATCATTTGAGCATTCCGTATGCATAATAATATATAACAGCAGGGGTGGCAGGTAACTGTTGACATCTAAGAGCGACTTCATACTGAAATCAGTCGTAGCGGCCTACTAATACCGTAAGTGCTAAGCTGTCATAAAAATTGAAGTAATTCAAAGCAAAATATAATGGATAGATTATAAAAGACTCACTCACTTCTTGTTTCAAAGCATTAAGCGGGCGACTTAAAAAGACTGCGCGGTCGACGTCATAAAAGTAGAATATTTATGTGTATAAAAAATCGTACGAATTACAAATTTGAGTGTCTTCATCTCTTCCGTGAACGTTTTTTGACATAATTAAATGAATTGAAAAGCAATCTTTAGATTTCCAACTCAAAATATTTTAAGTATTTTATTACTCCTCATCAAAAAAAAACGTTGCAATAAGAATGTAAATAAATTTACGTGCAAACTATACGGAGACAATCGAATACAATTGATATTTTTCCGAATAAAACATTTAAATGTACGTTCCTCGTTTTTTAATGGTAAATATATGCTTTATTGTTAAATTATCGTTCGAAAAGCTTTTCCCATCAATTCCAACATTTCTTATGAAGGTGTTGGTTAAAAATCAAAACGTTCATGACTAAACCGCGGACCGGATTTATTAAAACTCTTTGCCTTAACCTTGCATTGTATATTAAGTTCTCGTGATATTTCAGTTACATAACAACTAGGCCGATGGAATTTTCCCCTAACACAGTCTGCCTGACTTTTGAATGGGATCATTAAATGATCATCTGAGTATCATTACGCCGGCTGCTTAACAGCGGCTCGCTTTTACGAGTCTACAAGCAAAAGCTTTCTAATTGTCGAAACAATAGGCTGGCTCTAGGCGAAGCTTCGGCCGCTTCTTGCAGTGATTTTCAACTGCCACTTCACTCGTTATCGTGGCTTAGAAAGCTTCATGTTAATTATTTTGCAACCGTTATGTGTTGTATTATAATATCGCGTGTAACAGTTTGCATGCGAACCACAAAATAATCTTTGATAGAATTATATATATATTTTTATTATTTGCTATTTAACAGCAAATGTATAAGTAACCATTTCTTCAAAAATTCTCCTCATATGTTTATTGACTAATCTTGAATATAAACCTTTCATATTTTGTTTATATGCTTACATTATCATTATTACCTTTAAATAAAATAGTTTTTTATACAATTAATAACTATGCCATCCATTGTCATGTTTTGACTGTTGTTTTATGTCATTTAATAATTAAAAATATAGCTTTTTGGGCGTAATTTTCTATTTCAGTAGTATTACAACAATTTTCATATATGTATTTTTTAATGATTTTATAGTGTTACTAAACTATAGCAAATCTCTTTATTTTATATTAATGTAATTATGTATAAATATTCAAGCAGCTTGGCGATAATTGAGATTTCCTGAGATAAATATCTAGATTTGACAGGTAATTAAAATTACTTCGCTATTCTCAAAGTGAAACCGTAGCGATGCAGAGAGATGATAGTCCCGTAAAATATATTCATATATGTACATATGTTACATTTTAACAAAATGCTCGGCAAACTAACTCATTACAACAAGAGAAGTTGGTATATCAATATAAAACAATTTGAATTTATTAAAATTAAATACCACTTCATATAATTTAAATTATATTCAATACAAATTTTACAACAAGGATATTTTAAAATCATAAATTCTTGTTAATATAAAGTGAAATTACGTAGTTTACATTTTTTTATATCACGAATTGATAATTTGCAATTAATTAAATTCAACTAAACATAAATATAATATAATCTACACATAAATGTTAATAAATTGTCAAATAAAATTATAAATTGAAATATATGCATTTATGTGAGTTAGGTTATATTATGCTATTTTCGAAAGTTAATTTAGCGCTTCGAGAGAGCATGTGCACATTGTGTTTGAATTGTGGATACTTTTCATGGTACAGAATTTGAACTCTGTGTTCTGATAACAATATCTTGTTCGAGTGGTAAAGCCACGATGGCCCGGGGCAAGACTGTGCCAATTAGATGAGATTTCTCGTACAGGGCTTGTTTCGTTGTCAGGTCGCGAGAGTTCGGCTTAACATCAGCCTCTACTCCACGCATCTTCGAATATTGTATTAGCGGGCGTTAATTCCACTATCAATCTGGAATTATAATATGCCGCTTGCACGTTTACACAGCTCACGGCGGTACACAGAATGTTATTATAGAACCTTTATGTAAATATCGCTGTTTATTTGTGACATTTTCTTTGAAGCAACTGCCAGATTAAGATAGGGATAATGTTGCTTTGTCTATGCCCCTACTAAAGGCTTGAGTTATAACTAGTCAATATTTATTTATGGTTTACGGTGTTAACTATGCATCACACTGAATTTATGACTAATTGCACAATTTTTAATTCAATACATTTCGCATATATTTTATGTCATATTAAATTTTCAGAATCTATTCATAATTAAATACTCATTTGGGTTAAATGAGTAATTTAATAATTCACTCATTTTTAGATGTCAAGATACCATAAAATGGAAATGGATATGTTTGCATTGATAGTGATTAAATTAAGCATAATATAATTTTGTCACTTTCTCATAATAATATATTCAAAACGACGTAATTATTTATATATCCTGTTTTATTTATTTATCGACATAATCAATTACTATTTATTTGGGTTAACGTATTTTATCGATATAATGAGATAAAGATTGAATTACTTAAACGTAACTAGTAAGTTCATATTTCTACTCTCTTCGGGTCTAATGTTTTTGTACTTCTCAAACGTGCATTTATTTATGTGCGTATTATTTCCTTTTTCAAACACCATAAACAATATTATGCATGTTAACCATTTTGTAACACCTTTTATTTATACGCACACATTGTTAATCCTGTTTACGTAAGGTATTCTGATATACTTAGTTTTATTCTAAAGCCTTAATCTTAAATGTGAAATGATAATGGACGAATTGGGAATGTGCTGGACTTAATTCACTAAGCATATGAATATATTTTTTTATGATAATGAAGCATTCATAATATTACATAACATGCGCGTCCGTAGTTATATATTATAGTTTTATTCGGCCATGTAGTCGAACGCTTTTCGTCCTAGTCAGTTTCGCAGTCAATGCTTCAAATCCTCGGATCGTCATTTTCATGTATTGACTATACCGTTCAGTTTACGGATTTGCATCCAAACGCATGTGTGTCTACTTATTTTCCCACCCACCCTTATTCGATCCTGTAATAAACTGTAGAGACAGAGGTTATCAAAATTCTGGTATCTAAGTTAGCCCATAATATTTCTACCCTCACTGAAAAGATACGTGCTTATAAATTGATTCAATTAATAATCGCAACTTATTCCAGTTAAATTTATTTTATTCATATGAATTAGAATTTCACATGAAAAACAAACATGTGATATATATATATATATATATATATGTATTCATTCGCAGGTGAATCTTTCTACTTACTACAAGAGGTTTAAATAAGAACTAGCTGTAAGCCCGTTGCCCAGCAACGTGAGATTTTTGTTGCATAGTATTAATTTTAATTTTATTTTATGTTATTTTATTTTATGGTATTTTATTTTATTTTATTTTATTTTATTTCATTTAATTTTTATTTATTTTATTTTATTTTTATAGTTAGCAGAAATTTCGTAAATTATTTAATTTTTGGAATAATGTTTATGTTTGCTAACAACCATTTTTCGTAGTAGCAGAAATTTCGTAAAATATTTAATTTTTGGAGTAATGTTTAAGTTTGCTAACAACCATTTTTCGTAGAAGCATAAATTTCGTAAAATATTCAATTTTTGGAATAATGTTTAAGTTTGCTAACAACCATTTTTCGTAGTAGCAGAAATTTCGTGAATTATTGAATTTTTGGAATAAAGTTTAAGTTTGCTAACAACCATTTTTCGTAGAAGCATAAATTTCGTAAAATATTCAATTTTTGGAATAATGTTTAAGTTTGCTAACAACCATTTTTCGTAGGAGCAGAAATTTAGTAAATTATTTAATATTTGGAATAATGTTCAAGTTTGCTAACAACCATTTTTCGTAGAAGCAGAAATTTCGTAAATTATTTAATATTTGGAATAATGTTCAAGTTTGCTAACAACAATTTTTCGTAGGAGTAGAAATTTTGTAAAATATTTAATATTTGAAATAATGTTTAAGTATGCTTACAACCATTTTTCGTAGTAGCCGAAATTTCGTAAATTATTTAATATTTAGAATAATGTTCATGTTTGCTAACAACCATTTTTCGTAGGAGTAGAAATTTCGTAAAATATTTAATATTTGAAATAATGTTTAAGTTTGTTAACAACCATTTTTCGTAGTAGCCGAAATATCGTAAATTATTGAATTTTTGGAATAAAGTTTAAGTTTGCTAACAACCATTTTTCGTAATAGCCGAAATATCGTAAATTATTGAATTTTCGGAATAAAGTTCAAGTTTGCTAACAACCATTTTTCGTAGGAGCAGAAATTTAGTAAATTATTTAATATTTGGAATAATGTTCAAGTTTGCTATCAACCATTTTTCGTAGTAGCAGAAATTTCGTAAATTATTGAATTTTTGGAATAATGTTCAAGTTTGCTAACAACCATTTTTCGTAGGAGCCGAAATTTCGTAAATTATTTAATATTTGGAATAATGTTCAAGTTTGCTATCAATCATTTTTCGTAGTAGCAGAAATTTCGTAAATTATTTAAGTTTTGGAATTATGTTTAAGTTTGCTTACAACCATTTTTCGTAGAAGCAGAAATTTCGTAAATTATTTAATATTTGAAATAATGTTTGAGTTTGCTAACAACCATTTTTCGTAGTAGCAGAAATTTCGTAAATTATTTAATATTTGGAATAATGTTCAAGTTTGCTAACAACCATTTTTCGTAGTAGCCGAAATTTCGTAAATTATGTAATTTTTGGAATAATGTTCAAGTTTGCTAACAACCATTTTTCGTAGGAGCAGAAATTTCGTAAATTATTTAATATTTAGAATAATGTTCAAGTTTGCTAACAACCATTTTTCGTAGTAGCCGAAATTTCGTAAATTATTTAATATTTAAAATAATGTTTGAGTTTGCTAACAACCATTTTTCGTAGGAGCAGAAATTTCGTAAATTATTTAATATTTGAAATAATGTTTGAGTTTGCTAACAACCATTTTTCGTAGTAGCAGAAATTTCGTAAATTATTTAATATTTGGAATAACTTTTAAGTTTGCTAACAACCATTTTTCGTAATAGCAGAAATTTCGTAAATTATTATATTTTGGAATAACTTTTAAGTTTGCTAACAACCATTTTTCGTAGTAGCAGAAATTTCGTAAATTATTGAATTTTTGGAATAATGTTTAAGTTTGCTAACAACCATTTTTCGTAGTAGCAGAAATAGACGTTGTAAATTTTTAATTGTGATTATTTTATCGAATATTAATATATAGGTATTTATTTTTTGAAAAACTTATCACGCTTATCAATCGGATTTTATTATTTTCATACGATCAAGATGTACTGTGTTTAAAAAAAATATGTTATAAACCAAAAAAAAAACGCTCGGGGTCAGACTCGAACCACTGACCATCAGCTTACAAATCTAGCGCTTTACCTTTCGGGTACGTTTGAATTAATGAATGTGCAAAAATTAGGATATATATGCTGTGTTTCAAATAAAAAACAAAAGTTTCAAAATTCGAACGTAATACAATATATATAATGTAATTTTATCGTATCTGGCAGTTGTTTGTTTACCCGAGTGGTAAAGCTCTCAACTCATAATTCAAGGACCGTGTTTCGAATCCAGACCAAGGTGCTTTTTTGTATGAGAATTCAATTTTTCAGCGATTTGATATGTTCCATCAAATAATAGTATATAATGACGTCATCGAAAAGGTAGGAATAAAAAATGGCGACATCGAGGCTGGTGAAGGGGGAGGGGGAGGAGGAGAGGAAATCGAGGAAAATCATAAGTAACAGTGTATATTGGAAAAATATGTCTTAAGTATGAATAAAAAGTGACAGCGCGGCTTGGCAGGAGGAGGAGGGGGAGGGGCAGGGGGAGGGGAAATCGAGGACATCTTACACTCAGACGGACATTATCGGCTATTAATATATAGATTCTTGAAATAAATATTCTTGTGAAGTGTATTTTTGATTTATATTCAATAGAAAAAAAATCGCAATTTCGTTTGACTTTTAAGCACTTGGTATCTTTTTTATATAATTATAATATATTAAATATTAGCTTTATGTTAAAATCACATGACTTATATCAGCAGTGAAGTGGTAAATAAATAGGTACCAGGTCGGTCATTGATTTCTTCCCTATTTTTTTTGTTTTTTTTATATCCGTCTGAAGTAAAAAAAAAAAAACACAAATTTGACAATTAAATCAATAAAAAAGCGATTTTTAATATATGTTTGTACTTAAAAATTATGTTACAAGTCGAAAATGTGGCAGGGCGCCTTCCTCGTTTTCAGGTGCCAGGTAGCCTACCTGGCCCCACTACACCACTGCTTATTATATATAATAGAGTTGAGTAGCTAACATTTTTTTATAATATATATTATATGCTGAGAATTGACAGTAAAAAGTTTGTACTAAGATAACTGGACATGTTTACAAAATTATCTGAATTCCAACAACAACTTTGGTATTATCCCATTTAACGATGGAAGCCGGATCTGCCATCATATTGGTTGTATGGGGGGCATATGTGAGGATCGTGTCTACTTCCGCTAAGCCCTTCCCACTGCCTACCCGTAAAGCCTCCGGCCGGAAGGCTTCTTACTCTATAGAGACCCTAAATAATGCAATGGAACTAGGCAGTAGATGTGATACACTTTATGGACCATCAATTTTTGTGAGAAATCGAGCGAAACTGTAATATAATTGAAACACATATTTTATAAATATTGTACAACAAAGAATTTTATTTGACAACAAACACACCAATATTTTTTTTATCCTTAAATAAAATTGCGTCTTGTGACGGTTTGAGTTTTATGGAGTGAGATTAAACGCTTGCCGTTTGAACCAATTCATATTTTGATTAGAATATTATTTATATATTGACATACGAAATTAAAAAGTTCCAAGTTATATTAAATCCGTTCTTTCGATGATGTAAACTGCAAATTTAGATCGAATATCATCGGTTTGAAATGTCAGTTTTATTAAACATATTATATCATTTCTGGATATTAAAAAAAACTACCCAATTCGCGCAAACAAATCGATTGTTTTGGTTTTACCAATATAATTGACATCCAAATTTGGAATGACCGATGGTTTTCAATATATTTGGCGCGAAAAATCGCCGCCGGCTAGCTTCCCGTCCGCGTGTTTATCGTTAGCGGGCTAACCGCGATTAATGGGGCTCTTGTCTGGACTTATGCCCCCCTAATCGGTCACGTAGTCAGAGTCTTCGTTGACTGAATTTCAACTGGCTGAAACATTTCCCCTAGAATTATAGCATTCTTAACACTCTACAGAACTCACTTGAATTTTTGTCAATAGTATAGTATTGTTTTCATTATGTGTAATTTTCCAATCGGAATTAAAATTGTGTGCTTTTAAATAAAATGAATTAAAATGCTCATTTTTTTCTACATATAATGATTACTTTCATACTTGGCTTTGCCGTTAATAATACTATACCGCAGCGTTTTCCAATCTGAGAGGCGCGCCTCCCTGGGGAAGCGTGGACTATTGCAAAGGGAGGCGTAAACAGTCCAAAATATTTATTTACGGTTTAAAACGTGTCTTCATTACTATATGAAATAAAGGATGGGGAGGCGCAAAGATATTTTTTTCAGATATTTTAGCAAATCATTTGTCCTGTCCTCACCTTATTTTTTCTATCTCTACTAATCTCTTTGAAAAGGGAAGGTTGAGCGACTGAGTAACAAACAGTTCTTATAGAAAATACCCTTTTGAGAAACCTCCATTCGGAGGCCATATGCTCCACATTTGGAGCGGACGAGAATAAATAAAAAACAAAATAGAAAATAAACTCGAAAGCAATTAATTAAATAGGAAATCACACCTGAACGCACCTGATTACCTTTTGTCACACACAATAAAAAGTGTTTTCAATTATAAGTTAAGTTATTCAAACATAGAAGATATTATAAGTATCCGGTTTCATCACCAAACCTCATCTGAAACCTACGATTCACTTTGAAGAATTAGAAATAGTTCGTATGTTTTATGCAAGCGACGAAAAAATTTTTTTTACTCGATATCCATATTATGTTTCTCTTGGCTCTCGTAAACCATATGCTTGTTCCCCTGGCTGGCAGTTTTCATGAATCTCTTGGTGATTTACGCCAATGTTTACCGCATATAAACCTAATACTAATTTATACGCTTTGGCTCAAAAAAATAATCTGTTATATTATTAAAAAATATTATTTAATTTAATATTTTTTAAGAATATCACATAATGCCATTCTTATTAAGTTTGGCTTTTTACGGATCAATCAAATAATACAATTTTATCATAGCGTCTACTCCAGATGAGCGATTTTATTTACTTTTCGTCCATATTTTGCCAGTGCTTATCGGTTTTTTTCTTTGACTGGTGTTTTACATTCAGATCCGTTCGTCAAGCATCGATGGCCCGCCCGAGTCCACTTTCTTAGTTTGTTCACACTGTATATTTAATATTGCCCGCTAAATCAAATTTAAAAAAAAACATGCTGTGTGAAATACAACCTTGTATTGTGTATTACAGCCTCATTATTCTCTGAAATTCAAAAAATGCTAGAAAAAGCAATATTGTACAAAATATCACTGAAAAATGGTACTAAAATTATATGAACAAAAGTTATTTTAAGTGATTAAATTTATTT
Organism: Himalopsyche tibetana; assembly: GCA_030503985.1. Lineage (NCBI taxonomy): Eukaryota > Metazoa > Arthropoda > Insecta > Trichoptera > Rhyacophilidae > Himalopsyche > Himalopsyche tibetana. Next base: position 32,758,509 of record JAPJYX010000016.1, read on the forward strand.
TAAAAATTCTCATGTATCATTTTTTCCTTATACTGTTTTGTGCTCTCACCAAATGTTCATTGTGAAATACTTCATATTCAACATGAAATTTTATTCGGAAAAAAACTGAACGAATTTTCGTAATAAAATAGTGATTCATTTTCCTCTCTATTTTATATCCGGAGTCAATCTCTTGTGTGTAGTGAATTTAGCAGACCACGCAACGGGACCAATATTTCTTGGATAAACCGCAGGGTGGAGCGGCGTGTGGGTCTGGTCCCGGGAGGACCTTGCGGGATCCCTTCTCGTGAACCTGCCAAACCTTCGGAGCGCCGAGGCGTGTCTGCCAAGATGTCTGACTAAGCCGGGCTTTTAGTGGATCTAATATTAATGTAAACCGAATTGCGATGAATTTCGTTAATTATGTTTAATTTTGTTTCTCCTTTCCCAGAAGCAAATCGTTCGAAGCTGTGAAATTTTGTTATGTACGGAAACTCAATTGTCTTGGGTTAATTCATTAATATTAATTATGCTGTAATTCAAATTAATTTAAATTGAGAGCTTTTGGCATTGTTTATTATAAATAAACAAATAGATTACATTACTTTTAACGTTTTAATTTATAAATTTGTATTGCCTATTTATTCCTTAACTCATGTTATTATTTTCCCATGCTGGAGCAAGTAATAAGAATCTTAATTAACAAACTTTTATAAAAAAAAATGAAACTGTTAGTCAGTCACTCAAAATCTCTTTTTGTAGAGAATAGTTAAAGAAACGTATGGCTTTACATTTACCAATATTTAACTAATCGCTATTAGAATCGAATAGGATGGACGAAGGATGGAGGCTTTTTTATACGAATTTATGAATGATTAATTGCGTGACCGAGTAGGACGACAGCCCACTACCATTAATCTCTGGTTTTCGGCACTTACTGATATTATTGTGCAGTTGATGTATTTCACGGTAGAATTCTACACCTACGTACATTTTAAGCCTTTCATTAGATATGTACACCTCCTTACAATATGCCGTCTTGTGTAAATAATGATTAGAAATTATTACCTGACTTGGTTTCGTTGTTTCGATTTCTGCTTAATCGTAAATCGTTTGAGGCAATCTAGTCGAACCAAAGTTAATATTGGCGAAAGTAGCTTTACAATTGAACTATGTTATGACATCCTTTGTGCAGGGGATGCTGCCTTTCATGTGCCCTGTCACAATATGTTACCGTAAACGATATTTACAGTGATACGTGTGTCAATATACCGATATGCTATAAATACATTGTCCTTAAATGAAATGTTCGGTATTGATATGTTGTTAACTAAACCGATTTTAAATGCCGGCGCCAGGTGATCGCTCTGTGTTTCGATGTACCGCCATGGTTAAGTTAAATAAATGAATAGGAAAAATAGTGTTTGTTATATATCTCCAGAAAAGTGGTATAAGCCAGAAAAATCCCTTGCTGAAAGAATTAAAACATACTCGATTAAACATAGGTTAAAAATAATCAACCAGCCTAAAATATATATGAGGCCAATTGGTATCACTTTAATATATTGTAAAACTGACATTCAACTTATGAACACCTCAAAATGTTGTCAATTTATACAAGTAATCTTAAAAAGATTTTTTTTCAAAGAAACAAAGTAAAAGCCTTTTATATGATATATATCAATATATTTTATATTTATTGCGTTGGTTAAAGATATTGTAAGAATTCCAAAAACTGCAATTATTATATCTCGTTGGATGGCATTTATTTGTAACGATGTCAATAAAAAGAGACGTTCTCTACCCTTTGCTATCGCTTTCCCAGGTAACAATTTCACTGGAAACAATAGCTGACGCTAATACGTTTATCCCGTAGGCATTCTTTCCAAGTTTTCCCTCCCTTCCTTTTCCGCGAGAGAACACTATCGGCAAGGCCTCATTTGCTCCCAAGTTTTTCGCTTGGGAAAAGTTGGCACAACTAACGTTTGGTCTTGTCACCTCTCGGGCACTCACTTCGCTTGTGCTCCCTAGGGCTACCACTTAATTCATTTATATATAGTAGCTAAGAAATATTAAGAAAATGTTTGATTACATATAGATTCGCACTGACCAACGTAAAGTAAAAAAAGTATTTATTATAATACATTTCGAAATCTTCGGAGGTAGAATTTGCTAATAATGTTTATTTTGTGTTTAACGTTAACATTTCGTTTTTAAAACTAAATTTTAACTTTCTTGACATGTCATATCTGACAGTAATACAATGTTCAGTGCTTATTTCAGACAAATTTTATGATTCTATTTGTTATATAAAAACCTTTATAAAGCGTATTTAATTTATATTTCAATCGCTAAAGTTTTTACTGTTCGACATATTTTGTTACTAACAACCTGGGCTTCGCTTTTCGTCATCTTCATACTTACGGATTAATCGAACTGTCGTGTCAGCTTAAGGAATGGATTTGAACGATTCAATCTTGATATATATGTATGTTCTATCGATCACTTTTAAATATCAAAACGTTATTAATTTTGTTGCTGCAAATATATTAAATACACACACAATTCGATTTATTTTTTGCTTAGAAAAAAAATGTCTTATCTTAAAGAAACATTTTGAATAAAGAGATTTCTTAATCTGAGTTAATGTAATCCAATTTGTTTGACATTATAAAACATTTTTTAATGTCGTTTAAAAACAAACAAATGTTCTGTGCCGTTTATGATATTTTTGACATTTAAATTTATCGCTAATTGTATAATTGAGCTTTTTATAAAAATAGGCACTCAGAATTATTTTCCTTTCAGGTTTGTTTACCGAGATAAAATATTTGTAAACACGCCAGCCCTAGTTACAAAACACCATTAATCTCGCAGAACCTTTGGTCCCAAGTTTTGTTCGTTGGTTACTGTACCGCGCCATTGAATTAGCGACCGCCTTACCTCTTCTTTCGTTCGCTTGTTCTCCTCTACCATAAATAACAGTCTTCTCTTCGATATAAGCGGACGCTATTCTTCACTTGCTCGAACGTACACCTGTACATTTTTCGTACACACTTTTGTAAAAATTGAATTCAACATTTTCCTTTTATCGCGAAAGACGTAGACGCTGCAATAGAAGACGGGTCTTTAAATAACGAATGCCGTCTTATTTTTATTTCAGGGCTGTGACATTTTTTTGTAAACAATAACATTCAACTGTCAATTAAAATATGTTTACATTTGGTTCTTTACTTTCTCTAGTTAAAATAATTCAAATTATCGCATTGGCACTACACAAATATAACACATTTATGAATTGTTTTTAAATCTTTAGCTCAAAAAAAAATATTTTACTTATTGGTAATAGTATTCGTTTTAAGATTGGTTTCATTCATCCACCATTTTATTAACGGAAAAATATTGAGATTTAATTATTTCGATTTGAAAGTCGTCTAAATAGTCAATTAAATAATTCGTTGTAACAAATATGTGATCACACAATAATTTTTCAATATCAATTCAATTTGTCGTAATCGTGTGAGTAAAATGATTCGAAGATATCACATCAGATAAAGAATGGCACCTTTATTTATTCGGTTTATCATATTGTCAAATATGTGTGTCTCAGCTTTTTTTAAATATTCTCTATCTTGGTTATTAGTTTATTTTAAAAACTTTGCGAAGTCGAGATATAGTTACTGATGCATTATGTGATGGCAGTTCGTTCACAGCCCTTTCGCTCGATTCCAACTTTCAACTAAAACTTTGTAGTGGTACGCTTAAACAAAGTAAACCACCTGCCGCTGTCTCTTACCTCTCTTTATGGAGAGCTTAAAGCTTTTTTTTCGTTCCGTCAATATGCTTACACCGAGGGATTCCGCCGGATGTTGGTTTTACTGTGTTTTGCGCATTTCGCGGTTCAAGTTAAATGAGTTTTTAACAAAAATTGCTTTTACTTGCTTATATTTTATGCGCTGAAATCGCTACTGTTATTAATTTCCTTTGCCTTTTCCCCTTTTCCCACTGTAATATTTTCCAACATGCCAAAATATTTCTTATATATATTTAAAAGTTTTTTTCATTTATTTAATAGTAATTACAGTCTGATTCTCTTTATCAATGCACAATGCTCCGAGCGAATCTGCTTATGGCATGCATTTTTATTTTGTTTAATCCATGTGGAGATTATTGCCACCTAAAGAAGGTATCTCAGCAGAACTTTTCTACGAGAACTGTTTGTTATTCAGTATTTCAACCTCTCTTTTTCCAAAGGGGGTAATAGCGATAGAAGGGTAATACTAGAGCAGGACTAGTGGTCAACTAATCGCTTTCGCTGCGACCAGTTATTGAAGGATCGGAAGGGTGGGAAGACATTTTTAGACATATAGCATGTTTGAATGTTTGAATGTCTAAATAAATATTGATATTTTTAAATAAAAGATTTTCTCGAAAAATCACTTTTATATTTATATTTTTTAAATACTTGAAGTACATACATACTTTTAATACTTCTAAAATGTCTAGGGCAGTGGTCTCCAAACTCAATAAGGGTGTGAGCTATTTTCAGAAATTGAAATTGTCTGGTGAGCTACCTATACATATTCCTTACCTACCATACATAATATTATTATATTACTTAAAATAAATTAGACCATCAGATTTTCTAATAAACAAATATTTATTTATTTATAAACAAAATAATAATTGAAATATAGGTATGAGTAAAAATAAAAGTAAAAACAACGAGTAAAAATAATTAGTGAAAAGAATGGCATTCACTTTCCTCAATAATTTTTAAATTCTCGGTGAGTACCTTGTGACTTCCATCTTAATGCAATAATCAAGATGTACATCTGTGAGTCTGTTTCTATATTTACTCTTAACCACCTTGATAGTGGAAAACGTTGATTCACCTTAGTAAGTAGAACAAAACAATGCCTTCGTTCGATTTTTTTTAATTTTCGGAGTTCAATAATAAAATTTTATAGGCAAACTTATAAATATGATAAAATATCCTACGCGAGCTACCGGTAGCTCGCGAGCGACCGCTTGGCGATCACTGGTTAAGGATGTAAAATTGCTTTATTTACAATCTATCTTACCCTCAATATTTTTATTTTATAAATAAATCTGTTGTTACTTTAAACAAAATATTGTGTGAAGTTCATAAGCTTCTAAATATATGATTATTTTTTGGCTGCATGCTTATTGAGTGAAAACAGCATAAATATTTGATATTTGTTTTTTTTTCGTTTTCTTTTACTTGATGAGCAACAAAAGCTCTAGTCAGCTCTCGTGCACACTATAGTGTGCAAACTTGTATTTTCGTATTACGTATGTATGCAAAAAGTTAATCCCGCAGCTTTGCTGTTTTATATGCGGAATGAATGAAAAAATCTTGGTATATTTGCATTGAATGGCAACTTTTGGAGCGCAACACAATGGGGTAACAATCATGTAAAATGAACCCCGGCGTGGCTGTTTTTAGTATGGCGATTTACTCGTCTCTCTATCTCTGAGCATTGTTTAGTTTACTAAGGCATGAGTACTGTAAGTATTCGAAACTATATCAAAATTCTGTACATTCAATGCAGGAGACGATATTCATGGTTGCAAATGGGACGTGAACACACTTGTTATGACGTAAATTTATACATACCTTATTATTTAATATATTACGAATGGTGTAAGTGTTATATTTCGAAGTTTATGGATGGTAACTCAATTACGCCTCCAAACTTAATAAGGAATAACATATTTTAATTGAATTGTAGAGAATTCATTTATTACTCTCTTCATCTTTCAAGAGTTATATTAAATACATGTTTGGTAATTTAAATAAATTGGTAAATAGTATTTGAAATGTTGTTTGAACATTGTAAATATTGAAAGATTTTTTCATGAATTTTTCGTTTGTTTTGATTCTCTACCCATAACAATTGATTTCTACAGTTCTTAAATTCACATGTACTGTTTCAATGTGCCTTGAATTTTCTTCGAGCCGCTGGCGTTTTTCTTACGTTTTCAATTTATACCATATCACAAAGCGAAGAAAAGAATACGGAAAAGCGAGAAACAGTGATATTATATTTTAAAATTTATCAACGATATCTATATCGCACATGCCACACATAAAAAAATCTTTAAAATTGATTAGAAAAGTCGTACAAATAGAAATATTCGTTTTCCTAATTAGTTATTAAGAATAAGATTACTGTCAAAACCTTTTTTTAATATTAAATGAAAAGATACATATTTATAAGCGGAGGATTACTTCGCATTTCAATTATTTTGAAGACATTTCAAGTATTTTAAAAAGGTTATTTTTTGAATGAAATATACAAAAGTTTCTTTAAATTTAAAACTTTTTTATTATTTCACCTTCATGTTTAAAATGAAAGTAAACACCTTAAAAGTGTTTTTTAAGCTGTAGCTGATTGTTTTAAATATTTTTTTTTTGTTTATCAGCAGTTAAAAATATTTCTTGGCTTCGTGTAAAGTTAATTAAATAAACTTAAATATGTGAATTTTATGATTCTGTTTTGAGTGTTTTTTTTATTTTTCAGCAGCAGTAGATAGTCTTATTAATAATTAATCGCACAATTGGTTGACTTTCCATCGTCAATTTCGCGGTCCGTATCAACAATTATGGAAGAATCTCAGAGGCACAATAATGAGTAGCGGAATGATTTCACACCCTTTTGTGCTAGCCGGGGAAATGGAAAAAAAAACTGCGAGAGCTCCGAAATAAGATGAAATATTTTCGACAAACTTTTCCTTTTCATCATTCTTTTGTCTCTTTTCTGCTTTCGCGCAGTCTCATACCGCGGACAGTGTCTCGCGAGCGAAGGCATAGGTAGACTCGGCATTTTGTCGTGGAGGGAGCTTTCCTCCGGCAACCCCCGGCGTTTCGCGACAGGCAAAGTTGGGAAGACAATGTGCTCGATAACGAGTGAATAAAATCTACCGCGATTCGTGAAGTGGTCGTGTTTTATCTGCTTTTATTCCCGCAAATGTTTGTTCAGACGTACATACGTCTGTGTGAAGGAGAACTTCGGTGTGCCGAATTGGCAACTTTTCACAACGGTGACGATGTCGAATTTATTTTAACGTATTAAGATTTATACAACCGGGGGTGGGGCGGCTCGGCTCTGGAAGAAGTCTTCACTGTCTCCATCTTTTGTCGCCCGGAAGCCGGCAACTTTTGAATCTTTATTACATCCTGCGCCACTCACCTCATATCTATCTTAGAAGTCCAAATTTTCTCAAATCATGCAAGTCATTTTTTAGCACAGTCCCTAATTAATATTTGCACTATTTTCATTGCCCATATAACGCTTAGCTACGAATATGTTATCTAGATATTTCAATAATTATCGTTTTCTTTAATTGGAGTTGTTTTGGAATTCTGTAGAAAACAAAATTAGAAAAGAAACCTTTTTCTTTTATTGAAAATACCTATAATTTGTGTTGTCTTGAAACTATACATTATGTGGAATATCTTCTTTTTTTTGATAAAGAACACTTGTTTCTTTTAAAAAATATCATAAATATTGTATATACTAAATATACATTATTTATGATATTTTTGACTAAATTCGAGTGTGAAAAAATAGTGTGTGTTGTGTTATAACTAGGAAATCCAATCCCGAGCCAAAATTTTGATCCCGGGATTTCGGGATTAGAATTTTTCGATCCCGGGATCAGTATTTTTTTAAAAAATAAAAAATGATAATATTGGTGAAAAATAAATTTAAAAAATTATTCTATATTATATAACCAGCTGTAAGCTGCCAATACGTTACCAAAAAGCTCTCTTAATCTCAGTTATTCGCGATGTGGAGGTGAATGAGTGGATTTTTTAATTACTCGTAAAAAATAAGCGAAATCATTATTAAACTAACTTATTATGCAAAAATACAAAAATACAAAATATAACTTAAAATGGTTAATTCCGATAGCTGAAAAAATCAATTACCTACTTCAGACTGCAAGAATGAAGATTTATAAATTTGTTATCTATATACACACATTCTTAATAATTTTATTGAAGTAAATATACGTCATTTAAATATTTAAATATTCCCAGAGTACCAAAGCATCGATTGTTTCGCCGTTTAATCAAAGGTTTCGGTTTACGGTTCAAATTAATGTTTATAAAAAATAAATTCCGCAAAACAAACACTATTGATATCTAGTAACATACATTGATTTAGAGAACAAAGCGAAAAATAAATTTTAAATATATCAAAATATGAAGCTTTATAATAACAAACAATAAATATTGTCGACAAATGCATTCAAATACAGTACACGTGCGTATAATGCATTGAAGAAATTTAATAATTGGCATCAAGTTACCTTCTCGGCTGCGACTCGCTCTTATCACAAAGATAAAGTCATAGTAATAAAATTGGGCATCGTTTATTGCATATGCTTGAACTGCCGACTTGAAAACCAACACGTTTCTGTTTTAAAATCAATCCCGAAGTTTCGGGATTATGTCTTCTAATCCCGGGATTAAAATGCATCGAAAACTATACGGGATTGGATTCCCTTTATTACATCCTAAATTTGCATTTTAAATTTTCTATCATTTTTCATTACAATTATTATTCTCGTGCTATTATTGTGATAATTTGTATCATCATAATATGTCATCGTCCCATCTGACAAAAGTCGCTACGTCAGGGTATTGCATTTTGTCGAAGTAAATAAACCACAATAGCAAATTCTTTTCTCATTCAGTTTCAAGGAGATGAAAATAATAAAAAAGTTTCTTGCGACTTGTGAGTTTTCTTTTTCTTTAGTTATACTGACGCTTTCATCTGGCGCGAAAGTGATTTCCCCCCTTTCTGGACCAATGATTTCTTTTAAAAATCGCTCACTGTTAAAGTGTTTCCTTCATCTCGATGTACGCTATCCCACACACTTGACAGAGGAAAAGAGTGTTCTACTCAAATATGAAGCCACCGATTGCAAGCGACGCTATCTGAATTATCCGTTGACACGACGAACAAAAAATAAATCGACAAACAAAACTCGTCGGGAATTTTACATAACATTGCTGTCTCTCAGTCCTAGTCCCTTTATGCTAGGCTCTCTAGATAGCGTTTCGGAGCAGAGCTGAAAGCAAAGTTTTGTATCAATTTGGTATTATAATTTCCATTTGCGTATGGCCGTTGAATTGGTGGGGGCTGGATGTACCCATCTAAATGCAAGAAGATTTATTTGTTCGGTACTTACTCTATCTCTTAGTGAAGTATAGAAACACATTTCTCAGGAAATTCCTTTTTTTAGATCGAAATTATTTTTATTAGTTTTCTTCTTTTTATAAGTCGCAATTTCGATAACATTTCATATTTTTTAAATTATCACTAATCAATCCAATTTTACAGTGAACGGTAAACATAGCCGCAAATTTTACTTTTAAGTTATACCAACCGTAAAAAAAAATTCCGCCTGTGTGGTCGAGTGGTCAACGTTGTTGGCTTCGGCTACGGAGGGCCCGGGTTCAAATCCCGGTACGGACAGTTTTATAAATTGATTTTTCAATCGATTTATGAATTTCTAATCAAAGGCATGGATGTATGTGATTTCTTGAATTCCCCCATCTCACCCATTCTATCCTATGAACGGGGCGTATCGAGAGCGGTTAGCTTACCACTAATCCTGTCCTAGCCCTATCCTTCTATCCCTACTCTCTTTGGAAAAAGAGAGGTTGAGCAACTGAGTTACAAGCAGTTCTCGTAGAAACACTTCTGTTGAGATAAACTCCATTAGGAGTCCATATGCTCGACATTTGGAGCGGACATGGTTTAAAAAAAAAATCATGTCGATTATTAAAGACCCTTATAATTATCGTGTAGGTTGTTTTCAATAGTAAATAATAATAATTTCCATAATCATGTATTGATTTTTTGTTGCAATCAAATTAACAATTTAACTGCAAATTCCTACGATTTTTTAAAGGGTGAAATATTGTTACAAACCTTATAACTGATTTTATGTAAATCTAAAAATTTAGATAAATCGAGATGAGTATTTAGAAAATAACATGAAAGGTTATTATTAGACTTTTTGCTTTACAAATTTAAAACGCTTAGAAAAAATGATAAACTATGTATAACCTACCTTATCTTACTATATTTTTTAACCCTTGAAATAACATATTTTTTGCATATAAACGTTTTTATCACATACAGACATTGTGGGCGGAGTATTTTTTACATAAATAAATACTTAATCAATGTGTAGCGTATGATGTCATTAGTTGGATTCATAATTCTCCCATTTAATTATAATCACTATTTAAGGAAATTTTCTGACTGCGACCATTTCCTTGGCCATTATAGTGAACGTCAAAACGACATCTCGCCATTTCCCCTAGAAATAAAGAACAAACTAAAGAAAACTAAAGCAATAACTGTGGTGTTCACGTACGTTGGTATATAGGAGTACAATTATGAAACTTGTACCGAAATATATTGTTACGTTTCTTTCTCTCTGAGGATTTATGTCGAGACTTTTATGAAAAAAAAGTGCGTCTCACGACATTCTCTATTTTTCACATTCATGTATTCACAGGCTGATCACATTATACACGCTTCGAGTTTAATATTAAACTCTTGATAAATGCATTGTAAAATAATGTTGACTGGAATTACTTTTTTAACGTTATTAAGAAATTTATTTTTAAAAATCAGTCATATACATTGAAGAACCCTTCATATATAATTGGACATAATATGCCTTACTTAATTAATGATTCAGTACCAACACAGAGGTTTCTCCAATTTACCTCCAAGCTATACTTTGCCCTTACGCTCATTTTCAAAAAGTTTCCTTTTAATTCGCGTTGTGAGCTTCTGGTTTTAATTTACACAAAGAATATGTCATATTTAAGAAAATATTGCGTATTTTTAACTGTCAATTTAACATTCAGCTCAAGTTCATCCGTGCACTTGAACGCCTGAAGATGCCGAAAGGCGAAACCCAGATCGTCAGTGACAAAACTTGTGCTAATGAACGATTCAAATTTATCATTCAATTATAAATACTCAATCATTCAAGTCTGTTTAAAAGAAGATTTTTTAGTATACATAACATCCTCGTTTGATTAACATTGCATACGTTTTCCGTTTTAAATATTCCGAATCATCCTGTACACATGTTTTTGGAATCATTTTATCAGCTAGATACACCTTTGTTAACTTGTGATCGTCTCACGTGTTATAATGATACTATTTCACAAAAGAGTTGACAAACTGTTGTTCAATTATTCTTTTTATTCTCTGGTGGTCAGGGATAAAATGATATTTAATTTATTGATTTTTAATTAATATTTGTTGTGTTTTTATATAAAATTTTAAGGTTTTTTTATTTGTTCTTGACTACAACGATGGGCTGTACATTACCTCAAATGATTGATCATTCACAATAATTTTATAACGATACCTTCATATAGACTTTAGGAGTGTAAACATGACACGTTATATTTAATATTTATGACTAAAGAGAGTGAATAAATAGACAATTTAAATTAACTTTGATTATTCCACGTATTGTGTTACTAACTGTGACACGTGTTTCGCCTCTTTCAGAGGCATCTTCAGACTTACTATCGCAAAGTTTGCTTAAGTAATGAAGCAAGATTGATTCTAACATTTTAAAATTATAAAATTACAAAATGGAGGTTTGGGTTTTTTTCCTTTTAAGAGGAGCAAGGAGGGGGGTGTAGAATCGAAATAAAACAAACAAATAATTATACTAATGATACTAATGAGTTGTAATCAATCAGATTGGGATTTTTCCTTTTTAAGGGAAGCAAAGAGGGGATTATAAAATCGAAACAGTGCAAACAAATTTAATCATACTACTAATGACGTTAAACATTACAAACTATTAAACCCATACCTCCATTTTGTAATTTTATAATATTAAAATGTTAGAATCAATCTTGCTTCATTACTTAAGCAAACTTTGCGATAGTAAGTCTGAAGATGTCTCTGAAAGAGGCGAAACACGTGTCACAGTTAGTAACACAATACGTGGAATAATCAAAGTTAATTTAAATTTTCTATTAAAATGAACTTCCACAAAGTTCGAGCCGAAACCATCGAAAGTATTAGAGTGAATAAAATTCTAAAGTACCTTAGGATCTTGTCATCGTGTCCCGACGGTGGACCGTGAGAATACACCGTCATTTAGCGCGGGAAAATGCGACCGACTCGCACACAATCACTCATTGTTAAGGAAAACTCCGAGCTTTGCGCTTTTCACCCTGACAAATGATTTTTCTCACCTGGCCACGAATCCGCCACGAGAGGTGTGGGGGAGCACCGACTGCCTGCTGTCACCTCCAACGGATTACCGCTGATGTTGGGTCGCTCGTCGGGTAACGTGGTTTTTATTCTGTTTGTACATCTTTGATAACAAAAATCTATACATACTCTATCAATGAAAATAAAATATTGAATCTTCTTGTAGAAAATACTTCACCATTACTTCTTTGATTGTCTTGACTTGAAATGACATACAAAATAAGAACTTTGAATTATCAATTATCAATAAATACTCAAATGTCAATCAATATTTGATTAGTATAATTACAGTATTACCTGATTCATTATAAAAAAATTACATTATAAAAACTATTATTTTTTATCTTTCTTCTGATGAGGGATGTTAATTTTAAAAAGAAAAATAATCTTGAGCTGTATAAAATTAATCTTTTAAACTGAATGTGTTCAGTTTAAATATTTTATTAATCGTAACTTTGAATGGTTTTCTTGACACAATAAAGAAAATAAGTATATATATATATATAATTGATTAAATTCAACTAGCATTTTTTTTACTGTCAGACATATTTTAGCTAGCTATTTTAACTAGCATTTTTTTACAGACAGAAATATTTCTTTCCATAACTACCGGTGACTTCATAAAAAAAAACCAACAAAATTGTTATCTGTTAAGTTTCCGGTTTTGTCACCATTTTGGTACTCGTAAAGCGATGTCCCAACACATTCTCAAAGCAATAACAGACGTGTTCTCGTTTTACGTTTTTTTGCACTCCGCTTAAAAATGATACGACCTTATGACTTATTCATCTCGGATTAAGTTTTATCGATACAACACGACTTTTTCGCATTTTTTTTTATTTACTTGCTATTTTTACTGGCATCTAAATTTTATTTATAAACCAACATATGCTGTAAAAGAAAACTTCTTTTTTGTGATTTTTAAATATCAGTCATTCACTCGATAAATAATTATAGTTATTCACACAGTTATTTCCGTGGTTGCTTAAATTTAACGCTATAATGACTGACTTCAATCGGTGAGCTTATAGTTATTCAAATATCAAATACAAAAGACTTCCATTAAAACATACGACAATTTCACTTTATTTCATACCCTTGGGTTGAAACGATCAATCTATCGTATGGTTTGTGTTCCACCGCCTAAATTATTATAAATCCCTTTAAATTTGATGAAAATCGTACTTACGTAGCGGATCATGGTTGTCCTCGTATAAGAACCCTTTCGCGGGTTACCCCTAGGATTAGGGAAGCAACTTAATGGAGCATCTTATGCCTTTTATGCCCAATCAAACTCTCTATCGGTTTATATCACCTCATTCCAGAATATCAGGTGTGCATGTTAGTTTTGGTTTTAGTTATTTTACATTTGTTACGTACGGGAGAACCTCGATAGAATGTAAAAAAATATCTGATCACCCGAATATGAATAAACATAGTTTTGTTTGTATTTTTATATATTTCTTAACATTAAATTCTACATAAAAATTACGATCATCATCGGAAAAATGTTTATTTATTTTTGAATAGAAAAAAACGTTTCGTGCCTAACATATTCACATAATATTTTCAACACATTTATTAAAACTTCGCCTTCGGAAAACCTATTTTTATATATAACGTACTTTCGACTTTAATAGACAATCCCTTATACGCACTAGTTCGTGATACAGTGTTTCATCTGAAGCTTTTATTTATATTTTTGATACAAAATAATGAATTGTTTTATGAATCAATAACTAATGAAGCCACAAAAAAGTGGTTTTCTGATGAATCTAGTGATAATAGTAAATATTTGGCATTTTTATTTGAAATCTTATTGAATTGTTTTCTCTTGAACATAGTTTTAGTCCATGCATTCCAAATGATATCTTTTTGAATGATATAATATCTACTTTCTTGCTTTATTCTAAAATGAAAATTATTTTTTTTATTAAAACATATCCAAGACATCCTACCAGACTTCAAATATGTCTTCGAATATATCGACAGTTAATAGAAATCAAGACGATACAATTTGAGTGAATATATTTCAATTTAATACATCTTGTTATGTACTATATTGCAAATACATATTCTTACATTGCGTAGTGTTATTAAGTATGTCCAATTAAATATAAACATTTTTTCTCTTTTTTATAGATCGTTTACTGAAATTGATTTTTTTTCTCTTAGAAAATATCTTTTACAAATAATAATTTATATTGTAAATTAAAATAAATGCATAAACTTTCAGTAACTTTTACACTGTTTTTACTTGTTCTGCGACAAATAAAATTCGTTAGTGATGTAGTTTGAATGTGAGATTTAGTTTTGTATTCGGTGGGCTTTAGGTACGCTTTTGAGGATTAAAATTACATTCGTGTAATCTCACTTTTCCCCATAAAAGGCTAAGCTTAGAGCTTAGAGCATGCACAATTTCCCATGTAGAGAAACTTACACAGGATTTTGCCTACATTTCAATTTTAACTATTTTGATGTCCCGCCGACGTACTATTTTTTCAATGATATGTGTAGTTGGTCGTTAATTGTAATTGTTTTAATGCTATCAATTTATTCCTGTAGAAGATCCGTTTGTCACAGACATTACGACGAAATTAAATATTTGTGATTCAGTTATCCATGCCGAAACATTACTTTATAATTCATACACATTCAGACAGTATTGTATATAATAAGAAACATTCTCGGAGTGTTCTTCCTGTTCAGCATTTTAAAAGCATTGCGATTTTTCAAATCACTCACGATAAAAAATTTTTGGTGACTAACTTGATACTTGTTTTTTCGTTCTTTAATTAATAACACATGTTTATATAATTTCAATTTAGCGTGTTTTTTTAAAATTATTTTTTGTGTAATTGTATGTTGTATATTTTTCGTCCTATCAAATTGGTTCGTCAATCTTCTGCACTGTTACGCATTACTCGTGTTTATGTATAAATACATAAACTGACTAATTTTGAATGTAGCTTAACACTTCCCCAACGGTGCTGAAAAATACTACCGGTATGTTGCTGGCCCTTAAAGAACTGAGTGAAAAAACATATTTTAACGCCCTTTGATGGACGGTAAAAACCCAGGACGTATATTATTAAGAAAATTGTTCTTCACTTGGTTCCTAAAGGGCCAGCAACATATCGGAAGTATATTTAAGCATCGTAGGAGAAGTGTCAATATAGTTTTTGATCAACAAAGACTTTTTTGCGCATTCATTCCAAGTGTGTCAATTTTAGGAAGACAGGTTCATTCTTAGCACGCAATTAGCTATGTGTAACAATTCTCGCGGCATGCTGAACTTGTACATAAACTTGAAGTGTGTCTATCAACAGACAGGTCTGGTTAACGTGTAAATACTCTACGGAGACTTGCCAGGTGTTTATTGCCTCCACCTTTTCACCTTTGTCTACGTTTGTTAACTTTCGGATCTGCGTTTACGTACATAATTAGACTGTATGCGTCTCCTGGTTTATGTTGACTACTTCATACTCTCATTCACCTACACCTTGTCCATATAACACGTCTGAATAATGAAACATGCATGTAATCATTTATAAACTCGTGACTTGGTGAATTGATTACGATATCTTTCAAGGAGTGGATTACTTACGAATATTTACCCGAACTACGTCATTATATCGACGTGGGAAAGGAAAAAGGACGCAACCCAAGCATAAAAAAATACAACAAGCACAAAAAAACGTATTTTGATGGTTTTGGGCCAAATGCAAATTATAAAATATACACAACCTTGAGGTACACTGAGACTGATTAACTGGCTTTTAATTAACTTAATCTGATATTAATTCAATCTTTAAAAAAATCTTTTTTTAATTCTTTTTTCCTGATTGAAATTTCCACATGCCCTTCTTTTGTCAAACTTAGAAGCTAAATTGAGTGTCAAGATATACAATATTGTGATTATCGAAAAAAAAACTGTATGTTATTCGTCAGTTTTCCTTCCCTCAGTCGATATGATAATACGAATCTTATAAAATATTTTTCAGTCATTAAATTAGCTTATTAATAAAGAAAATTGCTCTGAATGTCAAAATCAGCCTGAATACTCTTTTGAATAATTTTGTTAAAATATATATTCAAAACGAATTCCAATTTTGTACGAAAAAGGTATACGAATCAATATGTATGTAGTCTAGACATAATTATGTGCAATGGCATTCATTTTGATACTGTTGTGACTTTATCTCTTTTTCTGTCAGTAAATAGCAATATAAAAAATCAAAAGCACACAGAATAATCTTGTTGCAGCTGGTCGGCTTTAAATTAAGTGAAATCAAATAGCAACCGTACAACATCTAGCGCGAACGAGCAGAATATGACGCCGAGACCAAATGACATGACTGCGAACTCGATGCTGTCCTGTTAGTCGAGTGCGTCTCCAGGACGTACGTATCCTCAACTTTCTGAGCATTGTGCCGCTCGTTTGCATCACTTCTCAATAGCTCACCTGCCCAACGTCATATTATATATTTGATCAATCATATCTTTTTTCCTACTCTCAGTAATATACATACATGTTTGTTTGCAAATAAGATTCGTGTAATATTTCTTTCTGTATCAATTAATAGTATCTAAAAAATATTGATAGTTACTTTAAAATGCATTTAATTAAAATCACAAAAACGCCAACAATACAACTTTTATAACATAAATTTTTAAAATTATAAATTTAAGAAATCAAGATTTTCTTTCAGAATATACACATTTTCGCACACAATGTTTACTATAGTTTATTGGTAAGAATTAGTTTGCTTTTCTCAAAAAAAAATTGTTACATTGTACCAAAAAATATGCAAATAATTACAAGCATTAATCGTATTTTTGTTCTGTCAGAAATGTGTACTTCTTTCACATTTGCTACGAAATGTGGTTTCATAAAATTTTAAAAATCAAATCAACGTCTTTATGTTTCTTTTTAATCAGTTTTGGCCTTCGTGAAAATTTACCTTTCGTAAATAAATTTTAACAGGATTATAACATTTTTATTGTAAAAATAATATTAAACCTGAGTATTTTTTTGTCGTTTTATGCTGATTAAATTTATGTTTAGCTTTCAAAATTCATTTAAACTTTTGCCTTCATGCTCCTGTCTGTGCAGTAAAATAAGCACTGAATCAATTCCCTGCTTAATAACACAAACAGATTGAGTCATGAAAGTTTCCCAAATTGACACCATAAATCCAATATTTTATGCTTAATTTGTGTTGTAATAACCCCTTCCGGTGTAGTCCTCTGCGGAATACAGTTTAAAGAGCATTTTAGGAACCCCCTTAAAATATTACGACCTGCCTTTCGACAGATGACTTAAAACAATTTCGGAGACTTTTTTACATCTTCAGTGCGCCGCAGATAGATTTTTATGATATCACCCGGCGAGATCTCGCAATATTTTTATGCTGTAATAAAAAGCTCGTTTTGGTTTTAGGCCGGGGGCTTGCAGAGCTTTTCGCCCAGTTTATTTTCTCCCCGTTCATTCTGGGGTCGGCAGAGCTACTAGGCGTCTTGCTGGAGAAATGTAGCAACATATTGTTGAACGCCCTGTGGTTAACCGACAGAAGACACCTGTTCGCTTCTTTTTTACTCGAATTGCTAGGTTTTTATTTTCGATATGCTGTAGAAAACTTTCCCTTTTTACTACTTTTTGATAAAGATATATTATCATTTGGCGCTATTAGACGAAGATTTATCCATAAGTATCTGACATTTGCTATGAGTTATAGATATATGTATGTAACGACGTTGACTCTAATATAATGTGATAAATGATATGGCTTCTAATATATTTTCAGTAAGTATAAATCCCATAAATATTTAAAAAAACGACACAATAATCATGTGAGACGCTTATCGATGACGATCAAGATTAAATCGAAAAAAAGATCACAAATCATATATTATATACAATCGATGTCAATACTTTTCTAGTCTGGTTTGTAAGACTGTATTTATTTTTTGCTGAGTTGTTGTTTTTTTTTATGTTGGCTGCTCTGAATCCCGAAACAATCCCACCATATGATCGCATAAATAGAGGTATCTACTTGTGTCGACCTTTTTTTCTTTTTACCTGCATATCTTTTCTTGTTTCCCCGATTTTATCGCCAAAGACCCTTTTTTATTTCAATTTACTTTTTCATAAAACCGTAATATGAAATTTATGGAGTGGTCCTCACCCGCACGAGGTGAAGGATGTTTTTTACGCCACGGATTGTATTTTTTTTACTATTTGTCCATTGTAATAAATGTTCATCGCTACAAGGGTTAACAATAACGTTTATATAATAATATACCGTCGAGTTAATTTACAAAAAGGTGACACGGTTTCCGAATTTTCCACATCGATAAATATCATTTCATCTTTTCAATTTAATGACATATTTAATATATTCGATGGTTTTGGCGGTCACTTTGTAGAAGATATTTTTTTAATATTAATGACGTATTTGTTAAAACTCTCTTCTCTCTCAATCCTCAATCCTGATTTTAAAAGATTTCATCTTTAAAATTAAATGTTGACTGCGATGTACAAAATCATATCCGAGACATACACATTGCTTTATCAATTAGGTCATTATTTTATACTGACTATAATATTTGGTATCATATATTTTACCTGTGTCTTAGTGCTTTAGTGTATAATGCAGCTAGATTATCTTAAATTCGCTATGATTGTTGTCGATAGACATTTTACAATATTTACTCATAATCCCCTTATAAACAAAAAATTCGTAGTTAGTTTTTCCATATATATAAATAAAGTCATTATTTATTATACTGCTATAGCAAGAAAGCATTTAAACTATTTTCATTAATTTTATAGAAATGTAGAAAAAAAACATGCATTGACAATTTAAGGTATTCTACTTCCAAGTGAACACGGCATTCTTTTGTAAAAAAAACGAACATATTTTGCGTCGGACACTGCATATCATAACCCGTATTGCCGTTAACGACGCCTCGCATTAACGGGCGTCATCTCTTGCGAAGAATCTCGCCCCAGACCGCAATCTACCTGGGCCATATTAGGGCGGAAGATGGATGTGTCCGTACCAGGTGCCGACCGACGCGGTATTTATTATTTTCTTTCATGCACACATCTCAACAAGCCGACGTATGCTGTGATTTGAACAGAATATACGGGCGACACAGAAAAAATATTTAGCAGATGCTTTTAGGTTCTATAAACGTTCCTTCCAAATAATTTTAAAACCAAATAAAATAATGCTGGCTTTTTAAAGTTTCATCATGTTTTAATGTTTGTATTTATCATATTTTTTTCAACTTTTTTGGCAATATTTTGACGAAATACATAATACACTTTTCTTAGTCAATCGAAATATGCTGTCGATCTTGAAAATGCCATATCTATATCTCTTCTTAAACGGAGAATGGCAATACTTACTTTTTTATTATTACAATCAAAACTTATCGTAATATTTGGATTACATTGATAAACATTTATTTTTTTTCCTTCCTGTTTTATGTTCTCTATATGACTGGTCAAATAAGACAGTTTGCTCTTGATATATATAAGACAACGATTAGAAAATAAACTCTGTTATTTATTATTATCATTTAGAATTAACCGAGAGAAAATACTCGTAAAATTTTAATACACTTCATTTGCTCATGGATGACGTTCAGGCAAAATTATGATCTGAATAATTGATAGAAAAAGTTTTACTGTGCTTTTTTATTGCAGTCATGGAGTAGTCTGCACATAAACATAAACATTTTATGTATCCGCCACTTGTGAAAATTTCGTTTAATATTCTTCATATGAAAATTTAACCACACGTCACTTTCATTTCGTTATATTTCGAAATATGGGGGGAAAACATTTTTTATTTTCCGAAATTTTAGTAAACCTACGTTTCGAGTCTACGACACATCATTGTCATGTTTTGACAAGCAGTTACTGCCATTATTGCTAACATGTTTTTACCGACAGGCTGTGGAATGGTGCTTCTATAATATACCTAAGATTATACTACCGCTATAAAATTCTGAATTTGTATATGATATTGTATTTTGAAAATTAATTGCTTGGTTTATCAAGAAATCTGCTAATCGTCAACTGGTCGAGTCCTATGGCGCAGCGGTTAGCGTTGGGGGCTTCCTTGCCGGACCTCACAGGTTCGAGTCCCAGCACGACCAGCATTTATTCGATCGATTTATCGATGTCTATTCGAAGGCATGGGTTTATGATGTCTGAAAATTCCCTCCCACTCTTACGATCCTTCAATAACTGGGCGTAGCGAGAGCGGTTAGTTAATCACTAGTCCTGTCCTAGCTTTGTCCTTCTATCCCTTCTACTCTCTTTGGAAAATAGAGGTTGAGCGTCTGAGTTACAAAGAGTTCCATGATATACCAATAATAAGAGCATGTTATGATATACCATAAGAAGGCCATATGCTCCTTATTGGGAGCGGATTTGGGTAAAAATCGTCAACCCGTTTTGGTAAAAATTTTACAACTTTGTGAAATTGTTAGGACAGGTTTCGCTCGTTGCTGGCATTTAAACAGGATAAAATTCCAGTATTTTATATATCAATTAAAAATAATCAGGTTTTTATTAATTTATCAATTTAAGAATCAAAAATCCACCTGAAAAAAATATATATTCAATCTAAAGGTACTTGTGGTTAATATATATAATACGTTGCATTTTATATTGTTTATTAATCGCATATGTAAAATACATCATGAGATACAAGAATTAAATCTGTCCGACTTTTTTTCTTTTTATAGTAAAACTATAATAAAACTGACATGTACTTTTTTTTTGTTACAGAGAGGTTCTGACGAACTCCTGTCGCAAAGCGGCGTCACCGTCATGGCGCCCGCGGCACCCCACCATCCAGATAACAACAACCAAGATTCGGCCACCAAAAAGGTAGTTACTATTTATTATTTTTCGTTAATTTTGTAAGAAATCCACTTATAAATGAATGGTGGATATTTCCCGAAAAGAAGAAGAGGACATTTTCTTTAGAAATTCATTGTATTTCAAACACAGAAAAATTAAATGTAAAAAAATCTATTACACACGACTAGTGAAGATGTATATATTTATTACGTTAGCATCTAAAAATACTTTATCTTTTAAGTTATATTTTCGGTGAAGTAACTAGGTCAGAGGTGGGGAACCTTTTCTTCTCTAAAGGCCGCATTCATTTTTCTGATTCGACATAAGGCCGCAGTAAACATTGAGTAGGACGGGATTGATTAATTTTTAATGCCTTACCCTAATGCCTTTCCCCAGATTATCTCCAAACCTCGTTTTTTTTTTTAGTTTACCGAGGAATTTGAAATCCTCAATTCGCTATACCTTTTCCTCAGATTATCTCCAAACCTCGTTTTTTTTTTAGCTCGCCGAGGAATTTGAAATTCTCTATTCGCTATACTTTTCTCCCAGATTATCTCCAAACCTCGTTTTTTTTTACGAATTGCAGAATTGGCCAGAAGGCCGCAGGTTCCCCACGTCTGAACTAGATTGTTGTCAAATTTTTATGCTGTTAAAATCCATGAGTTGTCGTGAAGTCTGCGGATTGAATCGAGAATCACAATTCCACATAACATTGTTTTGCCGAGTCAAGTGCGAGGAAACTATCTTTCCGTCGTTTTCAGCGTGTAGACTTTGTAGGATGCGATGTTTTACCGCCGTAATAAACCATCCTCCTTACTTATTCATTCCGATTTATGGTCGTAGCTCGTAGCACCCGTACCTTGGCGTCTACGGTTCGCTACGCCGCGACAGCACGCGCTTCATCTAAACTGTTTTAAACAAGAGGCCAAGACTCTGCCCGGGAAAATAATTCGCTTACGTTCCTTTTTGCCTTACTTAAGGTGAAATTTTATTTTATTAATGCGCAATAAATATTCATTGGCAATAAAACCACGTCCTAGAATAATTTAAGCCGATAAATAAAATTATCAATGCGACATCCTATTTAGTTTGTTTATTCTGTTCTTAATCTAATTTTATATGACAATATCAACCCCTCTTTTTAAGAGATTTATTGTAAAGTGGTTCAATAGAACTTCCTCAATTTCAGTTTTTAATGTTCCTCAATAACGATTATGGCATAGTTTTGTATTTTGTAGAAATTGAATAATACGGACAAAATATCTTATCATCCAAAGACGCATACACACGATTATGTTTTTAATTTGACATTTTTATAACTTCATACCTTTATACAAACGAAGTGTATTTTCGCAAAAAAAAACATCATTTTTATTTGATCGCAAAAACTTGTATATAAATTAGAATTTTCATAAGTGCGTAAAATCATATAATATTTTTAACCCATTTATAAAGACTTCATTTTGCTGTTTATTTTCTTAATTATTAAGATACTAGTGGAGAAATTAAAAAGGAAAACTTAAATTTATATAACGAACTTTCGGATCTACTTGGACATCTCCTCACTCAAATTAGTGCGTTATATCGAAATCATTCTGTACAACGAATTGATTCCCTACTTTTTAAAATATTGTAACAATACTCTGGTGCTGTTTACCAACACTTTCCAATTCTGTCTCTATATTTCGTCCCTTATAATATTATTTCATTTGAATAAAACCGAAGCATTTCGCTGTGTCAATATCACTAGTTGTACTTTTATCTTGGTATATTTTTTCATTTTGGTTTCGGAAAATAGTACCAGGAAAGTTAATACAGTTATTTGATCATAGATAACTTTTCCTGTAATTAATATATCACCCATCTCAGTTATCTCATTATAAATTGAAATATGTATGATTTAATCACTTCATAACACGTGATGGACTGTTCCTTTTGTCTATGGCATAGATATATGTTTTTCTCGTATTAGTCTTTACTCCTACTAAACCAATTCGGAAACTCGTTTGTGTCTTTTCTCAATGATTATTTGCAATATCAAATAATAATTAGATATTTACAAAACTAGGACAATGATAAAATTGTATAGAGCATGCTTGCTTTTTTATTTAGCAGCGTATACTCGTTTTTAAAACATTTTATTTGACTATTGATTTTATATTGCGTGGAATGCTACGTGAATTAATTTATTTTACCCATAAAGGTAAATAGTAACATACTGAAATTTCTGATAGCCTTTTAAACCGTGAGGTTTTCGGTGAGACGCCGGAGGCTTGGGACAGCGTTTGACGTCGTTTGTTGTTGTCGTGTGTTTATGATGGGTCAAGTATTCCTAAAAGCTTTTATTATTATTCATATAGAGAGGATAGCAGAGAGGTTCCTGTCTAATACTGAAAACTCGCTTCGAAACCACTTGAACGTAGATTTCTGCCGAAGAGTCTTTTAAAGAGATCGCCTTTTACGTTTTTCTTAAACGAGTTAGCTTTTTTAAATGTGTAGGTAAAGCTATATAAATTTATATTTTTGTGTATGGATACATATTATGTCTGTATACAAAATTTAGTCCCGCATCGTCGTCTTTTTGTACACAGAGTGAATAAAAGAAATGGGGTCTGGCTTTTGAAGATCCCGTTTGACATTTAAGGATAAATGAGTGTGTTTGAATGTCATTAGTTTTGTCAGTCGGCGGGGAATCCTGAAATGTGTAGCCCTTCTTAGTGTCTATTTCAATAACAGAAATAAAAGTGAATACGTAGTGAAACTTTTGTTATTCTTGTTTCATTGAAAAGAAACAAAAGATACATTCCGAAGTAATCAAAGATAAATAGCATTAATATAAAAAAAAAATGGATGGAGAAAATATAAATTACTTGACCGTAGTTAATATTTGTTTAAATCATAAAAAGCTAAATTATTTATGTGAAAGTTATCTTATTTCTGGTTGATAGTGATTGTTGAAAAAATCTTTAAAGTTGATTTCATTTATTTATGGAAATAAAACACAATGTATTCCATAATATTATCAAGATCGCTTTCTTTTATAAAGTGAACATTTTTTAATCGATAACTTGTTTCACAAGATTAATTGATTAGAACATTCAGAACCGGTCGTGCTCATATTTAATAATTTGAAATAACTAAAAAAACCTTTTATGAAACATCACATCGTTTTACCAAGAATGTACGTTTTATTTCATTGTTATTATTGATATAACAGACATGCAAATGTACTATTAGCGATTCCATTAATCGTCCTCCCTGGACATGACGTATTTCATATTAATATGAATGCGGCTCCATCGCTTTTACACTTCCGTTTGAGCTGGGATATGGCGACTCTTAATATTTAATACACCAAACAAGCGAAGATTAATTCTCAGATTCGCCTGTCTCGAACCCAAACTGTGAAAGTTTTATTAGTAGCACGCCTGCTTCAGGTGGGCATTGCGTCCTAGGATCTACACCGGTAGAAAGTCTGACCTCTTCCACGATGTTTGAAAGTTGGCGATCCTTCAATAGTGTGAAAATATCAATCATAATTACCGAAAACGCCATGCAATGAATAGTTCGACGCACCATAAGTCTGGACTCGGAAAAAGTTTGGAATATATATTTCATATGGATTGAAAATTTATGTCACTTAACTTATTTTCACACACATTGCTGTGAATCATGATGTATAATGAAGATTCACATATGCTTGTTGAAATAATTCTAGTTATTCAATATTATGACCTCAAATATTTTATTGTTTATAGAATTTTAGACAGTCACTATTATATGTATGGACATTATATTTGGTGGAAACCACCTGACGTTTCAATACCGCTTAAGATTTCAAAGCTTAGAACATTTTAATTTCTATCCAAGATTCCTGACACTCTTCAAAATGAAACCGTTTTAATTTAACGTTTTTTTTTATTTAACCGTTTAACATATTGTGGTGATAGTATTCTCTATTTGGTCATTAAATAAATGTATATTTTAGATGAAAAAATATTCCTAATAATTCATCATTTATTATACGTACATATTCGACATAGTCGCAATCAATGAACAGGACATTTTTCCTTAAATAAAAGTATATATAAATGTAATCGTAATTATGACCGGTGTTTTTTGGCATACTGTACAAGAGTCTGAGTTTCTTTATATCATAATATATTCAATAAACATGCAGCCGTCATAAAACTCTCTTTATATTGATAGTGTTTTCATATTTTTCGTAAATGTTGTTGTGTTTTACTTTTTAGATAAAAGATAAATAAATCTTCTACGCTCCTTGTTCCTCGGTATAACTTCGATTTTATGTTGCAACTAGAGTATCCAATCCCGAAGCCTTTTTCCAATCCCGGGATTTCGGGATTGAATTATTTTGAATCCCGGGATCCCGGGATCCCGGGATTGAGATTTTCTCACCGAGGAATTTGAAATCCTCAATTTGCTATACTTTTTCCCAGAATCTCACAGAAACTCGTTTTTTTAGCTCACCGAGGAATTTGAAATCTCCGATTTGGTATACTTTTTCCCAGAATCTCACAGAAACTCTTTTTTTTTTTTTTTAGCTCACCGAGGAATTTGAAATCCCCGATTTGCCAATTTCGTATGAATTTCGAGAATTTGCTAGAAATTTCTCAATCCCGAAATCCCGGGATCGCGGCCATCTCAATCCCGGAATTTCGGGATCAGAAAATTGAACGGGATCCCGGGATTACGGGATCCCGGATCCCGGGATTGGATGCCCTAGTTGCAACGTCTTTTCATAAGGTCGATGATTGACATTAAGTTTATTTATATATTGAAAAAAAAATTCCATTCCAATTGTATCAAATCCAAGTCGTTGTTATCATTTACTAAATACATACATATATCCCCTTTTCATTCGCTTTTAACGATTTTTTGAAAACAATACTCCATTGATGACGTTCATATATTTAACCGTTCAAACTGTATTACTATAGATATAATTGTTTTATATGAATTGGTCTATGAACCACACGGGACATACGTCTCAAGAGTCAATTTCCAAATGAGAAATTATAAACTTTTCCGAAATGTTCATTTGTATGTTGACCTTTTTTTATCATTCATTCTTGGAAACCCTCATAATTAAGAAACACAGCAAAAGTTATAAAATATTAAGTTTTAATGAAGCATAGAAATTATTTGAATAATGACTAGCTGTGTGGTGAAAAAATAACAAAATATTTTAATTATAAGTATTATACAAATTTTATTGTATAAAATATAGTTAATAGCTATTTCGACGTATGCTTCCATCAAAACTGTCATTATACATATGCCAAAATAGCTATCAACTGAATATGAAATAATATTTCTAGAACTAAAATACTTAAGTAATCTAATTTTATGGCGCAGCGGTTTGCGTTGTGGGATTCCGTGCCGCATCTCACGAGTTCGAGTCTTAGTACGAACAGCATTTTTTCATTCTATCGAAGGCATGGGTGTTTGTGATGTCTAAAAATTCCCTCCCACCCTTTCCGATCATTTAATAAATGTGCGTACCGAAATCGATTCGTTAACTATTAGTCTTGCCTTAGCCTTATCCTTATATCACTACTTCTCCTAGAAAAAGAAGAGGTTGAGCGACTGAGTAACAGACACTTCTCGTAGAAAAACTTTTGTTGAGACACCTCCATTAAGAGACCATATGCTTCACATTGGAAGCGACATGGATCAACAAAATCATCTTGTTACAGTAATGTTCTACCAAGTTACTGCCAATTCAATCAATGACCTTACCTTCTATGATAACCTCCGTTCGGTTTTAGTGTTGACGATTCTTTATATAATATTATAATTTGAATAATGATAAATTTTGGTTTATATTTTCAGAATGCTCACGCTACAATTAGTTTCACTATAACGTCGTTATACATTCTTTATGGACTAAAATTTGGTTTTACTAATTTGAAATCTCCTATTTTAAATTGAGATTTACTCTAACGTATAGCGACTTTATATAAGCTTTATTTGTAATAAAAAAAATCGATCGCTCGAAAGTGAAATGTAGCGCGCCCTAGAATGCAAACTAATCCGTTTACCTGTTCCTCCTGGCGATGCACGCGTTGAAAAATCCCATTTACCGTGCGACCCGTTGCATTGTTATCCCCCCGCCCCGGTTCTATTACCCACTCTTGCCCCCGCTCGAAGCCGTTATGCATTCTACGTGGACGCTGGAAAAAGGATTCCATATAGAAAGAATATACTGCCTGTCATTGTAAGGAAAATTCATTACGTCTCCTCGCCTCCGGGTAATAGGCTTTGATCCGCATTATGGCTCTTTGCACTTGATTAGGTCAATCTTCCTAGTGATTACCTCTTTTGCTTTAGAGTATTTTAACCAGTTTATCGGTATTTCTTTGAGGATAAGCGCTACAGTTTCGAATTGCCGGCTACCCTATCCTCCGTTATCGTACTAATCTTTTTGTCTTATTACAAAGCGAAGATTTACCAAAGCCGACGCCTTTTCGTTGAAAGCTTGTTTCGTTCATTACGGTTGTTTGTGTCTACTTCAAATAAATTTTATCGCCTTTCGAAACTTGACATTTATTTACAAATAACACTTACAGTATACAACATTGAAAATCTCACCTTTATTCTTATCTGTATACTTTGCCAACAAACTAGTGTTTATATTTATATAAATAAATATAAATGTACATATATATAAATATAAGTTGTAAATGGCCTAAGACTAGCGTGTCATTTAGATTAGTAGTCAAGAGTTTGATTTTTTTAATACAATCTTCTGTACATTTCCATGCGTTTTGTCACTAACGATGTGGATTTTACATTTCGATTTTTAAATTCCATTAAGCGTCTTCAGTAATCCAAATTTATAAACACGAACATTTTTATTTATGGAATTTCGTCAAAATTTACTGATGGCTAAAATGTTTTTATTTTTTACTTGGTTCTTCTACGATCATGAAAACTGGACTCTCTGAAAACGTATAGGTAATGACTAGCCCTTCCTTTACCATATATTTCTTCCACCATCCTTCCATAAAGAAACGCTGTACGAACTATCTACAAAAAGACATCCAAGATGTTGAATATTTGCGTCCGATTTTTACTGATACATAAAGATTAAATAACAGTTTATTTTAATTTTTTCACAAAGTAAATAAAAATGTTTTTCATGTTGTTTCCTATGAAACTCTTTCATAATATAATTTAATTATTTGTTAAAAAAAAACAGTTTTTACTTCATTGTAAGTCTACATTATTAAATTATATTAAGTATCTTTTTAATTAAATTACAAACCAATATTACAAAAAATGACAATGGTTTATACCTTCCGTTTGTGAAATATAGTAAATTTAGTTAAATATGGTTTGATATTTAATTTAAAAAATTTCACCCTAGAGATTGTCTTGTGACGTTTACTTGTATTGTTGCTCTCCATTATTAAATTACCCCGAACAAAGAGTTCAATTTTGTCTCATCTCATTGGTGTTTCTCTCGTCGGCCGACTCCTCGACAGGTGGTAAGCCGTCCTTTGTTGTTTGGCAATAATGCTTTTATATAGTCCCAATTTTTCCCGTATTACTTTCTTCGTGATATTAAAACGCCAATCGTATTTTCTAGGGCCAAAGCGACTTATTGTGTAGGCTTAAACAATTTTATTCAATGGCTGAAATGAAAATAGGGTATCATATTATTATTTGATATTTATTTATATCACATTGCCATTGTTGACTTTTTTCTTTATAAATTATGTCTTCGTAAACAAACGTAAATAATTGTAGTCGAAATACATCATTCATTTCAATATTACTTTTACAGAACCTTTTTCTGCGAACCATTATTTACGTAGAAATTATATTTTGGGGTATTATTCATTTTTATATTTAATACATGACATCAGAATATTCCTTGCTTTCTTATACAAAGCGTATTAGTATTTTTTTAATTAATTGTTTTATTCCTAAACAATAAACTATCGTTTTTTTTTTATTTTAGTTCCATTCTTAAATATTTAAATATCCATATTCACCTTAATTCTTATTTTTCATTGTTTTTTTAATGCAACACAATTAAAAAATATATCTAACGCGTTTCTTTACCTGATTGCTGTGCAGGGAATGTTTCTTTCGCGTAAAGAAGAGAATGGTTTGTTGTTATAATGAATAACAAACTAATTAATTAATACTAACACAATTTGTCAAATGTACCAATTTTACATATTCTCAATATTTTCAAATAAACCTGGAAATCTCTTAAATTTATATGAATTCAATTCCTAAAAGTTTGCTTCAGCCTTGTAAAGTGAGTTTCAATTTTTACAGAATTGAACTATATTTTTGTTCTGTCAATGACCAGTTACTTTATCATCCAAAGAAATTTGACTTTTGCCATTGAACATACATAATATTCAGTCATCATATATTGCGGGTCCGTAAAACAGTCAGCATTTCGATTCACGCTTTTTTTCAATATTCATGCACGGTAAAAACTCAACAAGTCGATCGGTTCGCCGTCGTGGCTGCAAGACGCCGCCGCTTACTTGTTGCTTGGCGTCTTTGGCGATTCGACGCTGACTGCTGACGTGACGCGGCACGGCGTCGGATTGTAAACCCCGCGGCGCTGCCGGAATTCCGCCGGTTTCCGGATTAGCCCGCACGCGATCCATTAGCCGCACAATGCGCATTTCCGGAAGGGGTTTCCAGCTTATGCGATAAGCTTGATGATTTTATTTGAAACGTTTTGTCTAGATTCGATCGATCTCATTACAACGCTGCTCTTTCGTAACTTTGTTATTTCACCAATCACAATGAATTCATTCTTCAAACGCGCTATTTCACTTCAACAGTAAATTTTTACGTCTACCAAATGTAATTTTACAACAAATAAAAATAGCTTGACATAATAGCAAATTAAGTTTTTTTTGTATAATTTTAATAATTTTTTGTCTAAATTTATCATCGCGTGTTTGTGAAATTAATTGATATTTTTTTACTTACTGATTTAAAAAGATTTTTACACGTCGAAATAAAAATTTCAATGCCGATACTTTTCCTTGATAGTCTAATAAAACACTGCATACTTTTTACTGGGGTGTCTTTGTATATCCGTTGATCATGAAAATCAATTCGAAAAATATCAAACGTCATTTTTATTAAACACTGATTGATGCATTTTGTTTTGTATATGACATTGGTATATATCTGGTGAAATTGTAAATCCTCCATTCGATTATTTTATGTTTGGGGTTAGATTAGACGATTTGCGATTTGTAGTATTTGTGGAATCCCCACGATAAGAGCGCCACAAGTGCTGTTTCATTTATATGTGGGCTTTGGTCGTTCGGGTAGCGGTGCGACTTTTATTGATACAAATTGTTAGCAGTGTTGCCTCGATTCAGCGGAGTTTTCAATGTCTTTTTGTTGCCGAGTAGAAAGGGTCGGCAGAGCAAGTCAGTTCATTCAATAAAGATGCGGAGAACACGCAAACTCCTGCATTAGAAATGTTTTCTGCCTTCCCGTTGATATGTTGTCCCACACAAACAGCAATCTATTCGAGCATCCTATTCTTTTTTGTTCGTTTTTTATTTTACCCCTACTGATACTCCAGTCATTTTATTTCAAAGTTTTCAAAGTATATTCCCTTCGGGGCAGGTTTTGGGCTCATATATTACTATTATGGTATTTTTCGAGGATTAGCTTTTGTCACATCCAGTGTTGTTTTTAAATAATCATTTTTTTTTTTTTTTACATTTTCAAATAATTTATTTAAATATTTCTTAATTTATAGTCAATACATATTCTACTATTGAAATCATTTGGAAGCTAATTTTACGGATAGCATATTTTTTAACTATCGAATTTTGATTTGATTATTATTCCACTAGTTTAAGATTCCATTCCAAAAATAAATAATAGATACTTTTAGTAAGTAAAAACTAAGGTTCCAGTTATTTTTTCATTTTAAAATTAGATGTAATTAAGTTCATGAGAATTTTTAAAGTGACTCGATATCAACTGGAGGAGAAAATATATTATAAATATTCGTGCCAGAGATCTTAATTTCTATGAATGAAAACATGTTAATTTATACAGACGGACCCATCTGATCACTAGGGACACTCTTAACCACTGAGTGTGCACTGACTTTTGCCACATGGAAAATGGTTGTTTTCGTGATTATAAGGAATAGATAGTTTTACTTACTTTGGTAAGATTAGAACGGTCTGACAACCCCTACAGCTTATTTACGCCTTTACATATTCTAGTAAAAGCTTTTACTTTGTTAATCATTGTTCGTGTCAGATCAACAAATCGAAAACAGTTAATTTTCATAAAAGCCGTCATGGTTGGAAATTGTTATTAATTTTCCTATTTAATAATTAACACTCTATTCAGACATCTTATTGTGCGCTTTGTCCATTAGCTGGAAATGTATAAGATACAATTTACATTGCTTTTCTATTTCACTTTATGCTTTGTACAAATAATCTAAATGGTAACAGCGATCGTTAACGAAGGACATTCGGCTGTGTTATATAGCATGTGTACATACTGGCGATTCGGTTATTTAAGATTCTCTAACCCTTAATAAATAAAAAAACTCTAAATTATAATTTAAAATAATGCGATGTGTACAAGTTTACAAGTTGCGCTATTCTGTTTCTGTATTTAAGTAACATTCTACATTTGTTTTCACTACAATCTTATCTTCAATGATTCACGAATGAGATTTTTTTTATCTATAGATGGTTAAAATTGTTTTCTTTTAATGACAATTTTTAAATTCAATTATTTTCTATGTTATACATTATTTTTTATTGATATTATATAAAAATACGTATTTTTTTAATACCAGACTCGAATTATCATACAAAAGAACATAATATTTACCTATTGTCATGATAAGTAAATAATATTGTGTTTGCTATTTAGTGTATAATAAATATTTGATTTCTATCAATTAATTAGTTAAACTACATTATAAAAACGTTAAAAAGCAAAAAAAATATCCACAAAAAATCTTCTACAGATAAAACATAATTACATTGTTAAAATTGTCGTTTGAATTGTTGTTTTCGCACTAAGACTTAAGCCAGGGATGGCAAACAAGCGACCCGCGTGAAAAATTATCTAACCCGCTTCGACTTTTAGAAATTATTGTTTTTATTTAAAGCCTTAATTATTTAATCTATGTGACCCGCGACATGATTTTTTATTTTTTTTAAATCAAATTTGACCCACTTGCAAAAAAGGTTCGCCATCCCTGACTTAGACTTTTTTGTTGCTCATAGTATCTCCAAAGAATTAGTTTTATATTTTTGTTTTTTCTTTCGCACTTATTATTTTTTACATTTTTTTACGCTGTTTTCATTGCATAATAACATTATATGATGCACGCCCATCAGTCTGCCTTATCTTTAATGACTCGTCCTCTTTTTGTTAATTTATACATACTTCACGCGCTGAGGGCTTTTCTCCCTTTTTAACACTCACAGCATTTGACGGAAATATTTAAACGTTATTATGTGAACATACTGATAAATGCGTTTTACTGTTTTAAATGGTGCTCGCAGTAGTGATAAAATTTGACTCAGTTCAAAAATGCAATCATCGCTTTATTATTTTTCAAGCGAGAAAATACCAAATGCAAACAATACTAACTTTTCTCTACACCAGGCATTCTCTTAACCACTAGAACGCCAGAGTCTCACCGGTGAGTTGCGATGTTTTATCGTTGAAAATAAATGTTTTTTCAATATGTACAAATTATTATGCTAGTAAGCGTCATCTATTTTTAAACCCAACGACGTCTAAAATGTTTGATAAATCTTAATTGTTTGGTATTATTTTGAAATAAATTTAACCGATTTCGCTAGGGCTGCCTATCGAGAGATTTTTTTTTACGAAAATCGTATTTGTCACAGTGATGTATAATATATTTAAATTGAACTATAAAATAAAATTACGAAGCTTCGATCGCTGTTCATATTATTGACTAAAAGTAAAATAATATAAAATTAAATTTTAAAAATGTATTTATTGTATGTTGTGACAACCCTGAAAAATAAGTGGGCTAAACCCATAAATGATCCCGCAGCATGTGTTAAACATACATATGCCAGGACACACTAGTGACTAGAACATCTTAAAACTATAAATTATGTAATTCAAACCACTTTTTATGCAATTTCTATTTATTCTGAAATGGCTGGCAGTTAATTGGTTTAAAGATAAAAACGTAAATTTTTTGGTAATGTAATTTAAAAAACGTTTAAAATAAGTTTTTGTTGTAGAGTTAAGAAAATTGTACTGCTCTTCAGAAATTTACAACTTACACAATTTAAGTTCACTCTCAATTTTTGTTATAATTATTTGGCTGTGACATATTTATTGATGAAAATACATTTTTTAATATTTCAGGTGAAACTTGAGCCAAATGTCGGAAAGCCTTCGCGGGTTATTCACATTCGAAACATCCCCAACGAGACGAGTGAAGCGGAGATCATTCAGCTCGGGATTCCTTTTGGCAGGGTGACCAATGTCCTCGTCCTTAAAGGAAAAAATCAGGTAATATTATTTTATTATAAAAAACAAGTCATTCATTCCAATACCAATTATAATAAATCGTATTATGCATTCATTATGAAGAACTTCTTACTATGCTTTCCGATTCCATTATACAGTTATTTGCGATATAATTTTACATTTTATACCTGATTGGACTTTTATGTCCGGATAAAGTTACTAGTATCTTGGTTTAGTATCGAAGCGGCCTTATTTTAAATATTAATCGTGAAACACGAACAATGGAAAAATATCAACTGAAATCAAGTATACCAGTTAATGAAAATGCTTGTTATGATAGGAAATTTGAAATCATTGAACATAGTTGTTATCACAGATTAAAAATATCAAAGTATTTTAGTTCTACAGTGTTTAATAATGTTATGTGTTGATAGCTATTTCGGCTTGCGCCTTCGTCAGAACTATAGTTCTGACGATGGCGCAAGCCGAAATAGCTATTAACGCATAAAATTATTAAAAACTGTAGAACTAAAATACTTTGATATTTTTAATCTGTTATAAAAGAGTTCTACCAAGTAAATGTCAAATCAATTAATAAATAGTTGTTATCGTTTGATTGGAAATTCTGATTTCTAAAAAAAAACTCTTAAATTATATTTTATTAATATGTACATTCATTTTTTTTTATTGTTTCTTTTCATCGGGCACTGAAGTTAAACATTTTGTTGCAACTTGCAATCGTTCGCTTTGTAACACTTTTTTTTTATTTTTTATTATTTCCAACTTATAAATAGAAAACAAACAAAAAAATATGCATTATTTATTTGCCGTAAAGTAATCTGAAATAAAAACTTCATCGTTCATTAAAAGTTAAAGCGGCATGAAACAGCGGGAAACTTGTGACGCAAGGTTTTAGATTGTATTGGCTGATTTTATAACACAACTTTCTGACAATGCACCCTCTCGTAATAGAGTTATTCGAAAATCATTAATTCTCTTGTTATTTAACTGAATATGCTTACTTTTATGATTGATATACAATGGTTTATAACGTTTTGTGATACCTTTTTGAATGCGAATATGTATTTTTACTAGCTTGATGATATCTCTTCTTCTTGATATAAATTTTATGTTTTTCATATATTTTTTTTTTGTGCTGGTCGCAATACCGTAACATCCACAGGGTCCCAACAAAGAGTTTCAATACCGGTACTACTGATACCGGAATCCCGATTTTATTTGTGTTACAAACGCGATATATCGACAAACTGGTTGGCTGATTGATTTGTATTTGAAGATCCAACCAAAATTTCTGATTCTAGCATTCATTAACTAACTTACTAACTAACTTTTAATGTTGGATTTTAGTTCAAATATGATCCACTTTTTATGCCTCTAATTCGATATATTTTAAATGCCGATATTTAATATGAAAAATCTAAATAACGGAATTGATTTATTCGTCGGGTTTTGCGATTTGAAATGGCCGTAGTTTTAAAAAATCGCATTTTTATGTATTTTAGAATAGCCGGAATTGTAATATCGGTATGCATTGTAAAATACCGGGATTGAAATAGTCGACCGTTATATCAATCCCCAGTGCGAGTTCTCGATATATATCTTCTATTTTGAGTAGTCATGTCAGTATTGTGATTATGAGAATATCCGTTCACTATTCCGCAATCTTGCTTCAAATTAAAGTCATTTCCGGATTAGCAGAGCGATGCTATTTTGATATCGAATAATCTCAAAGCTTTTTTCAATCCATCGATTTTATTTCAATTATGATTTTTTTTAAAATTTCTGATTTAATCTCAATACACCAGTAAAGTGTATGTAATATCCAATTAATATTCATTACTGCTATAAAATTTAGCTATAGTATAAATTGTTAGATTTTTCAACACCAAAAAAAATATTGCACGCAATCTTATATTTAAAAAAATGTTGCTTGTTTTTTATCAAGCATTTTTATGTATATATTTATGACCTTCAATCGTTCTATTCAGCGTTTAACTTTTTCATTATTTTTTTATTGTAATTTATACTTTTTTTCGTAAATATGATACAATGACTGTTTTTTTCTATTAACTCAGTCTTTTATCGAATATGCGTGGCAAACGCTGAAAGTTGTTTGAACTAATAGTCACAGCGCCATTATATTGTCGTTTATTCGACCCGCCTTTGCCTGCGAAATGAATGTTCGCTTCGAAACTTTCCAAGCTTTTAGTCAATATATACGACATTTATGCGATTTTATCGTTCCACTGTTAATGAAGTATTCAACTGATTGTTAAATCGATTAAAAGTTCATATTTTCAATTCTCTATCATACTATGGCTCGCGTTTTATCGCTGTGACTGTTGTATATTTAGTTTATTATCGCTTTATACCTTCTGTCTAACAATCCTATATTCATTCGCCTTAATTTTCTAATTCATGAATCCTTTGTTGTAACTATTCGCGTGATATCGTTGTGTATAATGTGTTTGATCATTTATCACAATTTTATTTATGTTCGATTAGAACCAACCAACGGTTGTTAAGAATTAGAGTAAAACACCACTCGATTTCATCAGCCCACTATCAATTACAATAATCAATTTTAATTTAATTTTTCTTTAAAATTTTTGTGTTAATGAAAAAAATTGCTTACATATCAAATACTGAAAAATAGTTTCGGTGCATTTACAAAGCTATTATGAATACCACTTATGCGTGAACTAAACTAAAAGTCATTGTGTTTTATCGTTTTAAATGAAAAGTTTTGAATACATATATGCATTATTGAGTAAGAATTATCCCTTACTTAATACTTTGGCCTCGGTTAGTACTCATTAATTGTGACCTCTGTCTTTTATACCTGATAGACAATTGAAGTCTGTGTGGCATCCCACCGCGTAATAATCTGCGAAAGTTAGCCGTTGCTAAGTTCAGAACGAAGCGCTGCCTATTTCACTCGCCAATTTATGAATGCTAAATTAAATCTCATTTTCCTCTCGCGATTTAATTGCGCCAGGGCTTGCATTCGTGCCGTGCTTAAATACTATAATCAATTATTCACAAAAATATCAGCTTTTGGTAGGTATCTACTTCTATAAAACCATAGCATTAAAGTTTTTTAAGAACGTTCGATTGTAGCATACTTTATGGATACGTGTTAATATTATTTACTTCTCATTGACACGAGTAATATTTATCTGTCCGAATTTTTAGGCCTACAACTTGGCTGATTTTTTATATATACCACTACTGTTTAATACATTGTTCGTTAAGGGTAAGAGTCACGGTCTAGAACCGTCTAGAAAGACACCTATAATCAAGACAAATTATTAAATACATACAAATTATATATTATATACAATTGCTTATATACAAAAATTCGTTTAATTGATAGAATCTAACATAATAGGATTTTTAAATCATTTCAGTTGAGTTAAGAATGTATTGTTGTTTTATTTTAATAAAGTTTATTTGTAAAAATGAACAGGGAATCTAGTGGCGTGCTTAAGCCTCCTATTTATTTTTGAAAAAATATAGACATTCAATCCTAATTAAATTTTAAAATAGTATTTCTCAATTGGAGAATTTTATTTTCTATAAAGTTTTGTTACTGATTGCTCTCCTTGTTCGAACTTTAGTTTTTATCATTTTACTTTTTATTAAATATTACATTTAATAAACTCTTGTATTTTTGAGATACTGTATAAGGAAATATGTAATACCTTAAATATATGTAAGATTCATTTACAGCTTACACTCATCGATGAAGTCTTATATTATTTTATATCTTATAATCAATTATTTTTTTTGAAGATATTTTCATCCCTGAACCGTACGTTTGCTCGTGTGCTGTAAATTTTCAGTTAGCATTTCTGCAATACCATATTCACTAATAATTCTTTCAAATTGCAACGCCAAACATTTTGTAACCGTAAGATACATAAGTAAATAATTTCGCATCAAATATTTAACTATGTTGAATCCAAACAATTTACAAACCAACCAAAATAATTTCACCTAATGAACCCTTAAAATTTTATCTTTATGAAATAGAAAATTAAAATCGTTTTTATATTAAAAATGTTTTACAGGTATTTTGTTTATTCTGAGATAAGAATATAACCCTTTCTCAAAATTTTATAATTCCAATACATGTGTATTCATTCATTCGCTCACATTTTTATTTGAAGTAGAAGTTTGTAAAATGTACATTAAATTTTTTTTAAAAACGAATAAGGTGTATACGTTACCGACATATAATCAATACATAAAACATCATATTGGTTTTTTATCAAATAAATAATAATTAAACATTCAATTATTTGTATTTAACAGCAATATCCATTCTATGATGCTAATATTATGTTCGTGTTGAATGTTAATTATAATTATCTCACTTCGTCATAGGGCTTACGTTAAATTAACAATTTAATATCTATGCGGTATGCTATATATAGTTTACAATACATTTTAATTTGTCTCTGAAACGAATCGTTCTAAATTATCTATGCTCAAATAGACATGGCCGTTTGTAGTCTCATTTATGAATAAAATATTTAATCTCTACAAATTGTTTATAGCCACAAACCTCTGACTGATATTGTTTGTAATTAACAACTGTGCATTTTTTATTTCGATGTCGTTAATTGAAGTTAATTATTTACAATCTTACAGTGCTATATTTTTCGTAATTCAAAAAATTGTTCTTTCAATTATCTACATAGATCTTATATGAATTAACTACGTAAAAACGTTAATTTGAGGCTTATTCACCTTTTTGAAAAGTCTACGTATCTATTTTTTTTTATCTTTTGCACTGTACCTGATTAAATATGTCGTTGATATATCGACCTGTAATCGGCAGAAAAACTTAAGCGACAATTCATATAATACATTTTACAGAAGATGGTGTTTTTCACTTCCTCACGTAATAATCTCGCAAAACGAAACTATATTTGACCAAATATTACTAACCGCATTTAAGAAATTATTTTTGCCAACTAATCACGAGAGGAAATTAACACCTATTGTAATTAAAACCTAACCATTCCTGTAAAATGTATTAATTAGCGTACGCTGTTTTGCTGATTACGGGTCGATATATTGGTAAAACAACTCACAAGTGCCTCGTTTTTAAGTTTTTAATATTTTTAAATAGTCCCGCGTTTTTTAACAAATAAATGTATTTACATACATCCCCTCTCTCTGGCGGGATTTGTAAAAATAAATCCCTTATAATCAGTGCCGTGAGTAGCTAGCTGGGACTCAACCGCTCTAATGCCTGGCCTCTGCAAACATTCGGCGGATGCGGCCCCCTTATCCGACCCCAAATGAAATTACTCGCCGCTCACTGTTTATTTATCTGCGAAGCAGCCACCCTTTTACCGACGTGTGTAACGCACTTGTAACCGCGACTATGGACATGTCTTTTGCCCACGCGCATTTTTGCGTTCTTGTCACAAAAATACACATTCCACGCTGTAATATCGTATTTTTTTAATAGCTGGCATTTTAAGAATGTTGGGCTTCTGTAGTTTTATTATTGCATATAAACTCACAAGTAAAATATGCTTTCATTTATTAGACAACCTGAATGAAGTTTTATTTATCATTATAACACAGGTAAAGATATCGTTGCAGTACAAATATTTTTCAATATTCCATTACCTGCAATTCTTGTCTTTTTACTATTTTGGTAAATATATTCTTAGTAAAAGGATTTCACATTTTTTCATATAAATGATTAGATTTCGTAATCAACCTTTATATAGCCTACATAAATAATATATATTGTATACTTATAAAAAAATGTAATTTCTTCTTTATGTCAGTATAATTCACTGTTAATCTTTTTGTGGTGTAGATACTATTTTTTTTTAATCCATATCCGCTCCCAATGTGGAGCGTATGGTCTCCTAACGGAGTTATCTCAGTAAAAGTTTTTCTACGAGAACTGTTTATTACTCAGTGGCTCAACCTCTCTTTTTAAAAGAGAGAGTAGTAGGGATTGAAAGACTAGGACAGGACTAGTGGTTAACTAATCGCTCTCGCTATGCCCAGTTATTGATGGATCGGGAAGGGTGGGTGATATTTTTTAGACATCACAAAGCCACCGATCAAAAAATGCTGTTCGTACTGGGACTCAAGCCCGTGAGATTTAGCACGGAAGCCAACAACGTTAATAGCTTCGCCATTGACCCGACAAATTTACATATTTTTGACGTATTTTGATCACGAAGAAAATTATGCTTGGTTTGTTAATCGATAATGCAAGTCTATGTTTTATACAAAAATGGAAATGAAATTTTAGAAAAAAAAAAACAAAACTTCATAAATTCATCT
Organism: Himalopsyche tibetana; assembly: GCA_030503985.1. Classification (NCBI taxonomy): domain Eukaryota; kingdom Metazoa; phylum Arthropoda; class Insecta; order Trichoptera; family Rhyacophilidae; genus Himalopsyche; species Himalopsyche tibetana. The sequence continues at coordinate 32,798,541 of JAPJYX010000016.1, forward strand.
CACAATATTTAATAACGGCGAGAGGAATTTTTCACTTTTCTTATAATTGAATTACCAAGAGAAAAGCATAATTTTTATAGTCTAAGCATGCTAAGCTAAATTTGAATAGCCTTTCTTTGCTTTTAATTTCATAGATACTAAAAAAAATATTATGTTCTGTCGGGTATATGAAACAATATTCTGTCATCAGCGAATCGACGTGTCCTTTTTTTGGTTGTTGTGTCACACAATCTGAACGTGTGTCTCGTCTATTTCTATTCTGCTGTCCTCCGTCATGCGCCACTTGTTCAAGAATTTACTATAAGAATTTCACAACCGCAGAAGAATTTATTTTGCGCAAATAAAGAAGAAACCCTCGTGACACTGCGGCCGAAACTATTCGTTTTGGAATTCGCCACAAACATTACTGTCCGACTTCGAAATATTTTATTTAAAAGCTGGAGAATATTTCAATTTAATGCTACATTTATGTTCCTCTGTTTTTATAGTATGCCTTGTGCTGTATTTTGTTTAACGAGAAGTACAATACGATATTGTTTTATTAAAATATTTAAAAAAAGTATATCGGTATTATTATACTTTATTATGCTTTCTGGTTTGAAAAGTTTTAACTGCCGTAGATAATTAATAGTATTAACCTAGCACGCCGGCTATTGCAATTATGAAATGAATAAGTTATTGACGAGATATCTCATATGTGGCAGCCATCGAGTTAACTGGTGGCTCAAAGAGGAATATATGTATAATTCAAATGACATTTCCCTTAATTTAACAATAATATTTTATTTATGAATTCGATTTCGCTTATCTCTTTTATCTCAAGTGTGGTGTATATTGATTTAACTAATATTTATATATGGTTTTTAGTTGTTTATGAAAAACTTTTAAACAAACCTTTACTGAAAATAGTTTGCGAATAGCAACTTCTACTAGATAAATAAAATGAAACAGTTCGCTACTATGATAAATAATTGAATTCCACAAAACTCTTATTTTTCGTCGGATTTTTACTCGCTCTTTAAAAAAATTGATTCAATCTCTTATAATGAAATGTTTTAATACCAGATCGTAATTCTATATTAAGCGATAGTAGAAGTAATTAATTCAATACTCCTGATTTTCTATTTAATTTGACGTTTGCTGGTTCTTACAAAATTATTGTGGAGTTTTTATAAATATAAAAACTTCAACAGACTGGTTTATCCCATTTATGTAAATTTGTGACTTGTTTCTTGAAAAGTCTGACTGCTGAAGTATCTAAACAGAAATAAACTGACGTAAATAACAAAGTTTATTTTATGTTCCTCTACAACTTCATGTTTATTTGACATGAGATTTATTGTAGAAAGCATGTTCCTTATTAACAATGAAAGGTTTCAATATTAGCTCGATAAGACTCTTCGTGTTTTGTATCGTGATATTATTTTCATGGCTAATTAATTACTTTATGCGAATCTCTTCCTTTATTAAAGAAAACATATTAGTTATCTGTTCACTTTGCGTGATGGGGTCATATTATTGTTTATCTCTAGCGTAACCTCGTCGGGCAATTCCCATTTAAGTCATAATATTTTCATGTGCTTACCAATGTATAAAACACCAGCATCAACAGTATTCATCACTCTTTTCATCCCACCAAAACAAACAACTAGCACGGCAATTTGAAAGCAGTAACTTTTCAAACCCTTTGTTTTCTGAATGTAGTCGGCACTTTTTTTCCCGCTTACGATTTTAATGCTTCTGAATTAACCTAACCGACTAGCGTTGGCTTTGCATCACGTTCACGCAATCACTTTCAGCCTACAATAAAATTGTCAAAACTCAAATGTTTACCTTGTAAATGAGAACATAAAGCATATTGTACGGCTTTGTTTTTAGTTATAGTAAAATACATGTCCACTGAAAACATTGGTATCTCTAAAATCTAAAATCTTTGCAATATTAACACAAGATATGTAATCGAAAAATATTTTGCTGTATTTTTTGATATTTTTGATATCCATATACTGTTTTTAAGCTTGTTTTGATCATCGCAAGTTTTTCCTTCGTTTATTTAAATAAAATTCTCCAAACATTTAACAACGCATTTCAAGCATTATAAACTTGCGTTGCAATATTATTACAATAAATAACTTTTTATCATTAGTAAAATTTCAAATTTTTTTACATTTTTTTCTACTGAAAGTAAACTCAGTTCATTTATCTAAAATATTATATATTCAATTGTCCTAAACAATATTCATGTTAATCAATAAAGTTTTTTAGATCTATGTATATTAACGTTAATCTTTTTTGCAGGCCTTCCTGGAGATGGCTGATGAAACCTCAGCAGTTGCCATGGTCACATATTTTAGCGGATGTATGGCACAGCTTCGCGGAAGAGCAGTTTATGTTCAATTCTCCAATCACCGAGAACTCAAAACGGACCAAACACATAGTAATGCGGTAAGTCTTCACATATTTTGACCATGTTTCTTTATACCGTGCATTAATACTGTCGCATACTCAGTTAAATAATAACGTAAGTTTGAAATTAGCACCTTCAAGCTACGGAAATGTTTTAATTCGTGATTTTTTGCAATTTTTATAAAGTATGTTCATATCTTGGACTTGAATAGTGTTAAGCGACAATTCATTTGACCAAGTTTCAAAAAGTGTGTTATCTACAGTTACGTAAAGACAAACTAATAAAAATACAATTTTCTGCATAGAAATGACGTTTTCACCTGAAAACAAGAATTTCAGCTAATTTTAGAATACATTAAATATAACTCTTCAGCAAAAATAACAAATACAGACTTAAGATGATATTTTGTCGGGGGTAAGATAAATATTTTTTTGTCAATGAACATTTTAGGCATGAACACTGCTTTTGATTTTCTGTTCAATCTTGCTCATCAAAAAAAAAATATAGCCTTTAGTTATAATCGATACAGTCCGACTCGTTTAAATCGTGGCTTAGTCATTATTTAGCAAGACTACTAGTTAGTTGTAGATACACAGTTATAGTATACATTTTCTGTTTTGTGATAATTTTGAGCTTGTGTTCTGTTGGCGTCACATGTTTTTGTGTGTCGGTAAAGTGTAACGTATAAGATCCGGAGCTTTAAGTTCAAAACGAGCCATGAGCGAAACATCAAAGAAGACAAGTGCTGTCAGGTTTACAGACTTCGCAACACTCTCCAAACCGTATACATTTTAGACGTCTTACTTAGTTTCACACTGCTTATGAACTTTACAAAATCCGATTTTAGATTCATACGTGATTTTTTCCGCTCGTTGCGAACCGTTATATTTTTTTCAATTTTATCTTTCAATCAAATCTTAACAGTTCAGCATGAAAAAATTACGTTTCCATATCTCTTTTTCGTATCATGGCGGAAGAGATTGGGATATTAGAGAAATTCTGAATGAGGAATTAGACTATGATTATAATATGTCCGACGATGAGTGTATATGAAATTTTATCAGCAATAAATCTTAAGATTTTTTTATCTATTGTCCGCTCCCAATGTGAAGCATATGGCCTCTTAATGGATGTATCTTAATAGAAATTTTCTACAAAAACTGTTTGTTACTCAGTCGCTTAATCTCTTCTTTTTAAAAAGAGGGATAGAAGGATAAGGCTAGGACAGGACTAGTGGTAAACTAATCGCGCTCGTTAAAGGATCGAAAATGGTGGGAGGGAAGGATCGAGAAAACTTTGTTCATACTGGGACTCTAACCCCTGAGGCTTGGCACTGAAGCCCACAACGCTAAATGCAGGACAAATCCCGAAATAAGATCCCGTATCTCTTCATTGTATAAATTTATATCACTAACTTAAATCACTATTTTTTTATTTTTCGGACGTAATACAAAAACTAAAATATGATATTTTTGTATCAAGTTAGCAAAAACCATATTTCGCAGCATGTACTGTAGAAATTAAATTACAATGAAAAATTCAAAATAATTATTTTATTACACTGTCACATTCCACGCTGTAGTTTTCAGTTTTATATCGAATTTTGAGATATAATAATCTGAAAAAACTTGTATTTTATTGGTCATTGTGTTTATAATAAGTTCCTCAATGTGTCAAAACTAATACAACGTTATGATTATACATGTACATACAAATACATTCAGCTATTAAACTCACGTGCGCATGCCGTTGAAGTCACTTGGGGATTTTTTTAATGTAAATATTTGCAGTCGTTTCCGCTCAGAATCCCTTGCGTTGTATTACACGCATAGATTTTACAAAGCTCTAATTCCGTCTAATATTTATTTACTCTTAAAATACAATCTGGTATACTCGAAACATACATCTGCCATGAATGTGGTTTTTGAAAGTATCGTGCGTATAAAAGTGAAAGTAACACCGTTTTTTTAAATAATACTTTATTACCATATTTCTTGAAAGCATTTTTCTCTTTAATTAAGTAACATTTCAACTTTATTAGTTCAACCTTACCAAGTTTAAAAAATATATTTTTATTTATATTTTAATCGTTAAGTAACTTGACAACGCTACTATCCAGAAGATTTTGCTTATTATAATTTAACTTTAAATGATAAGTTTTATGAAATATTTAAAAAAAATCTGTTTTGTCAACCCTTACACTTCAAAAACATTTTACACTCGACAGTAATTTGTAAGAATTTTTTTTATACGTCCATTGCTATTGTACAGTCCTTTCCAAAAGTTTGTTTTCTTATTATCAGACTATTTCAAACACTTTTAAACATTTTTAACATAATTGCAAAAAATAGCTACTGCAAAAAAACATTATATTTCTCTAATGAGTTATAGTTACCAAACTTCAACATTATTTTTTTTCAATCACGACTTAAAAAACTTGTTAGAATGATTTTTTTTAACTAGTAACGTTTTATTAAATTTGATGTTAATCATCAAATGGAATTTATTTTTTAATTCAATTATTAAGTATTAAAGACGCGATAAAAGATTAAAAAAAAAATGGTTCTTATCACCGAAAGTGTTAAATTTATCAAATAATATCATATTTAGATTCCTGGTCTTTAGAATACACTATATTTTTTCAATTAATAGCTTTTTCTTAAAATTCTTTCACGCCATATAGAAAGGTTAAATTAAAATTTTATTTGAAATCTTTATTGAAATGAATAAATGATATTGCTTAATTTTATTAAGATGCGTTAAAGCTGCACTATTGTTAGTAATATTAATATCGTTTTGTTTGTTGAATCAAGTCCATCGCGTTCCGTTTGTTGTCGCCATCCCCTCTCGAGCATATAAACATAAAGCAAGGCGAGAGGGAATTGAAAAAAGATCTTTCCATTTCTCTTGCCTTGGACTCGCAAAAGCTCTTTGTCCCTCCTCCTCGTTTATGTTTCCATGTCATTAATATTTGCGAGCCATTGAAACGAAGAAAATCGTCGTCGGATTTGTCACACAAAAGACGCTGTTTATCATCCTGTAAATATTAATACAGCAATTATATTTAATAATGTATTGCCAAGGTGCGAGACGAGCACCCCGGCTAAGAATAGAATTCCGGTCCACATTATTCAGGATATAAATTAATAACGATATTCAAATAAGATATATGCATTTTTATTTTTCTTTGTACTCCTTGTCTTTGCTTTCATGTACAAATAATATCTATATAAAGTATTGAAATCGATATATTTCATTTTTTTTTAAATTAATCTTTGTTTAATAATTATATTTTCCCTAAAATTAGAGCATAAAAGTTTTCTGGCGTATTGTGAATAAATTAAAATCATTTTTCAAGGCATGTTTTAATTTTTACCCTCTTAATTTTACCCTCTTAATTCATCGGGTTTTTTGAATATATATGAGAATAATTTCAAATTACAGTGAATTCATCTTTTGTTTTGCATCGCCACATTTATGTGAAATTAGTTAATACCTTTTCGATTGATGTAAAAGATTTTTATTAGTCCTTTTTAAATCATGGTTATTTTCTACATTATTCGCAAAACATTAAATTTGAGAAAATTCTTCTTAAACTCATGGTATGCGCTTAAGAAAACTGCAGGTAAGGCAAATAAATGTTAGCCAGCGTAATAACCAAAATGAAGCACTCCATTTCATTATCCCAAATTCTCGCTCTCGATTGTCATTACAGTTATTTAACCGTTTCTGCTGAATAATAAATAATGTGAAATCCTGTTTAAACTGAATGTGCGATGTTTTGTTACGATTCAATATTATTATAATATATTTTATTTTGTGCATGGAATGTTTTGATATAAACTGATTCATTAAATATGCTAGTTTATCCGTTTCAAATAAAAAAAATATGACATAAATTTAATGGACACAACCTTGAGAAATAATTAGATGAATAGAAAAAGTTCAAGTTTAACCAACATACATTAGAATGAATCTCATGATCCGTTTTTAAAAAATGAGCTTTGCGTTTCTGAAAAATATATTTTTTATTTTTAATTCAGTTGTCTTTTGTTAATTTGGCACTAAAAATTAACCCTTAATACTTTATTGCTTTGAGTACTAAATTTGCGACGTTTTAAAATTGAACGAATAACTTTAAATATAATATAATCACTTAATTGGATATATGTATGTGCAGCAAACATTCAATGTCAGGACGCATGGAAGGTCTTCAAACGTTAGTTTAAATAAAGCTCCCAAGTTGTATGAGCATATTAAATGCTTCACATATTAGGCATATTGTAGATCTTAAGTCAACAAATTATTAGCTTGAAATCAAAAACAGTCGTTAAAATATTTGGGTGTTTAAAAAGTTGTGTATAAATAATATTTGTATGATACCTCACTTATTATTGTAAAGTGCTTTATCTACCTCTATCTTTAAGAGAAAATCAGTCAGCACTCAAGAAACAATATTTTCAACCATGATATTTTTACTAAACATTTGAAATGTATGCAGTATTCCAATTATGTATTTATCTTCATTTCGCAAACTTTCAATTGGTACAGAGTTCACTTGTATAAAATAGACAAGATACACTTTTATTAACAAATTATCATGCAATACAACATTAAAACAAAATGTTGAGACTGATCATTTTGGGGTTGTGAAATGACGTATGATAGTGGAACTTCTAGTAATACTTGTAATGATTACACCGCGCTTTGATGAACGTTGTGTTGGTAAACAAGCTCATCTATCGTATTAAGAATAATTGCATACTATAAAAACATATTTAGTAAACTAAGTATCATAATCAGTAGTTTTTCAATAAGGCTTTTTTTCTGTCTATAAATTATCGTGTATTATTTAATAAAACAGGGAATGTACCAAGACTTTTTCGACAATACATATGCGGCACGGTAACGTAATGTTTTGAAACCCTTGCTCTAATTTGTAATTTGGAAAGTCCGTTAAGCTTTTTTTGTTTGCTTGCACCCGATATTTGAAGTATCCAAAGGTGTCCAATGGCCAAACGATCGTTACAGCCAGCTTTAGCTACAAAAGCCTGTTTTTTCTTTTGTTACTTTTGCTTAGTGAATAACCCGCTGCAAAACCTGACATCAAAGGATCAACCGCGGAGGCTCTGGCGCGCAGGAGTGCACCCGTGGCTAAGCTTTGCTGGATATGTTTTCATAAGCGACAAAGACTTTTCCTACCGTTTGACACCTTTGTTTCACGGGGTTTTTGCTTATGGCTAGCTTACTTAGGAATACACCAGCCTTAAATGCGCTTATCCATACCTGAAATCTATTTCTTAGCAATACAAATAATAAGAATGTTGTACATTCACACAAATAAAAAGTATTCAATGTACAACATTTCTAGCTTTCTAACATTTTTACCTTTTTCACGCAGCTCAAAAAATCAATTAAGTATTATGTTTTTCATAATAATTATTATAATATACTGTTATATGTCGATATTTATATAATTAAAACATTTCATAGTGCTGGAATTCTTAACAATACATATAATCGAAAATTTATTGATGATTCGTTTTGTGACAATTTTATAAAGATCTTAGTAAAACGTTTGATACAGATTGTTGAATTATTTTGAAACAAGAAAACATTTTCCATCTTAGAATTTACGTTATGCAATAAAAAAATTCCCTGTATAAAATTTAATTTGATTTTGTGGATTAAAGTTTATGAAATACGAATAAATGCCGACGTTACCTTCTTTTCCTTTCATACAAATGCCATTTTTACTTTGCCACAAATTTATTTGAACGCTTAAGATATTTTCATTTAATATGTCTCGATTCATTTTGTCGAGCTTTGTAATGTCGTTTTATGAGAAGATATCTACATCTGTAAATTATGTCATTTTTAAATACTTCGTGCTCGGCAGCCGCTTTTCTTGGCACACGAAATATAATGAATTCTAAGGGAGTACTCAGTTTATTCTGCTTTAATTAAATTGCTTCAATTATACGCAAACTCCTAGGCCTGTTATAGGGGCGAAAGGGGTGAAGTGTTTTCCTATGGTTTTCCCCTACAGCTTGTCACGTTAGACACTTTCTTAAATTGCTATAACAGGACCGCGTACTCACCGGTTTTATTTCCACTCTCGGCGCGCTGTTTGTCGAATTAAATTATATTAATTTCCACATATTAACTGAAAGCTCTCAGTTTCTGACTTTGCTCATACTTGTTGCGCTAAAGGCAAAGCTTCTGTTCTTGTGCTTATTTGAACATTGGCACGTTTGTTCTGTTACGACTATAGGAACCTTTGTATTTCACACAGCGTTTCGACCTTTCATACTAGTGAACTTAATGTTTCCCAAAATATTAATTAATGTATTTAGCGCTTGGTATGCTTGAATTTTGATATTTGAATAGAACTATATATGTATAACTGAAAAAAATGTATTTTCTATGCAAATTAAATTGAAATAAAAAATGCTTCTAAAATTTTTTATTTTGTTTAACGTGTCTTCATAATTGATGACACTTAATAAAACGTTTTATTCAATCGTGTGAATTGCTTCAAATGTACCAACCTCTGTGTTTATATCTTCCACCACGCCTATTCAAGCCCTCGTCAAAAATGCTAAGAGCCTTGCATTTATAGGTTAAGTATTCTTTGCCACTCTTCTCGACTTAACTTTTGACCTCTCGGTTATTTATTCAAGTGTCTGTAATTATGTTCTTTTTAAATGCGAATAAAAATGATAATAAAAACATTTTCCAAAATATTTTTAATTTTGAACTTACCATATATTGAATTCATCACGATTTAAAACGTGGAAAGTAATAAAAAGAATACTATATTTGTTACATAATTAAGTTGTTGTTTACAATTATTATCGAGTGTTTTTCCGATACCAAAGCCGCCGGATAATCGCTTGTCGGTTCTCGTTCTAGTCCGTAGCATTATGAATAAATCGAATACTCAAATCTTTGAACACTTGTATAATATATTAATACTGATATCAATCTATGAACTAGCATCAAAATGATTAGATGTCTGAGATGTACCTTCACTGGCCATCTTTTCAATCCTAAAATCACATCGTAGAGAGCTTTTAACTTATTTATAATCCTTTTTTACTTTGTACTCTCTAAAAAAAACAATATGCCATTGACCAACTGTACAAGACGTTAACTCGATAAAAAATATTCTAACCTTAAAAAATATAATAAAAGCTCTGATACCATACTTAAGTAACGCAAATGATTTTTAAAAAATAGTGTTTTGAAAGTTGTTAATTAAGTTACATGTGTATGAATAGTTTCTTTGTTCCCCATATCAAAATTGTAACGTTTACGTTTAAAGTAAAATTTAATTGTTATTTAATACAACCATGTTGATCGATTTGTTATTGGTTGCGTCAATTATTTATCTTTGCTTCATTTAATACAAACAAAACATATCTAGTATGTAGAACGTTTCATTTGTGCTAATTTTAACAAATACCGCTTCTTTGTAATGCGACACTCGTATAAATTATGCGCGCCTAATTACCCGCAAAGAACACTCTCCGAACAAAAGATAATACATTTGCGCTAGAGCCGGACTCGATGGGCCCCTTTCCGGGTTTATGGGGGCGTGGGGTGGGCCCCATCGCATTACAAAGGCCTAATGGGCCCCTAATAACCCGACGTCCCGCCCGGTGACATATGCTCCGGTGTTCGGTTGTTGTGCGATTACGCCTGCCAGTGGATTTCCCGCCGCGAGTCGGATTAAATTCACCTTAAATTTCGCTCTCATTAGATTTCCGCTATTCATTTAAAAAAAAAACTCACTATATTCTTCAATAATTTATTTATTTATCACGTACGTAATTGTTTACTTAAACATAGAAACACATCTATCGTCCACTTCATTAGTAAGACAACCATAAAAATTTTAAAATGGAGTTTAGTATAACTGAAATTTTGCGAATTTTGCGAAATAATCAAACAAAATATTGGTATCGCTAAGTTATTACATGAATATTTCGGTATGTTCTACTTCTGCACCCGACGTTTGTACCTCATCTGTAAACATTATTTGTTTACGATCAGACTAACAAACTGGAAATCGATATACATTACATATATTGATTAAATTGGCATTTACTTGGTCGAACGTCGCATTTATAAGGTATAAAATATATATATTTATACGCAATGGATAATATAAGTACCTTTTTAACTGATTTATTCCAGTTCTCGATATTTGGAAACAAATAAATTCTTACTATTCCATAACATAAAATTATGAAGCTGAACAGGTTATTTTACTAGATGATTTTGAAAAATTTAACTGATGTTTCGTTGGTAGCTGAACCCTATAGCTAAGACCACCATAATGATCCTTATACATTACTATTAATATTTTACAAAAGCTCTTTTTTTCGGGATTTTCAGGATCAACATAATTGTGGCGGTGCAATGAATATTTATTAATTAATTTACGTATTTATATTTTTTACTTTTAGAGAATTTCATTACCACTGTGGAAACAAAATTACCAATATTTAATCGTCTCCGACCCTATTTTTTTTACATAAATATAATTTAAAAATATGTATAGATTTATTTTTGCATTATTAAAACTTCATTTTGCTCTGGCACGGCTTTTTCTTCTACTAGATCCATTCAATGGAATACATACGTTCAGTAGTCAATTTGTTCGTCCAGATTGGTCGCAGAACATATTCGTTCACTGTGACGGAAACTTTGGGCCTAGGGTTGGGTAGATCTTGATGTCGATTCATTTGCAATTTATTTGTCCGATTGATTCACATAATTGGCCTCATTATGAAACTTTTACGCAATTATTGACGTCTGTAAAAGATAAAACCATAAATGTATATCTATATTATACAGAAAATCTTTGAGCTTTACGTGCAACTCTTAGTGAAAATAGTTTTGTTTTCATTACGTCGAACACATTGTATTAAATATTCCGTAGATGTTTTTTTTCCGAATTTTAAAATATTTTTTCTTATACATATATGTATATTTATAAAATACATTTTCAACGAAAGAAATAATTTTTTATTTTTATAATTTTCTATTTTTATAATTTAATATAATTTTACTTCTTTTGTTTTCGTCGATGTATGTTTGCTTATGATTTTTTCAAGAAACTTCTAGGAATGCTCTTCCATGATTAGTTAATACATTTTTAGCTTTGATAAAATAATGTTTCAAAGTATGTTATTGTTAGAGTCACGTTTATAACGATATGAAATTGTTACTTTGTCAGACTTATTACTTTATACATAAGCTATAAAAAATATACGTTTATATGTTGTTTTGTCGGTATTTATTATAATGTAGTTCATTTATGGGTCGTTCATATTGAATACAAGTAACGCAGCACGCAACTTCTCTATAACAAAATGTCATGAAATCGTTATGAATATTAAAGTTGATGACTTGAAGTGAAAACATGCTCAGGTTGTGTGCTGGAATAAATCTATTCGTATAATACACCTTTATTATTCAATCAAATAAGAAAAAAAAATTCTATTGAATATCATATAAGAAATAATCTATTACTTTTAACGTGTTTACTTTCATTTTTTGATGGAAAAAGCATCATATTTAAAAAAAAAAATACAACACCGTTTTATGTATAAATTTGACATTCTTTCATTTATGATCTGTAACTTTTTTGCTCATCGTGTCGGATAATTTTTGACGTTTAATCAACCGTTATTATAATATTTCGTGTGAGTTTTAATACCTAACAATATTATCAATTCCCAATAGTTCTAACTCGTAGATGTAAATTTATGCTATTCCATGAATTGTGTCTTTCAGCGAAAACATATTTCATTAGAAATTTCTAAGGACGTTTTTGTTGCTTGATAGTAGTTTTAGCATTGAACTAGAAAAGTGACTGGCAAACTTTTTAGGGGAAAATTTGCTACTTAGTTTTTTTCATGTTATACAAAAATATTGCGTGTCGATCTTTTGATGGTAGTTTTTCACTCTCCCCACTTATCTCTATTTAGATGGGAAAAGTTTTCTGGTGGTTTATTTTTCTCTTATCTCGAGTGGTTTTCCCTTTATAAATAAACCTTTCGAATATTATATGTACATAAAATACCATATTTGTTCCTCCCTCTTGGCGCTCTAAACCGTAAGAAAGGATCGACCTTCTGTAACTTTTTAATACAAGATATTTAAGCATCACGTAAATCTCGTTTAGGGTATTTTTATTTTTATTTATTTATGAAATTGATACAACGGTCGTCAAGTAACCAAAGAATAAAAGCACCACGAGCGGTAACTTCGCTTATATTAATTTGACTAAGTTACTACTCAAAAATTTTCGACAAGAAATTTCTTACAAGTTCAGAAAATATTTTCAACTGCATGTATAAAATGTAGAATGTTCCGTTAATTGATAAATATCACCACTGTTCTTAAAAATCCTAGAAATAATATTAGCAATCATTAACATTTTGAACCTTTATTTGATACCTATATTTTTTATGTTTATTTTACTTTGAATAATTGAACCACGATCGAGCCGATGTAAATTATTTGATTGCATACATTGGTTTAATATAAGCTTAGAGATCGTTATAAATGAAAGACCCATTAGGTCAAGCCATCCAACTCAGGGATACGGCGTCAAGTTTACATATGTATGTAAGTGATATATTAATTACAGTCGGCGTCGGCGCAGGCCGCTTTACAGGCGGCGCAGGCTCTGACAGGCGTCGCTGCAGCTGCTACCAACGGGGGTCTTCCAGGAGTGCCGGGTGACATCCAAGGTGGTCCTAACACGGTCCTGCGGGTCATCGTAGAACATATGCTCTACCCAATCGTTTTAGACGTTCTTCACACCATCTTCCAGCGGTACGGAAAGGTGCTTAAGATCGTCACTTTCACCAAAAACAGTAAGTTTTTTTCTTTTCTTATAGCATGTATTTTTTTACTCAAATGTACACCTGAATTTTTATTTTTCCATAGTGCCAATCGATATACCTTAGAACAGTGATGCACAAATGCGGCCCGAAATGGATATTTTTGCGGCCCAAAATAACAAATACTTCATCAACAATTTTTTCATTAAATATGATAAAAAATAGTATTCGATATGTTAACAAATTATGCAGTAGCAACGATATATAAAAAAATCAACGTTATTTTTTATTATTTTATATGATTGTATTTACATGGATATAATTTTGTGACCGAAATTCATTTTTTTTAAATGAGTCATATCGTTTGCGATGCAGGTGCAGTCTATTTTTAGATTATTGTTTTCAACACACGGATTTTATTGTTAGTCTCCTATATTTGCGAGCAAGCATTTTCCATATTAAAACTAAATAAGTCTCAACACAGAAACCGCTTGAACAATGATAATCTCAGTGCTGTACTAGGGATAGCAACCACAAACATTGAATCCGACATCAAAATGCTTGCAGCCAGTATGCAGTGTCAGAAATCTCTCTAAGTTCCATCGTGCAAATCTGCACGTAATGTGGAGCGGAAAAGGATTGAAGTTGCCGATAAAATTATGCAATTATTAAATTAAAATTAAAAATAAAATATAAAATTTATATCTCATTTTAGTGTAATATATCAATATTTTTTTTCACTTTTACCCTTTGCGGCCCGCGAAAAATTTTAAATGGATAAATTGGCCCTTCTCTCAAAAAGCTTGTGCACCACTGCCTTAGAATATGCCCGATATATATGTATTTATTACAATTGAGTTTCCGATTAAACACAACAGCAGTACGCCTTTTGTAACGATTATCAGAAGTATCGCAGTAGCAATAACCTAACCATAGGATGTTATACTCTGCAAAAATATTTAAAAATTCAATCTGTATAGTCTTCCAAGCCCTTAAGTCAGCGTGGCCAGATTTTTTCGTTTTTTTTTTTAATTTATTTTTTTTATCTTTGGACACCCACATAATGTGGTACGATCTGCATTCCCACATTTAAAATCTAACATACTGATAAAACGGTCCATCTAGATATAAATTACACATGCCCAAATATGAAAGATCTTTTGATAATCCGAAAATCTAAGTTAATTTTTTGGGATGTAAGTGCTGCTTTACACTATTTTACAGTCTTAGATTGTTTTTGTAAATCACGCTGACTTCTTTGGCTTAATTACCACCTACACGAATATTAAAACAAAATGGTTAGATTGATTCAAATACCGGTTAGAGTGGTCGTCATGTTTTCATCGTATCTTAATATTTCGAAAGATTTTGTAATACAATGCCAAGGAAATATACCAAATAAAATCCGACAAAATCTATATCATTATGTCGTATATCTATCAAAGATTTGTTCTGGCAAGATATATTTTTTTTTTCTTTAAAAAACTTTTTTAAACTTACTTTCGAATCTTTTTTCACAGCAATACAAGGAGAAAAATGAGTTTAATTTTAATTAAATTTATTTATCAATTTTTAACTTGAAGTGGGTGGTCTATTGTCTGGAAATTGTTTACTTTAATTAATTGTCAGAAACCTCAAAAGATTGTCTGGAGTCTAGACATTGAATATTTATAATGAATATCTTTCGAGCTCGTAATCTTGTTTATAACATTTTTAATTGTCGACAATTTATTCTCAGATGAATGTCACTTGTGAATTTGACGTACCTTATTAACGATGATAAAAGTAGAGTTATATCACTGCCATCTTTTGTACCATACAAACATATCGCGAGGAGTATGGAGGGATTCGAATTGATTTTACAGTCAAATTTTGTTTTATATGCTACTTTTTCCTTTGCATAGATTTGGTATGGAAAATATATTTTTCTTCTGGATTTCCATTCGTTATCTTCGCAACTTTGCTTAAAATCAACTTTAACTGAAAAAGCTTGTCATCTTATGCTCATTTGTATATGTAAAGCCCACACGAGAAATCGTTTTTTTATCAATATGCTTTTACTTTTTAAGTATTTCGTGATGATTTAGTGGTAGTATTAATCACTTTCCATCGAAACCATTCAAGCCGTGCTTATCCTAACTCTCCGTTTTGGTTTTGAAACCACCTAAAACGCTTTTTAGTTATTTATCCAGGGGTAGCTTAACGCAAAGTTTTGTTTATAACCCCCAGACACTTAGCCAGCAACCAATTCCGAAAAGCTCTCACTTAGACGATACAATGTCGCACCTTGTCCTCTCTTGAATTTCGCCTCCGCCACCGCAAGTGCCGGCGATACGTTTTGAATTTACGGGTTAAGACATGATCATCCCTCGTATCATGCCACAGATCCTATGCTTACCGATCTACGTTCGTCTTACTTGATCACGTTACTATATATTTAACGCAGACCCTTGTTTCATTATTGCTAAGAAATCACGCAACTCCGTTTCAAAATGTTTTTTTTAGCAAAAACCACGACGCTTAAATCTTTTGTATTATAATATAATTGCGATAATCTGTGCAAAATTCAAAAATCTTTGTATTTGTTTTCAGGAAAATATAAAATGATGTTTTCGTCGAGCGGTAACTTTCCAGTAATTGTTTATCAACTCGATTCTATTATAGTCATTATTTTGTCGTATAACAAAAACTCCTTAATTATTAGTTAATATTATGATAAATCACAATTTTAATACACCCATTAGTGTGGCATATATGTTACAATTACTTCATACTTACTTATGATGCTGCTATTCATAAAAATTATCATAGAAAATATAAATATTTTATTACAACAAACATGATTTAGTATGTTTTATTGCATTTGAGTTTTGCAATATTACGCTGGTTCTATTTCAACTTTAGGAAATGTTTTCATATGAATCGAACTGCAAATAAATTATGATCTAATTTCTCTCACAGTTAGTCAGATTTGTCTTCTTTTACCTGCATGATTTATCTGTGTTAAATTGTTTTTCTTTTAATACAGATTTTGTATACCTTGGATACGGTTTAAAATCTCTCAATTGCTTTTGAATACATCGATAGTGAATACATTTTTTTTTGTTCGAAAAATTTAACCCTATCCATCCAATGGAATAGGAAATATAATATAATTCATAGGTACTACTAAATTGTTATAAAATTCAGGGTTGTTTTTTTACTTAAAATCGTTTGCCGTTTGTTATTGTTTAGACCAGTGGAGGAAAACCTGCAGCCTCTTGGTTACTCTGATGCGGCCTTTTAACTTTATCAAAATATTCACTTTGACCAATAAATTATACGCAAGCGCTTGGAAAAAGAGCGTAATCAACCCATTATATATTCGACAGCCGAAAAATAAGGGGGGGTGTCTATATTTTCGTTACGGTAACCTTATGTTGAATGTGATAAATGAAAAGGTTTCACACCCCTGGTTTAGACTGTTTTTATTCAACGTTGCAACAGTTTCGATAACGTGAGTACAATATAACTAAGCACTGTTGATCGCCTACCGCCGCGAAACAAGACTGTGAAAGCTCTGCCCTGTGATGAAGCAGATTAGAGCGGCAAGTTTGGCCCGCACCGCACTCTGTAACTTTGCCCATAAAGATGTATCAGCCAGGTAGTGGGTTGGCTGGCGGTTTGAAGGTGAGCCGAACTTGCTAGTGCCTCCATAAACATGTATTATGAACGTATCATGTTAAATTTACTTCCGCTGCGACGCGAAGGTAAGTAGTGCGCGAAGCTCCGACCTAATGCCAGCTTCTAATTTACAATTCTTGGCGAGCTTAGTTGCTTACTTAGTTATTTGGCCGTGTATACGATGTGCATCTTTCAATGCGAGTAATCCGATAGTCATGTCATCGTCCATAGCCTCAGTTGTGTAAATGTTAAAACAATGCAATATGTTATCAAAGAATATGTCAACAACTGGCTGTAACGTTGCCGCTTAACATCCATTTTCACCGAAGTTATTGGTCAACTTTACTCTCTCCGCCTTTTTCGAGACATATTTTGTGCTCATATCAATGTGAAATTCGGTGATTTGAACCTTTCATTTCGTGAACAGTTAAATTTGCAACCACACACATTGCGGTGTAGAAAATTGTGAACAAGGTAATAAAAAAACTGAAAAATTCTTCACTTTAGTATGTATCGCTAATATTTAACATACATGCACGTTTGTGAGAGACTGGACATAGTTGTTTGACATGTCTATACAGATATGATTAATGATTGATGATATTTTTTTTCGATAGATTCGTCATCTTATACGTATTTAAGTAAATTTGATTACTTCGTTAATACACTTTTTGTGCTACAACTTGTGCCTTGTAACATATTTCGCCTCTTTGAGAAGCATCACTAGACTATCGCAACGTTTACGAGTAAACTAAAAATTGATTCAAATCTTCTTACGTTATAAATTACAAAATAAAAGTTGGGGTTTGTCCTTTTTTACTGGAAACAGTAAGGGGGTAAGATGCAAACTTTGATAGTTCTAATTAAAAATTAATTGCTTCTATTATACGTGGCGAAACCCACTGGAAATAAATTTACCAATGGTGATCCATGTTAATTTTATTTTCTAATGCTTCCTTTCTATTAATGACTATCAATTTCCAAAAACTCCTAGCTATTCATTCTTTACCTTTTTCTATTTACTTTTTAAAAAGTGGAATAACAAAGTTATCAAATTTTATTTTATATCCTATTCTAGAATTTATGAAAGACATTGCGTGTTTATTTGTATTGAGTTACACCATGATATGTTGTTGAGGAAATAATTAAACAACCTATCACTTGATCTTATAACTTTCAATAGTATATCTACATAAATTCGGTACTAGTTTGAATTTACAAATATCGAAATATAATATTGTGAAATGCTTTATTTATTACTGTCGAAATATCTGAATTATTCCTTTAGGGTGATAATATATTTGATTGGGATCTATAAATTAAGCTGCCCTTCTCAAATCGTAACGCTTGTTTCGAAAGTTTAATGTGTTTTGAGCTTTTGGGTTCATAGCAGGCTTTTGGAGTTCGAATGAAACTTTTCGATATTCGCACTCAAACTATGCACATCATAATTAACCAAAATGCCAAAAACTAATACAATAAATAAATAAATCAGTTTTGATATCCACTCCTTATATCAAAATACAGTTTATTTTTTATTTTGTACACATTCATTACATACACTCAACTCTCTTTAACACGAAATTTTAAATACCTTGGTCCATTAAAAAGAACACATAATTTAATTTTACACGAATTATTTGTTCCAACACGATTCTCAGACACAAAAAACACAAGCGGATAACGGATTGCATAACATAAAATAAATTCAACAACCTAAAACAGTTATAACAAACAAAGAGATTCATTTTAACCTTGCACATTAGATGTGACAGAAATTTCTAGAGATGAAAGCGATTTATGTCCAGTCCCTCATTAAAATCCCCGTATATAACCAAATAGCAATGAATAGTACTATTTTTATAAAATATATAAAATGAACAATATTTCGTGTAATCTACTTATTGGGTCTTCATTATTACCTTTTTATACGATTTTTTATATGTACTTCAGTGTTGTTCTTTTTTAAATAACACATATTTAATAATTCAGAGAACCAATCTCCAAATCCTCACTTTTTAACACGAGTTTTCGTGGAATGTTTCTACCGTGTAAAAAAGAAGTTGAGTATGTTTAATCCAGTGTTACATAAATTTGAAATTCTTGTAAATAGTAAAATCTTAGAAGTTTTAAATTGCTATAAGTTGACTAACTATTCCTTTTGTCACAATTATTTTTTATGTTCTCAAAGTTTTTACACTGTTGATACTTGCTGATAATTGAAGAGTTTTGTTTTTTCAACTTGATCATACTCATTATACAAAATGTAAGTAAATAAACTTTGGCATCATTAATATTCTAACGCGATCAAAACTTGCTCATGTTCTTGTGTCGTATGTGTATGAGTTTACTGCTGGTGTATTATTTATTAACACATTTTCACAATATTTAGTACGTTTAACATTTTAAATGAGTCGCTCGGTACTGAGAAGCGATAATCAGGTTTACCACAGACCCTAAAGCGTCTTTAGTTTTGCTACAGTTGCTTATATTAATTCAAAACCAAAACAAATCCGACCGTCGTTACCGAGCTTTATAAAAAGCATACTTCCTTGGCTACAGTCGGATTAAAATAAAGAATATTAATCCCGGATTAAGAGATTCTAAGATTTTGAATATTCAAATATTTTTAAGAGTCCGTGCGCCCGGTGAGCTTTCTCGTATTGACGAGGGAGCGAGTCTGCACTTTCGACTTGTTATTTCTTAAATTCATATTTTTTGTATATAAGTTTGCGGAATCAGTTAATGGTTTTAACAAGAAACGTAAGCCTTCATGCTTATCTACCGTCTGTTCCGAGTTCACTTTGAATACACTTATAAAAGATCTCATTAATAAAATGTTTCATGAGGAATAGTCTAGAATGAACGTCTGCCTTTTTTGCGTACGGATTCAGTTAACATTCAATTACCGTTAATGAATAGCGAATAAACTCAGTGATGTATGGCTTTTGTTGCTAAATCTGAACTGGAATCATAATAGCACTCGAATATTGCATTTAAACTTTTAATAATTTAAATTTCTTGAAATTTCTTGAAGTTTGCCAATATGGGAAGGATTAAATAAGTCATTTTATTAAACCATTCTGCCCATTACATTGTGTACAAATTCCTCTAGTAACTTATTGCGTATGTGTTTTTTACATTTATAATTGAGTTGGAAATGTTGTTCAAGATCAACAGATCGAAATAATGATTGCTTTTGTGTAGTTTTTAATGTAAAATGTATTACAATCAATTTACCTCTTGAGTTTAAATTATATAATTTTGTTTGGTATCTCGTATTTTAGTAATGCCTTGCAGGTTTTTTTTTTATTATGTATTAGATATAGTCATAACTACATTAATACATATATATTTCAATATTATACATACAAATGTAACATAAGATATCGATGCCAGACACTTCTATAATAACCTTATTTTTTAATTTTCTGTTTACTCAAAACTATCATATTGTTACTTGCCAACTTCTGCCAGATACGCATGTGAATAATAATTGTAATCTGGTATCGTAAATTCAAAAGATGTCTATAGCAAATATGTAGTTTTATCAGTCAATTTATGATTCAATACTCTAGGATTACTCTATATAAATTTCATATTATTGTGAGTTGGCTTTTGTGCCACATTGAGTTTACAATATATTTAAATTCATTTGGTACCCTTATAAAGGATTTCGCACGTGTAATATTTAACTGATTTTAGTATAAGGAAATTTTGCATTCTATATGTAATTAATTCGACTCATCTCATGGCATTGTCTGTTAAATTTATACGCGCCCTGCAGGTAGACAGCTGTAAGCTTCGCGGGTTGACAATGCAATCTTTTGTGGGCTTTCCCATTACTGAAGGCTTGCCTCAAAATTGAATGAGCTGACTTGCGGAGGACGACGCTGTTGCTCCCCGCACAACCTACCCGCAGAGCGTTTCGATAAATTATCCTCTCTTAGTGTTTTACATGATTTTCATTTAGTTGAATTCGATTCGTAAATGATTGCACCTGAGAATCGAATAAATTGACTCGGTGAATTTCTCCCGTAAATTCTTTCGGTTTTTTATTGCGGTCATAACGAAAAGGATCCATGATTTGCATATCTTATCTTGATGTTACGAAATAGAACTGCGCATTTTTTTTATAAAAATATGTTATCCAATACACTATTCAAATTAATTTATTCCAACAAAAAATTGGATCCTATTTTTTCAAAACGCATAAAAATTCAATAACTATTTTTTTATTGTTTTCGCTTTAATTTTGATATTTAAAATATATAAATATAGTTTTTACCTTGCGTTTTTACTAAGTACTCAAAAAAAACGGTAATTGAAATATTACATTTACATCGATCTTTACGCTTTCACATTTTTTATTTTTTTTATAGTTAACCGGATCTCTGCCGCAAGCGAGTTTATTCGCTCTACAATTCCGTGTTTAAGGGGCCGTCCATACAAAATGAGCGAATTAATACGGACGTGTTAACACGCCATACAATGTCGTGCTCGTAGGGCCGGCCATACTAAATTTGCGTGTTTACACGCAGTATTTGAGACGCGGTTTAAAGGCCACAAGAAACGTATTTAATAATTTTAAAATATCATGCATATAGTGACATCTCTTGCAATCATAGTATGATACTTAAACTTTAAAGATATTGTTTTTTAATCCATAATACATCGATTATATAAAAAAAAGCTTTTTTGTTGTATTCAAATGTGTTGCTAGCAGGGCTCAGCGAATATGGCGGTAATTTTCGTTTTTGAAACATTTTTGGATAAATGATGGCGGAAATGACCCATCGTGTATTTATACGGTAAGTGTTTGTAATTTACTATTATTATATTATATGTCCAAAAAGTACATATTTATTAGGTTTTTTTTTTTAAAGAAAATCACGGCCCTCTATGCACGGCCATATTAATACCGCACGGCACAGACCAGGTTAAATACTTAGTAATATAATTGTTTGATAAAAACTCATTTGGGCTCAGACCGTATTCCGCCAACGCTACCTTTATATTATGGTATATTATAACATGAATATATCTGAATACTTTTTTTGCGCTATATACAATTAAATGTAATTGTAATGATAGAGTTTGCTATTCCAGTTGTAATGCATTTTGATTGTAAACATATTTTTTTACTGTTGGATGATGTGTGACTATTCCGTTAGGCCTTAAGTTCAACCGGTAAAATATATTTATATTTTATTTGGCTTCATACTGGGCAGGTATTTCTCGCGATGCGCCAAATAGTCTCGTGCAGCAGTAGTTTCTCCTTTATATATTATATATTACAGCTTCCCTCTCGAAATCTTCTGGGAAAACGGTTCGAGTCTGTAGCTGTACCTTGTTGGCACGAGTTCATGTTCTCGGGCTATTAGCCGGCGTGTTTTCACGTAATGTGCGCCGTATATTTTATCATTTTTCTCCACTTGAAATTCATCGATTCTCCTGGAATTGCAATTCACATATTTGCATCAGGAATGTTTTGTGAGAATATGAAAATATCTCGAAATTACCATGCATGATACACATTTACACGAAGCATTTGAAATGAAAATGTTTAATCTGTATCAAAATGCCAAATTTTTTCTACAATAAAATAAATTGTAATCTTTTTGATGATTTTTTTATTTTACATTACTAAAATTCGTATCATTCATTTTCTCTTTTTGACTTGAAAGTGTAATAAGGAAAGATATTATTTAAAAAAATAAATCAGTTGAAAATGTTCAACTGAGTGAAACTAGTACTGATCATATCAAATGTGGAATGAGTGCAAAAGAGTGTTTTTTTGTTTTTAATAATTGCATCTTTTATTTGATTATCCGTCACTAAAATTAGCGTTTAGAATATTACTCATTCCAAGATTATCTCATACTTAACAAGAATTTTAAGTCAGACCTTTTAAAGCAGTGAAATTTGTATAGTTATAACAATGTTCAATATAAAAAAACAACACTTAAGTGTTCATGATATAGGAAATATTTTTTAAGCTTCAATTTAATAACTTATTTATGAAATACTTAATAAATCATCACTGACTTTGTATTTATAATACAGCAACGTTTACTATTATGAATTTTGTGGCAAACGACTTATAAATCATAATAATAGCATTTCTACGTATTGTACACTTTTCATCCATACTCCTCCCGTTCAATTGTATTCAAGAAACATAATACTATTGCTTGTATGTTCAACAAGGGATTAAATGCATTTTATGTGGTAAATTGTATGTAAGCGAGTACTACGTTTTGCTTTGTAGTATCATTAGAATGCCTTCGCGTCGTATAATAAGACTCTCATACCTTTATATATTTTCCTTGCCAATACATTTTACAATCAACACTCACATGTCAATATTCATATTTATTATTACACTATCTTATTTTATAATAAACTGTCGATTGAAAGAATCATATCATATTGTTTAATTCACCAATGGCCTATGTAAGAGTTTTTAATACTGCATGCATACAAACGTCTCATAACCTAATTAATATACGACCGTTATGTAAAGTAAGCTGCTTTGGTGGTAGTTTCTATTGTAACTTTAACTTTAACTTAAAAACCTATTGTGAAAATCTTTCGAGAATTAACCTTATCTGCATGTAATATATTCATATTTACATATTTGGTTTATTCTTGAAAACCTTTTTACATAAGGTATTTTCATTACACGTTGAAATATTATCACTAAATTATCCGTATGACCTTATTTCCTTACCTTACTATAATATTATTTTAATTTGTGTATTTATACATTTAAAGTAATAACGATTCAAACTATCACTCTTTAAAATATATTGAAAATACGCCTACAAAACAGACATTATTTACAAGTAAAGTTTAAATATATTGTTCTAAATAACTTATAATATAAATTCATTTCATGTTTTAAATATTATCATTAGAATGATGTTACTTAGTGGCGGAAATAACATAGATTTCCATATGAAACTCATTGTATTTATGTTTTTATTTAGAATTCATTATCATCATCAGTTTTGCTCAGGAAGTGAATTTTTTCATGTTAATTCAAAAGATAATTAAAAACAGTTCTTTTAAAATTGTTATGAATTCAAAAAAACCAACGTGGTTTTAAAAAAATATATGAATAGCATTATCAATAAAATGTGTGTGAACAAAACTGTATTATTTAAAATTGTATTTGACAAATTTTATCAAGATCTCCAGGCTTTCCAGGTTTTTTCTTAAAAAATGCCGACAGCTAATAAATATATTTTGCAGCTATTTTTACTAATTTAAGGATTGTAGACGTAGCCCACATGAATACCGACCTTAAATTCATCTCATATCAGTCTTCTACTTCAATTTATGGTGTTTGCACCATAAATATTGTACAATCCGTCTTCAAGTTTTTTACGTCCGATATGATGGTTCTTACTGTTATGCTTAACCCGGTAGTCAAATTTTCACGCTGGACGGTATTTAACTGCACCGTAATATTTTCATTTGAATATGCTGTACAATCTTTGTTATTTTAAATACATTAAATAGTCTTTTACAAATATATTCATAATACAAGTTATTCTCTAAATTTAAACGCCCCTGCAGTAGTTTTAATATTTTTACTTCTGTATTCAACCTTGTTGGATAGTTTTTCTCGATGATGTTTTTTCAATTTGGCTTATTAGTTAGAAATCTGTTATC
This sequence comes from Himalopsyche tibetana, assembly GCA_030503985.1. Classification (NCBI taxonomy): domain Eukaryota; kingdom Metazoa; phylum Arthropoda; class Insecta; order Trichoptera; family Rhyacophilidae; genus Himalopsyche; species Himalopsyche tibetana. The sequence goes on from JAPJYX010000016.1 coordinate 32,823,153, forward strand.
AATTTTTTGATTCGTTTATTCATAGTTCGTGTATTTTATGCTTGTATCTAGATTTGAATTTTTGGCCTTTTTTAAAATCACACTATTTTTATTTTTATTCACAATATGATGACGATATTATTTCTGTGTTTATTACATTTTCGATTTAATATTTTTCGTTGAATCAAAATTTTGAAACTACGCCTATTTGTATTTACTAGCAAGCGTGACTGGTAATATTTTTACGTAAAACCCCTAAAAAATCGTCTGAATATGTGATATTAATATTTTACACGGCATTATATTCTTATTAATTCATATTATGTTACAAAAATAACCCTTTAAACGGGGAGCGTGTAGCATGTGTGGCCGCTTACGTCTCTCCCGCACCAATACAATAGCTGAACGACGGATCGTAAAGCAATCCCTGGGGAAGCGTTTCGGGGAAAACATATAGCTATTTCCGCGTGCTCGTAAAACGTCCCGTCTCACGCCTGCGAGACTCGATGGAATGGCGCGCCGAGATTTGCAGTTAATAATTCTACTGCGTCTGTGCTTGAGGCTACCTTGTCACTTAAATAATTTGAGTCATAACCTTGATATTATCAAAAAAGAATACACGCGATTTGACATTGTATTACAAAAATGTAGTCTAAAAACACTTTTTTATAAATACACTTGAATCCAAACTGTGAATCCATAAAATAACCTTAACTAATTTACACCAATCTTATAACGCTTGTAAACTCATGCAAGTGAGTTAAGATTAAAAAAAACACTATTTTACCTTCTCTGCAATAAAAAAAAGTTTTTAAAAACATTTCTCATATTTCGCCCAAGACGTTGCGTTGCTATGTAGGTATTTTTAAAATGTAATAAATATTACTCTATTTACGTTTTAACTCGGTTTTTTTTCAAATAAAAGTATCATTATCCTTTAAATATTCGATTGAGTATTCCCGGCGAAAAGTTTTTGCTTGTCTTATTATTGGAACAAACTACTGCTGAAATAAACAAACTTACTTTAGTATAAATCTAACAGACATTTTCTTCCAATTTACTCAAGTTTTATAGACTGCCTGTAGCAGTGTTGCTTTCTAGAGAAAAATAATTTTCACTATATTAATTAATACAATGTCTTCGTAACTAATTGGAGTTTTTATATTAATAGACGAGTTTTTTTTCTTATTATCATTTTGTAACATGTTCGTGTTTCGTTTGGATTATTTTAAGGAATTGAATATTAATTTAAAATTAAAATATTCTATAAAAAAAAATCTTTTGAAAATGAAATACATATTTACGATAAAAAACGTGCTTACCCTCATGTTCTGTATAATTTTTCCATTCAATCAATATTGAAATAAAACTTTGATGGCAAATAAACGATCTAGAAAATAAAGTGGCAAATCATGTGATCAAATTTAAACTCACTCGAAAATACATTTAATTCCACGACCTATCGAATTGCACGTGGTATCCAAATAAAATTTAGAAAATCTTTCAATCATTTTCAAGAAGAGTAATTTTTAATTTTGATGTAAATCTTGAAAGGTTTGACCAAAAGGACGCTAGTTCTTCTTGCTTCAGCTATCAGAAATCTAAATGTCATTTAAACACGGCAGTTCTCCAAACATGCGAATGTTTTCTGCATGTCTGAATAAGTTTGAATTCGAAAAATGCTTAAATTAAACAATGTATTATATGATCTCATGAGAGGTTAATTTAGCCAAGAGGTATTTTAGGAAAAATTTAGTTAGATGCGTTATAATATTTTACATGTATTTAAGTATCGTAAAAGTGAAGAGAGCTCAGTAAATACACACTGCAATAATGTTATCTCCCTCAAATAAAATTAATTTGTAATCCACCAAAGCACCAAGTCAAGTCGTAATTTTACATAAAAGCTCAATAAAAAAGTTTTACTATTTTACTACTTGGCTCACTCCACCTCCTGAGGACTCGTATAATAACGCGAGTTGACAGTTCATATAAGCTCGAATACTATGAAAATTTCTTGACTTAAAATGGATTTATAATGACTATTACTATCTAATTTACAAAATAATGAAAAAATGGCGTTCATTGTAAACAATACGCCACCACCTACTATAACTTATCCTACTTCAAAACATCGATTTCTCCGCCGAGCATATAATTTTTCATTGATAGAAAATGTTGTCTGCAATACAAAATATAATAATATGTCCTGTGTATATAGAATTATAATACGTACATCGATAACCCTTTCATGTTTTTTTTTTGCAATTAAACGCCACGTCACCGTTCATACTTACGATGGCTATACTGTGTATTCTTTTTATTATTACATTCATTTCATGATGCTCTTCTTACTAACTGATCTAAACTACTTAGATTTTTATATTGTATATGCACATATGTTTTCAATTTATAATGATAACGTATTTGTAAGACATAGTTTGACTCGTGTTTAAATGTAATATGTATACCATTTAACATTACATTATGTAGCTGTTTGGTTATTTCTTGAAACCTTTAATGTCTGAATTTACTGATACTAAACTTCGTACAAGAGAACCTGTATCATGTTATTTGTATGCCTAAATGCAATTGTATCTCAAATCCATGTTCGATTGAATTCGAGACATTTCTATTGGTGGAAAAGGGATACATGGCTGGATGGCTTTGTGCGTTAACCCTGTATCTTCTAGTCACTCGACTTTTTCCATCTTTGCATGGGGCTTCCATTCGTCTCCCTTGGCTCTTTTTAGAAGCAAAACTTCCACTCTTATCGCAAACTTGTAATTTAATTTTCGCCCAGACATTATTTTTTCTGCCAGACTTTATTTAGTATGCTGGTATGTATTTTGCAAGTTATTTAAGCTGTTTTAATAATGAATTATTTGCAATATTTCACGAGTATTTTTATTTTTGATTTTTATCGTTTCTTAAAAAATGTAATGTTTACTTTAAAAATCTATGTTGTACTCCTTTAAAAATAGTAACAAATTTCAATAAACAGAGAAACAACTGATATGATATTAAAATCGTACGTAAATGAATGAAATATAAAATATAAAAATGGTAATTTAATAATATGTGTTGTATGGGTATTAAAAGATTATTTTTTTCAGATTCATTCCAAGCCTTGATACAGTATCCGGACACGATATCAGCGCAGACAGCCAAATCGGTGAGTGTTTTTCTTATTTTTTCTTGTATATAGATTGAACAATTTATATTTCCAGTTAACAAACTATCCATGTATAAAAACTTCTCTCTTTGGCCAAAATTTTAACCATCATATATTTTGAATTGAGACGAAATCATGGTTACTATTTTAAAATCCAATTACGCAGAAGGTTCTGATGCTTATTATTTGTCAAACATTATTTGTTAGCGGATTTTTGTATGTTTGTGTTTTGAAAGTATCGCCGAAATGTTTTGGCGTTTTCCCAGAAGACTCCATGGATTTCAATATTTACACCACTCTATAACTTGGCCAGAGTTTCGGTTTGTTTTTTAAACAAATACTGAACGCAAATACGGTACACGTACAACTCCGTTAGAAGTATAATAAATTTATCCGATCAAAATGTTAAATCAATCTTTAAAGTTGCCCAGAAAAAAATACCGAAAACGTTATTGAACGAGTACAGTTTTAATCATCAACAACTTCCATTTATATTCTGTGAAACACATTTTTTTTATTATAACCGAACGAAATGTAGACAGTAGATAATAATTACAACGTGGAAATTAAAATTCAGGATAATATAACACATATATTTGAAACATAATAATAATCCATAGAATACTGTTAATCTTTTGATTTTAATTATAATACATTGCCATCAAAATTTAACTAGCAGTGTTTAAAAAAAACTATATCATTTAGTATAATCCACAGCCCTACATGTCTAGAGACTTTGTAATAACAACGTGAGTTATTTACCATCCACTCCGAATTAAGTATTGGACGTACTAAATTATTCTTCAAGCATTTAAACGGTTGGAAGGTTTTTCTTGAACACAGCTTTAATTTTTTTATCGTTATAGTTAATTATTGAAAACAGTCATTTTTTGCGGCATAAATTATTTTATTTCCTCGTGTTTTATAAACCAATATATATGAAATTAAAATAATTCAAATTTAATATTGAAAGTCTTTCAAGAACCTTAAATTACTTATTATTAGATGGTTTGAATTTTACAAAAACCTAAAATGTATTAAATTGGCCGACACTTTTGTGGTCCATAACGTGTGTGGAGGTAAATGTGATATTTTAATTTAACATTTTAATTGATTAAGTAATCAGGAGGTTTGTCAATTTAATGTTGGAATCGCAGTTATATAAGATATAAGACAAACAAGCTCAACTTAAATTATTTGTTTATACGTTGCGCCGTTTAGTAATTCATTCCACTTATATTGGTTTGTATTTATTTACAGTTCAAACAAGTAACTTTAATGTATTGATATTTTTTTTCCTAGAAATAATGAAATTTAAATGTAGTTTTTGATTTATTTAAATATGTTTCTTCTATTATTACAGTTGTAGCAACCTGTAACTAGTCCAACAAAATATTTGCCTCGTTAACCGTTTGTTACATTATGAATTCCTTTGGTATCGGTTCTATTTGAGTAAAAGTCCACTTGTAGTGTCTACTGGCGAGTTAAGATAGATGCCCCAGCCATTATTCCTTCAGATTATGACTATCTAGATTATATAATTCTCTTTGTCATTCTCAGAGAGTTATTTTATCTGTTAAAAGCGCTTTAAGCCTTTTGTCCGCTATTTAATTTTGCAGTTGTGCGGCGCCTTAGTGGTATGAGCTATAAAATAGTTTGCCTCTGTAGAAAGTTGAAAAATTTGTGTAACTTTAATAATGGAGCGTCTATATCAGGAATTTTAATTCTCCCAGGTTTTTGTCGGGCGGTAAAACTTCGTTGATTTTATGTTTACATTATAAAATCTCCCTATATTACAAACGGGCATTCAAAATGGCAATCACTTGACCTATGAAGTATTACAGGGATATAATTAATATAAATTTTTGAAACAATAAAATTGAAGCCTCTGAATCGAACTTTTCAGAAGAGATTAAAAACCGTAGAACGAAAATAAATCTATCAATGTAGGATTTAAAAAAAAAAAACATTTCTTAAGAATATGAGTAAGCATATTTGATATCAGATATACATTTGAAACCTTCCTAAAGCCATGGAAATTTAAAAGGGGGTATTTGGATCTCTATAGACATTGCCAGTTTTGTTTTTCTTGCGAAATTTCGTGCTAAAGGACTTCTTTAAGGTTTGTACCGCAATAACGAGAGACATGCTCATTTTTTGTAAATTTAAAATAAAGTAGCTAACTCAATTGACTAACAGGTGGCATTCATAACTCATTTTTCGATCTGAACTGACATTCCCAGTTTTCGGAAAAAATAGCATAATTATTCCGATGGTTTATAAATATTATTTTTTATTTATCAAATACATTTAGACCGATTAAACTGTAGTCGATTGAAATATTTTAAATAGTTCACATCAAAGAATATCATCAACTTATTTATTCTAGATAGAATAATGAACAGTTTTATAACTAGTTCTTGGTAACTAAATGAGGTTTATCTTGTGTTATAAAAAAGGTCACAATGGGATTAAAAGTTTCATCATCGATAGTAAAATAAAACGGTGTTTTTATTGAGTGGTGCTAAACAAGGAGGAAATAGCTGTGTCATTTCATTTTAACTTCATTGGACAGTTTCATTGTATACCTTGTTTTTTATTATTTTTTAAATGAATAACTGTATTCCCTAATTTACAGACGGTTGAAAAGAAAATATTTTTAACGTTTAAGTTAATGTCACTTATATTTCGGCTATATTGTTTATTTGTGCAGACATTACACTAACCTGAATATTTTCATTCGTTTTCTATTTTTTTTCAAAAATTTTGTTTGATCTTGAGATCCCATTAATTATATTAATGCAATGTCATGCAAGATAAGAAAACTCCAGTGAAAGAGAAATTCCCCTAGAACGACTCAACGTGAATCAACTCACAAGTATAATGCAATGAAAGCAGTGATACCTATACTATAATACGATTACGAAGTAGACCTTTCAAAGGATCCACTTTTCTATTTTTCCATAATGTTAACGTATTTAAATTTTACCTCGAATTGCTTTTGTCAGTTTATTCGGAGGATAAATACATAGGTACACTTTTTAATTAATATTTTTTGCGATTCAATAACTTTTTATCTACATATTTTTACTGTACGTTTTATTTTATGAAAATGAGAAAAAAATCGGTGAATGTGAGCTTTGGTACGTTATTTATAATTTAATATTACAGTTAATGATATCTCCCCGCAGAAGATTTTCGTATTTAAATATTTTAAATTTCTTATATCTTTCTAGTGTATTTTTTTTACTTGTAATACTTTTTTTACTGAAGTAATATTTATTTACTCTACAAATTTAATAAAACTTAAGTAACAAACACCAAGCAGAAAAGTCAATGCTCTATAATAAGTATTTTTTTTATTAACTATGAGAAAATAAAAACATATATTTTTTTTTTTACAGAAGCGTTGTGAAACGTCCAGAATACATGAATCACTTGTTTTAGATACAAAATGTATAGAAATGTTTTCTATTGATATTATATCGTAAGCTGCACTCTAACGATAAACGTATTTATTTTTTATTCTTGTTACGTACATATATTTAATATATCAATTTTATTACGTATTTTAATTTATATGAAACAAAATAGTTTTATCGATCCATTGTATAAAAAATGATGTTACCCATTTATGGATATTATTAATTTAGAAAATCGGATTGCAAAAGAAGCGCTATCCCTTTATATCTTTGAATGGAGAATCCATCTCGGTAAAACGTAAGCGGTGGAATAATTTATTAACTTCGTTTAGCAATCAATTTAAACCGATACCTTCTCTCTTTTCCTTCATTTGTTTTTCTCCTACTTTGTCTTTGTTCTTATATAACGAAAACGCCCTTAGGCGAACGGCCCTTTTGGTTTGCTTTATTCGCCCGCGCTCTGAAGCAATCGATGTCGGTAGCCATTAAAACATTACCCATTTATTAACATAATGTTATTTAACCAAAGCCCGTTGTTATTTATACGGACATGATATTTAATAAAAGTTTTACCCAGGCGACTAATTACTGCCTCCGAAATCCAACTGGTATGTAATTCACCACAAATTTAGGGACATTTTCCAAAAAAAAAAACAGCAAAACAAAACGCACAGATAATCAAACAATTACATTTAATTTAAAATTTCGACTGAAGGTGCTTGATGGAAATTCAATTTCAATTTAGAACTATTTTCATTTTGTACACTTCCATAAAATTCATGGTCTAACACGACCCGGGTTTCGCCTCTCGGCATCTTTCGGTACTAATCAGTCATCATTCGCGCACTGATTAGTACGGAAGATTCCGAGAGGCGAAACCCGGGTCGTGTTAGACCAAGAATTTTATGGAAGTGTACAAAATGAAAATAATTCTAAATTACATTTAATCTTCGGTTATTTATTTTTTAATTTCAATACAATTATTCAAGGCAGCTACGACCCAAAATATGATTTTTGTTTTAAGTTGTTATCACCACGTAAATATTGTATTTATTATATAAATGCATTTTTCCGTTGCTATTATTTTTATAAACTAATCGTTTATCGCAACATGTTTTAGCTCATATCCGCTACTAAATTGTATCATATAGCCGTTATTTAAACAGTTCTTAATAACAAAAAACGTTTTACGGTAGTTTATCTAAATGTTACGATTCTAAACGGTTTATAGTTTTTTTTTGTTTCGCTTCTCTGCGAATCCAAATAAGTGTCTCGCAGATGTCTACTGCTGACTATCAGACGCCCGTTTCAAAGAGATCGCTCGCGACTTTGCCAGCGGTAAGGCTTCGCCGATTATTCGTAATGAGCTTAGTATATTAGTGAGTCCCTTAATAATTTTACGGGCCCCCGGGCTCTCTCCCAGGAATTTGCAAATTGTAATAACGGAGTTATTGCCGTTTATTTTATTTGTCGAATTGAAATGATTGCCCCGGGCATTATCTGATACAAACGCACGATTTTAAGACTAGTTGCTATATTTTGAGAAGTTTTCAGATAAACAAATTAATATCTCACAAAATTCATGATATTTTAGTACAAGCATACAAAACTAATTTTAGATCACTCAACATCAGTTGGGTTTTGCACACGTCTCTCTCTTATCCCAATATAAAGATATTGACTGTGGACAGAAAGAAGGACGTAACCCACAGTTTTTTTAAAACAGCTTTTTTTCGATAATCACAATGTATACAACTTGATACACGTTCTATCAAAGGGACGTTAGCTGAATATGTATCTTAATTTTAAGTTTGAAAAAATAAGGACCTGCGAAAATTGCATCATGAAAAAAGACTTTTTTTAAATAATTAAATTAATATTGGGCTAAGTCAATTTAAAACCAGTTTCTAAATCTTCGTGCACTTCAGGGTTGTGTATATTTCATATTTTGTCTTTGGCCCAAAATCGTCAAAAATCGTTTTCGTCTCTTGTAAAATTTGTTATGTGTGTGTCCTTTTTCTTTTACACAGTCGATATGTAATTTTCTGACTACACATACTATCAGGGCTGTGGAGTCGGAATCGAAGTCAAGAGTTGGGTTTTTTTCCAGAGGTGGAGTCGGAAAAACAGGAGAAAAATAATTTAAAGATATTGAAAAATTATTAGTCATATTTAATCATCACATTGATTTAGTGAAATCTACTAGGATCTATTCTAGTAACCAGAGTGATCTGACGGTATACATATATGTTAGTTTAACAGAAATATTTAAAAAAATCAATTCGGAGTCGGTTTTTTATTCTAACCTGGAGTCGTCTTTTTTTACCCGACTCCGCAGCCCTCCATATTATGCGTTAATTATTAAAGTCAGAACCATGAATTATTTAAAAAAATATATATTTTTTAATATATAATTCATTTTCAGTGGCAAGTTTTTACAGCATTAGTATCCGATTTTATTATGTGTAATTTACGAAATGAATTAATTGCTTTTATGTCAATATTAGAGGACGTGTAGTTGATACTGAATTCGTTAATGATAAATAATATTAAATTAATTACGATTTACCTGTTTTGCCACGTAATAATTTGTGCAATTCATATAACAATACTCGACTAGTACTTGATATCATGCTTAAAATTCCCTCTCGTTTCTCATTCGTCCTTTCTTTTGTTTTTTACTTATTTTCGCTTTGTTCTTGTTAAATTAAAAACTTTAAGGCACTTTGCAGTGGCATTTCTTTTCACAATATTGTAGCAAACAAATTGCGTAGGGAGAACATTTTGCATCGTACGAGTAGGTAATGCGTAAGAGTGGATAATTATTCTTAGGCGTTTTGTATGCGTATGGTTTTTAACATTCGTTTTAAGAGTATTTCGTGCAATATTTTTACCATGCCCGCTCCCAATGTGAAACATAACTCCTAATGAAGTTTATCTCAACAGAAGTGTTTATACGATAACTGCTTGTTAGTCAGTTGCTCAACCTTTCCTTTATATGATAGAACTAGAACAGGACTATTGGTAAGTTAATCGCTATCGCTTCGCCCGTTTTTTGGATACGGTGGGTGGGAGGAAATTCAAAACATCACATACATTCATGTATTTGGACAGTATTCATAACAGCGGTCGGCAAAGTGTGGTCAGCGGAAAGAAAATTTTGGTGGTCCGCAGAGATATCTGACATTATTTTATGAACTTGGTGCATTTTTAGACGCATTTGATAACTTTTATTTCAATATGTAATACTTAACACCAAAGTCCAGTTAGTGGTCTGCTGGATCAAAATTGTGAATGTAGTGGTCCGTGAACCCAACAAGTTTGCCGACCGCTCTATAACTCAATTTAAAATATAATATATTTATAAAAACTTTCCGTACTGAGATTCTAACCAGTTGACCATTGACCACTCTACCACGCAGCCGAGATCATTTTAATTATTACATATGTACTTTTCTGTATCTCACGAGGATGATTTTTTTATATCATTTAAAATACATTAAAATAGTAAATTTTACGAAAAAAGTGCACTTTTTCATTTCTTTCGGTGGGCAATTTATCCTTTATCCGCAATGAAATGTATCTTTGTAACTTAAATATACATAGTTTCCATAATATTTTATTCTACTAATTTCAAAGCAATTATTGTGTTTACTATGATTTATTTATATTTCAAACCTTTTTAGTTTGGCTTAATCGTATACATTTAGTACATACTAGCCACAAAACGTTGTAATAATATTCTTGGTTTTTAGCTCGTTCAAACTAAACTCTTACCTAAAGATCATAATCTTTTTTCAGTAGAAGTTAAAAATATGTCGTTTCTTTTGAATGTTCCGCGGTCTTTTTAATAACAAAAAGAGTCTACGGGAGATGCGTGTCTCTTTACTGCTAATAACCGCGACGTAATGACCCATTCAGGTTGTTGCCGCCATTATGTAAATTCGGCTCTATATTGCCGCCGTTCTGATAAATTTTTAAATACCGATTCAGCTCCGGTATTAATTTTTAACTTTACGAGTGCTCCGCATTAACGTTTATTTTTCAGCGCTGTAAACCTGAGACTCAGCGCCGACCGCCGCAATGTCCGGATCGCGGGGATTATCTTGTGTTTTAAGATTTTTGTTTCTTCTTATAAATCTACAGGCTAAGCGGCTTGTGTACAATTTGTTTGATTCTCTTTATGGAAATACTTACCGTAAATATTTAAATACAAAACGGCACTTTATTTTTCTTTATACGTCATGCAGATTAATACGGTGACTGCGTTTTGAATTCGAAATAAATACTAAAGTAAAATATAGTAATAAACAACTTTTGTTAAATAAATAGAAAACTTTAAACTTAAATAACTTCACTCTAGTAAACATTCTATGTAATGTTTTATTCGTAAATTCATGCACCCATGTACAAATCGCAGACATATTATTCATAAAGCGTAAAAGATATTCTCAACAAGGATTTTTTTTACTCCGCATACCCTCCTCAGCTGAAAACGACGCACAATCAGCATATTATCATACCTTATAACATATCCCGCGTCGGATCGCCGTCAATGTGAGTCACCTAAACACCGTCCTTGCCGTGTTTATCGTGCATACAAATGGGTGTAGGGCCACCTCTCTCCGGCATCCGCCTCCGCGGTCGCGGGGGGTTTTTATCACTTCCTGCTTATAATCCACTTCGGATGTTTATTAAATATGCACGCGGCTTTTACGTTCTTCCTGCGCCAAGATCTTCTCCGGTCCATCGGTTTCGTTTTACAGTTTCGCCGGGAAAAGGGTCATCGCGGGAACACTTAAGCACGGCCGGGAAACTTTTCTTTCTCTGCTATCTTCATGCCGGGGATTCACTTACATTTGTACCTGCACGCTGTAAAAATTTACTGCTCGGCTTACACTTATCTTACTTTTTGCTCCCGTGTATCTACATACTGTTAACTTCGCCGAGTTTAGTATCAGCATTCTGAAAACACATTGCTGTACTCGTAAAGTGAGTTCTTATCTCGATATGTTTTCTATTTGAGTGGAAATTTTATTTATAGTGAAAGTTACTACTCATATTATAAATAATTTTATTGTAGCAACTGTCTTGTTTCCGTGCCGAATTTATCTTGAGAAAACTTAACATTTGATAGCTCTATAGAGTCGCTGTATAATATGTATAATATATTCTGATTTTTCGTAATAATATATAATGGAAGAATCATAACATTCGAATGGTGTATCTTTCGTTTCAGAGTGTTACACTTGTGAGAAAAATGATGTTGTGCTCAAAACAAGTGTTTTTCTTAATCAAGTCATTTAAAAATGCTCTCCAAATAAAAAATCAAAGTAAATAAAAAATTTAATGCTTTTAATTCTGGAAATAATGTCTTCATATTTTTTACTAGTTATGTGGCATCACAACATTGTCAAATTAATTAATTTATAAAAAAAAAAGTTAGTATTTGGGTTCGTAGCACAGTGGCTACGGCGTTGGCTTATATGACGGATCTCACCAGTTTGAGTCCCAGTACGAACAGAATTTTTACAATCGAATTTTTTCCTAGCCTTCAAATCAAAACAGAACGCGGCCTAGTGAAAGCGATTGATTAACCGCTAGTCTTTTCCTAGCTCTTTCCTTTTGACTCTACTCTCTACGAAAAAGAGAGGTTCAGCAGCAGGTTTCTTCGTTAGCTTTAACATTTATCTTATCACGTGAAATAGCGTATAATTCAATAAAGATGTATTTAATTGAATCAAGGATGTCACTTAAACGGTTTACTTAAGTGTGCCGCAAACCAATCCCCTCGGTGACTTAACATGATAAATGCGTGATTCAGTTTGTCGAAATCGGCGCAAAACGGCTCTCAATAAAAATCGCGCCCATAACTTCCAACGAAACAATAACGTCCCCTAATGAAGCAGCGCGTGATAAATGGCCTATGTGCTAATATTATTGCGATAAATTGTTTTAACGGCGGAAATTGTGATTGTTTGCATGAGTGATTGGAGTTGAACTGATCACATGAAAATAATTTGTATGGTATGAGTATCTGCTCCGATTTCACAAATATCTTTTAAGTCACTTCAGCAGACTCGTATAAACGTTGAACACCTGACTTGCAATGGAGTTTCTTAGTATGCTTGTTGTTTAATTATTGCTTATTCTAGAACTACTTCAAATATCATTTATTCCGTCCATCACATTAAAAGCGATAAAATAGTTTTAAAGTGCGTGTGTGGTGTTTTATCACTCTCGGTTGTTAACTAACATTTTTTAGTGCAACGACGCTACATATACATATATATTAAATTACATCACTCATGATCAATTGAAATATACTCGGGATGCGGGAACCACTCCTGACGATAGTAAAAAAATATCGAATCGGTACATTAATAAATATTTTATTTACGCAAGTGGTGTTGTAATTTTGTGAAAAAGTTCATCAATATTGTTTGAAATTATTAAATATAAAATTGGTATACATACTTTCAAATATTCAAATGCGATGGCTTATACACATAAACTATTAAGTAACTATTGTTTGACACAATTGACATTAACTATGTTTTTTTCTTAAAGCCAAAATAAAGCAACAAAAAAACATCGAAAACTACTGTATATTATACAGTACCAGGGACGCATATTCATGGTGTGCTAGGTATACGCCGCACACACTGAATATACGGCCGCAAAATCTAGAACAGAAAGCTATATATGAATGTAAAAAATGTATGTGTTAGTTTTTATTTAAGAATAAAATATTTTTATATCACTTTAGCCATATTTATAACATCAAAACATAATATGTATATTAAAACTTTTTAACCAGTCCACTGATTTAAATTAATTTGTCTGTTCTGAAATAAAATACAAAATTAAACAAACATTTGTGATACTTACTTTCTTTATTTTTAATTATGAAAAGTTAAAAAAAAAATAGAAATTCACTCCATAAACATAACAATAAAATATTCCAAATAAAAATAAAACGAAGCTCCTAATTTATTTATATATATATTTACCATGTCCGCACCCAGTGTGGAGTATTTTTTTTTTTTTATATAGAGTTTATCTCAACAGAAGTGTTCCTACGAGAACTGCTTGTTACTTAGTTGCTCAACCTTTCTTTTTCCAAAGAGAGTAGGAATAGAAGGATAGGGCTAGGACAGGACTAGTGGTTAGCTTATCGCTCTCGATACGTCCAGTTCATAGGATAGGATGAGTGGGAGGGGGGAATTCAAAACATCACATACATCCATGCCTTCGAACAGAAATTCATAAATCGATTGAAAAATCAATTTATTAAACTGTCCGTACTGGGATTCGAACCCGTGACCTCCGTAACCGAAGCCAACGACGTTGGCCACTTGACCACACAGGGGGCACATAGATTTGTATATTTACTAACAATAAAATTTTTAATTCTTTCATCGAAAATTGTTTCAATCAATAACTATAGTCTAATGTTTAAATTACAATTTGATAAAGTATGTTTAAAATTTGATATACCCACACATTTTTTAATTAAATGTTTAATATATGAGTATCAGTAAGATAATAAAATGATGTTTAAAGTACTGTGGATGTCAAATTGCAATGTTAAATGTTTATATGCATGGTATTTCCTTTTAATATAGTCGAAAATATCAGCCCAATTATAATACAACACAATTTTTAAAATTCATAAGCCAAAATACGAATAAAATTATAAACTGTTTAAGGTAAAAGCACCCATCACCGCCACTACACCTACTACCGCCACCGTAAGAATGTTCTCGAAATAACAAGAAAACCGTTAAGAGGATATAGTACCTTTACGCCTGAAAACAGAGTAAATCGATCGTTTGCCATCGACGAAATCTCGTGAACCGTTCACTTAAAAAATTTTTTTTTTCAATAATTACATTTTCCAAACGCTTTTTTACACTATTGCATTTTTTTTTTTATGAAAATAGTAAAAATGTCAAGATTACACGGTAAAACATTGACTTGGATTTTTTCAACTACTTTACGCGAAGATCGTTTTAAGGTTTATTATAAGATATCGAAGTTTGAAGTCTTAGAAAGAAATACAGATAAAGATTGGTTTAAGAAAGTGATTTGAGCAGAATTTCTAATTTATCGAATATAATGATTATACAGCCATTTGAAATGTACCATTTTTCCCACTTTTTCTGACTGATTTTTAAAGCATAATTGTATCATATATACTTCTAAAAAAAATCGAAATAAAAAACCATTTTATTGTTTACATTTAAAAGCAAAAAAAAATAAAAATAATGATAATACCAATAAATGGTAACCATTTTTCGGAGATGCTTTTTCTTACCTACTATGCATCAGTTTGAGCTTCAGTCTGAGATCGTACGTGGTATGGAGTGGACGTATCAAATGTTTTATTAAAAAATATTAAATCACTGGTCAACGAATATTAGAGGTAATCAAAGCAATGTTTTTTTATTCTGCCAAAAAAACGCGTTGGGGTTAGGGTTGCCCAAAGCGCTGACAAATAATATTATTATTTATAATACAATAATGTATTTTTCAATAGCGACGCTTGTAAAGACCAGTATTACTTTAGCTCATGGATGTTCAACTGGTAGATCGCGATCGACCGGTCGACTCCAAAGCATAATTTGTTTGATCCCGAAAGCTTCCGTGAATTTGGAAAAAATATACAATTTAAATATAAAATATACAAAAATTGAATTATTTGTAAGCATATACCTATCTAATTGTATGTATTTCGCATTTAAAATAAACATTTCTAAGATTGAAGAAGGGAAAACCCCTACTAAATAAAAATTGTTACAAGAATCATGGTAGAAGTCGATCGCGAGAAAACTTAAGATTGAAAAGTCGATCTTAAGAAAAAAAAAAGTTGGACACCCTTGCTTTAATTTAATGCAGCGATTTCCAACCTTGGAAGCGTGGACTATTGTAAAAAGAAGCGCGAACAGTCCAAAATATTTATTTAACGTGTCTTTGTTACTATATGAAAATAAAGGATGGGGAGGCGCGAAGATATTTTTTTTCAAAGGGAAGCGCATTAACACAAAAGTTGGAAACTACTGGCTTAATGGATAAGTATTTTAAAATAATTATTTGGCAATGCTTTTAAACAGAGATTCTATCTATAGATATTTGTATCTAATAGTAATAATAGATGAATAAAAGCATTTTTACAATAGTATTTATGAATCATTTCTATGTTTCAAAAGTTTTATGCCGCTTACAGATGGGGAAGATTTTCGCTAAAAAAACAAAGTCGTTTAAACGTAAAAAAAAACATTATTATTAGAAACAAAAAAATATTGGAAAATATGTTAATATGGCACAACCCTGCATGTCATCGAACATGCAAATTGCCAGTAAAGAAAGTTCTCAAACATTATATAAAGAAATACAAATATATCTATGCATTCAATATAAATTATTTGAATGACTACTTTTGATCTGGTCTAATATTCATTTAGTTTCTTCCTTATTGAGTTAGACTATAGAATATTGAAGTAAAACTATTTGCATTCAGTAAAATATACACCCAATACTTTTTTTACTCGATTATTTTGGATAAACCGTTACGTTTTTTCATACATTTTTGGTACTTTTTTTACACGGATTTGAAACCGATTTATCAAATTATATGAAATGAGCTTTTTTTACGCGCCACTTTCTGGAACCAATGTGTCATCCTGAGATTTTGGATCTTAGATTCAAAAGGTCAATAGAAATATATAATAGAATCCGCAATACATTTTAGATGCTATTAATAAAAAATGTAAAGAAGTCACTGCATGTTCAATCGATTTGTTAAGAACGATTACTTAACATACAATGATTTAAAAATATTGAAGTTTTTTGTCTCACACGATAAGACATAGTTAAGATAATTTTCGGATTAAATTCATGGTCAACTATAGCGCGAACCAGAGATAACTATCAATTGCAACTTGTAATTCTTTTAGAACTCAATACTTTTCTATTTTAATCTTGTTATGTCAATATTATTATGTTTTAAACTTTTTTATGCAACAAAATTATTTTTCAAAACTGTATTCATCAATATCATAACAAATCATATCAAATCAATATCATAAAAAATAGGTTATAAAAAATTAAAAATAAAAACTAATTCTATATATTAGAGAAAGTTTGAGAAATTTGTATTGTATGGTTTGTTTAGCGTCTCTTGTTACCTTTGGCAAAAGCCGTCTCATGATTTAATTTATTAGTACGATAGCTTACTGTTGCTTACATGTAGCAACACCTCATATGAAGCATTTTCAAGCAATATATAATTAACGTATAGTTTCAGTTACATATAATTGTTGCAACAGATATTTGGGGAAGTAAATTAGATTGTCAGTCTTTGCTATGAAGATAAATAAATACTTATTGATTTTCGTCGATATCTAATATTAATACAAATTGTTTTATATGAAAAACCTTTATAACTGTCTAAATACCCATTCGTGTGTTAGGTGGTATTGTTATTTTTGTAATGAAATAGAAAAATGTTTTGCTTGTTTTGATACTGTAAAAATACGTATTGTGGTGGTTACTTATTTAAGTCAGTGCAATATTT
The DNA here is from genome assembly GCA_030503985.1 of Himalopsyche tibetana. Taxonomy (NCBI): domain Eukaryota; kingdom Metazoa; phylum Arthropoda; class Insecta; order Trichoptera; family Rhyacophilidae; genus Himalopsyche; species Himalopsyche tibetana. The sequence goes on from JAPJYX010000016.1 coordinate 32,840,308, forward strand.
ATGCTGTAGGTCAAATTAAAGTTTTGCATTCCTACTGAGTCGCCTTAAAATCTTCTCAACAAAATATATTGAACGGTAAATACCAATGCATAGTGATCACGTGTCATTTGTTGTTTTATAGCTAACTGTATTTATTCTATCGGAAATATCAGTTTTCCGGAAGAGCTCAGAGGTACGATTGTGATTTGGCCTTTCGTTAAACACTTTAAGTAATAGTTAAATTTTATTTTTCGATTTAAAACAAAATTCATTGAATATATTTATTTATTTATTGTTAAAAATTAAAATTGAAAATATATGAAAGTTAAGTTTAGTTTATAATAAATAACATATTAAGAACACTCTAAAGTAAGTATAAATCCATAATTAATATAAATTAAGTGATAAAAATAGAAAATATTGCTTGACGGTGATTGGACCCATTAATTATTATATGGGAACCAAATACCGCCACCCCTGGCGGTAATAGAGTTTGAAAACATTGAATTTTTTAATGTAAATTATAAGTATTTGATAAATTTTTCAAATATTAAAGTGAACAACCCAATTCATATTTGTGTTGGTCTAATCACCGCCACTTCTACTGTACATTGCTGATCCCGTAAAAGCATCAGCAAAAATCTAGTGGCGGTAATAGGGCATTGGCCATGGCGGTGATAGGCTCCACATAAACATATATGAAAATGCAAATTTAAGCTAAATAAACTTAAATATTGCAATATTTTTCATATAATTTATAAAGAAAATGATTAAATAAGCATAATTTGTTTCAAAAATACGAATGCCGTAATAATGTAATTGATAAAATACAGCTTTAATTTAATTGGCGGTAAAAGGAACAATAATCGGTGATTGGGTCATTATTTTACCTTAATTTTCAGATATTAATAAATTATGAAATATGGTTGGCACAAAAAAATGTTTATACTCAGCTGAAACATTGGATACTGCACTGAAAGAATTAAAAAAAGGGGAGTTCCGTACTGGCAATAAGTAAAAAATATAGTATACCACGTACCACATTGCGTGATAAGATTAGTGGTAAGTATAGGGAAGGAGCTAAGCCAGGACCTTCCACAATTTTGTCATGCCATTTACTAGTGGAAGACCTGGAAAGAAATGGTTTAGCTTTTTTTAAAAAAGACACCCGGAATTGGTGCAAAGAGTTTCACAGAACCTTCGAAATCAAAAATTGGACAGAGACATTAAAGAAAAGGATATAGCTGAGAGACGGCTGAAAAGAAAATTAAGATTCGACGAAAAGGCAGCGAAACAACAGAATTCTGCAAAAGTGGCTAAAGTACACAAAGAAATTATGGCATCATTTGATACTGGCGATTATGTTGTTGTGACCTATGAAGGCGAATTGTTTCCTGGTATTGTTCTAGGTATCAATACAACCGATAATGAAGTGCAAGTTAAGACCATGGCAATGGCAGGGTCAAACTGGAAGTGGCCTGCGATCGACGATATTTTAAATTACCCTGTTGCAGATATTGTAAAAATTTCTACGCCGACGTTGACTAATACTAGGGGCTTTTATTACGTCCCAGAAGTGGTATCTTTAAAAAAGAAGTAATACTTAACCTACTTGCATAATTTCATCATAGTATGTACTTATATAAGTAGCTATTATTTATGTGAATGCCAATGAAGGTGCAATTTTTTATTTACAAGAATGTGATTTTGATTTTTTTTTGTATTAGGAATGTGTTTTTTTTATATAAATAATTTAAGTACATACCTAGGTATAATAGGAAACATTTAAACATAGGTACATAAATAAAATGAATTTAATTCAAACAAACTTCTTTAAATGTGTTTAAAATGGCTTTAAATTCATATGGCGGTAGTTGGTCCCTGCTTTGGCGGTAATAGGATACAAAAAAAATTGGGTGGCGGTAATAGGGAACCATTCTTCAATGAAAAAACTTTAGTTAATTAATTAAATATAAAGCTCATCCTAACTATTGCTTTATACTTAAATAGGCGATATAAAACAGTGTAGAATTAAACAAGAAGTTTATGTTTTCGTTAGAAATATAAGAAATACACACAATTTTTTAAAATCAAGCTATTAATGTGGCGGTAGATGGTGCCCTTACCTTATATACATGAAAATTAAATACGTTTCTTGTTTTTGTTCTGAAAAATATTTTGCATAATTGCCATAAAACATTCCACGTTACAATAAAACAATGATTTTTCTATTAAAAATATTTAAATGTTCGGAGTATTCGGTGTGCGAAGTATTCTATATCAGGAAGGTTCTGTGTGCGGAAGGTTCCGAGTCCGAAAGATTCGGTGTTCGGAGAGTTCGTGTTCGGACCATTCTTGTCCGGAGTGTACGTGTTCGGGAGAATCATGTTCGGAAGAATCACCGAACCATTTAAAGTGTATTTGTTGGTGGTAGTAACCTTTTCATGACGTATACGCAAAAGGCGATCATTTGTCTAACCGCTCGACCTGACAACGCATACAATTGCACACAGAACCCCTTAAATGTAGTACACAGTAGCTCGGGTGTTTTTTTTTTTTTAATATTTTGGCGATATATCAAAATTCGTTCTAAACATGTTTCCATTAAAACATACGCCACGTCCCACGAGTTGATATGCACATTATTTCAAAAACGTTCGTCGGCAATTATTATTACGGGTAGAGTTTTAATTAGGGATATCGATGTGTTTTTGTATTTGATTGCGCTGTGGTCCCCATCGGCCGGATTTAGGGTGAATTGGCGAATTGATTGTGTTTACGGAATCCATTGTGATTCGGTTTCTGCACTCCTGTTTACATTTACGCAGTTCCGAAACCGTCACTTTGCAAAGTGGATGAACTGGATTTGATTTTGCGGTTATTTAATGACGTTTCTTTTTTTAATTATTGCTGCAGTATTTTATAGTAATCGTTCTCATTATCATATTTAAATAAATTAGTTATGAATAGAATGTTGGAATATTTCTGTTGATAAATAATAAACAAATATTTCTTAAATACACCCGATTCTCTTTTTCTATGGGAAATACTTAAAAATAAATCGTGTAAGATAAATTGTACATTTAAAAATTATTTTACTTTTATTTTAAACGTCTTTATTAGGATTTCTAAGAGTGTAATTACTTTTGATATGGCATAATATTTACATAATTCCTTGTTACCGCTTTCAAACAATCATAAAATATTTGTTTATTTATTTTTCAGTTTACTAATAATAACGAGACAGTGATATTTGAAATATCTTGTATATATCTTTTAAATCAGTATAATCAATATTACGTCGATTAAAAACCTTGCAAAACGAGATATACATAGTTGTATACCCTTTATATGCCGCCGCCCTTGACTTAAAAAAAGACAATGTATTCTTCTTTTGGTCTTACATCAAAAGTTGCACCAGTAATATAAGATCACCAACACCTTTAGACAGCAAGCCACAGCCAAGACTCTATATCCATTTCGTCATAGTGCTCTTTATTTTGTTTGCATTATAAATTGAATATTAATGTACTGAAATCCTCATTATTTCGAATAATATACATATGTGTACCTCTCAGAACTACACGTGGAAGATATTATGTTTGTAAAAATAACGAAACATTATTGTAAAAAAAAAACGATTTTTATTCAATTTGGGTATCATTTATTTTTGAATGCTATAAGATTTCTCGTTTTGTTCCGCTATTATATTTTAGATGAATATTTATTTTAATGAAGATGAATTGTAATATAAAATTTTCCATTTAAAATGTTCCTTAAAATACGCTTCCTTTCAAAATCTGTTTTAGTTACTCTCCCCTTTGGAAAGTCTCCCATCCTGAAAATCCGCTGAAACTTCTTAAATTCTGAAAAGACTTTCGCATCACGTTTTTTATCTAGCATGTTAATCCTTCTTTTGTTGTTTTATTTAAAATATTTTGTGGTCTCTCCCGTCTTATATCATTAATTTCATCTCAGGACGTTCATAAGCTTCGTCAAAATCTTACCCCCCAAATCTTTACCTTCAATTAACGGCACATATTAAATTATAATTGGGTTACCTAAATTAACAACACAGAAACGCGATATCGGGGAAGATAACGGGCGAATTTTGATTCTGCGAAATCGAAAAATACCTTCTGTTTTTATTTTACAGTTGTATTATTTTTCATTAATCCATTTATCACCATGGAATTTATATAATGAAAATAAAATAATACTCACATTCATTAATGTAATATATATTTTTAACTCGATTTTTTAATACATTTCTAATCCGGTTTGTTTAATTAGACTTTTTAGAGTAATGTCAATTAGTAGGTACATAAGTATTGAACATAATAATAAAAGGTGAAAATCAAACCCCACATGTATTATGTAAGACTCAGTTTCTCAAGCTTTTTGGGCCCGTGGCCCCTATACCCGTACAAATAAGTTTTTCGAGACTCGGGGATTTAAGGATTCAAAAATATTTGTTAATGTTTTGTCCATTTTCCTTGGTGACCCAGGAATTTACGGAATTCCCAAAATGGAATGAAGAAAGACCTTTTCTTTAGCTCTTACCAGAATTTCTTATTTTAAAAACCCAGAAATTTACATTTTCAAAACCTTATCCAAAAGCTTATGGATATTTGACCATGCCCCCCCCCCCCGAAACTGTGCTGTAGCTCCCCTAAAATTATTTTTTCTCTGCGGCCCCCTTGGAACATGCTGTGGACTCCGTTTTAAAAACCGCGGTGTAAGGACACGCAAAAATACGCGGACTGTCTTAACTGGAGTCGTACTCAAAAAAATCTAATAACTTCGAGTCCTTTTAAAAAATATATGTATTCAAATCGCCAGAGTTAAAAGTGGTTCCACTACATACTTCTAAGTCTGAACAATGATTAAAGTTGCGTTTTAAGCATAGGCCGTAGTCGTTTTATTGTTTAACGACTTCACAACGCTGACTTCACAACGCTGATTTCAATCATTATTCTCAATGTATGATAGACGATTAAAAAAATTTATGATTTGCTAAAATATTTTAATTTTGTTTCATAGAAAGATCTTCTGTTACTTGCATCTCAAATTCATAACGTTGCGATTGTCATTTTCTTTCTTAGCGTTGTAAGATTGCGGTAATAGTAGTTTTAATGACGTTTGTTCAGTTTGTTGTGCCTTATTAGTAAGAAGTACTACTTCTCGTTCTATCAATTATGAATAGACTGCTTCCATTATTCAGCGGTGTTTGCATCAAATTGGAAATATCTAATACCATCATGTCGGAAGCATAATATTCCACCTGCAATGTAGTTTGAGTTTTGCCTTAATGCACTCATTATTTATTCATTGTACAACGCCCCTCTCCAAAGGGATGGATGAATTCAAAACACTCAGTCATACGCCAGGTTTACTTTGCCGTGCTTATCATTTGGATATTTTCTACTTGTGAAAATATATATTCCATGTATTATATTATAATCAAAGCTATATACTATGCTTTTACCTGAATAAATTAATAGTTCATGAGTATGTACTCGAAATTATCAACTATTTAAAATTAAATTGTGTTGAACATCAATCCATTTTCTCGAAGACTCTTTTTGTAAAAAGTGGCTACAGTGAAATATTATTGTAAAAAGTAAAGTGTGCTCAGTAGTAAAATGATAAAACTTTTCTATTGGGCTTTTAAGTACAATCACGTCTTTACTTGATGTGTTGGTGGATTTAATATATTTATTTTATTTCATTGTGTATTTGCTGAGATCTCTTCACTTTTACGATACTTTGAGACTTGCAGTATTTTAACTATTTTTTTCTAAAATACCATTTGGCTCATTTAACCTCTCATGGGATCAAATTATAAACTGTCAACGAACCACTAAGCTATCAAATAAAACAAATAACGTAATAAATGGTAATAAGTATAATAAATATAAAGTAATGGCAAATACGACGTCATATTTTTTTAACAGTTTTATTCATTGCGGCCATGCTTAATTTTATTATATTTTTTAAATCAGCTTAATTTATTCAGATGAATTTTAGATCTTATTTTATACCCAGTGATAGTTTTAAAGAAAAAAATGTTTAAGAATTAATCGTACTAACTAAGGTAAGCACGTCTATTTATGATTTTTTGATATAGTAGTTCTACGAAAAGTACAAAGTTGATAATTATTCAAAACCTTTACCGTTTGTTTTATAAAATAATTATTCTTTTATTTTACCAGCATCCGAAATGAACAGCAAACAGTCGCAATACAATGAAACAAGTCTGCTTTTTACGTAGTTCACACAACCCCCCCGTCAGTGTTTACCTTTTCCGACCTTGTTTAGGTAGGAGTAGGCTGTATAGCGCTACCATGTAAACCCTTTATCACCAAAACACACCCTCACACTCTTATAATATACAACTACACGTTGCCGTAGAACTCGTTCATTGAAAATGTGGAGTTTTTTAATATCTATATATTTTGTAATCAACTTCATGGTGATTTATTTTTGTAGTCATTTTTATTTTATTGTGTAACGATTTTAGTATGATATTTAAAATGTCTTGATTTTGAATGCTTAAATATATCCGGGCAATGCTTCGAACAAAACTTTCTTTCAATTTTTTTTATCAAAACATCTTCTATCAAAAATTATTAAAATGAAACAATCATTTATTTATTTTTCACTTTAAATGACAATGGCTGATTATCTGTGGCAGTATTTTGTTCGCAAACGTGTGTGGCAGAAAACGACATTGGATCCAAGTGTGGTAAGAACGTTTAGTGGGTCAATTTAAGTCACTGATGAATTAACATTATCGTTTGTTATATGAGAATTGAAAGATAGTATTCATATTTAGTATTTGTCACACTTTTTGGCATGTTGCTATTATCATTCAATGCGCAAAATATCATATATTACTGTTATTATATTATGTTTTAAGCGTTTAATGTAAAACGTCGCACTAGCACTAAATACCTTTCTGCTTAGTTTTCTATTTTCGCGAAAACACTTTGCAGCACGCGGCGGTTATTATTTTAATAAATTGCGAATTAGTTTGACGTCACCTGGCGCTTTCGTCACATCAGCTTGTTTGAATTTTGTCATTGCTGGCTTTGCTCATATTTGAGAAAGAGGAATGGTTTTCACGTTACGCTTTTCCACCCCCTACATGCCTACTGTGCCACCATTTTCGCGTTTGGAATTCACCACCATAAGCATCATGATTATTTCAAGATATTTTGTGTATGTCTCGACGTGAAAGCACGCTAATCATAATATACTGAAGAGATAACTATCAAAATTGCAAGACAAGTTTTAGTTATTATATCTTCTGATAATAGTAATTTAGTGAAAATAAAGTACGTTTTTTTTGTTCAACAATAAAATACAATTAATATGGTTGAATGCAAATTTCGGTCTTTAACGAAGGTTTTCTATATATTCATACTAGGGCGTCCAATCACGGGATCCCGTCCAATTTTGTGATCCTGAAATCCCAGAATTGTGACAGTACTAATCCCGGAATTGAGGATAAGAAGTAAAAAATTCTTTAAAATTTTAGAAATTCGTGAGACACACTAACAAAACGGTCTGAATTTTCCTAACGGAGTTTCTGGGTTTTGCAATTGGCATGCAGACAAAATTGATGAAATCCCCGAAAGAGCTGAAAAAGGCCCCACATTTTTTCATTTTTGGAATTCCGTTAATTTCTGGCTTTTTGCAATCGATCAGTGGCATTTTTTTGAAATCTGCGAAAAACCTTAAAAGTCTTGAATTTTTCCGTCAATTCCCAGGATTTCAAAATCGATGACCAAAAGTTTTTGAATTCCCGAATTTGCCACGTTTTAATGGTGAATGTTTAATCCAGGGATTGAAAAAATGTGAATCCCGAAATCCCGGGATTACAAATAGGGTTCGGGTTTGGATGCCCTCTAATTCATACCCGTCCACGTATCACTGACCCCTAATATTTGCTCAGCACTTGGTAAACCCAACGTTTGTTTGCTATATGCACTTTGGTTGCATATTGTGTTGTATCTACATTACAAAGTGCCACTAACTTTTCAAGTGAGAGTGAAGAGCTTGCACTGCATCAATATTGCCAATAGCGCGTGGGTTTATCGTTTTTTTCTGTTTGTTTATTGTGTAGTTTCTTTAACAGTTAAAAAGTAAAAACAGTTTTTTATGTATTATTGAAATGTTTAATTTATTGAAACTATTTTTTATGTATACAAAATTGGAGACCGAAGCTGATATAATTATGTGTAGAATTGTTGATAATGATGATGATGGTGACCGAACGGTTTATATTGGATACCCGCGAAGGATTGGTTATTTGTATTAGAATTTCTGGAAATTTATTGCTTTCTAGTATTATGTTTCATTTCAAACAAAATACTGTTTTAAATTTAATAACATGACTCCTTCCGCAAATATTGTTCGAAATGAATTTATTTCTATGAAGTTACATGATTGTTTACCACCAAATAATATAAATAATACTAACCCGATATCAATTCAACGTAAAAGTCAAACAGAAAGTGTGCCCTTTTCCAATCGTAGCACTCGAGAAAACTCGGTTTTATCTTTAATTTCCCACAAACAACCCTCTATTTTCGATTTGCGCAAAGTATATTAAGGTCGTTTGTGTTTAATAATTAATCAAAAGCCGCAAGCTCCCTCGAGTGTCGCCTGCCCCGTGCCGTCTATAATGACGTTAATATACTAATTGTATCATTTTAATTACTTAAAAGACTCATTAGTTGATTGCCCGAAAGACTTTTACTTTTCTTGTTGCCTCATCCTATAGTATCGGGATGGAAAACCTCCCCGCCTTTGACATCTACGACCAACTCTCTCTCAGGTACGAACGTCGCGCGGCGGCACTCTTTAAGAATATACAAAAGGTGTTCCAATTCACAAACGTCTCTGAGGGACGTTGGATTCTAATAGAAACCATAAAAAATATTTAGTTTTATTATTCTCTGTTGTGTTTTTTTCCCAACTTTTAAAATACTCAGAACATATTATATTTAACTGTCTTCATACCACGCAGTGAGAAATAAAACTATTTTCTAGTATGATTATAATGTCTAAATCAATTTTATGTTTTTATAAAAAACAAATTAGATTAAATACCTTGCAAAAGCTCTAGTATATTTTTACTTTTTATTTCGCATAATATATTGTTTGCTTTTTATGAACAAAATGTTGCTTTTATAATGTCGATGAATCAGATAACTAATTTTAAGACTCAATTTTAATTTTTACTTTACCGATAAATATCTCGTCAGTCTTATAAGATTTGTAATAGCATAAAATGATATATAATTGCTTTCGATTTTACATTGAAACACCTTCGAAAATGTAAAGTTTACGAAATATTTTCAAGGAGTCTCAGGCACCCCGCTCCGTCTTTCCTCACAACCTCGCTTCTATTTTGTGTTTTGATCGCCTGGAGGAATCCGCGAGCCGTGTTTATGTTTCTGAATTTGTATTTTGCCTTTGCAGTTACCGAATTCAGGATGTTTGGTGTCTTTAAAGGCTTCTTTGCCTTCTGACTGATCTAAGATGTTCAGCTCAAACGAAGGAAAATACGCAGTAGACAGCTCGTACCACCGACCAATGTTGGTCTTATAAAGTTTTCTTTCGATACTTTTGAGTCAATACTAATTTACGTAGGATAACTTTTCCTGTCATACCCATCACTGGAATGGAATTAATTAAAAAAATTAGACTCAGGCAGCTATTTAAACATATCTGTTTGCTTACTTAATAAATTAGCAATCTGTTTATATTTGAATTAATGAATATAATTCACAAGCATCAACAATTATTGGTAAATAACCATAATCTCTAAAACATGCGTATCATAGATTATCCGTGGACCATATCTGTTTTGTATATTTACTGGTTATATAACAACTCGAATTCTATCAAATTCAATACATATTATTATTAATATTATGTTATCTAGAAACTTCGCAAAGCGCTTGAAAATACACGATTATTATTTTCCGGTTGTATCCGTTAATATATTATCAATATGTTGTAATATTTATCTTTATAAAATTGATCAATTTTATAATATCTCAAGCTCTGTCCAAATTGGCATTGGCAAAAAGCCTTCGATGTGTTTACTTGTTATTTCGTATAGAAATATGTAGTATTATTTTAAACATCGACTGATTGTGTATGATACTTCAATATCAAATTTGTAGCGTTTAAATTTCTTTTTAAAAATCAGTATATGTGCTCATACGTACATGGAAAACCAGTTCAAATGATATTTTTTGTGGAATTTCATACAATTTGATCGATTAAATTTAGAAACAGAATGGTTGTGAAATTTCGTATTCTTGGACTTGTGTCGAATGAATAATACGTTTGAAAAAATATCTTTACTAGCAATTCGTCAGGTACAAACTAAATCTTTTATATATATATAATATATTGAAGCGTGATATGTTAGTAGCATTGGGTACTTTTGTGAAAAGTTTGCGTTCGACGACGCCTCTTTAGTGTTTATGTTCGTTCTGACAAATATGTACGTGCGTTTACTGTCATTGAAATACAAAGCTGTCCGAATATTTAGGTCACGAAGATACGCCGTCATATGATTTTTCGTTCCACAATATCACACGGAGCCCAAATGTATGATTAGACATATCGCTCAGATTTCTACGATGTAATAATTTAAACATATTTTTTTCGACCGTTTGGACGCTACAGTGAGATTAGAAAATATAAATGAACAGGTATCCGTCATTAATCGAGCTCTTAACATTTTTTATTCGTACATAATTAAATATAATTCTTTTTTATATGGTTTCATATACGTACATGCTGGCGTACTTCAAATGTACTTATTTTCGTGTTGACTTGAAAAATAAAATAACAAATTTATCTACAAGGAAGCGCCTTAAATTCATTAACGCTATATTTACATTTCTATCTCCCTATGCCACTTTTTCTTTCATGCCATGTTTTTTTTTTCATAAAAATATGTATTTCGTGTAAAAGATTAAAGGTCCCTTGTGTACCTGCCAGGATATCAGCTCCAATTAATGAAGGTACACTCGTTTAGGCAATGTGTATAAACAAATCGCACACTTCCGCCGTGATAGTCAGAACACTTGCCGTTTCTATGCTTTGAGACTTATCACTGTCATATCATAATATTACACATAATCCAGTCCAGGTGGACGTGGTAATATAAAAGGGAAATACTAGAATAATTGTATTTTTAAACCATTTTTCTGCACAACTAACTATGTTTTATTAATAATCATGCTTGTATGAAGTTGGAATTTACTTTTCTTATATTCAAATTGTTATATATACTAAGGGAAACCAAGCTGTTATTTTTAATTCAGCAGCGAACTTTCCATCAACTTTATTTTACATGATATATTGTAAAATTTCATGGAAACGAATTTATCAACAGGACAGGGCCTCTACGAGAAAATGTTAAGCCCGAGGCATGCAATCTTTTAAGGCCCGTGCTTAAAATTTATGAACTACTAGAAAGAAAATATCACTTAGAAAATAATAAATGAAATAAAACATTTTTTAATATTAGAAATATCCTAAACTGTTTAAGAGATAAAAGCTTCTGGGAATCCCCTTTAAATGAGGACCGGTGCAGCTATTTTTTCCGATTATGACCCTGTTTATCAATTATGAGGCAGTACCAATATAATCTTATCTTATGAGCTTATCATAAAAAAAGCAGTGAATTATTTTAACTTACATGTACAAAATAACTCCAATATATCGCCACTAAAACATGAAAGCAAAATAAAACGACATTTGTGAGCTAAGGCTTTTTCCCTTCCCTTCGTCTTCAATAGTATGACTTTAATAAATAAATTTGTACTCGCGCCTTTTTACAAGCACTTTGATCATTTAACAACGTTTTGTCTAAGGACACGTGTTTTGAAACAATAATTTTTGATTACTCTGTTTCATAAATCACCGGGGGGGGGGGGGGAAATTTGAAGACATCGCAAACATCCATGCCTTCGAACAGAAATCGATTGAAAAAAATCCTGTTCGTACTGGGATATCCCACATAAACATATTATAATATAAATGTGCAATAAATATATTACCATACATTGAAATTGAATGTACTAAACATGTTATTGTTTTTATTTTCCAGGCTTTGGACGGGCAGAACATATACAACGGGTGCTGCACCCTCCGCATCGACTACTCCAAAATGTCATCCTTAAATGTTAAGTACAACAATGACAAATCGCGCGACTACACCAACCCCTCATTGCCGAGCGGAGATGGAGATCATCTTCAACTGGGAGCCGCTGATCTTCTCCCAGGACTGTTGCTCGCCGCCAGACCTGGACTCACCAGAGAACGCCTAGCGGGTAAGCAACCGAAGAGTTTTCTTACATCCTCAATTATAAGCCTGGTTTGTACCAGATTCAAATCCTTTTGTTTTAAGGTATGACTTATTAAGTGTGTATTATTATTTTTAATTAACCATCGCTTAACCACTAATGTGTAAACTATCTTTACTTTGAAAAATAATATAAATATGAATTTTCACTTATTTCACTAATTTTTAAATTTTCTTTTTTTTTTCTTTTTACTATGTCCAATCCCAACGAGGAACATGATAACAACTCCTAATGGAACATTTTAACATTAGGTGCTTGGAAATCAGTCACTCGACTCTTCTGTTCAGAGTTTGGTCGGATAGAAGAATTGGGTTAGTAAATGAACGTAATTACCCAATTGCTTTGTAAAAATCCTACACTCAAAGTCGGATATAGGATAAGGTAAAGGCCCTAGAAATTAATGGATATTATCAAGCTAATGACATTCATAATGACCAAACAAAGATTAACCCATCACCATTACTTAACATGAACCATTACAAATGCTAACTCAATTATACATAATCATTGAAATTTCAACTAATTTTCATTGATGTTTGTTTATTAAGTTAATCGATTGACTTTGCTTTACTGCTCAAATAACACCAAGTCGATTGATTACATTTAAAACATTATTTTTCAATTTATGTCCGGATGTTAGAGTAGACGAGAAGTTGTTTTGTGTATATCTTTTAAGCCAGTGTATATATCAATTATTTTGCAACAATGAAAATAATTGTGAAACTATATACAGTTTTTTTGACCAAGTAAATGCCAATATAATCAATAAGTTGGAGGAAACGACAACGAAATCGTAAACTGTCATAATTTTGGACATGGATCTTTAAATTTTAAAAAAAACTCATTGACTGTGGAACTGAGTAGAATAAAAAATGACTATGAGATGAGCAAAATGAAACTGTATATAAATAAACAACAATCTTTCATTATTTTTGCATATAAGACAGTAAATATTATTTCAATATATTATTTGTCGAATAATATTATTTCGAATTCCTTTTAATAAGTTCAGTTGCTTAGGATTGTGTAGATGTTGAGTAAACAGTGTGGATTTTTTTTCTCTCGTTATGCTGGCATCATAGGACCCGGTGTTCTGGCACCGCCGTTTGGTCTCGGCCTCGGAGCAGGATTGGGGGCCAGCCCGTACGTGAACGCAGGAATGGCAGCCGGTCTTCCAGGATTCGGAGCTCTGGCTCTCGCACAAGGAGCACTCAGTGGTGCGGCTCCCGCTTTGAGAGCGCTCCCTCAGCCTTTGCCGCTCGCCACCGTCCTCCTTGTCTCAAATCTCAATGAAGAGGTATATTTTCATTTTATTATTTTGAATACGCTACATCTTGTAACCACTAATGATAAATTTCGAGACGAATTCATAATTATATATTTTATTATAATAGGTAAGTATTTATGATAAAAGTGTATACTATAAAACAATTTACTAGTATTTTCTGTTATAAGTTTTCAAATTGTGTGAAAACTACAATATATTGGAAAGAATATTTGTAATTTAACCTTTTAGTGGCTGTAGAAAAAAGTACTTAATTACCTAGCACGCCGGCTATAATTTGCAATTATTAATTTAATTAGTTATTAACTGGCGTGTTGAGCATGAAATTTTTTTCAAGATATCTCGTCTGTGGCAGCCATCGAATTAATATCTATTTCATAATATAAAATGATGATCATATACAGTCTGCGCAAGAATGCTGAGCGTACCGAAAATTCAGTTTTGTATTTAGAAAATGTCTTTAAAGAACACAAATGAATTATATCTTTATAACTATCATTACAAATATGTCTAAGCATGTATCCACGTCTCAAATATAAATAGATTTACCTTTGACACAATTTTAACAGCTAATAATGAACTAATGATAGCCCAGGTAGTAGAATTAAAAAATTGTATTCATTAAATATTTTTTTAATTTAAATATGCGATTATTTTTTTTATCAATTGTTAATTAAACTTTGAGCATCCAGTTAATCTAAAAATGCATTTTTAAAAAATCCATGTTTTTTTTTAATGATTTTTGTTCCAATAAATATAAAATTTCTTACCCTTAGCTTTCATTGGGGTGGTTATTCGCCATGGCACGAAATTATACGTTTTCAAAAATAAATTAACCTTTTTTTGGTTATTCTTAACACTTTAAATAGCTTTTTTCAATTAGGCTTAAGATCTGCAATTTCGTTGCCCATTATTGTCAAGAAATTCTCAATGATGTTGAGATCAGGGCTGTTACCTGGCCATAAAAAGCTCTTTATGCCAAAATTTTCTTGGTAATTCGTCGCCCAAATAACAGATAGAAATATAAATACCACATTTATTTGTAAAATAAATTGTTTGAAGGCCAGAAAAAATCATGAAGTGGTAGATTTTGCACGATGACAGAAATCGGAATCATCTTGGAATACTGTCCGTACTATGAAGGATAAAAACTCCTCCAATTTTGGTAAAACTTCTTCAAAAATGACAAATTTGTAATTTTGGGTGTTTACTGTTCTCTCCAACATAAAAATTTTGCCAACCCCTTCTCTGGTGATGGCACCCCAGACTATTACATATGGCGAATGTTTGATAAACGCAAGTATGCAATCTTTGCTGTTTTTGAGTTTTCGCTCTCGTCAACCTACCACTTTGCCATTAGCGCTGACCACGTTAAACTTGGACTTATCAGAGAATATGACAGTGAATTTTTTTTTTCTTACCCCAATCACGCCATTTTTTTTTCATTCATGGTCAATAGTGGATTTTTGGCAGCGCGTTGTGCACATAATCCTAATTTAATTACTAGATATTGAATGTTTCTTATTAAAATCTCTTTACCACTTTCATTAATGGACTTTTTTCTTAATTGGAAATCTAAAAAGACCTGTTTTTATAAATAACTACACTCATAAAAGCTAATAGTGGGAAATTAGATATTAATTGAAATAAAAATCTTTCAAGAAAACATGGATTTTTTTTCAATGCATTTTAATATTTCCTGGATGTTAAAAGATATCAATAATTAACAATTGATAAAAAAAATAATCGCATAATTACATTAAAAAATATTTAATGAATACACCAATTTGTTAATTCTACTACCTGGGCTATCATTAGTTCATTATTAGCTGTTAAAAATTGTGTCAAAGGTATAACTATTTATATTTTAGATGTGGATACATGCTTAGACATATTTACTATGATAGTTATAAAGATATAATTCATTTGTGTTCTTTAAAGACATTTTAAAATACAAAACTGAATTTTCGTACGGTACACGAAACATTCTTGCGCAGACTGTTCATCAATACCTCGGATCCAAGTATAATAACTCTAAAGGCATATTTTTTTACATAAATAAGAAACAAGGTTTAGGACAGGCTTAACATTCTACTGTTCATCTAATTTTTGTAGATTTTAATGAAGCTTCTGTGATTGCCTAAAATCATATATTTATATTTATAAAATTATAAACATATTTTTTTTCTAGTATTAATAATAGGAGTTTTCGTAGTGTTTACAGTTTGTATTTAAATAAGTCTTATTATAACCACTGCCATTCTTAAACCACCACAGATTACCACTTGTTACATTTTAAAACTGGTAGGTATCGGTATTCTATTCATTTTTTCATAGTCAACTTGAAACAACAAATTCTTGACATGTTACACTTGGGAACTGAGGTATCGATATATTTCCTATATAAATAATACATTTTTACACATATACCATGTTGTGATATACCATGATTATTATGCTCTGAACCGTTTGTGTCTGCTTATAATAGAGAGAATTACACGATAACATGTCAATCAACTTCAAATCCATCCTACGTTAGTCGAAAATTACTATTTTCGAGTTTTTATACATATTCTTATGATCTCAACAAGTAAACCTGTTACATCAATCAAGAATAGACTAACAAAGCTGTAATTATGATTTCATTTAAACTGCATTATTTGAATTTTTTATATACATGTTGTTAGATGTGGTTTTTCTTTCGCTTTTGGTTGTCATTGGTACAAATACATTATTAGTGATAAATAACTTTTGGTTTGAGTCACCCGAGTCATTCACTTTACCTGTTCCTTAATTTTCTTTAATCACCTTAACTTTCAATGACTACTTTTTCAGGTGTCCAAAAATAATACCTTTTTGGGTGTTCACTGTCAATACTTGGTGTAAAAGCATTATATAAATAAAAACACAATAATCCTTTGTACTTTATTCTACTTTATTTGAAAGTTCAGGACCGGTTTCGCCCATTGTGAGCATTGTTGACAATGACGAGCATCAGTTGACTATGCTCGCAATGAGCGAAACTGGTCCTGACCTTTTAAATAAAGTGGAATAATGTACAAAGAAATATTGTGTTTTTATTAAAAATAATACCATTGTATATCGATTCAAATTTAGCCCCTGTTGATATTTTGTCATGAATAAAATAATCAATTTGTTTTTTTATAATATATAACAGACCTTTTATTATCTTATAACAAAAAGTTATTTTTTAAAAAACTAAATTCATATATTTCTGCCCTCTTGTCTGTGTGTGACAACAACTAATTGATTTACTTATATTGAAGATAAAAGATTTTTTGAATTAACAGATTCACGATTTTTCATTATCAATTAGTATATCCATTATACCTGTTCTTGAAGATTATATCTTTTATGTTGATATGTTGGCATAGAATAAAATAATCTTTTCATGTGATTATGCATAAACATTATTTATTTAATTTCTCATTGCTGTATTGTTTTTGGAACAGCCTGTAGTATATTATTTAGTGTGATTCTTTTGACAGCCCTTGTCTAATAGCTGTTCTTGCTTGATGTGACCCGCTGATGTGTTATTTCAATCGGTAAATATTGTATCTATCGTTTGGAAGTTGGCTACATAATATTAAATTGAATAAAAACTATTTTACACCTAAATATAATGCTGTCTCTATCTCTCCTGTTGTTTTAGATGGTCACGCCTGACGCTCTCTTTACCCTTTTCGGTACGTGTGCACAATACCATTTTTATTATTAAATTTAAATTGTTTCTGATTTGATAAACAAAAATAAATTCTACCCTTGTTTTTTCTTTGCATAAATAACCTTTAATATTTATGAATTATTAGTAGTTGATTTAAATTAATTAAATGTTTAGTAAATCAATTCAATCTATTTCAAAAAACACTGTCATTGCACATAATTTGACAGTGATGCTATTGAAATATTAGTGTTACAAATCTATTCGCTCTTGTCATACTTTTGTTTTAAAATTCTTGAAATATTCTTCGTAAGTCGCAATATAGATTTTTGTTTATCAAATTGATGTCCGCCTGTTTTTTTAACATTTCCTTAATTTAATCAACTTGAATATTCTTACTGTTTTATTTTCGTTGTGTTATCGTCGATTGAAATTATTTTATTATTTAAAATTCTATTCCAAAGAAATGCGATAAACATTTAGACGCCTTTTTTTCAAGAGTTTGAAAACGTATTCTTATTTCATCACTCATTACAATAAAAAAATATGATATGCTTTTTACTATTCATATTTTTTTCAACTCTTTCATTTTTCGACAGTCCAATTTATAATATTTTAAAAATGTATCGCATTTAGTATGGAATTAGTGAGTCCAATAATATTTATTTTCTCTTCTCCCTGCTTACATTACTAGTTTATTTTTATTATTTGGGTGTTTCGCTTTTATGATTAAAATGTGATTCAGCAAAATATCTGTATTTCAAAAGAAAACTCTTCAACATGACATTTCATAATATCTAAAACCCTTTTCTATCATTTTTCATTTTAGATAAAATCAAAATAATCTTCGAACAAAATCATTACTTTGTAAATAAATTATCTTTTATTATTCCAGGAGTATACGGGGATGTGCAACGAGTGAAGATTCTGTATAACAAGAAAGATTCTGCACTGATTCAACTTGCAGAACCTCATCAAGCCCATTTAGGTATAGTAGACTTCTCACGATTTATAATTTTTTATAATCCATATATTCTATCCAAACTTTTTCTCATTCAAAAATGATTATCCATTGCTAATAACTCACGCTGTCTGTGTGAGATAGCATGAGTATTTCTATGATATTAAAACAGTGAATTATTTGTACCCTTTTTTACTCGATACTTTCCTATGGTGGAGTATTAATTTTTTAATTTTTATCCAGCAATGACACATATGGACAAGCTGCGTGTCTTCGGAAAAGCTATGAGAGTCATGTTGAGTAAACACCAAACCGTTCAACTGCCGAAAGAGGGCCAACCTGATGCTGGACTGACAAGGTTTTATATTTTTCTATTTAAATCCACGCACTGTAATATAATTACTAGACAATAGTTATCCTGAAAAATAACTTAGTTTACTTTTATATTTTTGATGAAGTCACATGTTCCTCGCTGTACATATCCTAGTAACATTTTCATCGCGACTCCTAAAGGATGAAAGCAATCAATACCCACAATTTATGCCTAGAGACCCTCAGTGAGAAACATTTCAGTCGACGCGGAAAGTGAATCCAGTGATGTAGTTTTACGGGCCTCATGAGGTGAGGACAACCAACCCACTATGCATAAAAGAATGCTACAGAGAAACCTGTGCCTGCATCTCTGGGACTGTAAACCAATTCAATAACTTCTGTGAAAATAGTGTCTTAAGCTATTTTGACCAGAAACTTTCGACTCAAAACGAAAACATTTTCAACACTAAACAAATTGACAACTGCTGTGATATTCATAAACTGCATTTCATTTATATTATTTTTTTTTGTTTACAGAGACTATTCACAGAGCCCACTCCACAGATTCAAAAAGCCAGGAAGCAAAAATTATCAGAACATCTATCCACCCAGCGCAACTCTGCATCTATCCAACATTCCGTAAGTATTTTTTTTACAGCTCCATCTTTTAAAATCACTAGTTATTCTATACAACTATTTGATAAATTACATACTTACAATTATTTTTTACACCTATCACTGGCTTATTTTCTTAGCAAATTGATTTATGAATTAATTCTAATTTTG
This sequence comes from Himalopsyche tibetana, assembly GCA_030503985.1. NCBI lineage: Eukaryota > Metazoa > Arthropoda > Insecta > Trichoptera > Rhyacophilidae > Himalopsyche > Himalopsyche tibetana. The sequence continues at coordinate 32,859,714 of JAPJYX010000016.1, forward strand.
GTGTCTTGAGATTCTCGAAATTTTAGCCTGCTTTACAATTTAAACATAGTTTCATGATAATCATTTGCCAAATTATAATTATTATGTTTAGTCAGATAATTTGTTTACCCATTTTTTTCTTTGCAGAGCCACCGTTTCAGAGGAAGAAATTAAAGAAGCGTTTACCAAAAAAACCTTCAATGTGAAAGCATTCAAATTCTTCCCGTAAGTATTTAAGTATTCATTAAATTTATTAGCAGTAGAATTTTAAAAATATTTTCTTATTCTGTTTTTAAAAACACCACTTTCCGTTGTTTTTGCAAATAATTTAGATAAAATACTTTCAATGTTATTTTCATTTTGAGCCTAAATATTATAAAATACATTTTGATTTGATTGCTATTTTTACGTATCCATTTTCTTTTGTTTTCAGTAAAGATCGAAAGATGGCGTTAGTTCAGCTTCCCACCATAGACGATGCGGTCGCTGCCCTTATCAAAATGCACAATCATCAGCTCTCGGAGTCGAACCACCTTCGAGTGTCATTCTCTAAATCTAATATTTAAAATGGGTACCTTTTTGGCATCTTCGTAACTTCGCCAACTTGTTGTAATTATTTCTTTAAATTTATTTTTTCGATAATTTATAATTTTTCAAAATAACCTCAGCCAAACTATAGTGATTCTTGAACTGCGCTGAATGATGAAATCTCAAAAATATTTTAAATAACATTTTACATCAAGATGCAATAAGGTCGTCGATGCCATATTATAAACAATGTTGTACCAAAATAATGATAGAAAAACATCATGTCATGTATAAAATTTAATATTGAACAAAATGATCATCTCGAATGAAAAGTGATATCCCTACAGATCAAGAGACAATATATTTGACATTCAAAATGGCTTGTGGACTGGTGTAAAGTGTTCGGTGATTGATCTGATAGTCAGTCACGAGGTTGAACACAATATAATGCCAAAAATACACATATTTAAGAAACACGATTACGTAACATTATCCATGAAAAGTGGTTGCTTATAAGAAGAATCTGTTTCATGACCAAATTGTTATGAAATTTATCTTAATCCATTTTATTGTCTGTACTATTAAATGGAACTTTTATTGGACATTTTATAAAGCCAGTAGACTTTTTCTATAAACATATTATAAATTTATTTACTCTAAAAGTTAGGTTAATATTTCATAGTATAAATACAACATAAGTTTTCATGAGAATAACAATCACCATATTATCACAGTACTGTCAGAAAATTGTCTATGTACAATGTCTGAAAACTTTCGTTGACTATATTCCGAAATGGATTTCTGCAAGTATGCTTTTTTTTCTTCACTATTAGTTGATCACAACTTTTGTTATAATACTTGCGAGTGTATCCATTTTGGAAACAAATTGTTACAAAATGTTTTATTGTGACACATACAAGTATAGATATATGTCATATTTTATATATTTTATTAAACGCATACAATCATAGGAATATGTGAATTATTCGTATTGAAAGAGTATATGTATTTGTGTGCAATATGCAATTATCTATTGAGATTTTATTTTATTAAATTAGGTTATATTATAAAACTGAAAGTTTTCAGGAGAGTAAGGTATTTTTTTTTTAAGAAAGGTCCTTTCAGTGTGACTGTCAGAACTTTTATAAGATAATTATATAAATGAATGTTCCTTTGTTAGTCGATTAGAATTCACCCGAGACATCTGACATGGTTTATTGTTGTCTCATCCGGGAGAACTGAGCGCTCAACAAAGGTGCATCTTCATTCCGAGATCTGATAAAGCTCTGCTGGAATCAATGCTGCAGTATGAAAATAAAGTATTCAGTATTTTTGTCTGTTATATTATAATTTAAGATGACTACTGTAAGTGTTTCAATTATGTATTTTCTAATGTTTTATATTTTTGTCGCCATTTGTCTTATTTTTATCCTCAAGTATTCAATTCAGTATCTGTATTAATGGTAGCTAAATATATTATTTTTATTTTGACTTATTAAGTATTTTTAAATATTTACAATTATTTTGGTAATAATTTTATACAATTTGCATTTGTTATATAAATGACTATTCGTTTAACGTTGGCTTTATGTTTAATCCGATGTCACAATATATCTTTGGCATTGAGAATTACGCTGATAATGGTGACTATCTTTTCATTGTTTAATTAATAATTGAATATTTTTTAATTTAGATATTTAATTTCGAAACTATTTTATTCACTAACTTAGTCTTAAACGCTTGTTTCATTTTTATTCGTACATATTGGATATCATTTTATTATAGAAATAATTTTTAGTAGGCAAATATTATTTTCATCAAAAAGCCACCTTTTATAATTTTATTGATAATATTTATTATCCATACATGAACAAGTATTTTATTGTTTTCGAGTATTACATGCCTTTTTTATTTATTTTTGATTTATTTATTTCAAAGTGATTGTTCACAAATCCATTTATTGCAATTTTCCTTTATCAAACTAAATTATTAGTAAAAAGCGTAACTAAATATACAATTATCATAATTAATATTCTTGTAACTGTTATTCTATCTTGCAGCTTGTAATTTTATAGTAAATTAAGTATATATTATGTTAATAGGCAAAAATATACAAATATTTTATTTGCAATAAGGTCAAGATAATATTATAAAGAAATTATGATACAAGCCAAATCGAACATTCAAGACCAGTGCTTCGCTTTAAAGACTTTTTTTTATCAATCGAAAGAATGATGAGTTATGACAATTATAACCTGATTTCATACAACAATCTCATCCCTTCATAATTTCTGAGGAAAAACCTATCGCTATATTTGTAAAAAATATTGTATAACATTTAAATTAAAAATAATGAATAGAGCTTAGAATGATTTCATGAAGTATTAGGAAATAATGTTTAAATTGGAGTTTAATAAATATTGATTTGAATTATTCAGAGTTAGCTGAATTATAAAATACTAGGAGACAGGGTGTGCAGCATTGCCCTATAGAGCAGGATAGAAGGTGGTGCCTGGCGATAGGCGTTAGATAATAGTCAGCGTCATCCTTCGGGGTAAAATTGTTTTTTATAACAATTGCAGAAAAGTTTATCGTTTAGGGTGTAGAGTGTTAAATGTCACTGAAAATTAACATGTATAAAGTGGTAATAGTTAATAATATCATTATAAGATCATTTGAACATGCTGACATTATCATTTTGAATATATATTTCAACAATTTTTTTATACATCAATATTTTTTCATGCTGAACATAATGATTTTTTAAATTTTTATAGCGGACACAAAGTCTGTTTATATGAATCTCCCTTCCCCCCCCCCGTCTGGAAAATTTGTTTTCCTTAAGCTAAAAATACACATATTGATGATTTTTTTTCTGTTTTTTACACTCCATAACAAAATATATTGAAATAATTGTTTCTATGATGTTTTATTGTATAAATATGATAGTGTTTGTCGCATCTACTAGCTGAGATACACTCACACAAGTAAGTGTGCATTGATTGTTCATATATTTATATTTAAATTTTTATACTTTCAAGTTATAGACACAGTTTTTGCATTTTCATTATTCAAGGCTGAACTTGTATTAAGTAGATTTTTTTATTTGAATGTTATGGAGCTCTTTCTTAATTTTATTCTTATGGAATATTACATAGAAATTGTTGCAATGTCGTGATTGAAAATTTATTGTTATTTCACATTGTTTTTAGTAAAGTCAACAGTATTTTGTATCTGTTTACAATAGTATAAGAAATTATGCATAGTATCTCTTTTTTTTTTACTACCTGATCAATTTTAGACGTTAATCAAGAAAACATTTTTCATACAAAGTTTATCACAAAATTCATTAAATGCATAGTTTATATATAATAGATAAATAATATATCTGATGTTACTTTTTTAGGAAAACATGTAAAGTACATTCAGTGTTAGAGCAGTGTGGATTCTGTATAACCCAAATAATTAGTCGTACATAATTCATATTATGTATCCGTGAGAACCGAGAACAAAATTTTATATATATCCGTATAATAAAATGCCTGAATAGTCGACGATCTTGAGAGTAATAGGTATTGTAACAGTAACATAGATGTTCTTAGGGCCAAATGCCAAAAATACAAGTCAATATTTAATAGCGACAATTTAACATTTATAGAATTTATTGATAATACTTGAAACATGTGATTATTTTATAGAAAGTGTATTATCTATTTCCTGATATTATTTTTGGAACGATTCATTATCATCTTCATCTCTCGGTAATAGTTTTTTCCCCTAAATAATGCTTTTGTGATCGTTACAAGACATATCGCATCGGTGTGATTCAGTTTTCTGTCTCGTCTGAAATGTTTTGTATCGATTATACCTGAAACTACGCACATATCCTGTCAACTTAAACGTTTACAGTTTCTTGAATGAATATTTTTCGTCACGGGCTGACTCCGTTCATAATATACTGCTTTCGTTTCTATTGAAATAATCTTCAAAAATGATTTCTTTTTAAATTTATCTACCTATTTATGTGTTAAGGCTTTTCTTTTTTATAATTTACTTTAGTGGTGCATTGTCTTTATTTCGAATTTTGAAATATGTTAGCAAGTTTTTGAGTTTAAAACCGTATCCAAATATACATAAAACATTTTGTATCACAGTTTTGTCGTACATGTGGTGTTTTTAGTATATATTTGTTTATCTGAAAAATGAATATAATTGATGCAATACTGTTAACAGATTTCAAAATATTTTTAATGCTATTTTTTGTACTTTTCTTTAGCTAACAACATTATTAATATTTCAATTATATTGACTTTGGTACACTTATTTTTATTGTTTTTGTTTTATTTATTTCCCTATCCCCTTTATTTTTTTTTCTGCATTCGGATGTTTGCTTAACTTAGTCCCATTCTACTTGTTGTTTAAGTTTATTCAACCTTCACTTTTAAAATAGTGTTCCTTTCTCATATTTTTGTTAATAATTTCATTCTATTATACTAAAGCTATTTCGATTAACAAATGTCATGAGATATACAGATTACGATATATCCAAAAATAGTGTAGAAAATTGAAAGGTTTAAAAAGCCACAGTCGAAAGATGGTACTCAAATTTGTTGTCTATTTTTTAAATGAGAGATTTCGATTAATCATATAATAATTGTCATGTTAAACTGTAATGATTGTTCACATAAAAATAATTATTACTTTTCTTTTGCAATATTCAATCGTTTTAATTATCATAAAAAATATCTAAGCAAACACTAATGGGATCAATGAAAACAAAATATTTCTATTTTATGAAATTCATTCGTCAAAGCGAGCATTTTTTGTTTGCATACGAGCTTTAAGAATGTCTGCATTTAACCTTCTCCGGCTTAGATTATGTTTCATTTCAAAAGTCTTATTTTCAATTATAATTCTGATACTACTACGTGTGAAATTTATTAATACTTAGGAAACATTAAAGATGTCTATCCATATCCTTGTCTATATAGTGTTGTAGTGGAAGTTAGAATAGCAAAATGATAAGCGTACAGGTTTTCAAAGAGATTACGGTCGGTGAATAATATTAGCGATGCAGGTAGACGATATTTATTTTATTTCTGTAGCAGCGGAAGGTTCGAAGGTATTAATTTCGGAATGATATTTCAAAAATGCGATCAATAGACTTTTTTGAACATATCTATGAATGAAGGGAACACTGACATGTCTGAAATTTACGACAGTTAAATATATATAAATTTGATTACACTATCAAATTTGTGAGACAATTTAAATTGTATCATATATTTATTACTGCGAGTGGTAATCTAAATGCCAAAACCTTATTTTATAAACCACACTTCGGGTATATTTAAGTATAAATATTAAATCTCGACATAAACATGTGTAACTTAACTATCTTAAATCTAAATTTATCTGTTCTTATTTACATTACGATAGTTAATCTTTTAGTAGCAAAGCATAGGAAAATCATTTTAAGTCATGTTATTTCAGAAAATGACATCATTCATTGTCTGATCATGGGTAGCTTATATTCTTAGACTAAGTATAAATCTAAATTTATTGTTACAAATTATCGTTAGTGGAATCTTGGGCACAAAAATGATTTCTCGTAGTTTAGGCTATTTTTTCCTAAAACAGCATTTGCCATTTCATCTTATTTGTTTACATTACAAAATTCAGTGTAGCAAAGTGAATCTATCGACACTGGAGGCTTCACCGGAAGGAATTTTTTCTAGACAAAGTTCTAGGTGCTCATATTCTCTTTTACATATCTGAGAGTAAAAATATCATTTTCATAAATTTTTTTCACATCGCCTCGATGCACTTGTAAAAAGATTCGTCGGAGTCCAAAATTTTTTACTTTTTGATGTGTATTAAAGTTACTGAATATCTTTTCTTCAAAGTAATAAAAAAAAATGAAACCAAATCCAATAACTATTTTATTATACCCAATACCAGTGTTGAATCATGAGACATCCGTACGGTTCAATAAAATATTCTTCAATGATGTCGGTATCTCATTTTTGCACAGATTTGTATTAGCTGAGAATCGAGATTATATCAAAATATTTATTGATCATTTAAGATCAGATTTGATATAATTTTATAAATATTCTCTCAGATTCATAAGAAAAAACTTCAGCGTGTGGATATTAAAATTATTTTATTCTTCATGGCAAATCTAGTTTTTAACTCTTCTTAAAGCTACAACTACATACTTAACATTTTTATTTTAATCTGTTTGCATGGTAGATATTTCAAATGTTTACCGATGCGTTTTATTCGTCACAAGATTTACAGTATTCCTTTTTTACATTCTGTAATTAGTGACGTATTGTATGATGATATTGGGCATATTTGGTGGCGTGACAAATGGCAAATCGGTTTCATCTTTCCAATGTATTTAATATAATATATATATAGTAATAGAGATGTGGTTTTTACTATTATAAGAATGTGTAAATTCTTAAACAATATGACAATTTTTTGTAAAATGTCATTTTTGCATTTTGAAATTACACATCAAAATGATTGTTTTAAATGGACTGAGAGCATATTATTTTATTTTCATAATCGCATAAATATATATTATAGCCTGAGACAATCAATTCAGGACTATAAAACGTAAAATATTACATTCCATTACCAAATAAACTAGTATAATACATACTCACAGTTTCAATGTCGTAGACATCATAAATAATGGCTTTTTACATAGTGCAATGTTTCTTATCTACAGACTTATGTAAATGAAGGAATTTATTTGTAAATTCTGGTAGTGAGTATAAGTTAGAGTTCTTTATATTGTTTCAGAAAAATGTTCGTCTAACACTTATATTCTAAGCATGACAATCTTTATCTAATGTACTAATCTTAATTTTAAGACTTCAGCCTGATTTGTCTCGCTACCAAATATTTGCTTTGTTAAGGAATTAAGTCTAAAATGAATGCATTGATGCATCCTTATTAACTTTCTGTAAAGAAATATTCTCGAGTGTTCTGTGTTGCAATTGTTGATTTGGTAGGCAAAGGAAGTATATTTCTCTCGGAGAGCTCTTCATACCGAGATGACAATTGCAATAAGCTCACCTCTATTACGTCTTCATAGTACTATACATTTTTTTTTTTTATTAGTACCAAATGCCGAGTTCAAGTTTATTTTTTTAGTGGAAAAGTTAAAAGATTAACCCTTCTTTTACTATATCATTCATCTTTAAGGTATTTATAATCGTAATCGACTGTATAAAGATAATTTCAACAGTAATATGATTTAATCGTTTTACTAAACGACTTTTGAAATTTCTTTAACAATTTGCATGCACAAAAAAGTTTTATTAACTCTCAACTGACTTCGAAAGGTATATATTTCATATACCTGAGCGCAAACACCTAAAAAATATAATTACATTTAACAATGTTTAAATTTTTTTCTGTAAAAATATTTAAAAAATGCTGGGTGCCAACTGCAGTATTATACATTAAAACTATAGATGAATGTATGTTAATTCTTCAAAGTATTTGTTTATTTTGCTGCATACAAGCATAATATAATTATTGAAAAAAAAATAGAAAATTATGTGTTGTGTTGTTTTAAAAACAAAATGTACCTTTTATTTAAGTATTGAATACAGAATATAAAATATGGCCAGTTGTATATGATTTAGCGTGGATACTTTTGTGTTCCTGTTTCTTGATAAAAGGTGATATTTAATATAATCAAGCAAGGCTGAAGGATCTTTAATGCTTTCAATGACATATTTGGTGTGAAAAAGTTGACTTTTCATAATCTATTATCATTCAACGTATGTACATAATCAAATTAATGGGACTGAATTATGACAGGAGGTATTTAATTTTTCTTTTTTTTGAAACGGGTACTTCAATCATTTCTCCGGAATCAACATAAACAAGCTACAATTTTACAATACTTTTGTATTGTAATATTCATTGAATGCCTCACTTCATTGAATTTTTCCAACCATTGTATTATCTGTTCGATTATATGATGTATCACCTTAGGAATGTTTAACTTTTAAGGGTCATTTAATAGATTATTCTTTGTCATTTTATAATAAAATTGATAAAAACGTGGCAAATTGTTTTACTCTACCTCCCCTTTGGTGTTTCATACCTGTGCTGGATTTGACTGTAATCGCTTGCACCTTCTTTCAATGCAACAAAGAACTTTAAATTTGAGATGATTTCTGCTGAATTAAGAATTGTACCAGAGAGTTTATTACTGATCAAACTACACATACTGATCAACACCACAAATATCTAAGGAAGCTTCACTTTTCAGGGCTATATCTATTTACCCATAGTATTACAAATTCATTTAATTTCACCATACGCCAAATGAAAATCACAACAAACTGTTATTTCAAAAATGAATTGTGGTGACAGATTGCGACATAGACAATATGAAAAATTTCACACGCACTACTTCTTCTTCGACCATATTCGTTTCCTATGTGGAGCATATGGCCACCACGCTGCGCCTCCATGTTTCCCTGTCCCCCGCCAATAGCTTTGCTTCCTCGCATGACATTCCAACATCAGTTAGTTCTGCCGAGTACATTATATGGATAGTACCTGACGGTTGTCCAGGACGCCGGAAACCCACCAGGAAAAAGAGGCAGACAGGATTAAGGTTTTCTCGAGCAATGCGTTTATCAACTACGACTGCATTTCTCAACAGGCGTCCACGTGGCAAAAAAATGTCATCACTGGCAACAGCTGTGACTTTTTCATGGAACTAAGTTTGAAAGAATTTCACTGGCAAAAGTTTGAATATGAATAAAGAGTGCGACGCCGTAGTAGGTTGTGGTGGGTATGAGTACCACAGCGTTTTTTTAGTATTTTTTATTTATTCTTCCCGAGTCTCTAAAAACTAATTAGTATGAGTAAGGGGGGTATGGAAAAATATAAGACTCAAAAAATGGCCTCAGGCTCAAAAAGTATGAAAATCTATGAACTAGGACAGAATTGAGGAACCGTTTCATTTCTAAAGGCCACATTCATTTATCTGATTCAAGTATGTCTGCAGTAAAGAGAACGTTGACCCCCCACTTTTCTTCGACTGTCGAACATATAATGGGTTGATTACGCTCTTTTTCCAAACGCTTGCGCATAATTTTTTGATCAAGTGAAAAGGCCGCATCAGAGTAGCCAAGAGGCCGCATGCGGTCTTAAGGGTTGCAGGTTCCCCACCGCTGAACTAGGATGTTTTTGAAAATTCTATTCAACTAGATTTTATCAACTATTTACACTTTCTCATCTTATTAATAGATGTCACTGTAAGCCTTAAACGATGACTGATATGTTCGGAAAGTGTTGCTGCCGTAGATAAAGCAGAAAACTGTCGAATGCAAGATAATGTCGATTTATAAAATTTTAATTTAGTGACTTAATAATAACGATACTATCATTACCGACATTATATGTATGTCCGTGCTACAATTAGTCAGAAATGAATGATACAACAATCATTGTGTTCATTAAACTTAAGTAGTAGTGGCATCTATTTCAAAATGGTTAAACTTTTAAGGAAACTTATTGGTAGATGTCACCGTACGCCGAAAAATATAATGTATTCATTTACAAACAGATATAATAAATATCGAGTGTGGAAAGGAAAAAGGACGTAACCCACACATTTCAAATTTTACAGGAGTCGCAAAAAACGTATTTTGGTGATTTTTGGCCATATACAAATTATGAATTATACATAGCCTTGAAGTGCACGAAGACTTCTAAACTAGTGTTTAATTGACATAGCCTAATTAATATAAATTTAAAAAATTGTCCAGAATAAACCTTTATTTCAGCCTTTTTGCTTGGTTTTAATTTTTTACAAAGTCATCTTTTTCAAACTTAAAAGCTAAATTAAGATACCAATTCGGCATTTGAAGCTTGTATCAACTTTAATACATTGTGATTATCGAAAAAAACCTGTGTTGAAAAAAAACTGTGGGTTACGTCCTTTTCCTTTCCACAGTTGATATTATAAAGTACGTACAACACTTCGATACAATGGAAGTCTCACCTAACAAATACATTTTAATGTTTTTAAATGAATTCGCTTATATTCATGCTTATATCTAAAAGACACTTCGTTAACTTTTGCAAGTTTGTGATACAGATGTGGCAGTTTGAATGTGTTTCTGGCAAATATACGTATCGAAGTTTTATTGTGTTTGTTGAAATATTTTCATAATGCATTATTACGGCTGTATACCAATAAATATTACTTCTATACCTACAATATCAAAAATCGAAACTACATAACATAGCAACATATCTAGGGTGGTCAGACGTCCCGATTAATCGAGACTGTCACAAGTTTTGAGCCTCGTGTCCCGGTGTCCCGAACAAACCTTTCGGGACGCCCAAATGTCCCGATTTACAAAAAAAATATTGGCGTATTTACATTTCCCCCAAAATACTACAATTACTTTTTTTACTCTTGAAAAAGACCAAATCTAGTGACAAGTATAAAAAATAGGTGTAAAATATCAATTAAAAACCGGTACATATTAATATATTGTTTTTCATTCTTTAAATGTGTTTATAGAGACTATAAATTTTGTAATATGTGTATTGTGTTTATTGTATTATTTTTTATGTTTATAACGGTTTCACTCCTATTAATAAAAGATGAATAAACAAAAAATCTATCGGAGGAGGGTGTCCCAGATTTACTTGCAAGAAATCTGACAATCCTAAACATATCACACAATTTGTATTGCACTAGCTCAGCCATACTCAACCTTTTTTCCTCCGGGCCGCATTCCGACTTTTGCTTCTCTACGTGTGCCGCAACATGTTTATAGTAAACTGTAAATATGACACATACTATACTATATATATATCGACTGTGGAAAGGAAAAAGGTCGTAACCCACACATATCAAATTTTACAGGAGGGGCTTAAACACGTGTTTTGATGATTTTGTGCGTGCAAATTATGAATTATACACAACCTTGAAATGTACGGAGACTTCTAAGCTGGTGTTTAATTGACATAATCTAATATTATTTCAAGAATTTGTCTAGGAAAAACCTTTATTTCAGTCTTTTTTATTGGATTTAATTTTTTACAAGGTCATCTTTTTCAAACTTAAAAGCTAAATTTATATACTAATTCGGCATTTTCAGCTTGGATCCTTTTGATAGAACGTGATAGATTGCCATTATCGAAAAACACCTGTTTTGAAAAAACGGTGTGTCCTTTTTTCTGTAAAACAGTCGATATGTATGAATTATGATGTCAAAATAAAACTATTTTATTTGATGTTAATATATACATATGTATGTATTCATGTATTTTTCAAAGTAAAAAATAACAATTAACAACAAATATAATATAATTATTATGGGCCGCACATAGGAGCTGATTGGGCCACAGGTTGAGTATGGCTGCACTAGCTATCATACATATCTACGTCTACGAGTGATGTGTGTCTCGTCTCTTAGAAGAAATCTTTAGAACTAACTTTATCATATCGTAAGACATTGTTTCTTATCGATTATTTATATTATCAAAATGAAATATAGAGTGTCACTTTTTTTTGAAAATTAGGAAAATATTTGTAGACACAGTAAAAATACGAATTACTTGTGTTGGAAGATTTTCTCATCCATCGGAAATTAATTTAATAATAACACAGGAAAAGATTAAAAAAAAAATTATAGCAAACAAAATAAAAATTATTAAATCCTCAATGAAAATCATTTTTGTAGTAAATAACATTATTATCCGGCATCAGGTAATTTATTCTATTCCAACATTTTCCCGATTAGATTAATATGTCAAGCGTATAATTTGCTTTCAGTGAAGATTGACAAGCTTGATTTGAGATTAAGAAAACATTAAAAATATATTAACACTGCAAGTAAATAAATAAAACACATATTAATACATAGAATATATTTAATATTTCTTTTTATTGAAAATACAAAAGTCATTTTAACTTTAATAAAGCTATAATAATATATAACTATTTACAGTTACGGTTAAACAATCACATTGTTATACACCCATATTTTTGAATAAATTTAATTAAGATGGTCTCTAAAATCATAATAAATGAGATGCGAGGGAATGAAATTTTCACACGAAATTACCCGTGGATTAAATACCGCTAACACCCACTTTGCTTACAAAATTAAACGTGATTGAAGAAATCCACATGAAAGTTTATACCATAGATTTACGTACAGGTATTTACAATATTTTTTTATGTATGTATTGTTGAAAAATATTTACAATAATGTTAATGTGTAACTACAAACTAAAAAAACGTCATATAGTAGACGAAAAACGATACTTGTAGACTTTTTTCTTTAATGTTATATTTGATTAAAAATGGTTTTTTTTTGAAAGAATCTACAGAACAAAAACTTCGCTATTACATTTATTATATTTGGCTTTTCATGCAAACGTGATTTTTGTATGATTTTTTTATGATAGATAATAATTATTATCACACGTTTGAAGTTTATTAAAATAACGTTTTTAGTATAAAGAATTAAATACTAAGCATTTCATTTTACTATAGCTAAGGCACATTTTCTTATGAAGAATTGAGCAACGTATGATATTATTCTAAAATATATGGTGAAGGTACTTTATTTTATTAATATTATATATATCGCGAATCACTCTATTACATTGCGGTCGCTATAAAAATTAAATTTAAAAACCTTTCAAATAAAGTATTTCGTTTTTAATATACGAATATTAAATATTTGTAGAAATATTTTTTATGTACACATCGAAAAATTCGATCGTTTTTTATTGTAACCAAAAATCTTGAAACAAGAATCAATAATAATTCAACCCGAGATTTTCGAAAGATGTACACGTTGACATTGTTTAAGCACATTTTATGTATTTTTACTAAATGGGTAATTTTGTTACTATTGAATATTGTTATCATTTAAAAGTCATAAAAACTAAAATCTTTAGATCTTAATTAATATTTTAAGACAATATAAATTATGACCCTGTCAACTTGACAGAAAATTTTCAATAAACGTGATGAACAATGGTTGATGAAAGAATTCTTGATATAATACAAATGTTTTAAAAATCTATGACTACCAAAAAACAAAACTTTTTGATAAAAAAATAATTTACCACCTGCAACTATGAAAAAATATTATTTTAGAAAATTTTATCTTTTAATGATTTTTACCCTTTTATTAGGTCGGAGCACTTGATTTAAAAAAACTTTCATTATCGCAAATCAATTCACAATGTCGTGATGAATGACAAACAATTCAAGATTTTTATTAAATATTATAATTTTCTACTAAGCGGTAAAAATCATTTTATCGATAAAAGGTAATAGAGCGCGATCTTGTTTACAAACAGATTCATCGTCTTTGTTATATATATTCTAGTTAGGGAAATAATTTATCTAAACACTTAAAATTACCACTAATGAGGAAGTTTGCCTCCCATATCGGTGACTTAGTTTTTCTCTGTGTAATTTAATTATTTAACTAATACTGAACGTCGCATGTCGTTAAAAACAAGAGCTTCGAATAGGCATTTCATAATAACAATGATACGATATATTTCGCATATAATATTTAATATAAAAATAATCATGTGATAAATCAGAGATTTTTTTTTTTTTAATTAACGCGTTTTGATGGTAAATCTTTAACTCTAATAATTATTGATCGGCGAAATACTCAGTTACTTGAATCTAATGTATTGTGTAAGTTTTTAAAATTTAAATTGATAATTGAATAAGGCACATTATAACTCCTGATTTTCAAAAATGTGAATGTTTATTGAACAGTCTTTCATGATTAAAAAACACAGTAAAAAAGATTTGTTAAGAGTTTATTGAATATCGCTCACAGTTCAGTTTTCAATATAATAAGATGCATACTGTTCGCGTTTGTTTTTCTTCGGTAATAAATTTATTTAATATTATTTTTGAAATATCAATTGGTTGACCTGCATACTCTGTTCAGTCAGAAACAGGATTTTTTCAGTTGAAAATATTGCATCGTGATTGCACATAATTTTACGCGAATCTAGTTTTGTTTTAGCGGTGGCTCGATAGCGTAACCAAGCGCACGGACAGTTCGTTTGTTGACAGGTGTTTGACACGGCGAAAAGTTGTTGACTCGACTCAGGTAAGTTACCCGATTCTACTGGCTCTTCTCTTGTAACTCTACGGCACGTTTTTCCTTGTTGTAACTTTGGACGTAGAAGTTCATGAAGAGGAAGATGAATATCACTGAATGGAGCATCAATCCGCTAGCAATAAGTCTGTAACAAAAATATCATGTTACAAAAGATTACATATTATTGTAATATATTTATCGAACGCATTCAGTTAGATTCTTGAAAGCTACAATACAATTTTACTGTAGCGTGTATTTTAAATAATGAAAACAAAAGAACACAAATTAGATAACATGTATTTGTTAAGTCAAAATAATACATTTTGTGTGCGATATTTTTAATCCAGTAAAACCATATTGATATGTAATGTATTTTGTTTTAAATATTACCTTGGATATCCGCAATCATAGACTAAAGCACTTGCAGAGTGGAATAACACCATGAAGAATTGAGCCTGAAAATTAATAAAATGTTTGTGCTAAAATTCTGTTATTTTAAAACAATAGGAAGGATGTTAACAACCAATAGATTAATTCGATTAATTTTGGATTCATTAGCTAAACTATTATATTTATTATTATTATCATAGTATGTAAGATTTTTATACTGGCCTTGAAATAATCTCTTTTAACGTGTTCAAAGCCAAGAAAGTTTTAACATATTTAAAATTTAAAGTAATTTAAAATTTCGACTGAAGGTGCTTGATGGAAATTTAACGTTAATTTAGAACTATTTCCATTTTGTACACTTTCACAAAAATCTTCAGTCAAAACCAAAGTCAGTTCAAGTGCATTCGAGCACTGAGTAGTACCGGAAGATGCCGAGAGGCGAAACCCGGGTCGTGTTCGTCCAAGATTTTTGTGGAAGTGTACAAAATGAAAATAATTCTAAATTAAAATTTAAAGTCTTGAAATTTAGGTAAGTTTCGGTAAGTTTTATGTTAAGCCCGCTGTGGTCTAGTTGGTTCTAAGCTTTCTTTACCGACCAGGTGGGTCTAGGTTCGAATCCCGGTAAGGTTAATGTCAAAATTGGATTTTTTTCAATTTTAATTTGAGATCTAAGACATGGGTGTTTGTGAAGTCAATTCTCCTTGAGTTTATCTCATGTGACTTTTAAAAATTCTCATCGAGTATATCTCGTATGATCTTTCAACTTAAAAGTATTTGGCGCATTGGCGTAAGCTGTAATGTCAAATATTTTTTTTATAAAATAAAAAAAAAAAAAAAAATGTGACGAGATTATTACATAAATCAGGTTTCGTTCTTCTTCTGTGATAAATTTGATAAATATCAGAAATATTGATTCTTAAAATAAACTTATTCGTATGGAAACTTTTAGAAAAATATTATTATAAGGTTACTTGTACAATTACTAATCAGCAATTTTCATATTATTGTATAGGTAGTTATTGTTAAGAATAGGAATATAAAAGTTTTTCTTGCGCACACATAATTAATGCATTTTCTTTCGGTTTAATTGAACAAGTACTCAACGGTTGTTCTTGTTTTAGTTCGTGCGTAAAATAATATGTATTTAACGGGTTAATGATATATGGTTCTACCTTGAATTTGAATTTTATTGTACACATGCTCATATTAATGCATTTTTCGTGTAATGGTACAACCCAATACCAAATATTTACGAATATAATATTCAAGTGAATCAATTTTATTTTAGTCATTATTATGTTGTTTATTATTATTATGAATTTCTGAATCATACATTTTGATATATTAATTATTAGTTTTAGTTCACTACACTAGTGTTCTTCAACCTTTTTACGTCCGCGGACCGCTAAAAAATGAAAAAACATTTCGCCGACCGGCGTCAACCAGATACACATATTTACACGCAGCCAGTTCTCGACATACGACTATTTGGACTAAAAATTGAGTATAAATTAGTAAAAAAAAATTTTTCTCCAGTTTCTTTTAAATATTTTATAAAATAATATTTGGCCGCGGGTGAAACATATCACTGCTCGTCTTACGTGGACGAAATCAAAGCGAATGCAAAGCGACTCGGTGCGGCAAGAAAATATCAAATGGTCTCCACCACTATATTTTAATTCGCTGTAAACCGTGTTCCAATTGCGTTCGCAGTGACTTCGCCCAGGTAAGACGAAGCATAAATGTCATAATTGGGCTGAATATATTTTATTTTAATGCCGTCTATTGGATTGGATAGGTGGTGTAACGAAATCTGTTGTATGTCGAGGATTGACTGTATAATTGTACATGTCTTCTTGAGATAATATATTTTAAAAGTAACAATTGAAACGTCAAATCATTGTTACATAGAGTTTTATTTATGAAAGCTAATAAAACTCCTTTTCTGTGCAACATTTGTCGTTGCTTAATAAAATTTTCTTATTTTCAGTACCAAATTTACTTTACATTGAGGAAATATTCGAGTCTAGAAAGAATTTAAACATTAAAGTTATCACGGAGCGCTATAACTTCTTGCGGACCGGGGCTGGTCCACGGAGCATAGGTTGAAGAAAACTGCACTACACCATCGGTAAGCAACCTATGTCACGCGAGCCACTAGGTGGCACACCTCGAAAATGATGATTTATTAAAACTTCTAAAATTTACCAAATATTGAGGTGTTAAAAAGGAGTCACTAATGTATAAATATTATATGTTTTTTAATACTTTTATATAACGTGTATTATTGTTATTAATACAGTTTTGTTCATAAACGATAGATTTACTAATTGTATTTGACATTTTTACAGTGGCACGCTAAGGTTCCAGTACTTTGAATTAGCTGTTTTGTGGCACGCCATTGCATTTGGGTTGCCGACTGTTGCATTAAGAATATTTCTGTAAATTATTAGATACCATTGACGTAAGCCGGATAGTATAAATAAGCACTATGTTACACTAAATCGTTTAAGAAAGTTGCTGACTGTACGTAAATGTATTTATTTTTTAATGATGAATCTATGTAAATATGTTCAACGAAAACTTGTACCTATTACACATTACCGAAGGTTGAGTTGGATTAAAATAGCCCTACTTAGGAATCTTCTTTTGATTGAGTTAATTAACGGAAAGAGTGAATTGTTATATCTTTGATTACCATAGTATAATTGCTTGGAATGATACTGAACCATATGTAAGGTTATTTTCGGTTGGTTGGTTAAGACGGGCAGCGCAACTAGTGAGTGGGTCACGGATATTAGCAATGGATACGAACTGACAAACCGTCTATTACTAATTTTATTTCCACCAAGTTAACATTGCGTAATCAATTCCATTGTCTGATCTACAATCATTGATGCACTGTAGATATAACCATACTAGGTAGATCTCAGAGATAAACTTTTAGGGGATGGAACATTTGCTATAGAAAAGTAACGTTTTTAAAATATTATGTATTTTTAATCTATCTCAGACAAACAACCCAACACATGATGCTCTAAGAAAGTAATTTCAATATAATTTGTTGATTGAATCGGCATAAATATGGTAGAGCTACCAAACTATAATAATACTTTATTTAATTCCACACTTTTTTTAATTAGGTAATGGCTATTTCAGATTTACGTCCTTAAGCTAAATTAAGTTGAAGCATAGTTCTGACGAGAGTGTAAAGCTAAAATAGTGTAAATAAAAACAGTATTATTCTGAAAGATTAATGATTGTTTACCAAAATAATTTAAAATATTTTTACGCGTGTAAATAATGAAAAAATAGAAGTGCTAATTCTCGTTAATAATTTGATAACAAAGCGGGTAATAAATGAATCAAAAAGAAACTGAGAAATTGACAATTTCTATCATCGTCTTTTAAAAATATACTTAAGGGTGTGTAAAATTGTCTACACTTGACTTATTTGCAAACATTCGTACAACTGATACAATCTAGTTTTAAAAGCATCCCACTTGATAAAGGCATTCTTTATTATATTATTCGACCAATAATTTACTGTAATAGCGAGCCTCGCGGCGTACTTAAATAGTGACTTTTTATTTTCTTACAATAAATTGATATATGTCAAGCAAAACTTATTTATTTTTGAAAAATTTATCAATCGTTAACAAAATTAATAACATTAATAATTAAAATTTGCTCTTTATTTTTTTCAGTTTTGATTGGACATCCATAATTAATTAAATATAGAGAGATGTGAAATAAATATGTAGACACTGTGGAATGGAAAATCGTTAAATTTCATTAAAAGGAATGATGATTTTAATCTTTTACTTATCTTTAGTGATGAATATATTTCAAAAACATAAATTAGAACATCGATTAAAAAAAATATTGGTTGTAAAAAATATGAGCTCATTGCTCACCCCACTGGCTCCCGGTTCATTTTTAAAGATAACTGCTAATTAAATAAAAGTACGGAATACTAAGCTAAGCTGAAATGTTTCAAAAACCCTATTAAGCTTGATTTTATCAATTGATCAAATGTAAGTACACAATTTTTTTTTATAAATAAGTCAGTTAAGAATTTTTCTTATAGTTGTCGCTGTGTAGTGTAGACCAGCGTTTCCTAAATGATGGGTCGCGACCCAGTACCGGGTCGCCAATTTCCTAAAATAAATCTATATATATATATATACTACAACATACCGGCTGAGATCAACGATGAAATAAAGCACAATGCGCTGAAACACCTTCCCGAGAACGGTGTCAAAGCACTAACAACGATCATAAACGCATGCCTAGCCGTCCAACACTTTCCGCCCGCCTGGAAAGCCGCAGACATCATCTTAATCCCAAAACCGGGCAAACCTCGCGAGATTCCAGAAAATCACAGACCCATTAGCCTACTCCCGACAATGGGAAAGCTACTGGAACGTGTAATTAAATCCCGACTGGAAGAGTTTGTGACGGAAAAAAAACTCATCCCGGATGAGCAACACGGCTTCCGTTACAGACACTCCACCAACCACCAATTACTCAGAGTTGTTGAATTCATCAGCGAAGGTTTCAACCGCCGATGTTTCACCACTGGCCTATTTCTCGACATAGCCAAAGCCTTCGATAAGGTTTGGATAGAAGGTATGATAGTCAAACTCTCCGAGGCCGGCCTCGAAAGTCCAATGTTAAAAATCATAAACTCATTCATGACCAACAGAACTTTCCGCACTAAAGTCAACGGCGAACTATCGACGACGCCTACGCCGACAGCCGGTGTGCCGCAGGGGTCCGCCTTATCGCCCCTGCTGTACAATCTTTATACTCATGACATCCCACTACCCGCCTTCATACCGGGGGTAAACGAAACAATCGTCGCGCAGTACGCAGACGACACAGCGATCCTAGCACGATCGCTAAACAGAAATAGAGCCACCGCACTTGTACAAAAGGCAAGTGCGGACATCCAAGCCTGGTGCGCCAACTGGCGCATTCAAATACACCCAGAAAAAAGCACTGCAATAACCTTCAGTCGCAGGCCAAATAGACACGGTAAGAATATCAAATGCATCCGGATGCGAAATACAGACATCCCGTGGGCACGAACGGTAAAATACCTCGGCCTCACTCTTGATTCGCGACTAAATTTCAGCAGACATATATCTGTAAAAAAAAAACAGGCATCCCAAGTCACAGGCCAACTCTACCCGATGATTGGGCACAAAAGTAAACTTGCAATAAACAGCAAACTACTCTTGTACACCGCGATTACTCGTCCAATCATGACTTACGCATGCCCGATATGGGCATACGCAAGCATGAAACACATCCAGACGCTCCAGACTATACAAAACAAATCGCTTCGAATGATAACAGGCGCACCCTGGTTCGTTCGAAATACCACTCTCCACAGAGACACCAAAACTGACACCATACTCGAACACGTCATGAAGCTGTCGAAGAAATTCTACAGCGACATGGCAGACCACCCAAACGACACTATCAAATCGCTACTAAACGATTACATAAAATACCCACACACAGACATAGCGCGGCCAAGGAAGGTTCTCCTTCTCAAACCTCCCTAGCTCTTCCCCGACCCCTCATCCACATGCTGGTACGCCACAAAATGGGCGCATACACCGGGGTGTCTTCAAAAACCACCCTCGGCATACGACACACGCCGACACTGTAGGCTCGACCTCCTCTCGAGGGTAAAAAACAAAAAAAAGAGGGACCACACGGAATTTATAAAAAAAATAAATAAATTCCCAAAATTGAAATTGAAATTTAAATTTAAAAACTAAACAGACAAGCATTTCCCCACAAAATGACCAACCAACGTCAACAAAACGTCGACTTGCCAACAACCACGACCCCCACGCCTTTTCTTTCTTTTATCTTTTATCATTATATTTTTGTTTTTCTATTTTTACTGTACTCTTTTCTCACTGTATTCTTTTTCTCTTTTTTTTTTTCTTACTACTTTTGCTCATTGTACTATCCTCTTCTTCATTATTTTTGTAAACTGTATCACCTGTACCCCAAAAAAAAAAAAAAACAATACAATACAGACGACTATCCTGTCTCACTCATATTTAAAAAAAAATAAATAATATGGGATCAAAAAAATAAAATATAAACAAAAATATATAAAAAATAAAAAGAGACAGGAACCAACACTAAAAAGAGGGGAAACCCCAA
The DNA here is from genome assembly GCA_030503985.1 of Himalopsyche tibetana. Classification (NCBI taxonomy): domain Eukaryota; kingdom Metazoa; phylum Arthropoda; class Insecta; order Trichoptera; family Rhyacophilidae; genus Himalopsyche; species Himalopsyche tibetana. The sequence goes on from JAPJYX010000016.1 coordinate 32,880,953, forward strand.
CATCAGACGAAAGGGTAATTGGAGTAATCCATAAGGCCCTACAACCAAGTGTAAGACACCAACCAAAACCGGCTGAGATTTTAGCTGCTACCAAGGATCACCTGTTAGGATTGGAGACCAGTCTGAAGGAATATTTCCCCACAATCAACAGTAACAAAGTATGGATAAGGAATCATTTGACAGAGGACGTAGAATCCGAGAAAGAGTTGCAGGATTCAGATATTAATTCAATAATTGAACTCTCGTGAAATACGACACTCAAAGACATCTTCGACAGAATACCACTGATGGATTTCTGGCTATCTTGTTGCAAGAATATTCAGTTGTAGCACCAAATGCTATACAATTTCTTATGCCTTATGTCACAACCTATAAGTGTAAAGCAGGCCTTTCAACATTGGTTTTCTTAAAAAAATAAACATTGAAACTGATCGGAAGTCAAACCGGATCTATGAATAAAGCTATCATCCTTTTGTCCAAACCTGGAGCTTTTAGTTAACAAAAAGCAGCAGTGCACCTCTCATTAATAAATCATTGGTACATTTGTTTTTTTTATATGTTTATCAGAGTAAATTATTTTGTATTTTTAACGTATAAATACTGTATGTACATTAATATACTGTTTTATTTTACCTATAGGCCGGTAGTATAAGCCATACCAATTTAGTGGGTCACGAAGGAGAATTATTAAAATAACCGGGTCGCGAGGGAAAAGTTTGGGAAACGCTGGTGTAGACCATTGCTCTCACTCTTAATAACGCTCATATATTTATTTTTTAGCTAGACATTGTGTACATACATATTATATTATATTATATCAACCGGTTTCTGTCAAATAATTTGTAAATACCAATTTTTGTCATTGTTATATTTCTCTTGTTATGCACATTGCGATTATTTCGCTGGATATTCCAATTAAAAAGTCTTTGTTGTTGTTATATTGTTTATAGAATTTTAATAGCTTTTTTTATTAATTCAAGGTGCTTTGGTTTATAATAATGACTTTTGGATCACAGCACAAAAAGGCAAAATTTTACACTTTTTTGATAAACTATAACAAATATCATAACAATCACGAAACAATTGTCCCAAGGCCGAAATCGAGCCCAAACCTCTCACTTTTCGAATGATTGCTTCTAGTTATATTGCAATAAAAGAGAAACAGCGTCTTTGCTTGCACATTTATTTGTATCTGATAAAATGTAATCATGAAGCTTTTATTTTGAATGGAAATAAAATGTTATTTCACTTGACTTGTGGATTGTTCTAAATGGGGTATTCGGGCTCTTGCCCATAGACCCTTTCATCTAATGTATTTTGAACTTGTGTATGGTCTGGATTGGCTGGGTTGTATGGCCCATGTATATGAATTTGCTGCAGGGGAGGATGTAAGGTGGGGGCTGGTAGCATCATAGCGTGGATGGAGGTGAGCTACGACATCATTTGCAGTTTTTATAGTGCTGAATGAATTCGAAGACATGCAAATATGGCACCAGACGTGTGAGTGATAATATGTTGACACCATTAACAGAAAAAAAACCCACATTCTAAACATACCAAATTACCTTAGGAGAAAAACGTTCCACCAGTTTAAAAAACGGCTGGAGGAACGCGTAGAAAAACTCCTTTTCTATGTACATTTAATAACATATGTAACAATATTACAAGTGCGGTGTTTATACATAACAATTTTATTTCATTCATTCTCTCTCATTTAATTAGTCATTAATTTATCGATCATCATCCATAGTTCACACATTAAAACCAACATTTACGATAACAACAATGACGTAAAAAATAAATTAATGTTTTTATAATTTAACAAAAGATACTTGACAGATAAACAGATAATTCTAAAAAATAAATCGTATATTTTATATTAAGACAAAAAAGTGGAAAAAAATCTGTATTCTATATAAGTTTTTATTTTTGGTCACTCGTTAAAAAGTCAAAAAGGTTGAACTTATTTTTTTGTTTGACGTCATTCAAAATTATTGAGGAAAATCTCTGATTATATACTTAAGGTATTTCTAAAATAAAGTGTTTTCTTAAAACTGCGCGAAGACGTCATATCGAAAAAGGTTTAGGCTAATATATTTCAAGCTCATTCCTAAAAAATGATAACATTTTTTTTTAAAATACTCTTTCTGTGTTCGTGTTTAAAATTTTAAGTGGAATAAATAATATATCTGGAAGTATTTATAAAAATAGTCTCTTCATAGTTTGTACACAAGATGTATTAAATATACATACATTAAAGGACTTTTTGGAAAGCCTGCATATTAAAGTGTTCAAGATTATCTATATACAATACATTTTTACTGTAAACATTTCATTTACTTATTGAACGATAAAAAAAATTCTGAACTATTTTAAGCCTATATTCATAAATAATGTTGATTTTTTTCTACCTTTTCTGTGTCTTTAAAGTATCCAATTTATTTGTATATCGATATTTTGAATACTATTATAATTATTTCAGTGTTATGAGCGACCGCTTGGCTTATAATCTGGAACGGAAATTTCGATCATATTTTGGATTCAAATGTGTGGTTACAAAAATCTATATATTAATAGTCGATAATATCCGTCAGTCCGTCTGTATGATTGTCCCCGATTTCCCTACCCCCTGCCACTCCCCCTCCTCCTCCCCAGCCCCGCTGTCGCCATTTTTTTATTCATACTAAAGACATGTTTTTCCAATACACTGTTATTTGACGAAACAAATGTTGTGTCGTGAAAATCGCTGAAAATTTTAATTCTCATACAAAAAAGCGCCGCGGTCGTGAATCGATCCCATAATAAATATGAATGTGATTACTTTGAATTTTTTAAAAATACTTTAAGATATCAACTAAGGTAAGTGTTTTAAGATATCAACTGGAATTTCAAAATCAAATTAAAATCATATTTTTTGTTTTTTTAGGTTAAAAGAAGTCAATAGTTGTGTATATAATTAATTATTTTGTGGTTGATGAGTTATAAGAACGAAGAATTTATTTTGATTTATGTTTTGTACTAACTATAGGTTTTTGTCATTAATGAAAAATTGATTTTACCCAAATGTAAGTTTGTAATACAAAAGTCGAACGGACAAGTTTCGGTCTATACCAGATAATCGTGACGATAAATTTAACCCTTTACTCTCCTAAAGCGTGTGTTATCCTTTTCATATTAGACACCTAAGTAACAAAGAATTCGTGTTTCAAAATAAATAAATCAGCTAAATTAATAATATTAAAAATATTTTTTTTTCGGTTTCAGCTTTTATTGTAAATATTGTAAGTCTGCGTGTATTAATTATGCTTAAATTCTTAATAAATTTAAATCGTTTAGATTATTTACATTCAAACAGATTTTTTCACTAACGACCCGGGTTTCGCTTTTCGGCATCTTCAAGCGTTCAAGTGCACGAATGAACTGACACTTAAACTGTCAGTTCAAGTTCTTCCGTGCACTTGAACGCCTGAAGATACCGAAAGGCGAAACCCGGGTCGTTAGTGAAAAAATCTGTGTGAATGTACATAATCTGAACGATTCAAATTTAATATTGAAATTCCACCAAGCACCTTCAGTCAAAATCTTAAATTAAATTCTTGTGTTTCATAAGTTTCTTCCGGATCCAATGCTGAAAATTCTCTTATAAATAAATATAAAGAAAGGGTAATTTCAAAACTTATTCCAGTACACTAATTTGTTTTATTCAATTATCATTTATTTTTACTGGCCATAAATAATATTGATATTTCGTAAGACCAGGAAATATCTGATAAAAAAGAATTAAAGGTAAACTAATTGGCTCAATCAATATATTTGATAAGAAAGAGTTATTTGGTAAAAAAGATCAATCTAGTTTCGATGATCACAGCTCGATCCAGATGGCGGTGGTAAATTTTGCAATGCAGTCTTAAGACCTTAGCATAATTTTGAAACATTACTTTCTCTTTGAATATCTGTGGAGATATTGGACTGTATTTGAAAATGTAGCAAATACCGATTTTAATTTCGATGAACCTCGATGAATACTTTAATGTAAAAATGTAGATACTACATAGGTTTATTCAAATAATTGAAAAAATAGCAAAAAATAAACTCAATAATTATGCCAAGGGTGTTTTATTGTTAAACTGATTTTATTTAGCTTTTAGTGACAATAAAAAGGATTCTTGTAAAATAATATTTTTATCATTTTAATTATCAACGAGAACACAAATGCGTTATTAAATTTATTTCTGTATTTTGTTTTTTCTTCTGTTTATTTAAATATACTACTTTTTATTAATGTACACTAGTACGTTTTTAATAATGTTATGATTAAAAAAAAACTATATAAATTTTAGAGTCATAACTTTTAAATAGCATTTCTGTATATTAATCATATTGTGAGTACTTTCTTGTGTATTTAAACAAATGAATTTAAAAATTTGTAGTAACAATTTGTAAGCCTTAAAAATATTGTACATATTAATAATATAAATTGATACATTTCTACCTTGCTAATAAAACCTTTATGATAAATTGATCATATATTATTCGAATGAAAAATAAGAGTTCTCTTATTTATTTATTATAGTTATTTGCCAGCTGTTAAATATTGAACTTCTCTATAGTTTTATTACACTCACCAATTGCAGAGTTGTGAGATGTTTCTTCCACCAGATATATTTTTGGTATTCAGGTCCCATGGCAGCCACCATGTAGTAGAAGTACATAATAATATGCACTAAATTATTGATGATGTTTGAAAAGGTTCCATGGCCACCTATAAGCATATATAAAACCATACAAAATAACCTTATTGTAATTACACCTTTTAATTGCAAAATGTATTTTCAATAACTATATATTATGTTTTTGTGCATGTATATGATTTCATATTACAAGGTACTATTTGTTGTAAAAACGACCGTCATATTTTTTACCAGTCTATACAATAATATTTTGTAAGATGTTATTTAATGATAATAGATATTTATGACATCAGTTTTATAGTATTAAAAGACTAAAGCGTTGCTAAACGTGTTTAATAAATCGTCTTGAAATCTATTTCGATATAATTAGAGTAAAAAAGCTGTATTGTCGGCGCGTATTTTAATTGAAAAAAAAACTAGAAACTTGCTCGAGGTTAGTTTTTTACGTTCATTTAGTCTTGGAAACTTGAATCGGAAATAATATCAACATCAAAAAAACAGAATAAAATTTTAGCAATTGCGCATCTGGTAATTTGATTCGAAGATCGATGCTCGGATACCAAATGTTACTCATATATTAATTAATCAACGTAATTGTTGCTGTCATGATTCGAAACAATCTTTGTTCAAATGAATAAAAAAATATGAAGTATTTCCAATTTATAATATTAATGCAATGATAATGAAATTATTATGATTAAATACGTTCTTAGAATAAATAGTTCCCACAAAAATAATAACCATGGTTAATAAATGAGTATGTATTTCGGTGGCGGCATTCCTTTCACAAATATATTTACAATCTGGACAAGCAGTTTATGCTTGCAAACTAAATAACGTATAAAGTTTCATCTTTTTTCATTTTAAATCATGTATTATAAAAATAAAATATTCTGCAAACAGAAAACGAAACAACAATATTTACATTTTTCATGTCACTTTCATTGCAATAAATCATGTGTGAAAAATATATACGTACCTTATCTCAACTTGCGATCGTCATTCAGGTTTAAAAATGATTTTTATAATGCAAACTTATTTTATAATAAATGAACTTGCAGGAACTAAACATTAAATACATGTGTTTTTTTCTTAAATAACATGTCTGTTCATGACATTTAATTGAAGTTGAAATTTTGAGGATTGAATATTGAGGCTTTTGAAAAGTTTTTTCAATGCAGTTTTCTTATTTTTTTATTTATAGAAAAGTATGTGACATCAATGCATGATAGTATGATTAATTCTATTAAAAATATGAAATCTTTCATCAAACGTGTTATTCGCTTAATTATAAGAAATAATATTTCCTCATTTTTTTTAAACTCTACAATAATGAAAGTGTTTACGATTGATAAATAAATATTATCTGTGATACATAAAATAATCTTCGAAAAGATTTGTTTCTGTATTTTATTATAAAGGTCATTACAATGTGAAGACAAAAAAATGTTTCGAAGTATTTCGATATTTACCATGAAGATATTAAAAATTAGTTGGTATAAATAATGTTTTGCACATTATTTTTAATAAATTTCTATAATACAACATATAATATAATACAATTTCGTAAGCCAACATAAACGAATTACAGATGTTTACAGGGAATTCACGGATGACTATTCAAAATTAGTTACACCGTGTTTTGTTTACTGATACTTACCCGGTATTTCATAATAGTTGATTTCAACTTCAGTGGTTTTTTTGAAAGGCCAGAGTACCTTTGATAATTCATGAAAAATGGCACATCCAACGATTTCGAATTGTCGTGAGATTGCCTTCAACTCAAACACGTAATCTTTTTAAGAAATTAATTATATTGTTATTCATAATTTATTAATATCGTTATAATTGAATGAGGTAATTGTGGGGTTTTTTCCGCTAAAATCTACTTATTAAAAACCCAAGATTTGTTTTTAAATATTATGATAAATTGACTGTTTATTGCTTATACGCGTGTCCTATTTGGTAAAATAACTAAGCGTCGGTTAGAATATTCCGACTTTTTGACACGCAATAAATAAGAATAAAATTATCATCAATGTTTGTTCGCTCCGGGGAATTTGAAAAAAGTTGTTGAATACGTATTTACAAAAAAGAAAATAAATTTAATCACCTGCAATAAATTTAACGAGCAGCCAAGCTTCAAAAGGAGTGAGACTGTGGTGGTATAGATGAAGCCAAGTCACTTGGTTATTCTTCTTCCTCAGAACAAAGAACATGGTGTCAGCAAACTCAGACAGCTTTGAATAGTAGTACACCCAGCAAAGGTTCAGCATCTAAAAAAACAAAAAATCAATAATAGAGTATATTCATTTGTTTATCCACAGATTGTTATTCGCTGAAAGGTGGGCAAAGTTATGATAGTATATTGTGTAACTACCAAATTTCTTTCCTACGCATAATAACTTATAACTACTTGCTTTATATTTTCAACAACAAATACTGAGCGTAAACCGAAATGAAGAGTTTTCCAAGCCTGTGTCTGGGGCGCTTGTACGTCCGAGGAGCTTTATGTCTGCGGCTACCACAAAGAATTGTTTGTTGAAAAAACAATCCAATATTTATATCCGATATAATATCTCATATATGTGGCGAGTGTCTCGTTAGAGGCATTACAGAATTAATGGGATCTTCAGTGTCATCTTTGTTTGAACTTATGATACGAAAATTTCTCAATATTATTCCTATAGGGGTCAGTCGGTAAAACCTTGAAGTCTGACTAGGGTCGACTTCTATTAATCTAAGAAAAAGTTTTTACAATTTTTTCGATGTCCAGCTTTGTAGGCATCAGATACCTTGTAACCAGACAGGACATGTAGCCTTATGATTGACCTGGTTAAGTTGATAACTTTCGTCAGATGAATCGTCTCCTAGTACGATCGCATACAGCATCACATGTCTGCCTCTGTACTAATAAAACAGCTTCTTTGAGGCTTTCCAATGTCACTGACAACTTTGCTCTTTTGACCTCCGACCACCAGCTCGTGATATGGAGAACCTCAAAAGTTTGACCCACCCATTTCAGTGATGAACTTCTGCCAGTGTTTTTTCTTGACCCGTACGATTGCGGACTTGAATTTGTTTTGCAAACGCGGTGTGCCGCTACCAGAAGTTCGATACCGCATAATTTTTGGTGAGTTGCTGTATTTATTAATAGTTTAAATTATTGCAAATATTTATAAAGTTTCTAAAACTAGGACCAGTGCTTTTTTTTTTAAAAAAAAGGTAACGAAACTTACTTCTTGTCAAATGTTAATGTTACCAATGTGGAGAATATGGCTTCCTAATGGAGGTATTTTTTACGAGAACTGCTTGTTACTCAGTCGCTTAACCTTTCTGTTTTTCATAGAATGTAAAGATAGAAAGACAGGGCTAAGACAGAACTAGTAGTCAATTAATCAATCTCACTTTGCCCAATTTATTTAGGGATTGGAAGGGTGGGAGGATTTTTTTAGATATCATAGACACATTATGCTATTCGTACTGAGACTCGCATCTGTGAGATCCATTACGGAAGCCTCGTCTTCCTTTGAGTGACCACCGATCGTATTTTAAAGGATTGAAAAGAAATAAAAAAAATCGAAAAATTTTACTTTAAAAAATTAAAAATACCAATAAAAAATGTGTCGGAACGCCGTTCCGAAAAAGCACTGGCTAAAACTATGAAATATTATTCATTTCAAATTATCTTTTTTCTTAATAAAATCTGGAATGAACTTCAAATAGTAATAACGCAATAAAATTACAAAACAAATTTATGAAAGAAGCGTGAAAAGTGCAACCGAATTGTATACATTATATTAAAGCGATTTTTTTGAGTGACATATAATTTTGTATTAAATAAGATTAAATTTAATTCACCAAATATAACCATTCTCTTTTTATTGATGTCGACACTTTCACCGTGATACCGAAAATGTTAATTTTATATATTATGTTCAGAAAAAATCGATTATCCATCAAAGTTATCTGAATATGCTCACGAACAAACAAACGTAGCTAAATATTTTTTAAAAAAAATGACCATATACGATACGATATCATAATACATTTACTGGTAATATTACAGCATCTATATTTGATTAAAATATAAATGTGAATTCGAAAACTGACTCTAGGGATCAAAATTTATTTATTTTAATAATTTATTTAAATATGATGGTTGTCAGTACGTATTATTATAACCAGTATATATTTGATGAGTATTTGAGTTAAATAGTAAGCAACTTAAAATCTGTACTCTATCTAAGCTAACAAAGATATTGACAAGAAATAATTATTCACTGACTTTCAATGATTTCTTACGGACTAAAGCGTCAGTAAAAAAATTAAAATTACCGCTTTTTTGTTGGTCACTAGCCGTTCTCCCAAATTCAATTAGTGACCAATCAATTTGATGCCAACATAAAATGTCAAATATTATTTCTGATGAATTAAATGCATCGTTATTGTGAGATTCTTATTAGAGATAAATAAAAGTTGTTGGTGCAATGTAAATAGAAAATAATGTTGGAATGAAAAAATAGGTTAAAAATTTGTTATCATTACTTTCAGTAAATAAATCACTTTTTCAGCTATCGTTAGATTATCGATTTGTTTTCTATTAGAAACTGTTCAATTCCAGAAGCTTAATGTTTCACCAATATTTTATGCATAAAAAAACTGACTATTTATTATTTGTTTATGTATTATACAACTAGAATAATCACCAATAAACAAAAAATATGTGAATTCCAAATACACTATCAGTTAAGTATTTATGAAAATGTAAGACTCCCATATCTTTCACTATGAAATTTATAATATGAAAGTTATTCGAATTATTGCTAAATTGCAATCTCAAATATTTTCGAAATATCTGTAAACAACACTGATATAATTAAAATAAGGCAATTTTAATTAGAATCACACATCATAATAGTTTGTTTGCAATAACCAGATAGTTTGGTTAAGTTTAGTAATAATATGAGTTGATTTAAGGGAGAAATTAATAAATCTTTCAATTTGATAAATTATTTTTAAAATTTGATATACATTTTTTTGCATTTGTCAAGTGAATGTACAATATGAGAGAATTACTTGCAAACACGGCTTATTCCAATATGGTTAAAAAAATAAACTTGAATTTAATTTTGAAAAACAATGTACATTTAAAAAAAAATTGTCTTACATTACTTTGGTATGATATTTTGTATGTTGTCAAGCAATTTTTGAGACTCATTTCTAAAAATACTTTCAAAGTTTATTTTTATCTACTAAATTACATTCATGGTTCATGTTTCAACAACTTTGGAATGAGTACGGTTTGCAACTAATACTCTCATATATGAGTATCAATACGATAATAAAAGTATGAAAACATAATGTGTATGTGAATTTTCAACATTAAATACCTATATGATAATATTTATTTTCAATATCATCAAAAATATCGACTTTATTACAATACAGTGCAATTTTTCTTAATTAACAAGGCAAAATACGTATTAAATGATAAACTGTTCACGTACTTGTAATTAAATATTTTTCTTGTTTTTATTCAAAAAAATGTTTGGCATAATTAAGACATAACATATTATAATAAAAAAATGATTTTTGTATTTGAAATATATAAATCAACGGAGTATTCTATGTACGGAAGGCTCTGTGTGTGGAAGGTTCTGTATTCAAAAGATTCGGTGTACGAATTTTCTTGTTCGTAGAATTCGTGTTTGGAAGAATCACCAAACTGGTGTAAACTCACAGACCAAGGAAACCGTCACCACATTTTAAGCCTTTAAAAATGTGCCTTATTCACCTCGAGTGTTAAGATTAGGGCATCCAATCCCGGACTCGTTTTGTGATCTCGGGGTCTCGGGATTCACGATCTTTCAATCCTGAGATTGATCATCTACCACAATTTATTATTTTCGGTCTTTTACATATCGCTAATTTTAGTACAAAGAAAAAAATTACTGGCGTTACAGCTACCGGCAATGGCGACATACTTATTTTTCATTAACCACAGGTAAAAGTTTAGTCTAATTAACAGATTGTTTAGCTCTTTCCTTTTAAACAATATAAGTCTACCAGTGATTAAGTGTTCCAACCATATTGACCTTTTTTTAAATCTATTGTAGGGAATCCCGAAATCGCCAAATTCATCGGGATCTCGGGATTGAAACCTTTAAGATTTAATACGAAAAAATTTAAAATAAATTAACGTAGTATTGTAGCAAGTTTGAATATGAATTGATTGTCTTAAAAAGAGAAATTTAATGTTTGCATGATAGGACTACAGTCTCTTCAAAGCCTCTTAACATAATTAAAAATCGGTGCAGTAATAGTCATTACGAATTTTATTGTTCTTGTATTACCGATGAGACCCCTCACGTTAATATACAAGCTCCGATCGAAATGTTTTCTGCGTAATTATAATTATGTTCTATTTTTGGGCGCACGAAAATATGGCCTGTGTTTCAATAAAGAAAGTATTTTGTTCACATAACTTACGACGGTATGAAACATTTTTTTTTTTAGAAAGGATTGCCCCTATATTTAACGACCAACGTTGACAGGTGTGTGTGTGTGGGTCAATCAATATAACGTATTACCTTGAACCAACATTTTACGATTCGCCTTAAAATCGTTCGGACTATTATAAACCAGTCAGTGACGGAATGGTGAATGACTTCGGATAGCGGGAAAGATAGCCGACGAAGCGAGTCAACACTTTTAACACATTCTCTTCACGAGTAAAGTCTTTGAGCTATTACACAAATATAAGACTGTGAATAGGTAAAAACACGATGTTTTGAAAAAAAATGTATTTCTTTAATGGGTATGGAGAATGTTCCTAACTAAAATAAGATTTTACTTTTAGGGTGTTTACTGTATATCCTTGGTGGAAAGGCATTATATTAAAAATATATATATATGATTTGAAGCTTAAATACTCTTTGACGAGTTTTGTATTTAAATTTAGAGGTACTAAACATTTTTATTTTGAGTCAATTTACTGTCACTTATAAATATGTTGTACTTTTTGTAAACTATTTTCAATACCAATTGTTTATTACACCTTAATTTGATTTGAATACATAACACTATAAAATTATATTCTTAATAATGCTTTTCGTGAGCGAAACTGGTCCTGATATTTGTTTATTAAAAGTGAAATTAGTATAAATGTATATTTTTTATTCTTTGAAAGTATGATATATTGCATTGTTTCCTTTTGGTAAATATGTCTCAAAATGTTTTCAAGAATTGATGTTTAACGTAAAAACACATAAACCAATTGCATATGTTAATTAATGTATGTTCATAATAATAACACTATATTCATATGTATATTTTTTAAAGTAATGTTTTAATCGTCAACTTCTCATATTTCATTCAATCATTCAATGGCCACAGCAGCAAAACAGTTCATGTTTTGAGTGACCGATATCAATTAGTTCAAATGCTACTAGAAAATATTAGCAAAATCATTTATTATACCCATTTTCTGTCAATATTTAGAAACATCTGTGCCCATTCGTTTTAATGTATGGCAGCTGAGAGTCGAGAAAAGTGGGACGTTTAATATTTATATTATATACTGTATGGTAGGAAATGCGTTATCTCATTACCAATTTAGAAAGTGCCGCTGAGCAAGTTTCGTTCTTAACCGCTGTACAGCAACCACTTTTGTTTTGCCCGTGATCTTGAACATCCGCTATGTTAAATTATTTTTTGTCATGAAACACTCAGCAGTTACTAATGAAATAAAAGCGAAATGTTGTCTTTTATCAATTAATGCTGACCAAATATCTACAGAGAAATTAATCTCACACAGACAATGTGAATTATCTATTAGACATTTGTACAAAATTATCTAGCGCAAAAAAATTTCTAATTACAGGTTCAATGCGAATCAAAAGATGGTTATTCATTGATACAAAATTTACTTTTCTTAATGAGCTAATATATGCTATGCTACATTGCTTAAAATTTACTCCTTCTAGTCCAACACTTCAAACACTAGAGAAGCGAAATCCAAACGTCACAAAAGTGAAATATGCAGGAGAGCAATTTTTGAATATTTGAACTGATTAGCTGCTCGTTTACTTGCAATTAATTAATTTTTATGTAATGTTAAATTTAATCATCAGAATGCAATAATTCTATCATGATTCATATTATTGTACTAGATATGATCGTCAAATTATAGAAACACAATGCAACATGCCAATCTACTGCATTCTGCTTCTACACATATAAGAACTTACTGTAGCCAAAATAGTGGTAGAACTCCATTATAATAAGGTGAAAATGGTAACGTATTTAGTTATATAGTTTTTTAAATATTAGTTAATAGCTATTTCGGCTTTCGCCATCGTCAGAACTATGTTTGAACTTACATTTTGCTCCTGGTATAGATAGCTATAACTAATAGAAATTTTAAAATAACTTTGATTATTCCACGTATTGTATTACTAACTGTGACACGTGTTTCGCCTCTTTCAGAGGCATCTTCAGACTTACTATCGCAAAGTTTGCTTAAGTAATTTTTAAACTTTGCGATAGTAAGTCTGAAGATGCCTCTGAAAGAGGCGAAACACGTGTCACAGTTAGTAACACAATACGTGGAATAATCAAAGTTATTTTAAAATTTCTATTAAAATGAACGTCCACAAAGTTGCCGCCGAAACCATCGAAAGTATTAGCTATAACTAATATTATAAAAATTGGTAAACTAAATACGTTGCTATTTTTACCCTATTATTGTACAAAGCATTATTTTATAAAAAAGTGAACTTGCCACATTTTGCTTCTCAGCCCTAGATAAGCTTAAGATCTAAAAAAGTAAAACTAAACTACGTACATTTTGTTTTTTCATAAGACAACATTTCCCGATTCAAATGATAATCAATGGTTTTTTTCAACTTCAGCTCTTTAAAACAACAAAAAAAAAGAAAAACAGTTAAATAAGAATTCTGGTTTTAAAGGAAATTAATAATTATAAAAAAGTTACAAATTTTGCATATATTTCTATAGTTTAAAGTTTTATTTAAATATATCAGAAGATATCTGAGAATAAACAAATGACGATTTGAGTTGTCAATTAGATGCCATTGATATTGTAATGTTTATTAAAATATAACCATTGAATCGTTGAATACACGAGTATATTGGTAAAAGTTCTAAGTGAATTAAGAATAAAGTTTGAGTTATGAAACTTGCAGCATTGAAAAATGAAATGAACCTTTTTTACTATTAAAGCTTTGGTTTTAATAATTATAACATAATAAATGCCAAACTTCTTAAAAAGACATATATAGAATTATAATTGCTTCATTTTAGGTGGATGGAATTGCTTGAATTATTTATAAACGGTCGATGCATCTCATCTTGATTGAAATAATTTCAAGTGTGCCACTTTTTATATCCAAACTGTGGTTTGTGCAGCCTTGAGAATGCAGCAACTTATGTTTATTTAACAACATTCCAGTGCCCATTTTGATAGTTCCGATAACTGTACTTAAATCGGTTGGTTATACTAATACGATATAAATATTTTTGTTACTGAATCAGAATATTCGAAATAAAATTACAAAAGTGTTTTTAAGTTGTATGCTAATGAGTGGTGGAAATATGTAAATTAACAATGACTATTTTGAGTCGTTTATTTGTCAATCAAATGAGGAATATTGATCCAAAAAATAAAATTAGCCAATCGTTTATTTTCCTTGTCTTATCATTTAAATTCAATATTGTCAATACAACATATATATTGTATAAAAGTGATAATACACTGTCGTGTCTGTGGTGCAACGGTCAACGTCATTAACTTCTGTGACATATCTAATGGACTCGAGCCCCAGTACGAACAGGATATTTTCAATTTCAATGAGGGGTTATTTTAAAATACTAATTTTAGAAAGAAATACACTTTTATCACATATTTAAGTTGTTTAAAACTTAAGTACCGTATTGAAAATAATGGCTTAGCAATACTTTAAAAATATATTTTATTTGTTTAAAAGATTATTTCACGGGAAATTATGTAGATGGAATATTGTACGACCTTTAGTTTATGTTTAAAGAAAAATATATGAAACATATACAACATTGGGGAGAGCTTCTAATATTGTTCATTCGACTGTTCATTACTGTTTGCATACATTAGATTCAAGACATACTTTGTTCGCTCTAAAAATATTCGTGAATTATATTTTTTTTGCTTCTAAATATTAGTCGCGCGCAGCAGAGCGTAGATAATGTTTTTACTATACATTATACAAAATTTAATAAAAAAAAACTGAATAAAAGCATTTAAGACATAAAAAAAACTTTTAGTAATAATTCTACATTATTTTAAATATCGAGACAGGTTTCGTTGATCACGAGCATTATCAACTGATTGGCAGCAAACAACAATAAATTTCAATCTAAATATTCATGTTGAGATTAAAATATTTCTATTTTAATTTAGATAATATTACCCGCAATACATTCGCAGAAAAATAATGGATATTATCGCATAACAACTCGAAGATAATTGAAGATAAAACTACTTTTCTCGTTTCTCTGTTTGCAATTATAATAAAACCGTTTGGTACGCTTTTTTTCTTAACTTGAATATATTCATCAATTAATTAATGTCATAGAAACAAAATTATTAAACGATTATTATTTATGTAATATATTTGACCACTGCCCCAATGTCACATTAAATGTAAAAGACATTGTTTTTTTTTAGTTAGAATAATTATTCTATTGACATACTGGTATTGCCGTACTGAAACCAAATTCAGTTGGTATGCAAGCAGGAGACCAAAAATCTCATCTAAAATACACCTACTTTTTTGAAGAATATCTTATTCTTTATATTATTTTCTCAACCTTTTTTGGCCCGTTACCCCTTTTGAGTCTCATATTTTGCCCTGGCCTCTCCATACCCGTTTTTTTATATGAGCATACAAGTTTTATATTAATATTATAATGAAATATTTAACTAGTCTAACGTACCCTAGTAGCAGTTCCATTGTGTCCATAGTCAACAGGTTGGCAAGATAAACTGTAGTCTCTCCACCATCCTGACATTAAATGCTGCAAAAAAACAAAAATATGTGGCTCAATTTTCATTTTATTCTCATTTGATGTAGTTAAATAAGTCGAATATTTTGTAATAACCATTACAAAATTACAACCACTAAATATTTATTTTTGATTATTCTTTTCATACAAAAAGATCAAACCAAATTGAATTTGTTTGACGATAATAAGATACGAGACAAGCTTTCATATGATGAGATGGCACACACTTTATTGATAAGAATGTCTCACTTTGCTTGGTTTGTTGATTTAAACAGTTTAATATTACGTTTAAGAAAATGATAGTCTATAAATATAGGTATCCAATCGTTTATAATCTCTATGGAAGAATTTTTTACCTAATAAATCTTAATATAAGTGATTATTACAGAAATTTGAACATACTTAATGGTTTATTGAATACACTATGTAATCGAAGAGGTCAAAAATTCAGTGCCAATATAGTTTCTACAGAAGGCATTTGAATATTTTCACAAGAAATTCAGGTCAAACGAAAATTTTCTTCACTTGGACAAAGTGTCAAAGTTTCCGTGGGCTCATTATCTTTTATGTTAATTTTCACGAAGCCGTTAAAAATTAGTATACGTTTAAAAAACGTTTTCTTGCACACTTACTACAGATTATTTTTTTTACTCTGCGTACGTAATAATTTGTCGAGAATAAATCGTACAGAGAAAGTAGGAGAAAATAAATACATTACAAATTCAACTATCATTTGCTGAATTTTATCTTTTGGTTTTTAAATATATGATCAGATGGTGATTTGAGTAATATTTTGCGAGTTTTTTACAATAGTTTATAAAATAAAACACTGATATCAATTTATATTTAAAAAATCAGTATTCTTGATTTGCACTGTGATGGTTTTTCAAGGCGGATTTTATAAATGATTCCGTTTACATTGTGTACTCGTCTACGTTTATATTTTTTAAATTATTGGTAAAGTTGACAGACTTACCTCATAAAACATATAACTCGATAAAAGAACTTGAAAGGCGTTATATACAATTAGTGTATTTTTCAATTTAAACGGTTTCTTGTTGGCCATTGCTTGTGGTATAAGAATCATAACACATGCAAGGTAGGTAAGTACCATTGCTAGGGTAGGTAAAGGTGTATCAAAAAACAGCCATCCTTCCACTCTAGGATCTGGAACAAAAAAAAACATTTTATTTTTCTACAGGTAGTAAATTTATTATTATCGCTACTGCTAAATTTATTTCCGATGGTTTTAACCCTTTCAAATTGATGCAACTCATTATTTCATCATTTTTTTTTATTTAAATGTCATTTGTTGTATTATTGTTTTCTGTCCTCTCCTCCTTGTTCATCATGCTAGAATATTACAATTAAAATCAGTAGTTAGTAGCACATTACGTGAAATAAGTTATTTTAAAATTTATAGTTAAACGATGCTTTAACATTCGCTTTTTATTTGTCGATTTTTATCTTTTATGTTTTTCAGCTAAACTTACAAATACAAAAAAAAGTTTTGCCGAATTGATACTACTCCCACACAAACGCGAACACAAAGAACGTACAATAACTTTACTTTGATTAGTACTTTTAAAATTTAAGACTGCTATACACAGTGTATTCGTTTTAATTACCTTTAGAGTAAAAACTAATATTCAGTTGTTATTTTTCAGATTTCTTGAGCCTAAAATAATTCAAAACTATCCAAATTTCTTTGTTTCCTAGTTAACATTGTTACAGATATGAATTAGAATTTACTGTGTATTTCTGAATCATTTTAGTCCACATATTTTTTAAGGTTACTGGCAAGATTACTAAACTTGATTATGTTAGTCAACTTCAAAAACTTTTATCACAACAGCAGTTGTATTATGTAAAATCTTTCATAGTAATTCGAAGTCACAATATAAAATATATATGTTATCGTTTTTTGCGTAACTAAAATATATATATTTTTTTGAAATATTAAATGTGTGCATCTACATTGAGCATTCAAGAATTAACTATTTTATTAGTTAAGGTAAATTTTCCGATCTTTGACCAATGCGCGTTTGGAGTATTTACTTTTTAACGAGGACATTCTAAAATAAAAAAGAACTTTGGAAAGTAGCTACCTATGACAAAACCAAGTAGAATACATTTATTTCAAAAAACAGAATATATTTACGTGTTATAGTTTTATGAGGAAACTAAACCATTGAAAGGATAAAATGGATTGACACAATACTTTTAATCCTTGATCGACAACTATCTGTATTTACCAAGTGTTTTAATGATTTAATACTCTGTAGTTATAAATATATAATTTAATATTTTATGTTCGAAGCAGTCATAATTATTGGCAATGTATCTAGTTGGCAACGGTAAAAAAAATAGTTTGGGCCTTACGCCTTAGATTGGAATAAAAAAATATTTTAAAAATCCAAAATTAATTAATATCCATGTGCTATCAGTATATAGTAAACAATCATCTCATAACGTCAGAAATGCTAATTATATTTTAACAGTTTTTTTATAAAAGAAAGTTACCACAATAAATTACACCAAAAGAAAGAATAGCTTTACTAGCCGCACAGCAATTAAAATAAATGAATGAGTTTTGATTATAGAAAAACAAAACTTTAGCGAATGCGCTCATGGTAAACAAAAAAATATTGTGTGCATTTTATATTTACAAACAAAATTGATAACAGTCCAAATTTGATAGTCGCCATACACTTGCGGTTTTATTACGTAGTAATTTTGAAATAAAATACCATGGAAAAGTTTACGCAAGTATTCATTACGAAACTTAACGACTTCTAATTTTAATGACTTTTTGGTGCATAGCAGCTAAAAATATTTAATTTTTAAGATATTGCAAATGATCCAAAATATTTTTTTGGCAAAAGAGATTAAGTCGGTGTCTTGATTATAATAGTGTTACAACTATAAATTGGTAGTTTTAAGATATGGGTGACCAAAATGCTAAACTGAGTTGTAAATACGTTATAAACTATTATTTGTCTCGTCTTTTTAGTCAATCGCTCGGTCGTTTATATTTCGAGTTGTATTTATATACAACTGGGAGAAGATTGTTTATATTTCTTTAGTTTCATTTGTAAACATCTGCCGAGAAAACTAGTGATTTTTTCTAGTTGTACTTTTGGGGATCCATATAAGAGACATATTCAGATGGCCATTAAAATATATTCGAATGGTGTAAACAATTTTGTAACAACGCGTTAACGAGGTATGGTATGCAGAAATATACTGAAGAATACATATCAATAATTGGTAAAATGCAATAGTAAGTACAATCGATTGGCTTGTGAGAGTTTTGCTGATGGCTCTACGATAACACACTAATGAGGCGTTAGGGAAATCGGTATGTTGAAAATAAATATGATAAAGAAAGCATATTCTGGATATTATAAGGCAAAATCTTAGTTATATGTATATATACAAAAGCGTAAATTGAGCAATGGAGACTAAGATAGACATCGACAACAGATAAATTTTGCGTAGAAGGTTGTACATATATATGGTCGGCTAAATTGTTAACAAATTTTAATATGGTCAATTCGCTTCTCCAACATTTGTGTTGCTTAATGAAATTATTGGAAGAATCGAGGTCAAAATACGATGTGTGCTATATTGAAATGGGAAAGTTTATTCAGATTTTGAATGAATTGTTTTTCGTCTTCTTCTGAATGAATAGCCATAAAAAATATTTATCTTGGTTTATCTGTTTAGCTGTAGTACAAGACACCCATAGTCTCCAGTAGTCTATTTTTTTTCTTGTCTCTGTCAGCGCATTGGGGAAAATTTGTTGAGTGAATTTGTATGGATGGGTGAATTTTTACAAATATACGCTATATTCATCTCTCTTAATGTCTGCTTATCGTTCGCATCAAGCGTATTGAGTAAATGATGACAGGTAGAACTACCACATAGTAATTATTTCTAGTTACATTTTTACAAATATTAAAAATTCAACAGAGCGATGTTACACTAAAACCGTATTCAACATTTTTAATTCAATTATCTGTCACTAATAAAAAAAACTGTAAAAATGATATTAGGTACATATATGCAAATTCTCATTCATACATTTTTTTTTCAGTTGTATTCTAAGAATTTTTGTCCTTTAATAATTAGTATTTTTTTTTAAAACTACGAAAAATAGAAATAGAAAGTGCCGCAAAAGCAGTTACTCTTATACGTATTACATCAGCAGAAAATATATATATACTTGCGATTTTTTTTTAACATAATGTGTAATTTTCTTTGCTTTACGTTTTGTATGTCACGTGGAAAAAACTGCTTATAAACACTATCAGAATTGTGTATGAAATAATATTATATTAATATTAGAGTTGGCAGTGACCGTGCTAGGCAAATTACAAAATTAGTGACGAAGCATATCAAACTTGTTGCTATTCAACTTTCTCTTATTTTTCTTTTAATCTATTTAAACGTAAAGTTTCACCAAGCACAATAATTTTATGATATCAGTTATTTTGTCTTCATTCATGTTTTATGAATAACAAATGTTTATTTTTATATAATGTTAAACGCGTAGCTACAATGTGAAATATTCAGACTATTATCGAAGATCAGGATTTTTCACCGTTCCTTTATCAGATAAGATAATAAAACAACTAACCTTTCAGAATCTTTGTTGTAAAATTTACATATTTTATGTCATTTTTGGATTCTACAATTACATTGTACATATTGTTTAAAATTACTTCAATTTGTCATAATATAAAATATCATTCTTACGCCGTCGATTTATTACTATTTTTTTTGATTTAATATAATATTTTATTTTTTATTCTTACATCATAAAATTCAAATTTGTACTTTTATATGTTCTTGTATAAAAGTTTGTCTTATATTATTCTGAGTCAATTTATTTAAATTACAATATCCGCTCCGGGTTGTTTTTTTATAAATTCTTGTTTTCATAATGAACAAAATAATCATGACATAAGGTGGTGCAATATTCGGGTGTGATAATAGTTTGATACAACCGATGGTTGTCAAATTTTGTTTTGAATATTAAATTTTTCTATATTTCAAAATTTATTTAAATTTGACATTTAAAAAATTAAGGTGAAATTTATTAACTAACGCTGAGCATTTATTTATTTTAACGAGATTATAATGTTTACAATACATCTATTATAATTTCGCATCGATTAATATTTGTCTACTATTAGAACCTTTTGTTAATTGTGTATTTAATTTCACTTTTCAATTATCCTTACTTTCTTAAATTTCATACATTTAAAGATATGTTCACATTAATCGATAATGAAAACTAATATTTAATTATTTGTTAAAGTGATTTAGGAACTATTTTTGGGAATGGATTGCAAAATATGAACCCCTTATGGAAGTTATTTCATACCATTTTCTACAATAAAGACTTTTTACTAAGTTACTTAAACTCCCTATATAATTTATTGTAAACATAAAAAAGAAGCATAGCACTAAATAAAATAGTATTAAAGCTAACGCCAACGCATTTTTTTTTAAATATTAAGGATAGGTTATATATTAATATTTTTTATATATTTTAAGGCAGGTCTAAAAATTAGTTATTTGTTCTATCTGCTCTTCAATTTCAGGATAAGATAGGTGGAGAAAATTTTAATTATAACTTCGAAAACAAAATTATAATTCAATTATACATTTAATTTGTGAAACTGTTTGATCTAGGATTAGAACCAGTGAGCCTAAGTTAACGGCATAAAAAATCAAATATAAAACCAAGACATGCCTGATTTTTTGAAAATTACAAGACTTATTCTTCTTGTCTATGAAAATAGAAGTTAAAAGAACTTGTAGCAAATTTACTCGAGAGTTTTTACTCATGTAACTCAATCAAGAAGTACTTAATTCATTACGGTGTAGAAATTTGAATAAAATATACGAGCAAATACATTATTCAACTTTTAAGAATAAAATGTATTCATACTTTCTATGTTTGATTTTGTAAATACTTGGCAATAAATATAATATGTAAGGAGAATTACAAGACGTTTATAAAGCTATCTCGATTATCAAAATAATTGGTGGCTTTGTACTGTGGTAAATACTTTCACTCGTGACGTAGCATTTTCGCCAAGAGGTATTCGTGGTTAAGGTCAGGTGTGGCGATATAAAAATGGGAGTCGTGAAGCGAGTACCATTTAATGATTAATTGTCAACGACTTGATTATTTAAAAATATGTTTGATTTTACCTGTATAGATTTATTGCCACGATATTTTTTCTGCTTTCTTTATGAAATGTGCTATGTATTTACAATTGATATATTATAAATAATATTTTGAAATTTTAACTGCTTCGTAAGTTATTTATTTTACTAATGAATAATAAAATTGAATATATTTTTACATATGCACTGTTAATATAAAAATTATGCTCAGATATGTACGCATGCTCACTTTGTCCAAAATAAATCACTGAGACAGATATGTAACGCCCCGTGGTACGTGCGTAACACGCTGCTTCAAAGAGACTTGAAAATACCTACCATCCGCGAGTTTGTTCGTGAGATATCTCAAAAGTTTCATAGCTAGGTAGGGAAACATTTAAACCCAACGCTCTCTAATCTCCACAGCTATGACGAGACACTGCCTGAGAATCGTTTTAGACCGAGAGCAGTTCTGCTCAACGACCCGCCATAGATCTTATGTCGTCTAAAATTGACAATTTTAGAACAAAATTAGCATCACGAAAATGACTCTCTTTGTTTGACTTCTTTGTGTACATGTACGGATATAGTATGGAGAAGCATATAGAATGTGATTTGAAAAATAATGCATATGGAGTTCCCGTAAACTTTTTATCTCTGTAGTGATCACGCCCTTCCGTCTGAAAGCGATGGTAAAGGGATACAATTTACAATTTTTCAAAAACTTTATCGATGAAGGAGACTAGAAGAACCTTGACGCTAGCGCGTCCTGGTACTTGAGGCTCCATAAATTTGATAAAAAAAAAAAAATATTTGATAAAAGAAGAGATTTTGGTCTAATAACGTAAACAGGTGTTATATTTTTTGAAAAAATCAACGGTATCTTTTAGGAAGTTAATTTTTAAATAAAATAAAATTTTATTATTCCGTGTTTATTCGTAATTCTTGCGATGTTCTGTCTGATGATGATTCTCAAAAAGACAAAACACGTGTCACATTTTGTAACACCAAAAAGTGAAATAACACAGTTTTCAAACTTTATTTTATATTAAAACTGTTATCTTGATTATTGGCAATATTGGCCTTGGTTATTTTTTTTTTTTAATATTTCGACTAATATCTCAATATAAAAACTAAATCATTGATATTCAAATACTCACCATATTCACTAACTATAAGTAGTTTTTTAATTTATATTTTATTTATCGAAAAATCATTTAAGCTTTCTGTATTTCTCAAATAAATGAAAATATACAAAAAATTGAGACTTTTTTATATTTATTAATAAACCGTACTGTTCTTTTAGTACAAATCTATCATATATTATCACTATTTGGCATGTATTATTTTTCGTAATTCCACTAAAAGTTAGTTCTAAGTGAGTGAAAAACAGAAATATTGATCCTATTAATTAATACTCATTTGTTTGATCACAGCAAGTATAAACTTTTGTTGAAAAATTCTGACGTATTGCTCATCATGGAAAAAAAACGGTGTGGGAAATTACGCAAAAATGAGAAGATACCTACTCAATATGAATTCAGTTTCGTCATTAATAATTTAATCAGCAATTTTGAGTTGAAATAGTTTCATAACCAAAACGACCTTCCATCAAGGATTCGCGTCAGGCAATATTTTATATAATTTCACTTCGTATTGCGAAGCTGCATATTTCAATAAAAATATGTCAGGTTCGTATGAAATGTGGCAAAGGTTAATGTACTTATTACTTCATTTTTTAATCTCATAGACGATTGACGTCATTAACAAAAATTAACCCTGCTCAGGTGATACATAATTAAGAAAAAACAACTATATCATCTAGTTCAGTGGTCGACAACCAGTGGGCCGTAAGAGAATTTTTGGTGGTCCGCGGAGAAAATTGAATATATTTATACATATTGCACTTTTTTGGTGATAATAAATATTTCACGCTGCTACGAGTCAGAGCCATCAGATTTCTGAAGTCACCGAACAGTTCCACTAGGAAATTAATTCTATCTTCATTAGAATCTTGTTTTTATGGTGGAAAAAATCAATGTGGTGGTCCGCAGAATTCTATATTTTAAATTTAGTGGTCCTGGACTCAAAAGGTTGGCAACCGCTAATCGCTGAGCGTATATGTTTTGTATGATTTTAGATTCAGCACATCATGATTTTGCAGTTGGATAATTTGGTTTTTCGTGAAAGGTTTTCATTCTGTATTGAAAGTGATTTGCTAATGAATAAATTAAGCCCACTTTACGGTTTAATATCCTATACCCAAATACTTTATTATCTTCGTACAATTACTTGAGAAAATTGTCTGAAATACAATCAGAACTAGGGTATCTAATCCCGGAGCCTTTTTGTGATCCCGGGATTTTGGTATTGACTATTGTTCAATCCCGGGATTGAACACTCAACATGAAATCATGTATGAATTGGGATTTGGAATTGACAAAACATTTGGTCTAAAAAAAGCTATTAAAAAATCATAGTAATTCCAATTTCAAAATCACAGAAATTTACAGATTTGCTCAAAATACTAGCGTGACACATAATTGGACGGGATCCCGGATTACGGGACTGAGTCTAACTTCAATTAAATGAAAGCACTTCTCATACTTCAATCGTATAACTGAATATTTCTGGCAATAAAAAGACAAAACCATACTATTTGGATATGACATTTAATCTTGGAAAAACCTTATGGTGACCATTTGCTCCATTCAACAAAGAAATATAAAAAAGAAAGAAGCCTATGAAAACAGAAAACACGAAACAATATGTCTTTTCTGTTTTCGCTAAAGAATGAATGATATATAAAAACAAAAAAAACTCTATCTTTCTGTGTTTGCCATGTAGATTTCATGTTTTCCATTAAAAAAAATCGTTTTAATTTATCAGTTATTAGTTAAAAGGGCTATTGAACTTCAGAAAAATCTTTTTTAAATAAAGTTACGACTAGTAATAATATTAGCTATCATATTGTTGTATTAAACACGCCACAATTGGATTGTCAATGTCAAGCTTAATATGTTTACGGTGCTATTAAACCTGTAAGGCTATATTAATATTTATGATTACAGAACACTTTAAGTAGGAAGTTCATAGAGATACAAATGGACGGTTATTACATATATTTTTTATTATTATTTTATACTAGCTATTTTTAAAGTAAATACTTAAAATAACTTAATTAAAAAGAAGATTTTAAATAGTTTTACCTGCTATAGTTTCAGCTTGCATCCAATATTTGTTAATAAGTGTTGTCCAATTACTGTCTGAATAGTAATCATCCATAGCAATTTTCACAAAACCCGACATATTTGAAATTTTTGTCAATTACTTAATTAAAAAAATAATCAATAAATTTCTTTGACACAGACTGGGCACTAAAATTTAAAACACACACTTCAACTTTTAAATCTGCACTGTGTATCCTTAATCACTTTCAGAAGAGTTGTACTTGTCGTTCACCGTTTCTGAACAAGGCACATTGAAGTTTTCGTGTATTTCTGAAATTAACGGAAAAAATATGTTAGTTTAATTTGTTAGATCATAGAAAATACCATAAAAAATAACAATTTAAATGTTTTGAATATTTACTCAGTTTGTAAGCTGTCAGCTGTGCGAGTTTAAAATATTTTTTTAACAAGAGAGATTTTTTCTTTCAAGGGAAACTTTGTCACTGTTTATTTAGATACTTAACTGATAATTATTAAAATCCAGAGTTTTTGCCGAGATCGCAAACTTATCGTCATAAAAAATGTTTCCGGTTTTTCATTTTATCTAAAGTTTTTACGTGTTTCTTCGTTTTGAAAGTGAACATTAATAGCGGCGCACTAGAGGGTGAATAATTATTGAAATTAACAAAATCTGAATGCGAATTCAGTGCGTTCCATTCAAGTACTCTTCGCGACACGGTGCGTTTATTCACAGACAGTACTGGAGGCAAACTTATCTCATGGCGGTTCGTACGTGAATGGCCATCAAAACTATCTGCAGCATGGCCAGGCCTGTAAAAATGATTGTATATTTTTGGTGGCCGGATCAGCTCGTAAATTCTCGCACTGTCTATAACGGAACCTGTCGCACGAAATTTTCTACAAGAGAAAAATTCGCCGCGGGCTGGTACGAATCACTGGATGGGTACTGGCAACTGGTAACAGCTGAACACCTGTGTTCAAACTGATTATGAGTTCTCAAGGAAAACTACGCTTTTGATTTTCGACATCAAAAGTTTACCATGAATAACATGCATGATATGTAGATATAAGTTTTACAAAATCGATGCATATTTTAAGTCTCTATGAGAAATACCAACAGTTTCATAATATAATTAAATCATATGTTTTTAATTTACATATAAATATAAAAAGGGTCATTGGGTTTTTGATCATGTGGCCAATTTTTATAGTAAATATGTCGCAAACCGGAATTATATTCTAGATAAAAAATGTAATTGAACTGTTATATCTGCATTTGAAATTCTCTTGCCTATCTTTGAGATTGGTATTAGTCGCTGTTAAAAAAAACTGTGACTTATTTGTACGATTTAATTATGTATAATTTTGTAAAAAAGAATTCATATCCATAAACTCATATTTTTACACCAAATAAAAGCAAACAAAGACCATGTTTTGTCGAAAATTAGAATGATATGTATTCGTGAAATGCTATCAATTTCACATATAGTAGTAAATTAAATTAAAAAAATAATTTTGTCGATGAATTAAAATCGAGTTTGTAACAAAAACGGCAGTTTACAGTTTTAAGTGTCTTTATTTTTCTGTGCCCCCCACACCATTGTTTTGTTTTCCCAAAAAAATTCTAATTTCAAGAAATTTTCAGAAATTTGCGGATTTGCCAAAATAACCAGCGTAGGACCTTTTTTTAGCTTTTCCCAGAATTTCGAATCCAAAATCATTGAAATAGAGATTTCGGAAAATTTGCCTATGCCCCCCCCCAGCACAAAAAAAAATCTGTAGCCCCCTAGGCCACAGAAATCCCGGTTGTGAAACCTTGATATAGTAATCATAATATACTCTTATAATACTCTTCAGATGTTTTATTTTTGAAAGGAATCTTTTAATTGATTGTCCAACATTTTAGGATAATTAAAACTATCGTCTTTGTTTCCCTAGACTTCGTGTTTTTTACCTAATTATATCACCATATGTGTTTTTATTTAACATTTAAGGGAAAAAATCTCTATCTGTTACAAAACTTGGTTTAAAAAGAGTATTTTAAACGTATATCGTGCAACAATCGTTTTAAAAGGGAAAATTTGTATTAAACTACAATTTTTAGCATAATATATTTTTTATCGGTAAAAATACTTTCAAATCAGCCAACAATAACCGTGGAGAATTAAATAATCAAGAAGTGAAGATTTTAACTGATTTGTATTCTATTAATTTTTAACATGTAAAACTTTTCACTGAAAAAAACCTTATTCCAATTCAACCCACTTTACCGTATAGTTAATTACATATTGCTATTCAATGTTTCTACACGACACTATTTTAAAGCTTAAAAATGTATTTACCGACTATAAATTAACAGTCTCGCTGGGAAAACAGTTCAAGGGAAATGTATACTTTTTTATGTTTGAAAAACCAAAATATCTCGTGGTATTCCACAAACAGTCATCAATTTCAAGTAAACAAACAATGTTTCAAATAATCCTTGACGTTCAAATGTCAATATTCAAAATTCATTCGACGAAAATATTCTGTTGTTACAAAACATATGTAAGATTTGATGAAAACTGGTATTATTTATAGTCAAACCGCGCTGCAATTTCATCATTTGCTTATCTATTAGAGGCTGTGACGAAATTTTATCTACAATATTGTATTTTTGTATGTTTAATTTGTAGGTTAATATCTGTTTTAGGTATTTTGATAGTAATAAGATAGTTATTCATTTAAATTTTATAGCAGTTATTTTAACTAGCAATAACTCTAAACCATCAATTTCAAAATTAATTTATTATAATTTAGTATTTACACACACCTTTACATTGGATGCCCTTATATGAAGGCTTATATCGAATTCACATCGTTAAACCCACCGAATGAAATTTTGGGATTTCCCTCTTCACAAACGTTAATGGTAACAATCAAAAGATGAACGGACATTCAAATATTCGTCATAACTACTTTTTGATAATTTTCATTATCAAATTATTAATTAAAAAAACTAAATAAAATGATATTCTCTAATCCATATGATCCTCTTGGGGAACTTGGGGGTGGGTATTGAAAAGAACTGATAACTGAGGGGTTATGCTAGCCCAAATGAATGTAGCTGAGCCATGGAAGCAAAAATAGGGAAATGATTTGTTTTTTTAAAACAATATAAAATATTGTAAAACACTTTATAACACGGTGTAAGCATCTAATTTTTAAGACACTATTTGTCTATAAAATCATATTAAAAACAAATTCTGTCTACAATTCAACAATATATATATATTGGTTTTATTTTTGCCAAGAAAAACTATAAATCTGGAAATTGGTGGCAATACGCCAGATTAATCCTTCTCATTAGAAGTATCTTATGAATACTTCAACAATTTAAGTGTAAACGAATATTATTTATTATACTTTTGACATGTACATTAAAAAGTGTTCACTACATATGTGTGTTTTATTTTATTTAAAAAAGCTAAATTTCCATAGAAGCTTTCTATATTTTTTCAGCTGAAAAAGAGGTAGTGCGGCAAACAAGTTTGTAAGCCTATGCTTTAGTCAAAAACCGAATAATTATCTACCCGCTAGAACTGTTTTATTTTTGGGTCAAAATAACAGTTTTAAGTTAGAATTTAGTTTCTGCATATTGGTATAGTGCTGAAATAGGTTGAAGAACTAAATAATTTGTAATTGATAACTAGTATTTTGTCTCTTTATATTTATAGTATCTTCTCGTGAATCGCGATTTATTTTTATAATATCAAATTATTTAATTGTTGAGCCGTTTTCGAAAATAAAGAATATTATTTTTTATTTTTTTAGCTTTCATTAATTTCTAAGTCAAACATGTTGTTTTGTAAAAACAGCGATGGGTAAAGCGTGTTTTTTTTTTATTTGTTGTAATGAGTTTTATTGAAATTTAGTGTTGTCATCACCAACATAAGATTGTTGCAATTTTTTTAAGTTTGTAGGACTATTTGATACGGTATGTGCGCAAGTCTTTGTACACAACCTACCAACTACCAAGTTGAGTATTGCGTTCAGAGAAATCACTCGCTAATAGCGATTGGCAATGTTCGTTCATTCAATCGCCTCTTTCATTCCGATGCGATGTACAATGATACGGCCCGCTCTTGTGCCGTGTAACAAGTGAACTTTCTTCTTCCAAGCACCGAGCAATAAAATCAAAACGCTCGAAAGTGAAATTCTTTCAAGATTTTGGGCGGGTTCTGACTATCTATAATATATTATATTACTCAGCAATATACAGGTTTAGCGCTGGAACGAATACGACCACCGTCCTGCGTATTGAAAAACTTTGATATCAAATGTTATTTTAATGAGATATTTGACTTCTTACCTCACATAATTGATACTTATTATTATATCTTTATTAATAATAAGAACGTAAAATTACCAGTGTTTAATTCTATTAAAAAAACTTATAATGAACTCTATCTGAAAAACTTTAAATATTATCAATAACACTGAATTTCATAGATAAAATAAATATTATAAAATGTGTAATATTCTGACACAACTTCTTAAAAATAAATTTAAAATATCTCTAATATGTATACACTATAAATTATCACTTTTAGGGTGCTCACTGTCAATACTTAGTTGATAGGCATTATATTCAAAAAGTGAAATACTCATTTTTACTTTCTTATTCCACTTTTATTTAATATGATCAGGACCGGTTTCACTTGGACAAGAGAATACAATATAAGATTGTTATTTACACTAAACAAAATAAAATTATTAAGGTGTAACAAACAATTATTAGTAATGAAAGAAATTTACAAATAAAGGTACGAAATATGAATCAGTGATACGAGTGAATCAACTATAATAAAAATTTCGATTACCTATTTATTATCTTTGAAATTATGATTAAAAGGTATTGGACATTTAAATTTTGGTCAATTCAGTGTCACTTGTTCATATTTTGTAGCTTTATTTGTAAATTTCTTCCATTACCAATTGTTTGTTACACCCTAATAATTTCATTTTGCTTTGTATAAATAACACTAATAATAATAATAATATTGTATTATTTTATCAATTGACAATGCTTGTCATGATCGAAACCAGTTCTGATCATATTAAATCAAAGTAGAATTAGTAAAAATGAGTATTAATAAAATTAATAAAATACTATAAATTTTACATAGATATATCTACTTACAAAACAGCTTATAGAATCATGTTTAATATATATTTAAATAATAAATTATACTCAAAATAATAACACTTATAAGATAATAATAGTGCTTTTTTAAATCTTTGCTTAAGGCATTGTGAATTGAAGATAGGAACTTTTAATTATTGGTTAGATTACTATTTTCTCACTTCAATGAAACGCCTAAATTGTCTCTGAAATAATACAAATCGCTGTGCATTTCAAGAATTTATCAAATTTAAATTCGTGTAAAATTATACGTTGTTGTAATATCAATTTCACTTTGTAGCAATTTTCATCAAATGACACACTATAAGTTTCTTAATTCAATAATAACAACTTTACAAATTTCTCTCTAAAAATTTCGTATTTTATATCAGTTCTATGATATAAAATACGAAAGATTTGTGTTTTACACTATAATTGTTTTCCATTTAAAGTTAACTAAAGTTGATTGATTAATTGTATGGGTTTATTGATTGCGTTAATTGTATAAAAAAACTTTCAGTTTACATGTAAGTACAGGTAAAGATTTTTGAGTTTTGAAAATGATTTGCTTGATACTTATCTTGCCCTTCACAGTGAGTTACTCAGTCAATGAATGTAGTTTTCCAGACTAGAATATAATCTAGAAGGTGTGTTCAATATATTACTATTCTGATTCTACGAACATAACTTGCGAGTTAAAAAAACGTAACTAAGAGAAAGTTTTTTTAAATTTTACGCACTGTGGACAACTATCATTCTTCCAGCATAAAATAAACACAATTTATAATATATGGTATTTCTTAGCTGTTAAAACTATACTCACTTTCAAAATTACCAACTCGAATACATTTACCAGGTGACAAGTTTCTGTATCAACATATTTTTTTTCTTTTTAAATGCTGTTAATATAAAAATATTATTTCCCACTTATTGACATTGATTTGAATTGTATTGTTTTTAGTTAGTAATCTTTTTTTTATATTATGCCTCGAACAATTTAACGAATGCAAAATAAAATACTTTTCAAATAATTGGATAACAAATAAATACAATTCTACGACGTATAAACCTGTCAAAAATATTACTTTCGCGATGTTTGTTATAAGAATACTATTAAAAACTTATTAAAAGAATACCTATTTATTTTAAACTAAACACACTACTTTGATTTTGATAAGTATATCTATAAATGATAGATTTGCAAAAAAATGTATATTTACTGTATAATTATATTTTTGTTCTTATTATTCTCACCCCAGGTGTGGTGTATGCATAAAAGGATTCACTGCGTCGTTAACCTACCGCGATAGAAAGAAAATCATATTTATAATTATAACCCATATAAAAACTATTATTTATTTTACATAATAATAATGAGTGCTTTGTGTGCGTTTAATAATTTAAAAACTTCATTAAATTAAGTAAATCGACTTCCTGTTTGACTCGTCACTACCTGTCACAGATTTAATTGACTGCATTTATATAAAATAATAGGTATTCAACGAACAGCTAATTGCATCTTTTCTTAGTCAATAAAAACAACTATAAGACATGATAACGCTATACTGAATCTCAGGTTAACATTCTTAAACGTAAATAAACAAGCGACAGCCTAGTTTCAAATGAATGTAAGATAAATTCTTCCTGCTTACCTAGATGCATATTTTGCATTGCCTAACAAACTTGGTCTTAAAGTTTAACCACTTGCATTGATTGTATTCTACCATAGCGAGACTATATTATATTTTAATAAATATGCATATGTAGGTATTCGAAATAATGATTTTTTTTGAAAATTGTATTATGAACACAAAGAAAAATGCTGCCTTATGCAAATAATCTAATCGAAAATGGTCATATTAGTGCATTCACTGAATTTGTTACAAAGATTACTGGACAACATTTGTCAATAATTCAACAGCTTCAACTTCTTAAAACTGTAACCAGCTTTTCAAATTCAAAAGATATATATAATTACAGTTTAAAACAAATTATCAAAAAATCAATGTAATTTATTTTGGTGTGGATGGCACCTAGAGAAAGCATACCTTTTATGGAAATAAATTTAACGCTTTCGCTGATTTAAAAAAGGGTCAATAACCAATAGCCAGAAAGTCCAAAGGTTTACCAACATTAAAGAAATTTGCATAGAGATAAATCTTTTTGAAATCTTAGACTAGCTCGAGAAAGCTTTATCTGCAGCTGATCAAGATTGATGAAGCTCAGTTTTGATGAATAAATCTTTTCGAATTAATATTATTATTTAAAGTATTTATAAACACTAACTTTTTCTGTGCTTATTGTTATTGTTTTTTTACGATAAATGATAGATTCGACCAGTATTACAATCCCTATACGGAAGTTATCGGTTGTACGATTAGTTATCTGTAGGTTGCCTATTTAGACAACAAAGAATGGAAAATTATTTTACAAAACATCAGTAATAACTTTATAGCAAAGTAATATGCTCAAAGAGTTTAATAATACAGTTTATACAGTATCAATCATATTTATTGCCAGTTTAAACCATTGCCTTAATTATTGGTTACAATACATTTGTAATAGGGTATTTTATTTTACAAAAAAAAGATTATTTAATAATTCATTCATTGTGTATACATTTAATAAAATATTTGTTAACATGTTCAAAGCCCAATTTAACAACGACAAACTGCTATTTCTTCAACTTTTGTTTTTATTGTGATTAATTTTCATTTATCGATGTAATAAATAAAAACATGTTATATTATGCCGGATTATTTTTAATGTTTAATTAGACTTTATTTGGTTAGATTCTATATTAAATTAAATATCAGTAATCTATTTTAAAGCAAGATTTTGGGACAGTATTACCTTTTAACCATGTTAGCTCCCAATCGTCACAACACAGACGCTGTCGAATAGAAAACAACGAGCTGTAAGCCCGTTGACTTCAACGGGGGGATTTTTGTTGCATTTTTAAGTAGTAAGAAAATTTACTGGCGTGAAAAATAAATTGTAAATTGTAAATAATATAATTTTTAGAATAACTGAAATGTTTAAGTTTGCTAACAAATATATTTCGTAGAAAATTAAATAGATCTCGGGACATATATCGATACCCTTGCAGTATTTAAATTGTAAATAATATATTTTTTAGAATATTTGAAATGTTTAAGTTTGCTAACAAACCGTCTTTCTTGACGTCATCGAAAAGGCGAAATCGGGGACATATAATACATACGGACCTTATCGACTATTAATATATAGATAACCCGATTGAACACTCAATTAATGAAACTGTACATTTTGGGATTCGAGCCCACGAAGCCACGAGTCAACAAACAACGTTGATTACTCGATCGAGGTCCCGGCAATTTTTAACCTAACCAAAATATGAAAATATGATTGAATGTTAATACATCGCAATCTATATATTAATAGTCGATAAGGTCCATCCGTTTGTTTGTTTTTATGAGTGTATGCAGGATGTCCCCGATTTCCCCTCCCTCTGCCCCTCCCCCTGCCCCACCCCCTCCTCTTCCCCAGGCCTGCTGTCGCCATTTTTTTATTCATACTAAAGACATATTTTTCCAACACACTATTATTTGACGAAACCAATCGAATCGCTGAAAAATTGAATTCTCATACAAAAAAAGCACCTAGGGTTGGATTCAAAACACGGTCTTTGGATTGTGAGTTGAAATCGTTACCTCTGGGTAAACGTACAACTGTCAGACGCGATGAAATTACATTAAATATATTGCATTGCGTTCGAATTTGAAAACTTTTGTTTTTTATTTGAAACACAGCATATATATCCTAATTTTTGCACGTTCCTTAATTCCAATGTACCCGAAAGTATTCCAAAGCGCTAGATTGGTAAGCTGTAGGACGATGGTTCGAGTCTAACCTTGAGCGTTTTTTTGGGTTTATAATTTTTTTTAAACACTACATCTTGATCGTATGAAAATAATAAAATCCGATTGATAAGCGTGATAAGTTTTTCAAAAAATAAATATCTATATATTAATATTCGATAAAATAATCACAGTTAAAAAATTTACGACGTCTATTTCTGCTACTGCGAAAAATGGTTGTTAGCAAACTTAAACATTATTCCAAAAATTCAATAATTTACGAAATTTCTTCTACTACGAAAAATAGTTGTTAGCAAACTTGAACATTATTCCAAAGATTAAGTAAATTACGAGGTTTATTTCTGCCACTACGAAAAATGTTTGTTAGCAAACTTAAACATTATTCCAAAAATTCAGTAATTTACGAAATTTCTGCTACTACAAGATTTAATTTATTTAATTCTAAAAATTAAATGATTGAATTAAACATAAAAATTAAATTAAAAATAACATGATTGTTAGCAAACTTAATCATTATTTTTATTATTTCTGAAATAGAGGTCTATTTCTGCTACTACGAAGAATGATTGTTAGCAATCTTAAACATTATTCCAAAAATTGAATAATTGAATTAAACATAAAAATTAAATTAAAAATAACATGATTGTTAGCAAACTTAATCATTATTTTTATTATATTTATTATTTCTGAAATAGAGGTCTATTTCTGCTACTACGAAGAATGATTGTTAGCAATCTTAAACATTATTCCAAAAATTGAATAATTGAATAAAAAATTAAAATTAAATTAAATTAAAAATAAAACGATTGTTAGCAAACTTAAACATTATTCCAAAAATAAAATAATTGAATTAAGAATAAAAATAAAATAAAATACAATTTAATTAAATTTAATTAATTAAAAATAAAATGATTGTTAGCAAACTTAAACATTATTTTTATTATATTTATTATTTCTGAAATAGAGGTCTATTTCTGCCACTACGAAGAATGATTGTTAGCAAACCTAAAAATTATTCCAAAAATTAAATAATTGAATTAAAAATAAAAAAATAATTTAAATTAAATTAAAAATAAAATGATTGTTAGCAAACGTAAACATTATTCCAAAAATTAAATAATTTACAATTTAAATACTGCAGGGTAGGGCTGTCGGTATATTTCTTTTACTTTTAGAATTTCTGGCTTATTCAATAAATAGGTTTGTAAATTATTTTTCAGGCCAGTAAATTTTCTGACTACTTAACAATGCAACAAAAATCCCCCCGTTGAGGTCAACGGGCTTACAGCTAGTGTTTTATTATTTCTTGAAATTTTGGCAAATCACACATTGTTATGAATAACATTTACAATTTATGCAAAATATTTTCACAAGAACGTCACAATACTTCAAATAAAAAGAAATTTCTTTGGATTGATCTTTTATTCAGAGATCAACAGATAACTTATATAATTAATATTAGGCTTGGAAACAATTTGTATTTGGTTAAAATTATTCCGATAATTATACGGCTGCTAGCAGCACAAAAAATCAATCTAGAACATCTAGATAAAATAACAAGCCACAGAGATTTTAAAGATGATGGTGACTCTGTCATACTAAAATTTAATGTATCAATTTTTTTTATTGTGTGATTCATTGCAAAAATCAAATCAGCAATAAAAAAATATAAATAATAACTTTGTTTTCAATGACATTAAGTATTGCGTTATTAATGAAAAACTGGCAGACCCTGGGTAAAGCACATTTACAGAAATTTCTAATACAGTTGTGTAATTAAATGTAAGTTACCTATGAAATGAATTATACCGTGATGATATAGTTTTACGCGCTCATAGTCGATATTAGATTTAAGGTTAATTGCGACAACTTAAACGGGTGATTGCTAAACAGTATTGCATTCTGCAAAACATTTACTTTGACTCCTATAGTTGATGTTAATTCAGCAAGGATTACTCAATGTTAGTAACGCTAGTGCATATGAAAACCGGGGAAAATAATACTTAGGTTGCAGCATTGCACTGACTGTGGAAAACTGGTTATTAGATAACCTGAGTGACTGCATGTGGTGGTTAACCTACATTTTATCTGCGACTGTGATGCAGTTTTGCCTGCTGGACACTGGAATATTAAGCAATACATAATTCACAGTTCAAAGATTTCTTTTCAATAAAACAAATACTCAACTTTCTGTTTGAGCTTATTTGGAAAAAAATCGAGGTAGAGTTGAATTTTGATTGTATTTTAAGACTGAGAAACGTTTTAAATGAGGAAAAGTTTAGAGTTAATCTAAAGAAATATTTTTGGGCATGTTTAATCACGGTTAAGATGACAATTCTTTACATTGTCCTAAATGCAAACTCTGTGTTCATTATTATGAATCCGGCAAGTTTTGGGGATCAATTGTTTCTTCTCTCAGTGTTTGAAGTCAGACTGATGATAGTGATGCCAATAGGCTGAACATTAATATAAATATTATTGATATATTTTTACAGGCACATAGTAATTCTAAAATATAATTGGCATTATTATTGTGGACTGTTTGCCATTTTTCAGGCAACTTTTCAAAAAAGCTGGAAGGCTTTGATGCAAAAAACAAATTTAAATGGTTTTCTACATCTTTCAGACTATTGATTTTTTTCCCTTAGTGAATGCTCTAATCACCTAAACAGATAATAATCAGATGGTGCGAGATCTGGTGAATGATTTAAAACTTCAATATTCAGTTCAGAAAGTGTTCACGGGTCATCAATGCCTTGTGTGGGCGTACGTTGTCGTGAAAAAGAAAAACTTCTTTTCGATTCTCAATCAGTTAACTTTTCCTATTGTTTTTAATTGTCTTTTCACTGTGGACCACAAAATATTGACTCTTTGTGATAATTCCTCGATACTTAGACGAGGATAAGATTTCACTATGGCCTTCAGCTTGTCATCGTCGAATTTCAGGGGTCTTCCCGATTTCGGCAAATCTTTCAAGCTTCTATCGCCCGATTTAAATCGCCGAAACCAAAACTGATATCTGTTAGGTGTTATTACCGCTCCATAAATTTTAATGAGATGTTCGGCTGTTATTTTTGCATTTCAGCCTTGATCAAAAAAAAGGAGCATGCAGTGTCGTTAATGTTCCTTTGTTTCTTCAAGCTTGCTCATTTTACCCCAAATAAAAAAAATATGTAAAAAGCAAAAAAAAAAGCAGAGAAATAGTTATATAGAAAAAAACTCACAGAGACGTTCACTTCACGATTTCCGGAGACAAACTGATCTCAAACAAGGCATGCAAAAAAAATGGATTTCTTTTGGGTACCCCTAATATATGAATTTATTCCGCGTAATTATGCTAACTTTCAACATACACTGTAATATCAATCTTAATATTTGTTATCGAACTGACTCGGTTATCTTTTTTGTATTTTTAAATTGATCAAATGATCATTATTATTTTATCAAATCAAAGTTGTACAAATATGTAATAAAATAGTAAAACGTTGGATTTTCAAGTACAATCACGTCTTTACTTGGTCTTTTTATAAATTGCATATTTATATTTTACGGAAATAACACTATTTTAACTGAGATTACTTCACTTTTACGATACTTTAAGATGTGTCGAATATTACAACTCATCTGACTTATGTTTTTTTTTCAAAAATATCACTTAGCTCACATTACCTCTATTAGGCATACAAACAAAATGTTTTACAGACGATAATTATGTTTTTGAACTGAATATATAAATGTTGTATGTGAATTTTGTTTAAGCAACAACAAAAATAGTTTTTTTAATTGCTCCGTATTATGCAAAGAATATTCAATTTCAATTTTAAAAGACAGCGTTTAAGTGAGCCTTGAATAATTTGTAATATTATTTAAATTGTATGCTTACACATCTTTTGATATCACCGGTTATTAATTTAAGCAAAGCACTAGAATTATTTTTTAGTAAATATTACCTAGGTAGGCTATATTTAGGTACTTAAAAAATACTCGAAGTGTAAAACTTTCATATTTAATAACTATGCACGCAGTTTGCAAGGTGTCCGCAAAGCAAGATATATTATAATTTGTTTTAACACATACATATAGACATTCTCAATTTTAAAAAGATTGTGATCTTTTGTGTTTCTATTTAGTGTTAATTTTTTCTCCCATATAACATATTTTAACAGTCATATTACGTCAATATTCTTACGCACGTATATAAATTAAATATATCCGACCGAATGTGGTTTACTATCGGTTAAATAAGTGATCGACTGGTACACGTTTAAACTTTTACAGATATGTAAAAAAAAAATAGTTTCCATACGTAGAACATTACTGGCGATGAATGGCGAGCCGGGGTTGCTTAGATTAAATGTGTGAAAATGGGGTTTTAAAAGTTTTTACTATTGAGCGGGGCTTATTCTATTGAATCAAAAATCTGTTTTGACCAACGTTGTTTTTATTTCCATTTTTTTTTTACAAATTTTTCTTTTTCCATTCGAGGATTTTGGTGTGAAAATGGTGAGATCTGTTGAGCTACCACAACAAGATGTGCACCAACAGCGTTAATAAAAGTTTCACATTGATCAATTTCTCTTGCTGGAAAAACAAGTTAACACAAGATTGTGATTTATTATTAAATTCTAATTATTAAAATGAAATGATGTATGATTCTATTGTCTATTGCTATATTTTTTAATGGTATTTAAAACATATTACAGTAAAAAGTTGTTTAAATAAAGTAAAAGGGTATCAGAAGTATTATACAATCGACTTAGTTTAAAAAAACGTGTTTTTTTATTGCCAAGATTTAAATGATATATTTATAATGCCCAAAATATGCATCGGAAAAGTTTTAAAAAACTAATTGGCGACAAAAAATGTTATATCTTTTGATGCATAGTTAATCCATAATTAATTACCTTTTCATCGACATATTTGACGAAACTCATAATAAATCAATAAACATTGTTGTATGTCCTAGTTATCGTAAATTAAAACAAAAAAAAGAGTAGTCTTTAACTACGTTTGGCGTCAGTTTCATATTATAATTAATAAACTACTGTATAAATTAAATATGTGTGGCCTGAAAGAAACTAGATCAAATTTCGTTTGGGCGTATGTTCTTGTACTTTGTGCGTAACACTTATTTTGATTAGAAAAAATATCTAGTGATTTAAAATATGCGCTTAAAATAATTTAATTGCGTTTGCTATAACTGAGGAGCAAACATTCAAAAAGTGTTTTGTCACACAAATACAAAGCTTGGAAAATGATGATTTAAGTGTTGCAAAAGTGACGGTTTGTATGAATGTGTCAACTTTATGATTTCATTTTAATATGAAAAAAAACCTTTTTGAACACTAATTTTGATTTCCATTCATAGGTTTTATTATGGACTATCAGAATTGATATAAAACGCCATTTTTCAAAATTTGTGACAAAACACTTTTTGAATGTTTGCTCCTCAACTATAAACTATAAACGAACACAAATTGACGATTATATTTTAAGTTAGACTGTTAGATTTAGCAGAAAAAAAACCTTCATATTTCTTTACGCGTATAATTTATATCGTTTTAATTAGTGTGTTGCTAGTAGAAACCCACTACAAAAAAAATATCAATTCAACATGAAACTATTTTTGAATAATACCAGTTTAAAAAAACACAGAACAAAATGTAGATTTTAAAAGGCTTGTAACTGAATCGATATACTTTTCATCTCATTTTATATGTTTAATCAACAACAACTAATTGGTTAAACTATCAATTGATTATTAATTATAAATTATCTATATTTAACGCATGGTTTCTTTCTTAAATGTCACTCATCATGCTTAATTTATATTTACTTCAATACAATTGATGATATTGCTATTATTTTTTTTTCATAGTGACGTTTATGTACGTACAAAGTTTGTTCACGATTATCAAACTAAAATGATTATTGACTTTAACAAATATGTCTAAACGATATTCTTCAAAATTCTATACACTTAATTGACATGTTTTTTGGTAAGTTATCAATAATATTGCAATAAATATTAATGAAGCGTTCTATCGTAAAGGCTTTTAATTGTTTATATGAATCAAAACATATCATTTTTTTTTACAAATGTATCTTAAGTGATTTTAATATAAGACTATTTTACTTCATAATAAGTAATTGAACATGAATTGTCCACACAACCTATGCGTGCGTAATATTTATACGGATAGTATATGAAAGATCTCTTGCGCTAGAGGCACTGCTGAATGAAAAATGGCAATTTACAAATAGTCCGATGACTCCCAGGCTTTATCAACAAATTTTAAAGCGGTTTTACGTAGATAGACTCTCAACTCCAATATTTGAACTTAATTGTCGTTGAATATAATATGTATATATTTAAAAAATCTTATACGTAGACTCTGTACTTGTACAGTGTAATCATTTCACAATAAACAATGCATCATGAGTTCTAAATAACATATGCAAATAAAGTAATGATTTACATCGTTGTAAAATCTAGCAAATGGTATGTTATCATATGTCCATATCGACAAGTTGCAAAACCCGCTCTGGCCAGTTTTTGACGAAAATGAGTTATGAATGCAGTTCAGTGCTCCATCAAAAAAGCTATCATTTTTCAAACTTGGAATTGCAAATTGTATTCCGTTTCGTCGAAAAATCAAAATGAATATTAACGCGACTCGCAAAACCCGCTCCAAAAACACCAAAATACGCTCTCAGGATAAATCTAACACGTTTATTGACAATTGTGTGGTATATTAGTTGAATTAGAGGTTTTATTTTGCTTTTATTTGTATCCCGGAAGATATGAAATAACGTTTAAAACACTTAAAATCACTATATATACCCAAAACAGTTTTTCGTGATTTACTTAAAACTCAAAAAATCCTCCAGAGCGGGTGACTCATATATTCAACTCGTTATTTATCGCATTATACATATTTATAATTATTGATTTCTTATTACAATAATGTATTACTTGTGTCTCAAATTCATTATAATTCTCTTTCTGGGCAAGTAAACTTCTTTATTAATATTTTCGATGGGTTCGGCGGAGGATTACATGTTAGGGGTGTTAAACATTATAATTTGTGTTATTTTAGACTAGTCACTTATTCATAATTTCTATTTTTATTCAATTGGCATTATATCTAATTTGTAAATTATTTTCAATGCCAATTGTTTTTTACACCATTTTATTTCAATTTGTCTTTGTATAAATAGCACTGCTTAATTTTATTTCTTATCAGTTGACAATGCTCGCCATGAGCAAAACCGGTCCTGATCTTAATAAATACAAGTGAAAATAAGTAAAAAGGAATATTGTGTTTTTCTTTACTATCTGTATATATATTATAAATGTTATAGATGTTATATTTATCAATATAAAAAAAATCAAGGTTATAGGCCTTAGCCTAATCGTTCGAAATGTCATTGTATGCTTCATTAAAATTATCAATTTACTTCTAACCACTTTCCGTCAGTATGGTGACGATATATTTCATAGTTTCTTGGCAGAAACAAGTAGGTAAATCTTGATGTCCCTTCGTTGGATTTTAAATAATCAGATTACCAAAATTCGTCTAATTATGAAACACTTGACAAACATATTTATCATTTCAATATGATTTATTTAATTCTGGTAGACTCTTTCGTACACTAGTGGCAGTAGTTTTTCAAAAGCACTGCTTACAGTCCAGGGCTTCCCAAACTTATTTTGCAATGGAACATTTCGAAAATCTAGAAATGTTACCGGAACACAGATTATTTTTTAGGTCGGCTAAATTTCAGTAAAAATATTGAAAACATATATGTTATTAAACCACTTACTATTTTTAAAAACATGTTACATAAAAATGAGTAAATAAAGTTCTTAGTGATTCAAAATCTCTGCCTGTACCTAAATATTTGACGTTTTAAACATCAATGAAAATTTATCATCACTCGATTTTGAATATGAAGTAGATGTTTAAATGTGTTGCAGCGTAGATTACCATTCCAAATTTTCGCGGAACAACTCTTTAGGTCCCACAAAACACCAGTGTTCCTCGGAACATAGTTTGGGAAACTTTGGCTGACACCATTAAATTCCTATCAAAAAGCGCCAAAACTTGACATTAAAATTTGCATCATTAGTATTATACTGGGACTTAGTGCTAATTTATTGATCGTTTGGCAGTGGATTAAAAATTGCATGCGACTGAAATTCGAAATATGCAAATACCAACATAAAGTACATTCAATGTGATTTACAGATCGTCGTAACACGAATAATTGAGCCGTGCATCTCATTCACTCTCGTATATAGCCTAAGCCTTGGACATTGTATTGTACAGAAGAATCCGTTTTAAATCTTTGGGTGAAAGAGAAAGCGCTTTAAGCCGTTCTAGTAATATAATGATATGTGAGCAGAGTCCTATCACGCCAGTAGTCAAAAACATTTGATTTATTCAGAAGATATGTATGAAAGAATGTCAGGGTGTTTGCGTCCCACTTTTAAAAGTTAGTAAGTCTGTGACCAGTATGACCTCGAGCTTAACTCTTCACGGTGAATGAAATGGTATACACCAACATCCATTTACAAGAGAAACTTTACAAATAAAAACTTTCGTGTAATTGATAAAATCGAGTTGAATAGAAATAAAAATTCTGTTCTCAGTTCATAAAGGCAGTCTCTATAATAATATTTTACTAAAAGTTAACTGTATATCACTTTTAGGGTGTTCACTGTCAATACTTGGTGGAAATGCATTATATTAATAAAAACCACAATATTACTTTGTACTTAATTTCCCACTTTATTTAAAAAGGTCAGGACCGGTTTCGCTTATGGCGAGCATTGTCAAATGATGTCAATTGATGTCAGTTGGAAATGATCGCCACGAGCGAAACCAGTCATGATCTTTTTAAATAAAGTGGAAATAAAGTACAAATGAATATTGTTTTTTTATTAAATTAAA
Source organism: Himalopsyche tibetana (assembly GCA_030503985.1). NCBI lineage: Eukaryota > Metazoa > Arthropoda > Insecta > Trichoptera > Rhyacophilidae > Himalopsyche > Himalopsyche tibetana. The sequence continues at coordinate 32,924,063 of JAPJYX010000016.1, forward strand.
GAGTGATTGTAAGTAATGTATAGTCACTTAAAGGCTGTTTACTGTAAATGCTTGTTGGAAAGGCATTATATTTAAAAAATAAATATTTTCATTTTAACAACTTCCACTTGTATTAAATAGTGCAAATTATTTTTAATACCAATTGTTTATTACACTTTTTTTAATTGCATTTTTTTATTTAAATAACACCGTAAAATTGAATTTTATTATCAGTTGATAATGCTTGTCATGAGAGAACTCGGTCATGATTTTTTTAAAATAAAAGTAGAAGCAGTACACATGAATATTGATTTTTTTTAATAACGTAGTCATTTATACCCTGTTACCTTAATACCTATAAATTCGTCTCTATAATATTCATCCAATTAATTAAAATATCAAAAGCTTTATATTTATAATTGAATCAACACCCGTCTATATATGAACTTAATTAACGAAAGTTATAAAAAAATGGTGACAGAGATGAGTATTTTTTTAAATGAATTAATTTCATATATGTTTTTTGTACTGTTCGTTCGCCAACAGTTTGTCTTAGGATTGACCGACATTTGTAAGTTTCCTCTCTACCCGAGCGTCGATGTCTAACAGCAGTTCCCGTTTGGCGGTCGTCTCGCACTCGAAAGTTGAACGATCGGGCCTCAGATCTCTTCACTTTCATATTGGATTTTTTTTTATTCAATTCAATTCGCACACTATCAAGAGTTTTTTTTAATTTTTTTTGGGCCTATGCTCACACCACAATGGTATTTACAAATCATGCGTTGATGTTTTTAAAAAAATAGCTTTAATCGATCCGATATAAACAATTGCAAAAAATAAATATTTGACACCTTTCATATCGAAACACACGTGTCATGCATGCTAATGAATAAAAAAATGTCTACAAATTAAAGTATTAACAAAAATGAGTATGCACTGTTTTTTTTCGTATATTTTCTAAAGTTTTTTTTGAAGCTTATTATTGCTAGCAAATATTTACATAAATTGAGACTATAACAAGTGTGCTTTTTTTTAAGTTATACTCGTTAGTTATTAGTCTTTCCTCAAATATTTTTATTTCAAATAAATAATATATGTACAGGAGAAATAGTTTTTGTACATAATTATTTAAATTAATAGAAAGTGTAGGATGATAAATATATTTTTATAAATATGTTAACACAATCGTATCAATACGTTTTGACTGATATAAATTTTCAACTATTTATTTTCACAGTGCTTTTTTTCCTATGTAACGCGGTGGAATGGTGTTCCAGCACCTCTTTTCTCGGCATTTGTAATGTTTCAAATCAATATTAGCAAAGTTTTATTTTTATTTTTCTTTGAAAAAATACGATTGAAAATATATTTTTAAGCCATTATCTCGCAAACTGCATATAAATTATCAAATAAAAATCAATCTTTCAATGCGTTTGAAAGAAAGTTACACATTTTGGCTGAAAAAAAACGAAAAAATGCGAGTTTGCAAAGTTAAATAATAAGCAGTTCTCGTAAAAAACTTTTTTTAGTAAAATGCCTGACAAGAATTGAGTTTTGGATCGATTTTTTTTAAAATTTGATTTTCATGTTTTATTATTTACAATTATTTTATTAGTGTATTTATTTGTATGAAAAATGCAACATTCATTTTCAAAATAGTCTGTAAAGTTTAAAAATAGCACAAAATAAGAATAAAAATAATATATTCTTGAACCTTATATTAGCAATAAATTTCTACAGACTGACCACGGAATCCATCGGAAAAAAAGCATTTTCTTATAAATGTATCTAAAAAATGTTGATTTCTTTATTTGTGTGCAGTTATTTGTAACGTTTTTCGTAAAACTGTGTGTCTAAAGCACACCTATTTAGTAAGTAGATAATTTCTACACGCTCTCCGGTGAATAATGGATAACAAAGTATCAATATTACAGGCATTATGTTTCAACAGGAAATCGCAGACAATATATGCAACAACGGAAATGGGTTTCCGTTGAAAAGCTTTTCACAATAATCGACAGATGTCTCTGCGTGATTTTTTTGTAGCTTTATATTGTGGCAAGCGACTAAAAAGTATTTTTTTCTCTTGGATTGAAGATAAATATCGTATTACGAATCACTTATCAACTCTGAAATGCCGATTTTTTTATTTTCTTTATTACATAATTTAAAATTAATATGTGTTTTTATGAGAATTATAATGCATATTTTTTTGTGATATGTTTATTTAAAAATATTTTTTTTTACCAATTTATTGGCGACATAAAGTACGAAGCTTTCAAAAGAATTATTCGAAGGAAAATTATAATGGAATGAAAGTAAAAATCGATTCACGAGATTAGATAAAATTCTGGCGCTTTAAGTGTTTTTTTAAGTATTTCTACTTTTTTAATTAAACGAATTTAGTTAAATAGTTCTAAATTTTATCATTATTATATGAGTATTGATATTTATTTTAATGCCATTTTTATGCGTTAAGACTGAAATGCGGCTAAATTTCTCAATCAGGAGGAAGTTAGAAACACATTTTTTATACATGCAATATAGCATGTTGAAATCTTACTCATTTAATAATAATTGAAATGTTATTTATACGACCTTATAAAATAAAAATTACCGTACAATAAAATTGATCGAACAATAAGTGGTGTAAATCTTTCAATCCAAAAACAAGTTTTTTCCTTATCAAATAGAGTAATGATGTTGAATTCAACATTCGCTTTAGTTGTTTCAATCACAATTTAAAAAACATGAAACAAAAAAAAATATATTTTATTAACGTTGGGTTATATTTATATTCAGTCTTTAACAAGAAATAGTCTTTTTTTGGTTTACCACAGTAAAAAAATGTGTTTGTATGTCAGTTATTAAGGATCGAAAATAGAGATGAATAAATTGTCTGTCGAGGAAAGTTCTAGAGTGCAATAAGTCTTTGAACTATAAAATGATTTAACAGTAGAACGTAAAATCTAATAACACTACCATGTGATTTTTGAAAACACAATAGCATAGTTTTTGTTAGTGTTCAGTATTTTTTCTCTCTCTATCTTTTGAAAATATTCCAAAATATCCAAATTTTATTACTTCATACTTAAAGAAATATATACATGAAAAATCTTCGCTGTGGGTTGGTAATTTTATTTTGATTGCGCTCGAAGTTAAAAGTGAAGCAAAGCAAACAAAAAAAACTACTAAAAAATAAGGGAAATGAACTCATTAGATAACAAGTTTCGTTTACTTTTATGGAGATAATGATGTTGCAATGTTCACTATTACATATATTTTAATAATTAATTTAAAATCCGACATAGATATTTCTTCAGTTCTTCTATCAACTAAGTGAAGAAATATGCGCCGTTAAGATAATTGGTGGTTAGATGATATTTTTATATGGTATATGAAACGATTGGTGTCAATGTTTCTCGTACCGAATAAATTTAGTGGCCTTGCATGCCCAGCGAGTAGTCTTTTCAAAATTTGAAGATTTATGATTAAATGCTATTATCATAACACGTTATCGATTGAACTGATAACCAAACCTTTTATGGTTGATGCATATCAACGGTTTTGAAAAACACATTATTTTACCCAATGAGTATAAATTTATATTCATTTCCATTCACTGCAACATCTTACAAAATACATTTTTTCATATCATCATTTGGGTCCATTAGAGGTGAAGTGATCCAAGTTGTATTTTAGAAAAAAGTTAGATGCGTTGTATTATTCTACACGTCCAAAGTAGAGTTAAGTATCGTAAAAGTGAAGTAACCTCAAATAATACACATTGAAATAGTGTTATCTCTGTAAATTATATAAACATATTCAATTCACCAAAACACCAAATAAAGACTTGATTGTACTTGAAAGTGTGAGAAAAAACATCTCCACATTCTATAATCGCAAAAGAGGGGGCGTGAAAAAAATCCATTACAGTCTTTATTATAAACACGACAACATTTTTTAACGATTTAAAGCCCTTAATAATAAAATTTTAATCAAATATATGGACAATAATTGTGACAATCAAATTACAGTGTGTGTTTTTCATGCAAACACTGGTAACAAACATTTTTTTCTCCAATTAGGCATTTTAATGAAAAGATTTTTTTTACACCCAAAAAATGGAAGTTCAATTATTACGCTTTTTACATGGGCCCATTAGAGGTGAAGTAAGCCAACTAATAAAATGGTGGAGCTTTTTTCTTGGACTCATAAGTACTATCACGTCTTTATTTGGGGTTTTGGTGGATTACATATTTTTATTTTACGGAGATAATATTATTACATTGTGTATTAACTGAGGTTATTACAGAACAATATAAGTGATATTACAACGTATCTAATTTATTTAATTCTAAGATACCACTTGGCTCACTTCACTTCTAATGTAAAATACATGTAAAATAAATATCATTTTCATGTTTAACAGTGAACTTTAATTTGGTTATTAATATCAATATTGTTCAACGAAACGTGAACTTAGTTGTAATCTTCGAAAGGATTAACTCATGGTAAAAAAAAAACAATTATTTCATACGTTCTTGTTCTACCATGCACATAAAGATTCATGTAACCATTATTTCATAATTGAAAGTAAATAAATAGCTTGTAATATAGTAAAGGATGTAAACGAGGTTTTTTCATTATTTCGAAAACTTTCACGGCTAACAACTTACTTTTCCGATAAAAGTGTAATCGACGATACGACGGCTTAATGAATACGGAGGTCGTCATATCAAGTATTTGCGCTCCAATTCATCGCATACAAATCTAGAGCGTACCGGTTTGGTTTTCACAACCCTGCCAAAAAATACTGTAACGATTCCATAATTCACAACAATTGCATTAAACCATTTTCAAGATGTGTGTTTTGCGCAATATAATCACTAATGTTTCAGTAATTTATTTCATTATTTCATTTTAAGCTGCATTGCTGATAATTTAAAAATTAAAATTATTTTCTGCAATCTAATATATAAAAATGAATATTTGTTTGTTCGTACTCTATGGGCTGCCAAACCGCTGACCTGATTGCAATAAAACTTTGAAAAATCTTTTCGCTTGCACTTTCGGGAAGGTTATAGACATATTAAAATTAACTTACAGTTTGTGTTATATATATAAATCAATGTTTGTATGGTTGCCATACAGTTCATTTTGACAACGTATGCGTGCGTGAAGGTTATAGTACAATTAAGTTACAGTAGGTGGCGTGTGTGTCGTACCATAGACAATCGGCAGCAAATATCAAACGTCAAACAGACAGAAAAAATAAACATGCACTTCAGTAAAACCAATTAAAACACACTCTTTTTTTCTTTGAGTGGCATTACATCGCTTGCCAGAAACCGGCTAGTTTTATATAAAAATAATTTCGTAATAAGAAATTTTTGTAAACTTTTCATTACGTTTATTTCCGAGAACAAATTAAGTATTTGAAAAATCCGCGTAAAAGAGGAGTACAGTTCGTCATACCGTTGTTGTAGATACATATAGTTAATACAACAAGAGTATTTTTTAATATTTAATAATTATTTAATCAGTGAACACATTAAAAGTGAGAAGCCATTACGTTTAAGATAACTTTTAATATGCGCAAAAAAATGTGACAACTTTTAATATGAGTGATTGTTTTATTCATGGAAAAAAATTCTCCGGCTCAAAAAAAACTCTGTTTTTTGTTGTTGTTGGCATTTGTTTACAACGTGAAACAATAAATAAATAACTCCAAATTGAATAAATGTCACTATAGTTGCTAGGAGTGTATCATTTTTTGTGACAAACAAAAAGTAAAGAAGTAAATATTTCATGGTTACTTTGAGGTTGTACGCTAACTTTATCTTACACTTTAAGGCGGTGACATAATAACTTTGCAATTATTTTTTACATATTTGCGTTAGATAAGTCAAGGCAATGTTTTGGCTTTTGGGTAATTTCAACATTTAGTGTTCGCGTTTAGATAACCACAATGTAGTCAGATTCAAGTACAAATTGTTGCAACACAATTAACACACTGACAAGTTAATAACAGGTGTCTACAATATAACCGACGGCTAAGTTCGAATTCGGTGCGTCAACATGTGAGCATTTTTTGCTGCGTCATTGATAAAGGTGGATTCATGTTTTACTCAAATTTATTAGTTATTTTAGGTAAATCAACCATTTTGTCGGGTAAAAACAATATATTCCAATCTAAATCATCCGAAAAATAGTCAACGGATTTTTATTACAGTTTAATCTAAAATATATATCATAATGTCATAGGATAGCAGTTTTTCCCTTACTTATTGTGCAATAGAACACTGCAAATATAGAAATGTTACCGGAACACAGCTTATTTTTTGGGTCGGGTAATTTATAATAGTAAAAACATATGTTATTAAAGCACCTATTTATATATACAAATTAATTATTTTTACATGTTAGCTAAAAATATGGGTAAATATATGGTTTATGTACGAAAGTGAAAATAAAGTTTTATTTTGTACTTAAACAAGCATTTGTGAAAGTAAGACTATCTGAGGATGCCTCTCGACGAGGCGAAACACATGTCACAGTTTGTAGCACAATACGTGGAATAATCTAAGATATTTTATATTAAAATAATTTCAATTTGATAACCGTTACTCGCATTATATGAAACTCTGCATACCGTTTTATAAATAATATACAATATTTAAATAAAGTATTTACTATTCAGGAAATGATGAAGTGCAGTGCTTTCCAACCTTTTTCGTTCCACGGCCCCCTAAATCTAAAAAAAATAATCCGCGGCCCTCCTCAATTGTCTCTGTAACTCTTCTTTTTTTAACTCACCGACGAATTCGAAATTCACTATTTGCTATACTTTTTATCCGGAATCCAATTTCTCAATCCCGCATTCCCGAGGCAGCCCCCTTAAGAAATTTCGCGGCCCCCAATATGGGAAGCACCGATTTGACAGACTTAAATATATAGATACTTGTACTTTCTACTGAATTTCTGAAATCCTACGGCCTCTTGAGGGGCCGCGGCCCACAGGTTGGGAAGCACTGATGTAGTGGACACTTGAAAATTGTTATTCAAAATTATTCATGTGAAATAATTGGAATGGATTGCAGTGTATTTATCTCGATAACGATTAATTAATCTTCATAATATGTATGCAAATAACACAATATGTAGCTTTGTACTATAACAACCTTGTTACAAGTAAATAAAAACGTTTCACAACAAAAACATTGTATGTTTTTATCATATGAAATATCTTATAATTAGAATTCTTTAAATAAATAAATCTCTGTTTAATTCACTGCACACAAACTTTATTAGAATTTATGGTTTTTGTTTGGCCACCATATTTCAGTTAAGTTATAAGATGAAAATTATACAAATTATAATACAAACACCGGACCAATTTTGCATAATTATTTATAATAATTAGCAGATGTCAATATTGAGTTTCAAATAGAAACATCCTGAATTTTAAATATATAATATATTTTGTGTAAATTATTGACGCGTACGTTATTATAAAAAATGACGAAAATTTGTACGAGTATACTTTTAGTATTGTTAATTTAAAAAAAAAACAAAAATAAATTGTAGTAAATATAAATTGAGATATGATTTTTTTCAGTCACTCATCTCGATTATTTATCTAGTATGTATGTTTTACTGAGGTCTGTCAGCTCGTTTTATTGCAGAAATTATTATTTTCCATGACAAGATAATTTCGGCTCATGATTTTCTGATATCATCATTCATCACCCACGTACTGGCCAAGAGCACTAACTTATACATTTGCATCACGATATACACAAACTCTTTATATGTATGTACATATTCATATAAAAACAATGCTACTAACGTAATATAATGTTTATGTTTTTGTTTATTGGAGAGGCAGAATATTTATTCAAGAAATAATATCCGGTTCAAAAGTTTTTTCTACAAATCAAATTCATATCAGACTAACTAAATTTATTATTAATGCCACACCAGAGACATCTGTCGTAAACAGATAAAAGATGTTTCGAATTTTATGAGAATTTTTTCAAATATAGCAAGGTGATAAGGATCCAAATTATGTCTTCGTCGATAATTTCTAAAAATCATTATCCATTGAAAATAATTTAATTAACATGATATGTATCAGTTAAATTTAATAATCGTTGTGGAAATATCTATCGCAAAGCTGCTTTCAAAGAAATTTTAAAGTTTTCGAATACATTTAAAATGTTACTAGTTAAAATGTTGTACACCTTTCAACACTCGTTGGACGTTTCAACTAAAAATATTTGAATTTAGCATTTTCAAAAATTTAAGAGCACGCGTAAACTCAATTTTTTTTGAGAAAATTATTTTAATTTTGTAAAATTCAATCTTTAATTGGTCTCTTTTTTATATATTTCACTTTCAGTATATCACTTTAATTATCACTTTCTTATTAAATATAAATAAATCTTTTTTTCTAAAACAAAGTTAAGCAATCACCAAAAATAAGAATAAATTTATTTTTTTAGATACCGTCAATGAGCTAAATTTTATATAAACATGAAATCAATTTTAAAAAAGTCATTTGAAGAGTAAATTATAACAAACGCCATTTATTTCGTCATCTGGCCAGGGATTAAGCTAAAAACTTTGTAGGTTTATCTCGATGGATGTTTCCACGGTTAGCAGAAAGCTCGTGCATTTCCGAATTTTGTTTATGCATATTGCAAGTGATTTTTAAATTGTAAGATTATTGCAATAAGCTTCAAGATTTTCAAGGTAATCAAATACAAACATGAAAAATAAACATTCGCAGTTTTTCTTTTTTTCATTCATAATATTTTTACAGAAATAACGATGATTCATTTTAAGGTTGATGTAATATATTTGCATTTATTCTTACCAAAATGTGACATATTACCTACTACCTGTCTTAAATCGGATGGTATTTTTTACTTACACATTGCTCGGCTTAGAAATTTGAAATTTAAAACAATGTTTCATTATATTACATACGTTTTTGGAAATATTACTTAAGCAGTAACTACCAGCATAACCGATTTTTGCTTCATTAAATAATGTATTTCTTTCCAGTATCTCACATTTTTTATTATCTAGTTAATTTGATGCTCACAAAATACTTTTGTTTTTTACTGTTCAACTTATTTATAATAAACAAAAATACATTTTTGTTCATAAAGGTTTTAATTTAGTTTTAAATAAAATATTATAGTATTTTTACGGAAATAGTTATAACAGACAAATCTCACCAGCAACAATTCAACATATAAATTCACAGTCTAATTTGTTTTTCGCAAAAAAGCTCAAATAAAACAAAAGCTTAAAAGGAATGATTCGTCGCAGACAACTTACATTTTTATCGATATCACATGTTTTGTCTCTACCACTTTTAGCACAAAAATAATTGAATTAATAACAAAAAAATATGAGTATTACAAAAACACACCATATCCACAGCACAAATGAAACTACCAGACAACGTACCCTTACAACGTGATCACGATGCAGCAACTAACACGACGAAGACCAACCAAGCATAATATATAACTTTGGGTTGGTGGCTACACCACATATTACGGAAGAAAATGCAAATTGCAAAAAAACATGAACCTCAGACAGTGCGTAGTCTACCTGTTTTTCCACCTGTTTGACCACAACTTATAATAGAAAATTATTGATATACAATGATAAGAGATTGAACTTTAATTAACCTTTATAATTAAATTCACTTGAGTAAACTTTTAAATGGATAAATACTTAAAAAAAAAATCTTTTGTTTACAGCGCTCTTTTTCATGTTTTATGACTGAATGAAAACATATATAAAAAAAACTGAATCAAACAAAGTTTTTCAACATTTTATAATATATATTTAAGTAAAACACAGCCCAAGACCAGCTCTTCGTGAGAAATATTAACGTATCTGTTTATAATAATCCAAACCAGACCTTTTTTTTTTTGATAAAAAATATTATCTCCACCAAGAATCGACGATGAACACTTGAAATGTAAGAAATTAAAATTAAAACTAAAATTTATTCAGAAACACAACAATAGTTTATTACCATATTATTTTAACCTGTTAAATTGCATTTGGCAGTAAAAAAATAATTACATTTATCATTATTCAGATTTTCAATTTACATAGGTAAAAGTTTCTGTTCTAATTAGCAGCTAAACTATTAAAACGAGCTAAAACAAGGTATTTTTGTTGTATATAATATATATACAAAATTTTAACTTTTCCTAAGTAATGATTATTTGATATAATTATTATTTCTGTTTGACTTGTTTATTGCATTCGAAATATTCATAAACAATGATATAATTATACTAACAGAACCATTTCAAATAGTTGATTATTCTGACAATTTTATGTTTTACGAATTATTAATTATTATTCTTAAGTTTGTTTAAATTTACATCACCATTAAAGTAACTTTAACCAAACGTGTTCACATGTTTATATCCCGACGGACTCTTTCACATATATTTCATGCACTTCATTCCTTTGGTATTATTATTAATTTCAATTGTGATATGTCAATCAACTAACTAAGTTCTTGTCCTTACATATTATCCTTTGTGATTCTTTGATTAGAAGTCTTTATTTCCAACAAAGAAGGTGGATATAAAATAAATTAAAAAAAATGATTGTCTAACGTTTTTATAATATAAAAATGATAACGTCAATCCATTCAGTTATTTTTTAGTCAGTCATAATTTTAATGCTTTAATTGAATTCTAAAATGCACTAATACATAAACACATCACACTAACCCAATAACCAATGTTCTCATTTTGTAACCCATGCAAACTTTAATATAATTCATGTTTGTAATCAAATCACGCGATTGATTTAATATTATTTGAAATATCATAATCCCATGCCTTTTTACTACTGCAGTACACTTATTATTGCGTCATACATAATTTTTCTTTTGTTTTCATTTATTATTAAATAATAATTTCAGATATTATCCGATATGTATGTATCGTCTTAAGTGTTCTATCATTACAGAATATTAATGCAACTGCTTTAACTTAATATTATTCTATAAAAACATGTATTTAAATAAAAAGGGATTTTTAGTTCTACATTTAAAATTAAATAAAATACGAAACTTATTTAAGAAATGTTTCTTTATAACGTTTAAAGTGTATATAATATGTACAATACTAAAGTTTTTGTAGTGTAAAATAATTATTTGTATTGTCAATTTTCCCTACACATCACCATTTACAGAGATAAATCAACATTGAAACAAAAATTTCGGGAAATGTGTAATCAAATAAAATTAAAAAAAAAAATATCCACGATCATTCTCAGAAAAGTTTGTTGCTAAAAAATATAATATCCAAACGATTATTTTTCAAATATTCAAGCACATAATAAATATTCTATTAAGATGTTCTGTCGAAAGTATTGACTTTTTCTTTTATACCGCATATTATGTAAGAGTAATTAATCAAATTTTTAATGCACTAACATTATAATTATCAAAGCAGTAAGTAGGGTAGTTATAAGAATTTCAAAACAGAAAGTTCGCAAAAAAAGTCTATCTAGAAGTAATGTGATGAAATTTTTATTTTAGTGTTTCGGGAAATATTAATTTTTATTCAACAATCATTTTTAGTTTGTAATTATATTTTAATTTCGTGATAAAATAATAACTTTACGACACAATAGAATGTATTTATTTCACACATTAATATGTATACATTCAAAATAAATACGATAAGACTGTTATCGCAATAAAAATCATAGTAATGAGCAACACATTGAAATAGATACAAATTTATAAAAAAGATCACATAAAATCATTTTCCTATCGTGTGTGGTCAGTAAGTTTAAGAATTTTCCACAAGCATATATTGATTTCAAACCGGAACCCATTGATCGGTTGAAAATTTTGCTGCTAGGACTCTGATCCATTTCGAGTGTTCAATGTCGGCGTTGGTCACAGTGTTCACGAGTTCGGATCCCAGTTCAGAATCAATGGATTTCTGTTTTAAGACATGAATATCCATAAAGTCTAGAATTTCTATCTACTAATCCGAACTTTAAAACAGTGTCAATGGAGAGAAAATATCTAAAGGCAAGTCCTTTACTACACATATCCGTATATTCCTACTATCTTAAAAAATGATAGATTAAGCAACTAAAGAACGCACAGTTCTCGTAGAGAAAAAAAATACCAAGTTGAACTCTTTCGGGAGTCTACATAGTCTACATAAAAATTGATAAAAAAATACCGTCTTGTATTTCCTGAGCACAAATAATAGGCACAACTTTAGCTTACAATTACATCAAGTCATTTTTTAGTCTGACCTTAGTACCAATTGCAGTCTTTAAGTAAATCTGTGAATACATCTTTGTAATATATATAAGAAACAATTGTTTTTTTTTCAGATGTTCATATAACATCGTATGCGCAAATTTGTTATACCTTTCATCTTCAATAACCTTGACTCAAACGTTCCTAAATGACGTCAAAATAAAGATCTGATCTTTGATTATCGTTAAGTTTATTCCATGAACAAATATATGACCTATACTTATTGGTGCTGTGCGAATGACTCGCGATTTTTCAATTAGTTATTTACACATTTCGTACGAATAAAACTTTTAAAAATACTTGTAAAAAATAATGCAAGCGTAATAAAAAACAGTAATTGCGAAATATTTCTAACAAATATCCAAGTTAACAGGTATATTTTATGACTACTTCAGAATCAATTGAAATACAATCATAAAACTAGGCAGTGTTAAATAATTTTAAATAAAAAAATGAATCCTGCGCAATAAAGAAAAATATAATACTTTTCGGTGTTTTTTGTCACTGCTAAAAACAAAATATTTAATAAACATTACAGATTCAGACTACAAATTAAAGGTCAATTTGCGCAACATAAAACTAATGACTTCTACGATTGGCGTAGTCAAAAACGCAAGGTGATTTCTAGGAAATATATAATTATTAAAAATAATTGCGTTACAAAAAGTAAGCAAACTGTATTCAGTCATTTTTTACTTTTTATTTGTTAGATACATTATATCCAACAGCCAAGGTCAACGTTCGCTCATTACTTAGTTTTGTAGACATCTCTTTCAAGAGGGTATTTCCCGAATAGATGTGTGTAAAGAAAAATCTAACTATGAAGTCATATAATTGTTTTTTTGTCGTTTCAATAAACTTTCAATCAAATAAAATATTTTTTTGATTATTTTACATAAAATCAACTTATTTTTATCATCAAAGAAAATCTAAAAAGATACGAGTTATGGATAAAATATTGTAAGAAAATAACATACAAATCAAAGCCTAAAATCAATCTTGCTTTTTGCTTAAAATTTTATAGTAAACTAGTAATATTATACACCACACATATACATATACATTTGCGCATAGGCAAACAGAGAGGGTGTTTATGTATATTTACTGCATTACAGCAGACAGATAAATGAAGTTTGTGAATATTAACATATACTTTTATATTATACATACATCCACCAATATTTGTATGGCCTTATGTATATCTCTATGTTTCAGTTCAAACTCAGTAATTTAACTACAATTGATTCATATTATATAATAATGTATTAGATAATTAATCAATGCAGATTAGAAATGACACAATATTTTTTTTTTCTTATCACAGATTTAAAAAAAATCGGTAACATGTTACTAATGCAAACTAAATAAAAAGTTTTCATGATGTTGAAGAAAAGTAGACAAGTGTTTCAATCAAGAAGATTTTCGATTTGTTATATACCTATTGATACTATAATATTAATATTTGCGTTCTATTAAATGTATATTTATAATATATGGTAAAATAAACGTGTTTTATGTTTTATTTAGTTCTGTTGATACATATCCGTAACGTATATTTGTTTTTGTACCCTACTTTAAATCACTTTTCAATCCTGTTTACTTATCTATATAATTTGAGAAAAAATGTGCTTTTGATAATTGTAAAAGATATTCTGAACAAAAAGACTAAACCTCGTTTGGAATATCCCGATTTTATAATTTATTTATGTTTTTTAAATTCCCAACAAATATTTTTATGAATATATTATATAATACTATATATATACATTATATATTCATAAAAATAATATTATATAAAGAAACATGAATACTTTATTGAGTTGATGGTTTACTTAACCTTTTTTATATTTAATAATCACAAACGCGCTAAAAAAGTGCAAATCACATGACATACATATGTTCCTCGAGATCAACTCGAAAAGAAAATACTTTTTACTTATATCCAAAATCGTTTTGATCAAGTGCATGATATTGAACTTGCCAGGTCACTCATACATATCTCATCGGTGAAGTGAAGTAAAGCTCTTAACGTAAACCCAAAAAGTTGATGTCTCATATTACGCAACTATTGTCATATTGAGTCAGATACAAAGTGTGATTATCTTACTATCAGTTATGTAATAATGCCATTCTTATTTCATTATTTCTCTAGTGAAGGGGTTTTCGGACTGTATTTCAATATAAACTTTTTTGACTTGAGATTGCAATACTAATTGTACCGAAACTGACGTCCCTGTATACATGGTACTGCTCAATACCAAAATACCGGTTTTTGTAAATATTGATGTTATGGTATTTAAAATTGGCCAGCTTTACCATTAAATGTATGGAAACCATTGCTTTTTAATAAAACTGTTTGCAAAATTTTTAAAAATTTTATATCTGCTAAGAATCGTCTCAATATTGTTGAACCTTTTAATGATATACATATTATTATTTTAAGAAACCGAAGAATATTTTATTTCTTTTACTTTTACCGACATTGATATTTTCAATGCAATATTCGACCGGTATTAGAATATTTAATCCAACTAAATACTTAAAATCTTGTGTTGACATGCTTTTTTACAAAGCATGGTTAACTTTTTATATATATGACATTTATTTCACTACTAAAAATAGATATGAAAACATTTAAAAACTTAATTTACAATTCAAATTATTATGTATGCAAATAATGTAATTGATTATTACTTGTTTTATAATTATAAGTTCATAATTTACTATTTTTTAGTTAATAATATTCATGAATTAAATACGATTATTAACTTACCAATAGTTTCCGTGATTCTCTTTTCCGGCTTTTTATGTTGCTTTGTAAATACTGTGATTGATCCAAGGTTTTTTCTTACAGAAGTGTGTCAATTTCTGTGATTAAAATCGTGCGATTGGTCGTTTTCGTCAATCATATAACATTCGTCGAAGCACCAAATTCCACTTAGTGACAAAAGTATTGTGTATACAATGAAGTAAATCCCATAAATTAGCACACACATTTCGCTCAAAGAAAATTGAAGTCGTAACTTTCCTTCAATTAACTAATGTTTGAAAATACACTAATGTAATTTATTTTAATATCCTTGTTATTGTATCTCTCTTTGAATCGTTGGCAGGTGGTAATTTATTAATTTATCAATTTATCAATTCCCTCTTTTATTGCAACGAAATGTAATTTATTAGCTGACGCTTGCTTTCATTTGATTCAATTCAATTGACTTTATACTGCAAGTAACATGAAGTTCCAGGAAGAGTTGTATGTAAACAACTTTGTTATTGAAAATGCATCAATTATCTGAAAAAAAAACAGAAATAACAATTATTATATAATCATAAGCTTGAAAATGATTATGATAAATTTTTAAATAAGTTTCATTAAAGTTATAAATTTTACAGTTGTACATTACATAATAAAATTTCATACATAACCTACGTTAACAAATGAAACATTTAATTAGACGTTAGAAAAAATAAATAAAACCACATGGTTTTTTTATGATATTTTAAAAGTTGTCTAACAGGTAGATTTAAATACAAACATGCTTATTTTAAATGGGTATAGATAGTTTCACACATAAAAAAATATTTGTTAAAAAATATAAACATCAAATGATTTTTATTTCTCATTTAAAAGTGTTACAGTTAGTTTATACTCAAAACTTATCCTTGAAATTATGGGTAATATAATATAATATTTTTTTTATTTATAAGATTTTATTGTGAACCTGAAATATATCACATTAAATTCAAAAGGAACGTCTTAAGAGTTGAAAATCTTTTTTCAATCGTTATTTAGTTTGCTTAGTATTTTACACACTAAGACTAAGAATTTATTTCTCTTTGGATGCTATTTTTCTACTGAGTTCACTGGCACTGCAAGGACAGCCACATTCACTCGAAGACAGGGTCACATTGAAAGTATTTCTCGTGACAAGAAATTGTGTTTAATATTTTAAAATAAACCCTTTATCGCTTGTCACTGTGGGTATTTTTATATATTTATGTGAGAAGTTTAAGCACATTGTTGTTAAGACTGAGGTTAAGTAACATTGAATGATAAATATGCAAAGTTTATTAGTAATTTATAAGCATACGTCTTTCACGAAATACAAAAGCTCAAACTATCACCACCAATAAAAACTCACCGATGTCCTATTCAGTATTTAAAATTATAAAATTAGTACATGCTAAACATTTATTTGTAAAAGTGATTAATAACGACTAACGCAATCTAAAATATTTTATTACATGCTTGTCATAGATTCTTAATTTTATAAAATATTTAGGAAAATATTTAAAAAAATCCAATTGATAACAGATAAAACACAAATTGTCTTTAGTTCTAACAATTTATATACTTTAGTTTACAGATTCTTACATATGTATGTGGGTATGTTACATACAAACAATGAAATACAAGTTATGAAATTATGTATCAAAAATGTTTTATTATTTTTAAAAAAATATACATTGGTTGCAGTTATCGAAACAAAATAAATTACCGAATACAAGTAAGGCGGAATCAAAGCGTTAAGTCGGTCACTAAAAATGTCAAAATCTGTCGGAAGTGAATTGAGAATTCGCAAAACTTTCGCGATTGACGTCTTATATGCTCGACTTGAAAAATAAGTCAGTGCGAATAGAGAACACGTCATGAGATCTGTCTCTAAGATAGTTGTCGAAGGATATTTTTACTGTGGTGAAAAAAATGTCTACACGCGCGTGTATAGAATATTAAACGTCCAACATCTACATAAAAAATATAAATAAGCTGATGTCGTAGATACTACAAATGATTGAAATACCAGTATAAAATTAATCGAGATAAGGGTACATAGTTTGGTCAATTTTTTACACCGAAACATCGATATTACTACGCTAAAAATTTAATTGTTTTTGATTTAAAATAAAATGTTTTGCGAGTGGAGAAACAACAATCCGTCAAATGAATAAATTCTATCCCGGTCATTTTTTTCTTTTAAAACATGTATATTGACATCGGTCATTTTTTTTCCATTCAGTCACACGCTGGTCGTTGTAAAAGTTGTACATATGTATTATCAGATTCACGATCACTTATCTTTAATTCTATAATTTATTTATTTTTTGGAAAATCAATAATTCACATGAAATAGTAATATTAATACATTCTTCCGGTAGTTCAATCCTTAAAACCAATTTACGACTAAATGTATAATCTCCAGTTACTATTTCTTAATTATTCATATATTTATTACTGGATAGAACCACTGATAACGTAAACAATTTTTTTTCTGTGTGTTCAATATTTTAAATAAATATGTATTATTCAATATTTAATTACATTCGTAACATTATTATTTTACTTTTACAAAATGTAACTTGTGTTTCGCCTCATTGAGAAAATTACCGCCGAATCCATTTTAAATAGTAAATTTTATTGATTATTTATGTAAGTGCACTATACCAACCCTAAAATTACGTCTTACAGTGTATATTTCTACTTTCATCACTGCTAAGCAAGCTTAAACTTGTTTATGTGTATGCAGATAAGCGATATCTTTGAAAAAAGATAATCTTCGTATGCTAGTTATTAAAAATAAATGAATGAATAACCTAACCATCTTTTGATAATATTTTATCAAACTCATATTTATGTTTTTTACAAACCATTCATTTTAATCGGTCATACAAACAACTTGGTGAAATTATGTATGTAAGTCAACTTCACGAAAACTGTGTAACTTATTATTTTCAGTAAATAAATCAAGTTTTATAAAACATCAATAAATACTTTGTATTATATCAAATCACAATAATTACATAACTGTTACTTTTGTAGCTTCATAACGTGTACCTTTTGATACATATGCGTGGACAAATATCGCATATCTTATTTTTATAAGACTGTGTTAAGAGGAATGCTTGTTATTACGTTAATAATTATTATAAAAGGAAAAAAAAAATCAAGTATATCAAAATTGTACTTGTAGTCATTTATAAAATTTTAAACTATTCGTCAATACTCGATATTCATTTTTGTTTTTAAAGTTTTTAAAAATCAGTTATTTGTATAGATATATTTTTCATTTTTGACCTGCATATATTCTGTAATGAGGTCATAATAATTACATCAATTTTTAATTCTGCTTTTCGATGAACGGTTTTTGAGTTAATTTGTATCCAAAAAACAAAATACTTTTTGTATTAATTTCACTTGTCTTTGACAAGGTTATGACCGGTTTGGCTCATGACGGGCATTATCAACTGAACGAATCGCATTATCGCCATTATAATAAAAATAATAACGGTAATTTCTTTCCACCAATTATTGACAGTAAACACCCTAAAAGTATTTGATTTGTGTATTAGAAAAAATACTCAATTTAGAATTTAAGATTTCGACTGAAGGTGCTTGGTGGAAATTCAATATTAAATTTGAATCGTTCAAACTATGTACATTCTCACAGGCATTCGGCATCTTCAGGCATTCAAGTGCACGAATGAACTTGAACTTGAATGCTTGAAGATGCCGAAAGGCGAAACCCGGGTCGTTAGTGACAAAATCTGTGAGAACGTACATAGTTTGAACGATTCAAACTCATTATAGAAGTTTCTTAACGCGATTTTATATTTTTCGTTGGTACTGTCATACACGTCAACAGAGCAAGCCAGGTAAACAAGTTGTATCTATCTTGACCACGATGAGTTCATAGAGCTTTCATTATGAATTCAGTTGCAATAGAATTCAATCACAATTAGATGAAAATAATATTACAAAAAGTCAAAAACATTGAATGTATATTCATGTTTAATAGTATTAAGGAAAATGCCCACAAGCGTTATACCATGTCATTGGTCTGAATTATGGAAATGCTAGGTGCGTTTGAATTAATTTTGTATAATGCAAAAGTCTTTGTTTGCTATTTGCAGCTGAAGGCAAACAAGTTAACTTGCCTTTAAGTGACTGATTATAAAATTATATGCAATGAGAGTTGTCGCAAGACGATAAATCATTTTTTTTAAATTTTGGAAGCTTCAGCATTTTCTAAAATTCAAATTTAAATTAGAAGCGCAAGATCGTTATAAATATTACAACTTCTTGTTAACTAGACAAAGTTTACATTTAAATTGAATTTTAGTTTTCTTTTAAATTTATTCAATGACCTGTTCACAAAGTTAATGATGTGAGAAATGCCAATAAGAATCGGTTTTTATCATATTTAGAATAAAATTGCATACACATAAATTCATATAAAAAAACCACTTATATTAATATATTTTTTTGGTCTTAATGATGGCGTGATGCCGAAATATCTATCAAGTAACACAATCAACAGGTCAAGTTAAGTCTCAGCTTTCTCTATCACTTTCCTTTATCATATACGACCATCAGTAATACTTTCAAAATTGAAGACTTTAGGAGCTTGCTAGCATCTTTGATTTCACTGTTCTTGTATAAACGGAAAATCGATCAACTGATATTGCTCGAAAAAATTTTAATTAAAAAAAATCGGTTTATTTTAAATACGTATGTGCTCAGAGCACTGAAATATTTGTGTGAATTAAAAAAAATATATGCGAAAATTTATGTTGATATAGATGTTTTTTTTATTCAAAGCAACAATCAACCGCTTTTCTAATATACAAAAAACTATGCTAGCTGTCAATGTTAGACTATTTACACGCTCATTTTTCTATCATAATTTAGTTTATACTAATTGGTTAATTCAACATCACATTGTTCAAAGTATGCTATTTCTTAACAAAAAGGATATATCGTCTTGTTCAAAGTTTTTACATTAAATGAACAAAAAATCAATTCTATCGCTGAATATTTTTTTTTAAATTGTTTGGTTGTCAATTGAACACAAGGTTTATTATGATGTATTAAAATAACCACACACCGTGACGAATCATAAAATAGCAGACGTAATACTAAATTGAACCACATTTTTTTCATAAAGTAGCGTCTACATTAAATATTTCTATAAACTTAACGAATAGAATAAACAAAGAAATAAGATAGTCGTATATTAGAAACCAAGGTTTTAAACCAGGATATTATACCACATGTCATTTGAAACATGTATGGTAAATACACAAAGCTTATTTTGATCGATGATTAGAAGAAAATTCTTTTCAAATAAAATTGAATATCTCATAAGTTTCCGTTTAAATAAACTGTGTTTTCACAGGCTAAAATATATTTTTAATTCGCTCAAGCACTTAATCAAGTTAATTTTATAATATAAATCAATACTTTTAATTAATATTTTTCCTACGAGGTGTATTGAAATCAAGACTGCAGGGTCGAGTAAAAAAATTGACTTTTTTAAAATTATTTCCTTAAACTTAAATATTTGCATATCATCAGAGGATATTTAGTTAGTCAAGTACGCAGTAGCAATACCTTAGACTTATGTTGTTTTGGTTACACGTCATTAAATATATATTTTTTAAATGTATCGGAATCGTAAAATTTTTCCGACTCCACAAGAAAAACCCTACTCCACGACTTCAATTTTGACTCTACAGTCCTCTATAATAGGCATATTAGAGGTGAAGTGAGCCAAGTGATATTTTAGAAAAAATAAGTTAGAATTTGCGGTGTAATATTCTACAAATCTTAAAGTATCGTAAAAATTAAGTGACCTCAGTTAATACAGACTGCACTAGTGTTATCTCCGTAAAATAAAAATATGCAAAACACCAAAACACCAAATAAAGAAGTGATTGTACTTAAAAGTCCAAGAAAAAGTTTAGTCATTTTAATAGTTGTCTCACTTCACCTCTAGAAGGCACATTTAAACTATGCAGTGTAAGCTATCCAAAAAATGATGTCTGTTTTAATTGAAATAAGTTGTGAAAAAACGATTGATTTTTTATTGATCGATTGAAGTGTATTTATATTGATAAAATGTTTATTTTATTTAGTTTTTTTAATATTTCATTCGTACTGTGTTTCTGAAGTATTCATTTTCTAAGCTAAAACGATGTGTGAACGTACCGCAACAACAACCCGTTTCCAGATTATTGACTTTACAAGTTACAAGCAATCGGCCATGAACTCTAAACCATCCATTTCTTAGGAACAAATATTTTTTTGTTACATAACGTGTAAGTTAATAAAGAAGAATTCACCGTTAGGTTTTACATCTGATATAAGTTAAGCACTTAGAATAGTTAGATGTGCGCCTCTCAATTTTTCGATCTATAATGTACTTCGCTTAAATGTACACGCTAGTCACTGCCAGGGATTGCAATACCAAACAAATAATGTATCAGTAACGGTATTTTTTACCGGTAAATGCTCAATACAAGTAAAAGAAAAAAAATAAAAAATAAGCAAACACCAATAATAATAATTACGGTCAATAGAAATGGGAATATTTTTTTAAATTAGCATCACCAGATTAATTTATTACTTTTTTTAAACATTTCCGCTCTCACTGTGTAACATTTTTTTTAATCCATGTCCTCTCCCTATGTAGAACATACGACCTCTTTACGAAACTATCTCAACAGAATTTTTCTACGAGAACTGTTTGTTACTCGGTCGCTCAATCATTTTCAAAGTGAGTAGTAGGGATAGAAGAATAAGGCTAGTATAGGACTAGTGGTTAATCAATCTACAGCTCTCGCTACGCCTAGTTATTAATCGGATCGGAAAGCGTAGTAGGGAATTTTTAAACATCACAAACACCCGTATCTTCGAACAGATATCGATCGAAAAAATGGTTTTCGTACTGGGACTCAAGCCCGAGATTTCTCCAGTCAAGTCCACAACGCCCACCGCTGCGCCATGTGACCCAGCCTGTGTAAATTACTGGCTCATAATATTATTTTTTTAACAGATTTTTTTTACATGAGCAGTTTGTTAGTAAATTGTTTGACCTTTTTTCTAATAAAATAAGACTAGAAAGTTCTTTCTACAGCAAGATTAGCTGTTAGTTAATTACTTTCGCTTCACATTTTTTTAAGTATCGGGATTTTAAATCAGCGATTTCCAACCTGGGAGGCGTGGACTATTGCAAATGGAGGCGCGAACAATCCAATATATTTACCCTTTAAAACGCGTCTTTATTACTATATGAAATAAAGGATGAGGAGGCGCGAAGGTATTTTTTTCTTCAACGGGAGGCGTAGTAACCTAAAGGTTGGAAACTGCTGTTTTAAATACTACAGACATCCATGTCTTTGAACATAATTATATCAATTGATTAAAAAAAACAATTTATGAAACTGTCCTTACCGATTACTGCAACATAAGTTATCGACGTTGGCCACTAAGCTCAAGGTCCAGTATTTTAATAAATAATTTAAATACGTTTAAAAGGCAAACATAATATTGGGATCTCTTTATTATTTATTTTTTTTGAGTCGAAAATCGATTGCATTTTCATTTCAATTTTGCTTAATTTTCAAAACAGTTTTTAATAAACGGGATTCTTGTGTCGGTAAAATTTGTTTTACAATCCCTAGACACATTCGTGTCAATTTGACGAAAAACTAATACGGAATATGGCATTTTCAATTGTACTTTGTATCCAAATAATGTGTCAGACTGCGAACAATAATCTTTTAAATAAATAAAATAATACTGCCATCATTTTTCTAGAAAATTATAAAACGTCAAAAATATGAAGTCGTCATCATTTAATATAATATATCAGTTTTGAATAACTTATATAAAAGTTGTCTGCGAAAATTTTATGAATTACGTCAATAATATTTTTTTTTCATAAAATTATACGACGTACGACAAGGGTTCATCAATAGGAATGTGATAATATATAGATACATTAAATTTCCTTAATTGCTAATGTTCCAATTACAAATGATACAAATAATTGAAATGAAAAGTATATGTTAAGCTTGTATCTTTATTGGTCGATCTTTATTCAACCAGAAATCAAATCAAATTGAAGTGGGCCTTCGCAAAACAAGTGCTTTATTAAATTACAATATGTTGAGCAAAATATTCTTAAAAAATAATAATACTAAAATATAATATTATCTTGAACTTGAATGACATTTTTAAGTAATAAACTACCTATACTTAACGAGATAATCAGTTAAAATGTAAATATTTTTCATTTAAATTAATTTTATTCAAAATCTACATCGATAATATTTACTTCTAACTCTGCAACCATCCTAGTGATCATTAAAATATTCTCATTTGATAAGCGAAAACGGTTCAAATTATTTAATAAATTGTAGGATGAATTGTAAAAAATGCGTCTTGTTTTTTTTTGACGACTTCATTCCACCAAAGTTTTAATTGGATGCAAAAGAGAAAAAATACCATGGTATACGATCACGGTAAATATCGTGAAAACTTTTAAATAACAACACATAAGCGAATGCAAGACGTCCGTAAAAGTAACATTATATTATGTGTATAGTAAAAAAAACTTAAATTTATATGTTTCATTATTTTTTGAAGACTTTTTAATTCGTTTTGATTAATAGGATACAGATATAATCGGTATCTTAATAGATAAAAAAAAATAAGATTTCGACTGAAGGTGCTTGGTGGAATTTCAATATTAAATTTGAATCGTTCATATTATGTACATTCTCACAGATTTTAGTGACAAAATCTGTGAGAATGTACATAGTTTGAACGATTCAAATTTAAGATAAAAAAATTAAAGAAATAGTTTTTTGCGTACATTATACTAAAACTTATCTAAAATATATCATGCTATTATTTAATATACTCATGTATTCATTCGAAAATATTACATTATTTCAGGAAAAAAGTGTATTTGTTATAACATCAATGCATTCATAGTAACATCATATGAAAGATAATAAACTCAAGAAAATTTGAAAATACCAATCTAAAAGACTTTTTTTATTTATCTTGCAACGCATATTCATTTGCTTTTTAAACTTGAAACCATATTAAGAAATGATTTATTTTATGATTTTGAGACTGAATTGAATTTTTCATAATTGAATAACGTGCAATTATTGTTTTTTTACATGCCGTGAAGAACCTGCTGGCGGTTTCATTATATTTGTGGGTAATTGTATCGTGGTACAATCATTTCATCACTTATTATTTCATATATCAATGATAATTATCTTTCATCAGTTTACCTTAAATAATTTAATTTTTTCAGTCAATATAAATTATAGTATTAACAGTTTCAAATAGAAACTAAATAAATCAAAATACATTATAATGTTTAAGAAATAATGGTTTGCAACATATAAGTCAACTTGATTTCTATAAATTCCATCAAAAACAAAGCCATAGCAATTTTATAAATAATCTATAAAACAATGATTTTTTTGTTTCATATGCATTGAAAACAAAAATTGTCTGCAGACGAAAAGTTACTTGAAGTCATTATACAAAATTAGAGTTAATAGAAAATTTAAATTAACTTTGATTATTCCACGTATTGTGTAACTAACTGTGACACGTGTTTCGCCTCTTTCAGAGGCATCTTCAGACTTTCTATCGCAAAGTTTGCTTAAGTAATGAAGCAAGATTGATTCTAACATTTTAAAATTATAAAATTACAAAATGGATTGGGTTTTTTTTCCTTTTAAGAGGAGCAAGGAGGGGGGTGTAGAATCGAAATAAAGCAAGCTTAGAATTTTTAGAAATTAATAAAACTCTAAACAAAAAAGAAATATTATTAAATAATATTCTTAATAGCACAGGCGGTTCCCCGTTACTCAAATTGTTTCCAATTAATAGAGTAATCACAAACCTAGATGATTGACTGCAGCTCATTAGTTTTAATAGTTTGTAATGTTTAACGTCATTAGTAGTATGATTAAATTTGTTTGCACTGTTTCGATTTTATTATCCCCTCTTTGCTTCCATTAAAAAGGAAAAATCCCATTCTGATTGTTTACAACTCATTAGTAAAATTAGTATCATTATCTGTTTGCTTTATTTCGATTCTACACCCCCCTCCTTGCTCCTCTTAAAAGGAAAAAAAACCCAATCCATTTTGTAATTTTATAATTTTAAAATGTTAGAATCAATCTTGCTTCATTACTTAAGCAAACTTTGCGATAGTAAGTCTGAAGATGCCTCTGAAAGAGGCGAAACACGTGTCACAGTTAGTTACACAATACGTGGAATAATCAAAGTTAATTTAAATTTTCTATTAAAATGAACTTCCACAAAGTTACCGCCGAAACCATCGAAAGTATTAAAATTAGAGTTATTGACACGTCCGAAAAGTGTTAAGAGGGTCAGTTTTGATTTATTTTAATATTTGTTAAAATGAAAATTTGAGTTTGCGAAAACATAACCAATCCAATAAGTTTTTTTTTTTCAAGGAGAAAAGAAAAACCATCCATATAACTTTACTGAAGATGTTATTTATGCTTCAAAAATATTTTCATTGCTAACGTTACGTGGTTTAAAACAAGAACAAACGTTCATTTCATAAAAACTTAATGCATGTATGTTTTTTTTTATCATTTAATCTTGTGGCATATTTGTTGGCATTTATAATATACTGAACAAAAATATTATAAAATAAAAAAAGGTTGAATGCCGCAGTTACTATTACATAACAAATAATAAGTAATCTTCTACTCTATTATATAAGCGGAAAGGTTTTTTTGGGTCACGATACTTAAAAAGTGGATATATAATAAAAAAAACTGACTATCTGAATAATTATTCAATATTTGCAAGAATGACTAGAGCTATAAAAAAAAATACTATATAGAGTTGGAAAAAAGTATTGTTTTTTTAATATTTTGGGAAAAAGAGACATTTAAATTTCATGTTTCAATTTGTTTTATCACTATCGAGAATTCATCGCATAATTTTATTTATAAGTCTAATATGATACATAAAATATGTATAATGGTAATTAAAGTGTGTCACTGAATACTCAAAGTATAAAGAACAATTTCAAATAATTATTGCATGTAGAAATTTATTAACATAATGATGAATGTAACTTTAGCGTAAACCGCCCAAAACATTTTCAAGTGGGATATTCCAAGGCTGTAATATCAAATTTAATGCCAGTACCACGACTTAAGAATGCCATTTATGTTCTGTTTTATACTTACCAGCCTTGAGATATTCAGACTAACACTTTTTCATTTTGACGTTTACTGAATTTTTGGATGTACTCGATCGAAAAGTTCTTGCACTGCATAAAAAACAATATTTGGAAATAAAAACATTTTTTTTCTAAATCTCGAACTCTTACGTCAAGGCAATTAAATTAGGATTTTAACAAGACTGCATGCAACTTTGGTGCAGTCTCATTGACTTAACCTTATGTATGTCAGCGTGAATTGGTAGTTATTAAAACATTATTTTCATATAATAAGAGAAAAAATTTCAGTAACTATAATATATTTACATATGTTGAAACAACAAAACCAGTTTGAAGTAAATGGCACAATAAAAAACAATACCAAGTCCATAGACTTACTCTGTGACTAGAAACAAGAGTCTAATGCTTGATACATTGTTTTTTAAAAAAAGATGTTGAGTAATAAGCAGTTCACAAAAAAAACTTGTGTTGAGTAATTTCCATTAGAAAGCCATATGATCTACATTAGGAACAGAGATGGATAAGAAAAAAAATCTTTAGTTAAAAACTTGGCACGAAGTGAGTTCCGGCACCTTTTTTTAAAAAAATCACTGTGTATGTGTATTCAAAATTCTCTTTAATTGTCTGTCAGTTATATCATCGATATAATTATTTAATTGTATCACGTTTATGATTTCAGCAGTAGGTTTTTATTAACCGTGTATTCTTTAAAATATGATCGCAATCAATTTCAGACAGTGTAAAGGGCACTTTCAATAGCCCATTTTAAAGAACCAGCTAACGAAGAACAATGCAAAACTTAAAAAAACTCAAAATAAAAACTGTCTTCAATTGCAGTCATTGATGGTATATAAATAATGTATATTTGTTGTAATTTCAGTAACTTTGGCAATAAATCATATGCATATCACTGTATTATGGTGGTAGAAATTAATCTCTAACTTTCCACAAGTAAATAATAAGCTATCTTTAAGTATAAAATTCTTAAAATATCATTTTTTTAGACTATTTGTAAGCACAATAATTAAAAGATAAGAATTTATACCTACATAAAAGATATTTTTACGATACATTTAGTCTGACGATGATTTTCGAAGAAGAACTACACGCGTCATTCGTGTAACAAAAAAACCTGAATGTCAACCACAAAATCATCTTTATTATTAGTTAACCTTACCCTTTTCATTTTTGCATAATATTTTACAAACACAACTAAAAATTCCATCCGTTTTATAAGTTATTTCCTTATTCTCAATATTTAATAAGATTTAGGATATTTTTTGGAAAATTTGCGACAGCGCATTGTAACATTAGAATACTTTTGACCTCTAACAGTCAAAGTGTAAATTGATACGTTAAACACGTTAAGCCTACATTACTCAATGTATTTGTTGTTCAGTGACATTATGGAAATAACGTTTAGGTAATGTGGTTTTCCGTGAGAAATAATTACTGTTTAATATTATTAAAGTCACACAAAAATACACTATTGAATGTTAACAGTCGAAAACAAATATAGAATTTGTATTTTACATTCTCGAATTTTCTCAGTAACATTTTTTTTATAAAAATATTCATTTATTATTAAATAGCCCTCATAAATTAGTTACGTTTAATGAGATGGTTGCATCACAATTCACAATATATAATGATTTTGTTTAACCTGTAAACCCACATACACCTATCGACACCGTTTGGATAATTATTTAATGTTTCGTAATTATTTTAAATGACCCGTCCAACTGCCTATTTATCAATGCATGCTCATTTAAGGTTATATCATAGTTTTTAAAACAAAACCCGATAAAAAATTCACTATTAAATAATATATAATTTAACCTCTTTAACTTTTTGTAATGTAAACAAATATTTAATCTGCTGTCAATCAAACATTTAAGACTGCTAAAATAAAACTGTAAATGTATATTGTAGATGATATAATATATCTGGAAACATTATTGCAGGGTTGTGAAGTTGGAGTCAAGAGTTCTAAAAAAACGGAAAAAATGTTTTTTTTTTTATAAAACTTAAATATTTTATTAGATTTAGAAAAAAATAATAATTTGTAAAACTACTTTTTATTATTTATCTTTTTCAGTTTCAAACAATAAATTGTCATTTTGACTTAAATAAAATGTCAATTTTTATTTAATTTAACTTTATAACATAAATTTAAGCAAAAATAACGATTTTTTTTTGATACCCTTCCCCCCTGAAGGTTTCATGTTACTAGTAGTTATGTATTTTTAATATTAGATATGTAAACTATTTACAAAATATTCAAAAAAAAAACACCATAAACACTACCTACTTAAAAATGGTTTCTATTTATTTTCTCTATTTTATTTTACAACGATTTTGTTCGTTATTTACAATAACAAGCTTGTTTAACTTGATTCATTCCTCAATAGAAATATACGTATCATTATTTAAATATAAGTATTAAATGTAAGAGACTTGATAACAATAAGATCATTTTGACATTCTCAAAAACATAAACAAATAATATCACTTTTTTTAAATATCAATACCTCATATGAATTCGCCATTTAAAAAAATATCTCTGGTCTTAATTAGTTATTTTAAAATAAATAAAACAATCGTGTCTTAGTTTGGTGACTGGCATTTAATATATAAACCATATATTATACACATAAGTGCTTGCTTTCGATGTCAAATTTATGTTAAACGTAACATAAAAATTGCAGCTAAAATGTAACTAACATTTTATTTATTACTTATGTGATAAAAATGCAGAAACAAAACAATCTTCGGTTATAAAATCACATATATATTCATGTTTACTGATTAAAATAGTATTCACTATATAACTACTCATCAAACAGTTGAAGAATAAAGAAGACAAACATGTAGTTTTTAAAAAGATACACTTACTGTTTTCCCGCGAATTATTCAACGTCAGTTGATTGAAAACAGAGACCGTCTTGTGCACCATCTACCGATCACAGATATTCACAAGTTACTGGTCAAAGAAGCGAGACCGAATCAACTGATGTAATAATACTGAAGCAGTCTGTGCGCTTGCTCTACGTAGCTTTAAAACATTGCACAACTTTTACTCGTTTTGGTTGAGCATTTCAGCTGTTTAGCAAGACTCCTATAATACTACTTACTAGTACGGCATTATCGTCGCTCAGTAAATTATACCTCTCCAGTAAATATTATTTTGGAAATTAATAAATGGTCTGAGCTTAAATCAATTTTTGATCAGAGTTAAAATAAACTTTCGGTCCGAATAAAATTCAATTTTTGGTCAGAATAAAAATATTATACGGTCAGATTTTATAACCATTTTTGTTAGGTTATGTTAGGTTTTACTAAGACTATTTTATAAAAATTCCAACCATATTATTTATTTTGTCCTCTGTACACTAACCAATATATTATGACCATTTAATATAAATTCTTACCAATGTAATATAAATTCAAATCTATGTGATAAAAATTATATATTAAATTCAGACCGGTTAAATACGAGCCATATTATTTTACCCCAACATATTGACATTGCACACCAAATATCACTAAAAAAACAAAGTCTTTAAATGCTAGTGAGACTCGTAAGGTTTTTAAACTTATTAAAAGATATTTTTTTAGCAGCTTTATTTGGCATTCAAAAACGCGGACGTTTTCGAATTGACAATTTTCCGTGAAATGTGGAAGAGGCTAAATATTTGTTTCATTTTAATTTTGAATGTCAAATTTTATATGAGTCAACATGTTTACCGTGATAAGTTGATAAATTTCGAAAATTCACGCATTTATTTAATTTATAAAAACACGAAAAAAAAATACTGCAAACTTCTAAAAGAGGAGTTCTTCAACTTATCGTGTGCTAAAAACATGTTAATTTAATACTACGTTTCATTTGACATTGATTTTATCACGACCTTTGTGAAGGTATTACGATAAAATTATTAATGATAATATAATTCATCAGATCTGATAAACAAGTAAGTGTTAACATGCTTTTTAAACCTCAATTCATTCATTAATTGTCAAGCTGACTGAAACAATTCAAACTGTAATACGATATTGTTATCAATATAAATACTTTACTTTATTATTCAGGTAAAACTATGCTTCATTGTCATTAAAACTAAATACTTTTATGAGTTATACAGTTAACAATGATTAGTTTAAAAGTTGACAGAACTTTGAGCAATTACAAAATTAACTGTTTTTGATTTACAACATTTGTAACACTATTATAAAATTCACGAAAACAACTTTAAAATTCATAAAAAAATAACTGAATTGTTATGATAATGGATGCTTTAAGACTCGAGTACCGATACTTCGAAAATAGGATCGAAGAGCGACGGGGTACAAAGTGACCCCAGACATTGCTTGAAGTATCAAGTTTGAAGTATCAGTTGTAAGTAGTAATATTGTAGGTTACAGTAAATATCAGCTAGATTAGTATTAAGCAAATGGTTGAAATAAGAAAACGTTTGCAATGCAAATGCAACCCATAAAAACCCGAAGATTAAATAAACGACTCAAAATATCACTTTTAGGGTGCTCACTGTCAAAACTCGGTGGAAAGGCATTATATTAACAAAAACACAATATTCTTTATTCAATAACTTTATTCCACTTTATTAAAAAGGTCAGGACCGGTTGCGATCTGACAATGGTCGCAATGGGCGAAAGGAATATTAGGTTTTTATTAAGACTCAAAATATTATCAAAAAATAATTAATTTCATAAACTGTAAAAAAGATTTAATACCACCTTACATTGTATTTAATACCACCTTACATCAAAATAGTAGACATGCAACTTTAATAAACAATTAGGCTATGTATGCATATCTTCAGAAACATCGATTATAATTTTCCATTAAATATGCTGATGCATTGGATAAATATATATATTTTTTGTAATTCTTTTGTCCGATATAGTATGTCACATAAACGATGGCAGACCGTTTTTTAATTTTTAAATCAGTTGTTAATGAGAGGCAAAAAATCAAATAACCTACTTTGAGAATTTGAATTTTTTGTTAAAATTTTACCTTAGCAGTCACATTCGCACTTGTAGTCGTCTTACAGAAAATAAATTCACTATCACACGCTTTGGCAAATTTATTGCTGCTGAAACATTTGCGAATTCATACTTGATGCAACCAATTATGTTTTGGTCGATGAAATCTGTATTTGCAAACAATTTTTTACTTCATATTTATTATCACATATTTACATGAAACAAATTTTGATAATTAGAGTATTAAATAGACATTCTACTCAAAGTGATAAAATCATCTATTAACAAATTATTATACTCCTTCTTTGACTATCTTTTGCTCCTTAGAGAATATGGCCGCCACGCGACACCGTTACGAAGCCAGTTGCTTTGCTTCCTCACATGACATGGCAGCATCCCTTAGTTAAACCGAGTATATATTATGTATGGTACCCGACAGTTGCCGTAAGGACGCTGGAACCCAACCGGTTGGAAGATTAGGCAACCAAGATTATCACTCTCCGCCATCGTTTGCAGCACTTGAACCAGTCTGTTTTATTGTCTTGCCATGACCACTGATGAAACAGGGTGTTGTTGTATAAAACGCGACGCGTTCATCGACTGAGTAACACAAATTTCTCTTAGAAAAACTTATATTGAGACTAGTTGACCCGGCATGCGTGGCAATGCCACTCAAATAAAGAAAGTGTTTGTATTTTAATTCTGTTTATTGAAGTGCTTTTGGATATATTTTGTTTTTTTGTCTGGTGCGTATATGAAGGTTTTTCAACGCGTGAACAGGCCAGATACAGCTCTCCATGTGAGAAGCATGGATTTTTAAAATTTAGTCCACACACTTGTAGCGATCGTTCAAATGCGAGTCGCACCGGAAACTGCAAACATTTAAATTCTAATGGCCTATGTGTCGGAATTATTGGGATGCCTGGCAACAATACATGGTATCCTTTAAATTTTCCATTTAAAATTGTAGCTTAGATGATATTGTTCATTATTTTTTTACTGAAAGCCTGGTACCGTTGCAAAGTCATGGTGACACCCTTCACCTAGCGGGATGAAATATACTTTACAACCTATTCTACTATCTAACAAATATACATAAAAAAATCATAAAAATCGGTCAAGCCGTTTCCGAGGAGTTCGACGTTCAAACACCGTGACACGAGATTTATATATATAATTTGTATACAAATTTCATACAAACGCTTTAAATTAATGTATTTTTTATCCATGTCCGCTCCCAATGTGAAGCATATGACCTTTTAATGGAAGTTTCCCAACAGAAAAATGTTACTACGAGAACAGTTTGTTAGTAAGTTGCTCAACCTCTCTTTTTCAAAGAGAATTGGGATAGAAGGATAGAACCAGGACAAGACTAGTGGTTAGTTAATCGCTTTTGCTACACCCATTCTTAGAATAGTAAATGTGGAAGACATCACGACATCAAATCGATTGAAAAATCAATCTATAGAAATTATACCATGATAGCAAATTTAAATAATTATTCATCCCGTTCAAATTTTTTAACGTAGTTAAAAAACGATACTCATAAATCTTTCTTGATCCGCATATAATGTTCAATTAATGTGTAAAACTTTAGCAAAATAATTTCACTGAGTCGCGGACGTCAGACTTCAAATGAATACAGTGTCAGAATCAGAATGCTTTTTAACAGTTCATATTTTTTTCTTTGTCCAACAAGACTGTTGTTACTTTTAATCCGAAATAATAATCGAACATTTTGTATCACTAATAAGTACGGTATTAAAACGTGATATTTTTATAGCGGAAATGTAATATATAGTATTAATTGAACAGTAAACATAAAATAAATGTACAAATTTTCAATTGCTAAAATCGATCAAGACTGTTTTCGCTTATCACAAGCATTGTCATATCAGTAAAACAATCATTCTAACTTAAAAATGTATTTCGAATGTAGGCAAAAAGACGTTACAAACATATATCAAATTTTACAGAAGGCACAAATAACTTTTTTTGTTAAGATTTTGGGCCACAGTCAAAACCGAAATGCTAATATACTGGTGTTTTATAAATTCAATATAATATAATTTAAAAAATAATTTAAGAAAAACTTTCCTGTAAGTCTTGTTTCCTAGTCGTAATTTCACATGCTCTTCTTTAAAGCTAAATTAAAAATTTGACATTTGCTGTTTACATTCTTTTGATAAACCGAACATTCAATTTTATACATTGTGATTATTAAAAATATTTTTTTGAAAAACTGTGATTTTAGCCCATTTATCTTTGCAAACTTGAATTGATTGTTAACAAATAACTTTGTTTATGTTGTTGCAATATTTTATAATTAATATTCAAGTGAGCATTGTCAACAGTTAAAAATCTGCTATCGCTGAGTAAGCCAAGTGGTGACTATATGATAAAATATAACTATAATAAATATTACACATTGAGTTGTACAAATTTATTGTATTTCAACATAGAATTAACAATTTATTGACAACAATCAATCGATTAAGCAATATAATATAATAATTACATGTTACACAGTTATCAATTAGACTTGTTGAAAAGCAGTTTGCATACTGTTTATATTTACTATTTATGTGATCATTGTTTTAAGCTACAAACCAAATATTTTTCATTCATTACTTGAACCGGTTATAATATCTTTATGGCAGCATTCTGTTTAATATTTTTGTAAAGCTTACTGTTTAAAAAATGTCTTGTCTAACATATCTTAAACAACGCATACATAGTTTTAAAATTATACATAAATCCTTCAACACACCATTACATACTTTTTTACCCAATTTTTGAAGCTTGATAAAAAATAATTATCAAATTGAGTATATTTCCACACGTTTTGTCACAAGTGACACGGGCTTTACCTTTTTGCATCTTCAGCTTTTCAAATGCACGGATGAACTTTAACTGACAGTAAGTAAATAGTTTTTATCGTATTTTTTGTCACACATGTTCGCTCTTGGTTTCGGGATTTCTAATGAAGATATCTTACCAGAATTTTTTTTTCGAAAACTGCCTGTTAGTCAGTTGCTCAAACTTTGCTTTTTCCGTCGAATCCATGGACGACAAAATGCTGTTCGTAATGAGATTTGAACCCTAAAAGTCTGATATGGAAGCCAACGTCGTTGAGCACTGCACGAAAGACCAGACAATTGTGTAATAATTTAAAATATATATATCACTAAATCTTGATTTTGTTGACAGTGATCTGAATAAATGTGTGATTTTAATAGTGAACGGTTCAAACATCATATAATATTATTTCACGTTTGTTTTAAAATGCAATAGAGTATCATCGAACATTTCCATGTTTTTTTTTTTTTTTAACCATGTCCGCTCCCAGTGTGGAGCATATGGACTCCTAATAGAGTTTATCTCAACAGAAGTGTTTCTACGAGAACTGCTTGTTACTCAGTTGCTCAACCTCTCTTTTTCCAAAGAGAGTAGGGATAGGAGGATAGGGCTAAGACAGGATTAGTGGTAAGCTAATCGCTCTCGATACGTCCCGTTCATAGGATAAGATGGGTGAGAGGGGGGAATTCAAGACATCACATATACATCCATGCCTTTAAACAGAAATTCATAAATCGATTGAAAAATCAATTTATAAAACTGTCCGTACCAGGAATTGAACCCGGGCCCTCCGTAGCCGAAGCCAACGACGTTGACCACTCGACCACACAAGCAGCATTTTATAAACGTTCGATAATCTTCTATTGGTGTGGTAAACGTTTATTCAGTTTCTCAACACTTCATTTCCTATCCGTATTTCGAAAAAAAAAAAGATTGATTATGTAAGATTATGTAAACTTATGAATCTTAAAAGTAAAAATAAATGTTTGTTGCCATTTGAGGATTTATGTAATAAGCAGTTGTAATACTTAAGTGCAAAATGTGTCAAAAACTGCACGTGCCAATCATCTAACATACGTGATTGGATAAAAAAACGACCCAGAGCCTTTTTTTCAGATAATAAATCAAACTCTATGAATAACATACATAGTCCAGACTTAAACAGCGAACGGGAAAAATTGCTCAAGACGATACGACTATTTGTCGGATCTGTCGGCCCCGTCAGTCATGCCGACTTGGTTGCAATGAAGGCAAATTATAGGGCATTTAAAGAATTCACCGCGTCATTTGGAAAAAGAGTTGAGTTAAATAGATGAAATCTCATATTTTCAACTACACTTAATTGTTTATTAACTTTTAATTTCTGCACACTGTAGTGCATGCAACCAAGTCTTGAAGAATTTCTTCTCGGGACATTTCTGGCAAAATTTTGAACACGACAAACGTTGTTACGCTACGGAATACACCCTATAAGAAGAGTGTGAAGTCGTTGCGGGTGGTGGTGGGTACAACGTTGAGTACCCTAAGGAAATTATATAGTTTAATTTGAGTCATATTTAATTATGCCATACTCTTATTTACACGGAACTTCCAAGCGGCTTCGATTATATTTTTTTTCTTTAACTTTTTGTGGCTGCCGTTGTATATGATTAGTTTTCGTTATGATTGCTTAAGATATTTTTTTTACTGGATGTTTCAGTCTGCATTCATTTTACATTTGTATTGTCAAATACCTGTTTAGCCAATAATATATGACATGTAGTGGATTTATTGTTTAAATTAGTGAATATTTATTATTATCATCACTTCGGTTTTCCTCCCAATTAAAAATGAATTGATTTTTTTTTGTTACAAAAATATACAATGCTTCCAAATAATTTCAATAAAAAAATGTTCAAGGGTTTCCGGCAAATATTTAGAGGTGTTATATAGGTTCGATAGGTTCTGGTAAAATATCTAACACTAGGATGTTATTTTTTATGCAATAACCATAATGTGAAAAATATTCAATTTTACGTAAAATTGCGATTATGTAAAACTTACTAAAATTTCTTCGAATGACGTGTGTTTTAAGAACAATGACGATTTATTAACTGCATATACAAATTAAATAGAAAACACATGTCTGTGTAACTTAAAATGTAGAATATTAGTTACACAAAACGGTCTACAGTGATACATATATATAATATAAGTAAGACAAATTTATAAATGACTTATATACACACATTCATGTAATTGATAAGCTTAATAGAATTTTCAAAACATTCTAGTTGAGCTAAAACTTTATTTTAATCTATTCCAATAAAAATTGTCTGTAAAAAATGAACAGGGAGCCGGTGAAGTGCTTAAGGAGTGACCTCTTTTTTTCAATAAATAATCTCATCTCAACCAAAACAAACTATTTAGATGTCAAAAAAACAAAACCAAATACATTTATATCAACATGAACTTTTTATTGATATTTTAGTTTTTATTTGACATTCATAGCTAGTACAATGTTGAAAAATTAACAAGCTAGATTTTATTAATTATATGAATGTTTGCAAATATATAATTTAATATTTTTTCTTACCGTCTTTTCGTTATAGACCGCCACACTCACCCTTAATGAAATTATTACCGCAGCACTTTTGATATTTATAAGTGCTCCATTTATTAGCGCACAGAATTTTATCATTTTTTTTAGTGGATTGAAAAAGTCGTGTACAATTTAACTACGAAAAAAATGCAGTAAAAGCTGTCCACCTACTTTTTGAGTTCAACAACATTTAATAAACGCGTAAGTACATTATGTAAGTTGCCAAATAACTAAGATATTAACATGTAATAGAATATTGATATTATAATATCTTGTTTTAATATATGATATTATCGATTGTATTTTTTTGCAGTCAATTATCATCGGATATAGAATTACAATACTATTGTCTTATTTAACATGGCCGTATTATTATTTTAAACAATCCAAATTACTTTTTATTTCTTTAGTGAATTCAAATTTTAAAATACAGTAAACTTCTTTTTATCGCTTCATCCTATAGAAAAGTTTCTTAGAGTAAAGTCGGTAGTCCCTCGTATAGTTTTCCAGTGTTCCCTTCTATAGCGAAGTATATACTTATTCTGTGACAGGTAAAATGCTGCAGCGACGGCGCGCTCGATATAACTTTCCAGGGATATTCATCACAATACATTAATTAAGTGACAGGAATTGAATAAAGACGATTTACTTAACCCTCCAAGGACGAGCGTCACTATATGGTCACAGTAAACACCGTTGTCTATTGATCCCACTTTGTATCCTTTGTCTAGCTGAATATCGTTGCTTTTGCTCATATTTGGTTAAAAAGGGTACAGACTACAATTAATAATCAGCCGTGGGG